>CM019829.1:132437896-133719245 GCA_009763385.1 Coix lacryma-jobi var. lacryma-jobi
AAAACGTGCTAAGAAACTTAGGCGCACAGAAGAGCGGCTACGCGCTTTTTATGAAAACTTCGATCGACGCGAACTTGAGTCGAGGCGAATGAGGCGCGAGGCTTCGCGCGCGCGCCGCCGGGCTTCGGGGGTGCCGCATTCGTTAAGTTGGAGCCCGAAGACGCCGTGCCTTCGCCAGATGGAAGGCGATACAACATTTTCCTTGGCCGCGGAAGTAGTTCGCGGCCCTGAATTACATTGTACAAACTTTACCTCACAAGTCCGGTGTAATGAAAAGTGTCGCAGTGGGTTCTATCTTTCGGTGTTAATCGTTATTTGCGAATGCGCGATTTTTTCATTCTTTCGCTTGATTGTCACTTGGACGGTCGTAAGATTTGCTACCTCGCGCGGATTGCTGTTTTTACTGTGTCTTTCGCACGACAGATGAGGCGGGAATCTTGCGCCGAATGATTTAGTCGCTGTCATCCTACATGTTCGCGCGGTAGTGCTTTGGGTACGGGCCCTTTTGGCCGATAGATTGGACGCGTCTGCCCCCGAACTCTTAGACGGGGGGCAGCGCCTTTCGCGCGAGGGAGCTTTTGGTGCGAGCCCTTCGGCCGACAGCAGAGACGCGCCCGCCCCAATCACTTAGGCGAGGAGGGATAGCATTCGCGCGAGGGATCTTTCGGTGCGAGCCCCTCGGCCGATAGCAAAGACGCGCCCGCCCCCACTCACTTAGGCAGGGCGATAGCATTCGCGAAGGAGCTTTCGGTGCGAGCCCCTCGGCCGATAGCAAAGACGCGCGCCCCCACTCAATTAGGCGAGGGGCGTTAGCATTCGCGCGAGGGAGCTTTCGGTGCGAGCCCTCGGCCGATGCAAAGACGCGCCCGCCCCCACTCACTTAGGCGAGGGGCGTTAGCATTCGCGCGAGGGAGCTTTCGGTGCGAGCCCCTCGGCCGATAGCAAGGACGCGCCCGCCCCCACTCACTTAGGCGACGGGCGTTAGCATTCGCGCGAGGGAGCTTTCGGTGCGAGCCCCTCGGCCGATAGCATGGACGCGCCCGCCCCCACTCACTTAGGCGAGGGGCGTTAGCATTCGCGCGAGGGAGCTTTCGGTGCGAGCCCCTCGGCCGATAGCAAGGACGCGCCCGCCCCCACTCACTTAGGCGAGGGGCGTTAGCATTCGCGCGAGGGAGCTTTCGGTGTGAGCCCCTCAGCCGATAGCAAAGACGCGCCCGCCCACCAATTAGGCGAGAGGGCGTTAGCATTCGTCGAAGGCGCTTGATAATTCGGTTGACGAAAATGTCTTTATGAACGCAACACGGGGAGCGTACAATCGACTATGATTATGATATTGCTCCTGTTGTCATCTAGCAGCATGCTTGCTTTCGCTCGTCTCCTAGCCGCAGCTTGGGATGGACATGTCACTTGATAGGGCCTTCGCCTAAAGTTACTGGATTGGTGACGCTAGCTAAATGCGATGCTGACGACACAATCATCAAAGCGAAACCGCGATTCCTGGTGCTTCCTATTCGTACTTTACTGGGCTAAGTTTTTGGGACTGATGTTTGAAAAGGTTCGACGGCTTTGGATGGCTGGGAGGCTTGCATATGGATGTCTATTTATATTGCTTCGCCCATGCTGTGAAAACACTGCATTTAGTCCCTTGGCTGTACTTTTTGGCGTTTGGTGGGTGAAAGAGTTAATGAAGCATTTGTACTCCTGCATCTACTGATGCTATCCAGCTGTCCTTGTTGCCTGACAAGGGATGCTCGTCTTGCTTGCAGGCTTTCGTTCCGCCCTCACGTTTCGTCGGAGGGTCGGTTTTCACATAGCCCGCAGGCTTTCGTTCCGCCCTCGCGTTTTGTCAGAGGGTCGGTTTTCACATAGCCCGCAGGCTTTCGTTCCGCCCTCGCATTTTGTCGGAGGGTCGGTTTTCACATAGCCCGCAGGCTTTCGTTCTGCCCTCGCGTTTTGTCGGAGGGTCGGTTTTCACATAGCCCGCAGGCTTTCGTTCCGCCCTCGCGTTTGTCGGAGGGTCGGTTTTCACATAGCCCGCAGGCTTTCGTTCCGCCCTCGCGTTTTGTCGGAGGGTAGGTTTTGACATAGCCGCAGGCTTTCGTTCCGCCCTCGCGTTTTGTCGGAGGGTCGGTTTTCACATAGCCCGCAGGTTTTCGGCGGGCGGTCTTTCACATAGCCGCAGGCTTTCGTTGCCTCGCATTTTGTCGGAGGGTCGGTTTTATCGTAGCCCGCAGGCTTTTCGAGATTGTCGGTGGAGGTGATGGGTCTCTTTTGCCTTACCTCCCCGACATTCTCTTTTCATCACATTTTAATGACGAATGTCTCAACCTTAAGTTTGGTTGACTTCGTCTTCTACCGAGCTGTGTGATATTCTGGGGGAATTACGTTTCCTTCGCAATGTAGCGGTTACATTCGGCTGCCTCGTTAAAAAACCTCGCACCCCGATGAGGGGCTTCCCCGGCGAGGAAAAAGAGCACGCCGACCTTTTGATTACAAAAATGGTGAAAGATGAAAAGGAAATTGCATGAAAGTTCAAAAGAGATAAATTACGGGTAGAAACGGCGCAGACTGCTCGCGTTCCATGTGTGAGCTGATTCTTCGCCTTTGTCATTCATCAACCGGAATACGCCGGGTGCTGCCATGCTTGCCACGACGAAAGGGCCTTGCCACTGCGATTGCAGCTTACCTTGCTTGTCTGGCTGTCGAATGGTGACCATGTCTCCGGGCTTGATGTCCTTTGGACTATCGTCTTATCCCTGTGATGCTTCATTTCGGCGTGGTACTTCTCAAGATTGTCTGCAGCTTGCAATCTTACTTCTTCGACATTATCGAGTTCTAGGTGCCTTTGCTCTTGAGTCGTTGGGGCCATTTCGGTTCGGAAGGAGCCCAGCTTTACCTCTTCCGGGGTGACTGCTTCCTCGCCGTAAAGCAACCTGAACGGGGTGAAACCGGTAGCCCTGGACCGTGAGATGTTGTGTCCCCATACAGCTGTTGTTAGGGTGTTGGCCCACTTGCCTTTCGGCGAGTCGTACAAGGTTTTCGAAATTGCCGAGAAGATTAGGCCATTCGCTCTCTCGACAGCCCCGTTTGCCTGCGGGTAATTTACTGAGGCGAAGTTAAGCTTGATGCTGAGTTCATCGCAAAAACTCCTGAATTCGGCGCAATCGAACTGCTTCCCATTGTCGCAGGTGATGAATGACGGAACACCGAAACGACAGATTATTCTCTGCCAGACGAATTTGGTAAAAGAGGTGGAAGTTATGCTGGCGAGGGCCTTCGCTTCCACCCATTTGGTGAAATACTCGAGAGCAACCGCTGCGAAACGCAAGTTGCCTGGAGCTGCCGGTAACGGGCCGACTATGTCGATGCCCCATCTTTGCAAGGGCCAGGTCGGTACTATCGGCGTTGTTTTTTGTTGGGGCTTTCTGGTTTTTGGCGAACATCTGGCAACCTTTGCAACATTTGACCAGCTCTCTGGCGTCTGATGCGGCGGACGGCCAGTAGAATCCTTGCCTCATTGCTCTGTGTGCTATTTCGTGAGGCCCTCTGTGCGCTCCGCACATTCCGGCGTGCATTTCTTCGAGCAGTTGAATGCCTTCGCGCTTGCTTATGCATTTCAGAAGAGGAGCTGTTATCCCATTTTTGAACAACTGCTCTCCGATGATTGAGTAACCTTTCGCTCTGCTGGCCATCCTTTCGGCATCCTTCCTAGACTCTGGCTCGTATGTCCCGGATAGATAGGCGAATATCTGCGACCTCCAGTCATCACTGGCGATAGCATGTACCGAACTTGGATGTTCTTCCTCCTCTTTCACTGCTTTGGCCGAAAGCACTTGATAGAACACGTCTGGTGGAAGTGGTAGATTTTGTGCTGCGGCTTTGGCCAGTTCGTCTGCCTCTGCGTTTTCGGCCCTTGGAATGTGACGTAAGGTGAAACCAGCGAAATACTTCTCCATTCTTCTGATTGCTGCCAGATACTTGGCTAGCTCTGGTTCTCTTGCTGTGAAATCCTTTTGGCGTGACCAACAACGACTTGGGAATCCGACTTGACTATGCATCTTCTCGCTCCGATTGCTCGGAGCTTTCGTAAACCCAACAATACGGCTTCATATTTGGCGGTGTTGTGGTTGTGAGAAATTGCAGCCTTGCGGCAAATCTTACCTTCGGTCCTCTTGGTGGTGTGTGAGTCGTCGCCGAGATTCCAGCTCCAGCCATTCCCCATGCGCCGTCACAGTTCACTGTCCACACGGTTCCTCGAACTCGAGAGTTGTGTCGAAAGCGGCAGGAGTCCAGTCTGCTATGAAATCCGCCAACGCCTGCGACTTGATTGCGGACCGGTGCTGGAAATCGATCATATATTCGTTTAACTCTGCCGCCCACTTGCCAATTCGGCCGATAGCTTCGTTGTTGCGAAACAATGCTTCCAATGGCTGAGCCGAAAGGACTATGATGTGGTGAGACTGAAAGTAGTGCTTTAGCTTTCTAGAAGCCATTACTACTGTGTAGGCTATCTTCTCCAGCTCTGAGTAATTCAGTTTTGCTCCCGAAAGGGCCTCAGAAACGAAGTAGATGGGAAACTGTGTCATCTTGTTTTGATGTTCCTTCTCCTCCACCAGTACTGCGCTTACGGTGGTGTGGGATGATGCGAGGTACAGCAAAAGCGTTGCTTCCGGCGACGGTTTAGATAGCGTGGTTAGCTTTGTCAAGTACTCCTTTAACTGCTGAAAAGCCTGCCGCTGCTCTTCCCCCCAATCGAAAGGGTCGGAGCTACGCAGAGTTCTGAAGAATGGCAGCCCTTTTTGGCGGATCTTGCGATGAATCTGTTCAAAGAAGCCAGTCTTCCTGTCAACTTTTGCACTTGCTTTCGGTTTGAGGGCGGTTGCATGTTAATGATTGCCGCTATCTTGTCGGGATTGGCCTCGATTCCTCTTGCCGATACTAGGCAACCGAGGAGCTTGCCTTTCTTGATGCCGAAAATGCACTTGTCAGGGTTGAGCTTCAAACCACTTTTTCGGAGATTGCCGAAAGTCTCGAGTAAGTCTGCTTGATGATCTTCGTGTCTGTCGCTCTTGACCACTATATCGTCAACGTAAGCCAACAAGTTTTTCTTTTGCTTCTGGCTTTCGAACACCTTGTCAGTCATCCGCGAGAAAGTAGGGCCTGCGTTCCGCAGCCCTTCCGGCATCCGCCGATAGCAATATGTGCCTGTTGGGGTGATGAAACTGGTTTTCTCCTCATCATCGGGATGGAGCCATATCTGGTGATAACCTGAAAAACAATCTAGCAGACTCATTATTTCACAGCCGGATGCGATGTCGACGAGCTTGTCGATTCGAGGCAAAGGATACGGGTCCTTCGGGCAACATTTGTTGAGGTCGGTGAAATCGACGCACATTCGCCACTTTCCATTCTTCTTTTTCACCAAGACAACGTTCGCCAGCCATTCGGGGTACTGGACTGGTCGGATTACTCCCGCATCGAGTAATCTTTGCACTTCGGCTTTCGCCGCGTCTGCCCTTTCGTTTGACATCTTTCTCAGTTTTTGCTTTCTGGGCTTAGCACCGCTTGCGACGTTCAAACTGTGCTGGGCGAGATCCCTGCTGACGCCTTGCAAGTCGTTTGCTGACCAAGCGAAAATGTCATCATTGTTCGCAAGGAAGAATGCCAGAGCGTTTCTTTCTTCTTCCGGCATGCTTGACCCAATGTGCACACTTCTTTGGGCCTGGAGGCCGCGAGCGGAATCCTTACCATTTCTTCAGCTGCCCCGACCTTGCATTCCGACGAGCTGACAATAGCATGCTCTTCGGTGGTAGTTTGCATTTCGCCTTTATTCGCCACCTCATTGATAAGGCTGTAGCCTGGGGTTGGTTTTCCCTCGATTCTTCTAGAGGCTTGCTGATCTCCGTGTATAGTGATTATGCCGAAAGGGGATGGCATTTTCATGCACAGGTAGCTTTGCTTGATAACGACGTTGAACTTGTTGGTGAAACCTCTGCCGAAAATGGCGGTATACGGATAGTCCATGTTTACTATGTCGAATGTCAGCGTTTCAGTGCGGACTCTTTCCCCTTCGGCGAAGGATACAGGGATTTGCTTTTTGCCGATAGCATCAATCTTTCTTCCTCCGAACCCGTACAGCGAATTGCCGGCGGGGTCCAAACTGCGCCTGTCGAATCCCATCGCCTCGAAAGCTTTGACAAACAGGATGTCTGCCGAGCTTTCGGTGTCAATCAGAATGTTATGCAAGGTGAAGCCGGCCACATTGGCCGTGGCGACGAAAGCGTCACAATGCGGGTAGTCGCGGACTTTGAAGTCGGACTCATCGAAGCATATCGGCGCTAGTGACCAAGCTGGCCTGTTCAGTGGAAGTCTTGGTGATACTGTCTGGACTCTTCGGTGATAGTCCCTTCTAGCTCTCTTACTTTCGTGCTCGAGGTTAGATCCACCCGTGATGGCGAAAATGTGGCCTCTTGAGGAGGATGTTGTTGACTGCGTTAGTTTCGTTTTCCATTTCCTGCCCCTGCTGGTAGCCTGGCTGTGCTTGCTGCCCCTGTGGTTGGGTTTGAGCCGGAAGCGCCGGTGGCGGCGTTGGCTGACGCTGATAATGCATAGGTGACGAAACCGCCACCGAATGCGGCGCAAAGACCGGAAGCTGACAGCCCTGATACGCCGGATTGTACCAATGCAAATTATGGGGATGCATGTACTGCGGGGGATGCATAGGCGTGCTCGCGTAATTGCTGCATGCTGCCGCCACTGCTGCCGGGTCTTGCGAATTGTGGAAAACATGCTTGGAGCTTTCGGCGGAGGCTGAAGCTTGATCCTTGTCTTTCAGCTCTTTCGCCATCTTGCTGTATTTACAGTCCCGAGTAGGTGTGGCCGGAAATTGCCGTCGCAAATGACACAATACGGTGGCCTGGGTCCTCTTCCGCGGCCTCTACCGTCTCGACGCCGCGGCCTGACCTTCCACCGCGTCCTCCACGGAAAGGTTGATCAAACCCTCTTTGGGGCTCGAAGTCGGCCATGTCGGGCCTCTCCGTGCCTGCCACTGATTGTGCTGGCTCTTCCTGCAAATTGTTGATTGAACGAAAAGGCCTGACAATTCTTTGATTCGGCACGGGCGGTGGTCGACTTGCTTTCGTCGCTTGCCTCTGCATCAGGCGGGCGGCCTTGCGTCGCCGAAAGTCATCATCTGACCTCGCATACGCGTTCATTACATCGAACAACTCCTTAACATCTTTCGGCGGCTCTCTGGACAAATGAGCGGCGCACTGTCCAGTCCCCAAGCCTTCGATGGCTGCTGCGATTACCGCGGCTTCCGGCACATTCGGCGCTTGAGCCTTTAGCTGGATGAAGCGTTTGAGGTACTCGGATAAGGGTTCGTCATCTTGCTGGGTGCAATTCATGAGGTCCCGCGTGGTCTTGACATCTGGCCGAAATCCTTGGAAAGTGGCCAGCAATTCGGCCTTCAACTGTGCCCACGAATAGATAGACAGTGGCTTGAGGGTGGTGTACCAATCATGAGCGACGTCTTCGACTGCCAGGATGAGAGATTTTGCTAAAGCCTGATTGTCTTCGCCTGCCGAAAAAACAGCTGTCTTGTAGCTTGCCAAGAACTTGCGCGGGTTCGCGTTACTGTCGAAAGTCAGAATGCGGGGCTTGTAATTGAGTGGCCACGGATGAGCTTGCAACTCCCTCGAGAGTGGAGAGGTTTCGTCGATGGCGTTGCCGAAAGCTGGCGGTTGCTCTCGCCTTGGTATGAATACGTTTTCCTGCGCTATCGGATTTGGGTCCGCCCCGACCCTTTGCAGCTCCAGAATTTCCTTCTCGAGTTGCCTCCTCTACGCCTCGGCTCGCCGAATGGCATTGCGAGTCTCGTCTTCTCTTGCTTTCGCTGCCAACTGCTGCTGCAGCTGGTCTCTTTGCAACAACAGCCTTTCGATTTCCCCTTGCTGCTGAGCCAGCGTCTTGATTGCTTGGGCGTGTCTTGTGATTTCGTCATCGTCTTCATCCTCGTCATCGAACTCGTCCTTGACGTGCCCATCCAGCGTGCCGTCTCTGCCCAAAGTCCGCTGATCCTGAGGCTGCACGCCCTGGCTCATCGATGCTCCCGGCGGCGGCTGCGTTTCTATCGACAAAGCGCCGCCGAAAGGTGGTGGCTCTGCGACTGTGTTTGGTGGAACCTGGCTAGCTGGGACTGAAACCGCGACGGTGCCGAAAGCATCCTTCTTCGCGGCGATCATCTCTGGATTGTCGACCGTCTTTGACGCTTTCCTCGGTGCATGGTAAGCTCGGGCGACAACCACGGTGGGCGCCAATGTTGTTTCGAGGACCGAGGTCCCGAAACAGCGGGTTGTCGCACGAACAAAAGCACGGAGTGAGAGCGGGAAACGGACGGAACCGTAGGGAAATGGTCGAAGTGAACAGTGTTCTCCTCCCCCACCGTGGGAGGCCGGGAGCTTTTTATATCGATCAAGATCAGTTTGAAAATACAAGAAAGCCCTTTCAACCACTCTATTACAATTACAACAATGCCCTAGCCAGCTACCCTCGGCAGCACGCTGCCTCTCCCGGCGCGAGGGGCATCATCGTAACTTCGCCCCCTGGCGGGCCCAACGTCCCCAGGCTCCTTTTCCTGGCCGGCGGGCCCGCTCTCTCTGACCCAGGCTTCCGGCGTCTTGCGAAAACCTGTGAAAACCAAGGTCATAAATGACGAGAACTCCTGCCGGAAGCGCCGGGCTCCTTTCGCGCGAATACAACCATTCGTACGAATGCTCCGTCTTCTCTGGGTCCGCTTGCCGAAACGCGTGCTTTCGCACGAATGATCCCTTCCGCACGAAAGCTCCGCCTTCCCTTGGCCTGCGAGCCGAAACGCTTGCTTCCGCGCGATTGCTACCTTTCGCCCGAAAGCCTCGCCTTCCCTTGGCCTGCGAGCCGAAACGCTTGCTTCCACGCGAATGCTCCCTTTCGCACGAAAGCCTCGGCATCCTTCGGTACTGTGGGTTGTAGGCGCCTGCGGTTTGGGTACCGTCCCAACAATAACCTAGTTCTAGTTCATGTTCTAGTTCATACTCTAGTTCTTCTAGATGTTCTAGTTCATCTTATTGTTCATCCCTGTGTTCTAGATAGCAATACAATTGATATGACTAAGACATCAATAATTATATTCTTAATTATACTGCTCGTAGTGTGCTTTGATTATATATTTGGCATAGGTAGATCACCATTATGTTATACTCATGTTCGTATAACGCTCATCTTAATGATCATTGGGTGGGCGATAGATACTATGTAGGCGTGGTGCCTATACACTATTTATCTGCGAATGCTTCCTACGTTCCGGATAGAGTGGTAGATCGCGGTGTGACACTCATGTTGAGTCCTTTGTATTCCACCTCCCAAATGGAGTGTTCAGTATGGCTCAGTTAACTCATGGTTTAGGGGTACTCTATTTGGCACCTTTACTATGGAGTTGCCTCTTGAATATAAATATGATATGACCAAGCCAATGATTGCCAAATATGTCTGCACTAATCAATGTATATTATGACTTGTAATTAGAATAACTTAGAAATATTTCTTATTAATGTCTATTCTAATCATCACTTGCTAGGTAGTACTGTTCTAGGATTATGTTTGATTGATCTGCTCTCTGTTATCATTTATCATTTATCATTACTTCTACTGTCTGATCCCTGTTTAGAGTAATGAGTGTGTTTCAGTCTTTATCACAAGTGCGTGCCACATTAATTGTTGTTAAGTCCTCACTAGTGTAGTACCATCATACTTTGAATTGATTAGTCTTTAGGCTAAATATAAATAACGATACCTGAGACTAGCTTGGGTGAAATGCTTCTACAACGGTTGTATTTATCTGTGCGCTTGCGGGTAGATATTTATCTTTAGATCCAGTGCTCTAATATAATCACACTGCTAGCTTCATGTTGGGGATGACAACTTGACGTTAAGTGATGCTAGTAGTGTCCCGTACACTCCTTAGTGCCTTCACTAGGTTATTGCTTATGAGGTTCATTCTTAGGGTGATTCCATTAAGGAGTGTCAACAGTAACAACTCTATTTGCTTGGTGCTCTATATATACCCCCATGGCCGCCCAAAACAATGGGGTTGGAGCTCAAGGAAGCATACCATGTGTTGAGACACATATTTAGTTGCTCTAGCCACCAAGTGCTTAAGTAAATACTAGGTCATTAGTGTAGGTGCTTTGTGAAGTGCTTAGGATAGTTAGACCACCGCACTGCGCTTGCTCTAGGTGTTACGCCTAGTGTTCAGTGAGGTTTGCATACCTCTTACCTACCGGTGCTTGCGCGCACCGTTGTTGTACATCGGAGGGGCTTGTAGTCTTACGAGATCACACCAACCGCGTTTGTGGTGTGGCCGCCACCGTGTACCAAAGGGAACAAGGCCCGCGGTGGTTCGGTCGAAAGCTTGATAGTGAAGACAGCGGGGAGCGATTCGGGAGAGGCTTTGCCACGAGTGGCTTAACCGGAGAACCCACTTGCGCATGGGGAAGGCTCGGAGCTATCCACGGAGTTACCTGACTCGGAGCTTGGCCCTTGTGAGGGATTCCTTGCGAGGGGCTCCAACGAGGACTAGGGGAAGCATGTGCGCTTCTCGATACCTCGGTAAAAATACCCGCGTCGTCGACGGGAGTTGCATCTCTACCTCACTCTTTAGCTTCTGCATTTACATTGCTACCTTGTTTATGTGCTTTACCTTTCCTAGCTTAGTTGATAGGCCGGCTAGTTGATAGGTTTGGAACATAGGTTGCATAACTCCTTGCGGTAGAGATAGCAACACACCTAGCAAAACCTTAGTTGCACAATAGATAGTTTATTTCTTGCATAGGTTTTGACTAGGTGGATTTAGAGGTCATAGTTTAGAGTAGAAGTTTTAAGTGCCTAATTCACCCCCCCTCTTAGGCGTCACAGACCTTCAGTCCCGTCAGCAAGTAAGGCACGCCAATGCACGACATGTGTGCAAGGCTAGCTAAGACCGTACCCACTCATAGGGTGGCTACTCCCATAGCATGCCTCCCTATTGTGCCGCTACAGCTCGCAGACTGGCCATCGACCGGTCCGCTCCAACCGATGTGCCTCACTTGGCCACCACGTCAGGATCCCGATTCTGACGAATCCAATAAAGGTGATCACATCTTCAAAAACACTGTTACACGAGAGTTCAACACACCACACACCTCTCACACCTCGTGGCAGTTCCTTGTTTCTTGCGAGGTCTATTCACTAGGTTCTAGATGTAGACCCTGAGTAAGGGCACTCCTTAGGCGATCAGACGCTCATCCCGCCCTCAGAGTACTCGCCAGAGTTCTCGCCTTGCAATAGAAGTCGCCTCTCAAGTGCAATGTGGGATACTATACCTGACCGCTCGCTGTGCTGACGATAGGCTCCACCACTCAGTCCGCTCTACACATGAATCATCCCGGTTCACCCGATCGCAATGATTTACGTCATAACGACTGTCCGACTAGAAGGGACGATCAGTGTCAACCTCCACCCCGTCCTCTCACACCGACTGTCCCGTCGATCCTGTCTCGCCTGAGCCTCCCCTGTGTTAGGCTTGGACAGAGGCCACGTCCTCCGCTTCGCTCGAGACTCTCGCCTAGGTCTCGGTCAAGGCCAAGGCACCGACCTGCCCGAGCCCGTCTCAACGGTTTCGGTCACGACCCCCATCGCGACTGTGACAAGACAACAAACCTACCCCTCCCCGTGCTACTAGCTCTCACCACAACGTTATCCGGTACCACTCGGTATGGGCAGCGTACGCAGCGGAGCAAAGGTCGTGTCATCCTCCACCTCCTCCGATTTGAACAGTGCGAGGTACGTAGCCCTGCTCCCGCTCACTTCGCGTCATGCACCTAGCAAGTCTTGGCACCAGACCGGCCTCAGAGCTCTGCAGAGTCACAGACACAGAAAACCATGCCTCTACAGTCACCCCCACACGCATGCGGATTCAACAGGGTTAGTCGTGCCAAGCACGACTCACCCATGCCATAAGGACGAAACTCACTACGCGGCCATCTTCTTCATCCTTCGACAGTCAAAGCGCCATACTCAGCCTCTTCAATGTAAACTTGTGCCCACCTTGCGGCTATAAAAGGAGGGGCCGGACAACAAAGCAAAGGCATCCGAGAATGAAACACACCACAATGAAGCAAGCAGCTTCACATACATTCACTCCACACTCCCATGCGGGTCGTTTGAGGCTTGGGACAAGTTCCCTCCCTCACCATCTTGTAACTCACACTCGCATCCCAGCGCAAGCTAATATAAGTCTTTCTCTCCCCCACTAGATGTAGGGCAATCCTTGCCTGAATCAGTATAAACCGACTGTGTTCCATAGGCATTCTTCTTTCACCGTTGTCTCGAGCAGGAAGACGCAGAACCCCCCCTCTATGATACAAATCTACATGTCAGCCTAGGGACCCCCTGTCCCGAACGCCGACAGTTGGCGCACCAGGTAGGGGCGCTGCGTCAAGAAGAGTCCCTTGCCGCGAGGAGGGAGTCCGAGGGGGCTCCGTGTTGCCCCGGAAGGATCCGCAATCGGGCATGCTCCTGGCACAAGCTACAGCTCCTCCTGGGTCCCATGAAAGGCCCGGGAAGAGCCCACATTAGCGAGCATCTTCATTCACTGATGTCACGTCATAGGCCCCTCCCACCTCTCTGTATCGGCCGCCCTCTCCGTTTGCAGATGTCACGTCAGGAATGGAAGGGAATTGACATCTGAGAACAGGGAGCAGAGCCCGTGCGGGAAGGCTGCCTCTGTTACGCTCATAACCCGCAACTGCCTGCTGAAAGTCCTTGTTTGGTTTTGGGTAATTGATGTCACCTAGTGTACTAACCTTTGTCATGAGGTGTTTATGAGATAGGTTGGTACACACCAAGTGTGGGAGCTAGATGATGATCATGGTATTGATGGTGATGACCAAAAGATGGATAAAGTGCTCCACATTTGGAAAAGAGAAGAAGAGAAAAGCAAAACCCTGTGGAGATCAAGGCAAAGTATAAATAGGGATTTTGTTTTGGCACTCAAGACACCATAGAGGGTGTGAGTGTGTTTAGGATAGATAGCCGTACTATTAAGAGGGGACTATCTCGATGATTGCGGTTATCAAGTGCCACTAGGTGAATTCATACATGCATATGCAATAGGACCTAGTGTGCTAACCTCTAATCCTTTGAAAATGATTGTGAAAATGCTAACAAACATGCACATGAGGATGTACACTTGGTGGTGTTCGCACATTTGCAAAGGAGAAGGTGTTGGAATTGAATTAGATCAACTCGGAGAAGTTTTCGGAGAAATATTTGGATGAAAAAGAGAAGAGATGTATCTTGGATTGGAATATGTTCTAATACTTTGTGTTTTGGATTGTGTATTCATGTGGGTTGTGTAGCCCTCTGAATAAGCTTTCCAAAATGTCCAAGATCATCGAAATTGGAGTCGGGAGCTAAGAGTTATGGTCGTTTTAGCGCGGAGCTCGGGCTGGTAGCGTAAGTACCGCTGGATGGGCGGTAGTACCGGTCCGGGGGCCGGTAGTACCAGTCCAGAGGGTGGTAGTACTGGTCCGGGGGTCGGTAGTACCGGTCCGGGGGCCGGTAGTACCGATCGGGGCTCCGGGAGTCCCGTTTCGTGCCTAGTTTTCTTCCAATGGGCGTCTAAGGGGTTGACCGGAAGTACCGGTGGTCGACCGGTAGTACCGGCTCTGCGAGCGGTAGTACCGGTCAAGGACCGGAGGTACCGCTCAAGAGAAGTAGTCGTTGTGTTGTTTGCTCCCCTTCATATAAATACGAAGTGGCCGGCTTTGGGGAGCCTCTTTGATTCTCTAACCTCTTGAACATCCTCTTGAGCTATACGTACTCCCTCCCACTCATCTCCTTGCTTGATAGCACGAATCTAAGTGAGATCGAGTGGTTCCAAGTGCATTTGCTTGTGAGTTTGCATCTAGTGGCTCTTGGGGATCGTTGTTGTTGCGGGTATTCTCTTTACTCTTGGTGGTTGCTGCCATCTAGATGGCTTGGAGCAGCAGAGGAGCTTTGGCACGAGTGGTGATTGTTCGTGGCCATCTCCCGTGATTTGTGAGGGGTATTGTGCCTTCCCCGGTGAAGAGCCAAAAGGTAACTCTAGTGGATTGCGCGTGTCATTGAGTTACCTCCATTTGTGGGTCGGTTCTTGGGGCGCTCATTTGTTGAGCTAGGTTTGTGAAACACCTATTAGCCGCCGAACCACCAAGTGTTGGTCGACACAACGGGGAGTAGCGTGCCGACAAGCACGTGAACCTCGGGAGAAAATCTTTGTGTCTCTTGCCTCTTTGGACTTCTCCCGGAGTTTCTTGGTATTCTTATTGTGATTGATTATCTCTTGCCGGTGTCGGTATATCTCTCTATCTTTGCATTACTTTCTTTATCACTTGTGTAGAGATATTTGTTGCTAGAAGTAGCTTTCTAATTAAAAGTAATTATTTCTTGCTAGCTCATTGTTTTAGAGAGTAGTGATATATCTTTTGTGTGTCATAGTGATTATAGGTTACTAGAACTGTTGGATAGGTGGCTTGCAACACTTAGTAGAGCTAGAGCAAAAAGCTTTGCTTTGTAATTGTCTAACTAGTTGCTCTAAGTGTTTTTGTAGAATTTTTATTAGGCTATTCACCCCCCTCTAGCCATTTAGGACCTTTCACCTGCGAGTCATGCCAATGATCCTGCTCGTCAGCAAGATCCCGTGGGTGGAAGAGGATGTTGAGCATAACGGAAGCAGCCGCCCCCCAAGGGCCACCGCTTTGGATGAGACAGGCTGTCGTGGGGCCAACCAGGTTGAGCCCGACAGCATAACCTCCCATGCCCTCAGCGGATCGCCAGGACGAGCCTCGAACCTACCCCCCGATAGGTATCGCTCCCCCTCCGTCACCACCAGCCAATAGGTGCCCAGGCTCCCATCACTCAGAGTCACGGTCCCTGTCAGCAACCACAAAGAAGTGACAGAGGGCGGGACAAGACAAGTCCAGCAGCCCCATCTCCCCATACCCAGGAAGTCGCTCGCAGCAGCATCATGTGCATCCCCAGTGTGACATGCCAAGGTGCCTACTCGACGTGTCATCGTCATGAGGTGGTGCCCCGAGCAGGGGTAGAGGCGGAAGGAGCAAGGGGCCTGACCCAACAATGTAGGCAGGGCATCAACCCAGATGACCTGCCCACGAAATCTAGCCAAGGAAAGTTGGGACTCTGTTAATTCCTTCTTCCCTTCTTTTCTTCTTTAGGTTATGTTTAAGGAACGATGCATTCCTCGATTGTAACCAAGAATAAGGAAATAAAGAGGGCTCCCTTCTGTTCAAAAGAAAGAATGACCTTTGGCTGCTCTCTATGGCTCGCTGGCATGAACAAACAAATAAATAAACAAAAAAGAAAAAAAAATCTTCAAATCATCACCGACACTCGGGGGGCTTCCCTACCACTGCAAATGACTCCGGAGAAGGCGGCCGCAAAATCTTCATATCATCTCATCATACAGACACTGGGGCTTCCCTACCACTTCAAAGACTCCAGGAGAAGGCGACGCAGCATGAGAAACGCAGCCGCAAAAGAGTCTGACGTTCCTTTTCACTCTCTTTAAACATAGGGCAGGAAGGAAAAATGACACAGCAGGGACGAAGAAAGAACCGCCGCGTAGGGCCACAAATCGTGGTGCCAAAGGATCACCTTGGCCACAACAAGTGCATGCTAAAAAGGACTTGTAAACCATACCCTCTAGGTAACAATCGCCATAAGCCTATCATGTCTTTTTAAAGAATATCTCTTAGGGACGGCGCCTGCCCCCCCATTTAGGCGAAAGGACTAGTATCCTACCAAGGAGTTCCCTTCAAGGAAACCATGGCCCCCGAACCCACTATGTTCCTCAGGGTTCGAAGACTGGGCCGTGAAGGTTTTCGACAGTTGCCAAGGACAGACCGAGCGAGGGATAGCTAAAGATGTGTCCGTTCACCACCAAGCCATCTAGGCGATGTCGATCACCAAGAGTAACAAGCTAGAACTCTCTCACTTGGCTGACGTAAGGCCAAAGAGATGGATGGATGCACACTTGCTACTCACAAACACTAATGAGGCCACTAATCTCACATTAGCAAATCTTTCAATCTCACTAGGGCTCTTGCACTCCCTTGCACACTCAAGGTCTTTCTCAGCTGATCAAATGGGCAAGAGACCAATGGGGTGGTGGTGGAGTATTTATACTCCCCACTCACCAAACCAGCCACGAGGGTACAACACAGTGCAATTTATGGGCATTGGGACGCTCACGACTGGCTGACCATCGGACACGCTGATGCCTCGCTCAACGGTAACATGTACTGTGTTGTCAGACACACATCATGTGACATCGGACGCTACCTCGCATCAGACACGTCGCATCGACGTTCGATGTGGAAATGACCTCTCTGGAACCTCTCTGCGTGGACATCGGATGCTGGTCCTCAACGTCCGATGTCAGCATCCGATGTGACGCTGCTTCACTCACAAGTGAACAGTGCTACCATCGCGTCGACGATCTCTACCCCTCTCCGGTGCGTCCGATGCAGCGATCCCTGCACTGCCAAGTCCTGCTGCATCGGACACGCGTTAGATGCCAGTAAGGCCAGCGTCTGATATCCCTTCTGAGGCCGAAACGACTTCGTATCACGACCACGACGCTTGCCTTCACGACTTTTGATCCTTATGACATAAGGGCTCTCTCTGAGCTACCTAAAGCTATGAAATACCAAGTGTACACACACCTACCTCAATAACTCCCCTAGGTCAAGCTACTGAGTTCATTTCCCCTTTATAGTACGATCAAAGGAAAAACCAAGGCCTAAGACTAAAACTAAGTGTCCCCAACACCATGTCACACTTAGAACTAGCCTATCACCGTCTTCATCGTCCGTCCTCTGAAAACCAAATCGATTTCCATCGCTAGGGGACATGAATACCAAATGCTTGTATCGTCGCCATTATTTTGACACAACTCATCCTGTTTCTGCAAAACACATGTTAGTCACAATAATCTTATGTTGTCATCCAATCATCGAAACCCACTGGGGGCCTAGATGCTTTCAGTATCCATCCCAACTACTCTAAATAGCGTCGGCTCAACGGCGATGAAGCCAAAGGTCCAAAGATGAGCCAACCAGCTCTGATACCAATTGAAAGGACCATGACGCCTAAGAGGGGGTGAATTAGACAACTTAAAAACTTCTAACTATTACTCTAACATGGCCTCTATTTCCACCTATTCAAAACCTATGAGACAAAGTAAACTATCTAATGTGCAACTAAGGTTTAGCTAGGTGTGTTGCTATCTCTACCGCAAAAGAGTTAAGCAACTTAGGTTCCAATCCTATCAACTAACCTATTAACTAAGCTAGGAAAGGTAAAGCACATGACCAAGGTAGCAAGGTAAATGCAGAAGCTAAAGAGAGAGGTAGAGTATGCATAACTCCGTCGATGAGTCTAGTATTTTTACCGAGGTATCGAGAAGCGCACAAGTTTCCCCTAGTCCTCGTTGGAGCCCCCTCGCAAGGAATCCCTCGCATGGGCCAAGCTCCCGGTCGGGTAACTTCGTGGATAGCTCCGGCCTTCCCCACGTGCAAGTGGGTCTCTGGTTAAGCCACTCGTGGCAAGCCTCTCCCGGACCGCTCTCTCCGCCGTCTTCACTATCAAGCTTCCGGCCGAACCGCCGGGCCTTGTTCCCTTCGGTACACGGTGGCGGCCACACCACAAAAGCAGTTGGTGTGATCTCGCAGACTACAAGCCCCTCCGATGTACAACAACGGTGCGCACAAGCACCAGTAGGTAAGAGGTATGCAAACCTCACTGAACACTAGGCGTAACACCTAGAGCAAGCGTAGTGCGGTGGTCTAACTATCCTAAGCACTTCACACAAAGCACCTACACTAATGACCTAGTATTTACTTAAGCACTTTGGTGGCTAGAGCAACTAAATATATGTGTCTCAACACTTGGTATGCTTCCTTGAGCTCCAACCCCATTGTTTTGGGCGGCCATGGGGGTATATATAGAGACACATGCAAATAGAGTTGTTGGGCAAAGAAATGAGCTTTTCTGCCATCGACCGGGCGCACCCTTTGAACTGACCGGACGTGTCTGGTCACAACAGCTATTGGCCAACTGCGCACACAGTGATCAGACTCTGCATGAGTCCGGTCACATATGATCGGACGCGTTTGGTCACACTTGCACGACTCTGGAACCTCTCTATATTCGACCAGACTCGACTGAGAATCTGCGTCTGATCGAAGTCATAGCGTCCGGTCACTCGGTCACGCTGAGGAACAGTTGCATCGATGCGTCTGATCGCAACTGGCGCAGTGTCCGGTCATACGAACGTGGCGCTGCCTGCTGGAGTTACTGATCGGACACATCCGGGCCACCGTCCGGTCACTATTGAGCAGCGTCCGGTCACTTGAGATTCCTGCCTTTGACTTGTTCTTTGTGCCCGACTTGGTTCCATCCTTGTGCCTTGGACTTTGCTTGATCTTGAGAATCTTCTACTGAGCTTCAAATGTCTGCTTGAGGTGTTGATCATCGGATCATCATGATGCCTTTTGTCCAAGGAACATTTGCAACCCTATTGGACTACAAAATATACACATGCAAACACATTAGTCCAATTTGGTTATATGTGATCATCAAACACCAAAATCCAAAGTTAAATGAGCCGAGGTCCATTTTCCTTACAACATGGAGAACATAGAGGCAGTTTCTCTTTCTATTTGCTTTGGCGGGGAGCCTGCAATTGCGGTTCCAGATGCACAACACCCCGTCCTTGATCTCCATGCGCGAGCCATTCTCAGCTGATGATGGAGTTCCTTAGCGCGGGGATGTAGTAGACGCCAGTGAGCAGCCGGTGCTCGCCGGTCTTGGCGGTGAAGACGACGGAACCGACGCCCTTGATCTCCACGGCGAAGGCATCCCCAAACTTGACGGATCACTCTGCTAGTGGGTTGTAATCCAATCTGTACCCACACCAGTCCACGTCTTGGTATGCAGCTTTTGTCAACCAGACTAAATTAATCCAAATATGGCGGGAACCAAACTACTCCAATCCATGATCTTCTGTCCAATCAAACAAGCCCAATCCATATGGCAATCCGTGAATCGTATCCATTAGAGACCAATTTCCTAACCCACGGGGGTGTTTGTCAAAATTGGTGACCTAGGCACACGTTACACATCACCCTAGGCACGAAATACCAAAAATTGAACCGAATTTACCGAGAACCAAACCGAATTTACCGATACCGAACAGTTCGGTTCCAGGTTCTCAGGAACCAAATTTACCGGGGTATTTTCAGTTCTGGGCCTCGGTAAACCGAATTTCCCAAATAGTACCAAAATTAGCATTAACCCTAGGTCACAGTCACAGAATCACAACAGTCCCACACTCCATCTCCCGCAGTCCCACTCGGGCAGACCCTGAGGCCCACGCGCCGTGCCGCGCCGCCCCCTCCTCGCCGCGCAGTAGCCAACAGCCCCCGCGCCACGCCGCCGCCGCAACTTCCTCTGCCAATCTGCCTGCACCCCGATGACCCGGCCACCTGCTCCTCGGCCATGCCCTCTTCGCCGCCAATCGCACCGCTCCTCAGCCTTGCCCTCTCGGTCGTGTCGTCCTCTCGTCCTCCACGGTCCGCGCCACGTGGTCGCGCCATCACCGCCCCCACGCAAACGCAGTGGCCCGCGCCGTTGTCGTCGACCCGGACCCTGGTCGTCACTCGTCAGGAAGTCAGAAGAGGCAGCTTGGCGGCGAAGACAGAGACGACTACTTCCATGGCTTCTTGTGACTGTAATGTAAGTCTGATACTCTGATTTGAGTGCAGTTTGATTTGACAGTGCAATTTTCGTCCTCTAGATGCATATTTTGACTTCACTTCAATTCACAGTCTGAGGAAGACATTGACCAACAAGTCGTTGATTGGTCGCTGCATGAGCGAAGGAATGGAGATGGGTTGAGTGATGGCGGGGCAGCTGGTGCTAATGGGGAGGAAGCCCAGAGTTTGAATAAGATGTTATATTGATTAGTGAATCATTGTCATACTGAGTACTAAGTGATGATGGGTCTATTGTGTGGACAACTATATTATGTATTTGTAGCTCTTTATCTGTAAGATTTGGCACTGTTATTCTATATGAATCATGTTACATTTCTGTCAAAATTGTCCTTTGAACCTGAGTAACATGCTGCTATACTCCATTCGGTAATTTCGGTATTTACTGGAACTGAACCGAATTTACTGATACTAAAATCCTTCAGTACCGAGGATTTCAAGGAACCGAACGGTGCCGAGTTGCTTAGGAACCGAACTAGTCCAGGTATCGAAGTACCGAACCGATCGGTTCGGTAGAACCGAACACCCAGGGTGAGTTACACATCATGACTCATGACAAGAAAAGGCCTCACAAACAAATACTCATAAATAAATAAACAAAATAATATACGGCTTATCATCCACGAACCAAATAAATAAACAGTCACTATGATAATAAAAAATAGAAATACACATAAATGAGTTTATTAAAAATACTCATAAATAACAAAATGAAAATGAGAAGTACATGTTCTACATATTGGTCATTGAAATAAACAAAATGTTTCAAAGTAATAGCCACCCAAAAAAAACCCAAAAAAAATACTTGATGAGCATCACTCAGCCTTGAAAATTTAGACGAATTATATTAAGTCAGACCTAAAATTCAGCCCAGATCATACATGCATATCGCAACTTTGATTTTGGAGTTACAAGACCTAACAAGGCCAAGATAAATAGATAATTGAAACACATTGCTTCCAACTCAATACATGTTGTAGTGCTGCTTGTAATTTGTGACCTATGACTGACCATATAAATGGAACATGCTTCTGATAAAAAATTGGCTCCTGCTGCACATATACAAACATAAAGATTAAGAGAATGAAAACAACTGTCATTACAAGAAAGTCAAACAGTATAAAAATTTAGTCTATTTCACATAGCAGGTACAACATGAACTAATGAACTGCACTAGCATGTATAAAAATGATCCAATAATCAGTATACAAGAGAACTTTCAATAAACTGAATTATGCATAGCACTAGTGAACTGCACTTGACTTTTAGAGAACTAGTGAACTAAAATATGCATAGCACCAGTGAACTGCATTAAAATTTCAGAAGAGAACTTTTACCATTCTTGGATATAGATTGCTAACAACACTTTCGAGGTTAAGTCCCTTATGATTCAACTGATACTTCCACCTATTCAAGAGGCTTTTAATAAAGTAGAAGAGATATATACTGCAAATAAATACAAAAAGAATGGAATAGTGTTGTACCTGATTATCCATACTCACGTTTTTTCCGATGAACAACCAATCTTTTACGCAAATAAGAGCTTCCAACATTTCAGGGGTCAGTGAACTCCTTGCATCTCTAAGTATCCTACCTCCAAGACTAAGGCGGATTCAGAAGATACAGTGCTGAGAGGAATTGCAAGGAAATCTCGTGCCATAGTTGAAAGCACATGATACTTTTCAGCATGTGTCTTCCACCAAAGCAACACATCAAACCCTTGCTATCTGCCATATATTCTTCTTCGAAGTAGGTGTCAATTTCAGATTTTGGTGCACGTGCCCTTCTCCCAACTTGACTTGAAATTCTCAAATTCTTCTGCTAGTTGTCTTTTTCCAAGAACTGGTGATCCCACAATGTTGCTGCTGCTAGTCACTGGTGAACATGTCATGTGGTATGAACCATCATGCATCACATGCCTCTCATACTCTGAAAAATATTTCCTCATCCACTCAAGAGCAGAGTTGAGACATGCGTTCACTGAATCTATCTAGATTCATACAAATCTTGCAATAAAAGAACTCTACATATTCAATTTCTCTCTTGGATCTAATAATGTGGCAATAACAATTGCAAGGTTTAAATCATAATCTTTTTTTGCGAAGACTAAATAGATTAGATTCATCAACATCGGCACCTGTAACACCCCAGTGTTTAATTAATTAAAAATAATTAGAAATATAATTAGAAAAATGGCCAAAATTCTAGAAGGAGGAAAATTAAACCGGATGTTTGTTGCATTCATGCCATTGCACAGTTTTATTGGGTGAAAAAGAATTTTTATTAAACCCGAATAGGACGATTCGAATTTATTCTATTTCGAAATTAAATAAAAAGGTTTACAAAATTTTACAAAACTTTAAAAACTCAAAAAATTATTTTCAAAACCTAGGAAACATATTTCTAAAATATTTCAAAGTGGTTTTGATTTCAAATGGATTTGAAATATGAATTTAAAAGAATTTGCAAAGAGGAAAATCAAATGGAAAAGAGAAAAGAAAGGAAAAAGAGCAAAGGGCCTCACTTCCCCTCCCTCTCCTTTCCCTCCTCAGCCCGTCCCGCTTGCACTCCTCTCCCTCTCCCATTTTATTTTTTTTCCTGGCCGGCCCGCACTCTCCCCCGCCCGGACAGCAGCTGGACCAACACCGGTTCCCTCCTCTGCCCTCACTCTGGCCCGCGCGCCAGGTCTCCTCTTCCTGGGCCGCAAACGCGCAGCTGCGGCCCCGTCCCCCCTCTGTCTCTGCCGCGTGGGCCGCTGAAACATCCTCAATTTTCCACGACGGGAAAAATCCACAGAATGAGTTTATAATTGATAAACCAGGAACTGAGCTTATCATATTATCATATATCAGCCGATATCACAGCCATACATCGTATATTACATAATGATAAGCATTACATCATATGGGTATCACCTATTACAGAGTTTATTCTAGCGGAAGTCTATCGAGTGAAGGCTCCTCCTTCACAGGCATCATCAGAGTTGTCGTAGCGCAACATCGACCAGATCCTCCGAACCAAACTTGAGCGTAGGCACGAAATCTCCTAATCCTTCTAGAGTCAGTACCTCTGAAGCAGGAAAATATGCACACCGCCAGATGTGTGCAGGCCATGGTCAGCATCGATGAGCTTTAGTGGAAAGATAAAACAGGGATCTGGCGATCCTAAGATTTGGCTGTGGATTTGCATCCTAGCGCATGAGCAGTAATAATTATAATCAATGTAATAATATATATCAAGTTTTATCACATCCCCATACACACACATCCACATCCATCCACCATATCCATATCCATATACATCCCAATCAGCACCACACCATCACCTCATCTCATCTCACTCACTCAGTCGACAGAGGCCAGCTCCCTCCCAGCCTTGTCTCAATGGCCCGCAGCCTCACACCAGGCTCACGACCGGCACTCACCTACCAGAGGGAGAAAGAGAACTCTCGCTAGTTAGAAACAGGTCAGGGAAAAGGTCCGCAACCAACGAGTTGGCTAACGTATCGATCGATCAACCATACACTCTGCAGAGGTTCTACAATATCCACAAGATCGCAATCATCGGCATCCCGGGGTGCCTAGGCGGATATCGGTCACTTGCCAGCCTAGAGTAATGCCACCCTACCACTCAGCCCTGGAATCACCCAAGTCCGTCTGGGATGGCTAAGTCTGTGAAGTCACGTTCGTCCCCCTAAGTCCGTCCGGGGCCGTGATCGTCTCGGAAGGGTGTGGGACTCCCATGCCCGTACCTTCCTCGCACTCTCTCGCCTAGCAGTAGTGACACTGCTCTACCAGGTAGTCTGACCGTCCCCGTCCATAAGGAGCGAGTGGCATGTAAAGGTATTCCTCCTCGTGGTCCAGATTCCGCTCCACCTAGGGTGACTAAGCCGGAATGTCTTCTCAAAGGTTTACATTATCCGTGCCACCACAACACGCTCCTGGCCCAGGCTCCACCAACGGCTCACACTCGGGCCCACCTCAAGTCACCACTTAACCCGCCACAGGTTTCACCACCACAGAGGCATCCAGATCTGCTCCACGACAAAACTCGCACCAGGCTCGTCGTATATTCCGGCCCGGTCGACTCAACCCTCGCTCTCCACACACCCAAGTCACACACGCAGCACGCTCACACATCACCTCACCAAGTTCGGCATCACCCGCCAAACCATTCCCAAGGGTTCAACACCCGCATCACATCTCAGATATAATACAAAGTGGAGTTAATAATATAATGGTGAAACATGCAAGCAAGCAGGCGAGTAAGCAAGATTAACTGAGCGAATGCGCAAAGCAGGGTGTTGTGGAAGACTGGGTTGCAATCAAGTAATAATGGCTTAGGTAGTATCATGCATCAATATATTAGCAAAGGAATAAATATAAAGCGCTAGCAAGTCTACATATTTGCAATGTCTAATAGGATTCTCTAAAAGAGGGTGCTGCCATGACACCTGCGAAGTAGTCGTAGTCGTGGTTAACTGTTCCTCGTTGGTGTTCCATTAACGTGGTCGTCTCCTCCTGCGTTGACTCCATCTCGCAGTCCTTGTCGTCGTCCATGCTCTCTCGGTCCAATCGTATGCTACTCCATGAAATGACACACAAGAGCACTCACACCATAATTGAAAAGACATCAGGACGTAGGAAGATCCATTAACTCCAATGAGACACTAAAATACACTAGGTTTAGCCCTCTCGGCGTTGTCCGATTTCCTCGGCTAGGAACAAGGTGGTGGTTTGCAAGTTTAAGTCTTGGCCAAGCCATATGGCTTTATGACATAGGGTTCAACCAGGCCTATCCTTAGCAAACACCACGCCTCGCATCCTCGATTTGTCGTCATTTTGAAAGGCAGAAATCGCAGGACGGGCCTAACGAATAAAGAACAACGGGGTTCGGCTCTTGTAGCCTTATCCCAAAGGTCAATTGATCATAAGAACGATTAACACCATTGTGACTCGACTCCAAGGTACCTTGGCTTGCCCGCTATGGCAAAAGTGGTAGCGCAAAAGGATTGGAGATCTACAATCCCCTCGATCCATACGACACAGTACGTCGGGAACCAAGAATCAGGGTCACTCATAAGAGCGGGGTTAGCTCAACACATCTATGCCATGTCCTCAGGCACATTTCTAGAGAAATATGTTTAGGTGGTCGATCGAGTCGACGCGCGGGGTTCTGAGATACAACATAGACCATAGCTTTGCTAACAAAAGGAATAGCAAGAGTTCAAATATATAAGTCAAGGGTTCATTTTTTCCAACGCACACGTCATGGTAGAAGACAGGGTATAGGAAGAAGTGACACAATATAAGATGCAAGTGCGCAACTACTTGTAGGGTACCCGACCGGGGTGCTCTGGCACTAAGTCATTACTAGATTCGTAGCGGTGCGGTTGTCACCGCGAGAATCAAGATATGCTGTGGTCAACGGGTACAAGCATACAAGAGTTTGTGCATGAAGAAGCATAAGAGTGTAGCTCCATGGTCATGGCGAGGTGTACTCGCGACCACAAGATACACTAACAAGGGTCGTGTTACATTCGGCATCACGGCCATGGCGAGACAAGTCTCGCGATCGTAACGTCCGAACGAGGTATGATCCCTCAGTCATCTTAATGGCTCGGCACCCAGACAAACACATGAATCATCCATCAATACATCAATAAGAACCACAAAGCGATATAAAGACACATCGAACCAAAATAAGTGGAGTAGCACATTCTCATAACATGAGATTGGATGGATCCTATATCACAAGTGCATATACAGGTGGACGTAAGAGCGAGGTATAGCATGAATACTGATAGATAAATAAGAGACTTCCCAGGGGTTTGGTAGGTCGACGATAATAAGATAACACGGGTCCCAAAGGATCATGGTGGCAACAGTCACGACATCGAGGGAGGCTCGAGGTAAGGCGCGTCGAGGGAGCGTCGAGGGGCGTCATGGCCAGTGTACTACACGGCGCGGTCAATACCAAAGTTCGGTGTCGCGGTCGAGGGTCACGGGGTCTCCTCACTCGCCATATGCTACGGTTTCCATCAGGGGCATCCTACGGTCAAGATGAGAAGAAAATTACCTTGTCGTTCAGCATGTCGACTAGGGTTCGTTCCATTTGGTCTAAACGCATCGTGATCATGGTTTGTCGTGGACATACTTCCGGGGCAGTCAATAACACGCCGGTGTTCTTGGAACACTGGGATTCGATTTGGCTTGGGCTGGTCTACCGCTAACGACACTGTCACGTCGATGACTAACGCACGACCAAAACGGGGAGTAACACGTGTCCAAGGCGATAACGAACTAGACCGGCATGAAGGCACATATCAGACGAGTTCAGATCGTACAATGAATAAGATGTACAACTGACGAGAGTCGCGCTAACATAGCGTTTACAAGAGTTCATAGTTCGACCTTGACGATGACGGGGAAGACGAGGCTTCAGTGGAGAGTTGCCGAAGACGTCGAGCGCCACCAAGGCTGAACAGCAACACGCCGTCGTCCGTTCAGCACAACGATCCAGACCGAATCAGCAGGGCGCGACTTCGGACGATCCATGGCGCGCCTTGGCCAAACAACAATTCGGCAGGGGAAAACATCGGGCGCGGCGAGGTGGTACTCATCCGACATCATGGAGGAGTGGAAGTTGCTGTGGTGGCATCGTGCTGCGGCGTAGGCCGATCGACGCGTAGGAGGGGCCGGTGGTCTGCGTTCAGCCGGTCAGGAGCGGCTTGGTTCCAAGCGGCGGGAAGAGGGCGCACCGCCGTGCGTGGCCGAGGCGCTGCCCTGGTCGGCTCTGCAGGACGCAGCCAAGGACGGCCACGCCTGCTGGGCTCGGCCGCAGCCGACGATCCGTGCTCGCAGCTTCGACGAGGCCATGGCGTTCCAGGCTTGGCGTTGAGGATGTGGTCCCGGGGCGCGGCCACGGCGGCTTCACGGTCGGTCGATGCAGAGGCAGGGATGGGGGCTCGACGACGATGTTGTGGTCGACCGGCGGTGCAGTTACGGTGCGACTGAGCGTTCGGGGGTGCGCTCGGGCATGGCGCAACACCGCGTGATGTGAGCACGACAGTCGTAGCTTGTCGAGGTCGGTGTTGCGAGACCCCCGGAGTGAGGTCGTTCAAGGGGCTCGGCGCGGTCGGCGTGGGCGACGTCGTGGTCTCGGCATGGGCGACGTCGTGGCCTCGGCGTGGCGCGGCATGGCCAACTGCACGAGGCAGCGACGTGGCGGTAGCGTGTCCGCGGCCAGCCTGCGAGCGGCCACGGCACTGGGCGAGTGGCTGGCGGCGCGGTTGGGGAGAGGTAGAGGGTGGCGGCGACCATGGAGGTGGAGGAAGATAGGGGAAGGGAGCGGCGGTCAGCTTATATACGCTAGTGGCTAGGGCATCAAGGGGAGGCCAATGATCCTCGGTGTCTGTGCCAAGGAGCGGCCACGCGGCAGGCATCCAACGACTAGCGAAGCAGATGGGCATGGGGAGGCGTGCTATAGAGGGCAAGATGCGGGCGCCTGGTGTTGCGGTGCGCGCACGCGCGCATGGAGCGGCGGTGGCGGCTGCCTGGGAGCGCTGGGGCGCTCTCCTAGCTAGGGTTTGGGGGAGGCGTGCGGCCTGGGCCTGTTGGCCGCACGCGGGCCTGTGGGGGCGAGCGGCTGGGCCACTGCTGCTAGCCTGGTCCGGTTGGGTCAAGGGGGAAGGGCGAGCAGGGGGTGCTGGGCCACGAGCGGCTTGGGCCAGTAGACCGGCTGGGCCTGGAGGGGGGAAATAGGTCGGCAAGGAAGAGATGGAAGAGAGAGAGAAAGAGTGGGTCGGCTGGGCGCTTTGGGCCCTAGAGGAGAGGAGGGAGTTTGCTCTTTCTGATTTAAGGGATTTTTAGAGAGATTTGAATGGAATTCAAGAGTGAATCCGAAAGGGTTTTAAGAAAATTCAAAAAGGGGAATCGGGGAGAGTTGGGATGTGGTCTTGATAGAGATTCATAAAGAGGTAGTATACTTGCCTTATACCTAGGTCCTTTATGCATGGATGATTATCATGCTAACTCATTGTGAAGGTTCACTAGCGGTCGTTTGGGCTAGGGCAATTCGGTTCAATGGCGGTCATAAAAGAAAGTCGGGGATCATTGAGAGAGACTCGAGATAATCCCAAGAAAATTATAAGGAGGTTGCTACAGACTTGTCGTCTCCAACATACGACTTAGGTTGCAAAAAGAATCTCCGGCAAACTCCTACAGGCAATACTATATGAGTGCAACAATTTATTTATAAATTGTTCCCGGTTCAGCTAGTAACTACATGCTCCACACAATCATAGAAAAATTTTAAAAAGTCCGAATTTTTGGGTTGTTACAGCCGCGCCCTTCTCTCAATGACAAGTGGGCCCACCTCATCAGACTCCTTCCCCCACCTCCGATCGCCCCTCCCCTCGCTCTCCTCTGCTTCGATGATCCGCTCGATCGGATCATACCCAGCAGCAGCGCCTTCCCATCCGAGTCTCTCTATCCCTCTCCGAATCTTTTGCGCCTGGATCGCCTTGCGTTCGAGCGGCCGCTGGGTCCAGCCAATCCGCCCTAACCGCATAAACATTGTCACCGCGGACTCCCTGCTCACGATCTGATCCTACCAGGACCGCCGCCATCAACGGCATGGTCCGAGTTCCACGGTCTTCTCTCCCCTTCCCTACCGCTCATCTCTTCCGCGCGAGCCGCTCGTCCGCTCCTTCCCATCTCCTCCTTGCTCCACGGAAGCAGAGCGTGCTGCCACCTCATCCCTTGGCCTACAAAGCGCCAGCCCATCCTCCCGCATGGCCCCTCTTGCGCCCCAGAACCACCGCCGTTGATCCCTCTCTCCGGCTACCAGCGTGCTCTACATGACGCGACGCGACCGGAGAACCCCTCCTCGTCGTGGATCCACGCTGGGAACCCCTCTACCTCGACACCAGTGGAGTCTGGGCCGTGAGACGCTACCCCACCGTCGACTCCTCCCCTCCAAGCCTCTCTCGGCATCGTGAACTGCATCGCCTATCCCGCGGTGAGCTCCTGATCTGTTCCCACTCACTCTCGCTGTCCCTACCGCTCTGTAGATCGTTACCGGGATCATCAGGGAGGTCCGCCATGGCATCGTCGCGCACGCATCAGCTGACCACTGCCACTGGTCGCCTTCCCCCTCTGTGCTTCAACCGACGGCAAAAATCCTCGCCCCGAACCCCGCAGTAGCCCACCGCCACTCCTCTGGCCATTCCCGAGCGCTCTCCACCGCCGCAGCACCACCCATCACAACCACAATCGCCGCCACATCTCAAACTCGCTGTCGCCGTAAGACTCCCTCTCCGATCCATCTCTACCAGAGTGAAGCCCACAGATGGAATCCCGGTGAGCTCCTCTACCCCTTGCACCAACTCCCTACGTCCTTCGTGCCCGCCAGCGCCCAACCGAGCTCATGTCAGCAAGCATCCATGGCGCCACCGTGGCCAGCACCACTCTAGCTGTCATCGTTCTTTGCCCTCTCTCCTGTGTCGTTGGTCGCTAGATGAATGGCCAGGATTAGAAGTTCTAATCTGAACCGGTATGGACCAGAGTCTATAATCCCGTGAACGCGGTCCACCGCACCACACCACCCCGTCCACCGCATGGTGGAGCACCAGCCCAATTGAATGGTCGAGATGGCAGACTAGAGGGGGTGAATAGTCCTTTCTAAAAATAATCGCGATGGCTAACCAAAACAAATGCGGAATTAAAACTATCGGTCTAGCCAAGACTACACCCCTCTACTTATACTCTATGGCACCTTACAAAAGATCCTAAACAATGCAAATAAGGTGTCGAGCTAGCTAGAGCTCACCTAACCAAATCTAGAAGCAAGGTCACACAAACCTATGAAACTAGTACTTCAAACACCGAGGAGCTCCTACACAATCTAGTAAGCAAAGCACAAAGCTCCTAAGCTCACTAGCAATGCTCAATAACAAGGCTACACAAGCCAAATTAGAGAGCTCAATTTACTTAGCTACACAAACTAAGCAATGTGACTAACAAGGCTACTCAAGCCAATTAGTCACGCAAGAGAGCTACTTCTAAGCTACACAAGCAAAGAAGGTAACTAGCAAGCTACACAAGCTAACTAGATACACAAGAGCAATTACACAAGCACAATATATATGAAAGTAAATACAAGCTTGTGTATGGGGATGCAAACCAACGGGATGAACAAGGTTGATACGGTGATTTTATCCCGAGGTTCACTTGGTCGCCACCAAGCTAGTTCCCGTTGAGGCAAGCCCAAGGTTGCCGCCGATCCTCTTGCTAGTGGTGACCCTAAGTCACACTCTCCACGATGGAGTGCTCACCAAGAGCTCTAGATTCGATCCGGCCGGACCAGTTGGCGCTCTTCGCGCCTCTCTCTACTAGAGTTGCTCTTCGCGATCTCCCGCAGGGCGAGCACAATGCTCCTCACAAAGCTTCCATGCAGCCACGCACAAACTTCATGTGGGCTTCACGAGGGGAGACTCGATCACCAAGCCGTCTAGGAGGTGGCAACCTCCAAGAGTAACAAGCACCACCGGCTTGCAACACGATCACCTAGTGCCACTCGATGCAATCTATCAATGCAACGCACTAGCGATCACTCACTCACTATCGATTCGCACACTAGCAAGCACAAGCGAGTTAGAGGGCTCCCAAGCACATCCATACAAGCCACAAAGGCTCTAGAGTGCTCAACCACCAGCCCAAGGCCGGCCACCAATGATACATAAAGGCCCAAGGGCTAACTAGCCATTGCCCCTTCACTGGGCAACCTGCGCTACCATCAGATGCTCCGGATTGGGTCCATCGGACGCTGAGGCCAGCGTCCGATGCTTGGATGCTCACCACGTGTCCCCCACGATTAACTTCGGCCGAGCGATCCCAACGGCTATATCACTTCCCGCGCCAGTTAAAGTGGCATCGGACGCGCCGATGCCTAGCATCAGACGCTCCGATGCCTCTGCTCAAATCTGCGCAAATCTGCTCTTACATCGGACGCGTCGGACCCTTAGCATCGGACGCTAAGGGCCAGCATCCAATGTCTATGCAGAGAGCTCCCCGAGAGCCCCTGCGAACATCAGACGCACCCCAGCGTCTGATGCATCCTCTGCAACAGACTTCATCTAGGGTTTGCCATCGGACGCTTGGCCCAGCGTCCGATGCCCCTCGAACCAGCGTCTGATGCTCCCCGAGCATAGCACTTCACCTCTGAAAACCGCTGAATCCTGCCTCGCAAGCTCGGCAGGAGGGAGAGGGACTATACTCTAGTTTCTCCCACTTCTCCATGTCTCCTTTCAACATAACTTCTTTTCAAAACAACTTCTCCTTTGCAAATGTGCCAACACCACCCAGTGTACATCAACATGTGCAAGTGTGTTAGCATTTTCACAATCATTTTTTCAAAGAATTAGCACTTGCACTCACCACGCCACTCGATCCTAGTAACATCGCAAAGTTAGATCGCTCAAGTGGCACTAGATGACCGATATGCAAACAAGTTTGCTCCTCTTGACAGTATGGCCATCTATCCTAAATCCGGTCATCAACTTCTCTACTCACCTATGACCAGTGAAATGAAATGCCCTACAAATAAACCTTTGCCTTGCGCATTCCATTTCATCTCCTCCGGTGTTGATGCAACACATGCACCAACCTATCTCCAAATGATATGATCCACTTCATATCATCATATGGCCTCCATGGTCCATCGATCTTGACCTTACTTGCTCTTCACCATTGCTTCGGTCCTTCGGCGCCAAGTCTTGCTTAAGCCTCCCGACACTCGGTACCAACGGCTTCAAAGCCTCCAACTTGCCCTTCACCTTCGCAATCTATCCATCAAGCCAAGCCTTGCCTTGATCTTCACCATCTTAGCCACATGACTTCATGTTATGTTTCATATGCATTAAGCTCCTCCATCACATGCATGAGCCTTGCAACATCCTCCAAGCCATTTCACCCTATCGCATATGTTGCTCACACATGATCACCTGTGGACTAATCACCTTTGTAATTCACTTCAAACACATATTAGTCCACCTGAGTTATCACTCAATTACCAAAACCAAACTAGGACCTTTCACCAACGACGCTCAGCCACCTGGCGTCCACGTAGGTGACGATGCGGTCCACTAGGCCAATCACGTGTACTTTACACCTAGGCCCTTCATGTTTTCAAAAACCAACCTGCCGTCCACTTTCCTTGTGCATTGTGCCTTTCAAAGCTTGCAAGCCAGCCCTTGATCTTTTGCCAAAACAAGGCCTGGTCCTCTAAAAGCCCTAGTTTGGTTTTGGTTAATTGATGAAACCTATTTGGTCTAATCCTATTGCCAAGCATGTGTGTAGCTTATAAGAAAGGATTGTGACCAAGCCAAGTGGTGGTGCTAGCAAGGTGGCAACCATGGAGGATGGTGATGGCCACAAGTACTCAAGAGACCAAGTGCTCTACCATTGGTGAAACGAAGAAGAGAAGAGATGGAGCAAAGAGGCCCGAAGGCAAAGGTATAACCTATAGGGCTCTTTGTTTTGGTGATCAAGACACTTAGCAAGTGTGATCACATTTAGGATAGATAGCCGTACTATTAAGAGGAGTTAATTCATGGCTTATGTGATGTTCAAGTGCCACTAGGAGTTCTCTAACATATTGATGCTATAGACCTAGTGAGTGACTAACAAAACCCCTTGGAAAATGCTTTGCAAAATGCTAACACACATGCATACAATGATGTACACTTGGTGGTGTTGGCACTTTTGGGATAAGGGGGTGTTAAGGAGTTTGTGGAGAAGTGGGAGAAACTAGTGTATAGTCCTTCTCCCTCTTGCCGAGCTTGCGAGGCAGGATTCAGCGAATTTCAAAAGTGAAGTGTTAAGCTCAGGGAGCATCGGACGCTGGTCTGAGGAGCATCGGACGCTGGTTGAGCGTCCGATGGCAAACCCTAGTTTCTCTCAGAAGTTGAAGGAGCATCGGACGCTGGCAACGGACGCTGAAGAAACACTATTGCAGAGTCCAATGCGGGTGATGTGGCGCGAGTTAGTTTTCCAGGGAGCATCGGACGCTGGCCTGCGTTCGATGCGGATCCATCGGACGCGTCCGATGTGATTTGGCCCTCTCTGGAACCTCTCTGCATGGTCATGGGACACAGGGGTTGAGCGTCCGATGTGAGAGTGCCAGAGCGTCCGCTGTGGCGTAGAAATGAGCTAAATCGAGCAGTGGCATCGGAGCGTCCGATGCCTGGCATCGGCGCGTTCGATGTCACTTTAACCGTGGCACGAAGGGATATGACCGTTGGGATCGGATGGCTCGAATTTGTATCTGGGGGACACGTGGTGCTCATCGGAGCATCGAACGCTGGGGCAGCGTCCGATGGCCCCGACACCGGCGCGTCCGATGCTCGCGTTTTCGGCCCAATGGCTAGGCCGACTTTTGTGGCCTATTTAAGGGGCTTGGCTGGTTCACTTGGGGTTGCTCTTGCACATTTTGATTCCTATACAATCTAGTGAGCATTGGCAAGCCTCCCAACTCATCTCCCAAGTTGACTCGATCAAACCAAGTGAGATTGAGTGATCTAGTGCGTGATTTGAAAGAGTTCAATCTAGTGGCACTAGTTCTTCGCATCGGCATTGAGTTTTCTTGTTACTCTTGGCATTTGCCGGTGCCTAGACGGCTTGGAGGCGTTGTGGTGTTGTTGGCAAGAGAAGGAGATTGTTCTTGGCCACCACCGATCGTGATTGTGAGAGGTTTTGGAGCCTCACCTCGCCGGAGCGGCAAGAGGCATCCTTAGTGGATTGCTCATGTCATTGAGGTACCTCACTAGTGGTAGATTCTTGTGGCGCTCTTTGTGAGCTTGGTTTTGTGCCGATTAGCCACCGGGTCACCTAGTGTTGGTCGACACAACGGGGAGTAGCGTGCCGGCAAGCACGTGAACCTCGGGATAAATCTTGGTGTCTCGTGTGCTTATTGTGATTGCTTCCACATCTTGGTGATTGGTCTTCATATTCATGTTCTTGGTGATTGGCATCTCAAGTGGATTTCATCGGTGATTGGCTCTCTACTAGACGATCCCGAAGGCTCGGTGAAATCACTTCTATCTAGCTCATTTACTTTGTGTATTTACATCAAGCTATTTATTTGTGTACTTACTATCACTTGTTGTATATCATTTGTCGTATACCTTGTGTAGTGATATTGTGATTAGTTTACATAGTTCATTCTTTGCACACACTTGTTTTTCTTAGATCATCTTGATCATAGTTGTGCTAGAGCTAGTTTATTCCGCATTAGTTTCTAGCTCTAATTGCTTGTGTGCCATAGTTATATTAGGTAGAATTGTTGGATAGGTGGCTTGCAACACACTATTAGGCTGGCGCAAAAAGCTTCGCCATTTGTTATACTAATAGTGTTTGCCTAAGTAATTTTGTAGATTTTTAATTAGGCTATTCACCCCCCTCTAGCCAATTCGGACCTTTCAAGTGGTATCAGAGCCGTGGTCACCATTTGTTTGAGGGTTAACATCCTCCGGTGTTACAATGGCTCCAATCAACTATATGGGGAAGCCACCACATTTTGACGGCACCAACTTCGATTGTTGGAAGAGGAAGATGTGTGCATTCACAAGAGGAATGAATAGAAAGATTTGGGATGTGATTGAGCATGACTTTGCGGTAATGGATCCCGCAAGTCCCACTCCTAGAGAAGAAGAGAAGCTTCAATGGAATGATGTGGCAATCAACTTGTTCTATGAAGCCTTTGACACAAAAGTGTTTGAGCAAGTCAAAGACCTTGAAAAAGCAAGTGAGATATGGGAGAGATTGGAGGAAACATATGAAGGCACCAAGGCGGTCAAGGGTGCCAAGCTATACATTCTCAAGGACAAGCTCGCCATGTTCAAGATGCAAGATGATGAAAGCATACTGAAGATGTTTCATCAGTTGCAAGTCATTATCAATGACTTGAAGGCCTTGGGAGAGAAGGTAGAGGACAAGGACTTTTCTCACAAGTTCTTGAGAAGCTTACCACACCAAGGTTTGATACTTTGGTGACTATCCTAGTGAGACAAGGATTGGACACGGTAACCCCAAACCAAGTACTAGGTGATGTGGTCACACAAGACACATACCGTGTGGAACAGAATGGGGGAGCCCAAGAGGAAGAAACAAAGAAGAAGACCGTTGCATTCAAGGCTTCATCCTCTAAGAGCAAGAGCAAGGGCAAAACAAAGAAGGAAGAAAGTGATGATGAAGCAAGCTCAAGTGGTTGTGAGATAGATGATGAAGAAATGGCTCTCTTTGTGAAGAGATTTGGGAAGTTCATGAAGAAGAGGGGCTATGGAGCAAGAAAGAGAAGAGATGCAACCAAGAGCACAACCAAGAGATGCTATAGATGCAAGAGCAAAGATCACTTCATTGCGGATTGTCCATATTCTAGTGATGAAGATGATGACCGCAAGAAGAGCAAGAAGAAGGACAACAAAGAAAAGAAAGAAAAAAAAGAGAAGAAGAAGGAGAAGAAGAAGGGTGGATCCTATGTCGTGACATGGATTGTGATGCTTCCTCAAGCGATGATGATGATTCTAGTGATGATGAGAGGAAGACCACCAAGAAGAAGGCTATGGCTAGTCTTGCTATCTCAAGCAAGCCTTCTATCTTCAACACTCCATCGACATGCTTCATGGCTAAGGCCACTAAGGTATCATCCGATGAGAGTGAAAGTGAGAGTGAGAGTGATGATGATGAGGAGTACTCAAAGGAGGACCTCATGAGCATGCTACAAGATGCTCACTCTTACATTGAGACTAAGAGGAAGAAGTGCAAAGAATTGCGCAAGGCCAACAAGGCTCTTGAGCAATCCTTTGATGAGCTCAAGTCTACTCATGAGAGGCTAGAGGAAGCCCATGAGAAGCTTGACCAAGCTCACACTAGGCTTAAGGAAGCCCACTCCTCCCTCCTTGATCAAAGTAAGATTGAGGATGTTGTAGAGACATGCAACATAGGAGTAACATGTGATATTCTTGATGAATCTTTTTATGCTCCTATTATTGTTGCTCCCACCAATGCTTCATCATCATCTAGCTCAACTAAAATGCCTACTTCTACTACATGTGATTCATCATTAGTGGTAGAAAATGAGAACCTTAAGAACAAGGTGTATGAGCTCACTCATGCTTTAGGCAATGCCTATGGTGGAGATGCCCGCTTGCTTAAGTGCTTGGGTAGCCAAAGATGTCCACTCAACAAGGAGGGACTTGGCTATACCCCCAAGAAGGGCAAGGCTGGTTTTGCTCCTCACAAGACTAGTTTTGTGAAGAGTAATGGTCGGTATTGCCATAATTGGAAGCAATCCGGGCACATAGAGCAAAATTGCTTTAACAAGAACAAGAACAAGAACAATGCTCATGCTTTATATATTAGACTTAATTCTTGTTATATGCTTACAAAGGGCACTAATGGTGTGAAGGCTAAGTACATTGGTGCACCCATGGTTGGCCCAAAGAAGAAGGCAATTTGGGTGCCCAAGAGCTTGGTGACTAACCTTGGAGGACCCAAAAAGGTTTGGGTACCTAAAAATAATTGATCTCCTTGTAGGTTAATTATAAAGCGGGAGGAAGGCATTGGGTGCTTGATAGTGGGTGCACTCAACACATGACCGAAGATGTAAGAATGTTCAAATCAATCAACACTAGTGGCAATGATCATGCAGATGCTATCACATTTGGTGACAACAAGAAAGGCAAGGTGAAAGGCTTGGGCAAGATTGCTATATCCAATGACTTGAGCATCTCCAATGTGCTTTTAGTTGAATCTCTCAACTTCAACTTATTGTCCGTGGCACAATTATGTGACTTGGGATTCAAATGCATATTTGGTGTTGATGATGTGGAGATAGTTAGTGTTGATGGAAGTGAATTGGTCTTCAAAGGATTTAGATATGAGAACCTTTATTTGGTGGACTTTGATGCTAGTGAAGCTCAATTGACAACATGCTTATTCACCAAATCAAGTATGGGTTGGCTATGGCATAAGCGCTTGGGACATGTTGGAATGAAGCAACTAAAGAGGCTAGTGAAGCATGACATGGTTAGAGGACTAAAAGATGTTCATTTTGAGAAAGATAAGCTATGTAGTGCATGCCAAATGAGAAAGCAAGTTGGAAACACCCATCCTAACAAAGGAATGATGAGCACTACACATGCACTTGAGTTGTTGCACATGGACTTGTTTGGACCAACTACATATACAAGTATTGGGGGAAACAAATATGGCTTTGTGATAGTGGATGACTATACAAGATACACATGGGTCTTCTTTCTTGTTGACAAAAGTGAAGTGTTTGGGGTATTCAAAACCTTTGTCAAGAGAAGTCAAAATGAGTTTGATAGAAGAATCAAGAAAGTAAGAAGTGACAATGGAAGTGAGTTTAGAAACACAAGAGTTGATGAGTTATGTGATGAGTTTGGAATCAAACATCAATTCTCGACCAAGTATACACCTCAATCCAATGGGATAGTTGAAAGGAAGAATAGGACACTCATTGATATGTCAAGATCTATGCTTAGTGAATACAATGTGAGTGATTCTTTTTTGGGATGAAGCAATCAACACGGCTTGCTATTACAGCAACCGGCTCTATTGTCACCCTCTATTGAAGAAGACACCATATGAGCTCCTCAATGATAGAAAGCCCAACATTGCATATTTCTGGGTTTTTGGGTGCAAATGCTACATATTGAATAAGGGCACAAGACTTGGAAAGTTTGAGAAGAAATGTGATGAAGGGACACTTCTTAGTTACTCCACTGCAAGCAAAGCCTATAGAGTGTGGAACAACACAACAAGAATAGTTGAAGAAGTCCATGATGTTGAGTTTGATGAAACCAATGGTTCCCATGAAGAACAAGACAATCTAGATGATGTGAGAGGAACACAATTGGTGAAAGCTATGAAGAACATGGACATTGGTGATATAAGGCCAAAGCAAGTGATTGACATAGAAGATGACAAAGATCAAGTGCTCTCTCCTCCAACCATGCATGGCAATGAAGTTGCAAGCTCTAGTGGTTCTCAAGATCAACAAGATGCTAGTGCAAATGCAAGTGCCCAACCGCAACAAGTGCTCCAACCAACACATATTGCAAGAGATCATCCTTTGGATCAAATTGTTGGTGACATAAGAAGAGGTGTGCAAACAAGATCAAGATTGGCATCATTTTGTGAACACTACTCATTTGTATCATCTATTGAACCAACCAAGATTGATGAAGCTTTGATGGATGTTGATTGGGTGAATGCAATGCATGAAGAGTTGAACAACTTCACCCGCAATGATGTTTGGGAGTTAGTGGAAAGACCAAAGAACACAAATGTTATTGGTACGAGATGGGTCTTCCGGAACAAGCAAGATGAAGATGGCATTGTTGTAAGGAACAAAGCAAGATTGGTTGCACAAGGATACACTCAATTGGAAGGCATTGACTTTGGAGAAACCTATGCACCGGTCGCTAGATTGGAGGCCATTAGAATTCTACTTGCATATGCTTGTTCTCACAACATCAAGCTCTATCAAATGGATGTTAAAAGTGCTTTTATCAATGGATTCATCAACGAGCTAGTGTATGTTGAACAACCTCCCAGATTTGAAAATTTGAAGAAGCCCAACCATGTGTACAAGCTCAAGAAGGCACTTTATGGGTTGAAACAAGTACCAAGAGCATGGTATGAAAGATTGAGGGATTTCTTGTTAACCAAAGGATTCAAAATTGGGAAGGTTGACACCACACTCTTCACTAAGAAGATTGGAAGTGACTTGTTTGTGTTGCAAATCTATGTGGATGACATTATCTTTGGATCAACCAACCAAGACTTTTGTGACGAGTTTGGAGAGATGATGGCTAAAGAGTTTGAGATGTCTATGCTTGGAGAACTTAGTTACTTTCTTGGGCTACAAATCAAGCAAATGAAGAAAGACACATTTGTTAGTCAAGGCAAGTACATCAAGGACATGCTCAAGAAGTTTGGGTTAGATGAAGCAAAAGCAATAACCACTCCAATGGGCACAAATGGACATTTGGATAGTGATTCTAGTGGTGACATGGTGGATCAAAAGCTATATCGGTCAATGATTGGAAGCCTACTCTATGTGACCGCATCTAGGCCAGATGTCATATTTAGTGTGTGCATGTGTGCAAGGTTCCAAGCTTCACCAAGAGAAAGTCATTTGAAGGCAACCAAAAGAATATTGAGATATTTGAAGCACACTCCTAATGTTGGACTATGGTATCCCAAGGGCTCTCAATTTGAATTGATTGGATACTCGGATTCCGATTATGCGGGATGCAAGGTGGATCAAAAGAGCACATCGGGCACTTGTCAATTGCTTGGAAGATCACTTGTCTCATGGTCATCAAAGAAGCAAAATAGTGTTGCACTCTCTACCGCCGAAGCCGAATACATATCCACGGGTAGTTGTTGTGCACAATTGCTATGGATGAAAGCAACATTGCAAGATTATGGAGTCAAGTTTGGACAAGTACCATTGCTTTGTGATAATGAGAGCGCCGTCAAAATAGCCACCAACCCGGTTCAACATTCAAGAACAAAGCACATTGACATAAGGCATCACTTCATTAGAGACCATCAAGCCAAGAAAGATATATCTATGGAAAGTGTGGGCATCGATGATCAACTTGCCGATATCTTCACCAAGCCACTAGATGAGAGAAGGTTTTGCTAGCTAAGGAATGAATTGAATATCCTAGACTTCTCCAACATGAGTTAAATGCACCCCCACTTATGACATGCCTCTCCTCCAAGAAAGCAAAGGTGAAATTGCTTGTCATGTGCATTCATTCTTATTAGGTTATGTTCTAGTTCATATAGTCATCACATTGCTTATTTAGGCTCATTCATGGTAAATCAAATGAATTTGAAGTATATATGGTACCACTATTGCTTCTATGTTTGACTTGATCTAGTGGTAGCATATAACTTGTTTGTGAGCTTGTAACTCTAGTGTTTGGTCTAGTAAGTGAGCAATGGGTGTTTAACCAACGTGAGTAAGATAACCATTGTCAGATGTGTGAAGAAGCTTACTCTAGAGCAAACCGTGTTAAATATCTTATGCTCATGAGCTAGATTAAGCCATAACTTGACTTAGTTTGATCCCCACATATGAATCTCATAATGCAAAGATTGTCTCCTTTCATTAAAACTTGCCCCACCTTTATGGAAATTGTTGACAAAGGGGGAGAAAATGCTACAAAGATAATGCTAAGTAAACCTTCAAGTGGGATCAGAGCATAGCATAAAAATAGGGGGAGCAAGCTCATAAACATAAATGTTGCATTTTGAAATGTGCATAGTCATATGTTTGATTGCATTGAAATGTGCATAGTCATATGTTTGATTGCAATGAATAAGCTATTCATTTTGATATTCATGCTTATGTGGTGAATGCTAGTGTTAGAACATGATTGATGATATGACTCACTAGCATGAATAGGATGATAACTAGACATATTTGTTTTTAAGTGGTTCAAGAGCCTTATTATTATGTTGATCTCACGGGTTCTTGAGTTTTGATGTATGTCTAGTGACAAATGATGCTAAGGATGGTTTAACATGTGCACTCCGATTGGTATCACGCTTCAAAGGTCCATTCTTATGCCTTAGCATCATCATTGGTAGTATTGCTCACCCACAATCCATATCCATACATATGTGCAAAATTTAGAACCAAACTCTATAGCACATATGTAGGGGGAGCCAATACTATCAATGTGGTTACTCAAATTTAAATCACATATCTTTGTATAGGTTGTCATCAATTACCAAAAAGGGGGAGATTGAAAGCCCTAGTTTTGTTTTGGTTAATTGATGAAACCTATTTGGTCTAATCCTATTGCCAAGCATGTGTGTAGCTTATAAGAAAGGATTGTGACCAAGCCAAGTGGTGGAGCTAGCAAGGTGGCAACCATGGAGGATGGTGATGGCCACAAGTACTCAAGAGATCAAGTGCTCTACCATTGGTGAAACGAAGAAGAGAAGAGATGGAGCAAAGAGGCCAGAAGGCAAAGGTATAACCTATAGGGCTCTTTGTTTTGGTGATCAAGACACTTAGCAAGTGTGATCACATTTAGGATACATAGCCGTACTATTAAGAGGAGTTAATTCACGGCTTATGTGATGTTCAAGTGCCACTAGGAGTTCTCTAACATATTGATGCTATAGACCTAGTGAGTGACGGATCAGGATGTCAGAGATATCATCAGTCGATGATTACTCCGACTAATCCCGGACGGCACGAGAGATCCGAAGACTTGTTACGAAGTGTACTTGGTTTAGGACTCTCGTTTGTAACTTAGCCGAGTCATAAAAGGAAGTCTTGTAATTAGAATAGGACTCCTTTGATGTAACCGGTTAGGACTCGGTCTGTGCCAAGGCCCACCCAGATATATAAGGGGAGCCGGGCGCAGGCTCTAGAGGATCGAACATTGAACCATAACAATACGCAAGGCACACGCCACACTGGACGTAAGGTATTACGCTATTTAGCGGCCTGAACCAGTATAAATCGCTGTCCCTGTGTACTCGCCGAGTCCTACGAACGCCGATCCCCACCGAACAAATCATCTGAGATTACTCAAGACGAGTTGCCGGTTAACAAACACCGACAACTGGCGCGCCAGGTAGGGGCTTTTGACGATTCGACGACCAAGAGCCCGGCGAACCACGACAACATGTTCTCGGCGGGGTCAATTTTCATTTTTGGCTCATGGACTTGCATCGCGGATGATCAAGGAAAGCTGCACAGGCAGCTTGACACCGAATCGAAGCTGCAAGTCACGCCAAAGATAGAGGATCTCGCCCAGAGCCTAGCAAATCTAGCTATCTGTCGGTGTTTCGTACCCGGGGGTGTCACACCAACAAGTAATATGATCGCGTGCTTCTCTTCCTGGATGGTGATGCAAGGGGACACAAGGATTTATCCTGGTTTGGGCAAAGAAGGCCCTACGTCCAGCGGGGGGAGATGTTCTTGTATTACTTGCACCTAAGTGCTTGTACAGGGGAGAATACAAGCTCAGTGAGCGTGGACCGGAGTCCGGACTCGTGTCTGTGCGTGGACTCGTGTGTTGTGTTCGTCGTCCCGAATGAGGGCCCTAGCGTCCCCTTTTATAGAGCAAGGGGAGGCCAGGGTTACATGAAAGTATTACAGGTGTCGGGGCGTATGGTGCCCCATACAAAGAAGGGTAGGAACTCTGTCTTGTCGGGGCCACTGGAACTGATGTGATCGTCGCTGTTGAGGCGTCCTTGGGTCGTGGCTTCCATCCTGGGCGCGGACGTGGGGGCGCGACAAGGCGGGAGCCGTACAGCACCCATCCCAGAATGTACAGTACCCGGCGGGGTCCCTCCGGGTCTTGGGGTACCTGTCCTCCAAGAGCACGAAAGTAGTTAGGGCTCGAAGGGCGCGGAGCCGGCTTCGAGGTGGTGCCACGGGGGCTCGAGGGGCGCGGAGCCGGCCTCGAGGTGTTACAGTGCAGGGCTCGAGGGGCGCGTAGCCGGCCTCGAGGGGTTACAGTGCCTGGCTCGAGGGGCGCGTAGCCGGCCTCGAGGGGTTACAGTGCCTGGCATGGCCGAACAGTGCCGCACTGGTGCCCTTTTGCCCATGCTTGTGGTGAAAACGAGACTTGACCTTTACACCGAGTTACTGTGGTACACGCCGTGCACTAGTGGACATGACCGGAGTAGGTGAAGGCATTAAATGCGTGATATGGGCTGGTACGGCTGTCTGTGCAGCTCGAGGTCCGTGTGTTAAGGCTCGAGGTGTGGGGGCGCGCTTGCCCGAGGTCTGGAGGGCTCGAGCGAGACGGAGAGCGATCGTGCTCGCCCGAGGCCTCGCTGGGAGGGCTCGGGCGAGACGGAGACAGAGCGTTCGCCCGAGGCCTGGCTGGGAGGGCTCGGGCGAGACGGAGATAGAGCTTTCGCCCGAGGCCTTGCTGGGAGGGCTCAGGTGAGACGGAGATGGAGCGTTCGCCCGAGGCCTTGCTGGGAGGGCTCGGGCGAGACGGAGATGGAGCGTTCGCCCGAGGCCTGGCTGGGAGGGCTCGGGCGAGACGGAGACGGAGCGTTCGGGTGTTTGCGTTGATTGGGGGTACCCCTTTTTTGTACCACCGACAGTAGCCCCCGAGCCCTTGTTTGAGTGCTTGCATTCGAGCAGGGGCTCCAGATTGGGATCTCGATGGATAGCTAACTGGTCTCGAGGGTTTTGTCGATTTGATTCCATGGGTGTCGTGCGAGCGACACCCGCGGGTGTAGCCCCCGAGGCCATGGGGGAGTGGTTAGAACTCCCTCGTGGGCTTCCCGAAGAATCCTCCGTCGGTTGGGAGCCTTCTGCCCAGTGGGCGCGCCTTTTTAGGCGGATATCGTCAGGGAGCGGAGATCGCGGCGCCGTGTGTACCTGTCAACAGGCTCGAAATGTGGTTTGGTAGTCTCATTAAATGTTTATGGTTACCTTTCCTTTGTCGTGGGAGACTCCGTCCGAGGCTTGGCTCGGAGGGCTTGAGCGAGACGGAGAACGAGCGATCGTTCGAGGTCCGGCCTCGAGGGCTCAGGCGAGATGGGGGTCGAGCTTTCACCCGAGGCCTGAAAATCTCATGCTCATATAAAAAGGAGATTAGTCGCAACTGTCCGAGTTTTTAGACCCTCTTTCGTCGAGGGGTGCCAGGCTGAACCGACTGGCCGGCTCCTCGAGCTGTCCGGCATGCCGATTGCCCTGGCTTGTCATCCCGCGAGTCCTTTCGATCGGATGCGAGGGGGGATGCCTCGTACTACCCCGAGTGGGCGAGTATCGAGGTTCCCGGTGAGCTGGTAACGGGGAATCCAAGTGAGAGCTCGTGCCCCGTTCGTTAGGGGTCGACTGTGGCCCGGAGGGGGTCTCATAAAGCATGGGTGCTCAGTCTGCAGGAGTACCGGGTCCATTCGATAGGACCCGGTGGCTCGATGCCTCCCTCCGAGGGGATCTCACTGCACGTCGAGCTCCCCGCCTTGGATACACGTGAGGGGCCTCGAGGGCTCGGCCCTCGAGTAATGCTGCGAGTGGCGCCCCTTGGTGTCCCTGACTCGGGTGCTCGAAGCCGGCTGTCGAACCCTTTTCGAGGGCCAGCCTTCGCTGCTTTGAGACTTAGGGCCGAGGCCCGTTTTTACCTTTATGAAGAAGCCTCCGTCGTCTGGGAGTCCTTCTGCCCGTTGGGCACGCCTTTTTAGGCGGATATCGTCAGGGAGTGCGCCGGGCGCGAAGCCGGAGCGACGGTCGTGGCGGGCCCGGGTAGTGGAGCGAATGGAGAGGTAACGCGTGTATCCTGCACCCGGCTCGAGACGCGGTTAGGTGGGCGCATTGAATGCATTCTGTTACCTTTTACGTCGTGGGAGATCGCGCCCGTCTGGATTTCCCCCTATAAATACCGAAAGAGGGAAAAAGAACCCTTTACTTTGCCTTTGCCTTCGCCGCCGTCGTAGCCTTTACGCGCCCTCTCCTTCGAGCTAGTCGATTGGGGATTTCCGGCCGCCCGTCCGCCGCTCGGATCCGCGCCGCGCCACCGTCATGGCCGCCCAAACACAGATGCTGCCGGCCGAGGACTGGAGCCCGTCGAAGGTGACGCAGAGCGAGATGGACTCGCTGGTGGCCCAGGGGCTTCTGCGCCCCAACCCGGAGAAGGGACCCGCATGGTGGGTTATCCCGTCGGCGGAGCACCGGGAGCCGCACCCGCCGGAGGGGTACGTGGTGAGCTTCACGCGCTACCACCGTATGGGGCTCGGCGTCCCGCCGAGCCGCTTCTTGTGAGGGCTGGCCCACCATTTCGAGGTGGAGCTGCAACACTTCTCCCCCAACTCCATTTCGCACGCCGCCATATTTGTCGCGGTGTGCGAGGGGTACCTGAAGATGGAGCCGCACTGGGAGATGTTCGTCCATCTCTTCCGGGGCGAGCTCTTCATCAAGTCCCTGAAGCCCAGCGGGAGGCGGCCCGTGCGCATGGGCTCCCTTGCCATCACCGCGAGGGCGGGGACCTCGTCGGCCAATGTCCCCCGCGAGTACCTGCGATATAAGCTATCCACCAACCAGGCAGGGTGGGACGACCATTGGTTCTATCTTCGGAACGAAGGTGGCCTCCTTCCGCAGTACACCAGCAGGGTCCTTACTCGACGCCCGGAGAAGTGGACCTGGGGCGTCGCGGCGGACAGGCAACGCCACCTGGCCCCGTTGATGGAGATGATGAAGACGCTGGTGGATGAGAAGAAGTTGACCGTGCAAGCGGTCATTTGGGCGTTCCACCAGCGAAGAGTTCTTCCGCTGGCGGACCGCCCCCTTCTTATGCACGAGATGGGCCCGCAGGCTCAGCTCGAGGCGCTCAATCGTTCGAGGATGGCCGAAGAGAGGCTGTCCCGGAACGAGGACGTCTTCCGGGTGTCGATTACGATCCAGGGGCCGTTCGTCCCTGAACTCTCCCACCTGGTTGCGATGGCACCCGACGAGGGGTGTCTCGACCTGGTAAGCCTCCCTCGAGTCGAGCTGTCTCGAGCCTCCTCACCTTCTTCCTCCTTTGATCCGTTTGCATCCGTCTTGTGGTTTGTCTCATCACGCTTCTCCTTTCTTCAAGGGGCATTTACTTGTCGCGCGTCGAGGCCCCCGGTGAGGGAAGACGCCGCGGATGCTCAGGTGAGGCGCCTCTCTGCTCAAAAGGACAAGGAGAGCAAGGATGCAAAAAAAGAAGAAAGAGAAAGATAAAACTTGCGTCGCTAAGCTCGGGAGCAGAGACTGGCGAAGGCCCGTCGTAACCGTCAGCCTGGGGACGGGTCCCCCGAGCTAAGCTCCTCGAGCCGGAGGAGGAGAGTAGTGACGAGGAGGAGGACGACGACGAGGGGATGGATGCGCGCTTGATGCGCGCGGGGCTCGTCGATGACAGGGCTGACCGCTCCTCTGTGCAGGAGGGTACACTGGAGGTCCCACCGACAAAAGGGGCACGCGGGGCGCAGCCGCGGAAGGCGGCGCCGATCCCTGCCTCGTCGGGGGCCCGAGGTCCGTCGAGCTCCGCGCCGGACGCGCCCCCGGTCGTAAGGAAGCCCCGGACCCGGAGCGCCTCGGCCACAGCGTCAACGGAGGCCGCCCCCGCGTCAGCCCAGACGGGGGGTCTCGAGAGGGGTCGGGCCTCGAGAGGCGGCCGACAGGTCGAGAAGGGTTCCGGGCCCGACCCCCGCGAGCCGTCAAGGGCGCCGTTGAGCCCGCGGAGGAGTGGGCGCCAAGAAGAGGCGTCGAGCCCGCGCCATCATGAGCGTCGGGGAGGGAGCCCCCGAGCATCTCGTGACCAGGGGCGCGAGCGTCCCCGGAGTCCATCGCCGCACCGCCGCCGGGACGCGGAGGCGGACGCGGGAGGGCGCGACCACCAGCGCGGGCGCCGGAGCAGGTCCCGGAGCCCGCGCCGGGGCGAGCGCCACGACGTCAGCACGAGGGTGGTGCGGTCGCCCTCCCGCGATGTGGGGCGGAAGGAGAGCTCTCCCTCGAGGTCGAGCCATGGGAGGCGTCGGGAGCCCTCCCCCCATCCCAGCCCTGCGGAGACGGCCCAGGCGCAGGGCTCGAGCCGTGGGGTGGGCTCGAAGCCCCCGAGTGGGTCCGGCGACTCCGGGAAGAAGCCCAGCCGCCGCTTCGGGTGAGTAGTTTCCTTGGGTCTCGTCGGTAGTGAGGCTTCACCTCTTTGCTTTTAATGACGCGTGCCATCTCCATTTTCTCAGGGGGAAGCGCTCCTACCAGGAGGTGGACCTCGCTTCGTCCAAGCGGGCCAAGGCCTCGAGCCCCGTCGAGGCACAGGCACCTCGAGGTATGGCACCTTCCTCCGCTAGAGAGGCCGCTTGGCTGGAGAAGGCCCGAGCTGCCATGGCTCGAGGGGGCCGGATGATCGTCGCAAATTTTGGTGAGGCCGTCGCCATCGACCATAGGGGTCGAGGTACTCTTCCTGGTTCTGACCTCTCCGTCATTTCGTTTTGCAGGGGCCTCAGCTCATGGCATCGAGCCTGCCACCGCCGTATCTGCCGAAGTGCTGCCTCCTCCCCCTCCTCCTCCTCCTGCGATGGTGCCAACTGGGAGCGCCATCCTTCCCCTCACCACGGCGGCTGTTCCGGGGGAAGCGCCTGGGGCGAGCACGGCCCCGCCGGCGTCTGGGGCTGAGGAGACTGCGCCCCTTGTGGCTCCAACCAGCACGGGCCGGGCTGCGGAGGAGGGAAGGGGGGGAGAGGCGTCGGCGGAGAAGGAGCCGACGGTGGAGGACCTCCTGAACGAGCTGGAGCAGGGGCCGCTCCTCGCCGCGGGCTCGATGACGGTGGAGGCGCCCGTCGTGCCGGCCAGCGCCGACAAGGCGCCGGAGGGCCCGGCCAGGGAAGAGGGCCCGGGGTCGAGCCTTCCCTCGACCGATCCGCAACAGGAAGCGCCGGCGGAGGGACGGAGGGAGTCGGGGCCCGTGCCGTCGGGCGGCGGGTCGCTGTCGGGGCAGCTCGAGGCGGAGGAGGATCTGCCCGACATCGAGCTCGACCGACCGATATGGCCGTTTCCCGTCCCGCTGAGCCCGCCCCTTGCCGTGGTTCCCGTCGAGCAGCCGGCCCAGCGGGGGGCACCGCGCGAGGTGCGGTCCATCTTCCAGGAGGTGGCCGCGCTTATGGCGGAGGCGGAGCGGTCCTGCTCCGAGGAGGCGGGCCGATCCGCACAGGTGTCAGCCGCCCTCGAGCGGGCCGAGGCGGAGCTTCGAGATCTCCGCGCGGAGCTGAGCCGGAACGCCCAGATGGCGAGCCGGCTTAACGAGGCGGAGGCGGAGGTCCGGGTGGCTCGAGGCGAGGTCGCCCGATCCAGGGAGGAGGCCGCCGCCGTTCTCGAAGCGTCGAGGAAGGAGGCCGCGGACGCCCGAAGCGAGGCCACCTCTGCCCGGGCTGAAGCCGAGGCGGCGAAGCAGGAGGCTGCTGACGCCCGTGGCGAGGCCGCCGCCGCCCGAACCGCAGCGGAGGCGGCGAGAAAAGAGGCCGAAGACGCCGTGAGTGGCGCCGCCACCGCCCGAGCTGCCGAGGGGGCGGCGCGGCAGGAGGTGATCCGCAAGGATCTGGCCCTGGTGGAGGCGGGCCGGCTGATCGAGGACCTTAGGTCCGAGAAGCTCCTCACGCTGGCCGAGAAGCGCAGGCTGGAGCAGCGTGCTGAGGGCCTGACCAGCGACCTCGCCGCACTGGGGCAGCACTGCGACGGTGAGGCTTACACCTTGTTTTTGTTTGGTTCTCGAAGTTCTTTGTTACGCCGCAGGCTCACTCTTCCTTGTTTGTTGCGCAGGGGTCGAGAAGACGGTCGAGGAGCTCCGTGAGACAAACCAGGCTCTCTTGGACCAGCTCCAAGACGAGACGATGGTGGCGGAGCGGGCTCGCTCTTCTCTCGATCGGCTCGGCCCCATGTGGGGTGCTCCTCCTGTTGCCGCGGCAGAAGGTGCAATGGCTCGGGGCGATGCCTTGGTCGACGCCTTGTGCTTCTTCGACGCAGCCGCACGGGACCGTGTCCGGCAAGCTCTCCATCACGGCGTCAAGCAGACACTCGCGGTTGTTCGCTCCGGTTTCCGCTTCCCGGTCCATGTTGTCGCGAATGGCTTCATCGAGATCGAGGGGAAGGATGAGGAGTGGAACAACCGCCGAGTTGACAAAATTTTGGAGAAGATGGAGAGGCCGGGGACGTCGCTGGCGAAGATCTTCGAGGAGGACGTGCTGCCTCCTGACGCCAGCAGCGGTGTCGGGAGCCCTCCTCCTTCGAGCTCGGGCGTCGAGGTCGAGCCTGCCATCGTGGACCTCGGGGAGGAGTACCGCACCGACGAGGACTGAGGCCTGCGTGCCAAATTTGGGCGTCGAGGCCCTTGTAAGAATTCTGTGAAATAAATGAGGGTACGTCGAGACCCGAATGTATATGTGATTTGTTTATGGAAAGAGTTGTTTTCTTTTCAAATGCGTTTGACCGCTTCTCTTTGTTGCGAGCTCGAGTTTCTGCTAACTTAGTCTGTGCTCCTTCGATACGTCGCGAGCCCCTTGAGGGGAGGCGTAGGTAGGGCACCGTAGCCCGGGGGCGTAGGCGGCCGTCTACGTCGACGTCCCCCGACTTTGGAGGCTCGAGGTACTTTAAGATTTAGACGTCGCTAGTTCATTCGAGGCGCGAGTCGAGACGAGGGTCAAATTTTTTGAAAAGAAAACACGCGTTTTTTCCGGAGTCTGGGGGGCGTTTACCCCCTTGTCAGCCCCCGAGGGAGGCTCGACCCTGAGCTAGGCAGGGTCGAGGCTACCTTGAGTTGCTAAGTAACATGGAAGATGGAGCACGAGTTGGCCCATTCATATTCAACGTGTTTGTACAAAGCAATAAAATGAACAAGGCCTCGAGGCCCTTAAGGGTAGAAGCGACGTAGCTGAGATATGTTCCACGCGTTCGCCAGGATCCTGCCTTGGTCGTCGTAGAGCTTGTATGTGCCTGGCTTGAGCACTTCGGCCACGGTGTATGGGCCTTCCCACGGAGGGGTGAGCTTATGGCGCCCTCGATTATCTTGCAGCCGTCGAAGCACGAGGTCCCCCACCGCCAGGTCCCTTCTGCGCACGTGCTTGTCGTGGTAGCATCGAAGTGTTTGCTGGTAGCGTGCAGAGTTGATGAGCGCCACGTCTCGGGCCTCCTCGAGCTGGTCCTTGGCGTTGGCGAGCCTTTCGTCATTGGTTTGCTCGTTGTAGGCTCGAAGTCGAGGTGAGCCGTACTCGAGGTCCGTAGGTAAGACGGCCTCGGCGCCGTAGGTTAGGAAAAACGGAGTGAACCCGGTGGCTCGACTCGGCGTAGTCCTGAGGCCCCACAGCACCGAGGGGAGTTCTGTAGCCCACCCCTTTCCGAAATTCTTGAGGGTCTTGAACAGCCTTGGCTTCAGCCCATGGAGTATCATGCCGTTGGCGCGCTCGACCTGCCCGTTGCATTGGGGGTATGCGACCGAGGCCCAGGTTACGCGAATGTTGTTGTCATCGCAGAAGTTGGTGAACTTTTTGCCCGTGAATTGGGTGCCATTGTCGGTGATGATGACATTAGGCACCCCGAACCGGTACATGATGTTGGCGATGAACTCGACAGCCTTCTCGGAGGTGGGGTCTCCTATTGGCTTAGCTTCGATCCACTTGGTGAACTTGTCGACGGCCACGAGCATGTGTGTGTACCCTCCACTTGTCCTTTTGAGGGGACCCACGAGGTCGAGCCCCCAAACGGCAAATGGCCAAGTGATTGGGATCATTTGCAGGGCGTGTGCGGGCTGGTGCGTTCGCTTGGCGTAGAATTGACACCCATGGCATGCTTGGACCAAACGCTTGGCATCCCCAATGGCGGTCGGCCAATAGAAGCCTTGTCGGAAGGCGTTGCCAACCAGGGCCCTCGGCGCTGCGTGGTGGCCGCAAGCCCCCGAGTGCATATCGTCGAGGAGCTTGCGCCCTTCCTCGAGTGGGATGCAGCGTTGAAGGATTCCAGTCGGACTTCGTCGGTATAGCTCCCGTTCGTCGCCGTAGATGACGTAGGTCTTGGCCCTTCGAGCGATGCGTCGGGCCTCCGTCTTGTCTTCTGGTAGCTCGCCTCGCGTCAGGTAGTCGAGGTAGGGCGCCCGCCAGTCGAGGGGCCGTGATGACGAAGGGGCGTGTGCGTCGACCTGCATCGCCTCTGTGGACGTCGAGGGGTCCTTCTCGAGGGGTGGTGTTGAGAGTCGAGCCCCCGTGTCTTGCTCGAGGGGTGGCGTCGAGGGGCCAGCCCCCGGGTTGATTTCGACGGATGGCTCGAAGACGTCCCTCGAGAAGACGTCTGGCGGTACCGTGCCGCGCGTGGACGCCAACTTTGCCAGCTCGTCTGCGGCCTCGTTGTATTTCCGAGCTATGTGGTTGAGCTCGAGGCCGTAAAACTTGTCTTCCAGCTTGCGTACCTCCCCGCAGTATGCCTCCATCTTGGGGTCGATGCAGCTTGAAGCCTTCATAACCTGGTTGACGACGAGCTGCGAGTCTCCTCGGGCGTCGAGGCGTCGGACCCCGAGCTCGAGGGCGATGCGCAGCCCATTGACGAGGGCCTCGTACTCGGCGACGTTGTTGGAGGCGGGGAAGTGCAAGCGTAGCAGGTAGCGCATGTGTACTCCGAGGGGCGAGATGAAGAGCAGGCCTGCTCCTGCCCCCGTCTTCGTGAGGGATCCATCGAAGTACATGGTCCAGAGCTCGGCTTGAATCTGCGCCGGCGGGAGCTGAGTGTCGGTCCATTCAGCAACGAAGTCCGCCAACGCCTGCGACTTGATGGCCTTTCGCGGGGCATAGGTGATGGTCTCCCCCATTAGTTCGGCGGACCACTTGGCGATGCGCCCCGTGGCCTCCCGATTGTTGACGATCTCTCCGAGGGGGAAGGACGACACCACCGTCACGGGATGAGCGAGGAAGTAGTGTTGGAGCTTGCGCCTTGTGACGATGATGCCGTAGAGCAGCTTTTGGATGTGCGGGTACCGGACCTTGGCCTCGGAGAGTACCTCACTGGTGAAGTATACCGGTCGCTGGACCGGCAATGTATGACCCTCCTCGTGCCTCTCGACGGCTATGACCGCGCTAACCACCTGGGTGGTTGCGGCCACGTAGAGGAGGAGGGGCTCGGGGGAACCGTCACCTTCGGCTGGTCGCGGGGGCACGAGAATTGGTGCAGAAGTCAGCAGCCCCTTCAACTTGGTTAAGGCCTCCTCCGCTTCGGCGGTCCACGCAAAGTGTTCCGTCTTTTTTAGCAGGCGGTAGAGGGGTAGCGCTTTTTCCCCTAGCCTCGAGATGAATCTGCTGAGAGCGGCTAGGCAGCCTGTTACTTTCTGCACACCCTTGAGGTCACGAATCGGACCCATCCTCGTGACTGCTGAGATTTTTTCAGGGTTTGCCTCGATCCCCCGTTGCGAGACGATGTAGCCAAGTAGCATGCCTCGAGGCACACCAAAGACACACTTCTCGGGGTTGAGCTTCACATTCTTGGCCCGGAGGCACTCGAACGTGGTCTCGAGGTTGCTGATGAGGTTCCCTACTTTTTTGGTTTTAACCACGATGTCATCGACGTAGGCCTCGACGGTCTTGCCTATGTGCTCGCCAAAGATGTGCTGCATACATCGTTGGTACGTTGCCCCGGCGTTTCGAAGGCCGAAGGGCATCGTAACATAGCAATACATTCCAAATGGTGTGATAAAAGAGGTCGCGAGCTCATCGGATTTTCTCATCCTAATTTGGTGGTAGCCGGAATACGCATCAAGGAACGAAAGCACTTCGCACCCAGCAGTGGAATCAACGATCTGGTCAATTCTAGGTAAAGGAAATGGAACTTTTGGACATGCTTTATTAAGACCAGTGTAATCTACACACATCCGCATTTTTCCATTCTTTTTCCTAACTAGTACAGGGTTAGCTAGCCACTCTGGGTAAAATACCTCCTTGATGAATCCGGCCGCCAAAAGCTTGTGCACCTCCTCGCCGATGATTCTGCGCTTTTCCTCGTCGAAGCGGCGCAGGCGTTGCTTCACTGGTCTGGACCCGGCCTGGATCTCCAAGGCGTGCTCGGCGACTTCCCTCGGTATGCCCGGCATGTCCGAGGGGTTCCACGCAAACATGTCGATGTTCGCGCGGAGAAAGTCGACGAGCACTGCTTCCTATTTGGGCTCGAGGCTGGTACTGATGGTCAGCGTCTTGCCATTGGCCGAGGTCGGGTCCACGGGTATTTGCTTGGTGTGCTCGGCCGGCTCGAAGGTGCCGGCGTGACGCTTTGCTTCTGGGGCCCCCTCGGTGGCCAGAGCTGCCAAGGCCTCGAGTGAGTCGAGGTGGACGTTGGCCTCCCCCCGCTCGACGCACTCCACGTCGCAGTGGTATGCGTGCTCGTAGGAGGTGTCAACGGTGATGACCCCTTTTGGCCCCGGCATCTTGAGCTTCAAGTACGTGTAGTTAGGAATCGCCATGAACTTGGCGTAGCCTGGCCGGCCGATGATGGCGTGGTAGGTCCCTTGGAAGCCGACCACCTCGAAGGTGAGCGTTTCCTGCCGGAAGTTTGCCGGCGTGCCGAAGCAGACCGGCAAGTCGATGCGCCCGAGGGGGTGGGCCTTCTTTCCTGGCACTACTCCGTGGAACCCCCCGACACTGGGTCGGAGCTGTCCTTCTGAAATCCCCAGGAGGTCGAGGGTCTCGAGGTATATGATGTTGAGGCTCGAGCCCCCATCCATCAACACCTTGGAGAACCGAACGTCGACTATGACGGGGTCGACGACGAGGGGGTAAGCCCCCGGGTTTATGATCCGGTCCGGGTGGTCGTCACGGTCGAACGTGATTGGCGCATCGGACCAGTCAAGATACCGGGGGGCGTCGTGGCCAAGCGAAAAGATTTCCCGGCGCTCCTTCTTTCTTTCTCGGGCTGAGAGCCCGACGGTCGGCCCCCCGTAGATCATGTAGCAGTCGCGCACCGGGGGGAAGTCGCCATCTGCGTTTCTGCCGCCGCGTCGATCGGTATCCTTTCCCTTAGGCGCGTCTTCCTTCTTGTCGCCGAGCTTGGAGTAGTAGCCCTTCAACAGTCGGCAGTCTTTCAACTTGTGGTTTACGGGGCCCCTGTGGTAGGTACAGGGATCCTCGAGCATCTGGTCGAAAACAGCCCCATCGGGGGGGCCTCGGGGCTTCTTAGGCTCGAGGGCGCCCGCGAGCACCTCTTTGTCGTCGTCGTCATCGGCGCCACGCTTCGCCTTCTGGCCCTTGCGTTTGTTTTTCTTCCTTTTGTTGCCGTCATTGTTGTCGTTCTTGGCGTCGTTACCCTTGCTGGAGCCCTCCGGCGCGATCACAGCCTTGCCTTTGTCCGTGGAACGGCCAAAGAAGGCCCCCACTGCTTCGTCGCCCGAAGCAAAGCTGGTGACGCGATCCATCAGGTCCTCGACCGTCCCGGGACGGTAGCGTCCTAGCTCATGAACAAGCTCTTGGCATGTTGTGCCTGCGAGGAACGCTGAGATGACGTCCTCGTCAGGCACGTGGGGGAGCTCGAGGCGCTGCTTCGAGAACCGTCGAGCGAAGTCTCGGAGGGGCTCGTCCGCCGCCTGCCTGCAACGCCGTAGGTCCCAGGGGTTGCCTGGACGCACGCAGGTCCCTTTAAAGTTCCCGTCGAAGACCCTGACTAGGTCGGCCCAGTCATGGATCCGATCCGGCGGGAGCCCCTCGAGCCACCGACGGGCGGTGTCCGAGAGGTAAAGCGGGAGTTGACGTATGATCACGCGGTCGTCGTTCTTCGCTCCGCCTAGTTGGCAGCCAAGGCGGAAGTCCGAGAGCCAGAGCTTGGGCTCGACCTCCCCGTCATACTTCACGATGTTGGTCGGCGGTCGGAAGCGGTCGGGGAGGGTCGAGCTGCGGATGGCCCGGCTGAAGACTCGGGGGCCCGGGGGCTCGAGGACCTGCCGGTCCTCGTCGCTGTCGTAGCGCCCCCCTCGATGGGCGCTATAGCCACGCTCTTGGGCCCCCTTGTCCTTTGCGCCGTCGGTTGATGTCGTTGCGGGCGTCGTTGGGGTCTCGAGGCGGCCGGTTGTCGACGATCCGTTCGCGGACTGGCCTAGCTCGAGAGGCGTCCGGCTGGTGGACGGATGCCTCGCGAGCGTCGTGGGGCGTGTCCGCCGGTTTCCCCGAGGCTGCTCCGCGTCGGCGTGACGCCGAGCTCTCGGCCTGCTGCACCGCGGCTGTCTCGAGGAGGTTTTTCATTTCTCCGAGCATGCGCCTGGCATCGGGGTTGGAGACGGCGGGCAGGTCGCGGAGCATCATAGCCGCCGCCACCACGTTCTGGCCGGCTCGCGGGAAACATGCTTCAGGGCGTGCTGGTGCCCCGTCCTCGAGGATCCGCCGGTGGACCTCTCGAGCCCGGCCTCGAGCTCCGGCTCCTCGTGGCTGGGGCGGTTCCTGCATCAAGGTTTGCCGGAGCTGCAGCAGGTGTCGCCGTTCCTCCTCGGCTTTGGTGATTGCCTCTTGCACTTGTGCGAGTTGTGCCGCCCGGCCATCGTCGTGCTTAGGCGGTACAGCCGGCGCTCGAGGTTCGTCCCTTCCCAGAACGCGTGATCCGCCTGCCGCGGCCACGTCGCTAGGTCCCTCTAGGTCGAGGGCCGGCCTGTCGTCGTCGCCTTCGTCCTCGGTATCGCATACGACTCCCTCGAGTTGGAAGCACTCCCTGGTGGGGTCCCAGAGGTCGGGGTCGTGGTAGTCGTATTCGTCGGAGTCGGAGCTGTTGATAGCACGCCGCCTTGGCCGATGCTGGGACCGCAGCTCGCGGTACCATTCTCCGACGGTGGCTCGCCGAGGTGGCTCGAGGGGTCGCAAGAAGTCGCGGTTGACGCACGCGGGGTGGACGATTTCCAGGCTGGCCATGGCCTGCAGCAGCGCGCCCGAACGCTGCTCCCGGTCCGCCACCGTCTGGTCCTGATGGTGCTCGTCGAGGCGGTGGGCGTACACAGCCGCAGAGTTGTCGGGGCCGACCGGGAACCGCTGGCGTCGAGCGCGGCGCGACCCGTGCGGGAGGAGGCTGAGCGGCGTCGACGGCGCACGGCTTGGAGGCCTCTGGCCTGGCTCCTGGTCCGTACGCATGACGAATGCGAAGTCGCTAGACGGGCGTGAGCGCGCCCTGGAGGTCTCCGGCCGCGCGCCGGGCGGGTTTCCCCTTGGGGCCCCTGCACCGGCTACGGGGGCGTAGGTGTTTGCCGCGGGCACCGCCTGCGCCCGACGACGACGGTGACGATGGCGCCGCTCGCGACGTGGCGACGTGTGGTGGTGCGGGCGACGCGTCACGCCCCCTGCGCGGGGTGGCGTGACACGCACTCCGCCCAGGCCCTCCGTGGAGAGCAGAGTCAGCTCGTTGCCGTTGCCTGTGGCCAGGAACTCGAGGCTCCCGAACCAGACGACGGCACCAGCCGAGAACGGAAGAGGGGATGAAGCCATCCAGGAGTCAACGAGAAATCGGCTCGGGCACGCGAAGCCCCCTACCTGGCGCGCCAACTGTCGGTGTTTCGTACCCGGGGGTGTCACACCAACAAGTAATATGATCGCGTGCTTCTCTTCCTGGATGGTGATGCAAGGGGACACAAGGATTTATCCTGGTTCGGGCAAAGAAGGCCCTACGTCCAGCGGGGGGAGATGTTCTTGTATTACTTGCACCTAAGTGCTTGTACAGGGGAGAATACAAGCTCAGTGAGCGTGGACCGGAGTCCGGACTCGTGTCTGTGCGTGGACTCGTGTGTTGTGTTCGTCGTCCCGAATGAGGGCCCTAGCGTCCCCTTTTATAGAGCAAGGGGAGGCCAGGGTTACATGAAAGTATTACAGGTGTCGGGGCGTATGGTGCCCCATACGGAGAAGGGTAGGAACTCTGTCTTGTCGGGGCCACTGGAACTGATGTGATCGTCGCTGTTGAGGCGTCCTTGGGTCGTGGCTTCCATCCTGGGCGCGGACGTGGGGGCGCGACAAGGCGGGAGCCGTACAGCACCCATCCCGGAATGTACAGTACCCGGCGGGGTCCCTCCGGGTCTTGGGGTACCTGTCCTCCAAGAGCACGAAAGTAGTTAGGGCTCGAAGGGCGCGGAGCCGGCTTCGAGGTGGTGCCACGGGGGCTCGAGGGGCGCGGAGCCGGCCTCGAGGTGTTACAGTGCAGGGCTCGAGGGGCGCGTAGCCGGCCTCGAGGGGTTACAGTGCCTGGCTCGAGGGGCGCGTAGCCGGCCTCGAGGGGTTACAGTGCCTGGCATGGCCGAACAGTGCCGCACTGGTGCCCTTTTGCCCATGCTTGTGGTGAAAACGAGACTTGACCTTTACACCGAGTTACTGTGGTACACGCCGTACACTAGTGGATATGACCGGAGTAGGTGAAGGCATTAAATGCGTGATATGGGCTGGTACGGCTGTCTGTGCAGCTCGAGGTCCGTGTGTTAAGGCTCGAGGTGTGGGGGCGCGCTTGCCCGAGGTCTGGAGGGCTCGAGCGAGACGGAGAGCGATCGTGCTCGCCCGAGGCCTCGCTGGGAGGGCTCGGGCGAGACGGAGACAGAGCGTTCGCCCGAGGCCTGGCTGGGAGGGCTCGGGCGAGACGGAGATAGAGCTTTCGCCCGAGGCCTTGCTGGGAGGGCTCGGGTGAGACGGAGATGGAGCATTCGCCCGAGGCCTTGCTGGGAGGGCTCGGGCGAGACGGAGATGGAGCGTTCGCCCGAGGCCTGGCTGGGAGGGCTCGGGCGAGACGGAGACGGAGCGTTCGGGTGTTTGCGTTGATTGGGGGTACCCCTTTTTTGTACCACCGACACTATCCAAGACCCGCAGAACTCGGGGGACCATGCAGAAGCGCCCGACTCCTACTCCAACTCAAAGTCTGAAGCAAAGGACCTGGACACCAGCTATGGTATCACCTTTGGGCTGCGGAACCCTGCTGAAAACTTCCAGAACCTGATCAGTGCAAGATTCAAAGAGTATCAGCAGATACCTTTGACGGGAGCTCAGCAAGGGCTCGTTTTCAGCTCTACTAAGGAGGGTAACATTGTCCATTGGCCAATTCAGCCTGTCCCGGCTAGACTGGTTGGCACAATTGACCAGCAACTTCCATATCAGCATGGACATCAGCTCCCTTTTGAGGAACATGACTCCACAACGGAACTAATCTCCAGCACTTCTACCTTGGAATCTGTAACACCGGGATCATCAAACCAGGGTTACACTCGTGAAGTCTTCATGGCGGGGCATCAGTCATCTCTACGACCACCAACCCCACCAGATGTCTGTCAAGACGATGAAACTCTGAGTATGATCTCTGACAATGATCCGGAAGGACCCACGGAAACCGAGTCCTTGAAAGCTGAAAGAATCCGAAGGAATAGAGCTAAGGAGGCCCGCAGAAGGCGAGCAACTCACCGTAAGGAAGCTGTAGATCGCTACAATGCACGACTAGAAGAGTACAACACCCGTAGCGTCTGGAAGCAGAGGCAGAGCGTCAAGCTCGCACTGAAGAGAACCACTCCCAGGATGATCTTAACAGATGGTGCCCTGATTGTTCTCGCAACCTTGAACCCGAGTTCATGAGGGTCGCCGGCCATAAAGTCTTCCAAACTCCTTATCAAAACATACTAGCTCTAGCTACGGAGATGGGAGCCAAGACCAATCGCACCCCTGATGAAGAGCGATGACTGGTCATGCTTCAGACTACCGCACTCCAACTACGGGGGCGGAATCTTGAATCCCTAGCTGATGAGCAAGCTTCATCTCACCCGAGCCAGAGACGGCCAGTTCAAGAGCGACTCAGTCATATCCCAGCGAGGAGCCGTCTGGGCCAACGAGTACCCGATCAAGCTGAGGGAGGAGCCGAATCTTCATACAGAGGAGTCGCAGTTGCAGCATCCGACGCAGTAGATCGCTTCCCCTGTTTTTTCCAAAGGCTTCGAGCAGTCTCGTTCCTGCGAAAATTCAAACCCGGGAACTACTCCAAGTACGATGGGAAAACAGAACCTAAACGATGGCTCAGGCTATACGCTCAAGCAGTCGAGCTAGCTGGTGGAAGCAACGACGTCAAAGCATTCTACCTCCCAATGGCTCTAGAGACAATGCCACTTGCTTGGTTTGACAGGCTTAAACATGAGTCCATCGACTCCTGGGAACAACTACATCGTATCTTCGTTGAAAACTTTGCTGGTGTCCCAGAAAGATCAGATCCCCGGACTAAGCTTAGAACCTGCAAGCAATAGAAAAACGAATCAATGCGGGAATACTATAGGCGATTCTCAGAAATCCGCTCTACAGTATCCGACATTACAGACAGAGAAGTAATTGACCTCTTTGGCAACGACATTTGCGAAAGGTACAATTACAAAGATTTCATCAAGCAGGACCCGACCACCGTTGACGAGTTTCATCGGGCTGTAAACTCCATGATGGCGACAGAAGAATGCACACAGGAATGCTTCCCCGATAGAAACATGCAAGGTGATCGAGGAAACAACTTGAGAGGCAACCAGGCACCACAGCAAAATACCCGGAAAAGGGCAGGAGATAATACTGTTGCTGCCATGGAGCCTCAGAAGAAGGGAAACAAGCCATTCACCTTTGATGACTTACTCGACGGACCCTGCCCCTTCCATCTGAAAAGTGGACATCAAGCAAGGCACTGCCGACAGCTCAAGGAGCGAGGCTTGAACCCTGACTTCAACAAAAACAAGAAAGACAAAGGCAAGAAGACAGCTGAGGATCCTCAACAGGACGCCGGTGGCTTTCAGCACCCCAAAGGAACTATTAATGTCATCTTTGGGGGAGTAACTACCAGCGACAACAAGAGGCTTCAGAAGCTTTCTCTATGAGAGATCATGTCCACCGAACCAGTGACACCCAAATACCTCGACTGGTCCGAATATCCGATTAATTTCTCCAGAGCAGATCAATGGACCAGTGTTTCCAATGCAGGCCATTACCCGCTAGTTTTGGACCCCACGGTCGCTGGATATACACTTGGTAGGGTACTCATCGATGGCGGAGCAGGACTCAATGTTATCTTTGCAAGCACCCTACGGAAGATGAATCTAGATCTCGCAACCCAGCTCACACCATCAACCGCTCCTTTCTACGGCATAGTACCCGGAAAAGCGGCTGTACCACTCGGAAGGATTATACTACCCGTCACTTTCGGAACTCCAATCAATTACAGAATGGAGTACATTAGTTTTGAGGTAGCCGACTTCGAATCATCGTATCACGCCATATTCGGGCGACCTGGTATTGCCAAGTTTATGGTAGTACCCCACTACCCGTACCTCTTATTGAAGATGTCGGGTCCCAAAGGAATCTTAACCTTCAGAGGCGACTTGAAGCGGTCATTTGATTGCGACACAGAGGCTGTCCAAATCGTTGAAAAAGCTCAACTCACCCTGGAAGTACAAGAACTCGCTCAGATGGTGCTCAATACCAAGCCTGGAGATTCAGAAATCCCAACAAAGAAGGCGGGTACTATTCAACCATCAACAGAAGTCTCCATAAAAGCCATTGACCTAGAAACCGGTGATCCCTCCAAGACAGCGGTTATCAGTGCTCACCTATCTGAAGAATAGGAACTCGCGCTCACCAAGTTCCTTAAAGCAAACAAAGACATATTTGCTTGGAAACCAGCAGACATGCCTGGGGTCCCAAGGAACTTGGCTGAGCACAGTTTGGAATTAAAAGAAGGCTCTAGACCTATCAAGCAAAGACTGCGATGATTTTCACCAGAGAAGAAAGAAGCAATCAAGAAGGAAATAGCCAAGCTACTCACGGCTGGATTCATCAGAGAAATCCTCCACCCCGAGTGGTTAGCTAACCCAGTGCTAGTCAAGAAGAAGAACTCTGCTGAGTGGCGCATGTGTGTCGACTACACAGACCTCAACAGGCATTGTCCAAAGGATCCTTTCGGATTACCAAGGATAGACCAAATAGTTGATGCCACCGCAGGCTCCGCCTTACTCTCTTTTCTGGATTGCTACTCCGGGTACCATCAGATCGCCCTCAAAAAAGAAGACCAACCCAAGACATCGTTCATTACTCCTTTTGGAGCATACTGTTACAAAACTATGTCCTTTGGGCTAAAGAACGCGGGGGCTACTTATCAACGCGCCATCCAAGATTGCCTGGGTGATCAGATTGGCCGCAATGCAGAAGCTTATGTTGATGATGTAGTCATAAAAACAAAGGATCCGACTACCCTGATATCAGACCCAGAGGAAACCTTCAACCGGTTACGTGCGTATCAATGGAGACTCAATCCAACCAAATGTGTCTTCGGGGTACCCTCAGGACAGCTACTCGGATTCCTCGTTAGTCATCGAGGCATCGAGGCTAGTCAAAAGCAGATCACAGCTATCATCAACATGAAGCCGCCTACCTCTGTCCGAGACGTGCAGAAACTCACCGGGTGCATGGCTGCGTTAAATTGATTTATCTCACGGCTCGGAGAAAAGGGATTGCCTTTCTTCAAATTGCTTAAAGCCAGTGACAAATTCTAGTGGACGGAAGAAGCGGATAAGGCTTTTGAACAACTCAAAGGCTATCTTACCAATTCACCCATACTGACGCCGCCAGAGCCCAGGGAACCGATGATGCTGTATATCGCAGCTACCACACACGTTGTCAGCACAACAATCGTGGTGGAGCGCAAAGACGACAAGCACATCTACAACACCCAACGACCAGTTTATTACATCAGCGAGGTACTATCTGACTCGAAGGTCAGGTACCCGCAAGTACAAAAACTGCTCTATGCTTTACTCATATCATCAAGAAAGCTGCGGCACTACTTCGAAGCTCATGAGATCACGGTAGTCACGGATTTCCCTCTAGGAGAAATCCTTCACAACCGTGATGCTACTGGAAGGATTTCCAAGTGGGCAGTTGAATTAGGGGCACTCAACATCAAGTTCACTCCGAGGAAAGCTATCAAGTCTCAGGCCCTAGCTGATTTTGTCGCCGAATGGATTGAAATACAGCAGACTAGAGACAACGCTACTCCCGATCATTGGAAGATGTACTTCGATGGGTCCCTAAAACTCGGAGGAGCAGGAGCCAGAGTCCTCCTTGTATCACCCACGGGCGAACAGCTCAAATACGTTCTGCAGATATTATGGCCAGCCACCAACAATGAAGCAGAATATGAGGCACTGCTCCACGGACTTAAACTAGCAGTCACTTTGGGCATCAAGCGGCTATTAGTCTATGGCGATTCTTCCGTGGTCATTCACCAAGTTAATAAAGACTGGGACTGTACCAAGGAAACAATGAACGCCTATTGTGCTGAAGTACGCAAGCTGGAAAAACACTTTGCAGGACTGGAACTCATTCATGTTACCCGGGATCTCAACGTGGCAGCAGATATACTTGCGGAATTGGGTTCTAACAGAGCACAAGTTCCTAGTGGTACCTTTGTACATGAGTTATCCAAGCCCTCAATCCAAGAGAAGGAGGAGTACGAGCCAGAACCCGCAACTCAGGTCCTATTTCTAGCACCCGACTGGGCACGAGTTTTCATTGATTACTTCAAAGAACATAAACTGCCAAGCGACAAGACTACATCAGAGCAAGTCACCAGGCGTAGCAAAAACTATGTTCTAGTCGGGGATAAGCTGTATCGACGTGGAGCTTCATCAGGGGTCCTCCTCAAGTGTATTACACCAGAAGAAGGCAGGGAAATCCTGAATGAAGTCCACTCTGGGTCCTACGGCAATCACGCAGCTTCAAGGACACTAGTCGGAAAAATCTTCAGATCAGGATACTACTGGCCCTCAGCTTTAAAAGACGCGGAAGACTTAGTCTGCCGATGTCAATCATGCCAGTTCTTTGCCAAGCAGCAGCATGTACCCGCACATGAACTGATATGCATCCCTCCGTCATGGCCCTTCTCATGCTGGGGACTCGATATGGTGGGTCCTCTCAAGCGTGCCCCAGGCGGATTCGAGTACATCTACGTCGCAATTGACAAATTCACAAAATGGATCGAGTACATGCCCTTGGTCAAGTTCAATGCTTCCAAGTCAGTCCAATTCATGCAGAGCATCTTTCATCGCTTTGGAATGCCGCACAAAATCATCACTGATCTTGGGTCCCCATTTACGGCTATCGAATTCAAGTCATGGGCCACTGTGGAATCAAGATAGACTACGCATCAGTAGCTCACCCACAGTCCAATGGCCAAGTTGAAAGAGCAAACGCCCTGATTCTCGCCGAATTAAAACCAAGGCTATTCGACCTCCTAAAAGATCTCGGCGGAAAATGGGTTGAAGAATTGCCTAAGGTAGTCTGGGGGCTACGAACACAACGAAGTCGGGCAACAGGCCAAACACCTTTCTTTCTGGTATATGGCACTGAAGCAATCTTACCAGCTGACTTAATATGGAACTCCCCGCGAACGGATCAGTACAACGAGGGCGAAGCTGATGACACCAGGCGGTTAGAAGCCGACAGCCTTGAGGAAGCCTGACTAACCGCACTTTTTCAATCAGCAAGATACCTTCAAGGGATGAGGTGCTATTATGATAAGAACGTCCATCACCGAACCTTCCAAGTAGGTGACATGGTGTTGAAGAAAATTCAGAACACCGTTGGACGTCACAAGCTCATGAGTCCATGGGAAGGTCCTTACATTGTATCCAAAGTAACAAGACCCGGGTCATTTGAGCTAGTCACTGAAGATGGATCTCCACTGCCAAATTCATGGAATATTGAGCATTTGAAGAAATTCCATACTTAAGGACTAGGCTACAATACTGACTCAGGGCAATTGTATTTATTAGTCGGATATTAATAAAGTTTGAAGTTCATACGACATAAGAACTTTTATCCAGGCTGTTTTCTACACCTCATCACGACTACTCAGTCGCATAACAGTCTCTGCAATTGCAGGGCTTTTCTCCGACTAATATATAATGTTACTCGGATAGATTGGTTCAGCGGAAACCATACTTGAGTTACGAGCTTCGAGCTCAATACAACTCACAAGGTAGTACAGCTTAACACCCAGCTATCAGCCTATAGCGAATATGGAATCCACCATAGTGGAGACTAGTTCCTATAAGGCGTAACAAGGCGAGACAGTACTCACCCTGTTACATACATCCTGGACAGAGGTCCACCCACCTTCGCACTCAAGCTGCGATCGTCAAGAGGATATGATTCACCCAGAAGGAACCAATGCCACGGTCCTTCAAGAGGTGCTTGATCATTGTTATCCCTTGAACAAGGGTACTAAGAGTAGTACTCGGGCAAGACTAAGTTCTCTACACATTGGTTAGAGAAACGACGTCACACGACCCAAACTAAAGTGCTAGTGAGCACTCGGATAGACTCGTCTAATTAGACGCCTGGTCATACATCCACAACAAATAAACTCAACCCATTGCCAAAGAAATTTGCCGCAATATGGAGTTGGACATACATGCAATTCACAAGATTCAAAAGTAACCAATATTTTTGATATCTTATAATAATTGTTTTCAGGAGATACAAGTTGCAGAGACTGAGGAGTCTAAACTACTCTACAAGATCTAATATCTGTGAGTACTCCTCCGCGGCGGCTTTCACCTCCTCCTGCATTGCCGCAAGGTCCTCGTCACCTTTGTCCTCTGGAAGGGTCATCAGAGCGGACAGGTCAAAGGACGGCAGATGCAGCCGCAGCGTTGCCATCAAACCCTGCACCACGGAGATCGACATATCCTTGATATATTGCGCCAGCCGCCCAGGTGCAGCCTTGGCCCGTTCAATCAAAGACTCGTCGACTCCCGCCGGCCTCGGAATCATGTTGAGCAGGGGCTCGACAGCATGCTCCAAAGCCTTCAGGGACTCCACCGACTCCTTTGTAGACTTCAAAGCCTGCAGAAGGTCCCGGTCAGCACCCTCACGCATCAATTTGGCTTCTTGAAGAGTACTCTGTGCATTAGCAAATACCTCTTCAAGCTCGACTTGCTTTCGGTTGAAGGCGTTCTGCCACCCAGAAGCTAGTTTATTCGCATCTGCATACACAACAGTCAGTTATCATGCCATCCGACTAATATTACAGAGCAGATCGACACAGAAGCTCCAAGTATACCTTCAAGCTGCTTTTTAGAACCCTTCTTAAGCTCCTTCAATTTCTACTCCATGGCAGTAGACTTGGCTATCAACCCAACCTCTCGGTTGTTAGCAGCGTCACGCTTCGCTACCACTTCCTTGAGGTTGTCTTGGAGTTCATTAATACGACTATGCAGAACTTGAGTGGCTACCTTCTGGCTAATCTGGTCCTGGGCAATATAGTCCCGGAGCTCTTGGTTTTCACGAGACAGCTCCTGGCGGATCTGGGTGACTTGATCTCTAACCTTGAAGTCAAAGGACTACAATATAATAATACTGTGAGTACTCAGATGAGTTTACAGTATAACAAGAAGAGATTGAGACTCTTACCTCAACAAATTGGTGAAGAGCTTCAAAGGGGGCCCTCACCTGGTCCTTCAGTTCCCTCAGCCGAGTAAGATCCTGATCATACCCGGATACGTCAAGCGTAGCTCCTTGGCGCGAGGACTCGGGTGCATCTAAAGATCCTCCCTGCTGATAAGCTGAGCCCTCTACATGTATCTCTGTCAAGACCATGTCCAGGGTAGGCTCGTTCGGCTGTCGTGTACGAAAAAACCAGTTACTCCACACTCGGTCAAACTCCAACTGAGCGGGGGAACGAAAAATGGAGTACGGCCAACCAACCTGAGGCAATGGAAGAGTATCCGTGTCAGGAGCAGCATCGGCCCGAGACTTGGACGGAGAAGAGCCAGGCAGCGCATCTACCTGACTGAATGTTGGCGGCACGCTGGAGTCATCCTTGGCCAGCGGCTCCGACTCCTCTACCGCCTGAGGATCAGGAACGGTTCTCGAGGCTGTTGCACCTGGTTTTGCCTTCCTACAAGCAGACAAGTATACATGTCAGTATCAGAACTCTGTGTACACTCTACAAAACTGAAAACTTACTTCACGAGCTTCAAAGGCTTTGGTAGCTTCAAGAGCGGCTGAAGCGGGTCTGAAGTCGGAGGGTTCTCAGACACTACACTGCTTAAAGTTCCTTGTGCCATCCCAGCATCTGATACAGCGACATATATAAGACAAGAGATCATCAACACTCAAATGGACTACAAAGTACTCGGGTTTTCCCTTACTAGGAGCACCCGGCTTATAGTGCTTATCAGACAATTCTTGAGATAAAAGAATTTTTTGACAAGCACGGCGATTACTAGTGTGAGCCTTTTTAAGGACAGGTCCTCCGGCTTCTAGTTGAGGAGTCGGCGACCTCTTCCGGCTACCTTCAGCCTCTGGGTCTATAAGCAGGACATCAAAGTCAGTTGATTCTGTGTCAAGCCAGTCAGATCTTCAGGCGAACTTGGTTTGTTAGGAAGATCCTCACTTCTGATTGGACCTTCCAACGCGATGCCTCCGCCTTCTTTAGTTGCCGAAGGCAGGGGAGGACAATCATTGGTATCTCTCCCCTGGCCCTAAAAAATAGAAGGATATCCAACATGTCAAACTAATAATGTGGGCACATGTATGACATGGGGCTGGACTGACCCAACATGAGATGTTCTTATTATCTCTTTACACATCATGTATGTTATGTCCTTAGACCTGAGATTTTGGTATGTACTCAAGATATGAATCGACTTACTTAGGGACTATCAAACGCTACTTCGTAACAGGGTAGTTATAAAGATAGTCTTCGGGTTTGTCAGGAAGTATGCTGTGAGACATAGAGGATCAAGATGGGATTTGCCCCTCTCCATGTGAGAGAGATATCACTGGACCACTCAAATGATTGGATCATAAAATGCATGGCCGTGCTTAGGTTAAGTGTTAACCTATGAGTTGGACCGAATATTGTGTGGCAAAGGAATTACGTATATGTGATCGTGGTGGTTCCTCAGATATGATCTTTGCGTATACATAGGAGTTGACACGTCTTGCTAGAGGCCGCTGTCAAGTATTGGAAGAGTAGAGTACTCGGGCCGTGTCTATGCGTGCGTGAACCCATAGGGTCGCACGCTTAAGGGGCTGGAAGCCTGATTCGAGTTGGACTCGAGTCAGACCGGGATTAGGGTTTGCTAATGGGCCTCCAGGTCGGTGGGCTCCTTGGGGACGCCTATATAAAGAGGGGTGGGGCGACCAGGGTTGCAGGAGGTTATTAGACAGTCGTCGCCCACCCCACGCCCGCGCCTTTTGCTCCTCGCAGACCTAGCAGTATGGAGGCGTGACGCTTCCTCCCTGTACGTGTGGGATACCTTGGAGGTGCTGCATCTGGAGCACTAGGATGAACCGCACGTGGAGACGTGAAGGTCGGACGTGAACATCTACACGACATCGCTGCGACGCGCACGTCTACACCGAGACGTCTTCCGCTGCATCTGCGCGTCCAGTGGTAATCCCGTGATCTATAACTAGCAGTAGTTCCTGGTTTATGGGGTTGAAAAATTTTGTTTTTTTGGCTAGTGTAGCTTCCTCGTAACCCCACAGTGGTATCGGAGCCGTTACTGTCTCGTTATAGATTCGGTTGTGTGCATATAGAGATATGCACGGTTGTAGATCAGTTTCTGATCTTGATTCGTGATCTTGTCATGTTTGGTCATGTAACGATCTACTCCTAGCGGTCAGAATTCCGCCATCGGAGTTAAGTGATACGTGTAAATCCAATCATGGAAGTATGGAGATCAATTAGATTGATCGAATCAAATCTAGGTCAAGAGCCCGGTGCATGAGATGTACCGCGGCATCTGCAAAAGAACATTGTTCGGTAAAACGGCCGTAACTTTTGCATACGACCTCGGATTGAGATGATCTTTAAACGAAAATCGATCTACAGAAAATTTTACATGCGATTTTCACCCGCTTTAGCCAGTTTCATCGAATTTAGATTTGCGAAAAAAGGCTGGGAAAATTATGTTTTCTACGATTCAAGATTAGACGTCGGGAACGTTTAACTCTGTTTTGCAGGGATTAATGACTGGTATAGCCCTTATGTGTATGAGATGCATGTATGTAATTTTTCATGACTTGCATGTCGTGATTATGACAATATGGCTGGAGCCACATATATATTGTCCATTTGATGTAATGGCTTGCGTGCCAAAATTATGATGATCCTACACGCGACTATGTAATTACTTTATTAATTACGCTAGTTGTAGCTAGTCTCGGTGGATTCATCGTTGGAGGATGGCGTGCATGTACCATGTAGATGGAGATCATCATGGTGTACAGATTGGCGGAGATAGAGATCTCCAAAGGATCACTGGGCAATACCAAGTCATATCTGTGTTGATGCTATTCTCTTATTATGTTCTACTTTCACATGTGATTCATGTTTATTGTCTACATGCGGTAGTGAAAGTGTAGAACGATCCCTCAGTAATGTTCAAGTCATATGCTTCCCCAAACCTTGAACTGTCATATGTCTTGTACAATCGGTGGTGCGCCTATGAAATTAGGGTATCACTGATTTTCCTTGACTAGGCAGGTTCGTATCGGATACTTACTGTAGAAGGGTTGGTTGCTTGAACAAGGTCATCATAACGGTTAGGGACCTTGAAGCATAAGGAGTTGAGCACACATAGAGATGTTGGCCAACAACAAGAGTCATATGTGATATGATTAGCAAAGAGTTGCTTACCGATCTACCATGTCCACTAGCGGTGATGCTAAAGCTCACTAGTAGACTTGTTAGTTTGGGTCTTGAATCATTGAGATTCAATAGAGGGATATTGATCTCAGTGGGAGTAGATTTTATTAATGATTTAATATCATTTACTCTGTCTTGGATACATTGTCTTAGTATTTTCTATTTACTTTTGTTGTAGATCGATGACACCTAGCAATCCACCATTTACTTTACGTTCAATCCTTGAGAAAGATAAATTGAATGGAACAAACTATGCGGATTGGATCCGCAACCTGAGAATTGTTCTCAGGGCTGAGAAAAAGGAAAATATTCTAGACACCCCACTACTAGAGGAACCTGCTGATAATGCACCTGCTACTGAGAAAACCGCTTACAAGAAAGCATGTGATGCTGATCTTGAAGTGGGATGCCTCATGCTTGCTAGCATGGAACCAGATCTGCAGATGCAGTTTGATAATAACCATACATCCTACAATATGATCGTAGCGCTAGATGAGATGTTCCAGACTCAGGCTAGAACTGAAAGGTTCAATGTTTCTAAGTCTCTTGCTGAGACTAAGTTAGCAGAGGGTGCAGCAGTTGGACCACATGTGATCAAGATGGTTGGTTACACTCAGAGGTTGGAGAAGCTAGGCTTCCCAATTGGTCCAGAACTGGCTACTGACTTCATTCTCTCTTCTCTCCCACCTAGCTATGGGAACTTCATCTCGAACTACCATATGCATGGTGCGAAGAGGGGCTTGAATGAGCTATGTGGCATGCTTAAGACAGCAGAGGCAGACATCAAGAAAGGTGCTGGAAGCAGCCATGTGATGGCGATCCAAAACAAGCCTAACTTTAAAAGGAAGGGCAACTTTTGGAAGAATAGGAAGGGCAAGGGCAAGGCCAAAGATGTGATCTCTAAGCCAAACCCTCCTGCACCGGACGCTGCTGGACCAACTGCTGATTCTAAGTGCTTCCACTGTAAGGGGAAAGGTCACTGGAAAAGAAATTGCAAGGTGTACTTAGCATCCTTGATGAAGGATGACGGTGGTAAAGGTACTCTCGCTGCTCATACACTTGTTGTTTATATTACAGATATTTTTCTCGCTAACTCTTATATAATTCTTGGGTATTTGATACCGGCTCAGTTGCTCATATTTGCAATACGATGCAGGGAATGATAAGAGGTAGAAGCGTTGGAAAGGGGGAGGTTGATTTCCGCGTGGGCAATAATGCAAGAGTTGCTGCGTTGAACGTCGGGACGATGCAACTCCACCTCCCATCAGGATTTATTTTGGAGTTAAATAATTGTTATTTTGTTCCAAGTTTAAGTCGAAACATTGTGTCACCTTCATGTTTGATGAAGGATGGTTATTCATTTGAGAGTAAAGACAATGGTTGTGTGATCTCTAAGAATAATATGTTTGTGGCTTTTGCATCCATTGTGAATGGGTTGTTTATTTTAAATCTTGATGATGCACCTATGTCCATCTGTAATATTACTGCTAAAAGGCCTCGGCTTAATGAGTTAAGTCCTACCTATATGTGGCATTGTTGTTTGGGTCATATAAGTGAGAATCGCATGAAGAAGCTCCATACTGATGGGTTTCTAACTTCATTTGATTTTGAATCATACGAGACATGCGAGGCTTGTTTGCTGGGCAAGATGACCAAGTCGCCTTTCACAGGTTTTCCTGAGAGGGCGTCTGACTTGTTGGAACTTGTACATACTGATGTATGCGGACCAATGAGTACGATAGCTAGAGGCGGATTCCAATACTTCATAACCTTCACTGATTATTTTAGCAGATATGGCTATGTCTATCTGATGAAGCATAAGACTGAAACATTTGAAAAGTTCAAAGAATTTCAGAATGAGGTAGAGAATCAACGTGGCAAGAAAATTAAGGCCTTGCGATCTGATCGTGGAGGTGAATATTTGAGCCACGAGTTTAGCAATCATCTTAAGAGTTGTGGAATTGTTCCACAGCTTACGCCACCTGGAACGCCTCAGCGAAACGGCGTGTCCGAGCGACGTAATCGGACTTTGTTAGACATGGTTCGGTCTATGATGAGCCAGTTAGACCTTCCTTTATCATTTTGGGGAAACGCTCTAGAAACAACCGCTTTCACATTAAATAGGGTACCATCTAAATCCGTAGTTAAGACACCATATGAGATGTGGACTGGTAAGAGTCCCAGTTTGTCTTTTCTAAAGATTTGGGGTTGTGAAGTTTATGTCAAACGACTTATATCAGATAAACTAACACCCAAGTCGGACAAGTGCTTTTTCGTGGGATACCCAAAGGAAACTTAGGGTATTACTTCTACAACCGCTCAGAGGGCAAAGTGTATGTTGCTTGAAACGGTGTTTTCTTAGAGAAAGAGTTTTCTCAAAAGAGGACAAGAGAGGGCAGAAGGTGTATCTTGAAGAAGTTTAGGATGAGCCAACAGGGAGTGACTCCACGAGTGATGCTAATGTAGCAGAACAAGTTGAGCTACCTATGGCAACAGACACCCCGCCCCAACCACGAAGGTCGGCAAGAATCCGTGAGTTGCGTGGGGATGTGTTATTGTTAGACGATGACAAACCTGCAACTTATGCCGAGGCAATGATGGACCCTGATTCCGAGAAATGGCATAGTGCCATGAGATCCGAGATAGATTCCATGGGAGCCAATCAAGTTTGGAACTTGGTTGACCCGCTTGATGGGGTAAGACCCATAGAGTGCAATGGATCTATAAAAGGAAAAAGGATATGGATGGAAACGTCCAAGTTTATAAAGCTCGACTTGTCGCAAAAGGTTTTCGGCAAGTTCAAGGAGTTGACTACGACGAGACTTCTCGCCGGTAGCAATGCTTAAATCTATCCGGATCATTCTTGCAATTGCTGCCTATTATGACTATGAGATATGGCAGATGGATGTTGAAACAGCCTTTCTAAATGGAAATTTGGAAGAGGACATGTATATGATACAGCCCGAAGGTTTTGTTGATCCTAGCAATGCTAAAAAAATATGCAAGCTTAAGAAATCTATTTATGGATTAAAGCAAGCATCTCGGAGTTGGAATATTCATTTTGATGAGGTGGTCAAAGGGTTTGGCTTCTGTCAAAGTGAAGAAGAACCTTGTGTTTACAAGAAGGAAAGTGGGGAGCGTTGTTGTGTTTCTAATCTTGTATGTAGATGACATACTGTTGATTGGGAATGATATTCCGATGTTGCAAACCGTAAAGACTTCACTGAATAATAGTTTTTCTATGAAGGATTTAGGAGAAGCAACATATATTCTGGGCATTAAGATCTATAGAGATAGGTCAAAGAGGCTAATAGGATTAAGCCAAGAAACGTACATTGACAAGGTGTTGAAGCGGTTCAACATGGAACAGTCCAAGCAAGGGTTCTTGCCTATGTCGCATGGCATGCGCTTTAGCGAGAAACAGTGTCCTTCGACATCTGATGAGCGAGAGCACATGAGTAAGGTTCCATATGCTTCGGCTATTGGTTCCATCATGTATGCCATGATATGTACACGCCCGGATTGTCTCATATGCTCTAAGTGTTGCGAGCAGATATCAAGCTAATCTAGGTGAGAGTCACTGGACACTTGTTAAAAACATCCTTAATGTCACACCCTGAAATTTTCATTTCTTGAATTAGAGTTAAAATGATTTATTTATGAATTTTTGTGCTCATAAAATATAGGGAAATAAAAATTTTCTCTAAATTAAAATTTATCCTAGGGTTTAGAAACATGTTGTGCATTCATGTTGGAGCATTTGAGTTCTTGTGATTGTGTGGTTTTGTTTAAAAACTCAAGTTGAATTCAAAAAGATTTGCAAACAATTTTGAAAATGAATTTCCTAGAAAGGGATTTAAAAATAAAGACTTTTTGTTTTCAAAAAGTTTGGAAAGTTTAAAGTTTTCAAAACTTTCTGTTTCTCTCAAAGATTCAAATCAAATTTCAAAAGGAATTCAAATTTTGGTTGAAATACTTGCAAAGGTTGTGAAATAAAAGAAATGGCAAAACCTTTCCTTCCCCTCTCCCTTGGCTTTCGGTCTGAGAAGGCCCAAACCTGTGCCCCATTCCTCCTCTCCCTTCTCCCTTTGTTTCGGCCCGAAGGCCTTCTCTCGGCCCAAGTGCTTCCCCGCTCGGCCTTCTCCCTCCTGCGTGGCCCAAGCGCCGGCCCGCTCCTCTTCCATCAACGCGCAGCGCCGTCTCCCCTTGGGCCGCATCACCGACGGCCCAGTTCCGCCTGCGCGGGCACCCTCTCCCTTCCCCTCGCTGACGGCACGGCCCCGTGCGTCAGTCTCCCAGCACTGCACTGCATCCCTCTCCCCTCTCTCTGCCCGGTGGGTCCCCTATGTCAGCACCTTCGTCTCCGACTCGGAATCCGGCAGCCGAGTCCGTCTCCGCCTCCACGCCTCCCCTCTTGCCTTACCGGCCAAGCCGAGCCCTCTATAAAGCTCGTCCGTCTCCCACCGCCTCTTTTTCTTTTCCAAAGGTGCAAGTATCCTGTGCTCCAGAACCCTAGCCGCGAGCTCCGCGAAACCCTAACAGCCGCCGCCGCCAGACCAAGCTGTCCGCCGCCTCTGAGCCCTCCCCGGCCGTGATTTTGCCCTAGGTAAGCTCCCCTTGATCTCCTCTTCCGTTTGAGCCAAGCGCTGAGGTCTCTACTGGCCTGTAGCGCGAGAACCGAAGGCGCCGCCATCTCCGGCCATGGCACTGCCAGGGACCGCCGCTGTCCTCTTACCGTCCGGCCCTGCAGCGCCGCCCGTGCGCTCCGATCTAATCTGAGCACTCCATCTTGAATCGGACGTCTAGAAAAGCCCGATACCCCTTCGATCGCGTCTTTGCAGAAAACCCCTTACACCTTTTCAGATCTAAACCCGCGGTCCATGCGGCACTGTTGCTCTGTGTCTGCGGGATCTTCCGTATAAGCCCCGCGTTTCTTTCTTAATGAGGCGCAGTCCATCCGAATTTCAATTTCGTTTTATTTATTTGAAAATTACAAAATCAAGTTTAATTTATTTACAAACTGCCACTGACTCTAAACCCCTATAACTTCTTCGTTTTAACTCCGATTTAGTCCGTGTCAACTTGCGTTAGATTCGTTTCGAAAGTTCTTTCAAGCTATATAACTTTCACTACTGTTTTCTGTAATTAAAATTTGAGTTAAATCTAATCTAGTAATTAGTATCTTTAATCTTGTTTAGATCGTATCTTTTCGGTATAGCTCCGATTAGCGTGATTTTCGCGTTTGCGTGATCGTAGCGAACCGTAGATCAGTTTTCAAAACTCTTTATCTTGTTTCTTATGAATGATGTACTGTTCTAATCATAGGCTTTGTTTTGCTTGCATGATTGGTATTGGATGCTTGTGTGGTTTATGTGATCGTATGTCCAGTCGGTGAGTTGTACGTTGGTGATCAAGAAGAAGTTCGTGATCAAGAGTTCAAGATCGAGAGTCAACCCTTTGGAAGTATATAAGTCAACAGAAGAAGGATCTTGAGTTAAGGCAAGTATAGCAGTCGAGTTTTCTTTCGCAGTCATGATCATGTTGCTTAATTAATGTATGCATCGAATGATAAAATGACTTATTAGCAACTTAAGAAATTATCTGTACAAGAACCTTCGGGATTTACAGTGCAACTGTTGGGGGTTATATGGCTCTGGCTTTAGCTCAGTATGAGGACCTTTTCTAGCTTATTAGAGGTTACCGAAAGGCGCAAGAGGGCTCCGATCTGTATGGTCTTGGCCGACCAAGTGGTGCATTTTGTCTTTTGTTAGTCACCACTTGGAGGGGAGATTCGTGCTTATTGATGGGGAAACCTAGCGGCCCTAACTTGTTAGACGAACCTTTGAAAGGCTTCATCGTGAACCCTGCCGATTTTCCTTGGAAGTGAGTTAAGAGGCTGATCACCTCGGGCAAAAGGGCCAATTCACGTCTCGCAGTGAAAGTGTACACCTTTGCGCAAAGTTTATTAAACTGATATATCAGCCTTGCTCAAGGACACGAGCGGCCTTGAAGACTTTTACATTTATGACTTTTGTTGGTTAACATGTTCATTATTTACCGTTTATTGCTATTCATTATTTATGTTACATTGATCATGAAACTTTGGGATCTATATCACTTGTTGCTATACTTGTGGAGTTCAACATGGACTCACTCTTGCTTTTCCCCACACCTCAGAGAGTTAAACTTTGGAGAAGCTTGGCTTGTGATCAACCAGTGAGTTGTTCCCTGTGAAGTTGGTGTCTCCATCTGAAGATCGGAGTGTCTTTCCGCTGTCTGATCTTTAAGGTTATGTTCTTTGTGTTTATACGTATATATGAGCATTGTCTTTCGATATTACCCTTATTTGTGGCTATATGTGAGATTTGACTTCCTGGGCTCACATATGGTGTATACCTGGTTTTTGTCATAAAACCGGGGTGTGACAAAGTGGTATCGGAGCAATGCTGACTGTAGGACGCAATCCTAGTTAGAAACTGGTCGTTTAAAGCTTTTGAAAATTGCTATAGAACTCTTGTTCTATCAACCTTGGTATTTTCTTCTCTATTGTATTTTCTATCCTTGTTATTTGTCTCCTCCCTGTTGCTTTAAATTTTAAATTTTGCTCTCACCTTCACTCCTTGCCTTGGATTGCTTATTGAAAACTTCCCTCTATCTAAGTAGGACGGATCGTTGACCAAGCTATGTCATCTCTGACCGCAGTTAACAAACGGAAGCTGATCGCTATGCAAAGTCAAGACCTGGGAAGAATGACGCAACAGCAAGACGCAACACAAGGACCAACCAACATGGAAGGAAGCCATAAAGAACAGTTACAGCAAGATTACATCCATGGAAGATTGAAGCATGTGATATGGCTACTATTCATGGAGCAAACAAAGCAGTTGTATGGCATGATCCCAGTTAATTCAGTAACTGCCATGGTTCTTTTTGACCCTAGTGCTTCGCACTCGTTCATCTCTGTCAAGTTTGTAGCTCGCCTGAAGATAAGGGAATGGCCAACAAAGAAGCTCATAGTAGTTCGTACACCAACTGGAGAAGTTGAGACAAACCGTGAATGCCGAGATGTTAGAGTCCAGATAAAAGAGAGTGAATTCATAGTGAAGCTGAATGTTTTGGAACTCTCCGGAATCGATGTTATCCTTGGACATGGATGGTTAAAGGGCCATAAAAGTGAGGTCAATTATTCCCGACGTTCAGTGTTTTAAGAACACCATCAGGCGAAAGGATTGAATATCGAGGTATGCCATTATCACCCAATGAATGTGAAGCAGGTCTGTTGGGAGATAGCAGTAGTAAGGTGCAAGAGGTTCAGGATCGATGTTTTTGTTGCAAGCATTATGGGAATTCTTGTCTTCAAGAGAAGTCAACCAAGGATGAGGTCAAAGCGAACCCAAGTGGTGAAGTCAAGGAAGATAAGAAAAGGAAAGCAAATTCATTCGAGCCACCGTTGATACGTCACCAACAATTGAGTTCTACTCCAGTATCACATCCAGTTCCAACTCTTGTTCAGACAAGCCTAGATCAGCAGCATTAGAAGCTCCTCCAATTAAGAACTTTCCACATGAGGTTTGCATAGATGGATGGACAATCACCTACAAAGAATTCCAACCATCGAAGCGAGTTAGGAAGCAGAATAAACTGGTAAAAGTCAACCCTCTGAGTCAGCAAGATGGCAGCGCATCAAACAACACTTCTACCGCAGCAGATCCAACCAAAGGAAGATGTTATCATTGTCGACAGGAAGGACACTACGTAAGATCCTGCCCCAAAAGGTCAACAACCGACTCAAGGAAGTAGCCACAACCCAGTCACTACAGAATAGTCACCAACAAGTGATGTCAGTGCCTGATGCAAAGAAAGTCCCTGATAGCAGTTGATAGATGAAGAGTGTACAAGAAAAGCTACCCTTGATGTTCTTGCAGATGTATCATGTGCTAGTAGTTCTTGTGCCCTTATGTAATGAAACGTTAGTCACGAAGTTAAGTCAAGTCCTTGGCCCATGTGTGGCTTGTGAACCTGTGATGTTTGTTGCTTGTCCTTATGATGATGGTTGTTTTGCATCTTTGTAATGAGTGCAATGATTTTGTGGGTTTCTTCACAATCTCATTTAGGTTTAGTTGATAGGTTATATGCATAGATAGTAGGGGTTTTGCTCTTCTCTTGTCCTCCCTATCCTGTCTTTTCGGAGCAGTCTGTCTTTATTAGCTTATATCTCAGTTTATGGATGATCAAAAATCATGGAATAATTCTGGACACAAGTAGACTTCATGATCTTTGTCTGAGCGCAAGAACCACCCTGATAGCTGTTATGGTTTTGGAGTTATGAAATTCACAAGTTGATGCATCTGTGCTGTCTGGAATCTGGAACAGTTACTGTTGTATGCTGTTTTCGACGACCTTAACTACAGAATCTGGAAAAGTGTTCTACATGAAAGTTGTATAGGATTTCATAAGATTTCCAGAAAGGTAAACTGCAACTTCATTGGATAAGCAGAGCTCGAGTTATGGCTGTTTTACTGCACTGCTGTTTTGCTACTCGCGAGAAATTCCAGAATTCTTGTTCTTACCTTCGCATATGAATTTCTCTGGGATGTCAGAAGGTCTTATGCTAGTTAGCTTAACTAGAAAAAGGTGGAATGCTATCCTTTTATTGTTTCTCCTAGTTGATCCTTTCTTAAGGGGGTAGCTATGATGAAGTTAATTTTGAACCGTTTTCAAGATGAAGTTTCTTACCATCTAGTGTTTTAATCGAAAGAATCAGTCATGGATGAGTCTTCTCTTGTCTCTCTTGCTATATCAACCTTGTCTTGTCATCTCATGAAGCTATGGTTAAGTGTGTTATGAAGAGCTGAATCCTAACACATACATGTTGAAAAACAGATGGTTGCTACCAGGAGAAATGACTACGATGATGCTACAGGGAATGCTCACAACTCTAATCCACCGCCATCAAATCCTTCAACTATAGAGCAAGTTTTGATAATGCAGACTCAACTATTACAGACCATTGCTCAAATGTGTTACACAATCAGTATCAAGAACCACCTATTGACAAGCGTGGTGAATTTATGAAAGGACACCCACCGACATTCTCTCATACTAGCAACCCAATAGAAGCTGATGACTGGCTTAGAGCTGTGGAACGACAACTTGACATAACACAGTGTGATGACCATGAGAAGGTGCTTTATGCTTCAGGCCAACTTCAAGGAACTGCATTAGATTGGTGGGAATCGTTCCAGTTTGAACATTCAAATAAGAATCAAATTGGTTGGGAAGAATTCAAAAATGCTTTTAGATCTTACCATGTTCCAGCTGGAATAGTGGCGATTAAGGAAGAGCAATTCCTCAACTTGAAGCAAGGATTTATGTCAGTGTGTGAGTATCATGACATGTTCACCCAGTTGTCACGCTATGCTCTGGAAGAAGTGAATAGTGATGCTAAGAAGCAGAAACGCTTTCTGAAAGGACTCAATGATGGTCTGCAATTACAACTGATGACGATCGAATATGCTAACTATCAAACATTGGTGGACAGAGCAATTGTGATTGAGAACAAGCGTCGAGAGATGGAGGAGAAGAAAAGGAAAAGAGAAAGCCAATCTGTAGGTAGCAACATACACCACCCCCTACTCTCATGCACCAGAATTCCAACAATGGAACCAGGAATCAAGTGATCAGTGGAATCTTGAACCTCCTCATGAACTCCATCAGTATCAGCAATTCAATGATGAAGTACTTCACTCCAATTCCCAAGAGACATGTCTGTCACTTCCTAGTGACACCTTGACAAAGATTAATACTCCCACTAGTGAGGGTTGTAGCGATTGTGATGAGGTTAATCACTATGAGAATGACTGTCATAAGAAGTTTATGGAGAGCAATAAAAGTCAGGACGACGAACCACATCAAATACAAGAATAGGAGAAGCAGGAGCCAGGAAGTAAAGTAAAAAGAAACTACATCCAAGGAATGTTAAATCATGTGTATATGATTAACAAACGTGGGGCTAAGGAAGTCGTGTATGGTTTCATTCAAGTAAACTCTGCTCCCGCCATTGTGATGTTTGATCCTAGAGCTTCACACTCGTTCATCTCTAGCCTATATGTACAAGAACATAGGATGACTATGCTTCCAATGAGGAAACCAGTGATAGTTAACTCTCTAGGAGGCGAAATGAAAGCAAACCGCATATGCCCAAAAGTTAGCCTTGACATAAAGGGAGTAAACTTTGAGGCGAACCTTACTGTTTTGAAGTTGATGGAAATGGATGTTATCCTTGGAAAGGGTTGGTTATCTGCTTGTAAAGGAGTGGTTAAGTATGCCCAAGGTTTGGTGCTTCTAACAACACCGACAGGTGAAAGAATTGAGTATCAAGGTTTTCACCCTGTACCTGAGGAATACGAGAATGACCCATTAGAAGGGGTACCCATCGAGGACAGTAAGTGGACTGTGAGTTTTCAGATACCAATATAGAGGAACAAACACAGGCATAGAAGCTCAGTATGAGAGATGATCACACTTGAGAAGATTTTCTACACAGGATCGTAGAATTGCCGATGGCTTTAATGAAGTACTTAAAGTTTGAAAATGCAATGGAGTGTTTATACAAATAAAGATGTAATGGAAAAAAAGGACGATCAAACAAAAGCAGAATATCAATCCCTTTGATCACCATCTTTCGAATCTCAGGACGAGATTCTCTTAAGGGGGGTAGATTTGTCACACCCTGAAATTTTCATTTCTTGAATTAGAGTTAAAATGATTTATTTATGAATTTTTGTGCTCATAAAATATAGGGAAATAAAATTTTTCTCTAAATTAAAATTTATCCTAGGGTTTAGAAACATGTTGTGCATTCATGTTGGAGCATTTGAGTTTTTGTGATGTGTGGTTTGTTTAAAACTCAAGTTGAATTCAAAAAGATTTGCAAACAATTTGAAAATGAATTTCCTAGAAAGGGATTTAAAAATAAAGACTTTTTGTTTTCAAAAAGTTTGGAAAGTTTAAAGTTTTAAAACTTTCTGTTTCTCTCAAAAGATTCAAATCAAATTTCAAAAGGAATTCAAATTTTGGTTTGAAAATAATTTGAAAAGGTTGTGAAATAAAAGAAAATGGCAAAACCTTTCCTTCCCCTCTCCCCTTGGCTTTCGGTCTGAGAAGGCCCAAACCTGTGCCCCATTCCTCCTCTCCCTTTCTCCCTTTGTTTCGGCCCGAAGGCCTTCTCTCGGCCCAAGTGCTTCCCCGCTCGGCCTTCTCCCTCCTGCGTGGCCCGAGCGCCGGCCCGCTCCTCTTCCATCAACGCGCAGCGCCGTCTCCCCTTGGGCCGCATCACCGACGGCCCAGTTCCGCCTGCGCGGGCACCCTCTCCCTTCCCCTCGCTGACGGCACGGCCCCGTGCATCAGTCTCCCAGCACTGCACCGCATCCCTCTCCCCTCTCTCTGCCCGGTGGGTCCCCTATGTCAGCACCTTCGTCTCCGACTCGGAATCCGGCAGCCGAGTCCGTCTCCGCCTCCTCCACGCCTCCCTCTTGCCTTACCGGCCAAGCCGAGCCCTCTATAAAGCTCGTCCGTCTCCACCGCCTCTTTTTCTTTTCAAAGGTGCAAGTATCCCGTGCTCCAGAACCCTAGCCGCGAGCTCCGCGAAACCCTAACAGCCGCCGCCGCCAGACCAAGCTGTCCGCCGCCTCTGAGCCCTCCCCGGCCGTGATTTTGCCCTAGGTAAGCTCCCCTTGATCTCCTCTTCCGTTTGAGCCAAGCGCTGAGGTCTCTACTGGCCTGTAGCGCGAGAACCGAAGGCGCCGCCATCTCCGGCCATGGCGCTGCCAGGGACCGCCGCTGTCCTCTTACCGTCCGGCCTGCAGCGCCGCCCGTGCGCTCCGATCTAATCTGAGCACTCCATCTTGAATCGGACGTCTAGAAAAGCCCGATACCCCTTCGATCGCGTCTTTGCAGAAAACCCCTTACACCTTTTCAGATCTAAACCCGCGGTCCATGCGGCACTGTGCTCTGTGTCTGCGGGATCTTCCGTATAAGCCCCGCGTTTCTTTCTTAATGAGGCGCAGTCCATCCGAATTTCAATTTCGTTTTATTTATTTGAAAATTACAAAATCAAGTTTAATTTATTTACAAAACTGCCACTGACTCTAAACCCCTATAACTTCTTCGTTTTAACTCCGATTTAGTCCGTTCAACTTGCGTTAGATTCGTTTCGAAAAGTTCTTTCAAGCTATATAACTTTCACTACTGTTTTCTGTAATTAAAATTTGAGTTAAATCTAATCTAGTAATTAGTATCTTTAATCTTGTTTAGATCGTATCTTTTTCGGTATAGCTCCGATTAGCGTGATTTTCGCGTTTGCGTGATCGTAGCGAACCGTAGATCAGTTTTCAAAACTCTTTATCTTGTTTTCTTATGAATGATGTACTGTTCTAATCATAGGCTTTGTTTTGCTTTGCATGATTGGTATTGGATGCTTGTGTGGTGTTATGTGATCGTATGTCCAGTCGGTGAGTTGTACGTTGGTGATCAAGAAGAAGTTCGTGATCAAGAGTTCAAGATCGAGAGTCAACCTTTGGAAGTATATAAGTCAACAGAAGAAGGATCTTGAGTTTAAGGCAAGTATAGCAGTCGAGTTTTCTTTTCGCAGTCATGATCATGTTGCTTAATTAATGTATGCATCGAATGATAAAAATGACTTATTAGCAACTTAAGAAATTATCTGTACAAGAACCTTCGGGATTTACAGTGCAACTGTTGGGGGTTATATGGCTCTGGCTTTAGCTCAGTATGAGGACCTTTTCTAGCTTATTAGAGGTTACCGAAAGGCGCAAGAGGGGCTCCGATCTGTATGGTCTTGGCCGACCAAGTTGGTGCATTTTGTCTTTTGTTAGTCACCACTTGGAGGGGAGATTCGTGCTTATTGATGGGGAAACCTAGCGGCCCTAACTTGTTAGACGAACCTTTGAAAGGCTTCATCGTGAACCCTGCCGACTTTCCTTGGAAGTGAGTTAAGAGGCTGATCACCTCGGGCAAAAGGGCAATTCACGTCTCGCAGTGAAAGTGTACACCTTTGCGCAAAGTTTATTAAACTGATATATCAGCCTTGCTCAAGGACACGAGCGGCCTTGAAGACTTTTACATTTATGACTTTTGTTGGTTAACATGTTCATTATTTACCGTTTTAGGCTATTCATTATTTATGTTACATTGATCATGAAACTTGGGATCTATATCACTTGTTGCTATACTTGTGGAGTTCAACATGGACTCACTCTTGCTTTTCCCCACACCTCAGAGAGTTAAACTTTGGAGAAGCTTAGGCTTGTGATCAACCAGTCAGTTGTTCCCTGTGAAGTTGGTGTCTCCATTTGAAGATCGGAGTGTCTTTCCGCTGTCTGCTCTTTAAGGTTATGTTCTTTGTGTTTATACGTTATATATGAGCATTGTCTTTCGATATTACCCTTTATTTGTGGCTATATGTGAGATTTGACTTCCTGGGCTCACATATGGTGTATACCTGGTTTTGTTCTTAAAACCGGGTGTGACACTTAAGTACTTGAGAAGGACTAAAGATGTGTTCCTAATCTATGGAGGTGAGGAGGAGCTCGTTGTAAATGGTTACACCGATGCTAGCTTCCAAACTGACACAGATGATTCACAATCTCAATCAGGTTTTGTGTTCACAATAAATGGTGGTGCAGTCAGTTGGAAAAGTTCCAAGCAGGAGACCGTGTCTGATTCTACAGCAGAAGCCAAGTACATTGCAGCTAGTGGAGCTGCAAAGGAAGGTGTTTGGATGAGGAGGTTCCTCATTGATCTTGGTGTGTTTCCAAATGCGTCCAGCCCATTGTCTTTACACTGTGATAGCAATGGGGTGATCGCGCAGGCTAAGGAGCCAAGGAATCACCAGAAGAACAAACATATACTGCGGAAATTTCACCTCATTTGAGAGTTCATTGGAAGAGATGAAATTAAGATGTGCAAAATACATTCGGATTTGAATATAGCAGATCCTTTGAAAAAGGCTCTTCCACAGCCTAAGCATGAGGCGCATGTGAGATCTATGGGTATTAGATATCTAAAAGATTAACTCTAGTGCAAGTGGGAGACTGTTGGAAATATGCCCTAGAGGTAATCATAGAGATGATGATATTTCTATTGTATCCATGATTTATTATATGTTCATTGAATATCCATTAAAGACAACTTGTATTGATTGACAATTATGTGAATTGTCTGTGAGACTCTTTTACTTGTATGGTTATTCAATAGTTGTCCCTGATTGGAGTTCATGTGAGGACACACATGAATATTAGATCAGCACATGTATTAGTTGATGACTATGTTTCACAAGTCATAGACATGGAGATGTCAAACTAATAATGTGGGCACATGTATAACATGGGGCTGGACTGACCCAACATGAGATGTTCTTATTATCTCTTTACACATCATGTATGTTATGTCCTTAGACCTGAGATTGTGGTATGTACTCAAGATATGAATCGAGTTACGTAGGGACTATCAAATGCTACTTCGTAACAGGGTAGTTATAAAGATAGTCTTCGGGTTTGTCAGGAAGTATGCTGTGAGACATAGACGATCAAGATGGGATTTGCCCCTCTCCATGCGAGAGAGATATCACTGGACCACTCAAATGATTGGATCATAAAATGCATGGCCGTGCTTAGGTTAAGTGTTAACCTATGAGTTGGACCAAATATTGTATGGCAAGGAAATTACGTATATGTGATCGTGGTGGTTTGTCAGATATGATCTTTGTGTATACATAGGAGTTGACACGTCTTGCTAGAGGCCACTGTCAACTATCGGGCGAGTAGAGTACACGGGCCGTGTCTATGTGTGCGTGAACCCATAGGGTCGCACGCTTAAGGGGCTGGAAGCCTGATTCGAGTTGGACTCGAGTCAGACCGGGATTAGGGTTTGCTAATGGGCCTCTAGGTCAGTGGGCTCATTAGGGACGCCTATATAAAGAGGGGTGGGGCGACCAGGGTTGCAGGACGTTATTAGACAGCCGTCGCCCACCCCACGCCCGCGCCTTTTGCTCCTCGCAGACCTAGCAGTATGGAGGCGTGACGCTTCCTCCCTGTACGTGTGGGATACCTCGGAGGTGCTGCATCTGGAGCACTAGGACGAACCGCACGTGGAGACGTGAAGGTCGGACGTGAACATCTACACGGCATCGCTGCGACGCGCACGTCTACACCGAGACGTCTTCCGCTGCATCTGCGCGTCCAGTGGTAATCCCGTGATCTATAACTAGCAGTAGTTCTTGGTTTATGGGGTTGAAAAATTTTGTTTTTTCGGCTAGCGTAGCTTCCTCGTAACCCCACAGTTTTGGAGCCTCACCTCGCCGGAGGGGCAAGAGGCATCCTTAGTGGATTGCTCGTGTCATTGAGCTACCTCACTAGTGGTAGATTCTTGTGGCGCTCTTTGTGAGCTTGGTTTTGTGCCGATTGGCCACCGGGTCACCTAGTGTTGGTCGACACAACGGGGAGTAGCGTGCCGGCAAGCACGTAAACCTCGGGATAAATCTTGGTGTCCCGTGTGCTTATTGTGATTGCTTCCACATCTTGGTGATTGGTCTTCATATTCATGTTCTTGGTGATTGGCATCTCAAGTGGATTTCATCGGTGATTGGCTCTCTACTAGACGATCCCGAAGGCTCGGTGAAATCACTTCTATCTAGCTCATTTACTTTGTGTATTTACATCAGGCTATTTATTTGTGTACTTACTATCACTTGTTGTATATCATTTGTCGTATACCTTGTGTAGTGATATTGTGATTATTTACATAGTTCATTCTTTGCACATACTTGTTTTTCTTAGATCATCTTGATCATAGTTGTGCTAGAGCTAGTTTATTCCGCATTAGTTTCTAGCTCTAATTGCTTGTGCCATAGTTATATTAGGTAGAATTGTTGGATAGGTGGCTTGCAACACACTATTAGGCTGGCGCAAAAAGCTTCGCCATTTGTTATACTAATAGTGTTTGCCTAAGTAATTTTGTAGATTTTTAATTAGGCTATTCATCTCCCCTCTAGCCAATTCGGACCTTTCATCCTCGCCCTTTTCTTGTACAGATTTTATTTATTTGAAAATGCAAAATCGAGTTCACACCATTTACAATTTAGCCACCCGACTTCAAAAGCCCATAACTTGCTCATTTTAACTCCGATTTGACCCGTTCAAGTCGTGTTAGATTCGTCTCATCGAGCTCTACGCGTTAGATCTATTTATATACTGTTTTCCTGCTGTATGATGTATTGTTTCTTATATGTCTTTGTTTGGGCCATGTTATGATGTTTGATCCAGCGAGTGCGAGCTACCCGGAACCCCAGGATCCCGTCTGTGCCTTCGCCGATCCAACGCAGCCTGAAGACAAGTGTCCTTGAACATCTTTGTGGCAGAACCTCCCGGCAAAGTGGCCCACCTGCACACATCATCATCTCCCAGAGCTCTGATGACCGTGCACGCGTACCACTTTACTGGAAAGATCCGTCGGGTGTCCCCGAGAGAACCCCGAATTATCCACGAGTTACAGGATCATCCTCACTACGAGTGAAATAACCACAACATTACAACAGTTGATACAAAAATTAACATCGAAGAGCGGAAGCAAGGTAAGATAAAATTTTACAAAGCATGAATAAGTTACATTTCAAATAAACTTTGCTTGAATTGCGGGAGAAGAGCAGCACTACAGAGCCTGACTTAGGTAGAGCACCTAAGTCGAAGAGAGAACCACCAGATCATATCGAGCCCACGGACATGATCCAGAAAGACACCACAAGCTAAAACCTGCAACAGGGGATTAACAAACCCTGAGTACATGAAGGTACTCAACAAGACTTACCCGACTAAGAAAAAGACTCCAAGGGCATGCTGGCTTAAGGGATGTAGTGGGGCTAGCAGGAGAGAAGAGCTTTGCAGAAAAAGCTTTCTACTAGTTCATCCTATTTTCAAGTTTTAGCGGTGCATTAAGTTATTAAGCAGTATCCACTTTGCACCTATCTAAATCAAACACTTGTTTAAGCATCACATCTCATGATAAACTTTTCTTGCCATCATCTTCACTTGATTAAACTACGCTAAGGGGGCGAGGACGAGTCTCCTTTTCTCGTGGAGCAAACGACGATTCTAACCGCTTGATCTACCCAGCTGGGGCTTCCTTATCACACGACATATGCAAGACCGAACTTGCATATATCAACCTTCCCGTGGATCCGCTCAAACCGGACCGGAGCCGCGCCACCCGGAAGTACAGTACACCACCGCCCTACAACAGCCTTGCTGAGTCCGTCCAACAGGGGACCGAGCAGGGTGGGTACACGCTACTCCCGCCATCTCTCCACTCCCAGTGCGCGGGTGCGCCGTTCCAGTAAGAGCATAGCCATAGTAGGGCTTACCGTAACATGTGACCAGTACTAACAAATAGTTCTCGATCCAACGGGCTAACAGCGGACGGGTCCTAGGCGACACAGACGGAAACACTACACCAGGACTCCATTCCTGTGCAAGTTACCCGCCCGGTCTCAGTTTAAATATTATCATCATAATGGGGTTCTCACGACCCATAGGCAGAGTCGAAGAGAGAAAAAGGTAAAACCTATATCTCGCGAACGATGAAACCATCGATCGACTTCTACCGAGGTCTAAGCATTGCTAAGCATTTGGAATCGTCTTATCGCTACTGATAGGATATTATCGGAGGATTATCTAGAAATCAAGGTATTCATGCAGCAACGGTTTCATTCAACTCCTACTTACTTAATGCACATTCCACAAGACCTACAGTGTAATAAAATATTTGTAAAACAGAGAGTGGCGTATGCACCGGGGCTTGCCTGTATTGCAGAGAAGACTAGGATCTCCGAAAGATCCACAGAAGTTAGTTCCTTAGAGACTTGAAGTTGAATCTTCTCGAAGAAGCTTGTCCGACGAAGTTCTCCTCCTGAGGCTTGATCATCTGGACCTCCTCGATCCAAAGCTTGCTCAACACGACCACCGACTCTCTCGTATGAACTACGCGTATACAATGATGCATGCTTTAGTATGATGCAATGCTTGCTAAGGTGCAGGACAAACAAATGCATAACAAAAATTAACACAAGATAAGAAAGGTCGAGTACAACTTTCCAACACGGTAGAGTTGCAAACCAACAAAACCAACTTGATTTATCCATAACTAGAGTTCTAGACCTCCAAAACTAGTGGTTAAGGACAATTTGGAAAGCTTATATAAATGTATACAAACTTATTATTAACATCGAAGGTTGATTCTAAACTTAACAAGATCAAACAGTGCAAAGAAGAAGTTCTATCCAGAATTTGGACAGATTCCAACACTGCACAAAGAACAGCCATATCTGGAGTTTCAAAATATTTCAAACTATGAACCTAGACTTTTCGGAAAGCTTATCTAATTACCTACACTTTTATTATCATGAACTTGAGTTGATTCCACAGCAATTTAGGTCAAACAACTTGGGCAAACATCCCTGTCCAGATTCTGGACAGATTTGATCATCCAACTTCAAACAGCTATAACTGGAGTTCTAGGTCATTAAAAGATATGATCCTTAACAATTTAGAAAGACCAAGAGATCTAATACAACTTTCTTTTTATGGTCAAGAGGTTATTTCCTAGTTAAAACAGCTCAACAACCTCATTTCTCCAATCTGTCTAGAAGGAAGGACAGATTCGACCTGAACCTTATAAAATCCATAACTCCTAGTCTAACAGGCCTAAAATCATGAAATTTTCGGACAAGCTAGATACAGAAGTTAGCTACAACTTTGGTATTTAACACCATTACAGAAAACATGATTTACATAGTGGAAACAACCCCTCAACAAAAACTGATCCAGCAGCCATGCAATTCACCAATGAGATCAAGTGTGTCTCTTAATCAAAAACCATAGTCATATATAACCAACCAATTCTTTGCATGACAAAATCATGAAACAAAAGATTACTAGAACAGCAAGGTGAACTCTAACATAAATCTTAACCATCATTTAAGTAGCTTAATTAATAGAGACCAATTAGTAAAGTGATTTAGGTTTAAGCTTTTACTATTATATTATGCGGTTAAGTGACTAAGTGCTATACTTAACAAAGGTTATTAAAATGTTTAAGTTGATCATCAGAGCTTAACCATGTATTTGCTCTAATAAAAAATCAGCATGATCTAATTGGTTAACTCAGGCTTTACTAACTACCATTTTATAATTAAATATGAAAATTTGGGTTTAACTAAAGTTTGTCAAATGGAGTCCAAACTTCTCGTGATGGTGGATTACAGCAAATAAAGGTTGCAAAACAAATTTGAGAATTTTTGTATTATTATTTTGACCTACAGAAATGATTTAAGGTTTAAACATTATTTAATTATTTAAATAATCTTAAACTAAGGATGAAATTTTATTTTGTCCAACTGACCTCAAAATTTTTGTGGAGCTTCCTCACCTAACACAAACAACAGTAAAAATAGTTTCATGATTTTTGGACAATCAAATATCCCTATAAAAATTATTCAAAGTGCATTTATTAATTAAATGACCAATTTAAAGCACCATCAAAATCTATCCAAACACCAAGTTTCATATTTTTCCTGTGTAGAGCACCTCATCAGGAACACAACAAAATTTGTTTCACAATTTTTGGAGTAGTATTTAATTACTTATGCATTTTTCTATTTGCAGTACACATATGTAAAATTAGAAAAAGAAAAAGGGCGAACCCTAACTTACTGGGCCGAATCTGGTCCAACGTCATTGACGAACGGGGACCCGAGTCAACGCCCCGGTCGGAGCCGAGACTCGGCCATGTCCAGGCCGTGACCAAGGCGCATGGTCGGTGGCGACAGCGCCCAAGTCGTCGCCGGCGAGGGCTTTAGCCACGGCGAGGCTACCAACGGAGTCGCCACGGGCTCGCGCGTTCACAGAAGGTCTCAGCCGGAGCTCTAGGGCAACGGAGGAAGCACGACGGCGCGCATGGCGGCTTGGCGGCGGACGGAGTGGCGGCGCGAGATGGTGCGGCGGAGATGGTACCGTAGAGACCAAACTAGCAGGCCGGTGAGCTTCAGGGAGGTGCGGCGAGGCTCGGACGATGGCTGGATTGGCTCGGGGTTCACCAAGACGAGCGGACCGCGGGGTGGTGCGGGGAACTCCGGCGGTCAGGCTCGGGCTCGGTCACTGACAAGGGGGAGACCCAGCGGTCAGGCTCGGGCTCGGCCTCGACCAGCGCTCGCGTGCGGGGCGTGACCTCGCAACGGCGGCGTTGACCGCCGGCCGTTCTCGCCGGCGGCGAGGCCAGGGACAAATCCGACACCACCGTGACACTCTCCTATGACTTGCGAACACGTGGGTGGGCTCGGACCGGACAGTGAGTGAACGCAGACGGAGCGCTTGCGGCAATGGCGGCTCGGCCGCGCTGTTCCCGGCGGCGCGGCAGCATTGACCGCCGGCCAAATTCGCTGGCGGCGAGGCCAGGGAACCAACCGAGGCTACCTACGCTCTCTACAACTCTTCGCGAACAGATCCAAGGGCTCGGTCGGGGCTAGGGACGGCCGGAGAGGTGGTGGCCGCGGTCATGGCGGCTCGGCCGCGCCATGGCTGGCGGCGCGCCGGCGTTGCGGCCAAGGCAACGCGGTAGAGACCAAAAGGACGCGAGCATCAGCACCAGGGGGCTCACCTAGGGTTGGTGCTCGCGTCGGATAGGTCGGAGGTGCTCGGGATAGGAAGTCGACGGCGGCGGCGAAAATGGCGGCGGCCCAAAGCTTGGCGGCGACGTTCCGGCGACCCCGGCGTGGTAGCGACCCGTATGGCAAGCCGATGGTGATCGGAGATCCGAGACGGAGCTAATGGCGCAACCAATTTGGCTCGAGGAGCTCCGGACTTACCGCGCCACGGCGAACCCGACCGCGGCGGCGGCCTGACCAGAGTTGGGGAAGAAGAGGCCGACCGGGCAATGCAGGTCACCAAGCTTCGAATCAACGGGTTGGGGAGGTTGTTGGGGTCATGGCGGAGCTAGGGACGAATAGACACCGGCGATGGAGACTCGACGACGACGAATTTCGTCGCGGAGCTCCACTGCACTTGCCGGCAAGAATAGAGGAGAAAGGAAAGAACGCGGAGGCGACAGGGAGGTGGTTTTGTGGACGAGGAGGTGAGCAACAGGTGTGCCAGCTAGTTGCGCATGCGGACGGAGAGAGGGGCGCGTGGACGGGGACGTGTCGACTCTGTAGAACGCCGCGGCGCGCGGTGGCCGCCATGGACGCCATGCAAGGCACCATGGACTGTAGCTACAGTGCAGTTTGTCCCCTTTTGAATTGCGACCAAAATTTGAACTAAAGTGCAAAATCCGTAAGAATGAAAGTTGTTCAGAATTTTGTGATCTACAAACTTGATTAAAGAACAATGTTCCAATTTGGCCTAGTTTTTGAATTATGGTTTGAATTCAAATTTGCCCCAAACTGATTTCTTAAATTACTTTAAAATTTTCTAAAAAACTTCAAAATCTGTGAATATGAGAGTTGTCACATTTGTCATTCCCTACAACTTTGATTAAAGGACCAAGGTCAGATTCTCAATGGTTTGAAAGTTGTAGTTCAAGGGTAAATTCTAGGGTTTAAGCAAATTTGATTTAATTCAAATTCTATGCAGAATCTGTGTTAACTTTATATACCAAAGTTGTTCCATTCATTAGTATCTACAACTTTGTTTTAAAGGCCATGCCCAGATTCAGCTTGGATTTTAGTCTTTTATCATAGAGCCACTATAAGGACTTGTTCTCATGAACCATATAACCCTATTGGTCTATCTTCACTATTGGTTAGAGCAAAAGTTGACCCAACAAATAGTGCCTTAGTTGCCCCAAGTTTATTTCCGAGAATTCATTTTAGAATTAGCCAAAGTTTCTTAAGTATGGTTTTGGGATTGTTATTTCATGTGACACACATTACACACTCATACAACACACATGATTAAACATGGGAAATCATCACACATGATATGCTTATATGCCATGACACTAGATGATTATGCATAATATTCGTCATACTTAGAGTTTTAATTAACGCTTAACACCGGGGGTGTTACAGCTCCTCCCCCCTTAAAGAAATCTCTTCCGGAGATTTTAGAAGCACCTAAAGTCTGGGGTTAAATAATGGAAAAGGAAATGTGTCAAGAAGGTTTACAACAAGGAGTTCACAAAGCAGTTGGGGTTGGTTTTTGAATCACAACCGAGAGCTGAACAAAGTTGCAAACAATAAGGTAGTGGACATTTGGGTGGAACAAGAAGGATTATTAAGAGAGAGGACGTACATTGGTTGCGGGCTATAATGGATCATGACTGCTGACTTCGATACCAGCGCGCGCCTAGCAGAAACTTGTGTAGGCCGTCACACAAGATTCTCCGGGTTCCGTCGTGGCACCGTGGTCACAATCATGGCACCACAATAGAGCACAACTTCTGTAATTCTCATCTCGTATTGAGGAAATTATAACCAAATCCAGAATTGGTTATAATTACAAGGGTTTAAATAAAATTACATGGAATATGGTTCTGAACTCCCTTTTGGGCGTCCAAAAACGAAAGCACGTTAACAGTGAACTAGAAAGAATCATGACCAACGGCCATGATATTAGCGAGCGCCCAGCAGTAACACCATATGCGTCCATAGGTGACCCCAGGTTTCGACGCCTTTATCCAGTCCACGGACCATGGTTCCTTCATAGGACACAATCTCAGTAACTTCCGACCACCATTCATTGTTTTCACAGTATCAAACAAATAGCACGTGTCAATTTAAGGCTTGACACGCACATCAAAGAGGAATCAAGGAGGTTACCATGATTCTGATTTTATGTAGTGGAATATATAAGGATATCCAAAGTTCTCAAGGATCAGAACTTAGAAAAGGGGTAACAGAAACTAGAGACGGATTTCTATTAGGGGATCATAGCTGCTCTCAGAATTAGGTGAGAAAGTTTAGCACATTATTTTATTATTATGCATGATATCATGTATGCTCGTCCTATACGACCTCTCACTGTCAGGAGTTTTCTACTCCATTATGTTAGTTAGATATAGGGCTTTACTTTATACATTAGATTTCCTGGTGTCTACAGTTGGAGTCACTAGTAGGTCCACAAAGTTCTTCAGCAAGAAATTAAGGAAAGAGCATTTTTAGTTTGTTACTTTCAAAAACTGATATATCATCCGTGCTCACGGTCACGAGCGGGCTTAGACTTCTTCGAGATTAGTTGGTGGTTTGGTTCTGGTACGTTAGAGAAGCCTTATGTGGTTATTAGTCTTATATGACATGGGTACAGAGGGCCAGAGGCTTCTTCTACGCAGGATACTGCTTGGTACGGGAGTGACTTCCAGGCTCGGGCGCAGACCTGGTGTTATTACGGAAGGTAGCTTTCTATGTCGTGACATATAGAACTAATACACATAGGACTCCTTGTAACGGCCTGATTCGGGTCATCTGATGGACTTCAGGTGTGGTTTGCCTGATGGACTTCAGGTGTGCTTGCTTGGTGTGACTCCAAGTGTGGTTGCTTGGTGGACTCCAAGTGTTGGTTGCTTGGTGTGACTCCAAGTGTGGTCGCTTGGTGGACTCCAAGTGTTGGTTGTTCGGTGTGACTCCGAGTGTTGTTACTTTCTGAGGAGATGGTGGTTATAACATAGTAAATAGGCGCATAGGATTAATAGGATTTAATAGGATGTTTTGTTTTAGGCGCTTGAGTCAAACAAAGTCAGCCTACCTTTGATGTTAGTCTCATAAGCATATATTTCCTACACTTGCGGAGTACAATTCGATGTACTCACCCTTCCTCTTTGTCCCCCTGCTACCCCACCCAGATGTTGGAGTTTACGACAAGGAGCAGGAGTACCCAGAAGACGGTGGATTCGACCCTGACGACTTGTACTAGGATGGCACAATCCCCGGCCGACCTTCCTGTGGAGATGGTGTCCAGTTTCCGCGAGTCTACATTAGAGTTAGACTGAGACTCTATACTTTTCTTTCAGACCTGAGGGTCATTTTTTGTAATAAAGTTTGATATATTAAAAAAGCATTGTTTTGATATTTACTATGATGTCGATATATGTATGAAAATTGATCCTGGCATACATATATTGTGCCCTCGATTTTGTTCTTAAAATCGGGGTGTGACAGCACCCCACTACTTCTGAAACTTCATCTTCACCGCAGCAGCTACATCTTTTAGCACTACACTTGTTTCCCAAACTGGATCATTTAATGCATGGTGAATAGAAAGGACCAAAGACAAGAACATTTGAGCAGTTGGTGTCCTATCAGCAGATACCACATTTGTAGCCTCTTCAAAAGCTTTTAGGAACTCACATATTGCTTCAGCTTCCGACCACTATTCCTCATTTGGACAACTTTCAGTATACTGATTTGCATGACTATTGAGCACTACCTTATATTTAGTGCTTCTCCAACCATTTTAAATATGGAATTCCACCGATTTGGAATATCTAGAGCAATGCCACGTTTCATAGGAAGACCAACTCCAATTGCAATTTGGTTGAAGGCTTGTATTCTTGATGGTGATTGTTGACACTCCTTAATGGAAACACTCTAAGAATGAACCATACAAAATAATAAACTAGTGAAGGCACTAAAGAGTGTACGGGACACTACTAACTTCACTTAACGTCAAGTTGTCATCCCCAACATGAAGCTAGCAATGTAATTATATTAGAGCACTGGATTTAAAGATAGATATTTACCTGCAAGCGCACAGATAAACATACCTATTGTAGAAGCATTTCACCCAAACTAGTCTCAGGTATCGTTATTTATATTTAGCCTAGAGACTAATCAACTCAAGGTATGATGGTATTGTATCAAAGAGGACTTAACAACATTCATTATAGCTCACACTTATAATAAGACTGATAACACACTAATTACTCCAAACAAGGATCAGGTTACAGAGTAAATGATAATGATAAATGATAAATGATAAATGATAAATGATAAATGATATATGATATATGATATATGATAAATGATAAATGATAACAGAGATCAGATTAATCAAGGATAATCTTAGAACAGTACTGCCTAGCAAGTAATGATTAGAACAGGTATTAATAAGAAACATTCCTAAGTTATTCTAATTACAAGCCATAGCATACATTGATTAGTGCAAACATATTTGGCAATCATTGGCTAGGTCACATCATATTTATAATCAAGAGGCAACTCCATAGTAAAGGTGTCAAATAGAGTAACCCCTAAACCATGAGTTAACTGAGCCATACTGAACACTATATTCGGGAGGTGGAATACAAAGGACTCAACAGGAATGTCACACCCGCGATCTACCACTCTATCCAGAAGATAGGATGCATTCGCAGATAAATAAGGTATAGGCACCACGCCTACACAGCATCTATCACCCACTCGTTGTACTTTAAGATGAGCGCTATACGAACATGAGTATAAACATAAAGATGAACTATCTATGCCAAATATATAATCAAAGCAGACTATAAGCAATATAACTAAGAATATAACAGTTGATGTCTTAATCATATCAATTGTATTGCTATCTAGAACACGAAGATGGACAATAAGGTGAATTAGATCATCGAGAAGAACTAAAGTACGAACTAGAACATGAACTAGAACAAGATTATGGACTAGAAGATGAACTAGACGATGAACATGAACTAGACGATGAACTAGAACATAAACAATGAAGAACAATGATGAACTAGAAGAGCAATTATGAAATAGATCTATAATGTTAATACAAGAGAGAAGATCTTGGGTTTACCGAGCCTTCTCGTGACTAGATCAGGAATCCAAGCGAAGCTTGCCTCCTCTAATCCTATTCTATCTATTAATCTAGGTGGATGTAGTTCTAGGGCTTCCGATTGATCTCCTTCTGATGATGCTCTGATTGATGATGTCTAATAATCAAACCCTGATCTGATGATGATGATGGAGAGGGGGTGAGGGGCTGTTTATATAGCCCTAGGCAATGAACTGTGGCCCTTGGATCAAACCGACTTAAGGTTCGGCCGAGATGCATCCTAGAGGTCGGTGGAGGAAGCTTGCAGAAGACGGAGGCCAGCGGGCCCGGTGGCAGACCGGTCGGTCTAAGGGTGGGACCGACCCGTCCCACCTGGCGGCCTCTCGCGGTGGTCGACCTCCTGGTGTCTTCTTACGTCCTCTGGAGTCTTCTAGAATAATCTTGATGTGGTGGTGGCGTTATTATCTCCCGTCGGTTTCCTTCTATGGGAAGCTATTGGTGCCGATTTCCTGGTTTAGTCCCTGCAGAATCATAGTTCACCAAAACTCGTGGAATATTGTCAGTTGAAACCCTAAACCTTTGTTGGTGATCAAATTTCTTGCCCTTTTTATATTTATTTATCCCTTAATTATGATAGATAATCAGTGTCAACAGTGATGAATCTATGTGCTTTAAGAGCCCACGAATCTTCTTTATCGCATCATGAATTTTTGTTTTTTATATCATGAGCAACAAAAGAAATCTAGCATAGATATTTTGAGAACCATGCTTGGGCCGACACGACCCGAAGGCGTGCCTGCGTGCCATGGGCCGTGCTTGGACCGAGAAAATGAATTACTGTGTCGTATCGGCATAACCCGATGTGTCTCGCGTGCCTAGAGGAAACGACCGAAGCGGCACGAAGCAGGAGAGGACCGGGTCGGGCCAGCACGGCACGACCCAAGTCTCACCTCTACCCTCATCTTCTCTACGCGCCACATCCGCCTCGGCCTCGTCAGTCGTACCGTCCTCGTCACGAAGACACGCTATTTTGTTGCCATCATCCCATGTCTGCTACACATGCACGCTTAAATAGACTACCACACCAACTGGTCTGCATGCATCTGCTCCTCTACGACTGCACATGCTCCTCCACGAAGAAGGGAGCACGGGCAGCAGCACACAAGGAGTTGCACCGACAGAGATTGTCAGAGCTCGTGTGTATGGGTTGCGGATACATGGGTGTATGCCGGATCTTGAGTGATGAGTGATTGTCAACAAGGATGATGTGCATGTTCTTTGCCTTGTGTTGTGCAGGTGTTGAGCACGGATACGGTGATCAAAGGCAAGGTGAAGGTCAAGTAGAGACGTGTCGTGCCGATGGACCCGGAGCGGTGAAGAGCGAACGTGAGGCTTGGACTGACAGACCGGTGGCCTGAGGATCGGCCGTGGTGGCTGACAGCCTGGGACAGCGACATGTGAAGACTTGCGTATGGACGGGGTGCATGGGTGGTGCATCCCCTCTACGGCTCGGTTTGGTGGTTGAGCCACAAAAAAACCACCGGTGGACGGTTTCCAAGTTTGGGCCACAAAACCTGGGTGATGCGGGTTTGCCGAGTTTGGGCCACAAAACTCGGGCTGAGGACGATTTCCAGGTTTGGGCCTCAAAACCTGGGCGCTGGCGGGTTTCTGAGTTTGGGCCACAAAACTCAGGCGATGGATGGCTGGTTTCCCGGTTTGGGCCTCAAAACCGGGGGTTGGTCGTGAAGACAGGTTTCCCGGTTTCGGCCACAAAACCGGGGGCGAGGTCCGTGAAAAGGACGAACAGAGCGGAGGCGGCACATGGTGGCAATCGGTGAGGTTGCGTCGAGGCAACGCTACCAGTTTTGCGGGCGTGGCCATCGGATCAGCATCTACTTCGAGTTGGATCAATGGTCGTGCTTCTCGGCATTTTTACCTCGGGTGACCGACGGACAGCTCGTCGTTGACAGGCGCGGACAGTTCGGGCCCGAGCAGGGGACTTTCAGCAACTGTGCTGTTTTCCATCTTTAGCCGGTGGACAGTCCGCCAGGGAACCGCGGATAGTCCGCCCCTGGCACGGACAGTCCGGGACTGGGAGTCCGGACAGTCCGGGGTTTGGCTGAGTGTTGAGTTTTAATGCGTTTGCTCTCCCAGCTTTTCGGCTTGGTTTCCAGACTTTTTGTTTGGCCCTAGAGTTGACCAAATAACCTCTCTAGGAATCTTTGCTACTTGTTAGCATAGGTATTTGGAGATTTCTCGACGTAGCCTTCCATTTACGTTTGGGAGTCGGTTTTTGGGTTGAACTTGTGCCGGATCTTTTGGTGTTTGGTTCGCTCTTGCTTGGTGGTGCCTCGCTGTGATCCTAGGGATCATCCACCCTCTTCCAAGGGTCGTGGGCATCACGTTTTGGTCAAAGCTTTCAAGGGTCGATTTTTGGGACAAAGGCCAAAGTTTTGAGAGAAATTTTTAGGCTCCCATTCACCCCCCCCTCTGGTCGCCTTGCTTTTGCATTCTTGGTCCTTCAATTGGTATCGGAGCGGGTTAAGGATCTTCCACCTTAGCTGGTTCCAGATCCACAGAAGGCGACATGGATCGCGGCGTGGGCAAACCGTCGTTCTTCGATGGGACGAACTATGCATATTGGAAGATACGCATGTCGGCCTATCTTCAGAGTTTGGGTGCTTCCATTTGGGATATTTGCAACTCTGCAGATTACGTGGTCTTGGCTGCTCGTGCGACTTAGCATCAGATCGATGAGCACGATGCCAATAGTCGAGCCCATAATGTTCTTTTCTCGTGTTTGAGCATGACGGAGTTTGATCGCGTTTCTCACCTCGCTACGGCTCGGGAGATTTGGGCTACCCTCATGCGTTTCCATGAGGGAACCACTCAAGTCAAAACCCATCTCTACGAGTCGCACAAGCGAGAGTATGAGAACTTTCGACACATGCCTGGCGAGAGCATAGAGAGTTTATTCGCTCGCTTTCAGGTTATTATCAACAGGATGAGGGCTAACAAGAAGCTACTGCCTTTTGACGATCATGAGAGTGCTTTGAAGCTTTTACACACTCTCGATCGGTCGGTGTGGGACTCGAAGGTTCAGGCAATCATCGAATCACCTAACTATGAGACCCTCACATGCGACGAGCTCTTCAGTAAGCTCAAGTCCAGTGAGATTGACGCCATGGCGAGGGCTTATTATAAGAATCCTTCTGGCCCGTCGATGGCTTTGCTTTCTGACTCTTCTGCTAACCCCTCTGGAGGATTTGCACTTTCTTCTCTTCTTTCTGTCACAGAGGAGCAGCTGGAGTTCATGGGGGATGACGAGTTGGCTTTGCTTGCCAACCGGTTCTCGCGGTTTCACAATAACTACATGAACCGTCACCGCGAAGGAGGACGCTCTGGATGTTTCGAGTGCGGCGACCCCGACCACTTCATCGCCAACTGTGCCAAGAAGAACAAGCAAGCATTTGGGAAGGGCGATCATGGGCACAAGTACGACTTTGGCAAGCGCAAGGAGAAGTACGTCCCCGCGAAGCACAAGCGGAAGGGCGGCTTCAACAAGGAGTACATCAAGAAGAAGTACTTGGAGAAGGCCCAGGCTGAGCAGCGTGCTTTCTTCGCCACGCTCAGCGACGTCAACGACTCGGATGACGACTCTGCTTCCTCAAGCGACAATGAGTCCGAGAAGAAGAAGAAGATCGAGGACAAGCTGGACGGCCTCTGCTTCTTCGCTGACAATGAGGGTTTTTGCACCATGGCCCTCGGCAAGGAGGTTGTCAGTGTTTCGAACCCGGGGTATGACACCAACGAGTAATGTGATCGCGTGCTCTCTTCCTAGATGGTGATGCAAGATGACACAAGGATTTATCCTGGTTCGGGCAAAGAAGGCCCTACGTCCAGCGGGGGAGGAGGTTCTCGTATTACTTGCACCTAAGTGCTTGTACAGGGGCGAATACAAGCTCAATGAGCGTGGACCGGAGTCCGGACTCGAGTGTGTACGTGTGTGGACTTGTGTGTTATCTATCGGAGTTGTGTAACTGTGGACTCGCGTCTTGTCCCCCTCGCGCGAAGGGCCCTGGCGTCCCCTTTTATAGAGCAAGGGGAGGCCAGGGTTACACAAGGGTACTATAGGTGTCGGGGCGTACGATGCCCAATACGGAGAGGGGTAGGAACCCTGTCTTATCGGGGCCACTGGAGCCGACGTGGGCGTTGCTGTTGAGGCGTCCTTGGGGCGTGGCCTCCATCCCGGGCGCGGACGTGATGACGTGACGATGTAGAAGCTGTACAACACCCATTCCGGCACGTATAGGACATGGCGGGGTCCCTCCGGATCTTGGGGTACCTGTCTTCCAATAGCATGAAAGCAGTTAGGGCTCGAGGGGCGCAGAGCCGGCCTCGAGGTGGCGCCTACGGGGGGCTCGAGCCCCCGCAGGTATGGACAAGTCCCGTGGAAATTGACTGAGCAGTGGGCATCCGAGCCTCGAGACGCGGCTTGGACGTGCAACAGCGTAGGGTATGGGTTAACAGTGCCGTACTGGCGCCCTTTTGCCCATGCTTGTGGTGAAAATGAGACTTGACTCTGCCCTGGTTACTGTGGTACACGTCGGGCTGCAGAGGACGTGACTGGAGTAGGTGGATGTATTAAATGCGCGGTATGGGGTTGTCATCCGATGCCTGCGCCGCTCGAGGGAAGCATAAGCGCCTTGAGGGATAGGCTGCTGTGCCAGAGAGGCTCGAGGTCCCCTGCGTGGGGTCTCGAGGTATGGTGTTCGGCCGTGGGGGGCTCGTGCCCTAAATTCCAGGACTCGAGGTTTTAGTGGGGCGCTCGCCCGGGGCCTGGCTTGGCGGGCCAGCGTTGTGGGCCTCGAGGGGTTGGTCTCGTTAGGTTTGTTATTTACCGGTGTTCTAGGTTTAACCTATTTGTTCGCGTTGATTGGGGGTACCCCTTTTGTGGACCCCCGACAGTAGCCCCCGAGCCCTTGTTCGAGTGCTTGCACTCGAGCAGGGGCTCCCGACTGGGAGCTCGAAGGTTAGCTAACTAGCCTCGAGGGTTTGGTCGTTTTGATTCCGTGGGTGTCGTGCGAGCGACACCCGCGGGTGTAGCCCCTGAGGCCACGGGGGAGTGGTTAAAACTCCCTCGTGGGCTTTTTGTGAGTTTTAGTTGCGTTTTTTTAGGTCCGGGAGTGTTCAGCCCCCGAGTTTTTTAGACCCTCTTTCGTCGAGGGGTGCCAGGCTGAACCGGCCGGCCGGCTCTTCGAGCTGTCCGGCACGCCGGTTGCCCTGGCTTGTCATCCCGCGAGTCCTTTCGATCGGATGCGAGGGGGGATGCCTCGTACTACCACGAGCGGGCGAGTATCGAGGTTCCCGGTGAGCTGGTAACGGGGAATCCAAGTGAGACCTCGTGCCCCGTTCGATAGGGGTCGACTGTAGCCCGGAGGCGATCTCATAAAGCATGGGTGCTCAGTCTGCAGGAGTGCCGGGTCCATTCGATAGGGCCCGGTGGCTCGATGCCTCCCTCCGAGGGGATCTCACTGCACGTCGTGCTCCCTGCCTTGGATACACGTGAGGGGCCTCGAGGGCTTGGCCCTCGAGTGATGCCGCGAGTGGCGCCCCTTGGTGTCCCTGACTCGGGTGCTCGAAGCCGGCTGTCGAACCCTCTTCGAGGGCCAGCCTTCGCTGCTTCGAGGCTTAGGGCCGGGGCCCGTTTTTACCTTCGTGAAGAAGCCTCCGTCGTCTGGGAATCCTTCTGCCCGTTGGGCGCGCCTTTTTAGGCGGAAACCGTCGGGGAGGGCGGCGGACGCGAAGCCGGAGCGACGGTCGTGGCGGGCCCGGGTAGTGGAGCGAATGGAGAGCTGCCGCGTGTACCCTGCATCCGGCTCGAGACGTGGTTAGGTGGGCGCATTAAATGCATGCGGTTACCTTTTTACGTCGTGGGAGACCCCGCCCGTTGGGGTTTCCCCTTATAAATATCGAAAGAGGGGAAAAGGAAACCTTTTACTTTGCCTTTGCCTTCACCGCCGCCGTAGCCTTCACGGCCCTCTCCCTCGAGCTAGTCGATTGGGAATCTTCCCGGCCGTCCGTCCGCCGCTCAGATCCGCGCCGTCGCTGCCATGGCCGCCCAGACACAAGTGCTGCCGGCCGAAGACTGGAGCCCGTCGAAGGTGACGCAGAGCGAGATGGACTCGTTGGTGGCCCAGGGGCTTCTGCGCCCCAACCCGGAGGAGGGACCCGCGTGGTGGGTTATCCCGTCGGCGGAGCACCGGGAGCCGCACCCGCCGGAGGGGTACGTGGTGAGCTTCACGCGCTACCACCGTATGGGGCTCGGCGTCCCGCCGAGCCGCTTCATGCGGGGGCTGGCCCACCACTTCGAGGTGGAGCTGCAGCACTTCTCCCCCAACTCCATCTCGCACGCCGCCATATTCGCCGCGGTGTGCGAGGGGTACCTGAAGATGGAGCCGCACTGGGAGATGTTCGTCCATCTCTTCCGGGGCGAGCTCTTCATCAAGGCCCTAAAGCCCAGCGGGAGGCGGCTCGTGCGCATGGGCTCCCTCGCCATCACTGCGAGGGCTGGGACTCTCGTCGGCCAATGTCCCCCGCGAATACCTGCGATACAAGCTTTCCACCAACCAGGCCGGGTGGGACGACCATTGGTTCTATCTGCGGAATGAAGGTGGTCTCTTTCCGCAGTACACCGGCAGGGTCCTCACTCAACGCCCGGAGAAGTGGACCTGGGGCGTCGCGGCGGACAGGCAACGCCACCTGGCCCCGCTGATGAAGATGATGAAGACGCTGGTGGATGAGAAGAAGTTGACCGTGCAAGCGGTCATTTGGGCGTTCCACCAGCGAAGAGTTCTCCCGCTGGCGGACCGCCCCCTTCTTATGCACGAGATGGGGCCGAAGGCCCAGCTCGAGGCGCTTAATCGATCGAGGATGGCCGAGGAGAGGCTGTCCCGGAACGAGGGCGTCTCCCGGGTGTCAATCACGATCCAGGGGCCGTTCATCCCTGAGTACACCGACCTGGTCGCCATGGCACCCGACGAGGGGTGCCTCGACCTGGTAAGCCTCCCTCGAGCTGAGCTGTCCCGAGCCTTCTCCCCCTTTCTCCTCCTTCGAACCCTTTGCATTCTTCTTGTGGTTTGTCTCGTCACGCTTCTTCTTTTTTGCAGGGGGCGTTTACTTGTCGCGCGTCGAGGCCCCCGGTGAGGGAGGACGCCGCGGATACTCAGGTGAGGCGCCTCTCTGCTCAGAAAGACAAGGAGAGCAAGGATGCCAGGAAGAAGAAAGAGAAAAACAAAAACTTGCGTCGCTTGGCTCGGGAGCAGAGGCTGGCGAAGGCTCGTCGCAACCGTCAGCCTGGAGACGGGTCCCCCGAGCTGAGCTCCTCGAGCTCGGAGGAGGAGAGCGATGATGAGGAGGAGAGCGACGACGAGGGGATGGATGCGCGCCTGAGGCGCGCGGGGGTCGTCGATGACAGGGCTGACCGCTCCTCTGTGCAGGAGGGTATACTGGAGGTCCCCCCGGCGAAGGGACCGCGCAGGACGCAGCCGCGGAAGGCGGCGCCGATCCCTGCCTCGTCGGGGGCCCGAGGTCCGTCGAGCTCTGCGCCGGACGTGCCCCCGGTCGTGAGGAAGCCCCGAACCCGGAGCGCCTCTGCCACAGCACCAACGGAGGCCGCCCCCGCGTCAGCCCAGGCGGGAGGTCTCGAGAAGGGCCGAGCCTCGAGGGGCAGTGACCACATCGGGAGGGGCTCCGGGTCCGACCGCCGCGAGCCATCGAGGTCGGGGTCGAGCCCGCGGAGGAGCGGGCGCCAGGAGGAGGTGTCGAGCCCGCGCCATCACGAGCGTCGGGGAGGGAGCCCCCGGGCGTCTCAGTGCCCAGGGGCGTGAGCGTCCCCGGAGTCCATCGCCGCACCGCCGCCGGGACACAGAAGCGAATGCGGGAGGGCGCGACCGCCAGCGCGAGCGCCGGAGCAAGTCCCGGAGCCCGCGCCGGGGCGGGCGCCACGATGACAGCACGAGGGAGGTGCGGTCGCCCTCCCGCGATGTGGGGCGGAAGGAGGGATCTCCCTCGAGGTCGAGCCACGGGAGGCGTCGGGAGCCCTCCCCCCATCCCAGCCCTGTGGAGACGGCCCAGGCGCAGGGCTCGAGCCGCGGGGTGGGCTCGAAGCCCCTGAGTGGGTCCGGCGATTCCGGGAAGAAGCCCAGCCGCCGCTTTGGGTGAGTAATTTTCTTGGACCTCGTCGGTAGCGAGGCTTTACCTCTTTACTTTTGATGACGCATGCCATCTCTGGTTTCTCAGGGGGAAGCGCTCCTACCAGGAGGTGGACCTCGCTTCGTCCAAGCGGGCCAAGACCTCGAGCCCCGTCGAGGCACAAGCACCTCGAGGTATGGCACCTTCCTCCGCTAGAGAAGCCGCTTGGCTGGAGAAGGCTCGAGCTGCCATGGCTCGAGGAGGCCAGATGATCGTCGCAAATTTTGGTGAGGCCGTCGCCATCGACCGCAGGGGTCGAGGCACTCTTCCTGGTTCTGATATCACTGTCATCTCGTATTGCAGGGGCCACAGCTCACGGCATCGAGCCCGCCACTACCACACCCACTGAAGCGCTGCCTCCTCCCCCTCCTCCTCCTCCCATGATGGCGCCAGTTGGGAGCGCCACCCTTCCCCCCACCACGACGGCTGTTCCGGGGGAAGCGCCTGGGGCGAGCACGGCCCCGCCGGTGTCTGGGGCCGAGGAGACTGCGCCCCTCGAGGCTTCGACCAACACGAGCCAGGCTGCGGAGGAGGGAAAGGGGGGAGAGGCGTTGGCGGAGGAGGAGCCGACGGTGGAGGACCTCCTGAACGAGCTGGAGCAGGGGCCGCTCCTCGCCGCGGGCTCGATGATGGTGGAGGCGCCCGAGGCGCCGGCTAGCGCTGACAAGGCGCCGGAGGGCCCGGCCAGGGAAGAGCCGGGGCTCGTGCCGTCGGGCGGCGGGCCGCAGTCGGGGCAGCTCGGGGCGGAGGAGGATCTGCCCGACATCGAGCTTGACCGACCAGTATGGCCGTTTCCCGACGCTGCCGAGCCCGTCCCTCGCCATGGTCTCCGTCGAGCAACCGGTCCAGCGGGGGGCCCCGCGCGAGGTGCGGTCCATCTTCCGGGAGGTGGCCGAGCTTATGGCGGAGGCGGAGCGGTCCTGCTCCGAGGAGGCGGGCCGGTCCGCACAGGTGTCGGCCGCCCTCGCGAGGGCTGAGGCGGAGCTTCAAGATCTCCGCGCTGAGCTGAGCCGGAACGCCCAAATGGCGAGCCGGCTCAACGAGGCGGAGGCGGAGGTCCGGGCGGCTCGAGGTGAGGCCGCTCGATCCAAGGAGGAGGCCGCCGCCGCTCTCGAGGCAGTCGAGGAAAGAGGCCGCGGACGCCCGAAGCGAGGCCACCTCCGCCCGGGCTGAAGCTGAGGCGGCGAAGCAGGAGGCCGCTGACGCCCGTGGCGAGGCCGCCACCGCCCGAACCGCAGCGGAGGCGGCGAGAAAAGAGGCCGAGGACGCTCAATGCGATGCCGCCGCCGCTCGGTCCGCAGCGGAGGTGGCGAAGAAGGAGGCCGAAGACGCCGAGAGCGGTGTCGCCACCGCCCGAGCTGCCGAGGGGGCGGCGCGGCAGGAGGTGATCCGAAAGGATCTGGCCCTCGTGGAGGCGGGCAGGCTGATCGAGGAGCTTAGGTCCGAGAAGCTCCTCATGCTGGCCGAGAAGCGCAGGCTCGAGCAGCGCGCTGAGGGCCTTACCAGCGACCTCGCCGCACTGGGGCAACATTGCGATGGTGAGGCTTACACCTTGTCCTTGTTTGGGTCTCGAAGTTTTTTGTTACGCCGCAGTCTCACTCTTCCTCGTTTGTTGCGCAGGAGTCGAGAAGACGGTCGAGGAGCTCCGCGGGACGAACCAGGCTCTCTTGGACCAACTCCAAGACGAGACGATGGTGGCGGAGCGGGCTCGCACTTCCCTCGACCGGCTCGGCCCCATGTGGGGTGCTCCTCCAGTGGCTGCGGCAGAAGGTGCGGTTGCCCGAGGCGACGCCTTGGTCGACGCCTTGTGCTTCCTCGACGCAGCCACGCGGGACCGTGTCCGGCAAGCTCTCCATCATGGCGTAAAGCAGACGCTCGCGGTTGTCCGCTCCGGCTTCCGCTTCCCGGTCCACGTTGTCGCCAACGGCTTCATCGAGATCGAGGGGAAGGACGAGGAGTGGAACAACCGCCGTGTCGACAAAATTTTGGAGAAGATGGAGAGGCCGGGGACGTCGCTCGCGAAGATCTTCGAGGAGGACGTGCTGCCTCCTGACGCCAGCAGCGGTGTCGAGGGCCCTCCTCCCTCCAGCTCGGGTGTCGAGGCTGAGCCCGCCGTGGAAGACCTTGGGGAGGAGTACCACACCGACGAAGATTAGGGCCTGCGTGCCAAATTTGGGCGTCGAGGCCCCTGTAAGAATTTTATGACATGAATGAGGGTCCGTCGAGACCCGTATGTATATATGACTTGTTTGTTTAAAGGAGTTGTTTTCTTTTCAAATTTATTTGACCACTTCTCTTTGTTTGCAAGCTCGAGTTTCTGCTAGCTTAGTCTGTGTTCCTTCGATACGTCGCGAGCCCCTCGAGGGGAGGCGTAGGTAGGGTACCGTAGCCCGGGGGCGTAGGTGGCCGTCTACGTCGACGCCTCCCGACCCTTGGAGGCTCGAGGTATTTTGGGATTTAGACGTCGCTAGTTCACTCGAGGCACGAGTCGAGACTGAGGGTCGAATTTTTGAAAAGAAACACGCGTTTTTTCCGGAGTCTGGGGGGCGGTTACCCCCTTGTCAGCCCCCGAGGGAGGCTCGACCCTGAGCAAAGCAGGGTCGAGGCTACCTTAAGATGCTAAGCAAAATGAAAGACAATGCACGAGTTTGTTCATTCATTTTGGGCGTGTTTGTACAAAGCAACAAAATGAATGAGGCCTCGAAGCCTTTAAGGGTAGAAGCGACGTAGCTGAGATATGTTCCACGCATTCGCCAGGATCCTGCCTCGATCGTCGTAGAGCTTGTACGTTCCTGGCTTGAGCACTTCAGCTACGGTGTATGGGCCCTCCCATGGAGGGGTAAGCTTGTGGCGCCCTCGATTATCTTGCAGCCGTCGAAGCACGAGGTCCCCCACCGCCAGGTCCCTCTTGCGCACGTGCTTGTCGTGGTAGCGTCGAAGCGTTTGCTGGTAGCGCGCGGAGTTGATGAGCGCCACGTCTCGGGCCTCCTCGAGCTGGTCCTTGGCGTTGGCGAGCTTTTCGTCGTTGGTTTGCTTGTTGTAGGCTCGAAGTCGAGGTGAGCCGTACTCGAGGTCGGTAGGCAAGACGGCCTCGGCGCCGTAGGTTAGGAAAAACGGAGTGAACCCGGTGGCTCGACTCGGCGTAGTCCTGAGGCCCCACAGCACCGAGGGGAGCTCTGCGGCCCACCCCTTTCCGAAATTTTTGAGGGTCTTGAACAGCCTCGGCTTCAGCCCATGGAGTATCATGCCGTTGGCGCGCTCGACCTGCCCGTTGCATTGAGGGTATGCGACCGAGGCCCAGGTCACGCGAATGCTGTTGTCGTCGCAGAAGTTGGTGAACTTTTTGCCCGTGAATTGGGTGCCATTGTCGGTGATGATGACGTTAGGCACCCCAAACCGGTACATGATGTTTGCGATGAACTCGACAGCCTTCTCGGAGGTGGGGTCGCCTATCGGCTTAGCCTCGATCCACTTGGTGAACTTGTCGATGGCCACGAGCACGTGTGAGTGCCCTCCACTTGTCTTTTTGAGGGGACCCACGAGGTCGAGCCCCCAAACGGCGAATGGCCAAGTAATTGGGATCATCTGCAGGGCATGTGCGGGTTGGTGCGTCTGCTTGGCGTAGAATTGACATCCATGGCATGCTCGGACCAAGCGCTTGGCGTCTCCAATGGCGGTCGGCCAATAGAAGCCTTGACGGAAGGCGTTCCCAACCAGGGTCCTTGGTGCTGCGTGGTGGCCGCAAACCCCCGAGTGCATGTCGTCGAGGAGCTTGCGTCCTTCCTCGAGGGGGATGCAGCGCTGAAGGATCCCGGTCGGGCTTCGTCGGTACAGCTCCCGTTCGTCGCCGTAGATGACGTAGGTCTTGGCCCTTCGAGCGATGCGTCGGGCCTCCGTCTTGTCTTCTGGTAGCACGCCTTGCGTCAGGTAGTCGAGGAAGGGCGTCCGCCAGTCGAGGGGTCGTGATGAACAAGAGGCGGGTGCGTCGATATGCATCGCCTCAGTGGATGTCGAGGGGTCATTCCCGAGGGGTGGCGTTGAAGGTCGAGCCCCTGTGTCTAGCTCGAGGGGTGGCATCGAGGGGCCAGCCCCTGGGCCGATTTTGATGGATGGCTCGAAAACGTCCCTCGAGAAGACGTCTGGTGGAACCGTGCCGCGCGTGGACGCCAACTTTGCCAGCTCGTCTGCGGCCTCGTTGTACTTTCGAGCTATGTGGTTAAGCTCGAGGCCGTAGAACTTATCTTCTAGCTTGCGCACCTCCCCGCAGTACGCTTCCATCCTGGGATCGATGCAGCTCGAGGCCTTCATGACCTGGTTGACGACGAGCTGCGAGTCCCCTCGAACGTCGAGGCGTCGGACCCCGAGCTCGAGGGCGATGCGCAGCCCATTGACGAGGGCCTCGTACTCGGCGACGTTGTTGGAGGCGGGGAAGTGCAAGCGTAGCAGGTAGCGCATGTGGACTCCGAGGGGTGAGATGAAGAGCAGGCCTGCGCCTGCCCCCGTCTTCATGAGGGATCCGTCGAAGTACATGGTCCAGAGCTCGGCTTGAATCTGCGCCGGCGGGAGCTGAGTGTCGGTCCATTCAGCAACGAAGTCTGCCAACGCTTGCGACTTGATGGCTTTTCGCGGGGCGTAGGTGATGGTCTCCCCCATTAGCTCGGCGGACCACTTGGCGATGCGCCCCGTGGCCTCCCGATTGTTGATGATCTCACCGAGGGGAAAGGACGACACCACCGTTACGGGATGAGCGAGGAAGTAGTGCTGGAGCTTGCGCCTTGTGATGATGATGCCGTAGAGCAGTTTCTGGATGTGCGGGTACCGGACCTTGGCCTCGGAGAGCACCTCACTGGTGAAGTACACCGGTCGTTGGACCGGCAACTGCATGACCCTCCTCGTTCCTCTCGACGGCTATGACCGCGCTGACCACCTGAGTGGTTGCGGCCACATAGAGGAGGAGGGGCTCGGGGCGATCGTCACCCTCGGCCGGTCGCGGATGGCACGAGAATTGGTGCGGAAGTCAGCAACCCCTTCAACTTGGTTAAGGCCTCCTCGGCTTCGACAGTCCACGCAAAGTGTTCCGTCTTCTTCAGCAGGCGGTAGAGGGGTAGCGCTTTTTCCCCTAGCCTCGAGATGAATCTGCTGAGAGCGGCTAGGCAGCCTGTCACTTTCTGTACACCCTTGAGGTCTCGAAGTGGGCCCATCCTTGTGACTGCTGAGATTTTTTCGGGGTTGGCCTCGATCCCCCGTTGTGAAACAATGTAGCCAAGTAGCATGCCCCGAGGCACACCAAAGACACACTTCTCGGGGTTGAGCTTCACATTCTTGGCCCGGAGGCACTCGAACGTGGTCTCGAGGTCGCTGATGAGGTCCCCGACTTTCTTGGTTTTAACCACGATGTCATCGACGTAGGCCTCGACGGTTTTGCCTATGTGTTCGCCAAAGATATGTTGCATGCAACGTTGGTACGTTGCCCCGGCGTTTCGAAGGCCGAAGGGCATTGTAACGTAGCAATACATACCAAAAGGCGTAACAAAAGAGGTAGCGAGCTCGTCGGATTCTTTCATCCTAATCTGGTGGTAGCCGGAATACGCATCGAGAAATGAAAGTACTTCACACCCCGCAGTGGAATCGACAATCTGATCAATTCTAGGTAAAGGAAATGGAACTTTTGGACATGCTTTATTCAGACCAGTGTAGTCTACACACATCCGCATTTTTCCATTCTTTTTCCTAACTAGTACAGGGTTAGCTAGCCACTCTGGGTGAAATACCTCCTTGATGAACCCGGCCGCCAAAAGCTTGTGCACCTCCTCGTCGATGATCCTGCGCTTCTCCTCGTCGAAGCGGCGCAGGCGTTGCTTCACCGGTCTGGACCCGGCCTGGATTTCCAAGGCGTGCTCGGCGACTTCCCTCGGTATGCCCGGCATGTCCGAGGGGCCCCACGCAAACATGTCGATGTTCGCGCGGAGAAAGTCGACGAGCACTGCTTCCTATTTAGGCTCGAGGCTGGCACTTGACGGCCAGCGTCTTGCCATCGGTCGAGGTCGGGTCGACGGGTATCCGCTTCGTGTGCTCCGCCGGCTCGAAGGTGCCAGCGTGGCGCTTCGCTTCAGGGGCCTCCTCGGTGGCCAGGGTAGGCTAGGGCCTCGAGCGAGTCGAGCTGGACGTTTGCCTCCCCACGCTCGACGCACTCCACGTCGCAGTGGTACGCGTGCTCGTAGGATGTGTCGACGGTGATGACCCCTTTTGGCCCCGGCATTTTGAGCTTCAAGTACGTGTAGTTGGGAACCGCCATGAACTTGGCGTAGCCTGGCCGGCCGATGATGGCGTGGTAGGTCCCTTGGAATCCAACCACCTCGAAGGTGAGCGTCTCCTGCGGAAGTTAGCCGGCGTGCCAAAGCAAACCGGCAGGTCGATGCGCCCGAGGGGGTGGGCCTTCTTCCCTGGTACGACTCCGTGGAATCCCCCGACGCTGGGTCGGAGCTGACCCTCTGAAATCCCCAGGAGGTCGAGGGTCTCGAGGTATATGATGTTGAGGCTCGAGCCCCCATCCATCAACACCTTGGAGAACCGTACGTCGACGATGATGGGGTCGACGACGAGGGGGTACGCCCCCGGGTTTATGACACGGTCCGGATGGTCGTCACGGTCGAACGTGATCGGCGCATCAGACCAGTCAAGATACCGGGGGGCGTCGTGGCTGAGTGCAAAGATCTCCCGGCGCTCCTTCTTTCTTTCTCGAGCTGAGAGCCCGACGGTCGGCCCCCCGTAGATCATGTAGCAGTCGCGCACCGGGGGGAAGTTGCCGTCCGCGTCCCCATCGCCGCGCCGATTGTTATCCTTGCCCTTAGGCGCGTCTTCTCTCTTATCGCCGAGCTTGGAGTAGTAGCCTTTCAACAGTCGGCAGTCCTTTAACTTGTGATTTACGGGGCCCCTGTGATAAGTGCAGGGGTCCTCGAGCATCTGGTCGAAAACAGCCCCGTCAGGGGGGCCTCGGGGCTTCTTAGGCTCGAGGGCGCCTGCGAGCACTTCTTCGTCGTCGTCGTCATTGGTGTCGCGCTTCGCCTTCTGACCTTTGCGTTTGTTCTTCTTCTTTTGGTTGTCGTTATTGTTGTCGTTCTTGGCGTCGTTGCCCTTGTTCGAGCCCTCCGGCGCGATCACCACCTTACCTTTGTCCGTGGAACGGCCAAAGAAGGCCCCCACTGCTTCGTCGCCTGAGGCAAAGCTGGTGACGCGATCCATCAGGTCCTCGACCGTCCTGGGACGGTAGCGTCCTAGCTCATGAACTAGCTCTTGGCATGTCGTGCCCGCGAGGAACGCTGAGATGACGTCCTCGTCAGGCACGTGGGGGAGCTCGAGGCGCTGCTTCGAGAACCGCCGAGCAAAGTCGCGGAGGGGCTCGTCCGCCGCCTGCCTGCAACGCCGTAGGTCCCAGGGGTTGCCTGGGCGCACGCAGGTCCCCTTGAAATTCCCGTCGAAGACCCTGACTAGGTCGGCCCAGTCATCGATCCGATCCGGCGGGAGCCCCTCGAGCCACCGGCGGGCGGTGTCCGAGAGGTAAAGTGGGAGTTGGCGTATGATCACACGGTCGTCGTTCTTCGCTCCGCCCAGTTGGCAGCCTAGGCGGAAGTCCGAGAGCCAGAGCTTGGGCTCGACCTCCCCGTCATACTTCACGATGTTGGTCGGCGGTCGGAAGCGGTCGGGGAGGGTTGAGCTGCGGATGGCCCGGCTGAAGACTCTGGGGCCCAGGGGCTCGAGGACTTGCCGGTCCTCGTCGCTGTCGTAGCGCCCCCCTCGATGGGCGCTATAGCCACGCTCCTGGGCCCCCATTGTCCTTGCGCCGGCGGTTGATGTCGTTGCGGGCGTCGTTGGGGTCTCGAGGTGGCCGGTTGTCGACGATCCGTTCGCGGACTGGCCTAGCTCGAGAGGCGTTCGGCTGGTGGACGGATGCCTCGCGCTCGTTGCGGGGCGTGTCCGTCGGCTTCCCCAGAGGCTGCTCCGCGCCGGCGTGATGCCGAGCTCTCGGCCTGCTGCACAGCGGCTGTCTCGAGGAGGTTCTTCATTTCCCCGAGCATGTGCCTGGCGTCGGTGTTGGAGACGGCGGGCAGGTCACGAAGCATCATCGCTGCCGCCACCACGTTCTGCCCGGCTCGCGGGAAGCATACCTCGGGGCGTGCTGGTGCCCCGTCCTCGAGGATCCGCCGGTGGACCTCTCGAGCCCGACCTCGAGCTCCGGCTCCTCGGGGCTGGGGTGGTTCCTGCATCAGGGTTTGCCGGAGCTGCAGCAGGTGTCGCCGTTCTTCCTCGGCTTTGTTGATTGCCTCCTGCACCTGCGCGAGTTGCGCCGCCCGGCCGTCGTCATGCTGAGGCGGTGCAGCCGGTGCTGGAGGTTCGTTCCTCCCCTGAACACGTGATCCGCCTGCCGCGGCCACGTCGCTGGGGCCCTCTAGATCGAGCGCTGGCCTGCCGTCGTCGCCCTCGTCCTCGGTATCGCATGCGACCCCCTCGAGTTGGAAGCACTCCCTGGTGGGATCCCAGAGGTCGGGGTCGTGGTAGTCGTATTCGTCGGAGTCGGAGCTGTCGACGGCGTGCCGTCTTGGCAGATGCTGGGACCGCAGCTCGCGGTACCATTCTCCAATGGTGGATCGCCGGGGAGGCTCGATGGCTCACGAGAAGCCATGATCGACGTACGCGGGTGGATGATCTCCAGGTTGGCCATGGCCTGCAGTAGCACGCCCGGGCGCTCCTCCTGGCCTGCTGGCGGTCGGTCCCGACGGCGCTCGTTGAGCTGGTGGGCGTAGGCTGCTGCGGAGCTGTCGAGGCCGAACGGGAACCGTCGGCGTCGAGCGCGGTACACCCCGTGCGGGAGGAGGCTGGGTGGCGTCAACGGTGCACGGCTCGGAGGCCTCTGGCCTGGCTCCTGGTCCGTGCGCATGATGAACGCGAAGTTGCTGGGCGGGCGCGGGCGCGCCCTGGAAGTCTCCGGCCGTGCGCCGGGCAGGCTCCTCCTTGGGAACTCCGCGCCGGCCACGGGGAAGTGGGTGTACGCCGCCGGCACGACCTGTGCCTGGCGACGACGGTAACGACGGCGCCGCTCACGGGGTGGCGACACGTGGTGGTGTGGGCGACGTGCCACGCTCCTCGCACGGGGTGGCGTGACACGCCCTCCACTCGGGCCCTCCATGAAGAGCAAGGTCGGCTCGTTGCCGTTGTCGGTGGCCAGGAACTCGAGGCTCCCGAACCAGATGACGGCACCGGCAGAGAACGAAGGAGTCCAAGCAGCCATCCAGGAAACAGCGAGAAACCGACTCGACACGCGAAGGCCCCTAACTGGCGCGCCAACTGTCGGTGTTTCAAACCCGGGGGTATGACACCAACGAGTAATGTGATCGCGTGCTCTCTTCCTGGATGGTGATGCAAGATGACACAAGGATTTATCCTGGTTCGGGCAAAGAAGGCCCTACGTCCAGCGGGGGAGGAGGTTCTCATATTACTTGCACCTAAGTGCTTGTACAGGGGCGAATACAAGCTCAATGAGCGTGGACCGGAGTCCGGACTTGAGTGTGTACGTGTGTGGACTTGTGTGTTGTCTATCGGAGTTGTGTAACCATGGACTCGCGTCTTGTCCCCCTCGCGCGAAGGGCCCTGGCGTCCCCTTTTATAGAGCAAGGGGAGGCCAGGGTTACACAAGGGTACTACAGGTGTCGGGGCGTACGATGCCCAATACGGAGAGGGGTAGGAACCCTGTCTTGTCGGGGCCACTGGAGCCGACGTGGGCGTTGCTGTTGAGGCGTCCTTGGGGCGTGGCCTCCATCCCGGGCGCGGACGTGATGACGTGACGATGTAGAAGCCGTACAGCACCCATTCCGGCACGTACAGGACACGGCGGGGTCCCTCCGGATCTTGGGGTACCTGTCTTCCAATAGCATGAAAGCAGTTAGGGCTCGAGGGGCGCAGAGCCGGCCTCGAGGTGGCGCCTACGGGGGGCTCGAGCCCCCGCAGGTATGGACAAGTCCCGTGGAAATTGATTGAGTAGTGGGCATCCGAGCCTCGAGACGCGGCTTGGACGTGCAACAGCGTAGGGTATGGGTTAACAGTGTCGTACTGGTGCCCTTTTGCCCATGCTTGTGGTGAAAACGAGACTTGACTCTACCCTGGTTACTGTGGTACACGTCGGGCTGCAGAGGACATGACTGGAGTAGGTGGATGTATTAAATGCGCGGTATGGGGTTGTCATCCGATGCCTGCGCCGCTCGAGGGAAGCATAAGCGCCTCGAGGGATAGGCTGTTGTGCCAGAGAGGCTCGAGGTCCCCTGCGTGGGGTCTCGAGGTATGGTGTTCGGCCGTGGGGGGCTCGTGCCCTAAATTCCAGGACTCGAGGTTTTAGTGGGGCGCTCGCCCGGGGCCTGGCTTGGCGGGCCAGCGTTGTGGGCCTCGAGGGGTTGGTCTCGTTAGGTTTGTTATTTACTGATGTTCTAGGTTTAACCTATTTGTTCGCGTTGATTGGGGTACCCCTTTTGTGGACCCCCGACAGAGGTCGACAGTCAGCTGGAGGAGACCCCTCGGAACGATGATGACGACGACATCACCTCCCAGGTATCTCAAACCCCTGACGAACTTTCTGCTGAGGTCGAGAAACTTACTGCCGCCCTTCTGAGTCAAGATAAACTGCTTAGGCGTGCTGCTAGAGAGCGGAAGGAGTTTAGGCAGAAGTGGGAGGATACGGTGAAGGAACTTGAATCTATCAAGTCCACCGTTGTTGTGTCTGAGGAGGACGAGTGTGAGATGTGCTCCAAGCACATGACTGACCTTATCACTTTGAGGGGGAAGTATGTTGCTTTGGTTGGAGAGATGGATGAGCTGAAGGCTAGACCGGGGTTGCTGGGTGCGTGCAAGTCTTGTGCAGACTTGCAATCCGAGTTGGCAGAGAAGAATGCCAAGATTGTGTCTCTTGAGAAGGCCAGCTCGGGTAGCACTTGTGTGTCTAGGTGTGTTTTGTGTGAGGGTTTGGAGATGGAGATTGCTAATGTGAAGCATGACAAGATGCAAACTGAGGAAGAAAACACATACCTTCGGACCATCTTGTCATGGGTGTCTTGTGCTGAGCCGCAGCTTGGGATGATGATTTCCCAATTCAAACGTGCTGCTGGAGGTCCTGGTGTAGGCTTTGCTCAGGGGATGGAGAGTGTTGCGTCTTTTGGCAAGGTTGGAGAGTTTAGTGGTCTTAATCCGAGTGAGAAGCCCAACTCCACCACTACTCCCAAGCAAACCAGGATACCACCCAAAGAGCCTCTCAAGCCTAACACCAAAGATGGAGTGTTTGTGGAACCTCCAAGAGCACCACCCAAGAAACAGACATGGGCTCCAAAACCAAACCACCTCAAAAACAAGCTAGACACCATGCCACCTATCCAAGAGGAGCTCATGCCACAGAAGGACAAAGTAATCCACACCCACTACCGTGAGTACCAACAACCTCCTATGAGAGCGGTGAGGTACCATTGTGAGCACTGTGGGAGAGATGGACCATTGAGGGAGTTTTGCTTTCGGCGCAAGAGAGAGGAGCGTCGTGCAAAGGAGATCAACAACACAGACATGTACCATCCTTTCCATGATGTACATGTGCCGAATGTTCAGAGGCGTCATGCTAGGCCTAGAGGTCCAATGCCTCAAGGTCCTAGGCCTAGGCCGTAAGGAGGACGTGCCCGACGGGAGCCTACAGTTGTAGGCTATGGACCCCATGGCGGTGACTTTGTAGTTGAGCGGTACCCCCCACCGCGTTTTGAGTATCGCGATGGACGCTCTTCCCTTAGCGGACCACGTTTTCCTATACGTGGTGATCGCTTTCCCCGTAGGCGTGCTAGGAATGGTTTTTCTACTAACCGTTCTTTTGAGCAGCCGGCCCAACACTGGTATAATTCCCATTTTACTCACCCCAGTGTTGGACCGTTTGCTCACCCTATGTCTTTTTATTGATGTAGGTAAAACGATTGGAGGACATTTGGTTGGTGGATTCCGGTTGCTCGAGGCACATGACCGGAAACGCCAAGTGGTTCTCCAGTCTTAGTCCTGTTGCCGGAAAGGAGTTTATCACCTTCGGCGACAATAGCAAAGGTAAAGTGTTGTCTCGTGGGTCGGTGCGAGTTAATGAGCACTTTGTGTTGCGTGATGTTGCTCTTGTTTCTAACTTGCATTTTAACCTTCTTTCTGTTTCACAACTTTTTGATGATGACTATGAGATTCGTTTTAAGCCGAATCTCAGTCGTATTTTAGATCCTCAGGGCAATCTTGTATGTTTGATTTCGCCCTTTGGGAAAGTCTTTCATGCGAATTTCTTAGAGTCATTTGGAATTTCTCATTGTCTTTTGGCTGGACCTTCCTCCTCTGATCTTTGGAAGTGGCATAGGAGACTCGGTCACCTGAGCTTCGACTTGCTTGCAAGGCTTAGTTCACTTGGCCTAATCCGAGGATTGCCCAAGTTGTCCATGGAGAAGGATCTTGTTTGCCATTCTTGTAGACATGGGAAAATGGTTGCCGCTCCCCACCATCCGGTGAATCAGGTTATGACTAAGTGCCCTGGAGAGCTTTTACACATGGACCTTGTTGGTCCGGCTCGGGTGAGCTCGGTTGGGGGGAAGTGGTATGTGCTTGTTGTTGTTGACGATTTTTCGAGATATTCATGGGTTTTCTTTTTAGCTGAGAAAAGTGAGACTTTTTCTTTTGCTCGCAATCTGATTTTCCGTCTTCAGAACGAGTTCCCTAAGAACTCGATGCGAGCTATTAGAAGTGATAATGGTTACGAGTTTAAGAATTCGGATTTTGAGAAGTTTTGTGATTCTTTGGGTTTGGAGCATCAGTTTTCTTCTCCCTACACACTGCCTCAAAATGGTGTTGTAGAAAGGAAGAATTGGACCCTTGTTGAGATGGCCAGGACGATACTCGATGAGCATAGGACTCCTAGGCGGTATTGGGCCGAGGCTATGAACACTGCATGCTATATTTCCAATCGCATTTTTCTCCGAGCTTTCTTGAAAAAGACTTCTTATGAGTTGTGTTTTGGAAAACAGCCCAAAGTGTGTTATTTTAGAGTTTTTGGTTGCCACTGTTTTATACTCAAGAAAGGCAACCTGGACAAATTTGAGTCTTGTTCTTCTGACGGTGTATTTTTGGGTTATGGCACTCATACTCGTGCATATCGTGTACTTAACCTTGATACTAACTGAGTCATGGAGACATCAGATGTCACCTTCGACGAGACCATGGTTTGTCCTTCCTCTAGATTTGAGCGTGCAGGTGATCATGAGGTTTGTGAACCTCTTTTTGATGACGAGGACGAGGGTGCTGAAGGGATGCATGATCCAGCACCACCTCCACCTGCTGTGCCGCAAGCATCGGCTTCTACTACGACGACTCACGGCCCCAACCCCTCTTCGTCGACTACTTGGGAGCCATGGGATCCGCCACCTCGGGCTGTACCATTTGTACCCGAGGAGGCGCCAACTGTTGTTGAGGGGGAGGTTTCTTCAGCTCGGGAGGCGCCACGACACATTCAGCGCCAACACCCGCCTCAACAGATGATTGGTAGCATGGACGAACGTGTCACTCGGTCTAAGTCACAACAAATCTCTCACTTTGCTCATTCTGCATTTGTTGCTGATTCTGAACCCCAAGATGTTGGACATGCTTTATCTGATCCGGATTGGGTTAATGCCATGTATGAGGAGTTAGAAAATTTTGAGAGAAATCGGGTTTGGGTTTTGGTTCTGCCTCCTCCTGAGTGTCACCCTATTGGTACAAAATGGGTTTTCAAAAACAAACAAGGAGAGGATGGCCACATTGTTAGAAACAAGGCCAGACTTGTAGCCCAGGGATATAGTCAGAAGGAGGGGATAGACTATGAGGAGACTTTTGCTCCTGTAGCTCGTTTGGAGGCAATTAGGATACTCTTGGCCTTGGCTGCATCCAAAGGGTTTAAACTTTTTCAAATGGATGTCAAGAGTGTCTTCCTAAACGGCTACATAGAAGAAGAGGTGTATGTGAAACAACCCCCCGGTTTCAAAAATTCCAAGTTTCCAAACCATGTTTTTAAACTTCACAAAGCTTTGTATGGTTTGAAACAAGCCCCTAGAGCATGGTATGATAGGTTGAAAACATTTTTGCTTGCTAAGGGTTTTAAAATGGGATGTGTGGATAAAATGCTTTTTCTCCTCAAGCAAGGCAATGACACTCTCTTGGTCTAGATTTACGTGGATGATATCATTTTCGGTGGTTCTTCTCATGCTTTGGTTGCCAAGTTTGCAGATACTATGAGCAGGGAGTTTGAGATGAGCATGATGGGCGAGTTGACGTTTTTCCTCGGGTTGCAAATCAAGCAATCCCGAGAGGGGACGTTCGTGCACCAGGGCAAGTATACCAAGGACATCCTGAAGAAGATTGATATGGGTGAGGCCAAGCCTCTTCCAACACCCATGTTGACCATGACAGCCCTGGATGCGGACAAGGATGGAGAAGTTGTGGACCAGAAGGAGTACCGGAGTATGATCGGGTCGCTGCTGTACCTGACGGCGACATGCCCGGACATCCAGTTCGTGGTGTGTCTTTGCGCACGATTTCAGTCGTCACCGCGCACTTCTCACCGTCAGGCGGTCAAGCGCATTATGAGGTACTTATGCTTCACACCTGAGTTTGGGATTTGGTATTCTGCTTCCTCCACCCTCTCCCTTTGTGGTTATTCTGATGCCGATTTTGCTGGTTGCCGACTTGATCGCAAGTCCACTTCTGGGACTTGTCAGTTTATTTGTTCTTCTCTTGTATCTTGGTCTTCTCGCACGCAGTCTAGTGTTGCCCAGTCTACCACAAAGGCTGAGTATGTTGCTGCGGCTAGCTGCAGTTCTCAGTTGCTTTGGATGATGGCCACTTTGCATGATTTTGGTCTGAGCTTTTCTCACGTTCCTTTGCTTTGTGACAGCACGAGTGCTATTAGCATAGCTAAGAACCCCGTGCTGCATTCTAAGACCAAATACATTGATGTGCGCTTTCATTTTCTACGAGATCACTATGAGAAGGGTGATATCGACCTTCGCCATGTCAATACTCATCATCAGTTGGCTGATATTTTTACCAAGCCTTTGGACCAATCAACTTTTGCTAGGTTGAGAGGTGAGCTTGGTGTGTGTTTCGGCTTTTAGATGGGGAAACATTTTGTCTTGTGTATCATAGACTGACTCTTTTTGTTTTGTTTCGTTTTCATTTTTGAGTAGTTTAGTCTTTGCTTTTCATCATGCATTTTTACTTTCTGAGCTTCATGACTATATTCCTTAGAATGTAACTATGCTCTATCTAGTATGCTCCGATGCTATATGATGATGCTTGTAGCTTATGCTCTTTCTGATCACTAATACATGTTGTGAGCTGAGCTATTTTATGAAAGGTGAATATGCTTAATAAACATAAAATTTGCAATTGTTCACCATTGAGATTGGCAACTAGCACGTGTAGAATGTGTTGAAATCACTTGTGCTTTTCATATATGCTAGGTTGCTATGTCTCTAGTTCTGAGTCATTCACTTGCTTGGTATGTTTATATTCTGACATAAAAATTGAACCAAGTTTTAAGTGAATTGAAAAGATCGAGATGGGATTGCTTGTCAACACATCACGATATCGGGACTGTTTCTCATTGCACTTTGAGTTAAACTTGAGCCGTGTAGTGTATGACTGAAACCGTTGCTTTAAGCTTCTGATTGCTTCTGCATAGGCTTCGCATGGTTGAAAAGTTAGGCATTGACAAGCTTTCAACCTCTCGCAATCACATGCTGAAATTTGAACTTGTGTAATTTCACCGCTGCAACTCCAATAAATTTTGAAAACACAAGTCTATGATTCATTCTATAGCATGATGATTGAACTTTGCTAGGGGTAGTTCACCTTGTATACATGTTGAGCACTTGTTTGACTTCCTGTCTATACATGTTTAGTGCTATTTTGATGGTGAATACTTTTTAGCTAAAACTGCTCACTTTGCTCATATGTTCATATTTTGTATTTAGTGATCAGTTTGAGCCTTTGCTGGCATGTATGCTTATTGTTGAGTCATTGGATCAACACTTTGTAGAGCATCTTTTCATTCTATCAAGTATATTCCTGAAGCTCCTAACTTGCATTTGTAACTCATATGCATTTGCCTTGTTATGTGCATTTTCAACTAAGGGGGGAAATCTTGACAAATCATGTCCCTAGTTGTATGCATTTTTGAAGGGGGGTTCATGTTTAGGGGGAGTTTGCTCGATTTCTGCTTTGATGAGCTGTTCAATTGGTTTGGAGGGACTTTCAGCCCATATGTGGTGTTTCATTTGGTTTGGAGAGGTTTGGCTAGTTGTGTTGAGCCTTTGCCTCTTTCTGAAGGAACTAGCTTGTCTTTGCTTTCCTTGCTCTGACCTTTTCGCTAGCAGTGTTGAGCCTGTTCTACCTCTTCTTGAGGGCTAGCTTTGCTTTGCTTGGTTGCGTCGAGCCGTTGCCCATGTCTTTGGGAACCAAGTTGTCTCGCTCACTCCATTCGACTTCTTCTGGCTTTGCTTCGCTTTTGGTCGATTGGATGAGTTCGCTTACTTCCTCTTCCTCATTTTCTTCTACCTTCATTATGATTTGTGTTGGTAGTTGACAATGCACTCATCAAGGGGGAGATTGCGGATACTTGGGTGTATGCCGGATCTTGAGTGATGAGTGATTGTCAACTGGGATGATGCGCATGTTCTTTGGCTTGTGTTGTGCAGGTGTTGAGCACGGATACGGTGATCAAAGGCAAGGTGAAGGTCAAGTAGAGACGTGTCGTGCCGATGGACCCGGAGCGGTGAAGGGCGAACGTGAGGCTTGGATTGACGGACCGGTGGCCTGAGGATCGGTCGTGGTGGCTGACAGCCTGGGACAGCGACAAGTGAAGACTTGCGTGTGGACGGGGTGCACGGGTGGTGCATCCCCTCTACGGCTCGGTTTGGTGGTTGAGCCACAGAAAAACCACCGGTGGACGGTTTCCAGGTTTGGGCCACAAAACCTGGGTGCTGCGGGTTTGCCGAGTTTGGGCCACAAAACTCGGGCTGAGGACGGTTTCCAGGTTTGGGCCTCAAAACCTGGGCGCTGGCGGGTTTCTGAGTTTGGGCCACAAAACTCAGGCGATGGACGGCTGGTTTCCCAGTTTGGGCCTCAAAACTGGGGGTTGGTCGTGAAGACAGGTTTCCCAGTTTCAGCCACAAAACCGGGGGCGAGGTCCGTGAAAAAGACGAGCAGAGCGGAGGCGGCACGTGGCGGCAATCAGTGAGGTTGCGTCGAGGCAACGCTACCAGTTGTGCGGGCGTGGCCGTCGGATCAACATCTACTTCGAGTTGGTCCAGAATAACCCTAAGGTTTAGCTAGTTCGCTCTATAATTAGTTAGGGTAGAGTGGGAACTAGAATTAGGATAAGTAGAGGGAGACACCCACCTCCCATCCTATCTCAGTCATTTGCTATTCTCCACTAAAGGTTTTCCTGTTCTCCCACATCCCTGCTATAGCTACTGAGATCCGCAGAGAACCATACCTCTGTGTTTATGAGATTTTGAGGAAGTGAGACCGTAATCTCACTTTTGTAGCGTGTGGTAGCCACACAGTTGCAAATTCGTGGTTTGATTCATGTTTTGAATTTGTTCTTCGCGTTCTTCGTTTCTCCACGATTTTCCAGTCACTCGATCTCCCTCTCTACTGCGTCATTTTGAAATCCACTTGAATCAACTTGTTCTTTATAGTGAGGAGAACATTTCCACCGAAGGAATTCATCTCTACCCTCACGAACAAGTAGATCGGGTCGATTCAATTTTTGTGGCGCTTTTTTGGTTCATACTCCTTCCCCTTCGATTTCCCGTTGATTGAGTTGATTTGAGCGGATGATTTCTTGGGGATAGTCTCCTAACTACCTTGTGATCATCTTCTCTAAGTTTGGGAACAAGGGATTTTGTTTTGAATCGGATTTGGGGAGATTTGGGAGAGAGGCGATCAAAATCGCCGTCTCTGTAGGGTCGCGGACAGTCCGCCACCTGACCGGCGGACAGTCCGGGCATCGGGGACGTGGCTGGATCAGTGGTCGTGCTTCTCGGCATTTTTACCTCGGGTGACCGGCGGACAGTCTGGGCCCGAGCAGGGGACTTTCAGCAACTGTTTTGTTTTCCATCTTTAGCCGGCGGACAGTCCGCCAGGGAACCACAGACAGTCCGCCCCTGGCGCGGACAGTCCGGGACTGGGAGTCCGGATAGTCCGGGGTTTGGCTGAGTGTTGAGTTTTAGTGTGTTTTCTCTCCCGGCTTTTCGGCTTGGTTTCCAGACTTCTCGTTTGGCCCTAGAGTTGACCAAATAACCTCTCTAGGTATCTTTGTTACTTGTTAGCATAGGTATTTGAAGATTTCTCGACGTAGCCTTCCATCTACGTTTGGGAGTCGGTTTTTGTGTCGAACTTGTGCCGGATCCTTTGGTGTTTGGTTCGCTCTTGCTTGGTGGTGCCTCGCTATGATCCTAGGGATCATCCACCCTCTTCCAAGGGTCGTGGGCATCACGTTTTGGTCAAAGCTTCGAGGGTCGATTTTTGAGACAAAGGCCAAAGTTTCAAGAGAAATTTTTAGGCTCCCATTCACCCCTCCCCTCTCTGGTCACCTTGCTTTTGCATTCTCGGTCCTTCATGGGAAGGAGCTACATTGATGCTCGTGTTAGAGGGTAGAGACGAGCTATGAGGACGGGCTGGGGCAAGGGTTTGCTCGTCCGAGCTTCGACGGCCAGGCTCGTTGTTGACGCTCACTAATGCTCATAATTAACCATCAACTATTGCATGAAATGACAGTAAATGAATCACAAAGCATAGTTGTAGGGTTTAAAACTAACAAGTTCCATGAGTTTTGGTGCTCTCCCTTATTTTGTAGGACATCCATGTTTTTACCATATAAAAGTATCTCAAGTGATGAAACAGAGCACACCATTGCGAAGACCTCGTCGAGACGATCGAAACGGACATATGATTTGCTATATTTGGAGTCCTGGAGCGAGAGTCCTCGATAGATACGACTTGGAAGATTCTAGAACATTCTAGAACATTCCAGAAGACACGAGAAGGCGACCCACGGAAGGCGGGGCCTACCTGTCATAGGGGCAGACCGACCGGTCTCCTCTATGGACCGACCGGTCGGGTATTGGGCCCAATTTCGTCCCCCTTCGCGTGGCGCACTCCAACCGACCTCTCCAACATGTTTTGGCCCATTTAGGCCCAAGTGCATATGGCGAAGGATTTAGTCCCACATCGCTTGCCCAAGGTGGAGGGGAGGCTAGGGGCCCCTATATAATAAACCCATGACCCCCCTAAGACACATCATCATCTGGGAGTCTTTGTAGAGGCGTCCCTCGAAGGACAACCTCTCCTCCCAAGAGAATTAGGTTTAGATTTTCCAATGTAATAGCTTAGCTCTAGTCGGGAGTTAGGGAGAACAGAGCTGCGCTCCGGTTCCGGAGGAGTCTTCAGAGTTTTGGTATGTCTTTATATCTTTTCTTTGTAAGACTTATGCTTTAATATATTTATCTTCTCTATTTACTTTATGCCTTTCATATTATGATTAGTATAGTTGTTATGTTCTAGCATAGGATCTCCGCTCGTATCACGTGCTCTAGTTATAGGCCATAATTAGAGTAGTAATCGATAGATTAGACTTGATGTTTAGTCTATAGGTTACCTGAGGTTGCGCTCAATCCGACGGATAGTTGTGGTAGCCCCAGGTGGTGACAGCCCTGATGGCCGACGTATTCCACCACGTTCGGGTTGATGTTCGTAGGACCATAGTCAGAGCTTCCCAACCCCCTTGTCATCCCTTTCTGTGGTTGGTGTTCTGATGTCCCGAAGTGTTATTATATGACTCCTATATCTTTTCATCCTTGTTACCTTAGAACCCAAGTAATAGAGAAGTGCATAGGAACCTTGATCTCTCTCGTTGTCCTCCCACTATAGTTATCTATACATTTATTATTAAATTCTCTTTATTGTGCTTCCATTCATTATTATATCATTTATCAATTACTCCTGCTCTAGTCTATTTAGTACTCTGAGTTAGTAGATGCATGATAGTGAGTTATCTGATTCTTGACCCTAGCTTCCCTGTGGTAAAATATAAATAACAATCCTGGAATACTCCCGGTAAAATGCTACAATGGTGTTCTGTGCGCTTGGGGAATCTTTCATATTCTATTTGCGTTAACAAACGTCAACAAGCATTTTTGGCGCCGTTGCCGGGGAAGCAATTGGTGTAAAGATTTTGATAATGATCTTGATGTCTGCTAATTTAGTGTACCACTAGCTTTAGTAGGATTACCCCTTGTTCTGTTGAGTGTGGAATAGACAGGACATCAGATGTCATTTCGACCTTATGGCAAAGATTCCACAAGAATAAAGAAACCAGGGTGCCTAAACATTCAAGATCCATCATTAAGTCTAGAACCCTGCCATCTCACAGGTTTGTGTATACATACATATATATTCTAACCATGTGTAGATTGGAGAAAAGGTCGCCGTCACAAGAATTCAACTCTCATCCCATGTGACGGATATTTACGCTGCGCCACTCACAAATCCCAGTTGTGAGCCATGGTAAGTATGATCAAGGTGAGACAGTCTTGCTCATGGACTTTAAACTTTATGAGTAGTTATCTTTTTAATTTCTTGCATACCACTGCATGTTTACTTTTAATCATTCATCCACTCCATTTAGTTTAGGTTTTCTTTTATCAAATCCTTATCATATTTAGTTCCTTGCATGCATTCATGTCATCTGCATCTAAACGAAAAAAAAATAAAAAAAATATTCCTCACTGTGATCATGCTCTTTCATCTCTTTTTGAATAAATCTCTTTTATGCTCTCGTGCTATCTTTGTTTACCATAGTATGTTTTGGTTTGAAAGTGCTTAAATTGAGTACTTTCATAGGCTTTTTAAATTAAGCGTGGTGCTTAGGTTAAATAGTCTACCTTAATCAATTTAGACACGGAGTTTGGTTTGATTATTGATCTGAAATTAGCTTGTGTAGACATTGGATATTTTGTTGGACTAACCCCTGCAGAGAACTCTAAATACACTTTGGGATAGTCCTGAGATGAATTCACATCAGAGATAAAGCAAGGCATACAGTGAACTGCATAATGAAGACTCAGTGTAACACCCTAAAAATTTCTCCAAAACAAAATAGGTGAAAATGATTTTATTATGAATTTGTGAGCATTTAACCTAGGGGTTAAATAATTTTTGTTGAATTAAAATAATAGTGGCAACATGTTTATGCATTCATGCTGATGCACTGGATTTATTTGAGTGACTGGTTTTTGCCAAAACTTGGTTTGAATTCAAATTCACTTTGAAATGGTTTTGGAATGCCTTGAAATAAAATGAAAAAGCTTTTTCTTTTCTCTCTTTCTCTTTTCCCCTCTTCTGGCCCAAGCGGCCTGGCGGCCCAGCTCGGCGCCGTTTGCGCCGCCGCGCCTTCTCTCCCTCTCTCTCACTGGCAACCCGGGCCCGCGTGTCAGCCCCCTCCTCCCTCCTTCTCTGCGTCGCCGCCGAGCGCAACCGCCGCGGCCGCACGCCCCCGCTTCTCCCGCGCGCTTCTCCCACGACCCCGTCTCTCCCTCGTCCTTTAAGTGGACGCGGTCTCCTTCCCCGCTCCTTTTTCCCTCATTCGCCCTCTCTTCGCAGCGCTCCAGAGCAACCGCCGCCGCTCCCGAGCCTAGCTCCGTCGAGTCCGAGCACCCGCCGCCGCCACCCGGCCGTGCCCGTCTCCTCGATCCCGTCCGAGGCCTCTCCGAGCTCCCCGCCGAGGTGGTGAAGTCCCCGGGCCATTTCCTCTCGATCCCTCGGTCTCGCATTTTTTCCCTAATCGCCGGATTTCTTTTGCGCAGTTCTCCGGCGACCGCCTCCCGTCGTTTTGCGCCGCCTCCGAGCCCTCTCTGGTGTGGTTGACGCCGCGGTGAGCCTCGCCGTCATCCCCTCTCTCTTCCCGTACCTTCCCCGTAGATTTTGGTGGCCCTAGGGTCGTAGCAGTGAGCTCCGGCGAGCTCTCCGGCCTCGGAGCCATGGCGCCGCCGTGGCGGGCTCGCCCCGCCGCCGCGCGGTTTGTTTCCGCCGGCGCAAGCGCCGCCCAACCCTCGCGCACCCCTTGATCTAATCCCATCCATCCATCAGAGATCCAAGGGTCTCAGTTGGCCGATACCCCTTCGGGGTGATCTTTGCTAAAGAAACCCCGGAGAAATCGAGAATCAACCCGCACTCCTTTTGCACTGTTCGCTGTGCCTTTGCAAATTCCCGACCAGGCCCCTGTGTTCCTTCCGATTTGAGGCGCAGTCCAGCCGGTCGTCAGTTTAATTTAAAATTCAGTTTGAATTCCGTTTTAAATTCAAATTGATTTCACTCTATTTACAGATTTGCCACTACACTAAAACGCTTATAAAATTCACGTTTTAGCTCCGTTTTGACCCGTTCAAGTTGCGTTAGATTCGTAATTTAGTTTCCTACTTGTTTATGCCTCTGTTAGTTGGCGTAGATCTGTTTAGTTTCAGAGTTTATGTTAATCTTGTTTAGGGCTTTAGAAACACCGTTTCGGCCGTATCTTTCGCATAGTAACTCCGTTTTCGGTGAACCAAATCTTGTTGTGATCGTAGAAACGCGTACTTCAGTTTTATCAAAGATTTATTTCTGTTTATTACTGTTTGGTGTACTGTTCTAATGATAGCCTTGTTTGCATTGTGTATGTTTGCGCCTGGAATGCGTGGTGATGTTTTGTGATCGAGTAGACGGTGAGTCGGTGTGGTACGACCAGGACCCCTCTTTCAGCGACCAGCAGGAAGATCAGTCTTTCGACAACCAAGGCAAGTTAGCATGGGATCTCCTTGTTACCTATTTCACTTTCCCATTAAATTACTCATTTATGCATGTGTCCAATTGAGCAACCTTAGAGACCCACTTAGCTTTGTTATCTGTAATGTTCTTGACTCCGTGGGATCTTTGCATATGGGTAGAATGCTAGTGCCAACTGACTTATAACTGATCCAGTCCAATGATGAATTTTGTTCTCATGATGAGACGTTGTTAAACGGTTAATGAAACTTGCTGTTAGCAAAAGCTGGGATAGACAGTGCTACCATGAGTGCTATATGGCTCTGGTTTTAGCTCAGTACACTGGACCTTTTCTAACTTGTTAGCGGTAACCCGGAAGGGCGCAAAAGGGGCTTGCCACTTTGGGTGTAGGGCTGCTCCTGTTCCTATGTGTATAGCTGCGATGGCCTTGTGCCATAGGAAAGGGGGGTTACTACATCTGCCTGCCAAGGAAACCTAGCGGCCCTAACATGTTAGACGAACCAACGAAAGGCTTCATAGTGTGCCCCGCCGATCTACCTCGGAAGTGGATCAAGAGGTTGGCCGCCTCGGGCACAAGGGTAACACGGCTTGTGGGTAAAGATGCACAACCTCTGCAGAGTGTAAAACTGTTATAACAGCCGTGCTCACGGTCACGAGCGGCCCGGGAAACTAGCAGAACTTTGATACTTGAATAACTGTTTACTTTATATTGTTGGTACTTTATGATGTTATATTTATCTTTGATGGACAAATGGATCATGGGTTAAGGGTTAAGCACAATATTCGTTTACCTTAATGCTAAAACCTGCCAACTTAAAAGCTAACTGCAGTCAGTCAGTGTCAACCTTTTGAGCCTCATGAACCCTGTGTTAGCTTGCTAAGTACGAGAAGTACTTACGCTTGTTGTTTATCTTCTTTTTGGGCAAAATCCCGGATGGGTAACAGTTGAAGGTGCAGTTGGCGACTTCCCAGAGGACTTCTAGGCTAGCTGTTTTCCCCAGTCAACGTTCCCTGTGGAGTAGATCTTGTTAGCAGTTCAGTTATCTTTTGTTTCGCTTGATGTAAGACTTGTGTTGTTATTATCGTTATGTAATAAACAATGTGATGATGCCACCTTCTTGTAATTTGTCTAACTTATGTGTGTGATTGTTTCCTGGGCACACATGAGTATTCCGCCACAATTTTGTCCTTAAAATTGGGGTGTGACACTCAGCTTATTCATCATGGATGAAAAAACTGTGAGTATTATTGTTTATTTCAATTTATCTTCTACTGCAAGTTATCTTGTGCCTTGAACTATGTTAAAATGCAGCAACATATAAATTGCTAGTCTATGCTAAAGTAATCCTAACATCATCTTTTCATTAGCATCGATGAATAACACATAAGTTGTGGATAACAACCCATGTTTCAAATTCAGTGCAATCCTTCGGGTATGTATCCACTAACATTTTGCAGGAGATGAGATTCGCTTATCCATGGTGTGAACTTGAAGATCCAAAACCCAACCTGTGGATAGACAAAACTCATCATCCGACAAGTCACTAGTGATGTCGAAGGTAGCCAAGCTTTGAGCCATCCCAAGGACTAAGCCAGGACACTGATGACGAGCAGGATGCAACTCACCCCGCATGGGTCAATCTGTGCCTACGCTCATCATTGTCGAAGACATCAACACCGACACCAACAACAAATATCAGGGTGACGATATGCCACTACATTATAACATCTATGAGTCATCCGAAGGAAGTCTATTGGTGGTTCACTATGAAGACAAGCAGTGGAAGTTCTCCTCACTTCTAATCAATGCAACACAAGAGCTAGTTTGGGGGATGAGGTGGTACGACTTCAACAACAACAAGGTCTACAAATTCAATACATGAACATGTTGTTGAAGAAATCCGGGCATCCACCTACTTCACAAGCTAGCATGGGGGAGACACAATTTTGTTGTGTAGATTGGTTTCATGATCAAGGGTGGGAAGGAGAAATCCAGCTTCAAGACACTTTGACCTCCTACTCACCACATTGATTAGTACAAGTCACTAGACGCTACCCCAGCTAAGGAGAAGAATATGATCCATCACTCATTCTTGGAAGAACATTCTTGAACACCACCAAAGTTATCATCTATGTCGGACCTGGAGACATCCACTTTTGGATCTTCGATCAAAAGGATTGCTGCTTCATCAACAACTACACCATTTATGAGCAGTCGAAGGAAACCAAGAGAAGACGTTGACTTAACCGACAAAGAAAGAACCAACTGCCAGGAATTGAGGGAGACATCATGAAGGATGAAGCCGCTACACTGTAAGAATTAGAAGATGAAGAGATAGTACCGGAGTCAACAAATCAAAAGAATAGCTGACAAAGTCTCCATCGTCTGGACGTATTGAGAACAAGACTCAGCTATCCCACTGGAGATAAGCAAGAGAAGACAAGTCATTTATGAACAACAACCAGCAAGACAAGAGAAGCTTTCACAAGGTGGTTCGACACAATGACTCTTCAATGATAAAGTAACATTTCAAGGTAAGTGACCATCACTTTAAAAGCTTCTCCTTGTTTCTGGTATGCGCATAAATAAAGAACCAAACATGTTTAAGTTGCACCTCACTTGATCCAACCTAATCAACCCAACATGTTCAGTTCTTTACTCTTTATTCATGGCTTTACTCTCTCACTATCTCACTATCTAAATGAGCTAAAACGTTGTGCATCTAACCTTTGGAAGATGATATATCACAATCATCGACACATTCTGCATAGATTATCCTTCCTTGGGTTAACTAATCTGATCTGATAAATATTTTAAGATGCTACTTTCATGCTCATCTTCTGATCCTATCACTCATGTTAAGATTGAATAGAATATATAAACAACAATTTTATCTTGTGCAATGTGCCTAAGGTTAGAGAGGAATGAACAAAACTTTTGGTTCTGTTGGTGTTTTTCCACCAACAGAGCCTATGCACTTGATCTCTACCTTGTCTTTATGAGCAGGACACACTCTTGAGCAAAATATGGAGGGGTTTGTCAACTCCCAAATTCTACAGAGTGAAGGTCCTGGATCTACAAGAACATGCACACTGAGCAAGATGCCACCAGCTTTCACAATTAATGTTTCACTTCAAATTGTTGGGCGAACGAAGAACATGAGTGACACCATATCAAGAGGTGTAGTTATCAAGGTCTATATATCGGAATCAAATGATGCACCTCAGGAATGAACATGGTGAGAAGTCCTGTTCAAAGGACTTAAAACATTGAACCCTCGCCGAAAGGTAAATCGGTAGTTATCCATATTTATCGTTTCTGCATTAGTTTCCATTTTGCATATTTACTTTCCATCATCATCTCTCCATAGCATATTTACTTTTCTGCATTAGCATTGCATAAAAAAAGAGAGAACATATTTTACTTTTTGCACTGCATCATAAAACCTAAAGCCCCATGTGAATAATTCTATGGTGTATAAAAACCCACATGAAATATTCACCATGGTGGCATAAAAACAAAAATAAATATGCATACATTCATCCTGTTGCATTTTCTCTTGCATCATAAAAAAATATTAAAATACAAAAATATTGAGAAAGAGATCTTACTGAAACTCTGTACAACTAAAGCTTGAGTGGCCAACCACTAACGATCAATCAGTTCCACAAGTTTTGTTGTCTATTTGAGTTTCACAGGATTTGAAAGACCAATAAAAGTTGACAAGCAAGTGGATGTTCCATTCACTGTTTGAACACTATTTCAACAACCATCAACATCAATCAATGCTCTGATAGAGGAAGAACATTTTCACTGCCAGTCTGCTACATTGCAAGATCGAACGACTACGTCAACATTCAGCTTGGGGTAAAGCACCCCCATGTATCCAGGTAAGTATCTTTATTCTCTTAAGTTTTTCTTTTTATAAATAAATTCAAAATACAAAAAAAATATGAGCACATGAAGGCTCACCCTTAAAAAGAAAAAGAACAAAAATATTCGGGCACATGAAGGCTCGATGTGATCAAAGGGATTAGCTTGGGGGAGACGCACCCCCGTTATCTTCGTAATTCAGGTATGTCTTACTACTATCTTAGTGTTTTTTAAGTAATAGGTTATAGTTTGTGTTAGATTAAATAAATAAAGCATGTCTAATCTGAAGAACTCTCTCTCTAATTTCTTAAAATGGAAATGATGAATAGTTGCTCTATTGTAATTTCTTTCTAGTACCTAGCCTTCAAGCATGAGTTCTCTTAAGTTTAAAAATTAATGATGCCTTAAAATGAAATTAAATATATGGGTAGCAAATGCTTGATCTAGAGTCTAGGTAATTGACAGATATGATATGTGATGATTTGAGCTACTGTTATCTTGTTCTAAACAACACTAGAGTTTCGGAGAGTTTCCAATATTAATATGACCAATAATTGCATTGAGTTAAATTAAGCTTTGTAGACCCTGTGAGAAGTTATCATACTATTGAATTGAGATCACTTACACATTTCATCCATCTTTCGCATAAATGCTCATGATTATCTATTGCTATCCTCTCAAAAGTTTGTTGGATGCATGTGGCTATTAAAAAAAGAGAGAAAGAAAAGAAAAAGAAAAAAAAACATCCGAGGAAATAAAAAAGGACAAGTGTCCGAAACCTCAAAAAGATAGATCCCGAGGAAATAAAAAGGGACAAGTGTCCGGAACCTCGAAAAAAAGAAGAAAAAAAGAGACAGAAAAATATGAATATCAGAAAAAATGGGCACGTGCCCAACAGTAGAATTAGCCTAATAGCCATGTGTTTCTAATAGACAAAAGAGAGTGATATATTCAAAAGAGCATCCGCCTCCATTCTCCATACACATGCACCTCTCGATTCATTAGTATGGTTGACTTTGTCTTTGGATCCATTGTTTAATTTAACAACATATGTTTTTAATCTTTTTGAAAATTCATAAAAACTCTGGGATAATGGTGAAGTGAAAGAGCAAGAGACATAGTTCTTGATTTGATCGTTCTATCTTTCAATTACTCAAGATTCAAGGTAAAGTACTAAGCCCTGTAATAAATAATATGATATATTTATGAGAACTTTTGTTTGAATGCTTGTGTGCTTGTTAAGAAATACAGATATTGCAGCAACTCCTGATCCATTATTGAGTTTGGCTTTGCTCGGGACTAGCAAAGGGTAAGCTTGGGGGAACTTGTTGACGCTCACTAATGCTCATAATTAACCATCAACGATTGCATGAAATGACAGTAAATGAATCACAAAGCATAGTTGTAGGGTTTAAAACTAACAAGTTCCACGAGTTTTGGTGCTCTCCCTTGTTTTGTAGGACATCCATGTTTTTACCGTATAAAAGTATCTCAAGTGAAGAAACAGAGCACACCATTGCGAAGACCTTGTCGAGACGGACATATGATTTGCTATATTTGGAGTCCCGGAGCGAGAGTCCTCGATAGATACGACTTGGAAGATTCTAGAACATTCCAGAAGACACGAGAAGGCGACCCACGGAAGGCAGGGCCCACCTGTCATAGGGGCAGACCGACCGGTCTCCTCTATGGACCGACCGGTCGGGTATTGGGCCCAATTTCGTCCCCCTTCGCGTGGCGCACTCCAACCGACCTCTCCAACACGTTTTGGCCCATTTAGGCCCAAGTGCATATGGCGAAGGATTTAGTCACACATCACTTGCCCAAGGTGGAGGGGAGGCTAGGAGCCCCTATATAATAAATCCAGGACCCCCCTGAGACACATCATCATCTGGGAGTCTTTGTAGAGGCATCCCTCGAAGGACAACCTCTCCTCCCTAGAGAATTAGGTTTAGATTTTCCAATGTAATAGCTTAGCTCTAGTCGGGAGTTAGGGAGAGCGGAGCTGCGCTCCGGTTCCGGAGGAGTCTTCAGAGTTTTGATATGTCTTTATTTCTTTTCTTTGTAAGACTTATGCTTTAATATATTTATCTTCTCTATTTACTTTATGCCTTTCATATTATGATTATTATAGTTGTTATGTTCTAGCATAGGATCTCCGCTCGTATCGAGTGCTCTAGTTATAGGCCATAATTAGAGTAGTAATCGATAGATTAGACTTGGTGTTTAGTCTATAGGTTACCTGAGGTTGCGCTCAACCCCACGGATAGTTGTGGTAGCCCCAGGTGGTGACAGCCCTGATGGCCGACGTATTCCACCACGTTCGGGTTGATGTTCGTAGGACCGTAGTCAGAGCTTCCCAACCCCCTTCTCATCCCTTTCTGTGGTTGGTGTTCTGATGTCCCGAAGTGTTATTATATGACTCCTATATCTTTTCATCCTTGTTACCTTAGAACCCAAGTAATAGAGAAGTGCATAGGAACCTTGATCTCTCTCGTTGTTCTCCCACTATAGTTATCTATACATTTATTATTAAATTCTCTTTATTGTGCTTCCATTCATTATTATATCATTTATCAATTACTCCTGCTCTAGTCTATTTAGTACTCTAAGTTAGTAGATGCATGATAGTGAGTTATCAGATTCTTGACCCTAGCTTCCCTGTGGTAAAATATAAATAACGATCCTGAAATACTCCCGGTAAAATGCTAAAATGGTGTTATGTGCGCTTGCGGAATCTTTTATATTCTATTTGCGTTAACAAACGTCAACACTCGTCAGGTGCGCAGATCTCCGTGGAGGAGGAGCAGGGGACCTCTAGTGGCCAGGCTCGTTGAGAGCGACGAGGAGGGGAGACGAGCACCATGCAGTGAGCGAACTTCACACGTGAGCTTTAGCCAAACATGGCTCTTATAAATTAAAGGACAGTCGTCTCCTGTGCTTTTTTCGTGCCAGAGCTAGACAGAGGCGAAATTAGAGGCCTAGCAGGCGCCATGCCCCCATAGACAATAAACAATTTTTATTTTGTATAAACAATTCAACTATATAGAAAAATATAAATTCACTATTTTTTGATGATAATATTATGTTTTTCGTTAAGAATATTAAATATATATGTTGACACAAAATTCTTGCACGCGTAAGAGTATGACAGGTGGACCCAGCCAGCAGAGAAGGAAGGATTCGGCAAGCAATCGGATAGCTATTTGGTCTTCAGGGTTTCGGTGCATGCTTGTGCGGTCGGCTATTTTACAAGACGGTAGCTCCATTCGGGAGATGAAAATTGCGAAATAAAACCGACTTGCATAAGAAGACACGTGACGATGGAGGATGTCGAAGAATTTGGAAGTAGAATTTGTATCTTTCCATATTTTATTATGCAAATCGTAATCGTTTAGGACTTGTGTTTCGTCCAGGGTATAAATATAAACCCTCGACCATTGTAAAATTGTTCACAACCATATCAATACAAACCGGCCCCGTGCCACCTTCGAATCCTTAGTCGTGTCGTCGAGTTCTTCGAGAGGAATCATCGATCCGTCGACCTCCGTAAGTACCGGCAACCTTGCTATCATGTCTAGTATCATGCGGTGGATTTAGATATGATGCAAGTAGTCTCGTATGTTAAGCTTAGTATCGTGCGGCGGATTTAAGCTTATGACGGGAAGTTTTTGCTTATGTCTTGTATCGTGCGGCGAATTAAGTCATGAGTAAAAATAGTTATCGGCTCTATTAGATTTGGCAGATCCAATAGATTCATTAAGTTATCATGTGTTATATGTTTTATTTATTTAATTCTTGTAACACTCTTTTGCCCAATCTAGATTGATCTTTGTTCGGCCTTGTCGCACGAGTTTGCTTGTGCTCTCTTTTAATCATAAGATCATGATGGTTGAATCAACTTTCAGTCTAGGTTGTTACATGTTGCAGGTTCACGCATATCAATCATGATTAGGCTTTAATGAAACTAGGTGTCGTACGGCAGATGCAGGTTTTAGATTAGTTTAATCATGCTTGCTTGTTTGTTCCTTCTTCATGGACCCCAATTCGGCTGGTTTGCCGACCTTGGTTAAGCTTACACGAGTAACAAGCCTTTATAGATCTGTTCAAATATATGCATGCTTTTAGCTTGTTATAATTAGATTGTATCATGCGGTGGATTAGTCTAATTATAAGAAGTGGCGTAGGTTTATAGCAAGTGGTATCATGCGGTGGATTAGCTTCGCTTAAGTTTACGCCTGACCGGTTTATGAAGACTAAACGTGTGGCAGATTAGTTGGATTAGCCTATGCATGTGTTATTTGAATAGATCTATATTTGCAAGTTTCCTGTTTATAATATCTTTAATTTGTTCAAGGATGTCTTACTTTATATATGCATTCGGTAGTTAATATGCTTTACATGCTCTGTTCTCGTACTAGCCTAATGACTTTATAAACATGCTCTAACAGATAGCTTCTATAGCTGTATGCCGTCGTGATTGGCTTCCAAAGCCGTTCATATGGAACTGTCTGGTTTTATCCGGCATGTTCCAAAGGTATTCTCACAGTTTTTTCCCTTGTTGGTTTTCAGGTCAAACCGACTGGCATGTCTCCGGATTCAGCACATTCCAGGCACCCGATTGAAGCTAGCTTTTCGGCTTGCTGTGTGCTTGGCGTGAGGTGTCACGTTTTGCGTCAACACACTTTTTGGCACGCCCGGTGGGACCACCTCGTTTCAAGATGCCTGAGATCAGTGATGATCAAATTCTAGATGTGACCATGAATGAGTTGCTGCCAGACTTAAAGGATTTAGTACACAAGCTTGCGATGAATTCCAGCGCAAATGTTTGGCGTCTTTCTCCAAGAACAAGAGCAGCAGGGTCTTCCAGAAGCAGGAATTCCCGAAGATCATTCCTCATCACCAGTCAGAGTCGTCTGACAATAACGAAGAGGAGGCTATTCGAAAGATGACTGAATTAGTATACAAAGTTGTATTGGAAGCCATGACCAATCATCAGGCAGCTTTCCTGAATACTTTTCGTGCTGTCATGGTTAGCATTTTTGGTCCAACAGCGGATAAACGCTTTGAAGAAGCTGCCGGCCCAATGCAAGGACCACTATTGTTCCCGGTACCTCAACATCGAAAGATCACAGAAGGAGGTGGAGCTGGCCCAAGCGCAGGTGGGATTGTTCCTCATGAGACGCAACAACCTCCCCAAACTTATGGCCAGCTCACGTTCGGCACGACGGGGAACATCCCACAATCTGCTTCTAATGTATCTCCTGCAGCAAACAGGATACAGAGGAATATGTTTGGAGATGGATATCAAGAGTTCATTGATTATAGCGCAATTAACGCCCTTCCGAATCCAGGCTACAAGAGTTCGGCAGGACTACATCCTGGGGGGCAAGCACAAGCAGCTCCTGATTCGAATATTGACCTCATTATGCATAGGATGGTTGATATGATGCAAAATCAATTTGGCCTAAAACCAAAGGGTCAATCGTATGCTTACAAATCCCCTTACCCAGAGTGGTACAATCGGGTAGCACTTCCTCCAAGGGTGAAGCCTCCCACTGATTTTGCCAAGTTTTTAGGACAAGATGACACCAGTACCGTAGAACATATCAGCCGATACTTGATGCAACTTGGAGAGGCGTCTACGGATGAAGCTTGGAGGGTTCGGTACTTCCCACTGTCGTTGACAGGACCAGCCTTCTCGTGGTTTGCTTCTCTGCCAGCAAATTCTATCAATACGTGGGCAAAGCTGGAACAGAAATTCCACTCGTACTTCTTCACGGGTACCAGCAAAAAGAAGTTGGTCGATCTCATGAGCCTGAGGATGAAACCTGGCGAGACGCCACAAGAATATCTACGCTGGTTCAGGGAAACCAAGAATCTTTGCTATTCTCTGAATTTGCCGGACGACCAATTGCCGGGGATAGCCATAGCTGGTATGTTGCCGAGTATCAAAGAAAAACTATTTGGCCTGGAGTTTGATGACCTCGGGCAATTATCACAAAGGTTGGCAACGATGAGTAATCAAGCCCAGGGATTCAAGAGGAATAATCATTTCCAGAAGGGTGATGTGGCTGCCGAGATGTATCAAGCTTTCCTGGAAGAAGCTATTGAGTACAATGGTGAAGATGAAATAGCTGCAGCCGAAATAGTCTGGGCTAAAGAGCCGACTCAAGTCAACCAGCGATGGCTGAGGCAACAAAAAGGTACTTATGACTTTGATGTTTCCAAATCAGATAAATTATTTGAGTACTTGTTGAAGGAAGGACGCATCAAGTTGCCAGAAGGTCACCCTATGCTGCATCTCGAAGGAGTCAAGGATAAGAAGTATTGTGGTTTTCATAATACTAGATCTCATTCCATAAATGATTGGTGAGTGTTTAGAGTGCGGATCCAGAAAGCTATCCATGACGGGCATCTGAGGTTTGATGGAAAGATGAAGGTTGATGATAGCCCTTTTGGACAGAATACTGTGTCTTTCTCTGTTAATATGGTCAATGCAGCTGATCCCAGGGGTAAGAGTAAAATGAGAGTGTTAACCTCTGATAGAGCGAGGGAAGCTGGTACTGTTGACCCTGATCGGCAAAGTACAAATGAAGAGCTTCAGCAGAGGGTTCGGTTCCAAAATAGCCGAGCTGAGACGGGTGAAACTTCCAGACCCATGGTTACGACGCGTATTCTATTGAATAAATGGCGTCGGGAACAGGAACGGTACCAGAAGCAGAGATTTTATGAAGAACAGAAGTTCCTAGAAAAACAACGAAGGTACGAAGAAGAGATGTACCAAGAGGAACGAGAAGATATGAAGGAGCAAGAACAATCTCATTGGGGGTGCTCGTTTTTCCACTACTGTTGGAACAAAGGCTTAAAGCTGCCTGTTAAGAACAACTGCCCTGAGTGCAGTAATCAATATTCTGAATATAGGCAGTCTTGAGTCAACCGCTGTTCTGTCCATGAAAGGATTGGGGCACGCGTCCCTGAGGACGATCGGCGCTTAAAAATAAATAATTCTGAAGATTGGCAGGGAAGAGGATTTGCCAATCGCAGTTGGACTCGCACTGGAGAAGAAGAGTACCGCGAGTATGTCTGGCAGAGAGGACAGTGGTGTCCGCCAGGGTTGAGAAGGAGCCAGAAAAGAAGGGTACAACGCCTAAGAAACAGAGAGTTAGAGCAAGCAAGTGCCAAGATAAAGCAAGTTTGGCGACCTAAAGAAAAGCCAGATGGAGGTGATCGTTCGGCTGATGCATGCATGGCTTTCTTTCTTCCATCAGAATTCATAGCTCCCGAAGACCAGGATGTCCGAGACGAGGCGTATTCAGAATTTGATGAAGATGAATTCCAGGAGTTGTTGGCTCATCTTGTTTTAGCTCAACGAGCGGTATTTGACAAACCACCTAAGCACCGGCACTTGAAGCCACTTTATATGAGGGGGTATGTTAATGGCAAGCCACTAAGCAAGATGTTCATTGATGGAGGGGCTTCCATAAACATCATGATGTATACCACCTTTAGAAAACTTGGGATGGCAAGTGAAGACTTATTGAAGACTGACATGGTGTTGAGAGACTTTGTAGGTAATTCCTCTGATACTCGGGGAGCAGTTCATGTTGAGTTGACAATCAGAACTAAAACCTTGATCACTACCTTCTTCGTCATTGATGGCAAGGGGCATACAGTTTGCTATTAGGAAGAGATTGGATACATGCAAACTGTTGTGTGCCATCAACTATGCATCAATTCCTTATCCAGTGGATTGGAGATGATATCGAAATTGTCCATGCTGATGATTCGGTGAGTGTTGCTAATACAGAGCCCATCTACTGGGAATATGATGGTGTCGAGTGCTTCTCTAGGAGAGCTTGGGAAGTAGGTCCTGTGAATGTTTTTGACAAGGACCAACAGCCAATTCAGACGATCGGCTCTTAGAGTAATTTTTAAATAGTCCAGCTGATGGTAATGGAGAAGAATTGGGACCAAGTTTCATATCGGCTGACAAGGAATAAAGTATTGATGATGAAGCCGAAATAGGACCGATGTGTACCAAGTTTGGGTCTCGGGTGTTTTAAAGTTCTGCTTATTTCTCCGTTGCTGAAACTCAAAGGAAATCAAGAATTCGTGAAGAGTGACGTACAACGAAGGGACTTGGTGAAATTAAAAAGCACATGAAGGCATTTCCTCAACTTGGTGATCATTTCAAGTTGTACGTGGCGGCCGATAGCCTTACAGCAGGATCGACCCTTATTTTAAGTTTAAAGGAAAAGATAGGTAGCAGCTAGCTTTAGCCAAAAATGTTAAACCCAGAGGAGGGTATTCGGTTGTAGAGAGATTTTGTTCATATATGCACCACTCGTGGATTAAAGCTTCAGCACTATTTGTTAAAGGCCGAATGCATGGAAATTGTATCTGGAGCGGATGCAAAGACATTTTTATACAGCCGATGTGTAAAGCATCGCCTTTAGGAGAAAAATATTCCAAGAAGTTTAAGTTATAGCCGATATTATTTATATCGCCTTTAGTACAAGAGTGTTCATGACCCGGTGGTTCTAGCGTTTTTTAAATGATAGGTTTATTGGGGGAAGAGAAAGGTGAAGTGCAGTAAATAAGATGCCGAGTGACATGACACCTCAAAAACGAGATCTAGTCGGCTAGGATGACGTCATGCGTTCGGGAAACATTGTCTCTGAAGAAATGCCGCGATCGGAAAAATCATTGAGATGGTCAAAGATGCAGATAGGCATTATTCAGGGGGGAAACGAGTCTCATATGTTACAAGCTTCACTCATAGATTTATCCTGATACAAGCTACCCTTGAAATAATTTGTTTACAATGGATTGCGGGTCAGTAATCTCGGCAATAGCAGCGGCATGACTATCATAGATTTCAGGGTCTTCAAATTCATCCGGATCCCCGCCTGTGAAGCCAACTGGTAGGAAGGAGTAATCTTCTCTGGTCCAAGAGCTCATTGCTGATAGCCCAAGGGAAACCCTGGCGTGCACACCTTGGATGACGGCCTGATCTATGCGGCCATCCACGGCGTCAAGACGAGCTTCAGCTGAATCCCCACGAGCATTCACCTTAAGGGCAATTCTGTTTGCTGCTGCTTTCAAGCGGTCATTCTCTGTAGACAAGGCTGATGGGAAAAAGAGTATGTTAGGGGAGAGCAAAATCGGGAGAAGGAGAAGAACCGAGGTTTTGCTAACTTGTAATGATACTGCAGAACTATTTCCGTTGATCTACCCATTCAGCTTTCTCAATGTCGTACTTCTTAAATACATCTTCCAGTTCCTTTTGGACTTTACCCTCTTCCTCGCAGCACCGAGGAGTGTCCAAACAGGTCTGCTAGAGTGAATCATTAAACTCATAATCTGGTGGCTTGGGAAAAGGTTGAAAGAAGTCATTGGAGCTACCGTTTCTGGAGGAAGAACCCAAGCTCGACTGAGGGAGGATCCTGCTCTAGAGGGGAAACGGACAGTGAATCAGAGATAGACAAGCAAGAAAGCTACCGCAAGGGGGCAGGGATTTCGTTTTTTACCCATGACGCTGGTGAGTTGATGCTCGGCTTCCTCCTTTTTTCGTCTCCAACGTTATGATTGTCGTGGTCGCCATTGCCTGCCATTGATGGAAACACAAGCGGAAGATTTTCTCTCTAGTTTGAGCCGAAGCTGAGAGGTGGAAGTTTTTTGCGAGTCAAGCTGTTTGGCTGAAGTCAAGAGTGGCGGCTTGTAGGGTCATATTTATAAAACCATGGCTTGCATATTGAAGGACCAAGCATCGGAGTAGGGTTTTCGTGGCTTATGGGCCGTTGTTGGGCCAAACCAGGTTTTTAGTGATTGGAAGAGGTTATGACCCCAGAATCAGAAAGCTGATAGGAATCGGCTAAGAGTCGTTCAGTTTTAATCAGTAGTTTGGGAACTCGTGTTACCGATTGACACTGAAAGCAGAGAGCTGAAGATCGAAAAATCCTTTAAGAGATACTGCCTTAATGTCATCATGAGTTCGGAAAGCACGAGCCGAAATAGGAGTAAAAAAGGAGATTTTAAAGGATTCCAATAGACGCATCGGGAGATGAATCGGTAGGTGAAGTAATTATGACATGCGAGGTTTCTACAAAAGGGAGATGCTTCCGGGGATTCCACGTGTGTGTATGGAAAAGGAATTTTGAAACAAATATTTGTCCCAAAATTAGGGGGCATGTGTTGACACCAAATTCTTGCACGCGTAAGAGTATGACAGGTGGACCCAGCCAGCAGAGAAGGAAGGATTCGGCAAGCAATCGGATGGCTATTTGGTCTTCAGGGTTTCGGTGCATGCTTGTGCGGTCGGCTATTTTACAAGACGGTAGCTCCATTCGGGAGATGGAAATTGCGAAATAAAACCGACTTGCATAAGAAGACACGTGACGATGGAGGATGCCGAAGAATTTGGAAGTAGAATTTGTATCTTTCCATATTTTATTATGCAAATCGTAATCGTTTAGGACTTGTGTTTCGTTCAGGGTATAAATATAAACCCTCGACCATTGTAAAATTGTTCACAACCATATCAATACAAACCGGCCCCGTGCCACCTTCGAGTCCTTAGTCGTGTCGTCGAGTTCTTCGAAAGGAATCATCGATCCGTCGACCTCCGTAAGTACCGGCAACCTTGCTATCATGTCTAGTATCATGCGGTGGATTTAGATATGATGCAAGTAGTCTCGTATATTAAGCTTAGTATCGTGCGGCGGATTTAAGCTTATGACGGGAAGTTTTTGTTTATATCTTGTATCGTGCGGCGGATTAAGTCATGAGTAAAAATAGTTATCGGCTCTATTAGATTTGGCAGATCCAATAGATTCATTAAGTTATCATGTGTTATATGTTTTATTTATTTAATTCTTGTAACACTCTTTTGCCCAATCTAGATTGATCTTTGTTCGGCCTTGTCGCACGAGTTTGCTTGTGCTCTCTTTTAATCATAAGATCATGATGGTTGAATCAACTTTCAGTCTAGGTTGTTACATGTTGCAGGTTCACGCATATCAATCTTGATTAGGCTTTAATGAAACTAGGTGTCGTACGGCAGATGCAGGTTTTAGATTAGTTTAATCATGCTTGCTTGTTTGTTCCTTCTTCATGGACCCCAATTCGGCTGGTTTGCCGACCTTGGTTAAGCTTACACGAGTAACAAGCCTTTATAGATCTGTTCAAATATATGCATGCTTTTAGCTTGTTATAATTAGATTGTATCATGCGGTGGATTAGTCTAATTATAAGAAGTGGCGTAGGTTTATAGCAAGTGGTATCATGCGGTGGATTAGCTTCGCTTAAGTTTACGCCTGACCGGTTTATGAAGACTAAACGTGTGGCAGATTAGTTGGATTAGCCTATGCATGTGTTATTTGAATAGATCTATATTTGCAAGTTTCCTGTTTATAATATCTTTAATTTGTTCAAGGATGTCTTACTTTATATATGCATTCGGTAGTTAATATGCTTTACATGCTCTGTTCTCGTACTAGCCTAATGACTTTATAAACATGCTCTAACAGATAGCTTCTATAGCTGTATGCCGTCGTGATTGGCTTCCAAAGCCGTTCATATGGAACTGTCTGGTTTTATCCGGCATGTTCCAAAGGTATTCTCACAGTTTTTTCCCTTGTTGATTTTCAGGTCAAACCGACTGGCACGTCTCCGGATTCAGCACATTCCGGGCACCCGATTGAAGCTAGCTTTTCGGCTTGCTGTGTGCTTGGCGTGAGGTGTCACGTTTTGCGTCAACAATATATGTAAAAATGTTAAAAATCTATTAAGATATTTATATTTATCATATTTATGAGGTATGATCGTATTGTTTGACCCTCCTTAATTAAAAGTTCTAGTTCCGTCTCTAGAGCCGGAGGGTGGTCGATGGTTTTGTAGAATCTGCTTCAGGCTTCAAACAGCTCGAAGGTGGTTTTCTAGAGCCTGATCAGGAATTAGCCACCCAATCAAATAGACCTATAGCAAACCTGCACGACCTATCGTCCACCACGTGGACATGTAGGTCTCCACTCAATCTATCCATATCTACATGATGGAGAACATAATATTTTTCCGCCGAACCTAATAATGCACTTGTATGGCCCTGCGTTGCTGATGCCATAAACGGGTTCAGTGGAGCTCCTGACAGCTTTCTTCGTTTTTTTCCTTTAAACTCATAAAACCAAGTTTGCCATAATTCTTCTATTTATATTAATATATTATAAACCATGAAGCTTACAACCACGTTAAAGCTCTGTTTGTTTGAGCAAACCAACCAAAACCAGTCCTACTTTTTAGTCATGGAGTAGTGTAATCACTCACAACAAATTAACCATACAAATCAGCTATAACCACAATAACTTATATCATACATAGATGAAAGGGAGAATTAGCTCTGGGACACTCCGAAAGGCCTAAATTGGCTGGTGGACACGTCCACTTTTAATATTTGCCAGAAGACACTGTGGTTTCGTATAATTGGGCCAATGGACATTGACTCTCATCTAATATTTTTATAAAATAGATATAAAATCATATAAGTGCTAGAAAATTATACTATAAATTTTTCTACACTCTACATGATAAGAATTATAAACTAAAAATATTGTTTTGCGCTGAAATGATCATTTTGCCCCCACTTCATAAATAAACAAAGATAATCATGGTTAATTTGCTTATATGATTGTAGGTCACTACAAATCTTGGGACAAATCATAGAATGCGTACGTCAACAAATCTTGACAATGCTAAAAATATTAACTCAAAATAATAAAGTTTATAGTGACATATTTTGCATGACTGAATTATAGATTTATCTCTTGTGGAGCTTAATTGGTATATTAAACTTTGTTATTTTGATATGATATTTTTATGATAGACAAGATTTGGTGATGTATGCATTCGGTGATTTTGTCAGTATTTTTAATATATTACAAATAAATTAACTAATTAATCATGGTTATCTTTGTCTATTCATGAAGAGAGGCAAAATTATCATTTTAGTGCAAAATAATATTTTTAGTATGTAGTTCTTATCATGTAGAGTGTCGAAAAAATTATATTATAATTTTTTTGGCACTTATATAATTTTATATCTATTTTATAAAAATATTGGATGAGGGTCGATGTCTATTGGCCCAATTATACGAAACCATAGTGTCTTCTAGCAAATATTGAAAGTGGATGTGTGCACCGGCCAATTTAGGCCTTTCGGAATGTCCCAGGGCCAATTCTCCCTAGATGAAATCATAATTACTAGTAGCGGCACACGCAAAAAGATATTATTTCAGTCAACTAACTAAGGGTCTGTTTGGATCCATCCAACTTTAGTTACTTTTAGTAGCAACACTCTTACTAAAAGGGATTAAAAGGAACTAAAAAGACTTTTTAGTCTTTTTTATTGGGGGTGTTTGACATTTTAGCCAATAAAAATCACTAAAGTTTAGTGACTAAAGTTTAATAGGTGGGAACCAAACAAGCCCTAATGAGTTTTTTTACAAGAACGTAACTAAATGAGTTATGTTATTGAGTCACGGGGTAGTGGTTGAAGGATCTTGCTATGAGCAATCAAATAGTACTATGTGTTCAACTATGATGCAACAAATTAGTTTAAATCTCAGGTGTATATAGTAGTGGTTGAAGGATCTTCCTGATGATGAAATATGGTCGATAGTCTACCGAGGGGTATGCCCAAGGTAGTAGATCGATTAAGCGGCGGAGACGTGCGAGACGTCTGCAAAGCGTAAACACAGGGACGAGAGACGGCGATTTAGACAGGTTCGGGCCGGCAAGTCGCCGTAATACCCTACGTCCTGTGTTCTGGTGGCTGGTTTGTATTGCTGATTGAGCGATCAGATAGGATCTGAGTTGTTTCGAGAGGGGGTCCCTGCTCGCCTTATATAGCCGGGGAGCAGGGTTACAACTTGTCGAATACTAATAGATTACAATCAGTTCCTTTTGGCAAGGAATCTGGGTCTATCTATCTGGATCTTCCTTGTCGAGCAAGTTATCAAGAGAGTCCTTGGCGGCTGCGACGACTTGGTCGCGGGCCGCAAGGCCTTCTGGTTGGGTCGTATCTACAGAGTAGCTCAAGTCATGTCATGGGGGTATACGGGTGTAACATCCCCACAGCTAGTCCTTGAGCACTTTGCATCCGCTGAGCGGGGCGTGTCATGAAGTCCTCTGAGCAGGTTGGGTCTGGTCGCATGTCGACGATGGCGTCTTCCGACCAGATCGTCTGGTCGCGGATGCACTTGTGGTAGATTTCCGACCAGGTTAAGCCGGTCGCGGACGTGGCAGCCGGAGTTGTAGCCGAAGTGCAGCCGTGTGGACTATTCTGAGTCGTCCTGCAAAAAGGATGCAAGGTGCTGCAAGAAAAAATTGAAGATCTTTCATATGGTGAAGTGTATCCACGTAGGACGTAGCTCGACACCGAGAGCTGAAGACGCTTCGGCAGAAGTCCGAGCTAGTCCACATCGAGCTGCAAAGGAAGAAAGTGAAAGGATCAAGATGCCCAAGAGGGGGGTGAATTGGGCTTTTCTAAAACTTCTTGCAAGAAATAAAACCTATCAAGCCCCAATTAACCCCCTAGTGCAAAGAAGTGTGTTTGACAAGAATCAACCATGCAAAAGACTATCGCTAAACCATTTCTACTCTAGCATGGCAATTCAACTTATGAAAGAACAACAAGTAAATGCGGAATTGAATTGCTCAAAGGTAAATGCATAGTAAAGAGAGTAGAGATGACACGATGATCTTTTTGCCGAGGTATCGAGGTGTCGACACACCCCCCCTAGTCCTCGTTGGAGCACCCGCGCAAGGGTATCGCTCCCCCTTGATCCGCGCAAGGATCAAGTGCTCACTACGAGCTGATTTTTCGCCACTCCGGCCCGGTGAATCGCTCGCTACCGGTCACAACTTGGCTTGGATCATCCACAATGCCTCCGGATGATCACCAAGCTCTCCGATCGCCACCAAGTCATCTAGGTGATGCCGATCACCAAGAGTAACAAGCAAGAACTCTCACTTGACCAACGCAAGGCTAATGAGATGGGTGGATGCACACTTGCTACTCTCTATTCACTAATGAGGTGTTTGATCACTCAATTATCAAATCTCTCAACCTCACTAGGCCTCTTGCACTCACTTGCACTCACAATGTGTTTGGCAACCTTTCAAATGAGCAAGAGTGTCAGCATGAATGAGGGGGAGGCATATTTATACCCCCCAACTCAAAACATGCACGAAGGGGTAAGTCCAGCCAGTTATACACTGACTGGACGCACCTGTCGGGGTGACCGGACGCGTCCGGTCAGTGCCTAACGGCTACGTGACGTCTAGCCTGACACCTGTACGAAGTGCTGACCGGACGCGTCCGGTCATCAAATTTCCTCTCTGGAACCTCTTTGGATGCTACCAGACTCACCCTTCTGGTGCGTCCGATAGATTGCCGAGGGTGAGTCCGGTCGCAACCAGACTTACCACTCAGCGAGAGCTACTGACCGGATGCATGACCCAGCGTCCGGTCCCTAGGGTTCCAGCATCTGGTCGCTATTTGTAGTCCAAAACGACTTCGGTTTGCGACGCTCCCTTCACGAACTTTCTTCCTTATGATCTTAGGGACCTTTCTAAGCTACCTAGGGCTTTGGTTAACAAGTGTGCACCACACCTAACTCAAAAGTCTCACTGTTGACACTCCTTAATGGATTCACTCTAAGAATGAGTCACATAAAATAATAAACTAGTGAAAGCACAAAAGAGTGTACGGGACACTACTAACTCCACTTAACGTCAAGTTGTCATCCCCAACATGAAGCTAGCAATGTAATTATATCAGGGCACTGGATTTAAGAGATAGATATTTATCCGCAAGCGCACAGATAAGCATACCCGTTGTAGAGCATTTCACCCAAGCTAGTCTCAGGTATCGTTATTTATATTTTAACCTAGAGACTAATCAATTCAAGATATGATGGTATGGTAAGGACTTAACAGTATTTAATATGGCACACACTTGTAGTAAGACTGATAACACACTAACTACTATGAACAAGAATCAGGTACAAAGTAAATGATATAGTAAATAATTGATAAAGGATAGCAGAGATCAGATCAATCAAGGATAAACTTAGAACAGTACTGCCTAGCAAGATGATGATTAGAATAGGTATTAATAAGGAACATTCCTAAGTTATTCTAATTATAAGTCATAGCATACATTGATTAGTGCAATTATATATGGCAATCATTGGCTAGGTCACATCATATTTATAATCAAGAGGCAACTCCATAGCTAAAGTGTTAAACAAAGTAACCCTTAAACCATGAGTTAACTGAGCCATACTGAACACTATATTCGAGAGGTGGAATACAGAGGAATCAACAGGTCTGTCACACCCATGATCTACCACTCTATCCGGAACATAGGACGTATTCGCAGATAAATAATGTATAGGCACCATGCCTACACAGCATTCAGCACCCACCCGTTGTACTTTAAGATGAGCGTTATACGAACATGAGTATAAACAATAAGATGAACTATCTATGCCAAATATATAATCAAAGCAGACTATAAGCATTATAACTAAGAATATAATCATTGATGTCTTAATCATATCAATTGTATTGCTATCTAGAACACAATAATGAACAATAAGGTGAACTAGATCATCGAGAAGAACTAAAGTACAAACTAGAACATGAACTAGAACAAGATTATGAACAAAAGGATGAACTAGACGATGAACATGAACTAGATGAGGAACTAGAACATAAACAATGAAGAACAATGATGAACTAGAAGAGCAATTATGAAATAGATCCATAATGTTAATACAAGAGAGAAGATCTTGGGTTTACCGAGCCTTCTCGTGACTAGATCAGGAATCCAAGCGAAGCTTGCCTCCTCTAATCCTATTCTATCTACTAATCTAGGTGGATGTAGTCCTAAAGCTTCCGATTGATCTCCTTCTGGTTGGTCTAACCCTGATGAATGAATTGCCTAAAACCCTATTGCCTGAGAGGGGGGTCAGGGGTCTGTTTATATAGCCCTGGGCGATGAATCGTGGCCCTTGGATCAAACCGACTTGAGGTACGGTCGAGATGCATCCTGGAGGTCGGTGGAAGTAGCTTGCAGAGGACGGAACCCAGCGGGCCCAGGGCGCGACCGATCGGTCACCTGGTGGGACCGGTCGGTCCCACCAGTCGGCCTCTGGTGGTGTCCTTCCTTGTGGTGTCTTCTTACGTCCCCTGGAGTCTTCTAGAAGTATCCCGACATGGCGGTTGCGTTATCTCCCGACGGTTTCCTTCTATGGGAAGCTATTGGTGCTAATTTCCTAGTTTAGTCCCTGCAGAACCATAACTCACCAAAACTCATGGAATATTGTCAGTTGAAACCCTAAACCTTTGTTGGTGATCATATTCTTGCCCTTTTCATATTTATTTATCTCTTAATTATGATAGTTAACCAGTGTCAACAATTCCCCCAAGCTTACCTTTTGCTAGTCCTTTAGCAAACACTCATGATGAATCTGGAACTGTTACTATGCCTCCACATATGTTAAAACAAAAATCTTCCTTGGTTTAGAGTTAACTATTCTGAATTTCTCATATTACCTTTAACTATGGAGCTTTTGCCTTCACCTAGGTCTTTAAACAATTGGAAGATAGAGCAATCAAGTTAAGCATTGTATTTCTAATTCTTTGATCAACCTTCATTCTGGAGTTTTTATATATTTTCAAATGAAAATCAGAGATTCCCTTGTATGATACTCTCAAATCGCTCTTTTATATTTTATGATTCCTCACTGATGCACTTTTTCTTCCTTCTATGGATAAATATCTGGAGCTTTAAGAAGTGAAAAGCATATCTTACCAAGTCAAAGTTCAAAGTTTAGGAACTCATAGATCAAGATCTTAGAAAATTTGAAATTTGTCATCTCTTGCTGGTATATTGTAATTAGAGGAACCATGGGCTATCATTCTTTTTCTCATACTTTTATCATAACTTTCTTCTTTTTTTCTTTGAGGTAGTCGGACACTTGTCCCTTTTTATTTTCTCCTTTTATATTTTTGCATAGCCCATGCCTCTAACACAATACTACTTCGGAAGAGTGAATCTTTTAATAAAACATTCTTGATCTCTAGAGCATGATAAATTTCTCAACCATAACTAAAAACTTAGAACAAAGCAAGTAGCCTTATCTTAAAATTGTATTAATGGCTCTGGGTAGGAATTCATGTTATGTCATACAGGATCTCATCATGTGTTTTTAATCTTTTCAAAATGTAAATCTCCAGAACTCTAGTATCTCTAGGAATTAGATAAACAGCAGCTCAAACCTTTTTTATGTCATATCTCACAATTATCTAGGTTTTAGATCAAGCAATTGCCATCCACAGGTTTTAGGTTCAGAGTTTATTCAGAACAACTTTCTCAAGAAAATCTAAGTTTAAACACTAGGTACTAAAAAGGAATTACAGCGGAGCAATTGTTTATTATTTTTATTATGAGCAAAATTAATCTTTTATCCACCTAGACATTTATTCATTATATAATATCTTTATTTGGTTTTGTAATAGTTTTTTATCTTTTTTAGGAATTTCTATATGTTTATTGACCTGATCTAACTAAATTGAACTAATAGTAATAGATAAAAAATAGTGATACTTATCATGGTAACCGAGGGTGCTCTCCCCCAAGCTGGATCTTGACTTATTCTTTTTCTCCAGAAGTCGAGTAGACCGTTAACGATTTCTTAAGTCCTTCTTTTCTTCTCTTCCTGCTGAATTCAAAGATAGACAATACAACTAGTGGAACTTGATTAAAGGTTAGTGATAAATATTCCTCCATTTGTCTAGTTGTTTTAAAGCTCTTAAGATTATTTATGTTCTTCCTCTCCACTAAGCAGAGTTTCAGCAGTGTTTCCAGTGTCTCTTTTTAGATTTAATGGTGAGCCTTCATGTGCCCACAATTTTTTTGTTGTTTTGAATTTATTTATGAAAAACTTGAGAGGATAGAGATACTTATGTGGATACATGGGGGTGCCTTCCCCCAAGCTGAATGTTGATGTAGTCATTTTGAAATGTAGCAGACTGACAATGGATATGTCCTTCCTCTATTAGAGCTTTGATTGATGTTGATGTTGTTAAGACAGTGCTCAAACAGTGGATGGAGCATTCACTTGTTCGTCAGCTTTTCTTGGCCTTTTAAATCCTGTGAAACTCAAATAGACAACAAAACTTGTGGAACAGATTAAGCATTAGCGATTGGCCACTCTAGCCTTAGTTGTCTAGAATTTCAGTAAGATCTCTTTCTCAATATTTTAGTATATATATATATATTATTTTTTAATGATGCAAGAGAAAATGTAACAGAATGCAATGCAGAAGTAAATATGCAAATGTATATCTATTATTTTTATGCCTCCACGGAAAGTATACTACTCTCATGGGGCTTAGAGTTTCCATATTATTATTATTTTTTCTAATGCAAATATAATTGCTTAAGAAGTAAATATGATGCTAATAGTAAATGATCATGCTTTACCTAATTATGCAGTGATAAATTTAATGCTAATGATTATGGATAACTATCGAATTACCTTCCGGCGAGGATTCGACGTTTATAGTCTATCGAACAAGACTCCTTGTATGCTCTTTATTCTTCCTTAGGTGTATCAGCGGATCCTGAGAATGACCTCGATGATTGCACGTCTGTAGAACTCTCTTTCTTTTTCCATACTTGCTTGACTGGTGGACTTGTCTCCTTGACTTCCTCGTCCTTCGTTTCCTTTAATGGGACATCTTCACTCCTGGTAACTTCTCCTTCATAGTCAGCCCATCCATCCTTGATTTGTTGTCTCTTGTTGCGTTGGGATGTGCGGCGTCTCCTCCTTGAGTGGTTCTTCTTTTCCTGTACATTAGTGGCATAACCATTGAAGTAACAGCGTACCTTCTCTCTGAAAAACTGGAAGTGGATCTCTTCAGATCTCATGTAGATGATAGCACTAGTGGTGTTGAGGAAGGGTCTTCCTAGGATGATGTGAATGTCGTCTTCTTTTCCCATGTCTAGTACTGAGAAGTCGGTGGGAACATAGTGGTCTTTAATTTGGATCATCACGTCCTTTACTACTCCCTCCGGAAATCGATAAGTTTGGTCCGCCATCTGCAGCTGCACATATGTCGAATACATAGGTCTATTTTTATATAAGTGTTCATATGTTACCTTAGACATTATATTGACACTTGAGTCAATGTCGCAGAATGTCTTGTGGAATGTACTTCCTTCGATCTTGCAATCGATGGTGGGTACGCCTGGGTCATCTCTCTTAGCGAGGAATGGTGATGCAAGAAGGTGGTCGTATTCTGTTTGAACAGAGTTGACCATCCATACTGTGTCTTGATGTGGTTGTGTAGCCTTGTTCTTCTTCTTTGATGATATGATGTTTGCATCTTCGTAGGGCATCTGAGGTTGGACTTTGGTAGTGAGTGTACGGCTCTTGAAGCTGAATCTCTCTTTGTTGCCTGCGATTGTGAAACAGATCTTGGCGCTATCCGCGTAGATGATGGCTTTGGTTGAGCTTAGGAACGGGCGTCCAAGAATGATAGGTGCTCTTTTGTTTCCACCTGTTTCAATGATCATAAAGTCTGCACACACATACGAGCGTCCTACTCGTATACAGATGTCTTCTAGAATTCCTAATGGGTAGCACAGTGTCTGATCTGCAAGCTGCAAACATATGGTTGTATATAATAGAGGTGCACCATGTATTTGTTCATATATTACTGTGCTGTAACAGTCCTAATCCCATGGCCCACCGGTCCCCGTCAGCCTCTGACAGCCGAACCGATGTTCCGCGTGATTAAGACTGTTCGTCACTGGGCTGCATCAGCGCCCATCGTCCGCAGGATCATCTCACCTTTCGGTTACAGCACTGGATACTTTTACAAATAATATCGGAATACGGAGCGGAAGACTTAAATAACATTAGTTTTACAAACCGAGGTTCCAAATAAGATTAAAGGTGCAGTTATTACAAACCAAGTTCGGATGATAGAAATAGGCAACGTAGCGGAGTACAACAAAATAAAGATACTTGCAATCACCCAGCCCGAGGGTGTACACTTTAGTCTTCGGCCTCATCGGCCTCTTCCTGGACGATGGTCATGCAGCAGGGCGCAAGACACATCGGGGACTCAGTCATACCTGCAGCATGGGTAACAAAACCCTGAGTACTGGAGTACTCAACAAGACTTACCCGACTAAAGAAAAAGGAAGAAGACTCAGGGATGAGAGGCTTAGGGTAGTCAAGGTAAGGCTTAAGCAAGATCAAGTATTTTGCAGAAAAGTATTTTGTAAACCTTGTTCTATTTTTGGAAAGATTCAAGTATTTCTCAATTCTTCATTGTTCATGATTCATTTTACCTTTCAAAACATTCCTAGTTGAGAACCACTCTCCGTTGACAGTCAGTGACCAAGTCTCCATAACCGAGGAGCAACGTTAATCCGGATAAATAATACTCAGCTGAGGATCCCTATCCACACTGCATATGTAGCACCCAAGCTTGCATATGCCAACTCGTCTTCCACGATTCCTCCAAGATTGGACCGGTCCTACGCCACCCGGAAGTACAGTACACCACTCATATCCAGGTACGACGACCACGTGGGTACAAGCTACTTCCGCCATCTCGCCACTCCCAGTGCGCGGTTGTCGGTCCCAATAAAGGAGTCCTCGGAGCCAGAGCTTTCCAAAGTATGTGAATAGTTATAAGTCTTGACCAGCAGGCCCCCATACGGATGGTCCCTAATATTTTTCTGCCAGAACTATACCTTGGTTATATCGCACCCAAGCGTAATAGTCCTGTCAGTTTTTCAACCCTGTCCCGGTCGGTGTCAACTGTTAAGTCCCGGACTACAACATGACGGCACCGTACGCTCAGACAACCTCTCCTCGCAATTGACTAGGTACGGATCAGATACCTAGCCAATGGCCGGGGAGTAAAACCAAATTCCCATAAAAATTTCTTTAAGTGATCACACTTTTGAAATTGGCATTTTTATTGCAAATCTATTGTATAGCATCACTAAGCATTTGCAAATAGTTTTTAAACAGGGCAGGTGGATCTTCTGGTGGAGGTAAACCATGCAGGTAATAGGTCATCACTCAACTCCTATAACCTAATGCAGTAGTTTAACTCAAAGACATTTTAAGTAAACCTTTTATAAAAACAAGGAAGGGTTAAAATGCACCGGGGCTTGCCTTGAAGAGCAAAGAGGACAGGCTCGGGGTCGGCAGTGCAGGTGTCGGAGCTCGGGGTCGCCTCAGGCGTAGGTCCGTCAGCGGCTGCTTCGACTTTGACGTTTTCTCCTTCGGTCACTATACGGATGCAATGATGTATGCTTATGAGGATGCTGACATGAACAAAAGGCTTGCTAAAACGCAGGACAAAACCTACTAATTCTAGAGTACACTTTCCATCGCATAAGTAACTCCTTAGTGTGGACATAAAGTTACTTATCTTTATCCCTAAGCAAAATTAATCAACCTATTAAGCATCATTTATCCGACCTAAACACAAATCATGCATGGCATCACAAACATCATAGACCAAAAGGGTGGGGGTCTATGAACAGCAAACAATCCCAAAAGTCACATCACAGGGCATACAACATGAACCCTACTTGATTTTTCTATTTTTCCTAATTATTTAAAAAGGTCATTTTATGAAGTTGCTCCAAAAATTACCAAATTAATCTCATAAGTTCATTATGGTATAAAAAGATGGCAAAACAAATTTCATAATTTTTGGAGGTCATTAAGGTGCTCAATTAAAATCAGTCATTAATTAACAAAAGGCACTATTTACAATTAAAATAAATGCTCAAAAATCAACTTGTTCCAAAAGACTTCAAAATTTCACCAGAGACTAAACATGGCATAGGAAACTCATAAAAATTTATCTCATGATTTTTGGAGTTATAAATGATTTTCTAAAAATCCAAAACCATCCATTTATTAATTAAAAGAGGGATTTTACATTTTCAAATTCTTGCAGAAAAGTCAAGTTTTATATTTTTATAAAATACTTCAAGGTATAAAGAGTCTACCATGAATTTTTTAGAATTTTTGGAACCATACAGAAAATCACACAAAAAGATGAAAACTGAACACTATTTATTTAAAACTAAAAAAGGAAAAATGCACTGTGCATCTTCCCCGAGGGCTCGGGCGAATCGCAGGCGAGGCGCACGGCGGACCGGCCGCTCGGGCCTTGCGCTGGGAAAGCAGAGGGTGGGGGAAGCTTCGCGGGCTCACCGTGAGTCGGGAGCGAGGCTCGGCGAGGCGGTGCAAGGGTCGGAGGAGGGAGTCCGACGGTGGTGGCGGATCTCTTCGGCGGCGACCGGCGTCCGGCGGCTCTGTCCACCAAAAGAGGTCGCCGAGGGTGCGGTTAGGAGCGCGCTGAGGTGAGGAAGAGAGGGCAGGGGTCGGAGGGAAGAGAGAAGCACTCACGGCGGCGAATTTCTCGCTTAGCCGAAACGCGGCCGTTTGCCGGAGTCGGGGACGAAGCTCCTGCGCCGGCGAGAGGAGGGCGGAGAGGTGAAATTGAGGGGCTGCGAAGCTTCGCGAGCTCAAGGCGAAGGCGGTGGAGGGCTCGGCGGGCGCTGGGGTGGTCTGGTGGCTCGGGGTGCCGTGGTGGCGGCAATGGCGGAGCTCGGCGGCTTTTATAGCCGCGGGGCGGCGCTGGGGGGTCCGGGCGAGGAGTGAGGAGCGTCCACGCGGCATCAACGGAGGTAGGGAGCAAGGTAGGGCGGCTCGGTGTGGGCGGGGAGCTCGCGCGCGGCGCGGCGGCTTGCCGGCGGCCGGCAGCTGCCCGCTGTCCGCGGCCGAAGGGGAAAGAGGGAGGGGTAGGCAACGGGCGGGTCGGAGGTAGGGGCCGGGAGGACGAGCGCCAGCGCTGGCTGCGCGCGGCACGGGCGCGGGTCGGCCGGGCTTGGAGTGGGCGGCGCTGCGCCGCCGGCGGCCGGGGCCCCCCTGCTTTAAAGTTCGTGCGCAGTGACATCATCCTCCCCTTTAACTGGATTTTGAAATAACTCCCAAAATTTGAACTACACAAAGGAAACTCAAAATACCAAAGTTGCTTAAAATTTTGAGATCTACAACTTTGCCAATATAAACTTTTTCTGAAACTCAATAGTTTTTGAGATAATTTTGAAAACTAAAAAGGGGACAAAAACTGGAGTTTGAATGAATTTGAAATTACTTCAAACTTTGTACAAAAACTTGAAAATTTGTAAATACCAAAGTTGTTTCTCTTGATCAGATCTACAACTTTGCTTTTTGGACCAACTCCAAATTTTGAATTGTTTTTAAATTAATAAAAGAGGGGTAAAAACCAGGGTTTGGAAATCAGGTTTTTTTTAAAAGGAAATTGAAATTTGTTTTTGATTTTGGTTTTTGAATAACACAACAAAGCTTCAAGACACTAAACTGCACAAGAATTACACAAAGCTAGGCACAGAGGTGAAATTACCATTTTGCCCTTATAGGAAGATTTGGACCTTTAGGGTTTTTGAAAAAGAGATCACTACATAAGTCACTCCAGAAAAAGGTAAATGCAAAACAAGCATTAGGCAAACATAATGCATGGCAAGGATGATTAATGACTAAAGATGATGACATGTCAGGTTAATTACATATTAATCACCAGAGGTGTTACAGCCTTCCCCCCTAAAAGGAATCTCGCCCCGAGATTCCGCGCCTCAAGAGACAAAGACAAAACTTTACATCTACAGAGTATCGAGAAAGTCGGGATAAGTCTTTGCTAAGAAGTCTTCGGATTCCCAAGTGGCTTCTTCTTCAGAGTGTTGGCTCCACTGGATCTTGTACCATCTTGTGGTAGTCCTCCGGGTAACACGGTCCTTGTAATCCAACACACGAACTGGATATTCAGAGTATGACAGATCGGGTTCTAATTCAACACCTTCAACTTCCACCACGTTTTCGGGTACTCGGAGACACTTCTTGAGTTGGGAGACGTGAAACACATTATGGACGGCGGAAAGATGATCGGGCAATCTTAGTTTGTAAGCTACCTTGCCACAGCGTTCCAAAATTTTAAAGGGACCAATATAGCGTGGTGCTAACTTCCCCTTGACTCCAAAACGAGTAACTCCTTTGGTGGGTGAGACCTTCAGGTACGCATAATCCCCGATCTGGAACTTTAGAGGTCGACGTCTCTTGTCAGCATAGCTCTTCTGTCGAGACTGCGCAATCTTCATATTCTCTTGTATTTGCTTGACTTTTTCTTCCATATCTTTTACTAGGTCAACCCCAAAGAATTCCCTTTCTCCAGGTTCCGACCAACTGAGAGGTGTACGACAACGGCGACCATACAGTGCTTCAAAGGGTGTCATTTTGATGCTCTCTTGATAACTGTTATTATACGAGAATTCTGCCAAGGGCAAACAGTTATCCCAAGTATCTACAAAGGTGAGCACGCAGGCTCTCAACATATCCTCTAACACTTGGTTGACTCGCTCAGTTTGTCCATCCGTTTGTGGATGATATGCTGTGCTATGCAGTAGCTTGGTTCCTAGTGAGGTATGGAACGCTTTCCAGAACTTTGCGACAAACTGAGTACCACGATCAGAGACAATGGTCTTGGATATGCCATGGAGTTTTACTATGTTGTTCTTGTACAAAGTGGCATAAGTGGGGACGGTGTAGCTGGTTTTGACTGGCAGGAAGTGAGCTTGCTTAGTGAGGCGATCCACGATCACCCAGATGGAATCAAAACCCCTTGGTGTTTTGGGTAGTCCATTGATAAAATCCATACTGATATCGTCCCACTTCCAAGCACGTACAGGTGGAGGGTTTGGAAGGTCAGCCTCCTGAGAACTTCCAGCTCCAGTGCGAGTGTTCACAGGCATCTGTTAAGTAACTTGGAACTTAGCATCCATTGATTAAGTTCTGAAAACAACTGACTGACAAACTCCACTGGTACAAAGGTAGATGATTGACAGATAACAACAAACTGATAAGGGGAAAAGATACGAAAAGAAAGATACAGACCCGACTAACCAAAAGACAGACTAGCGCCCCAAACCTAGACTAAGGGTTTAGGTAAGCAGGTGGTACAGACACACGGGATCTCCATCCTCTAACAACGAGTCTAGTCCTCATCGATGATGATCATGTCCTCGTCGTCGTCTTCCTCGAGGATGAGCTCAGGCTCAGCCTCCTCGTCCTCGTCTTCAGCGTGGATGTCCTCGGCAGGTTCAATCTCCTCGTCCATGCTTGGCTCTTGCTCCACGTCCGGCTCTTCCACTATTCCGTCCTCAGGGTCCTCGACAACCGGGGGAACCACGGGGTGGAGTTGGTTGTACAGCTGGTGTACCTCCTCATGAAGCATATCGTTGAACTGCTCAATCTGAGTTGTGTACTGCCGCAGTTCGTGGAGCTCGGCTCTGGTGACGTCCTCGCGTATCCAAGTGGCATCGCGCTGTTGGATGGCGCGAATCACGTTCCGGTTGGCCTGCTCCAGGGAGGCTCGGGCCTCATAGAACTCCAGACGTGAGTGGTAGAAGTCATGCTCCAAGTTCTTCAGCTCAGCCTTCAGGTTCTTGATCTCCTCCTTTAGGTGTTTGCGGGTGCGACGGGGAAAGCGACGACCGTTGGAGGCTTCGCCAGTCTCTTCTCCAGTGCGTGGTGCCAGCTGGTGACGTGGCACACCATTGGGTCCAGTCGACTTGCGAGCAATCAGCTTGATGCGAGCCATGTCTGGATAGGAAAAGATGGATGAGGAGTGAAAAGGCTAGCAAGAAAAAGGTAAAGGCATACTAACCCAACGAACTTAGAGAGGAAGTTATTATCTAGCTTAGGTGAATATGTCATGATGCATGAATCGTTCCTACGGAACAAGGCAATGCAATAATTAAATAAGGTACATAGGGCTTAAAACATGTTGTTCTCGCTAGCTAATGTTGCCATATACAAGACAAGATAAGAGAAGCAATTTGGACCCAAAATAGTCAAGTTTAGTTTGTTTGGACTCAAAATATCTTTTGAAGTTTTCGCAAGAACACTGCAACGTTATAGTGAGATGCTCCGATACCACTCTGTGGCGTAACGGTCCTAATCCCATGGCCCACCGGTCCCCGTCAGCCTCTGACAGCCGAACCGATGTTCCGCGTGATTAAGACTGTTCGTCACTGGGCTGCATCAGCGCCCATCGTCCGCAGGATCATCTCACCTTTCGGTTACAGCACTGGATACTTTTACAAATAATATCGGAATACGGAGCGGAAGACTTAAATAACATTAGTTTTACAAACCGAGGTTCCAAATAAGATTAAAGGTGCAGTTATTACAAACCAAGTTCGGATGATAGAAATAGGCAACGTAGCGGAGTACAACAAAATAAAGATACTTGCAATCACCCAGCCCGAGGGTGTACACTTTAGTCTTCGGCCTCATCGGCCTCTTCCTGGACGATGGTCATGCAGCAGGGCGCAAGACACATCGGGGACTCAGTCATACCTGCAGCATGGGTAACAAAACCCTGAGTACTGGAGTACTCAACAAGACTTACCCGACTAAAGAAAAAGGAAGAAGACTCAGGGATGAGAGGCTTAGGGTAGTCAAGGTAAGGCTTAAGCAAGATCAAGTATTTTGCACAAAAGCATTTTGTAAACCTTGTTCTATTTTTGGAAAGATTCAAGTATTTCTCAATTCTTCATTGTTCATGATTCATTTTACCTTTCAAAACATTCCTAGTTGAGAACCACTCTCCGTTGACAGTCAGTGACCAAGTCTCCATAACCGAGGAGCAACGTTAATCCGGATAAATAATACTCAGCTGAGGATCCCTATCCACACTGCATATGTAGCACCCAAGCTTGTATATGCCAACTCGTCTTCCACGATTCCTCCAAGATTGGACCGGTCCTACGCCACCCGGAAGTACAGTACACCACTCATATCCAGGTACGACGACCACGTGGGTACAAGCTACTTCCGCCATCTCGCCACTCCCAGTGCGCGGTTGTCGGTCCCAATAAAGGAGTCCTCGGAGCCAGAGCTTTCCGAAGTATGTGAATAGTTACAAGTCTTGACCAGCAGGCCCCCATACGGATGGTCCCTAATATTTTTCTGCCAGAACTATACCTTGGTTATATCGCACCCAAGCGTAATAGTCCTGTCAGTTTTTCAACCCTGTCCCGGTCGGTGTCAACTGTTGAGTCCCGGACTACAACATGACGGCACCGTACGCTCAGACAACCTCTCCTCGCAATTGACTAGGTACGGATCAGATACCTAGCCAATGGCCGGGGAGTAAAACCAAATTCCCATAAAAATTTCTTTAAGTGATCACACTTTTGAAATTGGCATTTTTATTGCAAATCTATTGTATAGCATCACTAAGCATTTGCAAATAGTTTTTAAACAGGGCAGGTGGATCTTCTGGTGGAGGTAAACCATGCAGGTAATAGGTCATCACTCAACTCCTATAACCTAATGCAGTAGTTTAACTCAAAGACATTTTAAGTAAACCTTTTATAAAAACAAGGAAGGGTTAAAATGCACCGGGGCTTGCCTTGAAGAGCAAAGAGGACAGGCTCGGGGTCGGCAGTGCAGGTGTCGGAGCTCGGGGTCGCCTCAGGCGTAGGTCCGTCAGCGGCTGCTTCGACTTTGACGTTTTCTCCTTCGGTCACTATACGGATGCAATGATGTATGCTTATGAGGATGCTGACATGAACAAAAGGCTTGCTAAAACGCAGGACAAAACCTACTGATTCTAGAGTACACTTTCCATCGCATAAGTAACTTCTTAGTGTGGACATAAAGTTACTTATCTTTATCCCTAAGCAAAATTAATCAACCTATTAAGCATCATTTATCCGACCTAAACACAAATCATGCATGGCATCACAAACATCATAGACCAAAAGGGTGGGGGTCTATGAACAGCAAACAATCCCAAAAGTCGCATCACAGGGCATACAACATGAACCCTACTTGATTTTTCTATTTTTCCTAATTATTTAAAAAGGTCATTTTATGAAGTTGCTCCAAAAATTACCAAATTAATCTCATAAGTTCATTATGGTATAAAAAGATGGCAAAACAAATTTCATAATTTTTGGAGGTCATTAAGGTGCTCAATTAAAATCAGTCATTAATTAACAAAAGGCACTATTTACAATTAAAATAAATGCTCAAAAATCAACTTGTTCCAAAAGACTTCAAAATTTCACCAGAGACTAAACATGGCATAGGAAACTCATAAAAATTTATCTCATGATTTTTGGAGTTATAAATGATTTTCTAAAAATCCAAAACCATCCATTTATTAATTAAAAGAGGGATTTTACATTTTCAAATTCTTGCAGAAAAGTCAAGTTTTATATTTTTATAAAATACTTCAAGGTATAAAGAGTCTACCATGAATTTTTTAGAATTTTTGGAACCATACAGAAAATCACACAAAAAGATGAAAACTGAACACTATTTATTTAAAACTAAAAAAGGAAAAATGCACTGTGCATCTTCCCCGAGGGCTCGGGCGAATCGCAGGCGAGGCGCACGGCGGACCGGCCGCTCGGGCCTTGCGCTGGGAAAGCAGAGGGTGGGGGAAGCTTCGCGGGCTCACCGTGAGTCGGGAGCGAGGCTCGGCGAGGCGGTGCAAGGGTCGGAGGAGGGAGTCCGACGGTGGTGGCGGATCTCTTCGGCGGCGACCGGCGTCCGGCGGCTCTGTCCACCAAAAGAGGTCGCCGAGGGTGCGGTTAGGAGCGCGCTGAGGTGAGGAAGAGAGGGCAGGGGTCGGAGGGAAGAGAGAAGCACTCACGGCGGCGAATTTCTCGCTTAGCCGAAACGCGGCCGTTTGCCGGAGTCGGGGACGAAGCTCCTGCGCCGGCGAGAGGAGGGCGGAGAGGTGAAATTGAGGGGCTGCGAAGCTTCGCGAGCTCAAGGCGAAGGCGGTGGAGGGCTCGGCGGGCGCTGGGGTGGTCTGGTGGCTCGGGGTGCCGTGGTGGCGGCAATGGCGGAGCTCGGCGGCTTTTATAGCCGCGGGGCGGCGCTGGGGGGTCCGGACGAGGAGTGAGGAGCGTCCACGCGGCATCAACGGAGGTAGGGAGCAAGGTAGGGCGGCTCGGTGTGGGCGGGGAGCTCGCGCGCGGCGCGGCGGCTTGCCGGCGGCCGGCAGCTGCCCGCTGTCCGCGGCCGAAGGGGAAAGAGGGAGGGGTAGGCAACGGGCGGGTCGGAGGTAGGGGCCGGGAGGACGAGCGCCAGCGCTGGCTGCGCGCGGCACGGGCGCGGGTCGGCCGGGCTTGGAGTGGGCGGCGCTGCGCCGCCGGCGGCCGGGGCCCCCCTGCTTTAAAGTTCGTGCGCAGTGACATCATCCTCCCCTTTAACTGGATTTTGAAATAACTCCCAAAATTTGAACTACACAAAGGAAACTCAAAATACCAAAGTTTCTTAAAATTTTGAGATCTACAACTTTGCCAATATAAACTTTTTCTGAAACTCAATAGTTTTTGAGATAATTTTGAAAACTAAAAAGGGGACAAAAACTGGAGTTTGAATGAATTTGAAATTACTTCAAACTTTGTACAAAAACTTGAAAATTTGTAAATACCAAAGTTGTTTCTCTTGATCAGATCTACAACTTTGCTTTTTGGACCAACTCCAAATTTTGAATTGTTTTTAAATTAATAAAAGAGGGGTAAAAACCAGGGTTTGGAAATCAGGTTTTTTTAAAAAGGAAATTGAAATTTGTTTTTGATTTTGGTTTTTGAACAACACAACAAAGCTTCAAGACACTAAACTGCACAAGAATTACACAAAGCTAGGCACAGAGGTGAAATTACCATTTTGCCCTTATAGGAAGATTTGGACCTTTAGGGTTTTTGAAAAAGAGATCACTACATAAGTCACTCCAGAAAAAGGTAAATGCAAAACAAGCATTAGGCAAACATAATGCATGGCAAGGATGATTAATGACTAAAGATGATGACATGTCAGGTTAATTACATATTAATCACCAGAGGTGTTACAGCCTTCCCCCCTAAAAGGAATCTCGCCCCGAGATTCCGCGCCTCAAGAGACAAAGACAAAACTTTACATCTACAGAGTATCGAGAAAGTCGGGATAAGTCTTTGCTAAGAAGTCTTCGGATTCCCAAGTGGCTTCTTCTTCAGAGTGTTGGCTCCACTGGATCTTGTACCATCTTGTGGTAGTCCTCCGGGTAACACGGTCCTTGTAATCCAACACACGAACTGGATATTCAGAGTATGACAGATCGGGTTCTAATTCAACACCTTCAACTTCCACCACGTTTTCGGGTACTCGGAGACACTTCTTGAGTTGGGAGACGTGAAACACATTATGGACGGCGGAAAGATGATCGGGCAATCTTAGTTTGTAAGCTACCTTGCCACAGCGTTCCAAAATTTTAAAGGGACCAATATAGCGTGGTGCTAACTTCCCCTTGACTCCAAAACGAGTAACTCCTTTGGTGGGTGAGACCTTCAGGTACGCATAATCCCCGATCTGGAACTTTAGAGGTCGACGTCTCTTGTCAGCATAGCTCTTCTGTCGAGACTGCGCAATCTTCATATTCTCTTGTATTTGCTTGACTTTTTCTTCCATATCTTTTACTAGGTCAACCCCAAAGAATTCCCTTTCTCCAGGTTCCGACCAACTGAGAGGTGTACGACAACGGCGACCATACAGTGCTTCAAAGGGTGTCATTTTGATGCTCTCTTGATAACTGTTATTATACGAGAATTCTGCCAAGGGCAAACAGTTATCCCAAGTATCTACAAAGGTGAGCACGCAGGCTCTCAACATATCCTCTAACACTTGGTTGACTCGCTCAGTTTGTCCATCCGTTTGTGGATGATATGCTGTGCTATGCAGTAGCTTGGTTCCTAGTGAGGTATGGAACGCTTTCCAGAACTTTGCGACAAACTGAGTACCACGATCAGAGACAATGGTCTTGGATATGCCATGGAGTTTTACTATGTTGTTCTTGTACAAAGTGGCATAAGTGGGGACGGTGTAGCTGGTTTTGACTGGCAGGAAGTGAGCTTGCTTAGTGAGGCGATCCACGATCACCCAGATGGAATCAAAACCCCTTGGTGTTTTGGGTAGTCCATTGATAAAATCCATACTGATATCGTCCCACTTCCAAGCACGTACAGGTGGAGGGTTTGGAAGGTCAGCCTCCTGAGAACTTCCAGCTCTAGTGCGAGTGTTCACAGGCATCTGTTAAGTAACTTGGAACTTAGCATCCATTGATTAAGTTCTGAAAACAACTGACTGACAAACTCCACTGGTACAAAGGTAGATGATTGACAGATAACAACAAACTGATAAGGGGAAAAGATACGAAAAGAAAGATACAAACCCGACTAACCAAAAGACAGACTAGCGCCCCAAACCTAGACTAAGGGTTTAGGTAAGCAGGTGGTACAGACACACGGGATCTCCATCCTCTAACAACGAGTCTAGTCCTCATCGATGATGATCATGTCCTCGTCGTCGTCTTCCTCGAGGATGAGCTCAGGCTCAGCCTCCTCGTCCTCGTCTTCAGCGTGGATGTCCTCGGCAGGTTCAATCTCCTCGTCCATGCTTGGCTCTTGCTCCATGTCCGGCTCTTCCACTATTCCGTCCTCAGGGTCCTCGACAACCGGGGGAACCACGGGGTGGAGTTGGTTGTACAGCTGGTGTACCTCCTCATGAAGCATATCGTTGAACTGCTCAATCTTGGTTGTGTACTGCCGCAGTTCGTGGAGCTCGGCTCTGGTGACGTCCTCGCGTATCCAAGTGGCATCGCGCTGCTGGATGGCGCGAATCACGTTCCGGTTGGCCTGCTCCAGGGAGGCTCGGGCCTCATAGAACTCCAGACGTGAGTGGTAGAAGTCATGCTCCAAGTTCTTCAGCTCAGCCTTCAGGTTCTTGATCTCCTCCTTTAGGTGTTTGCGGGTGCGACGGGGAAAGCGACGACCGTTGGAGGCTTCGCCAGTCTCTTCTCCAGTGCGTGGTGCCAGCTGGTGATGTGGCACACCATTGGGTCCAGTCGACTTGCGAGCAGTCAGCTTGATGCGAGCCATGTCTGGATAGGATAAGATGGATGAGGAGTGAAAAGGCTAGCAAGAAAAAGGTAAAGGCATACTAACCCAACGAACTTAGAGAGGAAGTTATTATCTAGCATAGGTGAATATGTCATGATGCATGAATCGTTCCTACGGAACAAGGCAATGCAATAATTAAATAAGGTACATAGGGCTTAAAACATGTTGTCTCGCTAGCTAATGTTGCCATATACAAGACAAGATAAGAGAAGCAATTTGGACCCAAAATAGTCAAGTTTAGTTTGTTTGGACTCAAAATATCTTTTAAAGTTTTCGCAAGAACACTGCAACGTTATAGTGAGATGCTCCGATACCACTCTGTGGCATAACGGTCCTAATCCCATGGCCCACCGGTCCCCGTCAGCCTCTGACAGCCGAACTGATGTTCTGCGTGATTAAGACTGTTCGTCACTGGGCTGCATCAGCGCCCATCGTCCGCAGGATCATCTCACCTTTCGGTTACAGCACTGGATACTTTTACAAATAATATCGGAATACGGAGCGGAAGACTTAAATAACATTAGTTTTACAAACCGAGGTTCCAAATAAGATTAAAGGTGCAGTTATTACAAACCAAGTTCGGATGATAGAAATAGGCAACGTAGCGGAGTACAACAAAATAAAGATACTTGCAATCACCCAGCCCGAGGGTGTACACTTTAGTCTTCGGCCTCATCGGCCTCTTCCTGGACGATGGTCATGCAGCAGGGCGCAAGACACATCGGGGACTCAGTCATACCTGCAGCATGGGTAACAAAACCCTGAGTACTGGAGTACTCAACAAGACTTACCCGACTAAAGAAAAAGGAAGAAGACTCAGGGATGAGAGGCTTAGGGTAGTCAAGGTAAGGCTTAAGCAAGATCAAGTATTTTGCAGAAAAGCATTTTGTAAACCTTGTTCTATTTTTGGAAAGATTCAAGTATTTCTCAATTCTTCATTGTTCGTGATTCATTTTACCTTTCAAAACATTCCTAGTTGAGAACCACTCTCCGTTGACAGTCAGTGACCAAGTCTCCATAACCGAGGAGCAACGTTAATCCGGATAAATAATACTCAGCTGAGGATCCCTATCCACAATGCATATGTAGCACCCAAGCTTGCATATGCCAACTCGTCTTCCACGATTCCTCCAAGATTGGACCGGTCCTACGCCACCCGGAAGTACAGTACACCACTCATATCCAGGTACGACGACCACGTGGGTACAAGCTACTTCCGCCATCTCGCCACTCCCAGTGCGCGGTTGTCGGTCCCAATAAAGGAGTCCTCGGAGCCAGAGCTTTCCAAAGTATGTGAATAGTTACAAGTCTTGACCAGCAGGCCCCCATACGGATGGTCCCTAATATTTTTCTGCCAGAACTATACCTTGGTTATATCGCACCCAAGCGTAATAGTCCTGTCAGTTTTTCAACCCTGTCCCGGTCGGTGTCAACTGTTGAGTCCCGGACTACAACATGACGGCACCGTACGCTCAGACAACCTCTCCTCGCAATTGACTAGGTACGGATCAGATACCTAGCCAATGGCCGGGGAGTAAAACCAAATTCCCATAAAAATTTCTTTAAGTGATCACACTTTTGAAATTGGCATTTTTATTGCAAATCTATTGTATAGCATCACTAAGCATTTGCAAATAGTTTTTAAACAGGGCAGGTGGATCTTCTGGTGGAGGTAAACCATGCAGGTAATAGGTCATCACTCAACTCCTATAACCTAATGCAGTAGTTTAACTCAAAGACATTTTAAGTAAACCTTTTATAAAAACAAGGAAGGGTTAAAATGCACCGGGGCTTGCCTTGAAGAGCAAAGAGGACAGGCTCGGGGTCGGCAGTGCAGGTGTCGGAGCTCGGGGTCGCCTCAGGGGTAGGTCCGTCAGCTGCTGCTTCGACTTTGACGTTTTCTCCTTCGGTCACTATACGGATGCAATGATGTATGCTTATGAGGATGCTGACATGAACAAAAGGCTTGCTAAAACGCAGGACAAAACCTACTGATTCTAGAGTACACTTTCCATCGCATAAGTAACTTCTTAGTGTGGACATAAAGTTACTTATCTTTATCCCTAAGCAAAATTAGTCAACCTATTAAGCATCATTTATCCGACCTAAACACAAATCATGCATGGCATCACAAACATCATAGACCAAAAGGGTGGGGGTCTATGAACAGCAAACAATCCCAAAAGTCACATCACAGGGCATACAACATGAACCCTACTTGATTTTTCTATTTTTCCTAATTATTTAAAAAGGTCATTTTATGAAGTTGCTCCAAAAATTACCAAATTAATCTCATAAGTTCATTATGGTATAAAAAGATGGCAAAACAAATTTCATAATTTTTGGAGGTCATTAAGGTGCTCAATTAAAATCAGTCATTAATTAACAAAAGGCACTATTTACAATTAAAATAAATGCTCAAAAATCAACTTGTTCCAAAAGACTTCAAAATTTCACCAGACACTAAACATGGCATAGAAAACTCATAAAAATTTATCTCATGATTTTTGGAGTTATAAATGATTTTCTAAAAATCCAAAACCATCCATTTATTAATTAAAAGAGGGATTTTACATTTTCAAATTCTTGCAGAAAAGTCAAGTTTTATATTTTTATAAAATACTTCAAGGTATAAAGAGTCTACCACGAATTTTTCAGAATTTTTGGAACCATACAGAAAATCACACAAAAAGATGAAAACTGAACACTATTTATTTAAAACTAAAAAAGGAAAAATGCATTGTGCATCTTCCCCGAGGGCTCGGGCGAATCGCAGGCGAGGCGCACGGCGGACCGGCCGCTCGGGCCTTGCGCTGGGAAAGCAGAGGGTGGGGGAAGCTTCGCGGGCTCACCGTGAGTCGGGAGCGAGGCTCGGCGAGGCGGTGCAAGGGTCGGAGGAGGGAGTCCGACGGTGGTGGCGGATCTCTTCGGCGGCGACCGGCGTCCGGCGGCTCTGTCCACCAAAAGAGGTCGCCGAGGGTGCGGTTAGGAGCGCGCTGAGGTGAGGAAGAGAGGGCAGGGGTCGGAGGGAAGAGAGAAGCACTCACGACGGCGAATTTCTCGCTTAGCCGAAACGCGGCCGTTTGCCGGAGTCGGGGACGAAGCTCCTGCGCCGGCGAGAGGAGGGCGGAGAGGTGAAATTGAGGGGCTGCGAAGCTTCGCGAGCTCAAGGCGAAGGCGGTGGAGGGCTCGGCGGGCGCTGGGGTGGTCTGGTGGCTCGGGGTGCCGTGGTGGCGGCAATGGCGGAGCTCGGCGGCTTTTATAGCCGCGGGGCGGCGCTGGGGGTCCGGGCGAGGAGTGAGGAGCGTCCACGCGGCATCAACGGAGGTAGGGAGCAAGGTAGGGCGGCTCGGTGTGGGCGGGGAGCTCGCGCGCGGCGCGGCGGCTTGCCGGCGGCCGGCGGCTGCCCGCTGTCCGCGGCCGAAGGGGAAAGAGGGAGGGGTAGGCAACGGGCGGGTCGGAGGTAGGGGCCGGGAGGACGAGCGCCAGCGCTGGCTGCGCGCGGCACGGGCGCGGGTCGGCCGAGCTTGGAGTGGGCGGCGCTGCGCCGCCGGCGGCCGGGGCCCCCCTGCTTTAAAGTTCGTGCGCAGTGACATCATCCTCCCCTTTAACTGGATTTTGAAATAACTCCCAAAATTTGAACTACACAAAGGAAACTCAAAATACCAAAGTTGCTTAAAATTTTGAGATCTATAACTTTGCCAATATAAACTTTCTCTGAAACTCAATAGTTTTTGAGATAATTTTGAAAACTAAAAAGGGGACAAAAACTGGAGTTTGAATGAATTTGAAATTACTTCAAACTTTGTACAGAAACTTGAAAATTTGTAAATACCAAAGTTGTTTCTCTTGATCAGATCTACAACTTTGCTTTTTGGACCAACTCCAAATTTTGAATTGTTTTTAAATTAATAAAAGAGGGGTAAAAACCAGGGTTTGGAAATCAGGTTTTTTTTAAAAGGAAATTGAAATTTGTTTTTGATTTTGGTTTTTGAACAACACAACAAAGCTTCAAGACACTAAACTGCACAAGAATTACACAAAGCTAGGCACAGAGGTGAAATTACCATTTTGCCCTTATAGGAAGATTTGGACCTTTAGGGTTTTTGAAAAAGAGATCACTACATAAGTCACTCCAGAAAAAGGTAAATGCAAAACAAGCATTAGGCAAACATAATGCATGGCAAGGATGATTAATGACTAAAGATGATGATATGTCAGGTTAATTACATATTAATCACCAGAGGTGTTACAATTACCCAATGTTTTCCTAAACAGTAAACGGTAAACAGTCGGTCACTCTTTGTTTAGCGTTTACGCCGTTTAAACGGTGTTTAAACGGAGTTAAACGGCCTAAACGGTTTTGTATGGTAACACTAAAATATACATATTTATGTATGTAAAAATTAAATTTGATAGAAACTGTACATATTTGCACATGTAAAAAATAAATATTATACCAAATAATATTTTTGGAACAAATCTAAATCCCACAACATTTCATATACTCACAATGTTAATTAGTTTTGTGTTGATTATGGTAGTCGTAGTCCTCTAATTAACCAAATTATGGATTAAATGGTTGTTTAGATCATTTAATCATGTCTAACCTGATTTTCTTTAGACCATTTAGACGGGTTTAAACGGTTTAAACGGGTTTAAACGGTTTAAACGGTTTAAACGGGTTTAAACGGGTTTAAACGGGTCAACCGTTTAATTCACCGTTTAGGGCCTAAACAAAACAGATGGCCTCTGTTTACCGTTTAAACGGTGTTTAAACGGACTAAACGACCGTTTAGGCGAACAGAGCAATTACCCTTGGCATAATGTTGACGCTTGCTCCAAGGTCACAGACTGCTTCTTCAAAACTGTGAGGTCCAATATTAATTGGAATCACAGGTCTTCCTGGATCTCCTTTCTTTGGGGCAATGGAGTCATCCATCCATTCCCTCGAAGGTCTAGGTATGAGGTGTCCTGCATCAAAGATGTCTACAAGATTTGCAGTTTCTAGTTCTTTTGGACTTCCTGGAATCTTACCGTTTTCAGTCATAGGGACTGAAGCTGCTAACTGAGATAACTGAGATTCTATCATCTTATTAAAGCTATGCTGATTCTTTATGGCAGAAGTAAAGCTATCCATTCTAGTATTAATATTTTCAAGTAGTTTATCATTGGAAGCTATCTTCTTAGACATATTATCAATAATTTTATTTTGATTAGATATCATCTCTCTCAAAGGTGGTTGATTAAAAGTATTACCTTGGTAGTTACCTAAGTAGTTACCTGAGTAATTAGGCCTTGATTGCTGGTTCCATCCTTGAGCTTGTTGAGGACGATAGTTGGTGTTGTTGTTGATGTACTTTGCATCCTCTTGAGTCTCAGGGCAGTTGCTCCCTGAATGACCAGTGCCTCCACACTCTTCACATGTCATGCGAGATTCGTAGATTTGCTTGACGTCTTCTCTCTTGGGAGTGTGTTCATCAATCTTCTTCATAAGTAGGTCAAGTTTAGCAGACAACATGTCTACTTCCTTTAGTTGATGTATTCCTCCCCTCTTGCATGGCTGAGAGCGTTCCTCATTCCATCCTTGGTTCGAGGCCATCTTCTCTATGAGTGTAGTTGCATTGTTGATTGTGAGTGATAAGAATGATCCTCCAGCAGCGGCATCTACATTTTCACGGGTACTTGAAGTGAACCCGTGATAAAAGGTCTGCATGAGTAGCCAATTCTCCATCCCATGGTGAGGGCATTCTGATATGTAGTCTTGAAAGCGTTCCCAAGCTTCTGGGATTGATTCTTCATGTTGTTGTTGGAAAGTTGAAATCTTGGCACGGAAGGCATTCGTCTTGCCCACTGGAAAGAACTTTGCTAGGAAGGCAGTTGAACAGATCGCCCACGAGGTGTTTTTATCTTTGTTGGCGTAAAACCATTGTTTTGCTTTTTCCAAGAGTGAGAATGGGAACAAGCAAAGTAGAATGGCGTCCCTTTCGACTCCTTTGATGGTGAAAGTGCTGCAAATCTCCAGAAAGTGTTGGAGATGAGCGCTTGCATCTTCATGTGCCTTTCCGCAAAATTGATTAGCTTGCACCATGTTGATCAAAGCTGGCTTGAGTTCAAATCCGTTGTCCCCCACATTGACTGTTGGTCCAGTCCTGATGTTGGCAGTGGTTGGTGCAGAGAACTCGCGGAGTGTCCTGTCGGCCATGGTGTCCAATACTGGTGTTAAGCTTCTCCTTATCTGGCTAACTTCTGGTAGTGGTGTTGAGGGTCTCTTAAGTTTGCGTCTAGTTTTCCTTAGTAAAGCTTCGGGATCCTCAGTGTAGTTGTTCGGAAGTTGGAAACCAGTCATACATCACCCTGTGTAAGATATAAAAGATAAACAAAGCCAGGATAAGTCTGTAAAAGTAAATAATTAGTGCATTATCACATGTGTGTAAGTAAAATGATATGTTCTAGCTACCGTTTTGAATGCTGCTAATGCAATGTCCTTATCAATGTTCATAAAGATTTTAATGAAAACTCTAGGTACCATCCCTAGTTGAATTGATGTGGTCCCCGGCAACGGCGCCAGAAATGCTTGTTGACACTCCTTAATGGATTCACTCTAAGAATGAGTCACATAAAATAATAAACTAGTGAAAGCACAAAAGAGTGTACGGGACACTACTAACTCCACTTAACGTCAAGTTGTCATCCTCAACATGAAGCTAGCAATGTAATTATATCAGGGCACTGGATTTAAGAGATAGATATTTATCCACAAGCGCACAGATAAACATACCCGTTGTAGAGCATTTCACCCAAGCTAGTCTCAGGTATCGTTATTTATATTTTAGCCTAGAGACTAATCAATTCAAGATATGATGGTATGGTAAGGACTTAACAGTATTTAATATGACACACACTTGTAGTAAGACTGATAACACACTAACTACTATGAACAAGAATCAGGTACAGAGTAAATGATATAGTAAATAATTGATAAAGGATAGCAGAGATCAGATCAATCAAGGATAAACTTAGAACAGTACTGCCTAGCAAGATGATGATTAGAATAGGTATTAATAAGGAACATTCCTAAGTTATTCTAATTATAAGTCATAGCATACATTGATTAGTGCAATTATATATGTCAATCATTGGCTAGATCACATCATATTTATAATCAAGAGGCAACTCCATAGCTAAAGTGTTAAACAAAGTAACCCTTAAACCATGAGTTAACTGAGCCATACTGAACACTATATTCGAGAGGTGGAATACAGAGGACTCAACAGGTCTGTCACACCCACGATCTACCACTCTATCCGGAACATAGGACGTATTCGCAGATAAATAATGTATAGGCACCATGCCTACACAGCATTCAGCACCCACCCATTGTACTTTAAGATGAGCGTTATACGAACATGAGTATAAACAATAAGATGAACTATCTATGCCAAATATATAATCAAAGCAGACTATAAGCATTATAACAAAGAATATAATCATTGATGTCTTAATCATATCAATTGTATTGCTATCTAGAACACAATAATGAACAATAAGGTGAACTAGATCATCGAGACGAACTAAAGTACGAACTAGAACATGAACTAGAACAAGATTATGAACTAAAGGATGAACTAGACGATGAACATGAACTAGATGAGGAACTAGAACATAAACAATGAAGAACAATGATGAACTAGAAGAGCAATTATGAAATAGATCCATAATGTTAATACAAGAGAGAAGATCTTGGGTTTACCGAGCCTTCTCGTGACTAGATCAGGAATCCAAGCGAAGCTTGCCTCCTCTAATCCTATTCTATATACTAATCTAGGTGGATGTAGTCCTAAAGCTTTCGATTGATCTCCTTCTGGTTGGTCTAACCCTGATGAATGAATTGCCTGAAACCCTATTGCCTGAGAGGGGGGTTAGGGGTCTGTTTATATAGCCCTGGGCGATGAATCGTGGCCCTTGGATCAAACCGACTTCGGGTACGGTCAAGATGCATCCTGGAGGTCGGTGGAAGTAGCTTGCAGAGGACGGAACCCAGTGGGCCCAGGGGCGACCGATCGGTCACCTGGTGGGACCGGTCGGTCCCACCAGTCGGCCTCTGGTGGTGTCCTTCCTTGTGGTGTCTTCTTACGTCCCCTGGAGTCTTCTAGAAGTATCCCGACGTGGCGGTTGCGTTATCTCCCGACGGTTTCCTTCTATGGGAAGCTATTGGTGTTAATTTCCTGGTTTAGTCCCTGCAGAACCATAACTCACCAAAACTCATGGAATATTGTCAGTTGAAACCCTAAACCTTTGTTGGTGATCATATTCTTGCCCTTTTCAGATTTATTTATCTCTTAATTATGATAGTTAACCAGTGTCAACACTCACCTAGGTCAAGCTACCCATTCAAACACCTCTTTATAGTACGGCCAAAGGTAAAACAAAGACCTATGCTACTCTAAGTGTCCTTCAACACCAAATGACACTTAGAACTAGCCTATCAGGGTCTTCGTCGTCCATCCTTTGAAAACCAAACGAATTCCATCAATAAGGGGACATGAATACCATAATGTCCTCACGATCATCATTACCATGACCTAACTCAACTGTTTTTGCAAAACACACGTTAGTCATAGTAATTTACCATTGTCATCTAATCACTGAAACCCACTGGGGGCCTAGATGCTCACAGAAAGAAACAATACATTCACCGCAAGGTGAAGTGTATCCACTTAGTCCCCGAGCTTGGGAGTAGGTGTTGTAGGCACGTGGTGCCAAGCTTGTAAGATTTCTGCAACAAAACAGAGTCATTTTATGAAAGAAAAATGACATGTGTACACGTAGTCCCTGGGCCTGCTGTAAGAAGCAGCATGGTTCTCGTAGCAGGGCCAAAGAAAAAAATATGTCAGTGTAAATACGAGCGGAAAGTCCCCGAGGGTGGAGTTGAAGATCTACAGTCCCCGGGAGTGACTGTAGCGCCGACCGGTAACTGCAGAGTTTACTGTTCTCCTGAAATGCATATCAGAACTAGCAGGTATGGTCAGTCCTCGTGCATTAGTATCACATTTACAGGCGCAAAGTAATCAAAATTGAAGAAATAACGAAGGCGGACGGACGGGCCATTTTTGCAAACCGTTGGCCCAGCGGCCCATTAAGGCAGATGCAGCGCGGGTGCGCGCGTGCGGTTGCCGCAGGCGATGTGGCGGTTGTGGGAGTAATGGGCACGGGTTCCAAGGAACCCTGGAGCCGAAGGGTCGGGCCGTGCCGTATGAAAAGGGAGGCGGACGGCGGTGGTTCCTCACTTGCTCAATTGCGCTTTCCTAGTAGCCCTCGTCTGCTTCACTTCTTTCTTGCGCACGAGCGATCTCGGGCGCCAAATCACTGTAGCCCCAGATCTAGATCTAGATCCTCACCTCGTCGTTGTCGATGGTGGGCGGAAGGCGCACTTGCGGTGCCGCGACGAAGGGGAAGAAGGCGGCGAAGGCGATGTCCGACGACCGCATCGAGGTGCCGGTCTGGGCGCGCGGGTGGACGCGGAGTGTTCTCCGCCGGGAGAATCTGGAGGAGCTCGTCTTCGTCGGCCTGCTCCTGGACAGCGTCACCGGTGGTTGGAGAGACGCCTATCTGGAGGACTTCCCGACACCAAATACCACCGAGCTTGTCGTCTTCGAGGCGTTCTTCAGGTGCGGCTTCGGCGTCCCAGTCCACCCCTTTCTCAACGAGCTGCTGGAGTACTACTAGGTCGCGCTGTGCAACCTGACGCCAAACACAATGCTGCACATCGCGATCTTCATCCACTACTACGAGGCGTATCTGGGCATCGAGCCCCACTTCGACCTCTTCCGCCACTTCTTCCGGCTGAAGATCAACGGTACCGGGTCGTCGAACATCGTCGGGTCGGTGTACCTCCAGCTGCGGGATGGAATGGCGGAAAAGTATATCGCGATGCCGCTGCCTTCAAAGGCGATGGAGTACAAGCCGAAGTGGTTCTACATCCATCAGGAGGCGCCGAGGCTGCCGTGCGACCCAGCCTTCGAGACGAAGGTGCTGCCATCGTGGTCGGAGCGTCCCGGCGCGGCGACGATGGAGCAGGTGGAGGAGCTCCTGAAGCTGGTCGACAAGCGATGCGTCGACGGGGTGGCGGTGGCGATGAACTTCATCAAACGGCGTTGCCAGCCCTGCAAGGAGAGGGCGCACCCAGCGTACGAGTATGCTGGGGACGCGGATGACCGGACACGGGAGGCGCCGGAGCCCCTGCAGCCGCAGGAGGTATTCCTGCGGGTCGAGGCTTTGTTCGACCTGCAGAAGAGGAAGAAACTGGAGTACCTGCGGAGGTCGTACTCTCTGGAGTACCCTCCGCCGAAGGTTAGTGTGTTTGCCCTGTGTGTGTTCGTTAAAATGCGTGAGTGAATGTTGAATATCATGAAATTATGGCACAGGGTCATGAAGCATTCGTGTCGCAAGCCCCGTCGAGGGCATGGCCGAAGGGCGTTGATCCACCACGTGAGGACATTAGCGACAGCGGTCGCGGCGCGGCGGAGGTCGACGAGGAGGAGATCGAGACCAACGGGGAGGAGACAAGCACCAGGCTGCCCCTGCGAAGAAGAAGAAGAAGAAGAAGAAGAAGGTGTCGCTGGAGACCGGCGGCGCCTTCAGTATTGATGAAGAGGCGGCGAAGCGTCGCCGCGTGGTCTTCGACTGGTCGGACGACGAGTCTGATAGTGAAGACGAAGTCCCGCTGAGTGCCCGCTTCGGGTAGGGGTCCTCGGCGGGGCGCGGAGGCGGAGCGGCGAAGGCGAAGCCGAAGCCGAAGGTGGCGCAGACGCCAGGGCGTGCACCGGAAACCCGGGAGTCATCTGGCGGGGCGGCCGGTGCGCCCAGGTCGCAGGAGGAGTCCGCGAGCGGTGGTGCTCATCCGCGCTCTCGTCGTTTCTCTCGGGAGAGGAAAGTGTCGGGCCTGTAAGTACCCCCTGCTCATCTTGTAGCTCTTACTCTGGTCGGATTTGGGCGTTGACGACGTGTCCGTGCCCTTTGCAGGTCAGCAGATGCTGAGGAGGTGCCTGGCACCGAGGGCGGAGGTCGGAGGGAAGCGAGTCCTTCGGTGAATGCTAACGTCGGCGGGTCGGCGGAGTCGGCCGTGCCAGAGGGGGCGTCGAGGGCGGCGGAGGACGTCGAGGCATCCACAGTCCCCGAGCCTCAAGAAGCAAAGCGGCGGGCGTCCCCAACGCCTGGGGCTAGTTCTGGGGGAGGCGGAGCGCCGGGAGGTGCCGTGGTGCCGGTGGCTGGGTCCTTGGGCCGTCGTGCCCATGGGACGAAGAGGAAGGCGGCGGCGCCTGCCTCGCCGGAGATCGAGGAGGTCGAGCATCCTGAGGCGGACCCGAGCCGGCGTCCTGTCCGTCGTTTTCGCGTCGAGGGCGACGTGGTCATCGAGGTTGACAACGAGGCGGCGAGCGTGGCGACGAATGCCGTCATCGGTGATGCGTCGAAGTTGCTGGAGAGGATCCAGGTGAGTACGTTCACCTCTTCATGTTTACTTCTAGATTGCTCTTGTTTATGTTGGTCATCGTTTGCCTGCAACGCCTGTTGAAGGTCGGGGAGGAGCGTAAGCTCGCCATTGACCAGATGGCGCCGATGGCTGAGGAGAACGAGCGGCTCCGGGCGGAGGTAAAGCGCGTTGAGGGCCAGTTTGCTGGTCTGGAGGCGCGGCTGGAGGATGCCCACGCGCGCTCTCGGGGGCTTGAGGAGGTCATCCAGCAGCAGAGGCAGGAGAACTTCCAACTTCTGCTGCGAGCGGATAAGGCCGACGAGTTTGCTGCGCGTGAGTTGACGATGCTATATTCCCTTTTGTTCAGTGCGCCATCTGGTCAGAGGCTTAAGTCATGTAAGCATTTTTGCAGAGGCGATGCAGACGGGCGAGGAGAAACGTCACCTGGCCGAGGAGAAGGTGAAGTCCGACGAGGAGGTGTGCAAGTGGCAGGCCATGCACGCTGGTGAGTCTTCTCGGTGAAGCGTGGTCAAAGGTGGTTGTTTTCTTACCCCTTGCTTTGGCGTTTGCAGCTTACCGGGAAAATGTGCAAATACAATTTGCAGATCTGGAGTAGAGGATCGAAGGCTATCATGACCGCTTCTGGTCGCTGGCAGAGGAGGTGGCCCCGTTGGTGCAGTGCATGGATGAGGAGCCTTTCTTCCCGGCGGAGAAGGAGCGGCGGATCAGCGACCATGTCGTCCGGAAGGCGCGTGTCCTGTGGGGGCGCTTCTAGGCGTACACCAAGGCGGTGGCGCAGAGTGTGGCAGCTCATGGCCTCGCCATTCTTCGTTCGCATTATCCGCGGATGGAGATGTCGAGGCTGGGCGCCGGCTTTGCGGCGAACACATCGGAGGCTGAGATGGAGCGCCTGGAGGAAGAGGCCGAGCCTGCCGCCGAAGCCCTCGTCAGAGGTGTAGATTTATTTGGTGCTGGGCACCAGTAGTTTGTATATTAGGAGATAGTCTGTAAATAGACTCCTGGGCGAATGGAATCAAAACTTGAAGCGAGTCAGTGTGTTTTGTTCGTTCCCCGAATGTCGCAGACCCGATAGTCGTGAGCCGTAGCGATGAACTGTTCGGCCTTGGGTTATCCCAGGATCCATAGCGTAGAGCGCGGAGCTCATTTGCGCGTAGGAGTCGAGGGCATCGCCCAAGGAACCTCTGCTGGCATCCCATAGCGCAGAGGGCAGGTGCTCGTGCACGCGTAGGGAGGTACCACGGTCAGGGTCTTTTCCGAGAGGCTCGATCTTGGCGTGACATGGGCGAATGGAGACCGTTGTCGAGCACGTGGGTAGCGCGAATGCGAGGCACTGAGCATATAGCCTCAAAATTCTCAGCCCAAGTTAGCCTTGCCTTCGCAGCGCAGAGGGCGGACGCTCATGCACGCGTAGAGAGGTCGGGGCGTCCCTTGGGAGAGCTGTTGGCCATCGTAGCGCAGAGGGCGGGCGCTCATGCACGCGTCCGATGGTGACAACAGCCCCGGCTCTGAGTTTTCGTCAGCGTCAGTCAGGCTGCTTGGAGACCGAATGGAGAACGTGCGCATAACCGGCGCATACAGGCACTGGATCATAAAGCCTCCGAAGGACTCAGCCCAAGCTTAGCCTTCCCTTCGTAGCGCAGAGGGCAAACGCTCATGCACGCGTAGAGAGGTCGGGACGTCACTTAGGGGGACTACTGGCCGCCATAGCGCAGAGGACGGGCGCTCATGCACGCGTCCGACAATGGCAGTAGCCCCTGCTCTGAGACTCCTTTAGCATCAGCCAGGCTGTTTGGCGAAATTGGCGAGCCGTCCGGAGACGGGTTGGAGAGGTCGGCGAGCCGTCCGGAGATGGGTTGGAGATGTTGGCGAGCCGTCCGGAGATGGATTGGAGAGGTCGGCGAGCCGTCCGGAGACGGGCTGGAAACGTGGAAACGTTGCTTAATCCTTATTCATCATCATAGGTGGGCGGTACGGGACGCTTAAGCATAGAACTTTTTGAGGTGCTCTATACTCCAAGAGTTAGGTACGTCGATGCCTTCGGGGTCGGCGAGACGATAGGCGCCTGGTCGGGTGACCTCCTTCACCATGTAGGGGTCGTCCCAGTGTGAAGATAGTTTGTGCAGGCCATCGGACTTGAGTTTCCGCTTGAGGACGAGGTCACCGACGACGAAGGATCGATCTTTTACGTTGCGGTTGTAGTAGCGGAGGCAAGATGCCAGCCATTCTTCTTCAAGGTGGTTGAGATCATCGCAGCGAGCCTGGTCGGAGGTTTTTTCATGGTAGTTCTCGACGCGCGGGGAACGGAAGACGACATCTGCAGGGATGACGGCTTCGGAGCCGAAGACCATGAAGTATGGCGAAACGTTGGTGTTGCGGCTGGGTTGAGTCCGGAGACCCCTAGAGTACGGAGGGGAGCTCACGCATCCAGCGACCAGGGTGCTTTTCATCCTTCTGGTAAAGGCGCTTCTTCAGAGCGTCGAGGATCATGCTGTTGGCGCGCTCGGCCTGGCCGTTGGCTCGAGGATGGGCGACGAAGACATACTTGATGAGGACGTCGTGCCCTTCGCAGAAATCCCAAAAGACATTGTCGGTGAAGTTGGAGCCGAGGTCGGTGATGATGGAGTTCGGGAGACCGAAGCGATGAATTATTTCATCAATGAAGGAGACGACGTTCTCGGCGGTCGCCTTGGTGATTGGCTTTGCTTCGATCCACTTGGAGAATTTGTCGACGGCGACGTAGATCCACTTGAAGCTGCCCGGAGCTGGTCGTAAAGGGCCGATCATGTTGAGTCCCTAGCAGGCGAAGGGCCACGAGGCCGGTATTGCTTGAAGCTCCTGCGCAGGAACGTGGGTTTGTTTGGCGAAGAATTAGCACCCTTCGCAGGTGCGGACGAGCTATTCGGCGTCGGCGACTGCTGATGGCCAGTAGAATCCTGCACAGAAAGCCTTGCGTACAAACGTCTTTGCAGCTGTGTGGTTCCCACATTCTCCAGCATGGATGTCGAAGAGGATCTCGAGGTCGTCTTCCCAGGAGACGCATTTTTGGAGCACTTCGTTTCTGGAGTTCTTACGCATGAGCGCACCGTCGACCAGGATGTAATTGTTGACGCAGCGAAGGGGTGCTCAGCTTTTGTCTTGTCAGCAGGGACAAGGTTCTCGGAGAGATACTTGATGAAGTCCATGCGCCAGTCGGATGGCGTTGTGGGTATGGCGGCAACCAGTTGTTCTGTTGGCGGGGATGGAGTCATGGCGTCCGTCGATGAGGCGGAGCTTGGGTGGTCGGCGATGGAAGGCTCAAGCAGGTCGTGTACAAATACGCCGACGGGGACCGGAGATCTTGATGACGCCAGCTTGGATAGCTCGTCGGCCGCCTGGTTCCGGTCGCGCGGTAGGTGATGGTATTCGACACCGAAGAACTTGTCTTCAAGCTTCCGGATGGCAGCGCAGTAGGCATTCATCTTGTCGTGGGAGCAGTTCCAGTCCTTGTTGAGCTGGTTGATGACGAGAGCGGAGTCACCGTACACCATGAGGCGCTTAACGCCTAGCTCGCCGATGATGCAGAGACCATGGAGGGTGGCTTCATATTCGGCGACGTTGTTGGATGCTGGGAAGAGCAGCCATAGAGCGTAGCGGAGATTTTCGCCAGAGGGAGACATGAGGAGAAGACCAGCGCCGGCGCCATGCAAGGTGAGGGAGCCGTCGAAGAAGATGGTCCAGTGTTCTGGCGCTTCTGGCAGTACTGGAGTTTGGAGGTCCGTCCATTCGGCGACGAAGTCGGCGAGTGCTTGAGACTTGATGGTCTGGCAACCCTGGAAAATGATGTCGTAGGAGCCGAGCTCGATGGCCCATTTGATGATGCGTCCTTGTTGCGGAGGATATCCCCAAGGGGGAATTCTGTGATGACGGTAACCCTCTTGGAGCTTTGGAAGTAGTGGCGTAGCTTGTGTGCGGTAATAAGGACCGCATAGAGGAGCTTAAGTACCTGGGGGTACCAGGTTTTGGAGTCGTTCAATACCTCGCTGACGAAGTAACAGGGTCGTTGGACGGGGTAGGAGTGGCTGGCTTCCTCGCGTTCGACGATGATAACGGAGCTGACGACCCGATTTGTGGCGGCGATGTAGAGCAGCAAGGGCTCCTTCTCCTTAGGTGTGGCGAGCACAGGAGGCTAGGTGAGGTACTTCTTCAGGTTGGAGAAAGCGCGATCGGCTTCAGTGTCCTAGACGAATTTTTCGCCAGCCTTGAGGAGCTTGAAGAAGGGAAACCCCTTTTCGCCGAGCCTGGAGATGAAGCGACTAAGGGACGCCATGCACCCAGTGAGCTTCTGGATGTCCTTCACGTTGGAGGGAGCTCGCATGCGGAGGATGATCGAAGTCTTGTCGAGGCTTGGGCGAATGCCGTCGCGGCTGACCATGTTGCCGAGGAGGTTTCCAGACGACGCCGAAGATGCACTTGTTAGGGTTAAGCTTCCACTTGAACCTGTTGAGGGCCTTAAAGGTTGCCTCGAGGTCGGAGACGAGCGTGTTGACGGTGCGAGTCTTGACGACGACGTCATCCATGTAAGCTTCGACCTTCTCCGGGATGAGGTCCTTCAAGCAATCCTGGATCACACGCTGGTACGTGGCTCCGGCGTTCTTCAGCCCAAACGACATGGTCGTGTAGCAGTAGGCGCCAAAAGGTGTGATGAACGTCGTCTTGATTTGGTCTTCCACCTTCAAGGAAATTTTATGGTAATCGGAATAGCAATCGAGAAAGGAGAGAAGTTCGCACCCGGCGGTGGAGTCGACGACCTCGTCGATGCGAGGGAGGAGGAAGGGGTCTTTAGGGCAATGCTTATTCAGGTCGGTGTAGTCAACGCACATACGCCATTCTTTATTCTTTTTTAGTACAAGGACCGGATTGGCCAACCAATCCGGGTGATACACCTCTTTGATGAAACCGGTAGCTAGGAGCCCGGTGAGCTCTACCCTAATTGCCTCCTTCCTGTCTGGCGCGAAGCGACGGAGCTTTTGACGAACCGGATTGGCGGCTGAGGAGACGTTCAGGGAGTGCTCGACGAACTTCCGTCGAACTCCGGGCATGTCCGTTGGTTTCCAGGCGAACACATCAACGTTTTTCCGTAGGAAGCTGACGAGTGCGTCTTCCTATTTGGGGTTGAGGTTGGTGCCGATGACGGCAGTCTTCTCCGGAGCTCCATCCACCAGGGACACCTGCTTCGTGTCCTTCGACTTCTTGCTGGAGCGCTGATCGGAGGTCTCCGGGATCTCGAGATCGTCGGGGCGGAGCTTGGCGGCGTTGGCGATGCAGTCTTGAACGCCCTGGATCTGTTGGCGTGTTTCGGTGGAGTTGATTGTTTCCTGCTTGCACTCGTACGCCACCTGGAGATTTGCCCGGAGGCTGAGGACGCCTTTCTTCGTTGGCATCTTGAGCACGAGGTAGGCGTAATGTGAAACATCCATGATCTTGGAGAGCGCCGGGCGACCGAGGATGGCGTGGTAGGCGGTGTCGAAGTCAGCGACGATGAAGGTGATGTACTCCTCGCGGAAGTGGTCGGGGGTGCCGAACTGCACTGGGAGGGTGATCTTCCTGACGGGCATAGAGGGTTTCCCTAGCACGATGCCCCAGAAAGGGAAGTTCACCGAGAACAGATCCCGCTTGGAGTAGTCGAGCTCACGGAAAGCCAAAGAGAAGATGATGTTGAGGGCACTCCCACCGTCGATGAGGACCTTGCGGTAGCGGCAGCTAGAGATCACCGGGTCGATGACGAGAGGAAAACGCCCTGGGTACTTGTCGTTCGACCACTGGTCCTCCCTAGAGAAGGTGATGGGGCGCTCCGACCAGTCAAGGTAGCGGACGTTGGCGGGGTCCTCGGTGATGGCCGCCATGGAGGCGATGTCGCGTCGTACTAGGCGCCGCTTCTGCTCGGTCTCGATGATGACATTGCTGCTGAAGATGGAGAGTGTCCTCGCTGGTGCACGGAAGGCGGACTCATGGGCATCGGCGTCCTTGTCCTTGTCATTGTCGGTTCGCGGTCGCTTGTCGTCGCTCCCGCGAACGTTACGGGCGATGGTGTCGCACTCGCGCATGGAGTGTTTGGCGCCTTTGTGGAGAGGACAGGGGCCGTTGAGGAGCTTCACGTAGTCGTTGTCGTAGGTGCGCTTCAGCCGAGTATTGGTGTTGGCGATGTAGCGACGGTCACGCCGACGGTGATCCGTCCTCTGATAGGAAGACTCTGGCCGATCATGCCGGCGATCTCGATTGTCGCGGTGGTCGCGTTGCCTGGAGCGGTGGTTGCGTCCTTCATTGCACCGTTCATTGCGGCGATCATCATCACGACGACGCTCCTGGGATCGTGATCGGCGACGCGGGCGTTCGTGGTGGCGATGGGCGTCGTCGGCGTCGGCGTAGGAGTTGGCGATCGTCATCAGTTCGGTGATCGTGGCTACCTTCTTTCGGATGATCTTGTTGCGGAGCTCCTTGTGGCGCAGGCCGTTGGAGAATGTGGAGATGGCTTCCGCGTCGGCGATCTCTGGAATCGTGAGGCGCAAGTTGGAGAATCTTCGAATGTAGCTCCGGAGGCTTTCGTCACGCTCCTTTGGACGTTTGGGAGGTCGTAGCGCGTTCCTGGTTGGACGCAGGTAGCGTTGTACGTCTTGACGAAGACTTCCTTTAACTGCTCCCAGGTGTCGATGGTGTTCTCGGCGAGCTTGTGGAGCCAGCTGTTGGCTGAAGACGATAGCATGACGGGGAGGTACTTGGCCATCACGTCATATCCTCCTCCGGCTGCTTGAATGGCGATTTCGTACGTGGTGAGCCACTGCTCCGGGTTGGCCTTCCCATCTTACTTGTCCACTGTGGTGACCTTGAAGCCCTGAGGCCATCAGACGGCTCGGAGCCGGGAGGTGAAAGGGTGTGGCCCTGTTGAGGCGTCAGGAGCCGGAGCTTGATCGCGGGCGCGATTGCCTTGGGAGACTTCCTGGTCGCGATGTGGCGGCGATTGCCTTCGGCGCGAGGGATGCGGGCTTGGTGGCGTCCTGCTGTACGACGATCCGGAAGGTGAGGGATAACGCCCTCTCTCGTTGCACTGTACGGCAGCAGCCTTGACGTGGGCAACAACCTTCTGTAGCTCCGGGGTCATCGGAAGCTTGGAGAGCTCGTTGACGACGACGGCGAGGTTGGCGCTTGGGGTCGGGTAAACGGGTTGATCATCGACCCTGTCGAATTTGTAGATGAGGTCGCGGCCTCCAACATTGTCACGATCTCGGTGTCGTTCGTTGTCGTGATTCTCACTGGTCGAGTGCTCCGTCGCTCGTCGTCGATGTCGGTCGCGTCGCGTCGATGTTCCCGGCGTCGGTGAGGACTCGTCGAGACGTTGCGGTCCGAGCTGCGGAAGGTGGGAATCGCCCCGGCGGTGGGATCGTGGGAGGAGAGATGTCCGGCGGAGACGAAGATGGACCGGCGTAAGTTGTCGCCCCGGAGTCGGTGGAGATGACGGTCGTAGACCGCGTGGAGGTGGAGCCGTTTGTCGTGGTAGATCCGGACGCCGAAGTCGCCGAGACAGTGTCGCCGGAGATCTCTTTGAGAGTCACCATGCCAACGAGTGGAGCTGGAGTCGCCCGGTCGTGTACATTAGTCAACGCTATCTGGTCGGAACCAAAAGTCTAGAGCTGGTCAGAGAGATGTCGCAGCGCCTGATGCTGGTATGTAGGAGCCGCGTCGCATAGCCCGAAGGGCATGGACGTTGGAGACGAAGTTCGGTGACGAGCCGGATGCAGATCCGATCTGGGGCGGTGGGTGGGCTGAGCGCTGGAAACTCCCGATGGTGCACCTGAAAATTGCTGAAGGCAAGGTCGGCCGGAAAGCTGTATGGAGCTACCTCGATGGCGTCGATGCACTCTGCGATTCGTTGGTTGGCTCGGTCTATGGCTTCGATCAGGTCATCGCAAGGGACGATTCTCGGCGGGCGGCGTGTCGGCGCGATGATGAGACGGATGGGCGACAGGCCCGACCAGGGAGCTGCGCAGATTCCACAGTTTCCGGAGCTGGGACGTGGTCGCCGACGGTCCAGGTCATAGATCCGATCTGGAAAGTAGTGCCGGCCTCCGGGAGGACCATGGATCGAGGAAAAGTGACCGCTTGGCAGATCATGGTGTCGTAGCACACACCCCCTACCTGGCGCGCCAACTATCGATGAAATATGATCGATAGTCTACCGAGGGGTATGCCCAATGTAGTATATTAAGCGGCGGAGGCGTGCGAGACGTCTGCAAAGCGTAAACACAGGGACGAGAGACAGCGATTTAGACAGGTTCGGGCCGGCAAGTCACTGTAATACCCTACGTCCTGTGTTCTAGTGGTTGGTTTGTATTGCTGATTGAGCGATCAGATAGGATCTGAGTTGTTTCGAGAGGGGGTCCCTGCTCGCCTTATATAGCCGGGGAGCAGGGTTACAACTTGCCGAATCTTAACAAATTACAATCGGTTCCTTTTGGCAAGGAATCCGAGTCTATCTATCTGGATCTTCCTTGTCGAGCAAGTCATCAAGAGAGTCCTTAGCGACTGCGACGGCCTAGTCGCGGGCCGCAAGGCCTTTTAGTTGGGCCGTATCTACAGAGTAGCCCAAGTCATACCATGAGGGTATACGGGTGTAATATCCCCACACTTACCATGACCAATCAAACAGTACCATGTCTCAGTTATGATGTAACAAATTACTCCCTGTGTCCCGCACCGCAGAGACTGTCGTTCTAGGATTCAAAAAAAGTCTCACAAAGGCTGTCGTTTTAGATGGAATAGCTATCAGCTTTTACCAGTAGATGGGACCCACTCAATAAAAAAATCAAAATTCAGCAGAACAGCCTCTATTCTTTTCCCGATTTAGGCCACCTGGCTTCCTCGTGTCCACGAACCACCACGGAGAAGATTCCAGAGGCAGACTTGATTGAGTGCTGTTGGATTTTTCTAGGGGCAATATTGTAATTTCACTCTCTTCTTGGTAAATGTGCCTAGTCCTACAACGATGGTCATTCCGGGACGGAGGGAGTACTTCAAATCCCAGGTGCATATAGTGGTTGAAGGATCTTTACCATGACCAATCAAATCAAATAGTGACATTTTTCAATTGTGATGCAGTAAATTAGTTAAAACTGCATTAGTTGGAAAACCGATGTGCATCTTGAACTTCTTTTTTTCAAAAATAATAATATATTTTTTCAACCAGAGACTCATCAATTGAATTACGAAAGCTAGTCCATCTAGCAATTCGAATTCGCGCATTTTGTTAAAAAAAAAGTTAAATAAAAACGGTTACCATTTTTTTAAAAAAAAACTCACCGGCACAACGAAATGTGACGAATGAGGCCGCGGGAACAAGCAATGTACCCGCGGGAATTTTCGGTCCCCATCTCGCAGTCGCAGCTTTGCCAACCAACCATGCACCCCGCACCTGCACCACGCCGTTAACGGGTCCGGAACATCCCTTATCGGATCCACTCCGCCCTCCTCCGGTGCCCCGTCCGATTCCCCTGCCTCGTCCTCCTCCTCCATCCACCTCCAGTCCGGAATCCGGATCGCCTTCTCCCACCGATCCGTCCCGGTCCAGGCATCGGCATGGCTGCGCCCCCGCCGAAGGCGCCGGCGCCGACCGCTTCGGCGGCCTAGCGTTTGTTTGGCTCCGAGGATTTCCGCCGGTCGCGTTACCGGATCTTGGGTGAGCCGTCGAGGATCCGATCCCCGGCCGGCGACCGCCCCGCCGCTGGTATGAGCTCCGACGGGCGCCTCCGCAGCGCGCTGGCCGCGTTCGGCGGCGGCGGCGACGTGTGGGACCTCGTCGACGCGGCGCTCGCCGCCGCGCGCGCGGACAGCCCCGGCGAGCTGCGCGCGCACAGCCGACGGACGGCATCGTCCAGCGCCTCTACGCAGGGGCAGCCCGCTGCCGCAACTGCGACGCCGACGCTCCCCCGCCGCCTGCTCAGCCGAATGGAGCCGTCGCTGCTGCTGCTCCTGCGGCGGCGGCGGCGTTTCCGGCCTCGCCTGATGAGGAGGTCGACGCGGACGGCTTCGACGATGACGACGCTGGCGTGGAGAGCAAGATCCTGGCGATCAGGGATTTCCTGGAGGACCCGGACCAGGTCCTCAAATATCCCATTTTTACCGCTTTGATTGACAGTACTACCATTTTGCTGACAATAAAAACGGCTCACTGCTTCGTTGCATTCTGTACCTCTGTCGTGTGGTCTCCTCACAGACGGAGGACGAGATGGTGAGCCTGCTGCAGAACCTAGCAGACATGGACATCACCTACAAGGCTCTCCAGGTCAAACTTGCTTTTAGCTTCCTCTTTTTGTTGGTCGTGTTCAAGGAAAGATTGGTTTGGATGCTTTCTGAGGAGCAGCAGCTCAAGGGGGTGAAAAAAGTTTGCGATTCTGTTTTTGCAGGACACGGACATCGGCCGCCATGTGAATGGCCTGCGTAAGCATCCATCCAGTGAGGTCCGGCAACTGGTGAAGCTGCTCGTTAGGTGATGAACCAGCTGACTGCTCTATTGGATCGATAAGACATAACACTATCTTCTGATAATCTGATTGTGGATTTGTCTTTGTCTTTGGTCTTGCAGGAAATGGAAGGAGATAGTGGATGACTGGGTGAGGCTGCCCAACTCAGGGGGTGATGGTGCTGGCTCGATCATAAGTACGGTGATGTGCATGATTTTGAACTTGTCTAATGCGTTGTGTTTAACTCCAAAGCTTTTGGAATTACTTTGTGTTTGGTGATAACTTTGATTCCTTTTATTTGATTCATGGTGGCAGGCGATGGTGACTCACCTGATAAAGTCCAACCCAAGTACCATCAAAATACTCATGTAACCATTCTTTCCCGCTCCAATGTGGGCCGATCCTCTATTTCTTGTGTTTAGTGATTGCAAATAAAACAACCATGTCACCTCAGATTTAGTATATCCATTTTTCTGGGAGGTTTGATTTGTGGACAGTATCGTGCTAAAGGTGTCTAGTTCAATTTCTCTTTCTAGTAAATTCATTCTGTAAACAAGAAATAGTATACCAAACAAACATTTACTCCTTAAGTGTCATACTTTGTAAGTTTGTAGCACACATCTTTGTAGCAACTAAAAAGGCTAACCAAAAATTTAAATGCTTCATACCAATCTTCTTATACCTTTAAATTCTTTTGCTTGTTTCATTGGCATGCTTGCCAATAAAAATCAATTTATTTTGTTGCTATTATTCAATTGCAGGCTTCAGACTTCAAGAATTCCCCCAGCCCACAGAGGCATAGTGAGTTACCATATCCTTCCCCTAATACTAAGAGGTTTAAGGGCCTTTTTGGATCATCTCCACTAAACTTTAGAGCTCTATAAACTTTAGAGCACTTTAGCTCAGTTTTTACTTTTGAAGTCTAACGCTCTAATGTGAGGTGGGCTAAAGTTTAGGTCTAACTTTAGACCACCTGTTTGGAGCTTTACCTCTAAAGTTTAGAGCTCTAAAGTTTAGAAGGGGATCCAAACAGGCCCTAAGTAGAGCTCGCACTTTCCTGGGCCAACTGATGTACTGACGGTCCCTATTTTGGACCTTAGATGTTTTGAGCTCAGAGAGGTCTAGCAATCATAATTTGGTGGAGCCAACAATGGAGAAGCGTAGAACAAGCCCTGCTCCTGCATACCATAACACAAAGCAGAACAACTATCCTACTATTTCATCATCAGCACCAGCTGTAAGCCTTTGACCATACGGTCCTCTCTGATTTTTCTTACAGCTGTACTTCTCATTGCATAGGAAGTTGTCAATGCTCTATCAGCACGGAGTTGTCATCTGTTCACTAGCCTCACTATACAGTGTACACCGCTCACTGCATACTGGTTACTGGCACTATCATTTAAAGTAGTGAAAAAGACACTTGTCATAATTAGTCACTAACTTTTCTTAGACTTTGAACTTTGCTCTGATCACGTTTAGGATAACAGCGCCCTATTCTTTCATGTGATATTTATAAATAATCTTTCGCAGAGAGCAATGAGGGAGCAAAAGAATACTCTTTTGGATGCTGAGAAGCTAGATTCAGCCAGGAAGAGGCTTCAGGAAAACTACCAGGAAGCTCAAAATGGTAATATTTCAATGGCATGCCCTGCATACTTACAATTGGCTTAGAACCTTAGGAAGCTAAATAGTATCTCACTTCATAATTCTTAGTCTCATTTCCCGTTGAACTTTGTCAAAATGATGCGCTAAGCTGTCAGTGAGAACCAAACGAAGTGTTATTGATATTGATACCCATGTCTCTAACATCTTTTCCGTGCTCCCTTTTCAGCGAAAAAGCAGAGGACAATACAAGTGATGGATATCCACGACATACCTAAGCCGAAGAACAGGAACACCTTCATACGCAAGAGCGGTGGAGGCGGATTCCCAGCAAAGCACCGGTGATCTGCCTAACGGCCATCGTGCCTATACCGGGCTCGCATATTTATTTTGTACCAGCAGAAAACGAAATCTGAAAGCAAACTCTTGTTTTCCGCAGTTTGATTTGTACTCTTGCAGTCCAGTCCACTGTTATTAGTATATACTACCTAGTCCATGAGGCTACGCTTGTACACTCTCTTAAAGATCGGAGAACAGAAGGAAAACAAATTGTGTTTTTTTGTCAAAATCCATGGATAGCTTTGTGTTTTTTTGGGTGGGCATTGGACGGTCGCCTAAGAACAAGGTCGTGCAATGCAGAATGTGTGCTTGGATTTGTAGGAGAATCCAATCATGCACATTGTTTGTCATTTTTTTAATGAGAATAAATAAATAAATAGATACTAGATAGATAGATAAATAGATAGATAGATAACGAGTAGCACGAGCATACATTAATTGGTATGAAGATGGTTCCAGTGGCAAGAGCTGAAGTTGTTTATTAGTCAAAAGTCAAAGCAGCTTTGCATCTCCGTTGGCTTGCGGAAACTAGAGGCCACTTGACACTCGTGTTCGTGTGTGCTGTCCTGTGTTACTCCTGTCCCCGTCGTGGGAAGTGGAGAGCCATGTCGTCGGCACTTTCAGAGTTCAGGCCAGACCAGAGTATTCTGCACCGTCTTCTTCGACCGAAAGGATCAAGATCTTGCTGTGCTAGATTCATCTATCAGAAACCACGATTTCGTCCACGCACCGTCGTCGTCGTCTTCTTCGACTAAACCACTGTTCTTAGCAATGCTAAGCATTGAGGAATAAAGCGAGAACCGTCAAGTTTATGCCGTAGTGGTGGGCATTGTCATATAGCTTTTGCTCGCTATCTAGAAAAAAAAAAAACTATGAATCTACAAAATGACAAAACGTCTTATAATTTGAGATGGAAAAAATATACCTATCATACATGCACTGCACTAAGTCGAAAACTCCATGTAGCAGGAAGCTAATGCAAAAACTTGTCCACAAAGGGGGAAAAAAGGAGACGAGGCTTACACAGACCTAACGTGATACTTGATCAGAAGTCCACAACAGCCTACTACTATACACCTCGATCTATATACATCTATCCTGTCCAGAAATGATTTGGATTGCTCTAGGAATATTTAGAGCCTACTAGTAGTGTGTCACGTGCCTCCTGGATTTCTTGTGATTGAAAACATTAAGGGCCTGTTTGGAACGCAGGAATTTCACAGGAATCACGCAGTAATTTCGCAGGAATCAATTTAATTTCACAGGAAAAACGCAGGAACGGGAAAAAAATCCCGCGTTCTAAACAGGCCTGTTTAGATATACCCAACTAAAATTTAGCTAGCTAAAATTTCGATGTAAAATTTTAGCTAACTAAAAGTTCCTCAGCTAAACTTTAGCTAGGTATTTAGATGCTCCATCTAATAGACTCAACTAATTTTAAGTTGGCTTTAGTTGGGTTGGAATAGTTAAATCTAGCTAAACTTTATCTAAGTTGTTTGGATGCCTAACAGCTAAATTTAGACAACTAGAATTTAGTTGGTGTATCCAAACAGGACCTATGTTGTGTAGGGTGATGATCGTCGTATATTGTTTTTAGTGACTTTTGCTTGGTAGGGAGCCATCAGCCGGTCCTGATAATTTGGAGATCTCAGGACGACATAAAGCTAAAGGATCTTTTACTCAACAATAGAACAGAGTGCCATGCTACAATTTATCATCACTAAAATCATACGACTAAATAGGATAAAGTAATATACTAGATCGAGGCCAATGCATGCCCCTCTCTCCATCCATACCCACACTGGCACACTCACACCTCACAGACAACAGCCTCAAAAACTCTCATGATAAATCAATAATAGCAATCATAACCTATTTGCATGAAGCTATGTCGAATAATAATGTAAAATTTATAAAAAAAAAGCATTAAGTATATGCAAGCCATGGGCAATAAAAATTATGTGATAGTTATCAAATAATTGATATATAATAGGCATGCTTATGTCCGTGTGAAATGCTAGATCATATATTTATACTCTATTTAAAAGAAAACAAGAATTCCATACTGGTAATTTGTTGAGTATTCTGTACTACACCATAAGATTATATTTGATCATAGACAGTGCATTTTTTTTTGAAAGTTAGACAGTGCATTTCATCTTCATATAACATATACCTATCTAAAGAAACACATATACCATATGGTTCCCTATCCCTACCTAGTTCTCTATTTTTATATGCCGTTCAAAACAACATACGTAATGTTGCTCTACTCTCTCTTCCCAAAAAAAAAAGTGCACATCTCATTTTTCAAGGAGCCAACCAATACCAATTTGAATAAATATGTAAAAAGTAATAATATTTATAATAATGAATAAGTATCATCATTATATAAATTTTCTATAAATCTAGTAAAACTTTTAAAAATAGTTATTTCATTGAAAATCGAGACATATTTTCACTTTTTTAGATGGAGGAAGTACTCCGCCTATCCTAAGGGCACCTCCAGTGTTGCAGAGAAAGCGAACCGTGAGCGAGAGAAATCGAACTTTGCACATTGTGGAGACCGAACCGTGTGTGTCAGAACTCAAAGAGAACTCTCCGCAGTAGTCGAACCGAGGTGAGTAAACAAATATTTTCCTTCCGGCCAGCTACCGCTCAACGCTTCACGAGTGATTCAGGAAGCGACACGTAAAGAGAAAATAGTATCTTCTGTTGCTTTCTTGTACGATGTCCGAACCATGCACTAGAGCACTCGAACCAAACCTTATCTCGCCGAACTTGTGTCAGTTCGGTTCGAACAATGCACTGGAGCTGCCCTAAGAGAGGTACTAGCAAGGTGGGCTTTCAAGTAGGTACTCAATATGATTGAATACTAAAATTTTACAGTGGTTCAAATAAATATCAATTAATATTTTATATAATTTTAGCTAAATTTACTCATGCATATACATACCATGATACTAAGTAAACAACATGTACATGGGCTTTAGGTTAGGATGAGACTCTCCTGACTTTGATCCCTGTGTTTTTTTTTTTTTTTTTTGCAGGGGAAGGATTGCTCTCTGTGATTTTAAGTAGTTGACATATGGGCTTGGTAAATTTACTTCATAATTAGGCCCACCTGCCAGTGACTCAAAATCACAGGGAGCAAAGTCAGAGGATCTGCTTCCTTTACGTTGTTGCACTCATCTTCCTAAGCTTTGAAAATGCCTTGTTGAGGACCGGGCCCAGTGAAGGCCAAGAATCGTCAAATGAGCAACTATAGCGAAGAAAGAAGAAAAGGATGGATCATGGATGCAATAAGTAAATTGGACCGTTCCAATTGGTTTGGCATCATCTATGATCTGAAGCAAAATATAAGTGTGAGCATCTAGGCCCCCAGTGGGTTTCGGTGATTGGATGACAACGGTAAATTACTATGACTAACGTATGTTTTGCAGAAACAGTTGAGTTAGGTCATGGTAATGATGATCGTGAGGGCACTATGGTATTCATGCCCCCTTAGCGGTGGAATTCGTTCGGTCTTCAAAGGATGGACGACGAAGACGGTGATAGGCTAGTGCTAAGTGTCATTTGGTGTTGAAGGACACTTAGAGTAGCATAGGTCTTTGCTTTATCTTTGGCCGTACTATAAAGAGGGGTTTGAATGAGTAGCTTGACCTAGGTGAGACTTTTGAGTTAGGTGTGGTGCACACTTGTTAACCAAAGCCCTAGGTAGCTTAGAAAGGTCCCTAAGATCATAAGGAAGAAAGTTCGTGAAGGGAGCGTCGCAAACCGAAGTCGTTTCGGACTTCAAAATGTGACCGGACGCTTCAACCCTAATGACCGGACTGGTGCGCGGTCGCTGGGCTGAGTGGCTGTCACGCTTGGTTTGGCTAAGAGGCAGTCGCAACCGGACGCTCTTCAGTATTCGACCGGACGTCCAGGAGGTGAGTCCGGTGCGTCCAGAGAGATTCCAGAGAGGAAATTGATGACCGGACGCGTCCGGTCAGTGGTGATCGGACGCATGGGTGCGTCCGGTCAGTGTATCGTACTGGTGTCAGGGCTAACGTCACGTAGCCGTTAGACACTGACCGGACGCGTCCGGTCACCCCGACAGGTGCGTCCGGTCAGTGTGTAACTGGCTGGACTTACCCCTTCGTGCATGTTTTGAGTTGGGGGGTATAAATATGCTTCCCCCTCATTCATGTTGTTTCTCTCTGCTCATTTGAAAGGTTCCCAAACACATTGTGATTACAAGTGAGTGCAAGAGGCCTAGTGAGGTTGAGAGATTTGATAATTGAGTGATCAAACACCTCATTAGTGAGTAGAGAGTAGCAAGCAAGGTGCATCCCCATCTCATTAGCCTTGCGTTGGTCAAGTGAGAGTTCTTGCTTGTTACTCTTGGTGATCGGCAATCACCTATAGACGGCTTGGTGGCCGATCAGAGAGCTTGGTATCATCCGATGGAGGCATTGTGGATGACCCAAGCCAAGTTGTGACCGGTAGCGAGCGATTCACCGGGCGGGAGTGGCGAAGAATCAGCTCGTAGTGAGCACTTGATCCTTGCGCGGATCAAGGGGGAGCGATACCCTTGCGCGGGTGCTCCAACGAGGACTAGGGGGGTGTGCCGACACCTCGATACCTCGGCAAAAAGATCGTCGAGTCATCTCTACTCTTTTACTTACGCATTTACATTCAAGCAATTCAATTCCGCATTACACTTGTTGTTCATCCCAAATTGAATTGCCATGCTAGAGTAGAATTGGCTTAGTGATAATCTTTTGTGCTATTGATTCTTGTCATCACACTTCTAGGCACTAGGGGGTTAATTGGGGCTTGATAGGTTTTATTATTGCAAGAAGTTTTAGAAAAGCCCAATTCACCCCCCCCTCTTGGGCATCTTGATCCTTTCAATTGGTATCGGAGCCTCGTGCTCTCGATTTAGGCTTAACCGCCTAGAGTTAAGATGTCCGGAGGTGATGGTCCACCTCCCATGTTCGAGGGAGACGACTTCCCATATTGGAAAATCCGTATGGAGTCGTACCTAGAAGCGGTTGATGTTAAATGCCTCAATGCCGCGATCACCGGCTTTGCCAAGCCCAAAGAAGGCACTAGCCTCACTCCTAATGAGGAGGAAAATGAAAATGGAATGCAAAAGCCAAAAACATCCTTTTTAGAGGCATTTGCAAGGATGTGTTCAATCGTGTTCGGAACCACAAAAATGCCCATGATCTATGGGAAAATATTTGTGCGCTCCATGAGGGAACCAAGAGTGAGCGTGAGGAGCGTTATCATTTGGTTGTGCAAAAGATGAACTCGTTTGAAATGCTTGCTCATGAAAATGCAAATGAAATGTACTCACGCTTGAATGTTCTTGTAGAGGAGCTCAATGGTCTTGGCCTCACACAAATGCAACCATCCGATGTTGTGAGGAAGATCCTATGTGTCCTTCCCATTGACAAGTATGGACACATTGTGACCGTGCTACATCAAGGTGATCTTTCCACATCTACACCAACACAAGTCTTGGGGAAGATCAATGCTCATGAGATGTACATGCACATCACACCAAGTGGTGGCTCCTCCACCGACAAGAAGAAGGACTTGGCCTTCAAAGCAAGCCATGACAAGAAGGGCAAGTCCAAGGCTATTGAGGTGCATCATGAGAGCACAAGCGATGATGAAGATGATTCCAACATTGCTCTCATGGTGAAGAAGACCACCAAGATGTTGAAGAAGCTTCACAAGAATGGAGTCAACTTTGACTCAAGAAAGAAGAAATTCTTCACAAGTAGCAAGAGGAGACCAATCTCCGAAATGGATTGCTACAATTGCGGTGAGCTTGGCCATCTTGCTCATCAATGCACCAAGCCCAAGAAAGAGAGCTACAAGACAAGAACAGAACAAGGGCAAGAAGTATGACTCATCAAGTGAAGATGAGAAGAAGGATGAAAAGCCCTACTACAAGAAGGATGGCAAGAAAAAGAAGCAACAATACACAAGAAAGGTGGGAAGGCTTACATTGTTGGTGATTGGCTCACCGACATTGACTCCTCCGGTGGCTCATCAAATGAAGATAGTGATGATGAGAAGGAGAAGGTGGCCGCTCTAGTCATTGGCTCCTCTACACCACCACCACCACCGTCACCATCATCATCTACACACCTATGCCTTATGGCCAAGGGTGACCGGAAGGTACAAAACAATGATGACTCTAGTGATAGTGATAGTGATGGTGAATTTGAGGCTCCCACTTATGATGAACTTGTCAAATTGCTAAATGACTACTCTAAAATCATAAGAAAGACTAGAGCTAAAAATGAGAAGCTTGTTGATGAAAATGAATCTCTTGTTGAAAAGTGTGATCATGCTATTCATGCTAGTGATGAACTAAAAGATGAACTTGCAACTATGTCATCCACTATCAAGGAGCTCAAGTCCTCTAACAAGGAGCTCAAAGCTAAAAATGAAAAACTTGATAAGATGCATAGTGACCTTTCCACTAGTCATGCTTTGCTTAAGGAACAATATACTCAAGTGAAAGTAGATTATGATACTCTCACCATTGCTTATGATATGCTTTCACATGAGACACATGATGCTCCTAACCTTGTTGTTAAGTGTGACATAGCAACATCTTGTGAGGACTTGGTTAGTGAGCATGTTGAGCAAAGTGCTAGTGGCAAGGGCAAGAAAGTGGTTGAGGCCGATCACTATGATGACTATGTCAAGATCAAGAATGAGAATGCAAAGCTCAAGGTTGATCTAGAAAAGCTTTCAACCACCAAGCAAGTTATCATTCAATCTCATGACGATGACTATAGCATGACACTTGAGCTAGACATGCTAAAAGAAGAGAACAAGAGATTAAAGATGGAGAGGGACTACAAAATGACACCATCTCAATTGGAACTCCAACAAGAGAATGACAAGCTCAAGAGGAGAGAAAGAGCACCTCACCACCGGTTTGAGGAACTTCACCAAGGGTCAATGTCTTCAAAGTGAGCTTCTCATGAACACCGTCATGAAGACCAATAGAAATGGCATTGGCTTTCTTGAAGAGAAGATGAAGCAACGCAAGAGCATCACTAAGCCAAAGAAGAAGAAGATTGGGAGATGCTATGAGTGTGGAAAGGAAGGACACTTTGCTCATGCTTGTGAGGAGCCAAAGCCCACACCCTTGCCCAAGCATGCTAGACCCTTTGCCTTCAATGCTCACTACATGCTTAGACAAGATTCTAGTGGCAAAGTGAAGGTTATGTTTATGGGGCCACCTAACAAGAATAGGCCAAGGCAAATTGGGTTGCTAAGTCACTAGTTGAGAAAGTTAAGGGACCGCAACAAGTTTGGGTCCCGAAAGCTCAAGCTTGATTTCTTGTGTGTAGGTGAACTACAAGACCGGTGGATCACATTGGGTAATTGATAGTGGATGCACACAACATATGACCGGAGATCCCCGGATGTTCACCTCACTAGAAGAGAATGTCGATGACCAAGAAAAGATAACATTTGGTGACAACTCAAAGGGCAATGTCAAAGGATTGGGCAAAGTGGCTATATCAAACGATCATACCATCTCCAATGTGCTTCTAGTTGCATCATTAAGCTTCAACTTGCTATCCGTTGGGCAACTATGTGATCTTGGCTTTCAATGCTTGTTCACCGACAAGGAAGTGGTTGTAACCAAGAAAGATGATATACAAGTGATATTCAAAAGGCTTTAGATACAACAATCTCTATCTAGTGGATTTTACCTCCGAAGATGCCAACTTGAAGACATGTTTGTTCACTAAGCAATCTCTTGGTTGGCTTTGGCATAGAAGATTAGCACATGTTGGAATGAACACTCTCAACAAGCTATTGAAGAAGGATTTGGTTAGGGGCTTGAAGGATGTCAAATTTGAGAAGGACAAATTGTGTAGTGCATGTCAAGCCGGCAAGCAAGTTGCAAATACACATCCAACCAAAGCTTTTGTGTCAACATCAAGAGAGTTAGAGCTACTTCACATGGATCTATTTGGACCAACAACATATGCTAGCTTGGGTGGAAATCTCTATTGTCTAGTGATTGTTGATGACTACTCTAGATACACTTGGGTATTCTTTCTTCATGACAAATCCGAAGCAACCCCTTCATTCAAGAAGTTTGCCAAGAGAGCCCAAAATGAGTTTGACTTGAAGATCAAAAAGATAAGAAGTGACAATGGAAGAGAGTTCGACAACACCCACATTGAGCAATATTGTGATGAAGTTGGGATCAAGCATGAAGTCTCCGCAACCTACACACCACAACAAAATGGGGTAGTTGAGAGGAAGAACCGAACACTAATCACCCTAGCAAGGACTATGTTAGATGAGTACACTACACCGGAAAGATTTTGGGCGGAAGCAATCAACACCGCTTGCTATGCATCAAACCGGTTGTTCCCCCATCGTCTCCTTGGCAAGACCCCCTATGAGCTACTCAACAACAAGAAGCCGGATGTATCCTTCTTTAGAGTGTTTGGTGCAAATGCTACATCTTCAAGAAGCGCCAACACCTAGGGAAGTTTCAACGCCGATGTGATATTGGTTTTCTTGTTGGTTACTCATTGAAGTCCAAAGCATATCGAGTATTCAACCATGCCACCGGGATGGTAGAGGAAACATATGATGTGGAATTCGATGAATCTAATGGCTCTCAAGGAGAGCATGAAAATCTTGATGATGTAGGTGATGAACCATTGAGGGATGCAATGAAGAACATGCCGGTTGGAGCCATCAAGCCTAAAGATGATGATGATGATGATGTGCAAGTCATTGACAAGCCATCCTCATCACATGTACCACTTGATGATGACAAAGATGGGAGGGATCCAAATGAAGATACTCATGTCTCCCATGATCAAATGGTGGTACACGCTCAAGATGTTGATGCTCCACAAGCGGCCCCTCAAGTGGTTGATCGAAGGACTACTCCTCTACTACAAGCTCATCCTCAAGATCTCATCATAGGGAGTCCGACAAGGGGTGTAATGACTCGCTCTCAAAAACTTGCTTTATTTATGGAACATCACTCCTTTGTTTCTCTTGTTGAGCCTACCATTGTAGATGAAGCTCTAGGTGATCCGGATTGGGTGAATGCCATGCATGAAGAATTAAACAACTTCACCCGCAACCAAGTTTGGACACTTGAAGAGCGACCAAAAGGCGCAAGAGTCATTGGAACAAAATGGGTGTTTAGGAACAAGCAAGATGATCAAGGCAAGGTTGTTAGAAACAAGGCAAGGCTAGTGGCAAAGGGGTTCTCTCAAGTTGAAGGCTTGGATTTTGGAGAGACCTTTGCACCGGTTGCAAGACTCGAAGCCATTCGTATCCTCCTTGCATATGCATCACATCATGACATTAAATTATATCAAATGGATGTGAAAAGTGCATTTTTAAATGGCTTCATAAATGAACTAGTCTATGTTGATCAACCTCCCGGGTTTGAAGACCCTAGATATCCTAATCATGTTTATAGGTTGTCCAAGGCGCTTTATGGGCTCAAGCAAGCCCCTAGAGCGTGGTACGAGCGCCTCCGGGACTTCCTAATTGAGAAGGGCTTCACCATTGGGAAGGTCGACACCACACTATTCACCAAGAAGCTTGATGGAGAGATCTTCATTTGTCAAGTCTACGTCGATGATATCATCTTCGGGTCAACAAATGAAGCCTATTGCAAGGAATTTGGTGACTTGATGTCGAAGGAGTTCGAGATGTCGATGATTGGCGAGCTCACATTTTTCCTAGGCTTTCAAGTCAAGCAATTGAAGGAGGGGACTTTTATATCTCAAGAGAAGTACACAAAAGACCTCCTCAAGCGCTTCAACATGGATGATTGCAAGCCTATCAAGACTCCAATGCCAACCAACGGACATCTCGACCTAGATGAGGGAGGTAACCCGGTTGATCAAACTCTCTACCGTTCTATGATTGGTAGTTTGTTATACTTGACCGCATCTAGGCCCGACATCATGTTTAGTGTGTGCATGTGTGCTCGTTTTCAAGCCGATCCTAGGGAATCACATCTCATAGCGGTGAAGAGAATCCTTAGGTACCTCAAGCACACCCCAAGCATTGGCCTTTGGTATCCCAAAGGAGCTAACTTCCAACTCGTTGGGTATTCCGATTCGGATTACGCGGGTTGCAAAATTGATAGAAAAAGCACATCCGGAGGGTGCCATTTGCTTGGGAGATCTCTAGTGTCATGGAGTTCAAAGAAGCAAAATAGTGTGGCCTTGTCTACCGCCGAGGCGGAATACATAGCCGCGGGTGCTTGTTGTGCACAAATCCTTTACATGAAGCAAACCCTTTTAGATTATGGTGTAGTTCTAGAAAGGGTACCTTTGTTGTGTGACAATGAGAGCGCGGTTAAGCTTGCTAACAACCCGGTTCAACACTCTCGCACAAAGCACATAGATATTCGCCATCACTTCCTTAGAGATCATGTTTCCAAGAAAGATATATCCTTAGAGGGAGTTAGAACCGAAGATCAATTGGCGGATATCTTCACAAAACCCCTAGATGAGAGCACCCTTTGTAGATTGCGAAGTGAGCTCAATGTGCTTGATCTAAGTAACTTTGTCAAAAGGTGAAAGGGGGTTGTCTTTGCATTGCATTGTATCATATGCCATGTTTAAATTATGCTATGCACATAGGCTTGTCAGACGTGGTTAAGATAACCGCCCTAAAAAAAGCGTGTGAAGAAGCTTACCCATGAGCAAACTTGACAAGCAACCTAGATTCAAATTCCGCTTTGCATTGCATATGCATGTTTGTTGCTTTGTCGTTTCTTTTCGGTTATGTTTTGAGCAACCGCTGTGTTCGTCCACCGCTAGGGGGAGCATTTGAGGCTCTAATTGGTTAAGACCCCTAGTTTTGGTGGCCACATGTTGTCTCCTTGGAGCTTTATTGCCTATTTTATCTAAAAATTTAACTTAGCCTATGGCAAATTATTTGAAAAATTTGAGGGTTTGAGAGAGGTCACTCCTCTAGGTTCCAACTAGTGTTTATGCTTCTTATTTGAGTTGGAACTTGGTTGGGAGAAGTCGGCGCGAAAAATCGAGTCAAAACTGTGTTTTCCCTGTGACCGGACGCTGCGACCGGACTCATAGGGTGCGTCCGGTCAGTGCAGAGCGCGCGCAAGTGAACAGTGTCTTCGGCGCGTCCGGTCAGGAATTTGATCGTGCGTCCGGTCCATTGCCAGCGGTTGACCGGACGCTGGGTGAGTCCGGTCATGTCTGATCGGACGCGTCCGGTCGTGGAAATCGCGTTCCGGGAGCTCTCTGTTCGTGACCGGACGCTGGGTGCCGTGCGTCCGGTCGGTTCGAGCAGTGCGTCCGGTCGTCACTTAACGAGCGCAATAAACTCATCCAACCGACACGTGGGCCTCACATCTTCTTCTTCCTCGTCGCGCCAGCCCGTGCCTATCTCCGCACCGCCGTCTCTCCCGCGCGCCGCACCACCTCGCCCCGGCGTGCCCGCTCCCGCCGGCGCTCGCCGCGCCCCGGCTGTGCCCGCTCCCGCCCCGCCCGCGCCACCTCGGTCGCCGCAACCCGCGCCGCGCCCGTGCCCAAGCTCGCCGGACCTCCTGTTCGCCGGAGTTCCCGCCGGATTCCTCCTCGCCGGCGTTCTTCCCCATCGGATTCCTCTCCGGCTCGTCCTCTCTCCGGCCGACCCTCCGCAGTGAGCTTCCACCCCTCTCCATATACCCTGCCCACCAGGTGTTCGGCGAAATGTCTCAACCAATGTCCGGCTGTTTAACTTTTTTTTTGGCCGTTTTCTCGCGCAGATCCTTCCGGCGAGACATCTTGGTGCCCGCACGTGTCGGTGTCTTACCTACGCTTCGTCGGTTCATCGTGTCTCGTCGTGCAGGTAGCAACGCCGCTTCTTTCTCATCTCACTATGCTTTGCTTCCGATAGGGCCTTTATCTCTAGATTATATGCTTATATATATCCCTATCTCTTTGCAGCGAGTCGGTCCGATTCAGTGCGCAGTGGCAGTGACAGCTAAATCCGGGGCCAAGCCCGCGGATACGGAACGAGGCCAAGCCTCTGAGGTTCAGTCCAGTCTTCTGGTTTACTTGACAGTGGTCCTCAGTGGCAGTGCGTCTTGTCAGTGGTTGTGATTCTCAGTGGCAGTTGGCAGCAGTCAGTGGCAGTTGTTCTGTTCTTGTAGCGATGGCTCGCTGCAAGAACGTCGGCGGAGGTCCCGGGGACGATCCTCCTCCCCCGCCTCCTCCCTCTGGCGACAAGGGGAAGCGGCCTCAGAAGCTCGTCTCCAAGAAGCGCAAGCGCCGCGATCGAGATTCAGAGATTGCGCTTGCAGGCTCGAGCAGCCGAGAGGGCAGAGCAGGGTGGTTCCACCGGTGGTCTGCGGATTCACGACTCTTCTACAGAGCAGGCCGGTCAGGGCAGTAGTCAGCAGGCTGTTACGCGCATTCGCGATCTCCTTACAGAGCAGCAGGTTCAGGCCTTACTTCAGACAGAGGGTGGCGTCGTCCGGGTCCGCGGTCACGAGTACTCCTTGACGACCCGGCTGACGTCCTCCCTCCGGACTTTCAGTTTCCGTCCGAGGCAGCTTCAGCCCTCGCCGCAGCTTCAGCCGGCGGTTCTGCTCCAGAGGCCCAGGCAGAGGGTCAGCCAGAGGAGCAGCCAGCTCAGCAGCCTCTCCGTAGGTCTACCCGTGCTCGCACTCAGGTTTCTCCTCGACCTGAGGGACAGAGGCGGGGTGGACGAGCCCCTCCGAGGCCACAGGGACCCCCACCTGTGGAGCACTTGGACCTGCGGACAGCGACAGCACGTCAGGTGCAGGCTCTTCGTTTGATATCCTATGAGGAGGAGTGGTTCCCAGCGGCCGGCACCCTCAGGCAAGAGGGGTTTTTACACAGTTATCAGGAGGACTTCTACCGGGCCTACGTCAACAGCGGTGTCCACATCAGACCACACAGAGTTTGCCCGCTGGAGACGATCGTTGCAGTTGCTGGTGAGGCCATCCGTCCGATGCTACCTATCTACCTGGACTAGAGATCTGCTTGGACGAGGTGGCCTGTACATGAGGATTGGGTCGACAGTTCTACGCTTCCCTGTGGATCTCCCCGGATCACCGGTTCCTCCACTTCGCCTTCAGGGGGAGGTCCTACAGGCTCTACAGCTCTGTGCCAGAGAGTACCTCGGTTTGACAGTTACCCGACCAGAGTGCACACGTTGTTACGGCGAGACAGAGCCCCCAGGCGACCACACGCAGGAGAGATTCCACCAGCAGACTTGGTTCGTGCCTGCTTCCGGGAGCCGTTCGACGAGGGGTCCAGCGGCGTCCTCGTGACTTGACGCCACGGCCCGCCTCGTGAACGAGGTTATGAGGCGTACTCTTCTTCCCGGACAGGCTACAGAGAGGGGTGACCAGGATCCAGATTTGGCTATTCACCACTTGTTCTCTCAGCTAGAGTTTGACATTTGGGATGTTATTTCAGAGATGGAGGACACATTGCAGAGGGCTTCAAGGGTCACCGCCAGCTTCCTATGCTCACATCATTGTTTCCTTTTGCGGCGGATTATCCAGGCTTGCTTCCAGAGCTTTCCAGTACGTTCGAGTGCTCGCCTTACGCCCCACGATTGCCGGGGACCGTCCAGACACTCGCCCCAGAGGTCAGCGCCAGAGGCCAGTGGTTACTGAGACAGAGGCTGAGCAGGACGAGGCAGTCGACAGCTGGCAGAGGCTGAGCTTGCCGTCTGAGGCAGAGGGAGAGGACCCTGACGACGAGTTCCCGTCGACAGCACCGACGACGACTACGCTCCTCTTCCGAGGATGCGTCCACAGGGTGCTCACGACTCCGAGGCCTCCTCCTCGCGTATGGCAGGCTCCGACCCAGCACTCCTAGCCATCCTTCTCGGATGGAGCAGCAGCAGTCTCGCCTTTCCGAGGAGGTTCAGCGTCAGGCTGAGGAGCAGCGCAGACAGGCACAGGAGCAGGCCCCTGGCAGAGGCACAGGCAGTGGCAGCAGCTCAGGCACAGGAGCGCCAGGACGCTCTCCAGAGGCAGATGATTCAGCTTCAGACACAGACTCTAGCCTTCATGGAGAGGATGGCAGCTATTCCACAGTTACCCCAGCCGCCTCAGTTTCAGCTGCAGCAGCCCGGACCGTCGACCTCGTTCTATCGTCAGCTCCTTCGTCGACGGTCTCGCCTTTCCCTCAGTACCCGCAGTGGTTCTCACCTCAGCCAGGGCAGCTGCCAGGGTTCACACCGCTTCCGTCAGGCTTCACTCCTACTCAGACGGAGTCGAGTCGGTCCTAGTGACACCGAGGAGTTGGGCTTCCTTAGTGAGCTCACCGGCCTGCCCACACCTCCTGAGTTTCAGTTGCCGGTGACCTCCGCTCCAGCTCCAGCTACTGGTACCACAGAGACCCTACCTTCCTCAGTAGCGTCGTCAGAGCCACCGGTCCCTCAGAGTCAGACTCCTCCAGTCAGTTCAGCGCCGAGCCTTCGTGACAGTGACCGTGGACCAGCGAGGACAGCGGCCGTGCTTCCAGGAGCAGAGCCTCAGCAGCCAGTGCAGTCAGATCACAGTACGTCGTCCGACGAGGCGAGACCTACCTGGCTCAGTTCGAGACTCTTCCGCGCACCTCGTCGCCCGGCTCGTCTGCTCCACTCCCGCCTTCCGACCCTTAGGTTTTGGTCTTTGATGCCAAAGGGGGAGAGAGCGTATGTTAGACGTAGGGGGAGCCTGTGAGAGGGTTTCGGTTCTTTTGTTTGATCTTGCACTCATATGCATACATGTTTATCTTTTGGCACCCGTACGATATGTGTATGTCTTTTGGTTGTGACATGTGATGCTACACTTGTTATATACTCATGTCACTCATTTATGCTCAGTTGTGACATGTCATGCTTCACTCGTTATCTTATACATGTCACTTGCTTATGCTCATTTACTTTGCTTCCGCACTTATACTCCGATAAATGAGCTTGTTCATAAGTACTTGTGTTAATTCTTATATGTTGAGTACTTATGCTGGACTTGGTTCGTATAAGCATGCCTAACTCCTTTTGATCTTATTGTCACATGCTTATATGAATCAAGCGATTGAAAACCTCACCTCTCTTTCAAACATACTTGAGGTTGTCATCAATCACCAAAAAGGGGGAGATTGTGAGCATCTAGGCCCCCAGTGGGTTTCGGTGATTGGATGACAACGGTAAATTACTATGACTAACGTATGTTTTGCAGAAACAGTTGAGTTAGGTCATGGTAATGATGATCGTGAGGGCACTATGGTATTCATGCCCCTTAGCGGTGGAATTCGTTCGGTCTTCAAAGGATGGACGACGAAGACGGTGATAGGCTAGTGCTAAGTGTCATTTGGTGTTGAAGGACACTTAGAGTAGCATAGGTCTTTGCTTTATCTTTGGCCGTACTATAAAGAGGGGTTTGAATGAGTAGCTTGACCTAGGTGAGACTTTTGAGTTAGGTGTGGTGCACACTTGTTAACCAAAGCCCTAGGTAGCTTAGAAAGGTCCCTAAGATCATAAGGAAGAAAGTTCGTGAAGGGAGCGTCGCAAACCGAAGTCGTTTCGGACTTCAAAATGTGACCGGACGCTTCAACCCTAATGACCGGACGCTGGGGCGTGCGTCCGGTCAGTTGGTTTGGCTAAGAAGCAGGCTTGGCTTCGACCGGACGCACCAGGAGGTGAGTCCGGTCGCGTCCAGAGAGGTTCCAGAGAGGGAAATTGATGACCGGACGCGTCCGGTCAGTGGTGATCGGACGCATGGGTGCGTCGGCAGTCAGTGTATCGTACTGGTGTCAGGGCTAACGTCACGTAGCCGTTAGACACTGACCGGACGCGTCCGGTCACCCCGACAGGTGCGTCCGGTCAGTGTGTAACTGGCTGGACTTACCCCTTCGTGCATGTTTTGAGTTGGGGGGTATAAATATGCTTCCCCCTCATTCATGCTGTTCTCTCTTGCTCATTTGAAAGGTTCCCAAACACATTGTGATTGCAAGTGAGTGCAAGAGGCCTAGTGAGGTTGAGAGATTTGATAATTGAGTGATCAAACACCTCATTAGTGAGTAGAGAGTAGCAAGTGTGCATCCACCCATCTCATTAGCCTTGCGTTGGTCAAGTGAGAGTTCTTGCTTGTTACTCTTGGTGATCGGCATCACCTAGACGGCTTGGTGGCGATCGGAGAGCTTGGTGATCATCCGGAGGCATTGTGGATGACCCAAGCCAAGTTGTGACCGGTAGCGAGCGATTCACCGGGCCGGACGGAGTGGCGAAGAATCAGCTCGTAGTGAGCACTTGATCCTTGCGCGGATCAAGGGGGAGCGATACCCTTGCGCGGGTGCTCCAACGAGGACTAGGGGGGTGTGCCGACACCTCGATACCTCGGCAAAAAGATCGTCGAGTCATCTCTACTCTTTACTTACGCATTTACATTCAAGCAATTCAATTCCGCATTACACTTGTTGTTCATCCCAAATTGAATTGCCATGCTAGAGTAGAATTGGCTTAGTGATAATCTTTTGTGCTATTGATTCTTGTCATTCACACTTCTAGGCACTAGGGGGTTAATTGGGGCTTGATAGGTTTTATTATTGCAAGAAGTTTTAGAAAAGCCCAATTCACCCCCCCTCTTGGGCATCTTGATCCTTTCAATAAGCAACATCGGTCTCCTTTACAAATTTCTATATCTACTAGCATGGCACTATATGCTCAATGATGTCTTTAGGTTAGGAAGGGAGTCAATAGGGACAATTGTGTACCGCACAATCAAGGGGGTGTTTGGTTATTGCCCCGTAGAGTTTAGTCATTTTTAGTCACTAAAATTTCACACACCTCCACTAAAAGTCACTTTTAACACTACAACTCTAGTGACCTCCACTAAATTTTAGTGGCTAAACTCTAGGGGATGGGAACCAAACACCCCCTTAGAAAGGTTTGAAGGAAAATGAGCCGAAGAACATTGATTTATGGAGGAGACAAAACCAAGGGCGGCGGAGGCACTGGGATGAGCCGACAACATTGGTTTATCAGGATGGACACTAGTTGACGAGGGTGATCGACACGGTGCAATAAACCACAAAAGGATAATACAAGTCATGTGAGTCTAAGTTTGAAGATGAGCCTAAGGCCATCTTTAGGTTTCCTTTTGTGGAATTTTTAGATAATAGAAAGAGCAAAAAGAAGACGCATGTAATGTAATAATATAGTAATTCCTTAAAATTTCAAACTAATCTGCCGGCCATAAATCTGAATTTGGGCTTATATCTACTCGTAGAAATAAAACTCCCCACATGCTCATTGAGAGAGGGAGAGAGGGGATACCTCTGCACCTCTCGTTGCCGGCCAGCTAAAACGGGATCACGGAGAGAGAGAGGCCGTTCCAAGCGTAACGTGCCTCGATTCCCGCGCAAACCGGCTTTCTCTCTCCAGCCACCACCTCACCGCCTCGTCTCTCTCTCTCTCTTGCTCTGCATGCCTCCTCCTCAGCCATCCGTGCCAACAAACAACCACTGACCTCGCCATTGCTCATTCCTTCCCCGACTTACACCCGGCCGGCCACCCACCGGAGATGGACAGCCGGAGCCAAGTGCCCTACAAGTCCAGCAGCTTCTCGCCGGCGAGCACCCGTGACGACGGCGGCAGGACCCGGGAGGTCGACCGCAACTTCTCCCTCGGCGCCGTCCGCGACGACAAGAGGGACCTTCCGCACGGCGGCTCCAGCAGGGAGCAGTCAATCAAGGAGGAGGAGGACGAGAGGAGGAGGAGGGTGACCATGGGGCGCGACGAAGCGGCGGCGGGGAGGAGGGTCCGGGCTCGGGCGGAGGGGGAGGGGATGCGGCGAGCCGGACCTCGCCTCGCTGTCGGCGGAGGTCGACGCGTTCCTCGCGGGCCAGGACGACGGCGCGCCGGTGAGCGTCACGGAGACGACGCTGGAGAGGTTCGCCAACGCCGTCGAGCTGCTGGTCGCCAGGTCCGACGGCGGCGCCGAGGACAAGGACAAGTGGGAGTCGCAGGCGGCGGCGAGCCGTCGGCGCTGTCGGGCGCGATCACGCGCATCGCGGCGCTCTCGTCCGCGCTCGGCAAGAGCCCCGAGGGCGGCGGCAGGCACGCGGCGGCCGTGAACCGCGTGACGGCCTGCTGCAAGGGCCATGGCGTTCCTGGAGGAGGAGTTCCTTTGCTGATGGAGGACCGCGCGTCCCCAAGACGGGCGGCGGCGAGCACGGCGGCGGCGGCGCGGCGCACGAGCCGACCGGTGCGTCCTGGCGCCGCGGCCGGTCGGCGGCGTCGGACGGCGGCGGGAAGCTGGAGTCCGCGCCGCCGTACCGGCGGGAGACCGTGGAGCGGCTCCACGCGATGGCGGACGCCATGGTTGCCGGCGGGTACGCGACGGAGTGCTCGCAGATGTTACTGGTGGCGCGGCGGAACGCGTTCGACGCGACGCTGCAGGGGCTCGGGTACGAGAAGTCCAACATGGACGACGTGGTGAAGATGGCGTGGGAGGCGCTGGAGGCGGTGATCGTGACGTGGACCAAGGCGTTCCGGCACGCCATCAACGTGGGCCTGTCGACGGAGCACGAACTGTGCGCGCGCGTCTTCGCGGGCCGCCACGCCGCCGTGGGCCGCGGCATCTTCGCCGACTGTCGCGCTGCGTCATGCTGCACATGCTCAGCTTCACGGACGCCGTGGCCATGACGAAGCGCGCCGCCGAGAAGCTGTTCAAGGTGATCGACATGTACGAGGCGGTCCGCGACGCGGCCCCGGTCATCGAGGCCTTCCTGTCGGCCGACGAGCGGCCGCCGCCGCCGCCGCCGAGCACACCACCACACAACCAGTCGGGGCTGGCGCGAGCTCAGTCCGAGATGGCCGCGGTGCGGACCCGGCTCTTCGGCGAGTCCGCCGCCGCCATCTTCCGCGAGCTGGAGAGCTCGATCCGCGCCGACGCCGGGAAGCAGCCGGTGCCCGGCGGCGCGGTGCACCCGCTGACCCGCTACGTGATGAACTACCTCAAGTACGCGTGCGAGTACAACAGCACGCTGGAGCAGGTGTTCCGCGAGCACCACGGCAACGGCAATGGCGGCGGCGACGGCGACGGCGACGACGGCAACCCGTTCGCGGCGCAGCTGATGGAGGCGATGGAGCTGCTGCACGGGAACCTGGAGGCCAAGTCGCGGCTGTACAAGGACCCGTCGCTGAGCAACATCTTCCTGATGAACAACGGGCGGTACATGCTGCAGAAGATCCGGGGCTCGCCGGAGACGAACGCCATGCTCGGCGAGGCGTGGGCGCGGAAGCAGTCCACCAACCTGCGGCAGTACCACAAGAACTACCAGCGGGAGGCGTGGAGCCGCGTGCTGGGCCTGCTGCGCGACGACGGCGTGCTGACGGTGAAGGGCCACGTGCAGAAGCCCGTGCTCAAGGAGCGGTTCAAGCAGTTCAACGCCGCCATGGACGAGATCCACCGGACGCAGGGCGCCTGGGTCGTCGGCGACGAGCAGCTGCAGTCGGAGCTGCGCGTCTCCATCGCCGCCGTCGTCGTGCCGGCCTACCGCTCCTTCCTCGGCCGCTTCGCGCAGCACTTCAGCGCCGGGAGGCAGACGGAGAAGTACGTCAAGCTCAGCGCCGAGGACGTCGAGACCATCATCGACGAGCTCTTCGACGGCAACGCCACGTCCATGACCAGGAGGAAATAGCACTACTATCAATTTATCACGGCGCGCGCGCATTGGTCGTCGGTTCAGCTAATCAATCCATTATCGATTAATTGTCTCTCCCTTCAAAAATCTTCTTTTTATCTTCTTCTGTTAATTAAAAATGTTACTGTACTAATTTGGTCCAACATCAGTTGATCCATGTACTAAGAACTGTACTTACTACGTACTTCTCTCAGGGGTCGGTCAGGGCAGCTAGATGGTTTCTGTAATTTGTACCCATGTATTGCCTGATGACATTATAAACCAACCTGTTCTTCCAAATGTAATGCTACAATTGCAGCTCGATAAGTTCAGTTCAGGCAAAATCTCATCAGAAATCTATCGATCGGTAAATAAGAAACCGAGATGTCTACGTTCAATACAAATCTTTCATTCAGGTTCAGAACTTGATCTGTTCTTTCAGCCTGAACCTCAACCGACTTTTGTGTTGACCTTGACGTGCCCTCCACCGGGACTCCATGTTCCTCACCGTCGACGAACACGGCGAGCGTCCCCGCGCCGACGTCGCGCACCACGTTGACTCATTGAGCCAGAACCAGCGTTGGAGTGTCTCATGGTTAGCTTCTTTGCAGCAGCAGCAATATAATATCTTGTGTCAACATGATTAGACGAAAAGCACTGGCACAGTTCAATGCACTACTCCACTCATCTATCCTGCCTGCCGCTTATCAAGCTCTGGACGCGCTAGACACAAATTCGATCATCAGAGAACTTTTCTTGTAAGAAAAGAATGTGACGTTTCTTGATCATCAGGACAGAGAAAATCGCCAAGGTGACAAAATACCCAAATTTCATTACTTTGAAAGCAACGAAATTGCAGAGTTTGCAGCCATTACTCCAATCACCCAGGTGTCAAGGACAAGGTGACAAAATAGCCAACATACCAATTCAGCTTACAGCACCAGCATTAACAAGCGCAGACACTACAAAAGCAAAGCAGATTACAGCACTCTCAGGTTATTCTCAGACCCTTGGGAACCCAGCACGAACAAAGGGCCGTTGTCCTGATCATTGGCTGCTCCTTGCTTGCACTTGTTAATGGAAATGGAAAGCATTGGTCTTCAAGATTCCCACACCTTGCTCCACTTACGGGATGAGGTCCTCGTTTTGGAGCCCTGGACAAAATGAGAAAAGCACAAATGCATACTCTCGAGTCTCGGTAGAGAGACATGTACATCTCTAGTTTTTTTCATTAAAGCAATCAAAGCAAACAGAGGGGCTTTCCAAAGAGAGCAGCAAACCACTACCAAACAGATGCTTTCCAGAGAGAGCAGCAAACCACTACCAAATCCATGCCCAAAATTGGTAAAAAAAAAATACATGGCCAAAATTGATTAAAAAAAACAGGACCGTTAGTTGCTCTTTTCTGTTTTTCATATAAAAACAGAAGGGCTCTTTTCTGATTTTTCATATAAAAACAGAAGGGGAATCTGAGAGAAAAAAATGTGGAGTGGACACCTGCTGCTGCTGCATTACTAGTTCTTACATTCAGGTTCAACATAGGACTGGCCATTACCCTCACATCGTTCCGAGACGAGGTGCACATCAGAGAGATTGACGGTACAGGGCGCAAGGGCCGGAACCACAACAACTACCAGCGCTGAAGTAGAACAGCAACACTAGCAGAGACGATATACAAGGAAAAAAAATGGAAGGCAACAGATTTGCACAGCGCAGCAAAGCACACTTGCTCTGCTACGAACGCTAGGGCGCAGCAAGGCCACGCGTAGCTTTCTAGTATTGGTACTAGTTCCATGCAAACAAATGTATGTATCATCTGAATTCCAAAACACAAAACACTAATATTACAGGTTACTCTACCGCTAACATCACACTGCATCAGTGAAGAGAATGAATGATGAAATGCTCATGGCTAGCTAGTTTTCTTGTGCCAATCAAACAAGGCATAGCAAGTTCCACATGCTCAAAATACAATTATTTGCAACACTAACCGAAAAGATAGCCATATTGCAGTTGCTGGACAATGCATAAGAACAAATCACACAATACTAGCATATGCATATGAAGGGATGGATGGATTGATTGGCAGAGGCGAAGGGGCTACTTACTCACTCACTGTGACATAGGCGACTCAGAGGAGGCCGCGGCTGCGAGCAAGCGCCAACATGTCCACATGATCGTAGGATGGAAGAGGAGCGGTGGGGATCATCAACACGATCCTGGTGAGAGGGTCGAGTTCGGGGCTGGGGCTGCGTCTGGGGCTCGGCGTCGGGGTCTTGACCTCGGCGCTGGGGCTCGCCGTCGGAGTCTTGAGCTCGGCGCTGGGGCCCGGCGTCGGAGTCTTGAGCTCGGCGCTGGGGCTCGCCGTCGGAGTCTTGAGCTCGGCGCTGGGGCCCGGCGTCGGAGTATTGAGCTTGGCGTTGGGGCTCGCCGTCGGAGTCTTGAGCTCGGCGCTGGGGCTCGCCGTCGGAGTCTTGAGCTCGGCGCTGGGGCTCGGCGTCGGAGTCCTAATCTTGGAGCTGGGGCTCGGCGTCGGAGTCTTGAGCTCGGCGCTGGGGCCCGGCGACGGAGTCCTAAGCTTGGCGCCGCCTCTCACCTTCCTCGTGCAGATCCTTGGCTTCCGCCGCTTCGAAGCGACTCGCTCCAGACTATCCGAGGAAGCAGAGGAAGCCGAGGAAGGGGAGGAAGGCTGCTGGGTCTGGGTGAAGGGCATGGAGCACATGGTGATGCCGTCCTCCGCCTCCGCCTCCCCCGCTTGGCCTTGGCTCTGCGGGTCCTGCTGTGTGACAGGCGGTGTGCTGAACACCTCCTCCTCCTCGTCCTCCTCGCCGCGGCCGAGAAGGTGGGCGCGGGCGAGGAGATCCTTCTGCGAGGCGGAGATGTCGCCGCAGTCCGCCTCCAGCTTCTTTTCGAATCCGAATACGCTCGCATCGGCATCCGCGCCGCCTGAGCCGGAGCCGGAGGCAAAGGCGGCCATGCCGCCGAGTTACCGGCGGTGGATGTCCGGCTCCGCCGGTCAATGGGGAAGGAAGATGGTGAGGAGGGGCGTCGGCGTCTCTCACTCTCTCTGCTTAGATGTGGAGGAGAGATACAAAACCCTAGGGCCTTCCTTTTATAAGATATATAAATCCAGCCAGCGACTGAGACATGGGCTTTGGAATTTCCTATATGGGCCGGGCCGAGTTTGCATCAATCAGGGTCAGGCGAAAGGAACGTTATACACCAACCCCTGTTATTCCAATTGTCACGCGATTGTTTGGTTGCTAACCACACTTTGCCACACTTAGGGGGTGTTTGGTTCCCACCCCTAGAGTTTAGCCACTAAAGTTTAGTGGAGGTCACTAGAGTTGTAGTGTTAAAAATGACTTTTAGTGGGGGTGTTTGGAACTTTAGTGACTAAAAGTGACTAAATTTTAGTGGCTAAACTCTAGGAGGTGGGAACCAAACACCCCCTTAATCTTAAGCAACTTTGACCAGATTGGTAAGTGTTTGGTTGATGACTAACCTTAGGCAAGGTTCTTCTGGGCTCCACATGTCATAGAGTAGAAAAAGTGTGATAAGATTCCCTTAGACAAGAAAAGTGTGGCAACACTTTTGCTTGCCACACTTTCTATGGCTGCAACACTTTGCCTAAGATTACTTGTGGCAGGTTGTGGCTAGCAACCAAACAACCCCTAATGTCTACGTTGAATCCAAATCTTTCATTCAGTTCCACTGATTTGATTTGATCTGTTCTACTACTCCATCCTAAACCTGAACCGAGTTTGGTGTAGACCTTGACGTCCCTCCACCGGGAGTAGAGGGCATGGCCGGGTGGAAGCAGGAGCCATTATATTTGCTCGTGCCAATGATGCATGGCCTTTCTTCTTTGGAGTTCAATTCACTGACAAAAATTCTGATGAACAGGTTTGCTGCATATATACAAGATGCTAGGCTGGTTTGTCTGAACAGTGAACAGGTCGGTTCCTCGCATAATTCCAATGAACGGCCGGCATCGATGCTAATATAATGGCTAAGCTATTGGTCAGCAAAGGTAATTAACGCTGACGCCACTGTCTTGTTGCTGTGGCTAGCTGTTTCTGAATATTCAGAGTTAAGCCTGCAAAGAGGGATGTATGTGCCGCCAGTTCTTCTGTCAAGTTCACCTGGCGCCTGCAATGTTTTGCCGTTTTGCCCGCAACAAGTCCCCGTGACAACTGAAACTCCAAAGAGTATGGAATTTCGGCACATAGCAGGCTGCAGGCGCAGCTACTGAGAGAGGAAGGGTTAAAATTTAAAATGGTATCAGATCGAGAGTAAATTTAACCGCGTACATACACTCATGCAGATAACTGCTCCATATATCTCATCTACCACTAGTAATAGCAGCTACTTTGGATTGGACTCGCGTGCCATGTTAACCACATGGTGAAAACGCTGCGCGTCACAGGGGACCCTGAGCACCCCGTGCTGGCCGTACCCGAACTGCTCCTCGGCCGCCTCCAGCAACGCGGCCATGCACGGCTCCTTGAGGTCGCCGCGCACGCAGCCCTCGTCTCACCTCCGTCGTCGTCGCGAACCAGGACTACGGGGAGGTACCCTTTTGGGACCTTAATCTTCCTCCGCTCGTTGTCGTCGTCGTCGCAAATGACACCGCCGGCGGGCACACAGCTCGCCGGGAAGCGGGCGGCCTTGCTGGTGCTCATCGCCTTCCTTGCTGTCCAAGCGGCGGTGGCGGCCATTGTCGTCGTCGTCGTCGTTTCTGTAACACTGTATGTGTGCTGTGTGATTAGCTAGCTAGCTCTTTGTGTTTCTTCGATCTGACTCGATGGATCTATCTATCGATGCTAGCTCAGAGAGATTAACTTGATGATGATGGACAAGAGATGCAATGCAGTGCAGGGGGTTATATAGCTAGTGAGTGGTACGTGGTGGAGGTTCAAAGCGAAATGAGACTTTTTCCAGATGAGTAGACAGACGTGGCTTGTGTGATTGGGCATACTGATAGTGAGAGTTACTGACCGGCCTCTACGTATAACGTACTACATGCAAATCGATGAGTCGTACGTCGGTACTGTTACTGTCCACGTCAGCATGGTCAATCAAATTTAGTCATAGAAGGGCTCCTATATTGTAATGGAAAACTATGGTGGTTTTTTTTACTTTTGCCGTATACGAGAGAGGATTAACTTTTCGCGTGTTTAGACTTGAAGTCATTATTCTATCATGTCCAACTCTTTTTGTGCACGTATTGTCATCATCAACAATCCAGCACCAGAAGAAATTAACACAACTCTGCAAAGATAAAAAGAACAATGAAATTATGATTTGAAAAATTTAGACCAATTTGTATTAGTGCTCGTGCTGATGCCCCTGCATATAGTGTGTTATTGTTCCCGCTGTCGGATGTTGAGAAGATAGTAAAGTCTAGCTCATGCCGAAGCAAGCCCCTGTTTGGTTTGTAACCACAACCTGCCACAACTAACCTTAGGTAAAGTGTGGCAGACATAGAAAGTGTGACCATACTTTTCTTGCCTAATAAAATTTTGCCATATTTTTTCTACTCTATGACATGTGCGGCCCAAAAGAACCTTATCTAAGGTTAGTCATCAATCAAACACTTATCAATCTGGTCAAACTTGCCTAATATGAAGTGCGGCAAAGTGTAGCTAGGAACCAAACAGCAATAACATGTGAACAATAGAACGTTCACGTTTGGTTGGTGACCAGAACTTGTCATGCCACAGATTCGTCGTGCCACAGTTTTTTTAGCAGTCGTTTGGTTCACTGCCACAGCTATGACACGCCACACTTTCTTAGCACCATGCCCCACACGTCATAGACTCATTTTCGTGCCAAAGTTTGCCACAAGTGTGGCTTCGATTTTGTTCGCCACACTTTCTGTGGCAGCCACAGTTTGCCGAAGGTCAGGCGTGGCAAGTTCTGGTCACCAACCAAACAGACCCAATTAGTTGCACATGTGTAGGTGGATTGTATGGTAATCTAAAACCATCCAAATTATTGTTTCAAGCAAATTTATAAACAGTAAAATTCACCGCCGGTCCCTAAACTTAGCCGCTGGTGTTATCCCGGTCTCTGGACTTATAAAGTGATATCTGGAGGTCCCTAAACTTGGTCGCTGGCGTCATCCCAGTCCCTGAACTTGTAAGGTGATCACCACTGGTCCCTAAACTTGGTCAGCAGTGTCATTCCAGTCCTTAAACTTGGCTTTGAGTCTCATCTGGGTCAAAACTGGACAATTTTAAAACTTAATATAAAAAAATTCATAACTTTTTTATACAAACTCGAATGAAGACAAGCTTTATATCAAAATTGTAGCCCTCAACACGATCTACAACTTTGTAGTTGAAACTTTTTTGAATTAAAATTGTTTAGAGTCCAAAATATTATTTTAAGTTTTTTAATCAAAATCTACAAACTTAAAATGATATTTGGGACAACAGTTTTATTTCAAAAAAGTTTCAACTACAAAGTTGTAGATCGCATCGAGAGCTACAATTTTGATATAAAATTTGTCTTCATTCGAGTTTGTATAAAAAAGTTATGATTTTTTTTATATTAAGTTTTTAAATAGTCCGGTTTTGACGCGGATGAGACTCAAAGCCAAGTTTAAGGACTGGAATGACACCACTGACCAAATTTAGGGACCAGTGTTGATCACCTTACAAGTTCAGGGACTGAGATGACACCAGCAACTAAATTTATGGACCATCAGATATCACTTTATAAGTTCAGGGACTGGGATGACACCACGGGTCAAGTTTAGAGACCAACGGTGAATTTTACTCTTTTATAAATGCAGAATATGACCATTCAATGCTAATATGGCCATTTAATGCTACATCAAATCAAAAAATAAAAGCGATAAAATAGTAGAATATGATACTTTGATATTCCATATAAGGATTTTTTTCTTATTGTTACGGCATTTAGCAAACTGCAGAGCATCTCCAACAACTCCTCAAATCAAGTTGTTATCCCTAAAAATTTAGCAAAATCATAAAATTTTCTCTCCAACAACTCCTCAAATGGACTTGCTATTTATCCAAACTTGCTATCCAACGGTGTCGCACGTGGATATATACGCGCGCGGACTCAACTTGCCATCGCCGAAAATCTTCCGGACGGCGACGAGGACCAGCTCCGCCCGCGCCGCGGACGAGCCGAAGCGCATGTCGAGGTGGTGCGCGGTGGTGCCGCCGGCCGAGTCACCCGACACGAAGATCCGGCCGAGAGGTCCGCGGCCTCGGCGACCCACGGGTCCCCTTCTCCGGCCTTCCGCGCCTGCGTGGCCAACCGCAGTACCGCCGCCGCGCCGTCGTCGATTTCGGTGGGGAGCCGGTGCTCGGGCGCGAGGCGGTAGTCCGGCACCACGACGAGCGCGCCCAGGTCCTCCGCGACCCACCGCTCCGGCCTCAACTCCCGGCAGTCGCTGCCTCACACGTCCTCCATCCTCCCCATGGCGTACAGCACACCGGGATCTTGTCCCCGCGCCGCACCTCGTGTCATCCGCACGGCAGCACGTCTGCCGTCGCCGCCTCCTTGAGCTCCTGCGGCACCGGTGGGTACAGTCTCAGCGACTCGCACAGCGCCGCGTGCAGGTACGTCAGCCGGTTCAGCTCGTCCGGGTTGTCGAAGGTCACCATGCAGCCGTCCTGGTCCGGGGTGGTGGTGCTCTTCGTCTTGACGATAGACTCCAGCTCCTGCCGTATCTGCCACCACGCATGGGCTTCGCGTCAGCAAGTAGAAGAACCAGGACAGCGTCGAGCCCGTCATGTCGCCACCGGTCAGCACGAGGTTGACGGTTGTGTCGCGTAGGAACGCGTCGACGAACAGGACGTCTGAAAGGATCAAATCAGCCTAGAGGGGGGTGAATAGGTGATTTTTAACGATCTGAAACTTCACAAACTAGAAGATGTAGTTAGATAACAACCGGAGAGGCCGGTTTGTTTGGGTGGGTACTACCGGGTGTAAAACACCGGTACTACCGACACAAACAAACGGCACAACCGGGATCCTAAAAGGAACTACAAATCCAATGAAAGTAAGCTGTGAATGTAATACAAGAATCTACCCCACTTCTCTAAGTATGATAGATAGCAAATCTACTCTCACCGAGTCTTGGTTGCTTCCCTTGATGTAGATCGAGCCTTCCCAACCTAAGAAGAAGATAGGGATAGGAAGAACACGAAGAACACAACAACAAGAGTAATAGAGAAAGTAGAGACAAAAAAGCACACGGGACACGCGATTTATCCCGAGGTTCGGCCAATCCACTGAGGAGTGCCTACGTCCTCGTTGTTGAGGTGACCACAAAGGTCGGAGTCTATTTCACCTCCTCGCCTCACTCAAGCAACCACAAAGGCTACGAGAGTTTCTCTACTAGAAATCTCAGGGGTAATACAAACACTTCGGGGAGCCCTCACAGGTGAATCAATACGGGCTACCACGAAGAACACCTAACCGGCTAGAGCTCAAAGAGCTCAAGAGTAAAAGACACAAATCAAGCCGGCTAGATGGAAACCAAGTGCTCAAATCGTAGATCGAAGCTTCCCACTCTCTAATCTCACTTCCCTAGCTCAAATCTTGCAAGGGAATGAATCTAGGAGCAAAGGGGGGGAGAGGGGAGGAGTCAATGCTTGGAAAGAGTTTGTCTCGAGTTAGGTCAGCAATAAGTGTGTGGAATGAGTGGGTGACCGTGAAAAGTGAAGAGAGGAAGCATTTATACTCCCTCAGTCCCGAGGCTGGTCGGTGGTACCGACCACCATGGTCGGTACCACCGACCAGTTCACAACGGTCGCATACATCCAGATCTGACCAAAAGGTCAACTACCGACCTTCGGTCGGTACCACCGCGGGCGGTAGTACCGAGGTTATGGCGGTACTACCGCCAGGCCAAATCGACCGCGAACAGAGAGCTCCTCAGTTAGGGACTTGGTCCCTCGGAAACTACCGACCAGCGTCGGTACCACCGAGGGTCGGTAGTACCGAGGTTATGGCGGTACTATCGCCAAGTCACAAGCGAGTCAGTCCAGAGAGCCCTGTAAACTTGGTTACCACCGGCCAGGGCTCGGTACCACCGGGGGCGGTAGTACCGAGGTAATGGCGGTACTACCGCCAGGTCAATTTCAGAGCGAACAGAGAGGCCTACGAAATCAAGCTTACTACCGACCTGGGTCGGGTACCACCGAGGGCGGTAGTACCGAGGTTATAGCGGTACTACCGCTAGGTCATTTTGACTTACACAGAGAGCTTCGCAAAACCAAGTTACTACCGACCAGGGTCGGTACCACCGAGGGCGGTACTACCGAGGTTATGGCGGTACTACCGCCAGGTCATTTTTGACCAACACAGAGAGGCTGTTTGAGCACTGCGCGGAGAAGCCGTGGTCGGTACCACCGACCACATAAAAATACCCTTTATGTGTTCGTGATTGTGCGGTGTCTCTCAAGCAAACTATGGTTAGTCGATTTGAGCACTTTTCTCCACATCTAGCCAACCTACTTTGTGACCCTCTTCATAGTCCGGCTTACCTATAACTCAAGTTTAAAAATGAAATTTTAAACTACCACTTGAGCTAGGCATCTTTATGTCCAAATGTATCCTGCGTGCTTTGTTCACGAGATTTCAACGTTTCAAATCTTTCTTAGGACTAACACCTGCATACATGCTTTTATAAATCGGTTAGTCCCTAATTTGATTGTCATTAATTAGCCAAAACCCACATTGGGGGCGAATGCACTTTCAAACTCCCCCTTTTGGTAATTGATGACAACCAACTTAGGCTTACGATAAGGATAGAAAGAATTGAAGCTTTTGAATTACAAAATTTAGTTCAAGCTCCCCCTTAGTGTATGCTTTGGATATGAACTTCAAACCTTGATTAAAAACAAGGTTGCATACACAAGAACAAGAGCTCCCCCTAAATTTTGCAATCCGTGGGGTGCCTAAGAGTGTGTGACAACATCATATATATCAATTTGTGATGCATAAGCGATATGACATGGTGATTCACATAACAATGTAATAAGAAAAGCGAATGGCTATGGAAGAAAGAAAAGGACTCAAATCACATAGCCATATCGAAAATAACAATCACCATGACAAGAGCATAAATATTGAGGATGAACCAAGCAAGAATATAACATTAAAGGACAAAAAATTTTACATCCTCATCAACACATCACAAATATAAAGTAGCATACCACACTTAGTTCTCAAAGATTACCATCTCTCATAGCTAGCTATTACATCAAGATAAGCCTAACACTCCCCCTTTGGCATCAAGTACCAAAACGGGTAGGCCAAATAAGCAAAGAGCTAGTAATAGCCGCTGGAAGATCCACCATGATAAGAACCACCGAAGAGAGAGGAGTAGGCACTCTCACCAACATCACCACCTGGGAAGGATGACAGAGCAGAAGAATCCGGTGGAGGAGTAGAGTCGCGAGGACCACCACTCCCAGCTGGATTGGCGTGGGTCCAGCAAAGCCCATGTACGAACCGCTACCACCACCTTGGTATGATGTAGATCCGCCAGCAAAGGACGTACCCACATCATAGTCAGGGTAGAAAGAGGAGGCTGGTACTGAGGAGAAGGCGGGGGATAAAACAGAGGAGGCTGGTACAACATGGAGCTGTAGAAGCCAGCCTCACCACCGCCGGGCTGCTGGGGCTGCTGTTGCTGCTGCTGGAAACCACCATCACCATCATCATCATCATCATCATCATCATCATCATCATCATGCCGGGCCTGAGCATCATACTCGGCAAAAGGATCTGGATGGGGTCGGGGCGGAGAGCGCGGAGGAAGACTAAGGTGCTCACGCACCTCCTGGTGATGCCACTCGTCGCGATCGGCCCTGTAGCACATCCACTCAAAGATTTTGCCGAGAGCGGAGCAAAGACCGCCACTCCTACGCCTCTCACGACGCGGAGGAGGAGCGGTAGCAGGAGAGACCTCTCCATGAGCCTGCTCTGGGCCCGGAGCCTCGCCAGGCGCTGCTGCTGGAGCCTCGTCGCCTACAACACCCTTGTCCTTGGTGATCAAAACAAACTTCTGAACACTGTAGTCCTTGACCGACCGGTCATACTCAAAGGTAGCTCCCACTACATGCTCAATGATGTGCATAAGATATGGAGCATAGGGCAGGAGCTTGTGAGGGTCATTGTACACATCCGAAATCTTTTGCCAGAGAAAATGAGAAATGCTAAAGCGTCCATCTGGCAAAGCAAACTGGACAAGGACCTTGGCAGCATCATCCCGCAGGTTGTCTTGGTCTCCAACCTTAGGATCAAGAGTCACGCGCATCAAGTTGTTGAGCACATAGTAGGCAGGCTTCAGGCCAGGGACCTTGAAGTTTGCCACTGCACCATCCATGTAGACACCTGAGTTCTGCAGCTGCTCGATGTACATGCCCCCACCATACATCTCTGACAAGCGAGGGGCATCCCTGTCCACATGGTCGAATCCCAACAACACCGGGTGAAAGTGATAAAGTTGCACGGTAGTGGACCCCTTGGGTCTCCAGTGCAGCACCTGCGCCTCCTGATCAATAAAAAGGGTTGCCCAAAATTGACAAATAATTTCCTGGTTGTAGCTGCGCTCACCAGAAATCAACCCCAAGATCCTCCACTCCTCAAGCCTTTGCACCAAAGACTGAATCTCCTCTGAATCCTTGTCTGTCAAGGAGTGGATAACCAACTGCTTGTGCTCAAAGAGAGGGGGATGGCCCTTAGCACAAAGACTCTTCCAGAGGACTGGCACATAATAATCCTGCTGGAACCTCGACCAAAACCTCCGATCAACTGAATCATCTCTGATAAAGAGGTATGGATACTCCTCACGCTGCCTCCTCATCAAGTTCCCCCGCTTCCTATCAGAGTAATCTATTGGATTTCCAAGATGTTCGGGGGAGACGACGGTCATCAAGGCTCCGGCTTCGGGGTGCAAAGGAAAAACTCTATTGATAAGAAGCAGCCCTGAAGTCGGAGGAGAAGGCGGTCCAACGCGAGAATCGATGGAACGACCCTCACGATCAGGACCAGCCGGCGAAGCCACTCCACCCACAATGACGCTATGCATGCGCCCGGGTGGACCAGCGACAGGGGGCGGAGGAGACGGAGAAGCAGCATGCCCACTGCCACGGGCACGGCCGCTTCCACTTCCCCTGGCACTATCCACGCTGCGACGTCCTCCTTGGCCCCCGGACGAGCGTCCACGGACCTGACGAGGGAGTTGCTCCATACTCCCGCCGGAGGACCGAGCACGGCGCCCGGGATTGCGCCGCTGCGGCGCCCCTTGCTCAAGACCACCTTGCTCCAAGTCGGCATACTCCTCCTCCTCATCATCATCACTAGCGGCACGAGCAGGAGGGGGCCTCCGGCTATGAGACATCTAGAAAAGGATAGGATTGACCGAAGTGAGACAAAGGTGATAAAACGACAACAACAAAGGATGTAACAAAGATGACGATTGAAATCGGGGAGGAGAATGGCTCGCTGCGCGCGGTCGGTACTACCGACCCCAGGGGGCGGTACTACCGACCGCACAGCAGCGTGCGGTTTCCTTCAATCCAATCTACCAAATCGCCATGAACATGCAAACCATACATCCTAGAGTCATCTACACACTAGATAGAGCAATCCTACCAAAGGAATCGACCTAGAACAAAGTACATTAAGAGATCGGGCAAGAACACCCTAGTACCTTGCTACTCGTGTAGAAGAGGTCGAAATCCAATGAAGGAAGAAACTTCGGGCTTCAAGAACACCACCAAGACGATCTCCACGCTCCAAAGCACCTTCCTACCGAATGGATTTGAATTTGAGTGGAGGAGGAAGGAGATCCGAGAGGAAGAAGACGGCAGCGGCTGCACGGGCTGGCGGCGACGCGGTCAAAACAAGATTGACTAGGGTTGAAAGAATTCACCGCGCCTTTTTATACTCGGGTCAAACCCGGTCGGTGGTACCGCCCATAGGGGTCGGTACTACCGACGTCGGTACTACCGCCCCTATGGCGGTACCACCGACAGTACAAAAATAGAGGGATCAGAGAGGGATTCCAAGCGAAATTTGTGTGGTATACTACACACACTTCAAACATGTCCAGATTTCATATAACCAGTGCATAGCCATGGACACAAGTGAAGTATGCAAAATAGATTTTGAAATCACACACAATATTTTGTCAAAGCATTTATCTAGGTCTCTAGGTGAAAACAAATATGTGCAAGACATCAAGCCACGTTACGAGAATCAATGATATTTAGTTCACTCCTCAAAGCACAAAATCTTGACTCATCTAAAGGCTTTGTGAAGATATCGGCTAGTTGCTTTTCGGTGCTCACATGGCGTATTGCGATATCTCCTTTGGCTTCATGGTCTCTCAAGAAATGGTGTCAGATGTCTATTTGTTTTGTGCGAGAATGGTTTACGGGATTGTTGGCTAGCTTGATAGCACTCTCATTGTCATACAAAAGTGGAATTTTGTTTTCCTCACATCCGAAGTCTTTTAGTGTTTGCTTCATCCAAAGTAGTTGAGCACAGCATGCGCCGCCCGCCACATACTCAGCTTCGGCGGTGGATAGGGCAACACTATTTTGTTTCTTAGAACTCCATGACACCAAAGACCTCCCAATGAATTGGCAAGTTCCGGTAGTGCTCTTTCGGTCTACCTTGCAACCGGCATAGTCTGAATCGAAATAGCCAAGTAGATCGAAAGTGGAGCCCTTGGGATACCACAAGCCAAGATTCGGAGTGTGCACTAAGTATTGAAAGATTCTCTTAACGGCCATAATATGACATTCTTTCGGATTAGCTTGAAACCTTGCACACATGCACACACTAAGCATGATATCGGGCCTAGATGCACAAAGGTAAAGTAATGAACCAATCATAGAGCGATATACCTTTTGGTCCACTGACTTACCATCCTCATTTAGATCAAGATGTCCATTGGTAGGCATGGGGTCTTGATGGGTTTGGCCTTGTCCATCTCAAACTTTTTTAGCATATCTCTTGTATACTTGGTTTGACTAATGAACGTGTCATCCTTGAGTTGCTTGATTTGGAATCCAAGAAAGTACTTCAACTCACCCATCATGGACATCTCGAACCTTTTGGTCATGATCCTACTAAATTCCTCACAAAAAGCCACATTAGTACTACCAAATATTATGTCATTGACATATATTTGGCACACAAAGATATCATTATCAACTTTGCGACTAAATAAAGTAGCATCGGCCCTTCCTATCTCAAAACCCTTTTTGAGTAGGAAGTCCCTAAGGCAATCATACCAAGCTCTAGGGGCTAGTTATAAATTTCAAAAATTAAAATTTAGAATTCCTAAATGACCTCAAATATTCACATAGTTAATACCAAAGTTGTAATGTCCAATCTAAGCTACGTCTCTGATATTTTATTTTAAAATTATCTAGAGTCTCAAATACGTATCTGAAATTCACATGTTTTGAGACTCAACTTTTTAAAATTTTCAAACTATCTCTGATGGAGATACATTATATACCAAAGTTATAGTATTTAACACTATTTAAAACTTTATAGTTATAAGTTTTTTATTTGAGTTTATTTAGTAGCCTAAATATTCACTATGAGATTACGGAATATTGATATTAAACAATAACATATTATATATACACATCAATGAGTATGAGGTGCAATAGTAGAAATGTATTAGTGTGGCACGTGAGGTTATGAGTTAGCACCGACGTGGCGGCATCGCTGTTCTGGGCACTCATCTCCAGATCTCCTCCCCTCCTGCCCGACGAAGCCCACGAGTGTCCCAGAGATCTTGGGTGGAGCGCATATCGATGAGCCTCCACACATGCAGCCTCCTTGAATTGTTGATCGAGCACCTCCATCCCCGTCGGGTTGCATCCTTGGCGGATCTGGCAAATGCCTACAACCCGGTGGGGATGGCGGTCACGATGGTGGGGATGGTGTCCGCCGCCCTATGAGCCCACACACCACGCTCCCTGTCCTGACATCGAGCGCGAGCGGGGTGAGGCCCTGGATCTGGCAGGCGGCAGCCCCACGGGACCTCTGCATGGCGACCAAGCGGCTGGTGACTCCACGTCGTGGCCACATGCGGCTTCTCGGCCGACGCGTCGTGGCTCGTGATGCCGATCTAGAAGAGATAGGAGGGTGATGGGGAGAAGATGGACCGGTATGGGGGAGAGGGATTGAAGGTGCGTCGGGCGAGCGTATAGGTGAGGGGGTGTCAAGCCTGTCGCAAACTTCTTGTGTCATTCATGGGATGTCATTTAACTGTTTTATTAGCCGATGATTTAAATGGAGACGAAGTCCTGTACATATTTTTCCAGGTGTATAATGGTTAGAGACTCTCAGCAGATGACGTTTTTCTTGGTGGTCCTAAAATTACTCGAACTGATCCATTATATATAGTGGAGAAGATAAAAACAGCTAGCTCATTATGATTTGTATGAGCACTACGCATCCTGGGCCAAGCGAAGGCGTTTGCTCTGCAAACGTTCGTTCCAACACATTTCTGCCGGGTCGTTCCGTCTCTTTGATTTGATCAACGTGTAGGGACGACTGAACAGCAAGGAGGACCAGACCAAAGTAATCAACAAGTATCCTTTCCGCCAGCCGGAGGAGGTGGAGCATCTCTTGTAATTCCAAACCCACCCCGGAGAGGAATGCATCTGTGGCGTGCTACCACTGCAAAGGCACCCCCACCGGCCAGCGGCCATGCCATGCTGCCTCCGAGCTAAAGACGCGCTCACATTTTGGGTCCAGTACGTCCAGAGTCCAGACCAGCTCCGAGGTTTAAGCCACAGGAATAATCTACCATGCCACCACCACAGATCGTCCATGCCGCCGCGGCAAGCCAGGCGGGCGCCAGCCATGGACCTCGACCTCGACCTCGCCGTGCAAGTCACCTGCCCGCCCGCGCCCGGCGAGGACTTCGCCTTCGTCACCACCGAGACCGACGTTGCCTTCCTCGTCCTCGCCCACCTCCCTGGTACACACGCATTCATCCATCTTTGTCTCTTCTCCCAGGCACGCGCGGCGAGCCTGGAGGCTGGAGCTGAGCGCGCGTGGCGGTGGCGTGCAGGCTACGCCAAGGATGAGATCGAGGTCCGCGTCGGCGAGGGCGGCACGGAGGTGGCCGTCGCGTGCGCGAGCAAGGACGCGTTCACGGTGGACGCCGCGGTGGCCGGGAGGCGCCTGCGCGTGGCGCACCGCCAGGTGGTGGACGGGTTCCGCCGCGTCTTCGACGTGCCGCCGGGCGCCGACGTGGGCCGGATCACCGTCGGCTTCGAGGAGGACGACGGCCTGCTCGTCGTCATCTTGCCCAAGCTGCTGCCGCCGCCGGATCTGCCGGACGGCCGCGACGACGAGGAGGAGGAGGCGCGGCTCGACGTCGAGAGCCACAGCGACAGCGACAGCGGCAGCGGCGTCGACGTCGAGGAGGAGCTCGACCTCGGCGGCGGCGAGGCGTCGTCCACGTCCAGCCTCGAGCTCGAGCACGAGGACTGGATCGACCTTGAGTCGGACTCGGACTCGGAGCCCGAGCCGCCGCCGCCGACGCGCGACGTGCCGGTCGTCACGGAGCTGCCCGTGGGCACGGACGTGGCGGTGGAGACTCCGGTGCCGGTGGCCACGGACGTGGCCGTGGAGACTCCGGTGCCAGTGGCCACGGACGTGGAGGTGGCGACGCCGGTGCCGGTCGTCACGGACATTCCGGTGGAGGCGCCGGTGCCGGTCGTCACGGACGTCGCGGTGGAGACGCCGGTGGAGGTCGACAAGGCCGAGCCGCGCCTGGTGGACATCGAGTGCGACGTCGTGTTCGAGCCGCCGCCGGAGCCGGAGCCTCTGGTGGAGACGCCGATCGAAGTGCTCGGGCCGCCGCACCGCGAGCCCGACCCGCCGGCCGACGTGCCGCAGCCTCCGGTGGACATACCCTGCTGCGACGTGGTGGAGTCGAAGCCGCCAGAGCCGCCCGTCGTGCAGGAGGAGCCCGAGGACGAGGAGCCGAAGCTGCTGCCGCCGCCGCCGCCGCCAGCGGAAGAACCAGTGGAAGAAGAACCGCCGGCGGCGCCGGGGGAAGAAGTAGCACAAGGAGGAGAAGAACCCGTGCAAGAGCCGCCGCCGGAAGAACCTGCTGTTCAAGAAAAGCCGCCCGTCGAGGCGCCGGCGGAAGAACAAGAACAAGAGCCCGTGCAAGAGCCGCCGCCGGCCGAGGAACCTGTGCAGGAGCCACCCGCCGAGGAGCCGGCGGTGCAAGAGCAGCCACCACCACCGGTTGAGGCGCCGGCCGAAGAACCCGAGCCGGAGCCGGCCGCCGAAGAGCCCGTGCAAGATCCGGAGCCGGCGGGAGGGACGACCGAGTCGGACGAAAGCGGCAGCGGCAGCTCTGACGTTGACGACGGAACCCCAAACGGTGGCAAGAGAAATCGCGGCAGAGGTGGTGGGCGAGGGCGGCGGCGGCGGCGACGGCGACACGGCGGGCTCCGGCTTGGCTTGGTGGTCGGCCCCGCGCTGATCCTGCTGGCGCTCGCGGTGGCCGCGGCCAGGCGGCGGCGGCAGCAGCAGCAAGGCCGATGAGACGTGCATGCTCGCTCGGCACAAGGGAATGTGGACACAGGTGGTTGTGCTGTGTGCAGTAGTGTGGTGTGCTAGCATTTGCGATTTGCGAACGCGTGGTGTATGTAGATGTAGCACGTAGTATGGAAATGGAATTTTCGTGTGATGGCTATAAACAAGTACAGCTGATTTTTTCAGTTAGCAAAGCATCTGTTTTCCGAGGTTCTTTACGTGGCAAGAGGCCCTATTTTTTTTTTAAAAAAAATAGTTTCATGAACAACTTTAAGCACCGTTTGGTACAGCTCAGCTTCATTAGTGAAGCTGGTTTTTTTAGAAAATAGCTTCATGACCAATTTACTAGGTAAAGTTGAGCTGTTTTGAAAAAAATGTTTGACAAAACAGCTTCACCAACAACTTCATGCATGGTTGGAAGAGAGAAATGAGGATATAATTTGTGAAAAACTACTTTTTTCAGCTTCATCTCAGATTATGGTTTTGTGAGAGAATAAATAATGGGTGAAGCTGTTTTGGAAAAAGGTGTTTGGTAAAAACAAACAACTCACAACAGCTCATGAAGTTGTTGTGAGTTCTACCAAAGAGAACCAGAATCTCAATTTCATAGTTTTCTAGCGTATACATGTATGTGCGTAAGTTTAGGGCCTATTTAGATGCACCAGCTAAATTAGTTGCTAGACATCCAAATAGTCCAGCTAAAGTTTAGATAGGTTTAACTATTTCATCTCAGGTAAATCCAACTAAAATTTATCTAAGTCTATTAGCGGGAGCATCCAAACGTCCTCCTAAAGTGAGAAACTTTTAGCTGACTAAAATTTTACATTCAAATTTAAATTTTAGTTGGGTATATCCAACTAGACCCTTAGTTAAGACCATCTCATGTCATGCCTCCCTCTCATTATTTGCAAACTTATATATAAAAGCTTAGAATTGTCATTTTTCATATTTTTCATATATAATTGTTGCATAATTTAAGGTTGGTCCCTGCTATAAATTTAGTGAAGCTGCATCACTGTGTATAAGTATATAATAACTACAGTAGAAGTATTTGTAAAGGACAACTGCACTGCACGAGTTCGCCACGATTTGGACGGAGCCGTCTCAATGTTCACGTTGAGAGCAGCCATGGTCGAGGACTCGAGCCAAAAGAAAGTCACCACTGGAGCTGTGGTCGTGGATTGCAGCCCAGGCCCGTGCACAAGCTATCCAACACATGTGCATCCAACCCGCCTAGCCCAGTCCTCAATATGATTCGGGCCATGAAATGATGTCACTGTCCATAGGCAGGCTCGACCTAGCCCACCCATAATAGGCCGCGTGCCCTAGATCTAGGGTTGTGTTGCTTGAGGGAGGGATCATAGGTGGTGTCTCGTGGCCGAGGCGTTGAGTACATGAGAAGGAGGCTAGCGGTAGGCACGACCATGAAGGCACGTTGTAGGTGCAACTGGAGACAGCGAGCAGAGGCTGGGAGGAGGACGGGCAAAGGTGATAGGTGCAAGGTTGCATAGGCGACAGGTGTTGCCTGGATGAGACAGAGATAGTGTCAGCGGACGAGGAGTGCGGATGAGAGGAGACAGACGCAAGCGCAAGCAGGGTAGCGTGAAAGGTGAATCAATAAGGTTAGATGGTGGTGGCTTTGTGCCGGAAAGGATAAGGTTTAGTAGATAATATGAATTGAGTTTTTTTTATGTTTTTCCAAATAACTTTAAGGCCCCGTTTGGATGCTTGAAATTGAATTCATTTTAAGAATCATAATTTAGACACATATTAATTAAGCTAACATGATTATATATAGATTATATTTGTATATTACTGTTGCTTATACGAGAGAGATACTCAAATATTGCATTTCTATCGTAGGGGAGTGAGTTGAAGAAAATGTTATAAGTTACGAAGTAGAAATATAACATGGTGATCTATGGAATCCATTTCCCCCTCTCACCCTATGAATTTGAGATAGACATATATGTGAACCTTGAAAAGTGGTGGAATGTCAAATTCCAAGGCAAATAAGCTAGTTTATTGAGTGAATTCCAATTCCTCTAAAATGAAGGGATCCAAACAGACCCTAAGTCTACAATCTCTTATTTTTCTTTTATTGAAGATAATATATCTATATCTATAACTATAATATCAAAAAATAACACACAAAATTTTAGCCTATTTCTTTTGTCCATCTATTTTTTGGTGGTCTATCATTTTTTTGGTCCATCTCTTAGCTATTGGATGTTAGAGACTTTCTTACATTAGGCTTATATAACGTGTGTGCAAACGAGTTAAGATAACTTGCGTGTGCTTTAAAACGGAGTTTGATTTCAAGACGTATTGGATTTGTAAAAAAGTTCGTTAGTGTATACATGATGGGAACGTGATTCTCAATCTTCCATCAGGATTAAGAGAACTATTAATTCGGTGGAGAGCGACACACTAATTCGGCTTCAGATCATTAAAACCCGAACCTTGTAACCTTAGAACCACGTCTCCTCTGGTTATCAGCTGTGTCACAAGTCGGTTGACCTTGCCAAAAGGGCTAATCCCTACTGCGAATCAAAGAACATAAGCGAAGCGAGAGCAAGATAAAACACTCAAGCAAAGTGACAATTGCAGATATTTAACTAAGATCTTGAATGTGAGGTTTCACAAACCAGAAACGGTGATTGTTCAATGACATATTGATCTAAAGCAAAACTCTAACTCTAACGTGAGCGGCAGATGCTGATTATATAGCCGAAGGGGCATCCAAGACCCCCCAATCACGTTCCTAAGGAGTCCCTATCGACGAAAGATGGTCGGCAGTCTACCGAGGAGGTATGCCAATTGTAGTAGATTAGTATGAGGGGGCGTGCGAGACGGCTACTCAAGCATAAACACAGGGATGAGACACAACGATTTGGATAGGTTCAGGCCGGCAAGTCGTCGTAATACCCTACGTCTTGTGTTTTGGTGGCTGGATTGTATTATGAGATTAAAATATGGCGTGAGATTAGAGGGGGGGCACTGCTCGCCTTATATAGCCGGGGAGCAGGGTTACAGTTTCCGAGTCCTAGTAGATTACAGTTGGTTTCTTTAGGCAAGGGATCCGGATCTATCTCTAGGATTTTCATTGGTGGGCAAGGCTTCGTGAGAGCCCCTGACGGCTACGACAGTCTGGTCGCACGCCTGTTGACACTGGTTATCTATCAAAATTAAAGGATAAATAAATATAAAAAGAGCATGAATTCAATCACCAATAAAGGTTTAGAGTTTTAATTGACAATATTCCACGAGTTTTGGTGGATTGTGATTCTGCAGGGACTAAACAGGAAAACCAACACTGATTACTTCTCCTAGAAGGAAACCGACGGAAGATTACGGAACCGGCACGTCAGGAATACTCCAGAAGGACTTAGAGGACACCACGAGGAGGGACACCTCGAGAGGCCGCCAGGTGGGGCCGACCGGTCCCCCCCTATGACCGGTCGGTCACCCCCTAGGCCCGATGGCCTCAGCCTTCTGGAACCTTCCTCTACCGCCTCTGAGGATCCATCTCAGCCCTACGTGAAGTCGATTTGATCTAACGGCCGCGGTTGATCCCTTAGGGCTATATATACAGGCCCCCAGGCCCTAGGGTAGAACAAGTCTCTCTTCAAAAAATTCTACGCCTCATTCAGAAACCCTAGAAGAAGACTTCAAGAGCCAGCTTTCAAGTAGAAGACTAGTTACCCCTCTAGTTTAGGTTTAGAACCTAGTCTTATACTAGAACTAAAAGAGAGAGAAAGAGGAAGAGATCAAGAAGGAGCTCCGACCTGTCGGATCCACTTCTTCATCTTGTACCTACGGATTCAAGTTCATCTTCAACTTGCTTCAGCGATTGTTTCGGTAATCAACGTCTATATTTAAGTTTGAGCCATTGTTCTTATTATTCTTAAGATTTATGACGCTCTTTTGAGTACTTTAATTCTAAGTCGCTCTAGAGTTAGAGTAGTTGGATAGTGTAAGCGTGGTGCTTAGACTTGATTAGAGATGGCAACGGGTCGGGTTCGGGGCAGGTGGAGCATCCGCGGACCCGCCCCCGAAACCCGCCAAGAAGACCCGCCCCGAACCTGAATCCCGATTCGGGTCAGAATCCACCCCCGCCCCCGAACCCGACGGGGACCCGAAACCCGATGGGGGACCCGAACCCCGTGTTTCGACAACACAGTAACATTATAGAATTAATATTTTCATTATATAATTATATTTGTACCATGCAAATAGCAATTAGAATACAAGATCAAGAACCCAAAATGTAATTTTAATAGTTAGGAAGAAAAATCTGAGAGCTGAATACAGTCTTTTGATTAATAAAAATATTGTGCGACCAACATACAACATATACTGCAATACAACAACAACATTTCGGGTCCCCGACGGGCACCCGCGGGGAAATGTAAAACCCGAACCCGACCCGCCCCGTTTTGGGTCTCCGAACCCGCAAACCCGCGGGGCCAAAACTAGACCCGCCCCCGGCCCCGCCGGGTCTGAAACCCGCGGGTTTCGGGTCCAGACCCGCCCCGTTGCCATCTTTAGACTTGATAGCTCATAAATGCCTCCTATAACGCCGGTAGTAGTGGTTGTTCGCAAGGGTGACTCTTATAGCCTTATTGATTCTTCTATAGTCCACTTACCTGTGTGCAGGCTCGGTAGGATTATACATTTACATAAAAGATTCATACTCTGTTTGTGACCTTTTATGACAACTTCCCCACTAAGAATAATATAAACATATCACTCTTGAATTGGATTTAGACAACCTTAGTGATCCCCTTTATACTTCTAGATTCTCTGTCCTTGTTAGCTACTCAGGGGTTAGACTTTAAGGCTTAACACTATTCGTTCCTTTGGGTTCGATATTAAAACTGGGTTACTCCGGTGAAATGCTACATCGGTAGATTTTATCTGTGCGCTTGCGGATAAAGTAGAGTGTGCGTTAATTTATACCAACAACGCTGCAGGGCCTTCGAGCTGGGTTGTCCTTGACAAAAGGCCCAAGTAGGTCCATAGGAGTATACAGAGGTAATATCCCCACAGCTAGTCCCCGAGCACTTTGTATCTGTCGAGCAGGGCGTTCCAGAGCTTTTAGAGCAGGTTAGACCTGGTCGCTTGGTCCGGGTGATGTTGGAGACGACTTTCGACTAGGTTGTCTGGTCGCGAGCATGCTTGGAGAAGCTTTCCGACTAGGCGGACCAGGTGATTAGATGAAACACAAGATTATTGTGACTAACGTGTGTTTTGCCGAAACATGGATGAGTTAGGTCATGGTAATGGCGACGATACGGGCATACAGAGTTCATGTCCTCTGGCGATGGAAATCGTTTCAGTTTTCAAAGGACGGACGACGAAGACGGTGATAGGCTAGCGCTAAGTGTCACATGGTGTTGGAGGACACTTAGGTAGTCTTAGGTCTTTGTTCTTTCCTTTGGTCATACTATAAAGGGGAACATGAATCAGTAGCTTGACCTAGATTACACTATTGAGGTAGGTGTGATGCACACTTGTTATTTCATAGCCTTAGGTAGCTCAGAGAGATCCCTTATGTCGTGAGGATGAAAAGTCGTTAAGGCAACATCGCGATCCGAAGTCGTTTCGGCCCTGGAATGAGCATCAGACGCTGGCCTGGGTAGCATCGGACGCGCATCCGATGTCATCTAGACTTGGAAGAATCTGGTGTGTGGCATTGGACGCTCCAATGTTGTCACATCGGACGTTGTGATGCCACTGTTCATGAGAGAGTGCCCCGAGGGACACATCAGGCGCTCATGCATGGAGGTTCCAGAGAGGTGTTTTCTGCATCGGACGCGCCCGAGGCAGAGGCCTCGGATGCTGCTAGCGTCCGATGTCACATAAACTTGCGTGTTAGAGTACGCATAGTCGACCGTTGGTCGGGGGCATCGGCGCGTCCGATGCTGGGCATCGGAGCGTCCGATGCCCCCAAAACTGTACTGTTTCGAAGCTCTTTTGGATGGCCGGTTAGGGGAGTATTTATACTCCTCCTCCACCTCCATTAGAGTGTTCATGCCCATTTGTTCTACTGAGAAACACCTTGAGTGAGCAAGGAAGAGCAAGAGCCCTAGTGAGGTTTAGAGATTTCCTAATTGTGAGAATTAGTGACCTCATTAGTGAAAGTGAGTAGCAAGTGTGCATCCATCCATCTCTTTGGCCTTGGCTTGGTCAAGTGAGAGTTCGAGCTTGTTACTCTTGGTGATCGACATCACCTAGACGACTTGGTGGTGATCGAAGAGCTTGGTGATCATCCGGAGGCTTTGTGGATGACCCAAGTCGAGTTGTGACCGGTAGTGAGCGATTCACCGGGCCGGAGTGGCGAAGAATCAGCTCATAGTGAGCACTTGATCCTTGCACGGATCAAGGGGGAGCGATACCCTTGTGCAGATGCTCCAACGAGGACTAGGGGGTGTGCCGACACCTCGATACCTCGGGAAAAAGATCGTCAAGTCATTTCTACTCTCTTTACATACACATTTAATTTTGAGCAATTCAATTCCATAATTTACTTGTTGTCTTTCATAATTGAATTGTCAGGCTAGAGTAGAAATGGAATAGGAATAGTCTTTTGTGCGGTAGAGTTTAGAGAAACACACTTGTAGGCACAAAGGGGCTAATTGGGCCTGATAAGTTTGAATTATTGCAAAAAGTTTAGAAAAGCCCAATTCACCCCCTCTTGGGCATCTTGATCCTTTCAACGACGAAGCAACAGGCGAGACCATGTCGTGGCCGTCAGAATCCGGAGTTGTCCTGTCGAGAGGATGCGAAGTGTTGAGAGAAAATTTTTGAAAATCTTTCTTCTGGTGAAGTGTATTCACTTGGAGCTTTGCAAGACTGTAAGGGACAGCGATGGCCTAGTAGAAGTCTGTGCAAATCCATGTTGATGGAACATCTTTGAATTATATAGGGAAAAGAAAATACATTCACCGTAAGGTGAAGTGTATCCACTTAGTCCTTGAGCTTGGTAGTAGGTGTTGAAGACACGTGGTGCCGAGCTTCTATAGCATCTGTAGAAAAACCAGAGTAATTTGAAAAAAATGACGTGAGTTCATGTAGTCCCTGAGCCTGCTGTAAGGAGCAACATGGTTCTTGTAGCAAGGTCAAAAAATGAAAATAGAGAAAATTGCTGCAGCTGACGAAGTCCCCGAGGCTGAAGTCCCTGAGCCTAGTCGAGGAGCCTTGTTGAAGAAGAAACCATCGTGTAAGTGCATCTAGCCCTTTAGTGGTTTTTGGATGATTGAATGACAACACGGTTAAAGGTCTAACAAGTTTGTTAAGTATTGAACAGGAAAATGATTATCCTACATACACTTGGGTTATGATATGTTATATCATTTGAAGTGTGCTGATGGTTCAATTATAAAGGCAAACTTGGCGGTGTTCCGTAGTTTATTGAAGTGAAAAGCCAAAATGATGTGGTGTTGTAAAGATAATCTATGTCAAGCACACGACAACAATATGAATGAAATTCAAAGTAATGTCTTAAATATCATGGGACATTTATGGTTCATATGAAAGCAAGCATAATTGATTTGTCATATGAGACATGAGGTACATCTTGCATATGGAATGGTCTCATTTAAAGAGCTTGCTATGAAATAAATGTTGAGAAAGATGTTTTCACTTCATGAAATTCAATGTATGCTTAATGTTGATTCAAATCATGGTATGACTTGGATTGACTTGTGAGAGTGAAGATAGCAAGGAAAAGGCTTCGAAGGACCAAGCGTAGGTGAAGGGCAAGCGACGGCTTAGGTACCGAAGGACCATGGCTGTAGTGAAGAAGAAAGTACTCACATTTAGTCATGTCACTAATCAAGCGAAAGGAAGTTATATTGTGAGAGGATCAAATTATTATTGGATTTACTCATATTGGTTGAATTGGATCAAGTAACATGATGAAGATGGATATGCTCAAACAAAAATGAAGATGAACATGTTGGCATCCTCTATTGATCGGTGATTTTTGCAAAGATATGGCATTGTTCGATGAAGGTTAACTCAAGAGGTTTGAATTCGATTTTATTTAAACTTGAGTTTATAGGTATGTCATACTATTAAGAGGGATGCAACATGATGATGGTTGATTGCTCCTAAGTGCTCAATTGTTCATTTATATATTTCTTAGACACCCCATCAAAATATTTCCTTGTTCAAGTCTCATTTTATAAACAGAGAACCCTCAACTAGCAATTTGTCTCATCTCAACAAGAATTTATTGTGTGGGATGCATCTTCCTCTAGTGAACCCTGGATCGGCAATTTATTGCTCTCTAACAAGAATTTCTCGTGTGGAGGCGCCTCATAGACAGTGAACCCTCAATCGGCAATTCTTTTTTTATCTCGACGAGAATTTCTTGTGTGGGCGCCTCTCCCTCTCAATGGTCATTTGCTCTCAACCAGAAATTTTATCCTCCATCACAAGAATTTCTTGTTGAGCCTTAGATCTAGTGCTCTGATTGGTCAAGTGCTTAATCAAGTCGCCTGCTTCCCTCTCCCGAGTGCACGACTGCTCATTTCACCTTCTTCAACCATGGAAAAGGCTTGCTCTCTCTCTCTCTCTCTAAAACTCCCACACTCCCTCTCACTCTTGCTGAAATCTCCATCTTTGTGAGTGAGATTGGAGTGAGTTCTTCGTGGATTTTGACTTCGGGAGTAAGATCCATCTCTTGAGCACTTGTAGCAATCTTCGATCTTGTGATTCACATTTGTTACTCTTGAAGCTTGGATCCTAGACGGCTAGGAGTCGTCGAAGAGCAACCAAGGATTGTGGTGTGCCTCAGCAAGTTTGTGAAGGCTTCGATTCCGCCTCCGCAAGGGAAGGAATCATATTAGTGGATTGAGGGAAGCGGTTGAAAGAGATCGCAACTAGAGTGGATCCCGGAGTGGTCACTCATTGCCTCCTCAACGGAGAGTAGGACTCGAGGGAGTCCGAACTTCGGTAAAACAAATATCATGTCTCATCACATTTCAATTTAATATTTGTTTTGTCTCCATCTTCTTGGGGTGTGCTAGATTGTATGCAGGTTTATGTGTGGTGGCATAACCCTCTGTAGGCACTTGCAACTTGTGTTGGAAGTTTGGAATCAAAAGGAGCAAAATCCAACAAAGGGATAAAGTGCTCGTTTATACCGGGCATGCCCGATATTGGTCATTGTGTTGATTTTGCTATACTCAGTGTTAGTCATCTGTGTTGCAGGTGTTAGACTCTTAGACTTATTTAGCATCTTTCATATACTTTGTGGCTCACTCTAGAGGGATTGTATAACTCTGATTTGGAGTTTCGATTTGGAAACTCTAGTTCTAACCGTTTCCGCATTTTAAGGTGATAATTTTTAGAAACGCCTATTCACCCCCTCTAGGCGGCATCCTAGTGTCCTTTCACATCGACTAGTTACTGTAGCAGTAACAGATTATCTGCAAAAAAAATTGTTGACCTGTGGGGCCAGTCCCTGAGACTATAGCATGTTGTGTTAAAGTATCAGACATAACGACGAATTAAATGAAAATGTAATTAAAATTGAAGGCGAATGGGCAGGCCATTTTGCAAACCATCACTTTAGCAACCCATTAAGAAACCGTAACAGTGCGCGAAGACTACGGGCAACGTGACGAACGTGGATGCGATGGGCGCGGACTTCCAAATACCCTAGAGACGGAGGGGTGCGCTGCGCGGTATAAAGCCGAAGACCGCGGCGGCGACTCTTCTCCTTGCTGTTGCAATCTTCGAGCACTCCACCATTTCCTCCCGTCTTCCACCTTTCACGCACACATAGTCCTTCGAGCCCAACCCTATATCCAGAACCAGATCTAGATCCAGTCGGCCCTAGAAGCAATGGCGCTGAAGAGGCAATGTGAGTCGATGGCGGTGAAGAAGGTGACGGAGTCCAACGAGGAGATTGTGGCGCCATCGTGGACGCGGGGATGGACCCGCTCCACCTTAAGGGAGAAGAACCTGGAAGCTCTTGTAGTAGACAACCTCTGAAGGGTCGAGATGGCAGACTAGAGGGGGGGGTGAATAGTCCTTTCTAAAATTAATCGTACCGGCTAACCGAAACAAATGCGAAATTAACAACTATCGGTCTAGCCAAGACTACACCCATCTATCTATACTCTCAAGCACCTTATAAAAGATCCTAAACAAAGAAATTAAGGTGTCTGGGCTAGCTAGAGCTCACCTAAATAATTCTAGCTTTCAAGGTTACACAAACCTAAGCAACTATTACTCAATCAATCGGGGAGCTCCTACACATTCCACTAAGCAAAAGCACAAAGCCTAAGCTCGCTAGCAATGCTCAATAACAAGGCTACACAAGCCAAATTAGAGAGCTCAACTTTGCTACACAAACTAAGCATTGTGACTAGCAAGACTACAAGTCAACTAGTCACTCATGGGATTAACTTCTATGCTACACAAGCAAGGAAGGTAACTAGCAAGCTACACAAGCTAACTAATTACAAGAGCAACTACACTAGCACATGTATATGAACAAGTAAATACAAGCTAGTGAATGGAGTTTGCAAACCACTAAGAAGATGAACACGAAGTTGACACGGTGATTTTTCTCCCGAGGTTCACTTGGTTGCCACCAAGCTAGTCCCCGTTGTATCAACCACACACTTTGGTAGTTCGGCGGCTAATAGGCACCACACCTAGCTCGACACTCGAGCATCGCAAGAACTCACCCACAAGTGAGGGTAACTCAATGACACACTCTACTAGAGTTGCTCTTCGCGATCCCCGCGGGGCGAGCACAATGCCCCTCACAATCCTTCTCCGGAGCCACGCACAATCTTCACGCGGGCTTCACGATGGAGACTCGATCACCAAGTCGTCTAGGAGGTGGCAACCTCCAAGAGTAACAAGCACCACCGGCTTGCAACACGAACACCTAGTGCCACTCGATGCAATCTCTCAATGCAACGCACTAGCGATCACTCACTCGCAACGATTCACGCACTAGCAAGCACAAGCGAGTTAGAGGGCTTCCTAGCACTCCCCAAGCATGGACACTAAGTCCCAAGGGTGCTAAGCGCCAGCCATGGTCGGCCACCAACTCCTTTTATAGCCCCAAGGGCTAAACTAGCCATTACTAGCCGTTACCCCTTCGAATGGGCTGACTGCGTACTGACCGGACGTGTCCGGTCAATGTTGCAGTAGCGTCCGGTCAATGTTTCATTAGTGATCGGACACATGTTTCACTAGCGTCCGGTTAATGTTGCACTGCGTGTCCGATCGCGAACAGAGAGGTTCCAGAGACGTTTTTCACCGATCGGACGCGTCCGGTCACTATTGACCGGACTCACACTTAGCGTCCGATCACTATCACATGCGTTGCCTCCCGGGAACAGTGCTACAGGCGCGTCCGGTCACATGTTGCACTAGCGTCCGGTCACTGTTTCACCAGTGACCGGACGCATGTTGCAATAGCGTCCGGTCGCTGTTGCAGCGTTCGATCGTGCCTGAAAACCTTGTTTTCAACTCTAGTTTCTTGTCCTTTGAAAATGTGCCAACACCACCAAGTGTACACCACCTTGTGCATGTGTGTTAGCATTTTCACAATCATTTTCAAAGGATTAGCACTTAGCTCTTGTCTCGCCACTTGTTGACGCTCACTAATGCTCATAATTAACCATCAACTATTACATGAAATGACACTAAATGAATCACAAAGCATAGTTGTAGGGTTTGAAACTAACAAGTTCCATGAGTTTTGGTGCTCTCACTTGTTTTGTAGGACATCCATATTTTCACCATATAAAAGTATCTCAAGTGATGAATTGGTGTGCACCATTGCGAAGGGCTCGTCGAGACGATCGAAACGGACATATCATTTGCTATATTCGGAGTCCCGGATGAAAAGATATTAATTTCACGACGAAACCTGCAAAAGAAGGATCTAGAAGACACCAGAAGACACCACGAGGCGGCCCGCCACGTGGGCCCACTGGGCCAGATCGACCGGTCCCACTTGGAGACCGACCGGTCGGCCACGGAGGCCATTTCGCCTCCGCCTTCTAGAACCTTCTTCCACCGCCTCCTAGGATGCATCTCCACCGTCCCTGAAGTCGGTTTGATCCAACGGTGGGCGATAAACGTGACGCGGATTGATGACATGGCGATTCCTTGCCCCCTACTCCACCTCGGGCTATATAAGCAACCCCAGACCCCCCCCCTCTCCAGGCATCTCCCTCTTCATTATTCATCTCCACATCAGAAACTAGGGTTCCAATGTAGAAGTAGAGGTCCCTCTAGATGAATCTCTTCTAGTTCATCTAGATTTAGATCTAGTTCGTCTAGTTCTAGTTCTAGTTGTCTAGTTCATCTAGTTGTAATTAGAGATCCAATTAGAAAGAGGAGAAGGAGAGATTAGAGAGGAGCTACACTCTAATTCCAGAGGAGTCTTCAGAGATTTGGTATGCTTTTGTATCTTTTCTTATAAGACTTGTGCTTTAATATATTTATTTTCTCTAATTACTTTATGCTTTATTATATGATTAGTATAGTTGTTATATCTTGGCATGGGATCTTTGTTCGTATTGAGTGCTCTAGTTATCCTAGGTAATTAGAGTAGTAATCGATAGATTAGACATGGTGTTTAGTCTATAGGTTACCTGAGGTTGCGCTCAATCCCACGGAATAGTTGTGGTATCCCCAGGGGTGACAGCTCTATTAGGCCTTTGTAGTCCACCACGTTCGGATTGATGTTTCGTAGAGCTTTTGGCAGCCTTCTCCTAACTACCTTTTTCCCAGTCTTCTTCGAGAGTTGGAAAGGACCTGCTGCTCCAAAGTGCCAATGTTTATGACTATATAGGAACTACAAGTAATATATTCCTCACTATTGGAAAGGCCTCTTCTGCTGCACGGGTCTGCGCCCGTGTCCTCCTCCTGGGAACCTGCATGGTGTTCTCTCGAGCCAACTAGTGGTTTTGTTCTGCCTCGGTCTCCAGGGCCAAAAGTAACGTGGGTGCATTTACCAACCAAAGTGACATGTCAGGAAGAGCGATTTTATTCACATAATCTTGGTAGATCATGTGAATCTCACCGGTCTCCTGGTTCTCATGCAAGAGGTGTCCTTGCGAGAAGCGTTCCATAGTCAAAAGGTCTCGGTCACTAGGAATGTAGGAGTATATAGCGGTGTTCAGCAGACCCATGTTAAAAGCCAGTCTAGTTATCCATGATGTCATTTCAATATTTCCAGTGCGTTGATTAAATTTAGACCAGTAGTCCGTCATGGCCTTGGTGAGTGATACTTTTATGTGGTTTACTAGAGCAAAAGTAATAGAGAAGTATATAGGAACCTTGATTTCTCCTGTTGTCCTCCCACTATATTTATCAATACAATTATCATTGAATATCTTTTATGTGCTTTCATTCATATCATATATCATTCACTCCTGCTTTAGTCTATTTAGTACTCTGAGTTAGTAGATGCATGATAGTGAATTATCAAATTCTTGACCCTTGCTTCCCTGTGGTAAAATATAAATAACGATCCTGGATTACTCCCGGTAAAATGCTACAATGATGTTCTGTGCGCTTGTGGAATCTTTCATATTCTATTTGCACTAACAAACGTCAACAAGCATTTTTGGCGCCGTTGCCGGGGAAGCAATTGGTGTAAAGATTTTGATAATTATCTTGATGTCTGCTAACTTAGTGTACCACTAGATTTAGTAGGATTACCCCTTGTTCTATTGAGTGTGGAATAGACAGGACATCAGACGTCGTTTCGACCTTATGGCGAGCTTCCACAAGAATAAAGAACTCAAGGTGCCTGAACATTCAAGATCCATCATTAACTATGGAGCCCTGCCATCTCACAGGTTTGTGTATGCATACATATATATTATTTATTCTAACCATGTGTAGATTGCAGAAAAGGTCGTCATCACAACAATTCAACTCTCATCCCGTATGACGGATATTTACGCTGCGCCACTCACAAATCCCAGTTGTGATTCATGGTAAGTATGATCAAGGTGAGACAGTCTTGCTCATGGACTTTAAATTTTATGAGTAGTTATCTTTTAAATTTCTTTCATACCACTGCATGTTTACACTTAATCATTCATCCACTCCATTTAGTTTATCTTTTCTCATATCAAGTTCCTTATATGCATTCATATCATCCGCATCTAAAAAAAGGGGAAAAATATATTCCTCACTGTGATCATACTCTGTCATCTCTATTTGAATAAATCTCTTTTATGCTTTCATGCTACCTATGTCTATGCTAGTATATTTTCGGTTTGAAAGTACTTCATATGGGTATTTTTATAGGCTTTTTAAATTAAGCGTGGTGCTTAGGTTAAATAGTCTACCTTAATCAAATTAGACACGGAGTTTGGTTTGATTATTGATCTAAAATTAGCTTGTGTAGACATTGGATATTTTGTTGGACTAACCCCTGCAGAGAACTCTAAATACACTTTGGGAAAGTCCTGAGATGAATTCACATCAGAGATGAAGCAAGGCATACGATGAGCTGCATAATGAAGACTCAGCTCATTTATCATGGATGAAAGAACTGTGAGTATTAAAGTTTATTTAAGTCTATCTTCTACTGCAAGTTATCTTTTGTCTTGAACCATGTTAAAATGCAGCCAACATATAAAATGCTAGTCTATGCTAAAGTAATCCTAAAATCATCTTTTTCATTAGCATAGATGAATAACACATAAGTTGTGGATAACAACCCATGTTTCAAATTCAGTGCAATCCTTCGGGTATGTGTCCACTAATTTTTGCAGGAGATGAGGTTTGCTTGTTCATGGTCTGAACTTAAAGATCTAAAATCCAACCCGTGGATAGACAAAACTCATCATGAGTGTTGACACTGGTTAACTATCATAATTAAGAGATAAATAAATATGAAAAAGACAAGAATATGATCACCAACAAAGATTTAGGGTTTCAACTGACAATATTCCATGAGTTTTGGTGAGTTATGATTCTGCAGGGACTAAACCAGGAAATCGGCATCGATAGCTTCCCATAGAAGGAAACCGACGGGAGATAACGCATTCGCCACGTCAGGATACTTCCAGAAGACTCCAGAAGACGTAAGAGGACACCACGACGGAGGACACCACAGGAGGCTGACCTGTGGGACCGACTGGTCCCACAGGGCCCACCGGTCGGTCGGCTAGGGAGCCCCCATGCTTCCGTCTTCTGCAAGCTACTTCCACCGCCTTTGAGGATCAATCTCAGCCCTACGTGAAGTCGGTTTGATCTAACGGTCGCGGATCATCGCCCAGGGCTATATAAACAGACCCCTGACCCCCTCTCCAGGCAATAGGTTTTCAGGCAATTCATTCATCAGGGTTAGACCAACCAGAAGGAGATCAATCAGGAGCTTTAGGACTACATCTACCTAGATTAGTAGATAGAATAGGATTAGAGGAGGCAAGCTTTGCTTGGATTCCTGATCTAGTCATGAGAAGGCTCGGTAAACCCAAGATCTTCTCTCTTGTATTAACATTATGGATCTATTTCATAATTGCTCTTCTAGTTCATCATTGTTCTTCATTATTTATGTTCTAGTTCATCGTCTAGTTCATGTTCATCATCTAGTTCATTATCTAGTTCATAATCTTGTTCTAGTTCATGTTCTAGTTCATACTTTAGTTCTTCTCGATGATCTAATTCACCTTATTGTTCATTATTGTGTTCTCAATAGCAATACAATTGATATGATTAAGACATCAATGATTATATTCTTAGTTATAATGCTTATAGTTTGCTTTGATTATATATTTGGCATAGATAGTTCATCTTTATGTTTATACTCATGTTCGTATAGCGCTCATCTTAAAGTACAACGGGTGGGTGATAAATGCTGTGTAGGCGTGGTGCCTATACATTATTTATCTGCGAATGCGTCCTATGTTCCGGATAGAGTGGTAGATCGCGGGTGTGACAGACCTGTTGAGTCCTCTGTGTTCCACCTCCCGAATATAGTGTTCAGTATGGCTCAGTTAACTCATGGTTTAAGGGTTACTATGTTTAACACCTTAGCTATGGAGTTGCCTCTTGATTATAAATATGATGTGACCTAGCCAATGATTGCCAAATATAATTGCACTAATCAATGTATGCTATGACTTGTAATTAGAATAACTTAGGAATGTTCCTTTTTAATACCTGTTCTAATCATTATCTTGCTAGGCAGTACTGTTCTAAGTTTATCCTTGATTGATCTGATCTCTGTTATCCTTTATCAATTATTTATTATATCATTTACTTTGTACCTGGTTCCTGTTCATAGTAGTTAGTGTGTTATCAGTCTTATTATAAGTGTGTGCCATGATACATGCTGTTAAGTTCTTTCAACACTATCATACCTTGAATTGATTAGTCTCTAGGCTAAAATATAAATAACGATACCTAAGACTAGCTTGGGTGAAATGCTCTACAACGGGTATGTTTATCTGTGCGCTTGCGGGTAAATATCTATCTCTTAATCCAGTGCCCTGATATAATTACATTGCTAGCTTCATGTTGGGGATGACAACTTGACGTTAAGTGAAGTTAGTAGTGTCCCGTACACTCTTTCATGCTTTCACTAGTTTATTATTTTATGTGACTCATTCTTAGAGTGAATCCATTAAGGAGTGTCAACAATGAAGCAAGTCACTAGTGATGTCGAAGGTAGCCAAGCTTTGAGCCATCCCAAGGCTTAAGCTAGGACACTGATGACGAGCAGGATGTAACTCACCCTGTATGGGTCAATTTGTACCTACGCTCATCATTGTCGAAGACATCAACATCGACACCAACAACAAATATCAGGGTGATGATATGCCACTACATTATAACATGCATCTGTGTGTCATCCGAAGGAAGTTTGTTGGTGGTTTACTATGAAGACAAGCAGTGGAAGTTCTCCTCACTACTAATCAATGCAACACAAGAGCTAGTTTGGGGGACGAGGTGGTATGACTTTGTAAGGAAAATGGACCTCAGACCATTTAACTTCGGATTTTGGTGTTTGATGAACAACACAACCAAATTGGACTAATGCAGTTGCAAGTGTTTGTTTTAGGGTGCAAATGTGACTTGGACAAAGGCTATGTGATGATCCGATGATCAACACCTCAAGCAAGATATTAGAAGCTCAGTAGAAGACCCTCAAGATCAAGCAAAGTCCAAGGCACAAGAATGGAAGCAAGACGGCGCAAGAAAACGCGAAGAAACGAAGAAAAAGGAGTGACCGGACACTACTCGAGTAGTGACCGGACGCTGGCCAGGATGCGTCCGGTCAGTTCCTCCAAGCCAGGAGCGCCACGTCAGAGCGACCAGACGTTGCGCCAGTTGTGATCGGACGCACCGATGCAACTGTTCATCACATAGCAGTGCGACCGGACGCTACGACAACGACCGGACGCTGGAGCTCAGCAGAGTCCGATCGAACTCAGAGAGGTTCCAGAGGCACAAAATCGTGACCGGACGTGTCCGATCATCTGTGACCGGACTCATGCCAGAGTCCGATCAGTGCCTGTGCAGGCTGGCAACTAGCCGTTGTGAGAGACCGGACGCGTCCGGTCAGGACGTGACGAGCGTCCGGTCGATGGCAGAAAAGCCCATCCCTTTGCCCAACGGCTCTATTTGCTTGGGGCTCTATAAATACCCCCATGGCCGGCCAAAATAGCGGGGTTGGAGCTCAAGGAAGTGTACCAAGTGTAGAGACACATATTTAGTTGCTCTAGCCACCAAAGTGCTCAAGTGATATACTAGGTGATTAGTGTAGGTGCTTTGCGAAGTGCTTAGGCTAGTTAGACCACCGCTTTGCGCTTGCTCTAGGTGTTAGGCCTAGTGTTTAGTGAGGTTGAAAACCTCTCATCTACCGGTGCTTGCGCACACCATGATTGTACATCGGCGGGGCTTGTAAGTCTTGCGAGATCACACCAACCGCATTTGTGGTGTGGCCGCCTCCGTGTACCGAAGGGAACAAGGCCCGCGGCGCTTCGGCCGGAAACTTGATAGTGAAGACGGCGGGGAGCATCCGGGAGAGGCTTTGCCACGACTGGCTTAACCGGAGACCCACTTGCGCGTGGGGAAGAACCGGAGCTATCCACGGAGTCACCCGACCGGGAGCTTGGCCCTTGCGAGGGATTCCTTGCGAGGGGCTCCAACGAGGACTAGGGGGAAGCTTGCGCGCTTCTCGATACCTCGGTAAAAATACCGGAGTCGTCGACGGGAGTTTGCATCTCTATCACACTCTTTAGCTTCCTCATTTACATTGCTACTCTTGCTAGTTGATAGGTTTGGAAACTAGGTAGCATAACTCCTTTTGCGGTAGAGATAGCAAACACACTTAGCAAAACCTTAGTTGCACTTTACATAGTTTACTTTCTTGCATAGGTTTTGCTTAGGTGGAAATTAGAGGCCATAGTTTAGAGTAGAAGTTTTAAGTTGCCTAATTCACCCCCCCTCTTAGGCGTCACAGTCCTTTCAATTGGTATCAAAGCAAGGTTGGCTCTCTTGTGGACTCTTGGCTTCACCGCCTTCGAGCCGACGCCCCTAAGAGAGGTTGGGATGGATACCTCTAGGCCTCCACACTTTGACGTCACTAACTTCCTTTACTATAGTGCTAGGATGGCTTGCTTTTTAGAAGCCGTTGATCTAGGTGTTTGGAGAGTCACCCGCGACAGGATGAAACCCATTAAGAATCCCGAGAAGCCTACCGCGGGTGATGAAAAGGAAATTCATCTTAATGCTAGAGCTAAGAACTGCTTGTTTGAATCAATTAGCATGGATGTCTTTAACCAAGTCTTTACTTTGCAAACATCTCATGAAATTTGGTTAAAGCTACATGAGCTCCATGATGGTACAAGTAATGTACGTGAGCAAAAACATCACCTAACAAAAACAAGCTATGATTCCTTTAAAATGAATGATAATGAGCTTGTTCGTGATATGTATTCTCGTTTGAATCTAATTATCAATGAGCTCCATTCTATAGGAATTACAAAGCTAGGTGATGCAGATATTGTGAGGAAGATCATCTCCGTGCTTCCAAAGAACAAATATGCAACCATCATCACCATCCTCCACAACATGGAGGACTTGAGCAACATGACCCCGGCCATTGTCATTGGCAAATTGGTGGCATTTGAGATGTCACGCAAGATGGGTCAAGAAGAAGCCACTTCATCAAGCAAAGATATTGCTCTCCCATGTGAGCACAAAAAGATGAAGGGAAAAAAGCAAGTTGAGACAAGCTCAAGTTCATCAAGTGAAGAAGAGGATGATGAAGATGAAGAATCAAGTGATGATGATCAAGCCTCCACCTCATCCGACTCCTCCTTAGATGAAGAAGAGACAATCAAGCTCATGAAAGGAGTGAAGAGGATGATCCGCAAGCTCAATGTCAAGGGTGTGCCCATCACCATAGAAGATTGCCTCTTCACCAATCAAAGAAGAGAGCAAAGAAAAAAGGGATGCTATAGATGTGGCAAGAAAGGGCACTTTGTGGAAGATTGTCCAAAACAAAAGCCCACACCCAAGGACAAGAAAAAGAAGGGATGCAAGGCCAAAGCTCTCACCACCATCAAGACATGGGATGATTCATCAAGTGATGATGAAGTCCAACATAAGAGGCATGGCCGCAAGCACTCATCATCAAGCTCCTCACGTATGTGCCTTATGGCACGAGGTAACACAAGCCCTATCTCTAGTGATAGAGATAGTGATAGTGATGATGAGCTACCTTCTTACAATCAACTTGTGCAAGATAATCTTAAATATGCTAAAGCTTGTACTAGCCAACAAAAGAAGATTAATGTCTTAAAAGAAAAATTAGATAGTTCTCAACAAGCCTACAATGCTATGCTAGATCAATATGAAACTTTTTCAAACTTAAATGTTGAGCTATCTAATAAAATTGAGAAACTAGAGGCTAGTATAAGCACATATGATAGCACAAGTAATGATGAGCAACTTGCTAAGAAAAATGAAAAACTAAAAGCAAAGTTAGCTAGCACACAAGATGCTTACAAAAGTTTGCTTGCCAAAATGGAAATTATGTGCAAACATTGTGATGAGCTAACTAACAAAGTTGCTAATCTTGAAACCATCGGAGCAAACCCCATCGAGGCACCTAAGATTGAAAGGTCAATCTTTGATATGCCCAAAAAGGATGCCTCTACTTCTTGCTTTGATTTACTTGATTTAGACTCACCCATGTGCAAACAAGCTTGTGTTGAGAGTGTCTTTGTAGAAACATGTACACAAGAAGTCGCAATGGAAAATGAGCTACTAAAGCAAGAAGTGGCTCGCCTCACCAAGGACTTGACTCAAGCAAAAGGCAAGACAAAGCAAACCCGAACTCATCAAGATAACACCGTCAAGGGAGTGAAGAAGCTTGATGAGGAGCAAACCGTGGTTTGTTATGTTTGCCACAAGGAAGGCCACAAGTCCTATGAGTGCAAGGTGAAGCATGGGGGAGAAAAGAAGAAAGAGAAAAACAAAAAGCAAACAAGCAAGCTCTCCAACACCTACACCAACAAGGTGAACAAGAAGGCCACCACACCTTATCTTTTGAAGAAGAAGAAGAATGACAAAGTGGTGGCCATCAAGGTGAACAAGCAAGCCAACAATGGGGCCAAACGCATTTGGGTGCCTAAGGACATCATGTCAACCATGAAGAGCACCAAAAAGGTTTGGGTCCCAAAAGGGAAGTAAGTAGCCAAATTGGCTATGGGGAATTTGGAGACTTGGCAAAATTTTGGGTGCACATCATGGGGTGCATCACATTGGACCATGTCATTGCCAAGTATGTTAGTAGGTACCTTGGACCCAAGTTCCCCCTCCCATGTTAGGTAACTAGATTTAAATTCTTGCAATTACTTTCATTTGGTTTAAATTCTTGCAATTTCATTTAACATCTAGTTCCTTTCTTTGCCTATGTTTGCATTAGTATGATCATATCTCTTATCATGCAAATTAGGCTTATCATATGGTAGTTTTGCTCGGTATCACTCACATTCTTAGAGCAATTCTACATGGTTTTAATTGGTTAGAAGCACGACACATAGCTTCTTTTACTATGTATTTATCTTATATGTGCCAAAGTCCAAATTATAGATAAACTACCCCGATTACCATTTTTCAATTTGTATCACACCTCTTGTGGTGTCAATATGGATAATGGTAGTTTGAACTTACAAGTCAATGTGCATGTCTCCCACAAGTATTCCAACTTGTATGCACACTTTTAGGGGGAGTTTACTCTACAATATGGAAGCTTTGAGACTAACACTACTTTCAAGATTATCATGTGTGTAGTAGTCTCATTGCAAGGAAAATAGAGTCCTCGGAGACAAGCATCATGTGTGATGATAATCCAATTGGCATCTACATGTGGTATTCCTAACTGATATCATTATGTTGATTTCAATTTGATACTCTTATATGCTTTCTCCATGCATTATATAGATTAAACTCCTTTGTGCTTTAATTTGTCGGTTATGCATATGCTTTTACCTTACATCATATGTATGCATATACTTAGGGGGAGTTTTAGCTTATATAATGTTTCCTCTCTTGAGATTTAATGTCTTCCTTTTCGGTGTTTGATTCCAAAGGGGGAGAATATGTAGGGACCAAAATCAAGCCCAAACTAAAACAAACAAAATAACCAAAATCAAAATTTCAAATTTTTATGGTTATCTTTTTGGGAATGGTCCAACAAAGGGAGGAAGTGGATCATGGAGTTAGAGGGAGATCTAATCCATCGAGCCACTAAAAGGAACTCAATGGCAAGGGCAAGATATGTTAGATTAGATATGTTTCAATTTGGTATCTTTTAAAACATCATATGATCTTGCCTTTGCATTGCATCCTAGCAAGTAGATTGCATTTTAAATTTTGTATCTATTATTTGCTTGTTTTGGTCGTGTTGTCATCAATCACCAAAAAGGGGGAGATTGTAAGGAAAATGGACCTCGGACCATTTAACTTCGGATTTTGGTGTTTGATGAACAACACAACCAAATTGGACTAATGCAGTTGCAAGTGTTTGTTTTAGGGTGCAAATGTGACTTGGACAAAGGCTATGTGATGATCCGATGATCAACACCTCAAGCAAGATATTAGAAGCTCAGTAGAAGACCCTCAAGATCAAGCAAAGTCCAAGGCACAAGAATGGAACCAAGACGACGCAAGAAAACGCGAAGAAACGAAGAAAAAGGAGTGACCGGACGCTACTCGAGTAGTGACCGGACGCTGGCCAGAATGCGTCCGGTCAGTTCCTCCAAGCCAGGAGCGCCACGTCAGAGTGACCGGACGCTGCGCCAGTTGTGATCGGACGCACCGATGCAACTGTTCATCACATAGCAGTGCGACCGGACGCTACGACAACGACCGGACGCTGGAGCTCAGCAGAGTCCGATCGAACTCAGAGAGGTTCCAGAGGCACAAAATCGTGATCGGACGTGTCCGATCATCTGTGACCGGACTCATGCCAGAGTCCGATCAGTGCCTGTGCAGGCTGGCAACTAGCCGTTGTGAGAGACCGGACGCGTCCGGTCAGGACGCGACGAGCGTCCGGTCGATGGCAGAAAAGCCCATCCTTTTGCCCAACGGCTCTATTTGCTTGGGGCTCTATAAATACCCCCATGGCCGGCCAAAACAGCGGGGTTGGAGCTCAAGGAAGTGTACCAAGTGTAGAGACACATATTTAGTTGCTCTAGCCACCAAAGTGCTCAAGTGATAATGTGATATACTAGGTGATTAGTGTAGGTGCTTTGCGAAGTGCTTAGGCTAGTTAGACCACCGCTTTGCGCTTGCTCTAGGTGTTAGGCTTAGTGTTTAGTGAGGTTGAAAACCTCTCATCTACCGGTGCTTGCGCGCACCGTGATTGTACATCGGTGGGGCTTGTAAGTCTTGCGAGATCACACCAACCGCGTTTGTGGTGTGGCCGCCTCCGTGTACCGAAGGGAACAAGGCCTGTGGCGCTTCGGCTGGAAACTTGATAGTGAAGACGGCGGGGAGCATCCGGGAGAGGCTTTGCCACGAGTGGCTTAACCGGAGACCCACTTGCGCGTGGGGAAGAACCGGAGCTATCCACGGAGTCACCCGACCGGGAGCTTGGCCCTTGCGAGGGATTCCTTGCGAGGGGCTCCAACGAGGACTAGGGGGAAGCTTGCGCGCTTCTCGATACCTCGGTAAAAATACCGGAGTCGTCGACGGGAGTTTGCATATCTATCACACTCTTTAGCTTCCGCATTTACATTGCTACTCTTGCTAGTTGATAGGTTTGGAAACTAGGTAGCATAACTCCTTTTGCGGTAGAGATAGCAAACACACTTAGCAAAACCTTAGTTGCACTTTACATAGTTTACTTTCTTGCATAGGTTTTGCTTAGGTGGAAATTAGAGGCCATAGTTTAGAGTAGAAGTTTTAAGTTGCCTAATTCACCCCCCTCTTAGGCGTCACGGTCCTTTCAGACTTCAACAACAACAAGGTCTACAAATTCAACACATGAACATGTTGTTGAAGAAATTTGGGCATCCACCTACATCACAAGCCGGCTTGGGGGAGACACGATTCTGTTGTCCAGATGTGCTTCACGATCAAGGGTAGGAAGGAGAAATCCAGCTTCAAGACACTTTGATCTCCTACTCATCACTTTGATCAGTACAAGCCGCTAGACGCTGCCCCAGCCAAGAAGAAGAATATGATCCATCACTCATTCTTGGAAGATCGTTCTTGAACACCACAAATGTTGTCATCTATGTTGGACCTAGAGACGTCCACTTTTGGATCTTCGATCAAAAGGGTCGCTGCTTCTTTAACAAATACACCATTTATGAGCAGCCGAAGGAAACCAAGAGAAGACGTTGACTCGACCGACAAAGGAAGAACCGACTACCAGGAATTGAGGGGGACATCATGAAGGATGAAGCCACTGCACTGCAACAATTCAAAGATGGAGAGATAGTACCCGAGCCTAAAAATCAAGAGAATAGTTGACAAAGTCTCCATCGTCTGGACCTGTTGAGAACAAGACTCAGCTGGCCCACTGTGAGATTGGCAAGAGAAGACAAGCTAGTCATGAACAACAACCAGCTAAACAAGAGAAGCTTCCACAAGGTGATTTGACACCATCACTCTTCAATAATAAAGGTAACAGCTCAAGGTAAGTGACCATCACTTTAAAAGTTTCTCCTTGTTTCTGGTATGCACATAAATAAAGAACTAAACATGTTTAAGTTGCACCTCACATGATCCAACCTAATCAACTCAACATGTTCAGTTCTTTACTCTTTGTTCCTAGCTTTACTCTCTTGAATCTCACTATCTTAACTAAATGAGCTAAAATATTATGCATCTAACCTTTGGAAGATCCAATCATGAAAAGATCGACACATTATGCATAGATTATCTTCCTTGGGTTAAGCAATCTGATCTGCTAAATATTTTAAGATGCTACTTTCATGCTCATCTTCTGATCCTATCACTCATGTTAAGTTTGAATAGAACACATAAACAACAAGTTTATCTTGTACACTGTGCCTAAGGTTAGAGAGGAATGAACAAAACTTTTGGTTCTGTTGGTGTTTTTCCACCAAAAGAGCCCATGCACTTGATCTCTACTTTGTCTTTATGAGCAGGATACACTCTTGAGCAAAACAAGGAGGAGTTTGTCAACTCCCAAATTCTACAAAGTGAAGGTTCCGAATCTAGAAGAACATACACACTAAGCAAGATGCTACCAGCTTCCATAACTAATGATTCACTTCAAATTGTTGGGCTAACGAAGAACATGAGTGACACCATATCAAGAGGTGTAGTTATCAAGGTCTACATATCGAGATCAAATGGTGCACCTCAGGAATGAACATGGTGAGAAGTCCTGTTCAGAGGACTTAAAACATTGAACCCTCGCTGAATGGTAAAATCGGTAGTTATCCATATTTATCTTTTCTGCATTAGTTTCCATTTTGTATTTTTACTTTCCATCATCATCTCTCCATAGCATATTTACTTCTCTGCATTAGCATTACATAAAAAGAAAATAAAATAAAATATTTTACTTATTGCACTACATCATAAAACCTAAAGCCCATGTGAATAATTATATGGTGTGTAAAAACCCACATGAAATATTCACTGTGTAAAAACCCACATAAAAATAAAAATAAAAATGCATTCATTTTGTTAAATTGTCATTGCATAATAGAAAATATTAAAATATAAAAATATTGAGAAAGAGATCTTACTGAAACTCTGGGCAACTAAGGCTTAAGTGGCCAACCACTAACGCTTAATCTGTTCCACAAGTTTTGTTGTCTATTTGAGTTTTACAGGATCTGAAAGACCAAGAAAAGTTGACGAGCAAGTGAATGTTCCATCTATTGTCGGAGCACTATCCAACAACCATCAATATCCATCAAAGCTTCGATAGAGGAAGTACATTTCCACTGCGAGTTCGCTACCTGGCAAGAATGAACGACTACGTTAACATTCAGCTTGGGGGAAAGCACCCCCGTGTATCCAGGTAAGTATCCTTATCCTCTTAAGTTTTCTTTCTATACATAAATCTAAAAAAATATATACAAAAAATGTGGGCACATGAAGGCTCACCATTAATTAAAAAGAAAAAAATGTGGGCACATGAAGGCTCTCCATTAATTAAAAAGAAAAAAATATGGGCTTCATAGGCATGTTGGGCGGTAGAGACCAGAACCGGGTACTCCACAGGAGGAAGCAGAGCTTGCCACGAGCCCACCATGTCACTGTGGGGCAGATAGCGGTAGCGGTCAGTCCTCATAGACTGGAAGCGCAGACCACGGTAATGCAAGAAAGCATCCTGTGCTGCGTCCTCCATGCTGGCGAGAGCTTCACCACGCTTGGTGGTAGTCCTGTGAGCCGACTCTATGACATGGGCCTGATCCACATCATTCCAACCTGTAACCATCAGGTCGGACTTCCAGTAGGTGGCCTTCAACGGATGAGTGTACTCGCCACAATGATACTGGAGCTTGGCCTCCAACTCTGAGTAGTACTCATTCAGCAGACGAACCAGCATACTATGGTAGTATGCTGTCTCGTCGGGCTTCTTGAACATGAAGCGACGAGTCCATCCAAGGTCTTCATCCACCACCTGCACTACTGGGGAGGCAGGGGGTGTTGGTGCTGAAGCAGACGAAGCGGCGGGAGAGTGCACCACCGGGTACACTGGCACGAAGGCCGGTGCTGCAGGAGCTGCTGGAGCGGCAGGGGCCTCCACGACTGGTGGAGCGGCGGGGCCTCCACGACTGGTGGAGCGGCAGGCGCCACAGGAGCGGGTGCCTCTGGAGCAGGGACCTCAGGCGCTGGCGCCTCAGGAACTGGCACCTCCGGAGCTGGAGACTCAGGAACTGCTGCAGGGGGCGGTGGTGGCGCTGCTAGCTCCTCAGAGACAGTCGGGGTAGAGGTCAACTCTTCATCCTCCACGATGAAGGCGGTATTGGAGGAGCTAGAGGAACCGTCACTGTCGGGGATGTGGACCACAGGGGGAGCAGGCTGGCTAGTGCTGGCGGTGAAAAGGGCACGATACGCGCGGGTGTTCATGCGAGGCATCCTGACGTTATAAAAGTAAGATAAGATAAGCGGAAACAATTAGTTTTACATAATAGGATAAGAATAAGAAGCATATAATTTTAATAACGTAACAAGATAATAAAATAAGCATGAACAGGTAACAAAAAGGTGTTAGAACGGCCATTTCCTAGCTAGGCTCGCGTCCTACAGTCAACAAAGCTCTGATACCAATTTGTCACACCCCAACTTTAAGGATAAAATTGGGACAACGTACTCATGTGTGCCCAGGAAACAATCACACACATAAGTAGACAAATCACAAGGAGTAGCATCATCACATTGTTTATTACATCACGACAGTATTTAAAACAGAGTCTTACAAAGTACTGATCCACAGATCACTGAACTGGCACACAAACTAAACCACAGGGAAACGTCGATTGGGGGAGCAGCTAGCCTAGAAGTCTTCAGGAAAGTCACCAACTGCACCTTCATCTGTTACCCATCCGGGATTTTTGCCCAAAAAGAAGATAAACAACAAGCGTAAGTACTTCTCGTACTTAGCAAACTAACACAGGGTTCATGAGGCTCAAAAGGCAGACACTGGCTGACTGCAGTTAGCTTTTAAGTTGACAAAGTTTTAGCATTAAGGTAAACGAATATGGTGCTTAACCCTTAACCCATGATCCATTTGTCCCGCAAAGTTAAAGATAACATCGTAAAGTACCCGCAACATAAAGTAACAGTTATACAAGTATCATAGTTCTGCTAGTTTCCCGGGCCGCTCGTGACCGTGAGCACGGCTGTTATAACAGTTTTACACTCTGCAGAGGTTGTGCATCTTTACCCACAAGCCGTGTTACCCTCGTGCCCGAGGCGGCCAACCTCTTGATCCACTTCCGAGGTAGATCGGCGGGGCACACTATGAAGCCTTTCGTTGGTTCGTCTAACATGTTAGGGCCGCTAGGTTTCCTTGGCAGGCAGATGTAGTAACCCCCCTTTCCTATGGCACAAGGCCATCGCAGCTATACACATAGGAACAGGAGCAGCCCTACACCCAAAGTGGCAAGCCCCTTATGCGCCCTTTCGGGTCACCGCTAACAAGTTAGAAAAGGTCCAGTGTACTGAGCTAAAACCAGAGCCATATAGCACTCATGGTAGCACTGTCAATCCCAGCTTTTGCTAACAGCAAGTTTTATTAACCGTTTAACAACATATCATCATGAGAACAAATTTATCATTGGACTGGATCAGTTATAAATCAGTTAGCACTAGCATTCTACCCATATGCATATATCCCACGGAGACAAGAACATCACAGATAACAAAGCTAAGTGGGTTTTCTAAGGTTGCTCAATTGGACACATGCATAAATGAGTGATTAAAGTAAAGTGTATAGGTAAACAAGGAGATCCCATGCTAACTTGCCTTGGTTGTCGAAAGGTTGATCTTCCTGCTGATCACTGAACGAGGGGTCCTGATCGCACCACACCGACTCACCGTCTACTCGATCACAACATCACCACGCATTCCAGGTGCAACATACACGATGCAAACAAGGCTATTATTAGAACAATACACCAAACAGTAATAAACTGAAATAAAACTTTGGTAAAACTGAAGTACGCGTTTCTACGATCACAACAAGTTTTGGTTCACCGAAAACGGAGTTACGGTGCGAGAGCTACGACCGAAACGGTGTATATAAAGCCCTAAACAAGATTAACATGGACCCTAAAGCTAAACTGTCCAAAACAGGCTAACAGGGGTATAAACGGGTAGAGCACTAAATTACGAAGCTAACGCAATTTGAACGGGTCAAATCGGAGCTAAAACGTGAATTTTATAAGCAAAACAAGGTAGTGGCATTTCTGTAAATAGTTTGAATTGTATTTGAATTTAAACCGAAATTTAAATTGAATTTTAAACAAATACCGCAGTCAACTGGACTGCGCCTCAATTTCTCTAAAACACAGGGGCCTGGTCAGAAGGTTTTCCAGGCACAATGAATAGTGCCTGGTGGAGTGCGGGTTGGTTACGGGATTCTTCGGGGGCTCTTTAGCAAAGATGCACGGCGAAGGGGTATCAATGATCCTCGGCCGCCGGATCGGAGATGGGCGGCTCAGATTAGACCAAGGGACGGGTGCGCGCGCGGGCGGCCGACGGCGCGCACTGGCCGCGGCGTCACGGCGCTCAGCGCGACGTCGTGCGCGGCTCCGCCATGGCCGAGGCCGGGGAGCTCGCGGCTCAGGGCACCGAGCGCGACGCCGACCAAACCGAGGGGTAGGGGAGGAGCGGGAGGCGGAGGAGGTCCTCACCACGGCGAAGGGGAGACGAAGGAGGCACTGGAGGTGGCGCCCGGCGTCGACGGCGAGCGCTCGGGCGACGACGGCGTGCTGCGGTAGGGGGGAAAACCGTTAGGGCGCAGACAAAGAAGTAGAGAGGGAGGGAAAGGATGCGGCAACTCCACCGAGGCGCGACGAAGGCTCGGAGAAGGTTGTGGGAGTCAGAGCGGCGTCGGGGTGGCGGCTTCAGCGGTGGCAGGCGACGGCGAGGCGTGGTGGCGCTGGTGCTGCGGTGCTCGGGCTCTGCGGTGCGTGCGAGCATGTGCGATTGAGAGAGGAGGGGAGAGGGGTGCGGGTGCGTCCGCTATATCGGCGAAGGAAGTCCCGGAGTCGTGGGGGCGGGCGCCCATGACGCGCGCGAGACGCGGGCGTGGCGGTTGCGCCCGGGGCGGCGCCGCGCGGAGGGGAAGAAAGGAGAGGGCGCTGACGCGTGGGGCAGCGGCGCCAGAGAGAGAGAGAGGGAGGAGGCGCCGGTTGCTGCGGCGCGGGCGCGACAGGCCGGCCCGTGGGCCGCGCGCGAGGAGAAGGGGGAAGGAGCGGCCCAGCGCGGGGAGGAGAGGGGAAGGGAGGGCGCGCTGGTGGGCTGGGCCACCAGGCTGCCTGGGCCGAAGGCAAGGGGGGAGGAGAGAGGGAAGGTTTTCCCCTTTTTTTTATTTCAAGGTATTTTCAAATAAGATTCAAAAGGAGTTTGAATTCAAATTGAATTTTGGCAAAAACCAGTCACTCAAATAAATATAATGCATCAGCATGAGTGCATAAAACATGTTACCACCATTATTTTAATTCCCAAAAATTATTTAACCTCTATATTAAATGCTTCACAAAAACATAAATAACTCATTTTCAACCATTTGGCTTTGGAGAAAATTTTAGGGTGTTACACATTCATACGCTTGCATTACGTATCTCATTTAGGCAACGGTAGATACCTCGTGAAGGACGTGATGATGAGGCTAAACCTGAAGACGGTGTTTGGTGGATTATCCCGAAGATGCGGAGTTAAGCAAGTGCTGCAGCGGAGATGCTCGCCAAGCGAGTATCACCTAACAAACACTAACCTAGTGTTGGTTCTCAGGCAAGCCCCGGAGCATTTTAAGTCTCCCAGTCTTTATAAATAATTTAATTGAGTATTTTATATTGTGATGCATTAAGTATAGGAGTTGATTGAATCCTATTTGCTGCATTATCCTTCCTTGATTATTGCTATACCTTCCTTGTTATCCTTTTACTTATCTAAAGATAGAGCTGCTTAGCCTGCTTAATAAAGTAGTAAATAAAATATGTTCCTGTAATACCCCTGATGGGTATTTACCGGATCACGGTTGGTTATATTTGCTATCATGGAAAAGAACCTGAGTAGTAATGAAAATACGGTCAACAGAAAGGCAAGGCACCAAGTTCAGAAACTTGGGGGCAGCTCGTCCATTGGATCGTGTAGGTTTGTATCGATGTTGGCCCTCGTTCATTTTTGAAAGCGCCCTTTTACTTAGGGTGCCGGTGATGTATTCCCGACCCCAAAGCCGGTTAGACGTTGTTCGGGCCGGTCTCAACCCGTGTCGCACCCTCTAGTATGGAAACACGATCTGCCTCAGAATGGCCATCGTTTAGTTCCAATTGGGTGGTCCGTGCTGTGAGCCATGACGATTACCACCACGAACAGTATCGAGCAGTGACCCAATGCATGGACCCGACGGAGAAAGTGTGGGTTTGTATTAAAGGTTTCTCGCCAGCTGGTTTGTAATTCGATTCGAGTCGCCGTCTCCCCCGGTTAGTGGGAAACTATGTCGAGCTTCACCACGATACAACTCCATGTGACATTGATGGTTCAACTAAAATATTGAGAAAGCAGACCTGATATGGTATTATATTATTGTTTGCTAGATTCAAGTGAGTGCTCTAGTACAGGTGCAAAACCTAGAGTTTAAGGAATAGGATAAAAGATGACTGCTCATATAATTAAATGATGAACCCTTTAACTTAAGCTCTTTTTGCAAATAAAGTTAGCCAGCTCCACTATTTATATATCAGCCTTGCATACTCCTTGGTGTCACTTTATTTTTGGTTTCCGACGGGTAAGTCTAGCTGAGTACATTCGAGTACTCAGGGTTTATCCCACCTTGTTGCAGGTGAAGGTTAGGTCTGCCGAAAGTTGATGGCCAGTGCCGGTGGGCTCGACAGTTCCATACTTCTTCTCTTTATGCTGTTGTTGGAGGATGTCACGCGAGCTAGCAAAGTATTTCAACTTATGTTATGGTATTCATTTCAAAGCTATGTTGTTTCAAAGTATTTCAACTTGTATTGTTATTTGTGAACTCTATTGTAATTTTATTTCCGCTGCAAAGCTCTGTGGACATGATTTGTATTTGCTTGACCATGCGATCTTGGCTAAGATGTTGAAAAGGTTTGAAATCTCTCATGGACTACCGGGTTTATATGGGCTCAAGTGTGCTAATTCAACTGCTTCGACAGAGGTTTTCGCACTTGTGCTCTTATAAATTGGTCGGTTCTGTCACAGTGGCAACCTCCAAGAGTAACAAGCACCACTGGCTTGCAACACGAACACCTAGTGCCACTCGATGCAATCTCTCAATGCAACGCACTAGCGATCACTCACTCGCAACGATTCGCGTACTAGCAAGCACAAGCGAGTTAGAGGGCTTCCTAGCACTCCCCAAGCATGGACACTAAGTCCCAAGGGTGCTAAGCGCTAGCCATGGCCGGCCACCAACTCCTTTTATAGCCCCAAGGGCTAAACTAGCCATTACTAGCTGTTACCCCTTCGAATGGGTTGACTGCGTACTGACCGGACGCGTCCGGTCAATGTTGCAGTAGCGTCCGGTCAATGTTTCATTAGTGATCGGACACATGTTTCACTAGCGTCCGGTCAATGTTGCACTGTGCGTCCGGTCGCGAACAGCGAGGTTCCAGAGACGTTTTTCATCGATCGGACGCGTCCAGTCACTATTGACCGGACTCACACTTAGCGTCCAATCACTATCACATGCGTTGCCTCCCGAGAACAGTGCTACAGGCGCGTCCGATCACATGTTGCACTAGCGTCCGGTCACTGTTTCACTAGTGACCAGAGGCATGTTGCAATAGCGTCCGATCGCTGTTGCAGCGTCCGATCGTGCCTGAAAACCTCGTTTCCAACTCTGGTTTCTTGTCCTTTGAAAATGTGCCAACACCACCAAGTGTACACCACCTTGTGCATGTGTGTTAGCATTTTCACAATTATTTTCAAAGGATTAGCACTTAGCTCTTGCCTCGCCACTCAATCCTAACACATCACAAAGTTAGATCGCTCAAGTGACACTAGATGACCGATATGCAAACAAGTTTGCTCCCCTTGATAGTACGTCCATCTATCCTAAACCCGGTCATCAACTTCTCTACACACCTATGACCGTTGAAATGAAATGCCCTATGTTTTACCTTTGCCTTGCGAATTCCATTCGATCTCCTTCGGTGTTGATGCAACACATGCACCAACCTATATCACCAAATGATATGAGTCACTTCATATCATCACATGGCCTCCATGGTCCATCGATCTTGACCTCACTTGCTCTTCACCATTGCTTCGGTCCTTCGGCCCAAGTCTTTGGTCAAGCCTCCCGACACTCGGTACCAACGGCTTCAAAGCCTCCAACTTGCCCTTCACCTTCGCAACCGGTCCATCAAGCCAAGTCTTGCCTTGATCTTCACCATCTTAGCCATATGACTCCATGTCATGTCACATATGCAATAAGGTCCTTCATCACATGTGTACCTGTGGACTAATCTCCTGTGTATCTCTCATAAACACAATTAGTCCACCTAAAGTTGTCACTCAATTACCAAAACCAAACTAGGACCTTTCAATCTCCCCCTTTTTGGTAATTGATGACAACTCTACAAAGATATGGAAATTAAGATCATTTGGATTCTATGTTACTTATCCAACATTAAGACCATATGAGAGGTTTGGATAAGTACCATACAACCCGACTTGGTAGTTGTCGGTGTTTCTGCCCCGGGGGTATGACACCAACTAGTAATATGATCGCGTGCTCTCTTCCTGGATGGTGATGCAAGATGACACAAGGATTTATCCTGGTTCGGGCAAAGAAAGCCCTACGTCCAGCGGGGGGAGGAGGTTCTTGTATTACTTGCACCTAAGTGTTTGTACAGGGGCAATACAAGCTCAATGAGCGTGGACCGGAGTCCGGACTCGTGTGTGTGTGTGTGTGTGTGTGTGTGTGGACTCGTGTCGCGCAAGCCCGTGCGTCCCCCGTGGACTCGCGCGTTGTCTCCTGCGCGCGAAGGGCCCTGGCGTCCCCTTTTATAGAACAAGAGGAGGCCAGGGTTTACACAGGATTGACATGTACAGCGCTCGATATGGCGAAGGGTAGGAACTCTGTCTTGTCGAAGTCACTGTAGCCAACGTGGGTGTTGCTGTTGAGGCGTCCTTGATGCGTGGCCTCAATCCCGGGCGCGGACGTGGAGGCGTGGCGATGTGGAAGTCGTACAGCACCCATCCCAGCACGTACAGGACATGGTGGGGTCCCTCCGGGTCTTGGGGTACCTGTCCTCCAATAGCGTGAAAGTAGCCAGGGCTCGAGGGGCTCAGAGCCGGCCTCGAGGTGGCGCCTACAGGGGGCTCGAGTCCCCGCAGTTATGGGCAAGTCCCGGGAAACCCGATTGAGCAGCGGGTATCCGGGCCTCGAGACGTGGCTTGGACGTGCAACAGTATAGGGTATGGGTTAACAGTGTCGAACTGGCACCTTTTTGCCCATGCTTGTGGCGAAAATGAGACTTGACTCTGCCCTGGTTCACTGTGGTACACGTCGGGTTGCAGTGGAGGTGACTGGAGTAGGTGGACGCATTAAATGCGTGGTACGGGATTGGTACGGTCATCGGGGCTGGGGAGCAAGAAGCTTCCTCTTCGTGGAGGGCTTCGAAGGGTAGTGGAGCGCTCGCTCGAGGCCGGGCGCGGAGGGCTCGGGTGAGCGGTGGTTGAGCTCCAGCTCGAGGCCTAGGGTGTGACGAGCCTCGAGGGATAGGCTATCGTGCTGGAGGGGCTCGAGGTCCACGCGCGGGGTCCCAAGGAGCGGTGCACAGCTGTAGCGGGTTCGAGGGGTAGGCTACCAGGAGGCGGTCGGTAAGGTTTTGGCAAGTCTAAGCTCCCTGGCGGTGGGCCAGTGTTGCAGGCTCCGAGGGGTTGGTTTCTTGGAAGGTTAGCCTAGCTGGGTTTATTAATTGGTGTTCTAGGTCTAACCTATTTGTTTTGCGTTGATTGGGGGTACCCCTTTGGCGTTCCCCCGACAGTAGCCCCCGAGTCCTTGTTCGAGTGCTGGCACTCGAGCAGGGGCTCATATCTGGGATCCCCAGGGTTAGCTAACTGGACCTCGAGGGTTTGGCTGTGTTGATTCCGCGGGTGTCGCGCGAGCGACACCCGCGGGTGTAGCCCCCGAGGCCATGGGGGAGCAGTTAGGGCTCCCTCATGGGCTTTCTTACGCGTGTGAGTGTGAGTGTCAGTTACGTCTTTTAGGTTCGGGAGTGTCGAGCCCCCGAGTTTTTTACCCTCTTTCGTCGAGGGGTGCCAGGCTGAACCGACCGGCTGGCACTTCAAGCCGTCCGGCACGCCGGTTGCCCTGGCTTGTCGTCCCGCGAGTCCTTTCGATCGGATGCGAGGGGGATGCCTCGTACTACCACGAGCGGGCGAGTATCGAGGTTCCCGGTGAGCTGGTAACGGGGAATCCAAGTGAGACCTCGTGCCCCGTTCGATGGGGTCGACTGTAGCCCGGAGGCGATCTCATAAAGCATGGGTGCTCAGTCTACAGGAGTGCCGGGTCCATTCGATAAGACCCGGTGGCTCGATGCCTCCCTCTGAGGGGATCTCACTGCATGTCGTGCTCCCCGCCTTGGATACACGTGAGGGGCCTCGAGGGCTTGGCCCTCGAGCGATGCTGCGAGTGGCGCCCCTTGGTGTCCCTGACTCGGGTGCTCGAAGCCGGCTGTCGAACCCTCTTCGAGAGCCAGCCTTCGTTGCTTCGAGACTTAGGACCGGGGCTCGTTTTTACCTTCCTGAAGAAGCCTCCGTCGCTTGGAAACCTTCTGCCCGTTGGGCGCGCCTTTTTAGGCGAGGTAGTGGAGATCGTGGCGCTAGGGCGACTCACAAGAAGTCAGAGCGGCGGTTGTGGTGGGCCCGGAGGAGTGGAGCGAGTGCGGAGTTGCCGCGTGTGCCTGTCGACCAGCTCGAGATGCGGTTAGGTGAGCACATTAAATGCGTGCGGTTACTTTTTCCGCCGTCGTGGGAAACCCCGCCCGTTGGGGTTTCCTCTTATAAATATCGAAAGAGAAGAGAGGAACCCTTTACTTTGCCTTTGCCTTCACCGCCGCCGTAGCCTCCGCACGCCTTCTTCCCGAGCCTGCAATTGCGAATCTTCCCTGCCGCCCGTCCGCTGCTCGAATCCGCGCCGTTGCCGCCATGGCCGCTCAGACTCCAGCGCTGCCGGTCAAAGACTAGAACCCGTCGAAGACGACGCAGCGCGAGCTGGATTCGCTGGTGGCCCAGGGGCTCCTTCATCCCAACCCACAGGAGGGACCCGCGTGGTGGGTTCTTCCGTCGGAGGATCACCGGGAGCCGCACCCGCCGGAGGGGTATGTGGTGAGTTTCATGCGCTACCACCGCATGGGGCTTGGCGTTCCGCCGAGCCGCTTCATGCGGGGGCTAGCTCACCACTTCGAGGTGGAGCTGCAACACTTCTCCCCCAACTCAATCTCGCACGCCGCCATCTTCGCCGCGGTGTGCGAGGGATATTTGAAGATCGAGCCGCACTGGGAGATGTTCGTCCACCTCTTCCGGGGCGAGCTCTTCCTCAAGGCCTTGAAACCTAGCGGGAGGAGGCTCGTGCGTGTGGGCTCTCTCACCGTCACCGTGAGGACTGGGGCCTCGTCGGCCAACGTCCCCCGCGAATACCTCCGCTACAAGCTTTCCACCAACCAGGCGGGGTGGGACGACCATTGGTTCTACCTACGGAACGAGGGCGGGCTCCTTCCGCAGTACGCCGGTGGGGTCATCACCCAACGCCCGGAGAAGTGGACCTGGGGCGTCGCAGCGGACCGGCAGGGCCACCTGATGCCACTGATGAAGACGATGCGGTCGTTGGTGGAGGACAAGGGCTTGACCGTCCAGGCGGTTATTTGGGCGTTCCACCAGCGGAGGGTCCTTCCTCTGGCGCACCGCCCCCTCCTCATGCATGAGATGAGACCAAAGGCCCCGCTCGAGGCGCTGAACGAGTCGAGGATGGCCGAGGAAAGGCTGCCTCGGAGCGAGGGCGTCTCCCGGGTGTCGATCACAGTCCATGGGTCGTTTGTCCCCGAGGACACCAACCTGGTCCCCATGGCGCCTGACGAGGGGTGTCTTGACCTGGTAAGCCACCCTCGAGTCACGTTGTCTCGAGCCTCCCCTCCTTTCTCTTTTTCTGAATCTTGTTTTACTCTCCTTATGGTTTTTCTTATCAAGTTTGTTTTCTTAAAGGGGGGGTTCACATGTCGCGCGTCGAGGCCCCCAGTGAGGGAGGACGCCGCGGAAAGACAGGTGAGGCGCCTCTCTGCTCAGAAAGATAAGAAAAGTAAGGATGCAAAGAAGAAGAAAGAAAAAGAGAGGAACTTGCGCCGGTCGGCCCGGGAACAGAAGCTCGCGAAGGCTCGTCGTAACGGCAGCCTGGAGAGGAGTCCCCCGAGCTCAGTTCCTCGAGCTCGGAGGAGGAGGATGATGATGAGGAGGAGAGTGATGACGAAGGGATGGATGCGCGTTTGAGGCGCGCAGGGGTCATCGACGTCAGGGCTAATCGCTCCTCTGTGCAGGAGAATGTTTTGGAGGTCCCCCCGGCGAAGGGATCGCGCGGGGCGCAGCCGCGGAAGGCTCCGTCAGGCCCAGCCTCGTCGGAGGCCCAGGGCACGTCGAGCTCCGTACCAGACGTGCCCGCTGACGCGAGGAAACCTTGAACCAGGAGGGCCATCGCTGCGGCGCAGAAGGAGGCCGCGACCACGTCGACCCAGGGTGGGGGTCTCGAGAAGGGTCGGCCGTCGAGGAGCGGTCAACACGTCGAGAAGGACTCCGGGCCCGACCATCGCAAGGCGTCGAGGGTGACATCGAGCCCGCGCCACCATGACCGTCGAGGGGGGAGCCCCCGGTCGTCCCGTGACGAGAGTCGCGAGCGACCCCGGAGCCCGTCGCCGCATCGCCGCCAGGAGAAGGAGGCAGGCGCGGGGGGGGCGGCCGTCAGCACGAGCGCCGGAGCAGGTCTCGGAGCCCGCGGCGGGAAAGGCGTCAAGATGACCGCTCGAAGGAGACGCGGTCGCCACCTCGGGACGGGAGACAAAAGGAGAGCTCTCCGCCGAGGTCGAGCCACGGGATGCATCGGGAACCTTCCCCCCGTCCAAGCCACGTGGAGACGGCTCAGGGGCGTGGCTCGAGCCATGGGGCGGGCTCGAAGCCCTTGAGCGGGTCCGGCGATTCGGGGAAGAAGCCTCGCCCTCGCTTTGGGTGAGTAGGTCTCCTTAATTTCGTTGGTAGGGAAACTTTACCTTTTTACCTTTGGTGATATGTGTTGTTTTCTGGCTTTTCAGGGAAAAGTGCCCCCAGCAGGAGATGGTCCCCGCGGCGTCCAAGCGGGCCAAGACCTCGAGTTCTGCCGAGGTCCAAGCACCTCGAGGTATGGCTCCTTCTTCCGCTGGGGAGGCCGCTTGGCTGGCAAAGGCTCGAGCAGCCATGGCTCGGGGAAGCCAGATGGCCGCCGCGGATCTTGGTGAGGCCGACGCCGTCGACCACGGGGGTCGAAGCTTTTTCCTGTTTCTGACGACGTTGTTCTCCTTTTTCAGCAGGGACCACGGCTCCTGGCGCCGAGCCTTGCCGCCACCGCGTCCGTCGCGGCACCGCATCCTCCTCTTCCTCCTCCTCCTCAGGTGGCGCCTATCGAGAGGGCCACTCCTCCCCCCGTCGCGACGGCCATCTCGGGGGGAGCTCCTGAGACAAGCATGGCTCCGTTGGCATCTGGGGCTGAAGGGTCAGCGGCCCTCGAGTCCCCGGTCGACGCGAGCCGGCCTGCGGAGAAGGGGAAGGAGGGAGAGGCGTCAGTGGACAAGGTGCCGACGGTGGAGGAGCTCCTGGACGAGCTGGAGCAGGTGCCGCCCCCGGTCGAGGGCTCAACGCTGGAGGAAGCGCTCGAGGCACCGGCCGGGGTCGACAAGACGCCGAAAGACCCGGCGAGGGAGGAGAGCTTGGGGACGAGCCACCCTTCGAGCGATCCGCTACCGCTCGAGTCCCCGCCTCCACGCGAGGCCGCGCCGTAGCCTCGGGAGGGGATGGAGCAGCGGGAGGAGACGGCGGAGGGGCGGAGGGAGCCGCAGCCTGTGTCGCCAGTTGGTGGGCCGCAACTGGCGCCGCTCGAGCCGGAGGAGGAGGGCCTGCCCCTCGTCGAGATCGATCGATCGGCGTGGCCGTATCCTGACGCGCCGAGCCCGTCTGGCGCCATGATCCCCGTTGAGCGGCCGGCTCGGCGGGGGGTTCCGCGGGAGGCACGGTCCATCTTCAGGGAGGTGGCCGAGCTCGTGGCGGAGGCGGAGAGGTCCTTCTCGGAGGAGGCGGAGAAGTCCGCACAGGTGGCGGCCGCCCTTGCGAAGGCAGAGGGGGAGCTCCAGGAGCTCCGCGCCGAGCTGGGTCAGAACGCGCAGATGGCGAGCCGGCTCAACGCGGCGTAGGCGGAGGCCTAGGCGGCTCGAGACGAGGCCGTCCAAGCTAAGAGGGAGGCCACCACTGCTTTGTCCGCGGTGGAGTCGTCGAAGAAGGAGGCCGCCGACGCCCGAAGCGAGGCCGCCACTGCCCGGTCTGCAGCGGAGGCGGCGAAGAAGGAGGCCGTCGACGCCCAAAACGAAGCCGCCACCGCCCGGTCTGCAGCGGAGGCGGCGAAGAAAGAGGCCGAGGAGGCCAAGAGCGAGGCCGCCACCGCCCTGGCTGCAAAGGAGGTAGCGCGGCAGGAGGTGGTCTGGAAGGATCTGGCCCTTGCGCAGACGGGCAAGCTGGTCGAGGACCTTAGGGGCGAAAAGCTCGACGTTGCTGTCCCAGAAGCGTGCACTTAGAGCAGCGCGTTGAGGTCCTTACCACCGACTTCGCCGCTCTGGGCGTGCACTGCCAAGGTAATCTTCATGCCCTGTCTTGCTTTGATTTCGGGATTCTTGCCACGCCGCGGACTTACCCCCTTCTGTTTGTTGCATAGACGTCGAGAAGACCGCCGAGGAGCTCCATGAGACGAATCAGACTCTCGTGGAGCAACTCCAGGGTGAGACCATGGTGGCGGAACGGGCGCGCTGCACCCTCGACCGGCTCAGCTCCATGTGGGGTGTCGACCCGGTGGCCGCGGCAGAGGGCGCGGTGGCTCGAGGCGACGCCCTGGTGGATGCCCTATGCTATTGTGACGTGGCGCGCGACAAGACCGCGTCCGGAGCGCTCTCCACCACGGCGTGAAGCAGGCGTTCGCGGCCGTCCGTTCCGTTTCCGCTACCCGGTCAACGTCGTCGCCAAGGGCTTCGTCGAGATCGAGGGGAAGGACGAAGAATGGAACGACCGCCGCGTCGACAAGATCCTGGAGAAGGTGGAGAGGCCGGGGGCGGCGTTCGCGAAGCTCTTCGAGGAGGACGTGCTGCCCCCGATGCGAACAGTGGTGCGGGTGGCCCCCTCCTCCTGGCCCGGATGTCGAGGCTGAGCCCGCGGCAGAAGAGCTTGGGGAGGAATTCCAGACGGATGAGAATGAGGCCTGCGTGCCAAATTTGGGCGTCGAGGCCCTTGTAAGAATTCAAATCATGACTTATGGCCCGTCAGGTCAATATGTGTATATGACTTGTTTATTTAAAGAAGTTGTTTTCTTTTCAAATTTATTCGATCATTTCTCTTTGTCGCTAGCTCGAGCTTCAACCGGCTTGGTCCGTGTTCCTTCGATACGCGCCACGAGTACCTCGAGGGGAGGCGTAGGTAGGGTACCGTAGCCCGGGGCGTAGGTGGCCGTCTACGTCGACGCCCCCCGACTCTTGGAGGCTCGGGGTATTTACGGATTTAGACGCTGCTAGTATGCTCGAGGTGCGAATCGAGACGAGGGTCGAATTTTTGAAAAGAAAACGCGTTTTTTCCGGAGTCTGGGGGGTCCCCCTGTCAGCCCCGAGGGAGGCTCGACCCTGAGCAAGGCAGGGTCGAGGCTACCTTAAGTTGCTAAGTAAAATGAATGACAGTGCGCGAGTTTGTTCATTCATGTTTGACATGTTTGTACAAAGCAACAAAATGAACAAGGCCTCGAGGCCTTTAAGGGTAGAAGCGACGTAGCTGAGATATGTTCCACGCATTCGCCAGGATCCTGCCTTGACCGTCGTAGAGCTTGTACGTTCCTGGCTTGAGCACCTCAGCTACGGTGTATGGACCCTCCCATGGAGGGGTGAGCTTGTGGCGCCCTCGATTATCTTGCAGACGTCGAAGCACGAGTCCCCTACCGCCAGGTCCCTCTTGCGCACGTGCTTGTCGTGGTAGCGTCGAAGTATTTGCTGGTAGCGCGCGGAGTTGATGAGCGCCACGTCTCGAGCCTCCTCGAGCTGGTCCTTGGCGTTGGCAAGCCTCTCGTCGTTGGTTTGCCCGTTGTAGGCTCGAAGTCGAGGGGAGCCGTACTCGAGGTCCGTAGGTAGGACAGCCTCGGCGCCGTAGGTTAGGAAGAACGGAGTGAACCCGTGGCTCGACTCGGCGTAGTCCTGAGGCCCCACAGCACCGAGGGGAGCTCTGCAGCCCACCCTTTTCCAAAATTCTTGAGGGTCTTGAACAGCCTCGGCTTCAGCCCATGGAGTATCATGCCGTTGGCGCGCTCGACCTGCCCGTTGCATTGAGGGTACGCGACCGAGGCCCAGGTCACGCGAATGTTGTTGTCGTCGCAGAAGTTGGTGAACTTTTTGCCCGTGAATTGGGTGCCATTGTCGGTGATGATGACGTTAGGCACCCCAAACCGGTACATGATGTCGGCGATGAACTCGACAGCCTTCTCGGAGGTGGGGTCGCCTATGGGCTTGGCCTCGATCCACTTGGTGAATTTGTCGATGGCCACGAGCACATGCGTGTACTTTCCAGTTGTCATCTTGAGGGGACCCACGAGGTCGAGCCCCCAGACGGCAAACGGCCAAGTGATGGGGATCATCTGCAGGGCGTGCGCGGGCTGGTGGTGCGTTTGCTTGGCGTAGAACTGACACCTTGGCAAGCTTGGACCAGGCGCTTGGCGTCTCCGATGGCGGTTGGCCAGTAGAAGCCCTGTCGGAAGGCGTTCCCTACCAGGGTCCTTGGCGCTGCGTGATGGCCGCAAGCCCCCGAGTGCATGTCGTCGAGGAGCCTGCGTCCCTCCTCGGGGGATGCAGCGTTGAAGGATTCCTGATGGGCTTCGACGGTACAGCTCTCGTTCGTCGCCGTAGATGACGTAGGTCTTGGCCCTTCGAGCGATGCGTCGGGCCTCCGTCTTGTCTTCTGGTAGCACGCCTTGCGTCAGGTAGTCGAGGAGGGCGTCCGCCAGTCGAGGGGTCGTGATGACGAAGAGGCAGGTGCGTCGATCTGCATCGCCTCGGATGTCGAGGGGTCATTCTCGAGGGGTGGCGTTGAAGGTCGAGCCCCCGTGTCTGGTTCGAGGGGGGGTAGCGTCGAGGAGCCAGCCCCGGGCCGATTTTGACGGATGGCTCGAAGATATCCCTCGAGAAGACATCTGGGGGACGGTGCCGCGCGTGGATGCTAACTTAGCCAGCTCGTCCGCGGCCTCGTTGTACTTTCGAGCGATGTGTGTTGAGCTCGAGGCCGTAGAACTTATCTTCTAGCTTGCGCACCTCCCGCAGTATGCCTCCATCTTGGGATCGATGCAGCTTGAAGCCTTCATAACCTGGTTGATGACGAGCTGCGAGTCCCCTCGAACGTCGAGGCGTCGGACCCCGAGCTCGAGGGCGATGCGCAGCCCATTAACGAGGGCCTCGTACTCAGCGACGTTGTTGGAGGCGGGGAAGTGCAAGCGTAGCAGGTAGCGCATGTGGACTCCGAGGGGTGAAATGAAGAGCAGGCCTGCGCCTGCCCCCGTCTTCATGAGGGATCCGTCGAAGTACATGGTCCAGAGCTCGGCTTGGATTTGTGCCGGCGGGAGCTGGGTGTCGGTCCATTCAGCAACGAAGTCCGCCAACGCTTGCGACTTGATGGCTTTTCGCGGGGCGTAGGTGATGGCCTCCCCCATTAGCTCGGCGGACCACTTGGCGATGCGCCCCGTGGCCTCCCGATTGTTGATGATCTCACCGAGGGGGAAGGATGACACCACCGTTACGGGATGAGCGAGGAAGTAGTGCTGGAGCTTGCGCCTCGTGATGATGATGCCGTAGAGCAGCTTCTGGATGTGCGGGTAGGTACGGGCCTTGGCCTCGGAGAGCACCTCACTGGTGAAGTACACCGGCCGTTGGACCGGCAACGCACGACCCTCCTCGTGCCTCTCGACGACTATGACCGCGCTGACCACCTGAGTGGTTGCGGCCACATAGAGGAGAAGGGACTCGGGGGATCGTCACCCTGGGCTGGTCGTGGTGGCACGAGGATTGGCGCGGAAGTCAGCAACCCCTTCAACTTGGTTAGGGCCTCCTCGGCTTCAAGGGTCCACGCAAAGCGTTCCGTCTTCTTCAGCAAGCGGTAGAGAGGTAGCGCCTTTTCCCCTAGCCTCGAGATGAACCTACTGAGAGCAGCTAGGCAGCCTGTCACTTTCTGTACGCCCTTGAGGTCTCGAATTGGGCCCATCCTCGTGACTGCTGAGATCTTTTCGGGGTTGGCCTCGATCCCCCGTTGTGAGACAATGTAGCCAAGTAGCATGCCCCGGGGCACACCAAAGACACATTTCGGGGTTGAGCTTCACATTCTTGGCCCGGAGGCACTCGAACGTGGTCTCGAGATCGCTGATGAGGTTCCCGACTTTCTTGGTTTTAACCACGATGTCATCGACGTAGGCCTCGACGGTTTTGCCTATGTGTTCGCCAAAGATATGCTGCATGCAACGTTGGTACGTTGCCCCGGCGTTTCGAAGGCCGAAGGGCATTGTAACGTAGCAATACATACCAAAAGGCGTAACAAAAGAGGTAGCGAGCTCGTCGGATTCTTTCATCCTAATCTGGTGGTAGCCGGAATACGCATCGAGAAATGAAAGTACTTCACACCCCGCAGTGGAATCGATAATCTGATCAATTCTAGGTAAAGGAAATGGAACTTTTGGACACGCTTTATTCAGACCAGTGTAGTCTACACACATCCGCATTTTTCCATTCTTTTTCCTAACTAGTACAGGGTTAGCTAGCCACTCCGGGTGAAATACCTCCTTGATGAATCCAGCCGCCAAAAGCTTGTGCACCTCCTCGCCGATGATCCTGCGCTTCTCCTCGTCGAAGCGGCGCAGGCGTTGCTTCACCGGTCTGGACCCGGCCTGGATCTCCAAGGCGTGCTCGGCGACTCCCCTCGGTATGCCTGGCATGTCCGAGGGGCCCCACGCAAACATGTCGATGTTCGCGCGGAGAAAGTCGACGAGCACTGCTTCCTATTTAGGCTCGAGGCTGGCACTGATGGCCAGCGTCTTGCCATCGGTCGAGGTCGGGTCGACGGGTATCAGCTTGGTGTGCTCTGCCGGCTCGAAGGCGCCGGCGTGGCGTTTTGCTTCAGGGGCCTCTTCGGTGGCCAGGGCGCGCTAGGGCTTCGAGCGAGTCGAGGTGGACGTTGGCCTCCCCACGCTCGACGCACTCCACGTCGCAGTGGTACGCGTGCTCGTAGGAGGTGTCGATGGTGATGACCCCTTTCGGCCCCGGCATCTTGAGCTTCAAGTACGTGTAGTTGGGAACCGCCATGAACTTGGCGTAGCCTGGCCGGCCGATGATGGCGTGGTAGGTCCTTGGAATCCAACCACCTCGAAGGTGAGCGCCTCCCGGCGGAAGTTAGCCGGCGTGCCAAAGCAAACCGGCAGGTCGATGCGCCCGAGGGGGTGAGCCTTCTTCCCTGGTACGACTCCGTGGAATCCCCCGACGCTGGGTCGGAGCTGATCCCTCGAAATCCCCAGGAGGTCGAGAGTCTCGAGGTATATGACGTTGAGGCTCGAGCCCCCATCCATCAACACCTTGGAGAACCGTACGTCGACGATGACGGGGTCGACGACGAGGGGGTACGCCCCGGATTTACGACATGGTCCGGATGGTCGTTACGGTTGAATGTGATCGGCGCGTCGGACCAGTCGAGGTACTGGGGGTGTCGTGGCGGAGTGCGAAGACCTCCCGGCGTTCCTTCTTCCTCTCCCGAGCTGAGAGCCGACGGTTGGGCCCCCGTAGATCATGAAGCAGTCACGCACCGGGGGGGAAACCCGCGTCCCCGTCGTCGCGTCGTTTGTTGTCCTTGCCCTTAGGCGTGTCCTCCTTCTTGTCGTCGAGCTTGGCGTAGAAGCCCTTCAGCAGTCGGCAGTCTTTTAGCTTGTGATTCACGGGGCCCTTGTGATAAGGGCAGGGGTCCTCGAGCATCTGGTCGAAAACAGCCCCGTCAGGGGGGCCTCGAGGTTTCTTATGGTCGAGGGCGCCCATGAGCACTTCTTCATCGTCGTCGTCGTGGCGTCGCGCTTCGCCTTTTGACCTTTGCTTTTGTTCTTCTTTTTGTTGTTGTTGTTGTTGCGGTTTGGCGTCGTTGCCCTTGTTCGAGCCCTCCGGCGCGGTCACCGCCTTACCTTTGTCCGTGGAGCGGCCAAAGAAGCCCCCACTGCCTCGTCGCCTGAGGCAAAGCTGGGTGACACGATCCATCAGGTCCTCGACCGTCCTGGGACGGTAGCGCCCTAGCTCATGAACTAGCTCTTGGCATGTCGTGCCCGCGAGGAACGCTGAGATGACGTCCTCATCAGGCACGTGGGGGAGCTCGAGGCGCTGCTTCGAGAATCGCCGAGCAAAGTCGCGGAGGGGCTCGTCCGCTGCCTGCCTGCAACGCCGTAGATCCCAGGGGTTGCCGGGCGCACGCAAGTCCCCTTGAAATTCCCGTCGAAGACCCTGACTAGGTCGGCCCAGTCATGGATCCGATCCGGCGGGAGCCCCTCGAGCCACCGGCGGGCGGTGTCCGAGAGGTAAAGTGGGAGTTGGCGTATGATCACACGGTCGTCGCTCTTCGCTCCGCCCAGTTGGCAGCCTAGGCGGAAGTCCGAGAGCCAGAGCTTGGGCTCGACCTCCCGTCATACTTCACGATGTTGGTCGGTGGTCGGAAAGCGGTCGGGGAGGGTTGAGCTGCGGATGGCCCGGCTGAAGACTCTGGGGCCGGGGCTCGAGGGCTTGCCGGTCCTCGTCACTGTCGTAGCGCCCCACTCGATGGGCGCTATAGCCACGCTCTTGGGCCCCTTGTCCTTTGCGGCGGCGGGGTTGATGTCGTTGCGGGCGTCATTGGGGTCTCGAGGTGGCCGTTGTCGACGATCCGTTCCCGGACTGGCCTAGCTCGAGAGGCGTCCGTGGTGGACGGACGTCTCGCGCTCGTTGCGGGGCGTGTCTGCTGGTTTCCCGAGGCCGCCCCGCGCCGTCGACGAGCTGAGCTCTCGGCCTGCTGCACAGCGGCTTCTCGAGGAGGTTCTTCATTTCCCGAGCATGCGCCTGGCGTCAGGGTTGGAGACGGCGGGTAGATCACGGGAGCAGCATTGCGCCGCCACCACGTCTGCCCGGCTCGCGCGAAGAACGCACCTCGGGGCGTGCTGGTGCCCCGTCCCGAGGATCTGCCGGTGGACCTCTCGAGCGCGGCCACGAACAACGGCGCCTCGAGGCTGGGCTGGTTCCTGTGCTATAGTTTTCTCGAGTTGCAGCAGGCGCTGTCGTTCCTCCTCAGCCTTGGCGATGGGCCTCCGCAGCTGCGCGAGGGCGCGCCGGTCGTCGCCGTGTGAGATGGTGCAGCCTGCCGGGGTGTCTTCCTCCGCTGAACGCGTGATCCTCCTGGCCGCAGCCACGTTATGGCTCTTCGAGGTTGAGCGCCGGCCTGGTGTCGTCGTCGCCGTCGTCCTCGGCGTCGTCCACGACCCCCTCGAGCTGGAAGCACTCCTTGGTGGGGTCCCAGAGGTCAGGGTCGTGGTAGTCGTACTCATCGGAGTCGGAGCTGCTGAGGCCGCGCCGCCCTGGCTCGTGCCGGACTGCAGCTCGTGGTACCACTCCCCGAAGGTGGCTCGACGAGGTGGCTCGACGGCTCGTGAGAGGCCGCGGTCGACGTGCGCGGGGTAGACGATCTCCAGGTCGGTGGTGGCTCGTAGGAGTACGCCGGACGCTCCTCCCGCTCTGCGGCCGCCCGGTCCTGACGGCGCTCGTCGAGGTGGTGGGCGTAAACAGCCGCGGAGTTGTTGAGGTCAAACGGGAACCGCTGGCATCGAGCGCGGTACACCCCGTGCGGGAGGAGGCCAGGTGGTGTCGACGGAGCACGGCAAGGGGGCCTCTGGCCAGGTTCCCGGTCCGTGCGCGTGACGAACGCGAACTCGCTGGGGGTGCGCACGCGCCCTGGAAGTCTCAGCCGCGCGCCGGGCAGGTTTCCCCTCGGGGACTCTGCGTCGGCCGCGGGGAAGTGGGCGCACGCCGCGGGCTGCCCGCGCCTGGCGACGATGGTGGCGACGGCGTCGCTCGCGAGGTGGCGTCGCGTGGTGGTGTGGGCGACGCGCCACGCCCCCGCACGGGGTGGCGTAACACGCCCTCCGCTCGGGCCCTCCGTGGAGAGCAGGGTCAGCTCGTTGCCGCTGCCGGTGGCCAGGAACTCGAGGCTCCCGAACCAGACGACGGCGCCAGCAGAAAACGGAGGAGTGGAAGAAGCCATCCAGGAAACAGCGAGAAATCGGCTCGGACACGCGAAGAGCCCCTACCTGGCGCGCCAACTGTCGGTGTTTCTGCCCAGGGGGTATGACACCAACTAGTAATATGATCGCGTGCTCTCTTCCTGGATGGTGATGCAAGATGACACAAGGATTTATCCTGGTTCGGGCAAAGAAAGCCCTACGTCCAGCGGGGGAGGAGGTTCTTGTATTACTTGCACCTAAGTGCTTGTACAGGGGCAATACAAGCTCAATGAGCGTGGACCGGAGTCCGGACTCGTGTGTGTGTGTGGACTCGTGTCGCGCAAGCCCGTGCGTCCCCCGTGGACTCGCGCGTTGTCTCCTGCGCGTGAAGGGCCCTGGCGTCCCCTTTTATAGAACAAGAGGAGGCCAGGGTTTACACAGGATTGACATGTACAGCGCTCGATATGGGAAGGGTAGGAACTCTGTCTTGTCGAAGTCACTGTAGCCAACGTGGGTGTTGCTGTTCAATCGTCCTTGATGCATGGCCTCCATCCCGGGCGCGGACGTGGAGGCGTGGCGATGTGGAAGCCGTACAACACCCATCCCGGCACGTACAAGACACGGCGGGGTCCCTCCGGGTCTTGGGGTACCTGTCCTCCAATAGTGTGAAAGTAGCCAGGGCTCGAGGGGCTCAGAGCCGGCCTCGAGGTGGCGCCTACGGGGGGCTCGAGTCCCCGCAGTTATGGGCAAGTCCCAGGAAACCCGATTGAGCAGCGGGTATCCGGGCCTCGAGACGTGGCTTGGACGTGCAACAGTATAGGGTATGGGTTAACAGTGCCGAACTGGCGCCTTTTTGCCCATGCTTGTGGCGAAAACGAGACTTGACTCTGCCCTGGTTCACTGTGGTACACGTCGGGTTGCAGTGGACGTGACTGGAGTAGGTGGACGCATTAAATGCGCGGTACGGGATTGGTATGGTCATCAGGGCTGGGGAGCAGGAAGCTTCCTCTTCGTGGAGGGCTTCGAAGGGTAGTAGAGAGCTCGCTCGAGGCCGGGCGCGGAGGGCTCGGGTGAGCGGAGGTTGAGCTCCAGCTCGAGGCCTAGGGTGTGACGAGCCTCGAGGGATAGGCTATCGTGCTGGAGGGGCTCGAGGTCCCCGCGCGGGGTCCCGAGGAGCGGTGCACAGCTGTAGCGGGTTCGAGGGGTAGGCTACCAGGAGGCGGTCGGTAAGGTTTTGGCAAGTCTAAGCTCCCTGGTGGTGGGCCAGCGTTGCAGGCTCCGAGGGGTTGGTTTCTTGGAAGGTTAGCCTAGCTGGGTTTATTAATTGGTGTTCTAGGTCTAACCTATTTGTTTTGCGTTGATTGGGGGTACCCCTTTGGCGTTCCCCCGACAGTAGTGTTAACTCCCCCTACATGTGTGCTCAAATGGTTTGGTTTCAAGCTTGCACACATGCATAAATATGAAATTTGTGGGAGTGTTAGCACTACGAAGTGATGCTAAGGTATACAAAATGGAAATGTGCCTTTGAAACGTGTATACCACATTTTAAAACATCCTTAGCATCAACCTTGCTAGAAACAAGTGAAATTATATACCATGTGAGATCAACATTATAAACAAGGTTCTAGTTACCACTTGCTACACTAAGACTATGCTCTAGATACCAAATAAAGGAAAACAATCATCATCCAAGTCTTAGTTCTAGCAAATATTGCACACAAGCATATATATCAAATGTAAAACATATGCATTATGCAAGCAAGTCACATGAATATGCACATATGAAAATGCAATCAACCAAGTTCATGAGCTTGCTCCCCCTACTTGTGTGCTTTCTTTGTCCAAGAATTTTGATCCTTTTCCATTATTCAATCTTGCTCCCTCTTGATCCATGTTCATCTTCTTTTCTCCCCATTTGTGCTTGACATATCACAATTGACATATTGCCACAATTTCTCCCCCTATCATATCATATCTTTGGCACTTTCTCCCCCTTTGTCATCAATGACCATAAAAGGTATTCTCTTTTCATACAAAGGGGTGACACTAGGGTAGATGGTTGACACTTGAGTCTTCATTTTTGACGGACACCACCATATATGTTGGAATAACCCCATGTGTAGGATCTTTGACCTTGATACCAATAGGTGGGGCATGTCCCCTATGTCATAGCATGGGTCATCCACTTGATAAGCTTGAGCTCTTGTTGGTGAGGGATGCGTTGCTTGATTTGATCACTTAAAGTTGAGGATCACTTGACATATTTGTAGGATACCACTTGAATGAAAGGTTAGCTTGATATCCATTTGCATTAGTATCTTCTTCTTGAACTCTTGTCATCTTCATGAGCTTCTAATTTGTGACTTGAACTAGGCAATATTGCACAAGATATCTAACTCGGTTCGCTCTAGAGTAAGCTTCTTCACACATCTTTCAATGGTTATCTTACTCACGTTGAATTAGACACTTGAATGTTCATCTTCTAGATCAAGTACTTGGGTTCACTAGCTCATGAACAAACTCATATACTAAATAATCAAACAAGCAATAATGGTAGGCTATGAATTTAAACTTTTCAATTGTTATGCATGACCCTATTAAGCATGTACTATATGCACTAACCGCATACTAGTAAGGGATGAAAATGATCATGCACATTACAATGATACCTTTGCTATCTTGGAGTAGAGGATTTGATTCCAATTAAGCTCCAAATAGCAATGTGAAGTCCATTTTCAGGCTTGGTGAAGACCAATAGATACAAATTTGAACATCATTCTTCACCCATATGAATTGAGAACCACTAATGATCAAGTGCGCTATCTTGTTGTAGTTGGCTTGCTTCTTCATTTGATCATAGCTTGCATATATGAATACCACTCATGATTTGCTTCTCTATCTTGGGTGTTGCTTGCTTTCTTTCTTGATCAATCTCTTGATTTCTCTAACTAAGCATCTCCAATGATACTTTAGATCACCACTTCCATGTTAGCCTTCCAAGCCTCGTGCTCGGTTAACCTACAAAAGGCGGCAAGCCCCTACAAAAGGGAGAAGTGACCTTTCTCCAAAGAACCATCCTTGATACTCACTTGAATTGACTTTGTTTGATTGATCCATTTGAACTCTTCTTGAAATGTGACTTTAAATCCTTCTTTGAGTCCTTTCCTTTCTTCCGAAATGATCTTCATTTGACACTAGAACTTGATCTTCATCTTCACCTTGATATTGCTCTTAATCTTCAATTTGAGTACCAATTGTGACTCCTTAATCAAATGATCTTGTACTCATATTTGTCATGCTTCTAGCTTATCTCAAAACCAAATATAGCTCCCTCAAACACTTGTAAACATGATTCCAACTTGAGGGCCTTTCAATCAAAGTGACTTGTGATCAATCCAATACTTGTCACTTTTCTGGTAGATTCTGTCCTCTTCAAAGAACTGACCATATATCACAATATATTGATCTAATTACCATGAAATTTGGTGGAGATGTGCCTCACTAAGTCTTCTAGCAGCCATAAAATTTGAGCTTTATTGGACGTCTAGATTGCTACCAGATTTCATATCATCCCCAACTACAACATGCTGAAAACTGCTGCACATGTGTTGATAAGATCCACTCCAAAACCAAAGCTTTACTTATCCAATCATCATGCGATTTTCACAGCAACTAATATCATAAGTGTAGAGCATGTGTACCAAATTTCAAGCCAATCCAAATAGATTTGATCATTCAAACATGGCTATCATCACAGCTAGCTCAGCTTTGCAATTTTAGACAGATTTTCACACTTGAGCTATACTTCTTTAAATTGAATCAAACTTGAGATCAAATTGTTTCAACACACTCACAAGGCATATATCCATTCAAAACCACTTACTAAAGGTCATCTTGTGTTCATATTCAGTCAAACTAACTCAAACTTGATCACTAAGCAATTTATACATTCAATCATATATAGCAAGCAACATATGCATATATATCCAATTCAATCAACTCATATGCACCCAAATGAATATGATCAACTAGATATATACCTTGGTAGCTCATGATCATCCAATAGCAAGCTTATTCATTCATCATTTGCAAGCCTTCAAATAATTCCAAGAAAACCACCACAACTAGAATATGACACTTGTATGTTGTAGCACTTGGACTTCACTATTCTTGACTTGGCATTGGGTTTGGATGTGCACTAAGCTTCATTTCATGACTCAATCATATGATGAACAATACGAAATCAATTGAATCAAGCCTCTAATGCCATGGTGAAGGGTCGAGATGGCGGACTAGAGGGGGGTGAATAGCCCTTTCTAAAATTAAACGTACCGACTAACCGAAACAAATGCGGAATTAATAACTATCGGTCTAGCCAAGACTACACCCCTCTATCTATACTCTCAAGCACCTTATAAAAGATCCTAAACAAGCAATAAAGGTGTCGGGCTAGCTAAAGCTCACCTAAACAATTCTAGCTTGCAAGGTTACACAAACCTAAGCAACTAGTACTCAATCAATCGGGGAGCTCCTACACATTCCACTAAGCAAAAGCACAAAGCCTAAGCTCACTAGCAATGCTCAATAACAAGGCTACACAAGCCAAATTAGAGAGCTCAACTTAGCTACACAAACTAAGCAATGTGACTAGCAAGACTACAAGTCAACTAGTCACTCACGGGATTAACTTCTATGCTACACAAGCTAAGAAGCTAACTAATTACAAGAGCAACTACACTAGCACATGTATATGAACAAGTAAGTATGAGCTAGTGAATAGAGTTTGCAAACCACCGAGAAGATGAACACGAAGTTGACACGGTGATTTTTCCCCGAGGTTCACTTGGTTGCCACCAGCTAGTCCCCGTTGTGTCGACCACACACTTTGGTAGTTCGGCGGCTAATAGGCACCACACCTAGCTCGACACTCGAGCGCCGCAAGAACTCACCCACAAGTGAGGGTAACTCAATGACACGCTCTACTAGGGTTGCTCTTCGCGATCCCGCGGGGCGAGCACAATGCCCCTCACAATCCTTCTCCGGAGCCACGCACAATCTTCACGCGGGCTTCACGACGGAGACTCGATCACCAAGCCGTCTAGGAGGTGGCAACCTCCAAGAGTAACAAGCACCACCGGCTTGCAACACGAACACCTAGTGTCACTCGATGCAATCTCTCAAAGCAACGCACTAGAATCGCTCACTCGCAATAGATTCACACACTAGCAAGCACAAGAGAGTTAGAGGGCTCCTAAGCACTCCCCAACCAAGGACACTAAGTCCCTAGGGTGCTCAACCTTATCCAAGGGCCGGCCACCCTCTATTTATAGAGGGGAGCCACCAACTAGCCGTTTTCCCCTTTTCCCGAACTCCCACGGCCACGGTCGGTACTACCGACCAAAGGGTCGGTACTACCGGCGGTCCAAAGACTGTTAGGATCACTTCTAACACGTCGGTAGTAGGGTCGGTACTACCGCCCCGGTACTAGACCTTATAGCGTACTACCGGTAGGCCAGATCTAGATCTACACAGAACGTTCAAACTTCCTCAAACCTCGGTACCACCGACCACTAGGGTCGGTACTACCGTGGCCCGGTACTACCGGTCTTATGGCGGTACTACGGTAGGCCAAATGTCTCCCGAACAGAGAGTTTGCGCGCTGCACACAGGGGTCGGTAGTAGGGTCGTACTACCTTATGGCGGTACTACCTTTAGGCCAAAACTCCTCGAACAGAGAGTTTGTGCGCTGCCCACACAGGGGTCGGTAGTAGGGTCGGTACTACCGGCCTTATGGCGGTACTACGACTTCAGCATCCTGAACTCCTCGCTAAAACGGCCATAACTCTTAGCTCCGAACTCCGATTTCGATGATCTTGGACATTTGGGAAAGCTTATTCAGAGGGCTACACATCCCACATGAACTCATGATCCAAAGCACAAAGGATCAAAACAGTTTTCCAATCCAAGATCCATCACTTCTCTTTTTCAACCAAAGTTTCTCCAAATTCTCCAACTTTTCTCTCTTTGCAAATGTGCCAACACCACCAAGTGTATACAACCTTGTGCATGTGTGTTAGCATTTTCACAACATTTTTCAAAGGATTTTCACTTGCTCTCACCACGCCACTCGATCCTAGTAACATCGCAAAGTTAGATCGCTCAAGTGACACTAGATGACCGATATGCAAACAAGTTTGCTCCTCTTGATAGTACGGCCATCTATCCCAAACCCGGTCATAATCTTCTTTACACACCTATGACCGGTGAAATGAAATGCCCTATAAGTATACCTTTGTCTTGCACATTCCATTCCATCTCCTTCGGTGTTGATGCAACACATGCACCAACCTATCATCAAATGATATGATCCACTTCATATCATCACATGACCTCCATGGTCCATCGATCTTGACCTCACTTGCTCTTCACCATTGCTTCGGTCCTTCGGCGCCAAGTCTTTGCTCAAGCCTCCTGACACTCGGTACCAATGGCTTCAAAGCCTCCAACTTGCCCTTCACCTTCACAACCGGTCCATCAAGCCAAGTCTTGCCTTGATCTTCACCATCTTAGCCACATGACTCCATGTCATGTCACATATGCAATAAGCTCCTTCATTGCTCATTCACATGTGAACTAATTTCCTGTGTATCTCGCATAAGCACATATTAGTTCACCTAGGTTGTCACTCAATTACCAAAACCAAACAAGGACCTTTCAGTCTCCCCCTTTTTGGTAATTGATGACAACTCTACAAAGATATGGAAATTAAGCTCTTTGGATTCTATGTTACTTATCCAACATTAAGACCATATGAGAGAATTTGGATAAGCACCATACAAGCCGACTTGGTAGTGTTAACTCCCCCTACATGTGTGCTCAGATGGTTTGGATTCAAGCTTGCACACATGCATAAATATGAAATTTGTGGGAGTGTTAGCACTACTAAGTGATGCTAAGGTATACAAGATGGAATTTTACCTTTGAAGCATGTACACCAAAATTTTTAATCATCCTTAGCATCAACCTTGCTATAGACAAGTGAAACTAGATACCACGTGAGATCAACATTATAAACATGGTTCTAGTTACCACTTGCTACACTAAGACTATGCTCTAGATACCAAATAAAGGAAAACAATCATCATCCAAGTCTTAGCTCTAGCAAATATTGCACACAAGCATATAAGAATTTAGAACATATGCAATGCAAGCAAGCAAATGTAATGCACACCCAAATGCATCAAACATGTATTCATGAGCTTGCTCCCCCTACTTGTGTGCTCTCTTTATCCAAGAATTTTGATCCTTTTGCATTCTCCAATCTTGCTCCCTCTTGATCCATGTCCGTCTTTTTGTTTTCTCCCCCTATCATATCATATCTTTGGCACTTTCTCCCCCTTTGTCATCAATGACCATAAAAGGCATGCTTCTCTTGATACAAAGGGTTGGACTAGGGTAGATGGTTGATACTTGAGTCTTCATTTTTGATGGACACTACCATATATGTTGAATGACACAAGTGTAGGATCTTTGACCTTGATACCAATGGGTGGGGCACCTCCCCTATGTCATAGCATGGGTCATCCAATTGATAAATTGAGTTTTGTTGGTGAGAGATGCTTTGCTTGATTTGATCACTTAAAGTTGAGGATCACTTGACATATTTGTAGGATACCACTTGAATGAAGGTTTAAACTTGATATCCATTTGCATTATTGTCGTATTCTTGAACTCTTGTCATGAGCTTCTTATTTATGACTTGAACTATTAAATTGCACAAGATATCTAACTCGGTTTGCTCTAGAGTAATTCTTCACATATCTTTCAATGGTTATCTTACTCACGTTGAATTAGACACGTGAATGCTCATCTTCTAGATCAAGTACTTGGGTTCACTAGCTCATGAACAAACTCATATACTATCCACTATAACATATAGTCAATCAAGCAATAGTGGTAGACTATGAATTTAAACTTTTCAATGTTATGCATGATCCTATTGAGCATGTACTATATGTACTAACCGCATACTAGTAAGGGATGAGTATGATCATGCACATTACAATGATACCTTTGCTATCTTGGAGTAGAGGATAGTCATTTGATTCCAATTAAGCTCCAAATAGCAATGTGAAGTCCATTTCAATGCTTGGTGAAGACCAATAGATACCAATTTGAATACCATTCTTCACCCACATGAATTGAGAACCACTAATGATTAAGTGCAATATCTTGTTGTGGTTGGATGGCTTGCTTATTCATTTGATCATAGCTTGCATATATGAATACCACTCATGATTTGCTTCTTTATCTTGGGTGTTGCTTGCTCTCTAGATCAACCCTTTTGATTTCTTCAACTAAGCATCTCCAATGACACTTTAGATCACCACTTCCATGTTAGCCTTCCAAGCCTTGCTTGGTTAACCTACCAAAGGAGGCAAGCCCCTACAAAAGGGAGAAGTGACCTCTCTCCAAAGAATCATCCTTGATACTCACTTGAATTGACCTTTGTTTGATTGATCCTTTGAACTCTTCTTGAAATGTGACTTTGAATCCATGTTTGAGTCCTTTTCTTTCTTCCAAATGATCTTCAATTTGATACTAGAACTTGATCTTTATCTTCATCTTGATGTTGGTCTTGATCTTCAATTTGAGTACCAATGTGTGCCAAATACACTCCTCAATCAAATGAACTTGTACTCATCTTTGTCATGCTTCTAGCTCCTTTCAAAACCAAACATAGGTCCCTCAACCACTTATAAACATGATTCCAACTTGAGAGCCTTTCAATCAAAGTGACTCTAGATCAATCCAATAATTGTCACTTTTCTGGCAGATTTTGTCCTTCTCAAAGAAACATGCATATCTCCCAAAATATAAGTCCAATGACCATGAAATTTGGCGGAGATGTGCTTCACTAAGTGTTCTAGTAGCCATAAATTTGAGCATTATTGGCTTTCTAGATTGCTACCAGATTTCACATCATCCCCAACTACAAATGCTGAAAACTGCTGCACATATGTTGATAAGATCCACTCCAAAACTAAAGCTTCACTTATCCAATCATCATGAGATTTTTACAGCAACTAATACCATACATGTAGAGCATGTGTACCAAATTTCAAGCCAATCAAAATAGATTTGATCACTCAAACATGGCTATCATCACAGCTAGCTCAGATTTCAGATTTTGGACAGATTTCTATATTTGAGCTATAGTTCTCCAAATTGAATCAAACTTGAGATAAACTTGCTTGAACATCAACACAAGACATATACCCATGCAAATCCACTTACTAAGGTTCATATTGTGAATATATCCAATCAAACTAACAATCAACTCATATGCATCCAAAAGAATATGATCAACTAGAAATATACCTTGGTAGCTCATGATTATTCAATAGCAAGCTTCTTCATCTATCATTTGCAAGCCTTCATATAATTCCAATAAAATCACCACAACTCGAATATGGCACACGTATGTTGTAGCACTTGGACTTCACTAATCTTGACTTGGCATTGGGATGAGAATAGCAATAAGCTTCATTACTTGAATCAATCACATGATGATCAACATGGAACCAATTGAACCAAGCCTCCAATGCCATGGTACCTACACACATTCATCCACGGTTTGATGGTACCCAAACTAGTTTGGGTCCTCTCAAGTTAGGTGCAACATACTTAAGCAATGCCTTAGTATGAGTAGCGAGATGTTTTGCAATAGCAACCAATGTGGTACCATTGTCATCCTTTCTAAGCACAATATTATCATCAATTGAAATAGGCTTAGAAGTCATACCTAGGGGACATGAATTTGTCATGTGTCCTCTTTCCCGGCATGAGTAGCAAACTCTCTTTGATTGAGCCTTCTCTTGCTTGCTCATTTGTTGCTTCTCATTGCCTTGCCTCTCATGAGTTGTGCGCCTTCTTCTCAAGCTTGGTAGGACACTCCGAGGCAAAGTGTCCCATGTCACCACACTTGTAGCACTTGATGTGAGCCAAATCTTTCTTCTTTTCTTTATTCTTGCTCATCATCATATTGGCGTCATGGATATGAGTTGGATGCCTTGTTCTTCCACCCCTTCTTGTTTTCTTCTTCATCATCAAGTCACCACCATCATGGTTGATCTTGTTTGATCTTGGGGCTTCTCTTTTGCTCAACTTGTGGCTTTGGTTGAGGCTCATATTGTTGCTTCACCAATTGCTTGGTTGGGCACATAGAGGTGAGATGTCCTCTAGTGCGGCACTTGAAGCATTTTACATGCTTGAGCCTCTCTTCTTCCTTCTTCAACTTGAGTTTTTCTTCATTGGGGCAAGCATTTGCAAGATGTCCCATCTCACGGCATTTGAAGCACATGAAATGAGCTAGCTTCTTTTGTTCTTGCTTCTTCATCTTCTTCAATATTTTTCTCTCCCCTTGGACATGCTCTTGTTGAAACCAATGCCACTCTTGTCACCGTAGCTCTTTTGATTCTTCAACATGTGCTCAAAGGTGACTTTGGAGTTGTAGCACCTCTCTAACTTGTTGCTCAAATTCTTCACTTCATTTTTGAGCTCATTGTTCTCCTTCAAAAGGTTAGTCTCACAAGACAAAGAAGTAGAACAAGCATCTATATGTGAAGAACATGGCATAGCTAATAAATCATCACAAGAGGTGGATACATTCTTCTTGCCTACATCACATGGGTTAGCAACATTTTGCAATTGATCATTTGATCCATGTGATGAGCTCTCACTAGTTTTAGTTTCTTCATTAGAAAGCTTGTTAGTGAGAAAAGCATGGTTTTGTACCAAGTTGTCATGAGTAACACTAAGTTCCTCATGAGTCAATTTAAGCTCCTCATGTGAACAAGTAGTAACATAAAGTAGATGTTTTTGTTGTTCACATGTGTTCTTTAGAAATAAGTTTTCATTTTTCAATTTCATTGTTTTTGCCATCTCATTTTCTAAAGCTTTAGTGAGTCTACATACAGCTCAAAGTTTGGATCATCACAATCAACTACCACATTACCAATAGATACCTTTGTGTCACCATGTGACATGAAGCAATGTGATGTAGTAGAAGAGCTTGTGGAGACATCACTCTCATAGCTGTCATCATCATCATCATCAAGTGAGCATGGAGTAGAATCATTAATTGCATCACTTGAGCTCGGCCCATCATCAACAATCTTGTCAAGTGAACTTGTGGATTGATCATCATCAACAACACTTGAACATGAGGTGGAGCAATCCTCCACAACCATCAAGTTGTGGTCATGCTCAACATCCTCATGTGCCTCCTCCTTGGGCTCATCAACATCATCATCAGAGATCGCCCCATATTTCTCATTGAGATAAATCCAAATATCATGGGCAGACTTCAAGTCCATGATCTCACCAAATATGTTATCCTCCATAGATTGATAGAAAATGTTAGTAGCTTGGCAATCGAGATGTAGGCATTTCTTTTGCGCTTGAGTTGCATTATTTCTATCCAACACAAGAGAAAGGCCCACATCTACGATCCACCACATTTGAGGACTGATAAACTTAAAATTACATATCATCCAATTTTTCCACCGTGCAAAGTGTGTGCCATCAAAAATGTGTGGACACTCAACATCTAGCCCATAAGTCGCCATCCTCTCGGGTCGGTGAAGACCACAAATGAGAGACCTCGGCTCTGATACCAATAGAAGGGTCGAGATGGCGGACTAGAGGGGGGTGAATAGTCCTTTCTAAAATTAAACGTACCGACTAACCGAAACAAATACGGAATTAACAACTATCGGTCTAGCCAAGACTACACCCCTCTATCTATACTCTCAAGCACCTTATAAAAGATCCTAAACAAATCAATAAAGGTGCGGCTAGCTAAAGCACACCTAAATAATTCTAGCTTGCAAGGTTACACAAACCTAAGCAACTAGTACTCAATCAATCGGGGAGCTCCTAAACATTCCACTAAGCAAAAGCACAAAGCCTAAACTCACTAGCAATGCTCAATAACAAGGCTACACAAGCCAAATTAGAGAGCTCAACTTAGCTACACAAACTAAGCAATGTGACCAGCAAGACTACAAGTCAACTAGTCACTCACGGGATTAACTTCTATGCTACACAACCTAACAAGGTAACTAGCATGCTACACAAGCTAACTAATTACAAGAGCAACTACACTAGCACATGTATATGAACAAGTAAGTATGAGCTAGTGAATAGAGTTTGCAAACCACCGAGAAGATGAACACGAAGTTGACACGGTGATTTTTCCCTGAGGTTCACTTGGTTGCCACCAAGCTAGTCCCCGTTGTGTCGACCACACACTTTGGTAGTTCGGCGGCTAATAGGCACCACACCTAGCTCGACACTCGAGCGCCGCAAGAACTCACCCACAAGTGAGGGTAACTCAATGGCACGCTCTGCTAGAGTTGCTCTTCGCGATCCTCGCGGGGCGAGCACAATGCCCCTCACAATCCTTCTTCGGAGCCACGCTCAATCTTCACGCGGGCTTCACGACGGAGACTCGATCACCAAGTCGTCTAGGAGGTGGCAACCTCCAAGAGTAACAAGCACCACCGGCTTGCAACACGAACACCTAGTGCCACTCGATGCAATCTCTCAAAGCAATGCACTAGAATCGCTCACTCGCAATAGATTCACACACTAGCAAGCACAAGCGAGTTAGAGGGCTCCTAAGCACTCCCCAACCATGGACACTAAGTCCCTAGGGTGCTCAACCTTATCCAAGGGCCGGCCACCCCTCTATTTATAGAGGGGAGCCACCAACTAGTCGTTTTCCCCTTTTCCCAAGCTCCCACGGCCACGGTCGGTACTACCGACCAAAGGGTCGGTACTACCGGTGGTCCAAAATGACTGTTAGGATCACTTCCTAACACGGTCCGTAGTAGGGTCGGTACTACCGGCCCCGGTACTACCGACCTTATAGCGGTACTACCGGTAGGCCAGATCTAGATCTACACAGAACGCCTTCAAACTTCCTCCAAACCTCGGTACCACCGACCCCTAGGGTCGGTACTACCGTGGCCCGGTACTACCGGTCTTATGGCGGTACTACCGGTAGGCCAAATGGTCTCCCGAACAGAGAGTTTGCGCGCTGCACACAGGGGTCGGTAGTAGGGTCGGTACTACCGGCCTTATGACGGTACTACCTTTAGGCTAAAACTCCTCCGAACAGAGAGTTTGCACGCTGCCCCCACAGGTGTCGGTAGTAGGGTCGGTACTACCAGCCTTATGGCGGTACTACCGACTTCAGCATCGTGAACTCCTCGCTAAAACGGCCATAACTCTTAGCTCTGAACTCCGATTTCGATGATCTTGGACATTTTGGAAAGCTTATTCAGAGGGCTACACATCCCACATGAACTCATGATCCAAAGCATAAAGGATCGAAATAGTTTTCCAATCCAAGAACCATCACTTCTCTTTTTCAACCAAAGTTTTCTCCAAAACTTCTCCAACTTCTTCTCCTTTGCAAATGTGCCAACACCACCAAGTGTATATAACCTTGTGCATGTGTGTTAGAATTTTCACAAATATTTTTCAAAGGATTTTCACTTGCTCTCACCACGCCACTCGATCCTAGTAACATCGCAAAGTTAGATCGCTCAAGTGACACTAGATGACCGATATGCAAACAAGTTTGCTCCTCTTGATAGTACGGCCATCTATCCTAAACCCGGTCATAATCTTCTCTACACACCTATGACCGGTGAAATGAAATGCCCTATAAGTATACCTTTACCTTGCGCATTCCATTCTATCTCCTTCGGTGTTGATGCAACACATGCACCAACCTATCATCAAATGATATGATCCACTTCATATCATCACATGACCTCCATGGTCCATCGATCTTGACTTCACTTGCTCTTCACCATTGCTTCGGTCCTTCGGCGCCAAGTCTTTGCTCAAGCCTCCCGACACTCGGTACCAATGGCTTCAAAGCCTCCAACTTGCCCTTCACCTTCACAACCGGTCCATCAAGCCAAGTCTTGCCTTGATCTTCACCATCTTAGCCACATGACTCCATGTCATGTCACATATGCAATAAGCTCCTTCATTGCTCATTCACATGTGAACTAATTTCCTGTGTATCTCGCATAAGCACATATTAGTTCACCTAGGTTGTCACTCAATTATCAAAACCAAACAAGGACCTTTCACATGGTACCTACACACATTCATCCACTTTTTGATGGTACCCAAACTAGTTTGGGTCCTCTCAAGTTAGAGCAACATACTTAGGCAATGCCTAGTAATAGGCAATGCTTAGTATGAATAGCGGGATGTTTTGCAATAGCACCAATGTGGTACCATTGTCATCTTTTCTAAGCACATTATCATCATCAATTGAAATAGGCTTATAATTTTTACCTAGGGGACATGAATTTGACATGTGTCCCTTTCCCGGCATGAGTAGCAAACTCTCTTTGATTGAGCCTTTTCTTCCTTGCTCATGTGTTGCTCCTCATTGCCTTGTCTCTTCTCTCTTGCTTGAATCTTCTTCTCAAGCTTGGTAGGACACCCCGAGGCAAAGTGTCCCATATCACCACATTTGTAGCACTTGATGTGAGCCAAATCTCTCTTCTTTTCTTGATTCTTGCTCATCATCATCTTGGCATCTTGAATGTGAGTTGGATGCCTTGCTCTTCCACCCCTTCTTGTTTTATTCTTCTTCTTCATCAAGTCACCACTATCATGGTTGATATTGATTTGATCTTGGGGCTTCTCTTTTTGCTCAACTTGTGGCTTTAGTTGAGGCTCATCTTGTTCCTTCACCAATTGCTTGGTTGGGCACATAGAGGTGAGATGTCCTCTATTGTGGCACTTGAAGCACTTGACATGCTTGAGCCTCTCTTCTTCCTTCTTCAACTTGAGCTTCTCCTTGTTGGGGCAAACATTTGCAAGATGTCCCATCTCATGGCACCGATAGCACATGAAATGAGCTAGCTTCTTTTGATCTTGTTTCTTCATCTTTTTCAATCTTTTTCTCTCCCCCTTGGACATGCTCTTGTCGAAACCAATGCCACTCTTATCACTGTAGCTCTTTTGATTGTTCAAGATGTGCTCAAAGGTGACTTTGGAGTTGTAGCACCTCTCTAACTTGTTGCTCAAATTCTTCACTTCATTTTTGAGCTCATTGTTCTCTTTCAAAAGGTTAGTCTCACAAGACATAGAAGTAGAACAAGCATCTATATGTGAAGAACATGGCATAGCTAATAAATCATCACAAGAGGTGGATACATGCTTCTTCTCTACATCACATGGGTTAGCACAAATATGTGATTGATCATTTGACCCAAATGATGAGTTCTCACTAGTTTTAGTTTCTTCATTAGAAAGGTTCTTAGTGAGAAAAGCATGGTCTTGTACCAAATTATCATGAGCAACACCAAGTTCCTCATGAGTCAATTTAAGCTCCTCATGTGAACAAGTAGTAACATAAAGTAGATACTTTTGTTGTTCACATGCATTCTTTAGAAATGAGTTTTTATTTTTCAATTTTAATGTTTTAGCCATCTCATTTTCTAAAGCCTTAGTGAGTCTACATACAAGCTCAAAATTTGGATCATCAAAATCAACTACCACATTACCAAAAGATACCTTAGTGTCACCATGTGACATGAAGCAATGCGGTGTAGATGAAGAGCTTGTGGAGACATCACTCTCATAGCCGTCGTCATCATCATCATCAAGTGTGCATGGAATAGCATCATCATTTGCACCACTTGAGCTCCGACTATCATCATCAACATCAACCTTATCAAGTGATCTTGTGGATTGATCACCATCATCATCACTTGACCATGAGGTGGAGCAATCTTCCACAACCACCAAGTTGTGGTCGTGCTCAACATCCTCATGCGCCTCCTCCTTGGGCTCATCAACATCATCATCAGAGATCGTCCCATATTTCTCAATGAGATAAATCCAAATCTCATGAACGGACTTCAAGTCCATGATCTCACCAAATATGTTATCCTCCATAGATTGATAAAAAATGTTAGTAGCTTGGCAATCGAGATGTAGGCATTTCTTTTGCGCTTGAGTTGCATTCTTTCTATCCAACACAAGAGAAAGGCTCACATCTACGATCCACCACATTTGAGGACTAATAAACTTAAAATTACATATCATCCATTTTTTTCCACCGTGCAAAGTGTGTGCCATCAAAAATGTGTGGACACTCAACATCTAGCCCATAAGTCGCCATCCTCTCGGGTCGGTAAAGACCACAAATGAGAGACCTCGGCTCTGATACCAATAGAAGGGTCGAGCTAGCGGACTATAGGGGGTGAATAGTCCTTTCTAAAATTAATCGTACCGGCTAACCGAAACAAATGCGGAATTAACAACTATCGGTCTAGCCAAGACTACACCCCTCTATCTATACTCTCAAGTACATTATAAAAGATCCTAAACAAAGAAATTAAGGTGTCTGGGCTAGCTAGAGCTCACCTAAACAATTCTAGCTTGCAAGGTTACACAAACCTAAGCAACTATTACTCAATCAATCGGGGAGCTCCTACACATTCCACTAAGCAAAAGCACAAAGCCTAAGCTCACTAGCAATGCTCAATAACAAGGCTACACAAGCCAAATTAGAGAGCTCAACTTAGCTACACAAACTAAGCAATGTGACTAGCAAGACTACAAGTCAACTAGTCACTGATGGGATTAACTTCTATGCTACACAAGCAAGGAAGGTAACTATCAAGCTACACAAGCTAACTAATTACAAGAGTAACTACACTAGCACATGTATATGAACAAGTAAATACAAGCTAGTGAATGGAGTTTGCAAACCACCGAGAAGATGAACACGAAGTTGACACGGTGATTTTTCTCCCGAGGTTCACTTGGTTGCCACCAAGCTAGTTCCCGTTGTATCAACCACACACTTTGGTAGTTCGGCGGCTAATAGGCACCACACCTAGCTCGACACTCGAGCGTCGCAAGAACTCACCCACAAGTGAGGGTAACTCAATGACACACTCTACTAGAGTTGCTCTTCGCAATCCCCGCGGGGCGAGCACAATGCCCCTCACAATCCTTCTCCGGAGCCACGCACAATCTTCACGCGGCTTCACGATGGAGACTCGATCACCAAGTTGTCTAGGAGGTGGCAACCTCCAAGAGTAACAAGCACCACCGGCTTGCAACACGAACACCTAGTGCCACTCGATGCAATCTCTCAATGCAACGCACTAGCGATCACTCACTCGCAACGATTCACGCACTAGCAAGCACAAGCGAGTTAGAGGGCTTCCTAGCACTCCCCAAGCATGGACACTAAGTCAAGGGTGCTAAGCGCCAGCCATGGTCGGCCACCAACTCCTTTTATAGCCCCAAGGGCTAAACTAGTCATTACTAGCCGTTACCCCTTCGAATGGGCTGACTGCGTACTGACCGGACGTGTCCGGTCAATGTTGCAGTAGCGTCCGGTCAATGTTTCATTAGTGATCGGACACATGTTTCACTAGCGTCCGGTCAATGTTGCACTGCGCGTCCGGTCGCGAACAGAGAGGTTCCAGAGACATTTTTCACCGATCGGACGCGTCCGGTCACTATTGACCGGACTCACACTTAGCGTTCGATCACTATCACATGCGTTGCCTCCCGGGAACAGTGCTACAGGCGCGTCCGGTCACAAGTTGCACTAGCGTACGGTCACTGTTTCACTAGTGACCGGACGCATGTTGCAATAGCGTCCGGTCGTTGTTGCAGCGTCCGATCATGCCTGAAAACCTCGTTTTCAACTCTAGTTTCTTGTCCTTTGAAAATGTACCAACACCACCAAGTGTACACCACCTTGTGCATGTGTGTTAGCATTTTCACAATCATTTTCAAAGGATTAGCACTTAGCTCTTGCCTCGCCACTCGATCCTAACACGTCACAAAGTTAGATCGCTCAAGTGGCACTAGATGACCGATATGCAAACAAGTTTGCTCCCCTTGATAGTACGACCATCTATCCTAAACCCGGTCATCAACTTCTCTACACACCTATGACCGGTGAAATGAAATGCCCTATGTTATACCTTTGCCTTGCGCATTCCATTCCATCTCCTTCGGTGTTGATGCAACACATGCACCAACCTATATCACCAAATGATATGAGTCACTTCATATCATCACATGACCTCTATTGTCCATCAATCTTGATCTCACTTGCTCTTCACCATTGCTTCGGTCATTCGGTGCTAAGTCTCTGCTCAAGCCTCCCGACACTCGGTACCAACGGCTTCAAAGCCTCCAACTTGTCCTTTACTTTCGCAACCGGTCCATAAAGTCAAGTCTTGCCTTGATCTTCACCATCTTAGTCATATGACTCCATGTCATGTCCAAAATGCAATAAGCTCCTTCATCACATGTGTACTTGTGGACTAATCTCCTGTGTATCTCTCATAAACACAATTAGTCCACCTAAAGTTGTCACTCAATTACTAAAACCAAACTAGGACCTTTCAACCTCCTCTAGGACCAGTTGACCGGCGGGTGGAGGGATGCGTGCGGAGAGGAGTACCCGACGCCCAACATCAGCGAGTTGGTGGTGTTCGAGGCCTTCTTCAGGTGCAGTCATCATCCACTTCGGTCAAGCATACTTGGGGATAGAGCCCCATTTCGATTTGTTCCGTTATTTTTTCCATCTGAAGATCGACGGAAGCGGGACTTCGAACTTCATCTCTGTAGTTATGCTAATTTCACAAATTTTATCTTTTTGTTTTCATCAAATTCTTATTTTATTGTGCTATCTTTGTATTTTTAACATAAAAATTTAGTTATCCAGTAGTAACGCACTTAGCACATGTTCGTTTACAGGGCAATTTTTTTTTGCCCTGTCACATCGAACATTGCGGCCTAGTTTAGCCTATTAAAAATATACTAATTAAAAAACTAATTTGTCAGTCGGAGACTAATTCACGAGACGAATCTATTAAACTTAATTAGTTCATGATTTAACAATATGGTGCTACAGTAAACATTCGCTAATGATGGATTAATTTACTTTAATAGATTCGTCTTAGTAATTAGCATATGACCCTGTAATTAGTTTTATAATTAGTTTATTTTTAATAGACTAAACTAGTGCCGCAATGTCCGATGTGACAGGCAAAAGATTTTGCCAGAGAAACGAACACCCCTTAGTCTAGTATTATATAAAATTTTGACTAGGACTGCTTGTTTTTGGGGAGGTGTTTTGGTTCTTAAGATTAAAGTTTAGTCCATATCACATCGATGTTACAAACATAAATTTAGTCTATTAAGGTCTTGTTTGGTACAGCTCAGCTTCACTAGTGAAGCTGTTTTTTTACAAAATAGCTTCATCAACGACTTCTTAGGTGAAGCTGAGCTGTTTTGGAAAAAGTGTTTGACAAAACAGTTTCACCAATAACTTCATGCATGGTTGGAAGAGAGAAATGAAGGTGTAAGCTGTGAAAAGCTATTTTTTCAGTTTCATCTCAGCTTATGGTTTTGTGAGAGAGAATAGAAAAAAGTGTTTGACAAAAAAACAGCTCACAACAGCTTCACAAGCTGTTGTGAGCTGTACCAAACATCCCCTAAGGGCAAGTACAGTGCTACACGTCAGCTGTCTCGTACATCGTCTCATGCAGTGACACGTAGGATTTTTGCTGATGTGGATGAAAGAGAGAAGCGAAAGAGAAAGAGGTCGTTGTTTCGCGAAACAACCACCTCATGAGCTAAAATTTATGACTATCAGACAACTATTTTACCATTGTATGAGTTGTTGTTATCATGCAACTCATAATTTATTTTTATTTTATTCATAAATTAAGGAATCATGAGTTGCTACGAGACAACTTAAAAAACAAACAATTATACATGTCGTCTACTAAGTTGTCTTCAAATTACGTGTCACTACATTACGTGAGACCACCTACGAGACAATATCAATATACTTGCCCTAGTTATAAAACTATAATTACACCGTTATAGAATACGAATCTATTAAGCCAAATTAATTTATCATTAACAAATGTTTACGATAACACTATATTATTAAATTATAGATTAATTGTACTTAATTAATTTATCTTATAAATTGATCTTTGACTGATAGATTAGTTTTATAATTAGTTTATTTTTAATAAATTAAATTAGAACCGTAATATCGGAGGTGACCGAGAGTAAGTAAAGTTCAGAGGGGAGAAACAAGGATCCCGAGAAACAAACACCCCCTAAATCCGTCCGCCACTGCTTGCTCTCGACCTTGGTCTGTCGCCTGAACTTAGTCTCGCCCGCGGCCGATCTCCTCCATCCGCTCGCCGCGCCGCAACCCGGAGAGGAGACTGCGCTCGGTCGAGCGCCACCTGGGGCCCAGCCACCTCGCGGCCAGCTCCGGCGCGGCGTCCGCCCTCTGCAGCCCCGGTATCCCCGCGATCGTCGCCGCTGTCCCACTTCGCCACTCGCCACCTTGGCCGGCGACGAGCACCACCAGGACACCAGGTATTCCCTCCTCTTGTCCTCCCTTCCTGCTGTGCGAAGTTGTGCGCCCAAACCTTAACGTAATTAGTAGTAGTTAAAAACCGTGCGCCGAAACCCTAACATACTATCGGATCTGAATCTAGTTATTATGCCTACTAACTTCGATTGCTTTGCAAAAATTATTGGGTGTACATGTGTACACCCATGTCCTTTACTGGGTCCGCCCCTGGCTCAGAGTGTCTACCTTCCGTTATTTTGATTTCTGGATTGCCACGTTTCACATGCGGGCGGTCATGCATGTGTGGCACTACTAGATGTTGTTTGTACCACAGATTTTTTTTTCCGATTAGATACTTGCTGAAAGCTATTTCTTCTTGTGCTATGCTTGACCATACTAGCATATATTAGTTGTCTTGTGATCCTAGTGCCCTTGTGATCCTAGCTATTTATCACTACTTTGTAGGTTTAGCTGCTCCGAGTTTAGATAGGTTCCTTCAATGCATCGAGTTGGTAGTGCTGGTAACACGGCTGGCTCGACTCGACCGAGGAAGGAGAAGCGCTTCACATACGTGCTCAATGATGCTGATGATAAAAAGGTATGCTGTCTATTAAAATAATCCATCATTTGCAGCTCTTTCAGTTTTTCCCTTTAAAACTAGCTGTTCGTAGGTCTTCCATATACATTTCAAACAATCCATATTCCACTCAAAGGTGTTGCTAATGCATTTATTTCTGTTTGTTTTCAGCATTGTGCAGGGATCAATTGCTTGGCTTATCTAAATGGTTCCACATTTAGTACAAGTGATTATCTTTTTAGCGGGAGTCGTGATGGCACCTTGAAAAGATGGGAATTAAATAATGGAGATGCAAGCTTCTCAGCAACTTTTGAGTCTCATGTTGATTGGGTAGGCCTTCTATTTTTACTCAAGTAGACTTGGTGACTTGCTGTTTGAAACAGCAACCAGTGCTTGAAATGGCCATTATGTTTATAAATTTAGTTATGTTGCTTTCAAATGTTCTTTCTGAATTAGGCCTATCATATCCATTCTCCCATCTATATATTTAACATGATGTCTGAGGTGTACTATTTGGATCCAAAGCTTAGCACATTTGTTCTAGTGTCCAACTGTCCATGTATTTTACCATCAAGATTTTAATTGACATTTTGAGTTTGTTTTATCAACAGACATTTAGATTCATATGTTCAGCCCCTTCTTCTTTTCCTTTTCTTTTTTCCATTCTTATTTGCAATGTTTAAATCAGTGCACAACTGGTTTATATTCGACAAAGTTTAACAGAAGGGCTAATGTCAAAGCTGGACTTCAAATTATTTTCTTTGTTTGGCATATTTGCTAGATGCTTTGTTATTTTTTTTTAGAACAAAACAACGTAACCTGGAAAGAAGAGTAATCACATGCTTTAGAATTAGTAGTTATCTGTGTCCTAATATGCCTGGAAATTTGGTAAGGTGGTGGTAGTGTATTTAGAGATAGCTCCTTGGGAGTTTGAAACTAACAATTAATTTCTGTTTCTAAGTGGAATAGTAGCATGGCTGGTGTTTTATACTGTTTAACCTTTTCTTTATTGTGCAGGTTAATGATGCCATTATAGTAGGAGAAAAGCTTGTTTCTTGTTCTTCAGACACCACAATAAAGGTTTGTTGTCATCACTTTCTCCTCTTAAATATTGTTTGCTGATCGTGCTCATCTTTCATTTCCTAACTTCACAGGTCTGGAATTGCTTCTCTGATGGTGCCTGTACCAGGACTCTCCGCCAGCATTCTGATTACGTGATTTGTCTAGCTGCTGCTGAGAAGAATGTAATATTATCCACGCTTCTACTTTTCTGTGGTACTTTTAGCTTTGTCTTTTTTGGTGTTACAGATTTTTTTGTGCCTCTGAATTGTAGAGCAATATTGTAGCCTCTGGTGGTCTTGGTGGTGAGGTTTTCGTTTGGGACCTTGATGCTGCTCTTGCTCCTGTATCAAAATCTGTGGATGCAAAAGAGGATGAGGTTCCTAATGGAAACTCTGGGCCTGTTATGCCAACAATGTGCAGCGGAAATTCTAGTAGCAATATTGCTTCCTCTAATGGTCAATCGCATGGGTACAATCCAATTGCCGCCAAAGGTCACAAAGACTCAGTTTATGCACTGGCTATGAATGATACAGGAACCCTTCTTCTCTCTGGTGGCACTGAAAAGGTATCACACTCTTCATCTAACAGTATAAGAATGGATTTTTTCTCTGTGATTAGGAGACCATTCAACAGCCAGTTTCAGTAGGCATCCCCCCACCGCTAAAGAACTGTTTACCTTTATTTGCAGGTTGTCCGAGTGTGGGATCTGAGAACGGGCTCAAAAAACATGAAATTGAGAGGGCACACTGACAATATCAGGGCCTTACTTGTTGATTCTACAGGAAGGTTGGTGTCTAGACATTTTTCAAATGAAGTTCTTGTAGTGTTCCAGTTCCTTGACGACATTGCTTAAACATTGAACCACATCTTCCACATCTTCCTTATCACTGCACACTTCAGTTCCATCCTAAATGCTGCCATGATTATGTAACGCATGAGTGTACAAATTGGCAGTTGTAATACCAAGACATTTGTGTTTCCTGGTTGTTTACAATTTAGGCCATGTTTGGATGCAAAGTATTTTTGGAGTTTTAGAAAAATACCATGGTTTTGTGAAACACTTTAGTTTTGGAGCGCCATGAAGTGTTGGATGCAACAAACTTTTTGGTTTTGAAAACGATAATAGTATTTCTATATCTGTAGTATTTTTGGAGTTTTAAAAACTTCACTCTACCTTTTCTTTCTAAACCTTGGTTTTGCACAGCTATGGGTTTTAAAACTGCAGTTTCTTAATACTATGGTTTCTCTATGCTACAGTATCAAACATGCACTTACTGTTCATTCATAAAGATTTTGGATTTCTATTATTTATGCATGAAAGAGAAGTTTGTTTATTGATGAGTTTACATATGTTGACTGTTGTAATACCAAGACATCTGTGTTTCCTGGTTTACCATGCTAGTACTCAGCTTGCCTGGTTTACTGCTGGCTCAGAAGTAATTTGGACTTCTATTATTTGTGCATAAAGAGAAGTTTGTTTATGGATGCTTGGTTTTATAGTTTTATTTTTTTTCCCTGGCCAGCAATCTTTTAGTACAGTGCATGTAGGATAATGTTTACTCCAGACTATTTGGAGTCAGTCAGCACTATATCAAGCGGTTACAACAACAACAACAACAACAAAGCCTCTTAGTCCCAAGCAAGTTGGGGTAGGCTAGAGTTGAAACCCAACAAGACGCCCTAGTCACTATTCAGGCACGTCAATGGCTGCTCTCCATGCATTCCTATCCAAACATAGATCTCTAGGTATATCCCAACTTTTCAGATCTCTCTTTATTGCCTCCCCCCACTTCAATTTCGGTCATTCTCTACCTCTCCTCACATATAAAACTTGAGTTAGAACTCCACAATTCACTGGTGCCTCTGAAGGTCTCCTTTGGACATGACCAAACCACCTCAACTGATGTTAACATCCGAGTTGATGTCAAGCGGTTAAAATGAGGAATTTAACCGTTTAGATTAACATGTTAATGTCAATGGTGACATTAGTCTGCAGAGTTGATGTCCTGGTTACCATCCGAGTTGAGTAATGTGCCATGTAATCCACTTTCATGTTAGTGCAAATGAGTTGATGTGGAAATGGCTTATCCGGTTATGTGACACATTATATAACTATGATATGATGGTTAAACCATGCTGGTGCCTGGAGGCAGTTTTTTTTCCTTCACATTTTAACCTGAATATGTTTTTTGGATGGTTAAAATACTGCTTTTCTGGATGATAACACTAAGTCATCTCTCACTGTGGTCTGGGGGTTGGGGTGTATATTGAAACAGTTAAATCCTGTCTGCTTTCATCAAATCACTTGCAAATCATTTTTTAACATTTTTTTCAGGTATTGTCTGTCAGGATCATCTGATTCGATGATAAGGTAAACACGCAGCTCCAACATCTGAGCCATCTCCTTCTGTTCTATGTGCTTAGCATACATGCTGTGATTAGTTTGACCTCATAGGTACATATTTTTATATACTTTGCAGACTATGGGATCTAGGACAGCAGCGTTGTGTTCATTCTTATGCTGTGCATACTGATTCAGTTTGGGCGCTTGCAAGCACTCCTTCATTTGGTCATGTCTACAGTGGTGGAAGAGACCAATCTGTGAGTTAATTTGTTTTGTGTGTATTATTGAATAGTCACTTTACTTCTTCGTTCTGAACTTTTATGTATTACCTGTATTGCAGGTATACCTAACAGATTTGGCCACAAGAGAGAGTGTTTTACTGTGCACAAATGAATACCCTATTCTACAGTTGTCTCTGCAAGATGACACAATATGGGTGGCAACAACTGATTCTTCTGTTTATGGATGGCCAGCTGAAGGGCGCACACCCCAAAAGGTTTTCCAAAAGGGTGGCTCGTTCTTAGCTGGGAATTTGTCTTTCTCAAGGGCAAGAGCATCTTTAGAAGGATCAGCACCTGTAAGCATGAGGGTTTTCTTTGATCAAATTATATTTCTTTTTTGAAGACATTGCACCACTTGCCATGATTTTGGGTTTCTGCAGACACCATAAAGTTACTCTGTTTAGTGTTTACTAGTAGTAGTTGTGAAATATACGGACCATAATATGGGTGTCTGTCGTGCATAGTTGACACCATACTTGCAGGTGTAGAGGTTAAATCGAACTTGTTTAAGTGCATCTTTTGGTAGTATCATAGGATCTAAAAAGTTCTGTGAAGAAGTAAACTTTTGCATGAGATCATTCCCAAGGGTGCCCAGTAGGTCTTTCTTCTGTCTAGTATTCTGGTTATTAACAGTTTCACTTTTATTTCTTAACCTACTTACCATTTGGTTGTTGCCCTGTAGTGTAATTTTAACTATGATATTTAATGAGGGCTTGCGATCTATTTCATTTTAGGTTCCTGTATACAAAGAACCATCATTGGTTATCCCAGGAGTTCCAGCAATAATTCAACATGAGATAATGAATAATAGAAGGCATGTACTGACAAAGGTGAGATTTCTTTTAGGTATCCTTTATTACTAAAGTGCAAAGAGTAGCATCATGATATGCTCCTTCAATGCAGGATACCACTGGTTCAGTCAAATTGTGGGAGATCACCCATGGTGCTGTTATTGAAGACTTTGGCAAGGTTCTTGTCCTCAATTTCTTGGATGTTTTTCCCTCGGATATAAGTACATTGTTAGAACTTAAATCTGTTTATTTGTATCCCATTTTGTAATCACAGCAGTTCTTTGATGGCCTTTTGAACTAGCAAGATTTTGGTAGAATACTAATCTGCTTCGTTTTGATTATGCAGGTTTCTTTCGAAGATAAGAAAAAAGAGTTGTTTGAGATGGTATTACTGAAATGTCATGATTTCTATGTTTTATTAAAAAAAAATTGCTACCCATGTTACTGTATAATTTGTTAACTGATTATTAGGTAAGCATACCTGCTTGGTTCACCATGGATGCTCGATTGGGATGCTTGTCTGTGCACCTGGATACTCCACAATGCTTTTCTGCAGAAATCTATGCGGTTGATCTAAATGTTACTGGAGCACAAGAAGATCTCAAGGTTTGTACTGCAACATATCATTATGCGTACTCTGTTTTCACACTTCAGTCTATAGAATTTTGCCGACCCTTTGAATTTTGTTGTTAAGAGCTTAGGAAAGATCCTTTTCTTCGTTGATAGATTTTTAATTCTTATTTTCTGAATAGTATTTATGACACATCAATAACATGCATTTTGGCAAAACTATGATTGCTGCTACCTACAGTTACTGAGTCTACCCAATCTCATCTTCTGAATGGTTCTCCCAATAATTGTGCAGATTAATTTGGCTCAAGAGACCCTTCGGGGTTTGCTAGTTCATTGGAGTAAAAGAAAGCAGAAATCTAGTTCGCACAGCTTGTCTAATGGTGATAGTTCAATAGGGAAAGATGTTCCGTCAAAAGACTCACCCCGGTCAAGATCTGAGGTGGACGATGCCACTGAAAACCATGCAACTCATGTGCTTCCATCATTTGAGTTTTCTACAGTTTCACCTCCCTCAATTATCACGGAAGGTTCTAGTGGAGGGCCTTGGAGAAAGAGAATTGCCGATTTGGATGGAACTGAGGGTGATCTTCCATGGTGGTGTGTGGACTGTGTTACTCACAATCGATATCCAAAGGAGAATACAAAGTAAATGCTCAATACAATTCCCTAATTTCTCGTCAGATGATATTTTTTCCATTGATATAGATAGATATATATATATATATATATATTATTAAACTTTGTTCATTGTCTGGGAGAGATTAACTTGGAACATAATAGCACCCTTCTATTTTCTAAATTTTAAGTTAATGTGGTTTTTAAATTTATGGTGATCGATATGTCTTCAAAACAGTTCAGTTGGGGAGAGTGTTCGTACCATTTCTATCTAGCTGTGATCATGCTACTTACAGTATGCTACTAACTCAGAGACATTGAACTTCTATTTTTTAATGAATTATTCATCTTTGAGTTCTGGTAACTACATATTACCTTATTCAATCCTGTTAGTTTTTCTCCTGCACTATATCTTTATACGGAGAATCACATGCAGACTGGCCCTAGAAATTTGTGTAGCCCAAACAGTCGGATAGTGAACTATTGAAAAACATATGTGCACAAATACATGTGCCCCTGCTTTATAAATGTGATACTGGGTTTCCTATGTAACCATTGCTTTCATGGATTGTTTTTTCTTCTGATGTTTATTTTCTTTATGTAATGCAGATGTGGCTTTTATTTACATCCTGCTGAAGGTTCGCCTGCACCAAACATAACTCAAGGGAAGCTTAGTGCTCCACGGATTTTGCGAATTCACAAGGTAAGAGTTCTCTAAATCATTGGTCCACAGCAAATGCAAGATATCATCAAATGGTGAATCCTCTACCACACAACATATGATAAAGCAGTTGTTGGAGATGGATGGAAGAACGAGCTCAGTGTGTGTGTGTGTTGGGGGGGGGGGGGGGGGGTTATTAAACTAGTTTGCAAAATAGCTAACTATCTAGGGCCCGTTTGACAGAGCTGTGCTCCCTGATTCTGTGGCTGAAAGTGATTCTCTTTAATTCTTTAGCATAAACTCTCAAAATCAGAATGGAGAATCACTTCACAAAATCAGGAGAAGCTACTTTTTTCAACTCTCAGTCTCTTAGTTCATTTCAGAGAATCACTTTACAGAATCAGCAAAGAATTACTTGTCACTGAAAAATACGCCGCGAAGCGCTCCCAAGTCCCAAATGCACCCCTACATGTTTGCATTAGACTAGCCAAGCATATACCCGCATGCAATGCGGACACGATTTGAATCATTCAGATATTTATGGCTTGACTGAATATCATAGAGTATTATTGTCATTATAAAGGAACTTCTGTTATTGTATAAGCCACCTTATTTACTACTCCCTGAAAGTTTACAGCTATTTCATTTTGTTGTACAGGTAGCTAACTATGTGGTTGAGAAACTCGTTCTTGACAAACCTGATGGCGGCCCTGATAGCGCGTTTGTTATGGGATTAAGTTCTCAACCACAGCTCTCAGCGCTAGATAGTTCTTCGCGGCTTGGACTAAAGGCATGGCAAAAAACAAAGCCATGTATTGAGATATTGTGCAATAACCAGGCAAGTTATCTAAATATAGCTATTGCATAGTAGACATTTTTACCTGCATTACGAGCAAATGGAAGAATACCCTGCCCCCCTGTTTCTGCAGGAAAAGAAAATTGCACAGCTACTTACAAGCTTGTCTTGCCATAAGATTTCAATTGATAATGTTCTCCATTTATTTTCCACCGTTAATTGTTTGTCCATCAATAGATTCCAATGATTATGGTGCTACTTTTAGCTCTCCATGTTTTCAAAGTTACTGCAGTGTGTACCATCTGAGCAGGATCCAAATCCTTGGCTGGTCAATCTCCTTAGTTTTTCAGTAAATTCTGCCATACGCTTGTAAAATATCTTCTGTTCCAGTTTGAACTCGTAATCAATAGAGATATTCCTGGGACTGTATTTATTTGTCTCATATATTTCCTGATATTCTCATATTTTTAGATAAGCACTATAAAAATGCATTTGCAGTAAATTACTCTTATCTTCAGAATCTAATGCTTATTTCATGTTCTTCCTCTATTGTTCTTGATTTATTTATGTGGCCTGCATTATAAAGCACTTTGCTGTGTACTGTCTTTTGCTGTTGCGCTGAAGTGTCCTCTGTGGATCAGGTTCTATCACCAGAGATGAGTTTGGCTACAGTGCGAACATATATATGGAAGAAGCCAGAAGATTTGATTCTTCATTATAGAATGGTCCAATCGAGATGATCACGGCTTCAAATGTACATGCTCACATGGTTCTCCAGATATGTTCAGCATGTCTGCACGATAGATGGTGTTGTTGAAGATACCCTTGGCTTAGAGAGGAAACCATCATCTCACAGAGGAAATATTTTCATCTTGTGCCCCTGCCGTCGCCGTTCCCAGAATCGCAACTTGTTTGCTTCTTTGTAAAGTTCCTGATCTTGCCCTGGTAGTAAGATGTATCATAGCACAGGTATAAGGTTCTCTGCTGGCTGCCAAGCTTGTAAATGTAGAAGATGGGGTGCTTAATAAAGATCAAATGAATATGTTTTTTTTTTCGTTTTTCTTTGACACCGTTTTGTAAGAAGAAAAAAAAGGCTGATGCTCGGATCAGACCGTGGCGTTCCGACGTCGATTATTGGATTTAACCCTGTCGCATCCTCTTGGACCTGTTTGGTTGAAATCAGGATAAGAGGTGGACGGATGTCGGTAACAAATAAAGCTGTTTTTGGTACATGTTGCTGTCCAGAGCTGCTATACATTTCGATTGTGCTGTTCTGATGCCACTGCCGGAGTTATGCATTACAGTTATGTACTGTATTTTTTTCCCTATCCTTATAATAAACTCGAGGTAGTACGACGAGAACACGGGTTGGGTGAGTGCTGATGGTGGTTTTTTGAATTATCTCTGTATAAGCGCTTTATATTAAAGTATAAATGTATAGTATCTCTTACAAGATTCTCGAATCTACTACCGCAGTGTAAAGAAAACAATTTTAGATCCAAAACTAATACAATTTTAGAGGTATTCTTTGTTAATCGTATGTAGTAAAAAAAATGTAAGGGGCAATTGTATTTCGTTTTATTTCTAACTGCATGTTTGCCCTCTTTTTTTTAGACTTTGTATATTTACCTCCGTTTTCTGAATTTGAGTGTTCGTGTTACTATCGTTTTGTTAAGTGATACTAACGGTGTTAGCTAAAGGCTGCAAAGACATATATACTCTTAGCATAAATAACACTATAATCTATAACTTTTTGTACATATACATACAGATATAAAATAATAGCAAGATATATTTTATAATTAAATAACCCATAGCTCGCCCTTCAGCTGCTTGTCTGCCATGCTGTTAGCATGCACCACTGCTCACTCACGCATAAGGTTGGACAAAAAAAACTTGAAACTTGCTAGCTCGCTCGACTCACTCGTTAATGGCTCGGCTCGAGCTTGATTCGTTTTATAATGAGTCAGTTTGTTTTATAACGAGCTAGCTCGATTTATAACGAGCCAGCTCGAGCTGGCTCGCGAGTTGCTCGTTAGCTCGTACGAACCAATTAATTTACAAGCTAACCAACTCAAATTAGTTATTGTGGAACATCAAGGCGTCCAACAATATGGTGGAAATCATATTTGTTCTCACGTGTTGTTCACATACAGGTAAGAAGATATAATCGTATAAAGGAAATTGTGTTTTTACATGTATATAGTATTCTTTATTAAATTTGCAAGTACTTTGAGAAATTGTGTTTTTATGATTTGACTCGCGAGCCAAACGGGCTAGCTCGATCTCTATAACGAGTCGAGTCGAGCTGCTCTTCTAGCTCGTTAGTATAACGAGCCGAGTGGAGCCAGCCTACTAACGAGCCGAGCTATAATGAGCCGAGCTGTAACGAGCCGAGCTGGCTTGATATTCAGGCCTACTCACGCAACCGAACCCATTGAGAATAAGACAGTGATATGTAAGTCATTTGGGCTTTTACTTTTATTTCTTTATTTATTTTTATTTTTTATTAGTTTGCTTTAGGTGATGGTGTTTAGAACAAAGGACAAATAGAAGATTGAATAAAAACGCACAAATCGATCCAAGCCCCATCTAATCAGACACAAATCGAACAGGGGGCCTTATTCTCGATGGTGAAATTGTTTTTTCAGAGAGATTTTATACTGATGCTTGTAAGAATATGTGTTCAAATACACCGAAAATATGTTATGTCATTTTGTTATTTAATTATAAAATATATATTTCTATTGTTTTATATCTGTATCTATATGAAAAAGGTTGTAGATTATAGTGTCATTATACTAAGGGTATATATGTTTTTGCAGCCTCTAGCACACACCGTTAATATCACTTAACGAAATAAGGGCAACACGAACACTTAAATCCAGAAAGCTGAGGTAAATATGCAAAGTCTAAAAAAGAAGGGCAAACATGCAGTTAGAATAAAAAACGAGGGCAGTCATGTAATTTCCCCCAAAATGTAAATGTTTGTGACATCAAGTAAATTAAATATATTATGAAAATATATCTAATACTAAATATAATTAGTTGTTATCATAAATATTTGTAAAGTAAAGTTCAGTGATCTGTTTTTTTTTGTGTGTTGTGTGCAATTGTAAGACTTCTCGTCCTTTTTTCTTCTTAATAATGCAATGTGTTTTTTAGAAAACAAAAATCATAAATATTAGTAATACTTGGCCTGCATGCAATGAGCTCAGACACTGTAGGGCCTGTTTGGTTAAGACCCTGACTCTCTTTTGTCTGACCAGCAGATGGCCTGAATACTGCTTGTCACCCGTTTAGTTGCGAACCTGGATATATTCTGGCACCGGGCATCAGCGCAAGGCAGGCGAGCAAAATCGATCGTCTGGATGGCTGTGGACTTGTGGAGGTTGCCTGGGTATGTAATGATAACCGTACTGATTTTGATTAACTGCTACTGCTGTACTGCACTAGTTTTTACAGTCTAGTTAATAAACTGTTAAAAAATTATAACCACGTTCAAAGCATGAAAAGTGATCTTTTACTGTTCATTGATATTAAAGTTTACTTTGAAATCTAGATTATCATTTTTAATATATTGCTTATTTTTAAAATTGTTTGTCCATGCTAAAAAAAAGTATCCAGGTGAGGGTTTATTAAATCAAAGTGTTAAAGTTACACCATACAAAAAAGCATACTTTTGTGGTTGTATTAGTTTCTCAGGCTAGAGTACCAACCAAACACATCTTGTTTGTACTTGTCTGGCCAGGCAAAAATCATCAACTTTTCAAGCAATTTCCAAACATTATTTTTTACCAGGCAAGATGTCTAGGTCTCTGTGACACCCCAATTTTAAGAACAAAATTGGAGCACAATATATGTATGTCAGGATCAATTTTCATACATATATCCACATCATAGTAAATATCAGAACAATGCTTTATTAATATATCGAAGATTATTACAAAAATGACTCTCGGGTCTGAAAGAAAAGTACAGACTCTCAGTCTAACTCTAATGTAGACTTCGCGGAAACTGGACGTCACTCCACAGGAAGGTCGACCGGGGGCTGCGTCATCCTAGTACAGGTCGTCGGGGTCGAATCCACCGTCTTCTGGGTACAAGTTGTCAAGGTCGTATCCACCGTCTTCTCGGTACTCCTGCTCCGCGTCGTAGACTCCAGCGTCTGGGTGGGGTAGCAGGGGGTTCAAAGAGGAAGGGTGAGTACATCGAAATATACTCCGCAAGTGTAGGAAATATATGCTTATGAGGCTAAAACAAAGGTAGGCTGACTCTGTTTGACTCAAGCGCCTAAAGCAACACATCCTATTAAATCATATTTCCTATGCACCTATTTACTAGGTTATAACCACAGTCTCCAACAGAACAGTAACCACACTCAGAGTCGCACCGAGCAACCCACACTCGGAGTCACACCGAGCAACCAACACTTGGAGTCCACCAAACAACCACACTTGGAGTCACACCAAGCAACCACACCTGAAGTCCATCAGGCAAACCACACCTGAAGTCCATCAGATGACCCGAACCAAGCCGTTACAAGGAGTCCTATGTGTATTAGTTCCATACGTCACGATATAGAAAGCTATCTTCCGTAATAACACCATGTCTGCACCCGAGCCTGGGAGTCACTCCCGTACCAAGCAGTAACCCGCGTAGAAGAAGCCTCTGTACTCATGTCATACGAGACTAATAACCACATAAAGCTTCTCTAACGAACCAGAACCAAACCACCAACTAATCTCGAATAAGTCCAAGCCCGCTCGTGACCGTGAGCACGGCTGATATATCAGTTTTAATACTCTGCAGAGTTCGCACATCTTTACCCATGAGTCATGCGTTCCCCATCACGCTAAACACTGCCAAGGTGCACAGCGGGGTCGCACTACAAGGCATTTACAAAGCCGCCTCCAAGTCCGTTCCACACGTACCTCTAAGGTTTCACCCCGTACAAAGGTCTACGACCCCCAGGGCCCCCTCGTGAGCCACTAAAACAAACCCCGTGTGAACCCTCAACTTGAAGAAAACTAATTAATTAGCCAGTCCCAGAGCCATATAGGCCTCATGGTTTGCGCTGTTTTGCCGGGTTACATGCTCCAAGAACCGGGTCCTAGGGATCCAGGCAGGATATGTCTAGCACAAGCCCAGAACCAAAACCAAAAGCAGTTGCCGAGTCCCACGGCACAAAAACCACCACACGGTCCATCCTGTCGGATTTACCTACTCACCATACTACTCATTACCGGTCCATGTGTTCAATAAATCATTAATCAAAATTTATTATTAACCACCCATCCCAAGACAGCAGGGCTAAGCATGACTTCTACCCAATACATCCCAAACCAGGCGACAAGGATAATATAAACAAGTTCTAGTAAACCTTAACATGAGATTCAATTTAAGACTGCATGCATCTACTGGATCTAACTACTCTAACTCAAAATAAAATAAATACAGGAGCAAGATGTTCAAGGACACTTGCCTTCGGGCTGGGTCGGATCGACGGAGACGAAGGCTGGATTCTGAGGTTCCGCGTAGCTCGCACTCGCTGGATCAAGCATCAAACATGGCCCAAACAAGAATATAAATAACAATACATCAATAGTATGAAAACAATACGTAAACAGATCTAACGCGTAGAGCTCGACTAGAAGGATCTAACGCAAGTTGAACGGGTTGAATCGGAATTAAAACGAGCAAGTTATGGGCATTGGAAGTTGGATGATAAAACTGTAAATAATCTGAACTTGGTTTTGGATTTTAAATAAATAAAAACGAAAAGAGCAGCTGGCTGGACCGGACCTCCTTTCGATAGAAACGCAAGGGCTTGATCAAAAGAAAATCAAGACTCAGTGAACAGTATGCATGTACTGCGGGTTGATTATCAAATAAGTCGGGGGTTCTTTTGAAGTATGTGGTGCACTATGTTGCGCACTCGGTCCACGATCCGGGGAAGATCTGTGAGAGTAGTTCACTATGGACCAGGTTCACAAAGGAGATGGATGGTTCTGGTTAGCTGTTGATATGAGATACGTAGGGGTGTATTCCTAAAGTATTTTAGATTTTCTTTTCTAAAGGAAAAACATCGGTATACTAGCTAGGCATGATGTGGAGGTGATGTCAGCAAGCTAACAACGAACGAACAGGAGCTAGCATAGCAGAATGCTGCTCGCACGGTGTCGTACATTCGCGTGGGCCTACTGGAAGGGGTGCTGGTGTGTTTGCGGCGTGTTGCAGCAGTGCGGTGCGGACGGTCGGGTAAACGCCGATGGCGGTGGAGGCCATTAGCGCCGCCAGTGGTCTCACCGGAGTGGCTCGGTTTGGGTCTTCAAGGCACGAGAGGGCACGGGAAAGATCGGAGAAGCACGAGGAGCTCACCACGGTTAAGATGGCAGGGTTCTCGACGGCTGGAGTGCACCGAGGGGAGGGTTCGTCCATGGCGGCTATGGTTGTGTACAGGTATATATGTGTATTTTCTAAAGTATTACCAAATTATTTTTCTAAAGGAAAAATGGCTAGAAAACATTGACATGTCATCCTGGTGCCATCCTGATGTCATCAGGCTAACAAGCAATGGAGAGGACGAGCAGGATATAGAGCTCGGCAGTGGGTACCGGCCGGTGCTTCGTGTGCATGCAGCGCAACTAGGTGGCGCCGTCATGGGCACCGTGCGGATTCCGCCGGAGTGCAGCGGCGTGCGAGCCACAGGGCTCGGCTGACCTTGCAGAGGGCACCTAAGCGTAGCCCTTGGTGCCAGGGAGTCGTCTAGGGTGAACACGGAGGAGGGTGGTGGCCGGAGCCGGGCGGAGTGCAGCGGCGTGCGAGCCACAGGGCTCGGCTGACCTTGCAGAGGGCACCTAAGCGTAGCCCTTGGTGCCAGGGAGTCGTCTAGGGTGAACACGGAGGAGGGTGGTGGCCGGAGCCGGGGAAAGACATGGTGGCAGCGGAGGCCAGAGCGGCGGCGCCATTGAAGGCCCACCCGAGCTCGCTCGGTTTCGGTCTACCAGGCACGTAACGACAGAAGGAAAAGGCGCACACTACTACAACGCAGGGCTATAGTAACACCAACTTGTGTTACTAGCTCTCTTAGTAACACATTTTTGTTTGTGTTCCAATTGGTCATGTTACTATAGAGTGGTTTATTGTAACACATTTACTTGTCTACAGGAACATTTTTTTGTGTACAATGATTTTTGTTGTAACACTTTTTTTTACTTTAGTAACACTTCACATTATGGTAGAGCACAATATGAGACATATGAACACATTTTGTCATGGAATATTTGGCAAAATTTGAACAAAAAAAATTCAAAAAATTAGGAATTTTTTTATCACAGGGAGAGCCCACCAACTAGCCACACCACCCCATCTCTACCTAGACAATATTTTTCATGATTTTTCACACTTTGCATCAATCAAGATTTGAACCAGCGACCTCTCACACACGTACGCATAACCTCCACTACTACTCCACCCATTTGTCACTAGTGTTTATATTCTATTTCAGTTACCCTCATAAGGGAGAGCCCACCAACTAGCCACACCACCCCATCTCTACCCAGACAATATTTTTTCAAGATTTTTCACACTTTGCATCAATCAAGATTTGAACCCTCTCACACACGTACGCATAACCTCCACTACCACTCCACCCATTAATCACTAGTGTCTATATTCTATTTCAGTTACCCTCATATTATACTAAACCGTGTGTAAATTGCTTCTTTAAGGCTCTAAACGAATTCAAATAAAAAAATTATTAATTGCAAAGTTTCATAACTTTTTGAGATCTACACTTTTTGTTTAGGAAGTTTCTGCATCCAAGGTCATTTACAAAATTTGAATTTCAAATTTCAGAAATTTCAAATGTAGTTTTCATTAACAAGATGATTTCAAATTAAAACGTTATCAACTACAAAGTTTCATAACTTTTGAGTTCTACAACTTTCATTTTGGCCGTTTTTCCACCTGAGGTATTTTAAAAATTCGAATCTCAAAATTTTTAAATTCAAATATAGTTTTGCATGATAATATGATTTCAAATTAAAAAAGTTTTCAACTATAAATTTTCATAAATTTTCAAGATCTACAAGTTTCATTTCGGTCATTTCTCCATCCGAGGTCTTTTGAAAACTTCAAATTTTAAATTTTTAAAATTCAGACGCAGTTTTGCATGACAAGATGACTTCAAATTAAAAAGTTATCAACTATAAACTTTCTTGATATCGACAAAAAAAAGAAAATTCTTGATGAACCCATATGGCGGTAGGTTGGTGTGTTCATACAACAAAGTAAAAAATATCTATATTACTTCCATTTAATTTTACATTTTTATTTTGTTTTTTCTTCTCCATTATTCTTGTTCTTCTTATAATATAGCTCCGTCTAGTGCGTCTCTTGATCTCAGCCTAATAAATTAACAACATGCTCTAGTATTGAAGTGACCTTTTGATACGGCTACTTAATGCTAATGGTTCTGATGTAATGACCACGATGTGATTGCCTAACAGCCTTGATGAGAGCTATATGTGATGTGTTGCCTATAAATAGGAAGGTCTACATGTATTTTCTTTTGTCACACTTGAACCGAAACATTATTTTGTGTTACTAGAGGCATATATTTGTAACACATTTTATATGTGTTCCACTTATGTGTTACAACATAGTACACTTTTGTAACATTTTTCTTGTAACATTAATTTTGTGTTACTATAATTGTTGTTAGTAACACCTTTTTTTAAAAAAAGTATTTTGTGTTACAGCTGAAGTCTGTAACATACTATTTTGTGTTACTATGAAATTTTACTAGAACACATTAATGACTATGTTACATAAGAGTGTTACAATATCCCTGTTGTGTAGTAGTGGCAAAAGGAACGGAGCTCACCGAGGGGATCACACGCGGTTTCAAGGGAGCAACCAGGGGAGGATGGGGCTCTGTGACGACCGGTGGTGTGAGGCCACGGCGGTGCCATGGCCGGAGGTACAACATGGTACGGTACGTGCCCTGGAGACTAGTAGAGATAGAAGGAAAAGTAGGGGGATTGAAGAGGAGCTCACCAGGAGTTCTATGCCGATGTTCTCGCCGTCGAACGGAGGATGCAGAGGGGAGAGGACTCGGAGAGGCGAGGGCGAGGCGGCGACAACGACCCAGAGCAGGAGCGGGGTCGGGGAGAATTGGAGGTGCTTCCGGACGCGTCGTGACTGCGCAAGCCCGTCGGTTGGTGGAGGGACACCCGTGAAGGCCTCTTCGTAGCTCGGCGAAGTCAGGGATGGAACTCAATCCGCTTGACTATGGCGGCGGCGGTTCAGTGGTCAGGAAAAGGAGAACAGGGCGCGGCGGCCGTGGCTACTTGTAGGGAGGAGAGATGGGAGGTGGCTGGATCAATCTGGGGAAGGGGCGGGGACGGTGTTGTGCGCGTAGGGCGGAGCGCGGGGAAAGCGGCTGCACCGTTCCGATGGTGCTGCGGCGGAGAGGGGAGGTGCTGACAGGGGGCTCCACTTGTCAGGGAGTGGGGGGAAGAGCGTGGGCCGCTCGGGAAGGAGAGGGAGAAGGCGAGCGGGCCGGCGCTGGGCCGAAATCAGGATGAGGGAGAGGCCTCGGTGGACTGGGCCAGCTAGGCCGAATTGGAGGGGAAGGAGAGAGACCCTTGCCGATTTCTTTTTTCAACTTTGCTAACTTCTTTGAAATCCAAAATCAAAACAGTTTTGAAATCAAATAATTTTATAAAAGTTTTGAGAAATATTTTCCTAGGTTTTGGAAATAAAAACTTGAGTTTGATAAATTTCCATAAATCTTTTATTTATTTTCTAAATAGAATAAATTTGGTTCGCCTTATACGGGTCTAATAAAATTCTTTTTCACCAAATAAAATTATGCAACGGCATGAATGCAACAAACATTTGGCTAGAATTTTTCCTCCATCTAGAATTTTGGCCATTTTCTAAATAAATTCTAATTTATTTTAATTAATTAAACACCCGAGGTGTTACAGTCTCCAACCAAACTAGCCCTACGTCCTCAGTGGCTCTGTTCATTTGAGTTAGTCAGTTAGAATTAGGTCTACTTTCCAACTGTGGGATAATATTTTTCTCTCACATAATAAACCACCCACGATAAGTTCTACCTAACAGAGCGAGTGTATATATATACTCCCACCGTCACCGAAAAGAATACAATTTTAGGATAATGTCATGTTTGAATATATTAAATTTGATAAATTATAGATAAAAAGTATAAACATTTATAATATCAAATAAATATCATTAGATTGATCACGGAATATATTTTTATAAAAAATAATTTGGAGTTGTAAATATAAAAAAATATTTACTAGAAATTTAGTTAAACTTGAAAAATATTTTAATTGGCACGTAACTTATCGTTGTATTCCGGTGTATTAGTTTAGGGACAAAAAAATATTTTAATTGGCACGTGACTTGGAAAATATCTAGTTAAACTAAAAATATTTTAATTTGGAGTATTAGTTTAGGGACAGAGGTAAATGAATCGCAGCCGGGCAGCGGCAGAGGAACCCCTCACCTCCTTTCGTCGTTTTCCTGTGCAAGAGGCAAGAGACGACACCACAGGAGGAAACGAGCACGGTCCGTCTTGAGCAACTCGCGGTCGCGGCACGAGCCGCCCAACGCCGGATGCCCGGATGTTGTTTGCCCTGCCGTGCCGGGCGCTGCTGCAGTGTCCAACAGGCAACATCGACCGCCCCCTACATTCTCAAATCTCGACCGTTCACACGGACACGACACTACTGGCTGTCCCGGCTAGCAATATTCCCCGTCCAAATCCAATCAAGCATACATATGCGGCGTGGCGGAACAAAAAAAAAGCACGAAAAAAAGAGTGGAGCACAGTCGCATCACGCGCGCCCCGCTGCCCGTGCCGAAGAAGAACCTGTGACACGGAGCATGTTCTCGTCATGTGCCTCGCCCCGAGGCGGTGTCCGGTAAAGCGCCGGCCGCCACCAACCGGACGCGATCATCACCGCCGCGGATCCCTCACTCCGACCGCCCCCGGATCGGTCTCGCTAGATCGGCGCGGCGGCTCCCGACACGAGACGCCCGGACCGGCGCCGTCTCGCTGACGTGTGGGCCCGGCGTCCGCCGTCCGGTGCTCCGGAGGATTTGTTAGACTGATTGCACTCTTCCTACTCTAAATTCATCCTCTATACATCCTAGTCATCAAGATTCTCTCCTCTATATCATTTTCTCCCGCATCCATTCATCTTCTATATCATTCTCTATCCACGGCGGGACTCATATGTCTATAAATAGATTTTATCTAAATATAATATATTCATGTGAGATCTCGTTTTGAAGGATTTATTGCAACGAGTTTAATAATGTAATCGGAATTTAATTTGAATTTTTGATTTGTGAGTTACAATACTTTTTACTTAGTTGGAATAGTGGTGGAATAGTGGGGTCCACCTAAGATTCTTTTTTCTCTCCGTATTCCCTCCTTCGCGCTCTGTCCGTGCACACTCCCCTCCCATGTAACACGCCAGAAGTAGCGGAAGACTCGTTAGTCCTGCTTTTTGCAGTAGCATGCAGCGTACCCGGTGCAGTATTTTGGTCCGCTATATGATCCTTGAGAACAATATACCGAACGGCGGTGCAGATAACCTTAAGCCCACCGTAGACCGTACGAGTAGTGCGTGGCTTGGTGTACTACGTTCAAATGTGACTACTACTTGGTCAACTAAATTGGTCGCATACTCCGTAGTTTAAATTTCAACTCCACGAGCTCGACGGACAGTGACGTATCGAGAGAATTACCCAGCCAGCCAAACAAAAAAAAATCCCTTTCGCTTTGTTTCTCGTTTTTATCTGCAATTTTTTTACCGTGTAATACTAATAGTACCAGGACAATACTACCCGTAGTCCCGTAGCCAAAGCACTGCCGCCATCAGCTGGGACCAGCCACGTCAGCACGTGGAGGCCCCGGGCCCGCCGACACAGCGGGCCCACGGGCGGAGACTCCGGCGACGCCTGTCTGTGAGCGACGGTGGACCAGCCACCGTCACCGTCACCGCCGCTCCCGCTCCAGAGGCCCACCGCAACCGGGCCTGGGCCCGCAAAGCGAAAGCGTCATCCTACGGAGCCCGCTTTCGGCTTTCCGGTGGAGGAAGGATGGATACCGTGACGACAGATTGTAGACGCTTTCCAGGAAGGCGGAGCGCGAGGGCTTGGGCTCTGGCCGCCGCTGACAGGTGGGCCCGGCGTACCTATACAGCTAGCTACGGGCATCAGCACTCAGCAGCGCGCTCGCGGCCCCACCCCCCCTATTAATTCCCGTCCACTCCCTCGTCCGCACGTGCCGCGCGGCGAGCTCGCGTCACTGACCGGTGGGTCCATTCGTGCCGAAAGATGCTGCTCCCGGGCCCCGCCGCGCCTGCGGCGCCACCTGGCAGTGAGGGCGAACCGGGCATTAAAATCCCCGCACCCACCTGTCTCGTTCCTCCTCTTTCCCTCTCTCTCGCTCGCCTGCTCCACCACCACCACAACGCTTTGCCGCTCCGACTTGCCCTCCCCGATCTCCGCACGCTCCGGCGACCGGGGCCCACCGGCCAGGCAGCGGGCCGAACATCCCCCCTACGCCGACGCTGTCGCGCGCGCGCCGCCATTAGGTGTCACCCGCCCGTGCGCCGCCGCCGCAGCCGCAGCCCGCTGCGTCGACTTCCGATCTGCGAGCTAGCGATTCCCCGCTGAGGAGTGGGGCCAGTCCCTCCGCCGCCGCAGCCGCCGCAGCCCTGCAGGGCAGGCCCCACCCACGCGCCATCCCCACGCCGGTCGACGGAACGCAGGCGGAGGAGCGGTCCACGTCCACTCCCCGGTCCCCGCGCGCGCTTTCGCGTCCGCTGAAACCGCGCCCTGCTGCTGGTGCGAGTGTCCGGAAGCTTCCAAGCCCTAGAGCCGGGGCGTCCGGTCATCGACTGAGAGAAAGTGACAGAGAGGGAGGGGGAGCCCAGGCCTCGCCGCCCGCGGGGATCGAGGGAGGGATGCGCGGATCGGGGCGGCGGGCGCGGCGCGGAAGCTCGGCCGCATGAGGTGCCTCGTCGGCGGCGGCGTCCAGGACAGCCCGCGCGGAGCGGCCAAGAGGGTATCGCCGGCGTCGTGGCGGCTGGACACCGCCGCGCCGGAGGCGGAGCCGGAGCCGGAGGCGGGGGAAGGAGCGGCGGCGGCGGCCAAGGGGCCCAGGGTCTGCTTCAGGCCGCCGGACGTCATGGAGACGGTGCACGAGGTGGCCATTTACATCCACCGCTTCCACAACCTCGATCTGTTCCAGCAAGGGTGAGAATTGCCGAGACTTTTTTCTCGAGTTTACTGCCTTTTAGGGAGAACAAACATGTTTTTGGAGAGAACATGTAAAAGGCCCGAGTGCTTTGAGGTAAAGGGCACGACCACGACGCATTCCTAGGCTACATGTTTGGATTTACTCGGGCATTTCGGCGTTCCTTTTTCCTTGGCTTTCTCGTTCGGTCGGTTGTTTCCAGGCATTTCTTCTCGCACCTGGGGAATCCTGATTTTCCCCATGATTTTGTTCCCCTCATGCCCTCACTGCAACTTGTGTGTGAGTTATGTGCAGACAATTCTCACTGATGCCGCATGTGAAGATTTTTTGTCACTTGTATGTGAAGTGTAAACATTTAGTGAGATGGTTTTTGGATCATGTGCAGATGGTATCAGATGAAGATTAGTGCAGTGTGGGAGGAAGGTAGCAACAAAGCACCAGCATCGCCTGCCAGGGTTGTGCAATATGAAGGTGTGTGCATCTCTCTAGGCACTGAATAGCGCGATTTCATCTTCTGGTCCCATATCCATCATTTTCAAGATGTGCTTGCATTGGAAGCGAATGTTTAGATTGGTACACTACATGTGCTAGCATGCAGTTGGTAACTGCTTGATTGTTGTCCGTAGTAGTCCCAGATCCTATCTGGACCATGTCATACTGATAACAGAAACTTACCTATTTACGCGGGAGTATACGTTACGATTTTTCAGAGGTACCCTGTGTCTACAGACTACCAGACCAGCTTTGTTTCCATCTAATTCTACTTTGATAACATCAAGTTTGTTGTGTAGCTGGATATGGAATATAACTGCGAGCGTTTCATAAATAATGTCCCCTTGTTTCTATACTTTGCCATGTGTTACTTAGAGCATATCTAACAATCCCTATAGTTTTGTAAATGTTTATACTCCTTTCAATGTCACCTCAATAGCCAAATTGTGCAAGCTAAAGGATACATTTCTCTTTTGTGTTAAAGTGATGTTGATGAACTACTAAAAAGTGAAAACACAACTAAAGTATGACCATGAGGGAGCTCCTGTTAATCTTTTTGCTATGGTACTTGTATGGAGAATATGGATACATTTGCACTGGATCATCTCTTAACTTGTTTGACAATGTTGTAGTGATTATTTTTCTGCCTTCCCCAATCCCTTTTTGTTGTAAATTAAAGAAGTGTCAGGGGATTTTGGTTGCTGTTGATCCTGTTTTTAAAGTCCGCTGTAGTTGTCAATCTTTTAGCTAATAGATAATGACATGGTAGGTGGATTGTGCAGCTTCTGATGTTGGTGCGGATGATGCATTGGGCATTTGGAAAATAGATGACGTCGACAATAGCTTCCACACACAGCCATTTCGGATCAAGTATGCCAGACAAGATATCTATCTATCGGTTATGGTGTCTTTCAATATATTCAACAGTGAAGAGGAGGTAGGCATTTTGGCATATCATCTTTGTATTTGAATTAAAACTACTGTACCTTATTACAGTCTGGTATATTTGTTCAAGGGTCCAGCGGCATCTGCTGTGATGTTGAAGTTTGAGCTGATATATGCCCCAACACTAGACAATGGGTGAGTAGACATTTTACCACCTGTGCTGTCTCTTCCAAGACTTTCTACATACTTCAGCGCACATGTATGTACAAATTTCATTTTGCAATACTGACTATGCTTTTGCTTTTCTGAGTTCTAGGTCTGAGCTTCAAGCTTCTAGTGTCACATCTTCAGCAGCTGTGCACGAATTCAGGATTCCACGCAGAGCGCTCCTGGGTCTACACTCCTACTGTCCAGTTCACTTTGATGCCTTCCACTCTGTGCTTGTTGATCTGACATTACACATAGTGTACCTGAAAGCTGGTGCAACTAAATCATCATTGAAGGTACACAGGTTTGTGAAGTTTTAGCTTTAATGTTTGACGTTTTAACTACCCAACAACTTGGATACTGTGAATAACCTGTCATGACCATATAAAACTGTACACTGGGTTGCTTAGCTCAAATCTAGTGCTATTTCAGATCAAAGCACTTGGAGTTTGAATGCGCAAATAAAAATAATATTTCTGTTACACTCCCGGCACAACTCTTGCGATATTGGCTGGGAACACATACTGGCTGCAGAGATGCAACTCTGAACCTTTTTAACAATCTTGCAATGCTCAGGAGTTGTATGTCTGAGATCAAACTCTACAGGTTCAAATTTACTTAATAGTTTACTGGTTTTTTTTCTTCTCGAAAACGCTGGTGAACTGCGTTTCTTTGTACTAAGAAGGGGTCATCAGTTAGAAACTTTATTATTTTATTTGCTAGAGTACTTGTTTTTATTATGTACCGGCAAACATTTTTTTCCCTGCTTCCAAATTGTAAATCGTTTTAGATTTGTCCTAAGTCAAACCTGTCTTTGACTGATTTTATAGAGAAAATATATTAACTTCTACGATATCAAGTAAATATATTCTCTTTCCTTGAATGTTTGAGTAAAGTGGCGTTTTATTTGCAGGTACCAGACCAAGGTTTAGGTCCTACATCATATCACATTGTTAAGGAATTATTAACTTCTAGAAAAATGTTGCTTGAAGAACTGAACAGAATCAGTGCTGCTATTGGTAAGACAGTAGAGGATTTAGATGTTGCTGAGATGAATCTTGGTAAATATGAGTCATTTAATCCATCAAAATCTGGACTATCCAATTCTAGTAAAGTGTTCCCTGCAACCAGCAAGGGTGTGGGACAGTTGGCTGGAATTTTACATGACTTCTTGGAGGTATGATTCATTTTTTTCTTATGATCATCTCGGAATTTATTAACGGCAAGAAAGTTGTGGATTTAAAAAGTGTTATGTCTGGCTTCTGCAGAGACCCAACAATATGGCTAATGGTACAGATGATTCTTTGCTGTATACTCTTCCCCAGGAAGAGCTGTTTGAACTGTTTCTAACTCTCAGTGGACAGCTTTCACTTCTATGGAATGCATTCTTGAAATTTCATAGGCAAGTGTTCTATTGGTTTTATCATGTACTTAAAGCGATCATACATGGTATGTTTGCCATGTTTAACAATGTTCTCTTGATCTATTCAGGCTAAATAAAACAAAGATATTGGACTACTTGCACGATGCTTGGGCTATTGACAGGAAGGCAGAATGGTCAATATGGACTGTTCACTCAAAAATTGAGATCCCTCATCGCTATCTGCGGAGTATGACTGATGACTCGCCTCACCGTCATTCCCTTCTTAGAGTTTCTGGCTCAAGGAAGTTCCATGATGACGTAATTTCCCTCGCCAAGTTCTATTCATAACTAGTGATTTATCACTACTATCTCTATTTAACAGTTTATATATGTGTGCAGCCTGTACAGAACTCTGCTTCACGGGCGGAACTACACAGGAAAAGCATAGCACAAATGAAGGTTGACACTGTTCTGCTCTTTAAGAATAGTTGAGTGCAAAACTTGCCTCTGAAACATGTACTGATTTGAAGCATTTTGCAGATCAATACACAGTCTGTTCAAGATATGCATATATATGCTGATCCTTCACGTGTTCCTGTTGTTCTTATAGAGCAACATGTCATGGTTGTTCCACAGCATAGTTCCAGCAAGGATCTGGCTTCGAATGCTTCTGAACAAAAGGATACTATTGTGCTACCTAAACTACAAGGAGAGTCTCTGGTACCCAAAAGTAGTGCTGGTAAAAAAAGTGGACGCATCTTGCGAGCTGTCATTTTTGTGCATGGTTTCCAGGCAAGCTCTATTCATCTCTTTTATGTTTGATCTGAGTTAAATATAATACTTATCTGAACCTTACTCTGATTTAAATAAACAGGGTCACCATTTGGATTTACGTCTTGTTAGAAACCAATGGCTTCTATTGGATCCTGGAGCTGATTGCCTAATGTCTGAGGCTAATGAAGATAAAACATCTGGAGACTTCAAAGAAATGGGTAGCAGGTTGGCTGGGGAGGTAATTGCCTTCCTGAAGAAGAAAATGGATAAGCTTTCAAGATATGGAGGCTGCAAAGAGCTGAAGTTAAGTTTTGTTGGCCATTCCATTGGGAACATCATCATTAGAAGTGCCCTGGCAGGTCTCTTCCAACTTTCCTAACAAATCTTTTCAAGAATCTGATAGATATATTGCTGATTTTTCTCCCCATCTTAACAGAACCTGCATTGCAACCATACTTGAAGAACCTCTACACTTACATGTCAATATCGGGGCCTCACTTGGGTTACTGGTACAGTTCAAATTCTCTGTTCAATTCTGGACTCTGGCTGCTGAAAAAGCTCAAGGGAGCGCAGTGCATCCATCAACTCACTTTTAGTGATGATCAAGACCCCCAGAATACATACTTTTATAAGCTTTGCAAGGTACGTAATGCCCCTCTGTAGTGACATGGGCCATTCAACTTGTTTCTGATTTATGCCGGATTTTATTCATCAAGATGAAATTACGATTAACTATTATTGTTCTTGCTCATACAGTTGAAAACATTGGAGAACTTCAAAAATATCATATTGTTATCATCACCACAGGTTATTCCCTTTTCTCATCTCTAACGTTTGGATGCTTGGAATTGAATTCATTTTAAGAATCATAATTTAGACACATATTAATTAAGCTAATATGATTATATTTGGATTATATTTATATATTATTATTGTTTATACGAGCGGGATACTCATGTGTTACATTTCTACCGTAGGAGAGTGAGTTGAAGAGAATGTTATAAGTTGCAAAGTAGAAATATAGTACGGTGATGTATGGAATTCATTTCCCTCTCCCACCCTATGAATTTGAGGTAGACATATATGTGAACCTTGGAAAGTGGTGGAATGTCAAATTCCAAGGTAAATAGGCTAGTTTATTGAGTGAATTCCAATTCCACCAAAATGAAAGGATCCAAATGGGCCCTTAATAGTAATTTACTTGTGTGTGGAATTTGTTTTCCTTATAGCATGTCATGACTTGCGGAGCAATGCACATCTTTCTGTTCCTCCAGGATGGCTATGTACCATATCATTCAGCGAGAATCGAGCTCTGCCCAGCTGCATCATCAGACCCCTCAAAGAAGGGTGAAGTCTTCACAGAAATGCTCAACAACTGCTTGGACCAGATCCGTGCGCCCTCATCCAGCACCCGGACATTCATGCGCTGTGATGTGAATTTCGACCAGTCCAACCAAGGACGAAGCCTGAACACCATGATTGGTAGAGCAGCCCATATCGAATTCCTGGAAACTGACATCTACGCCAAGTTCGTCATGTGGTCCTTCCCTGACCTGTTCCGATGACGAGGACACCGCTCGTCTTTGTAATACTGGCACATACCAAACCGATAGCGCACACTACTGAGTACTGACCAGGCAAGGAAAACTAAGCTTGCATAAAAGGTTCCCCACCAGAATCCAACACCAAGACAGGCAGGTAGCACTGTAAAGATCCTAGAAGCAATGATTTTTCCAGCTTGCTAGATCCTATTCTGTATAAATAGTTGATTCTTTTTCTCATTTCATTCATAGTGCTGTAGATGTGCACCCTTTCTGTGAATTTATAATCCTTGTCTGGTGTATTTAACAGTTAAGTTTAGGAGATGCGCTGACAATCAGTGAGCTTATGTCCAAATAACCCTCATTTTTTTTTACGTTTGATTTTTAGTCACCTTCGTTTTCGTGCTACTCTAAAGCCTGCAAGCTGCTTTGTACATGCAGACGATCAGCCTGCCAGATACTACTGTTTTGTTGATGGTTTCTACCAGCCGGCTGATGCTGTTTTTAACAATGTACCATGGCTGATTGATACACAGTTGGGCTTGTTTAGTTCCGAGAAATATTTGGATTCTGCACTGTAACACTTTCGTTGTTATTTGACAAACTTTGTTCAAACATAGACTACCTAGACTTAAAAGATTTGTCTCGATATGTAGATACTAAAAGTACAATCAATTATTTTTTTTACTTACATTTAATGTTTCATGCATACAACTAAAGATTGATGTGACGGAGAATCTAGAAATATTTGGGAGAAGTTGGCGAACTAAACAAGCCTAGCTGGATCTGCATTGCATGTGCTTTGCGGTTTCCGTCCGTGTCTCGTGCCGAAAAACATACCAGAATACTGTTTCCTCATGCCGTCCGTGTCTCGTGCGGTCAGGCTCGTGTCAGTGCTGCGAATGTGCGTGACATGCTGGCTTTTCCGGTGGCAGCCGAGACCACCATGACCTGGTGTCAGTCAGGTGTGGATGTTGGCTGCACGTCTGAACCCTTGTCCCACAACAGGCTAGAACAGCGATTCCGGTATACCGTTGACTGTTGAAAAAGCAAGCAGAGGTGGGTTGGTTGATCCTTTCAGCACCCGGGTCAAGGCGACGAACGGTTTGGAGACTCCGCATCCTCGAACCCGGTCGTCGTGCCGACCTCCGGTGACCGGTGGTGATGTGAGAGCGAGCTGTGCCGCCGGGGGACCGGGCGGAGGGGCCCTGTCTGTCGCCGTCGCCGCCGACGGAAACGTGACGCGAGGGACCGCGGGTCGGGTCGCCATTACGGCGACCAACAGTAGCAGCCGGCCCCCGGCCGGCCGGCCCGGGGACGAGGAGAGCGACGGCATGTTGCTGTTGCTGCAGCACCAGCTAGCTGGGCGAGAGATGGCTACCCCACTGCTGATGCTGAACAGATCTGCTGCCCTCCTCTGCTCTGCTCTGACCAAGAACAATTCTGCTGCAAGGGTCCCCGGAGGACAGCTCACGGCAGTGACGGGCATCACAGGTTCATCACACAAATGCTGAATTGGCTTTTATGCCCAGACGAAACAGAAGCTTCTCCCACGTCACCCCGTTGTACATGCATGACTCAACGCTGCTGCCAGAACTTTGATCGATTTTTTTTAAAAAAAATATGTCAAGATTTATGATATCAAATTAGTACAATTAGATATATTACAGAATATATTTTTATAATATATTCATTTTATGTCATAGATATTTTTTCTTTTTTCTATAGAGTTGGTCAAACTTTAAAAAATTTAACTGAAATCGATTTATTCAGGGACATAGGGAGTATATAGTAGAGCATCCAAAAATGTGACACGAGTAACCAGTAGATGGGGAATGTTTGGCCATCAGCAGATGATGATGGTGGATTCCAGCTGCATTTTTCAACAAAACTCACGATGAAGACGACATTTCCTAAGTTTCTGCTAAAGTACAGATGCCAAATCTAGCAGCAACAAGATTACCGGGCCGTAAACGCTACAACAATCAGCAAACGTGGCGATTGGACACTTCGGAGTGACCAAAGAACAAATGGCGGCTGCATTTAAGTTCAGCGAGAAAAGGCTGGTGCTGGTTCAACGCTTGTTCAGGACACATCAGTGTTTTCTCCTTTCTTTTCCGTCAGAGTGCAAAAATATACACAACAGAAACACAAGCCAATTGAACCAATCAAACAGAATAATTTCCGAACGTGGTATATTTTTTCCAAATATGCTCATACCAACTTTTCAAATTCAAATCACACAGAACATCTGTGACAGCGTAGTAATCTTCAGATCAGAAAGCAAAACACTGTAACTGCCAATTACAGTTACAGAAGAAAGCTCGCTTCCCCCATTTCCAGACCCCCTGGAGTATATCAAAGCTCACATGTCTCACCATGGACAACTTTAGAGAACAAGAAGACCTCATATTCTATTAACATTCCTTGCAAACCAACCTCCAAAAGCAAATCCTTGCAACCCAAAGCATACCAGCCATCTCAAATTTTAATCGGCAAATTCAATCAAGGGAGAAAACTATTTTCCCCTCATTCCATCAAATGTCACATTTCTGAACAATCTTGTAGAACTCGAAGTAGAACAGAGTAACAAGTTAATCATTAATCAGCCACCATAGCTAACAAAAATTGGAGAATTATATATATATACCAAAAGCAGCATCAAAAACATGGGAACTAAGCAGCCATCTTTACATCATGATGGCCACATTCAAATCCCTTCTTTACAAGAAGATACAGATATAGGTACTCAATATGACCAGAGAACATAAACGAGCAAACCAAGAAGCAAGAGAAGCTACCTACGGTCGCCACATTGCCCGATTGCAGGCAGAATTTCGATCAGCTGGCAGGCGAATCAGTCGGCATTGTGCATGGATGAATCGAGGCCATCGACACGGCTGCGCACAATGCGGTGGAACACCTCGCGCACCAGCCTTTCCAGCGGCTCCAGGCCGTCCCTCATGGCTTCACACACGGCGGCGAGCTCCGCGGCAGCCTCCCGCACGTCGTTCTCCCTGTCGCCGAAGAGCGGGATGGGGGCGGCGTCGATTGCCTCGGCGAGCTTCTGCGTGGACTTCTCGAGCGAGTGGAGCTCCTTGAGCAGGCCGCAGGAATGGCGCCTGTCCTTGCGCTTGCCCTCCTCGGCGAGGCGTTCCTGCAGGGCGAGGAGAGGCGGCGCCCAGGGGAACGCGGCGCGCGGCGGCGCGGCCGGCAGGTGGTGGGCCTGCAGCGCGTTGCCGCGGTCCGGGCACGGGACGGCGGCGACGAGCGCCCAGGCGGTGAGGTGGAGCACGCAGCCCATGGAGTAGACGGGGGCGGCGAGGCCGGCCTCGTGCGCGCGCGGCGCGGCGAGGCCGGCCCCGATGGCCTGCAGCTGGCGCGTGGCGGACCAGGTGCGGGACACGCTCCAGGAGAGGGAGCGGAAGTGGGAGGCGGAGGCGGAGGCCGCGGCGCCGGCGACGGCGGTGCGCGACGGGGAGGCCCGCGCGCGGCCGAAGGAGCGGTTGCGATGGGCGGAGAGGAAGGAGGCGACGCCGCCGGAGCCGGACGCGGCGGCGGCGTCGTCGACGAGCAGCGCGGAGAGGTCGGTGAGCGCCTTGCGCGCGCGGCGGAGCTGGCCCTCGTGGACCTCCCCGGGCGCCCGCAGCGCGGACGCGGCGATGTCCGCGAGGCGCTCCCAGCGGCGCACCTGGTCCACGCCGTCGCGCGCCGCGTTGCACACGTCGAGCGCCTTGACGGCGCGCTCGTGGAACTCGGCCACCATCCGCTCGGCGGGCGCGGGGAGCTGCGCGCCGGCGCGGCGCCGCGCCTGGGCGACCACGACGCGGAACTCCTCCTGGCACAGCACGAACGCCTCCAGCAGGCGGCGGATCCACGCGGCGGAGAGGAACTCCTCGCCGCCCGCGGCCGCCGCGGCCGCGGCGGAGGCGTCGGCACCGCCGGCGGCACCGGCGTCCAGTGCGGGCAGCAGCTCCGCGAGCGTCGACGCCACGTGGCGCTGGAACGCCTCGACGTCGGCCTCCTCGCCTGACGGCATGGCGATGGTGTCCCTGCGCAGCGAGAGCAGCGAGCGGCCGAAGGAGAAAGGCGAGGAGGTTGAGCCCTGGTAGTCGGTCACCGGCATCGCCCGGCGTCCGGCGATCCTGGTCGCCGCCGGCCCGGAGCGGATCTCGTCTCTCTCTCGCGCGCGCGCGCGCGGGGGTGGGGTCTCGCCTGGGCTTCACGGGCGGGCTTCGCGGGCTGTCGGGTGCGCGCCCGCTAGTGGCGAGGGCTCGTTGGCGATGGGGATGTGGGTGGCCTCGAGCGAGGACGATGGGAGGGCGGGTGGTGGTGCGGTTTTATATGAGGCCGCGAGATTAGGGGGGTGATTAGTTAAATTAAGCAGAATAATTAGTTAATTTTAGGAGAGAAGAAGAGGAGATAGGCGTGCTGCAAATGCAAGCGGAGGGGACTGCTTCTGCTTGTTTATTTATAGCCTGCTTTGCTGCTGAAAATTCTTCTGGACTTGGAAGGAATGTGTTTCCTTCTGGGGGTGCATGTGGTTTTATCCTTCACGTTTTTGTTTGTTTTTGCCATTCAGTCCTTATAAATAGTCTCTAATTGAAAAACATGTCATTTGGTAATGCGCTGTAAACATTTTGGTTTGTAATTGCCTAATTGGCTTTATAAAGTCCTGTTTTAGATTTATAGATCTAATAGTTACTGTACTCCGTAGCTGCTAATAGTTACCTCCTTAATTCAAACAGGTCTGGCTAACAGTTTAGCTAATTGCTAGTTAGATCATCCAACTAACAACTATTTCACTAGTTGAGCCAAACTTGCTAATACATTATTATCAGTCAAGAAAGCAAACATGTCATTATTATAGTAAATTTGTAGTACTAGTAATTTTTCCCGTTTTGTTTGGTTGAGGTATTATATTATATAGATACTCTAGATAATACTGTATATGTAGTATCCCCTGTAAGATTATGCTGTTGGTGGCTCCAGCTATATATTAGTTGGTGTCACGTCGTTGACAACTAGTAGTACAAATTTTATATTGGATCGAATTGGGTACCACCATAGTACAAAAACAAGCAACAACACACTAACAAATAAATACCAGGAAGACGTCTTTTTTTATATATTTAGAAACACATCCTGAAATGGTGTAGTGTTTAATTTCCAGAAACCCAAACTCCTTTTTTTTAACAAAAACCATGAATATGCATGTTCCTATGTTATAAAAGTACGAGTTCTCAATGTCACAATAATTGCTCAAAAGAAGTTACGAAATCTGAAAAAGACACAACCAGCCGTCTCTTTCGGGTGTTTGGATTTTCCTATGCGAGTTACCGTGCCGTCTCTCTTATTCTTTTTTAGAAAAAAGAAAAAAACTATCATGGCGTCTAATTAACAATGGTTCTCTCAGAACAGCATGTACAATCGAGATGCTTAGCGAGAGTTTTTTTTTATTATACACCGGTTCATGTGTAGAAAGTGGATAAGATGTGTTAAGACTGCAATGGTATATCTATTGATGCGTGCTCATAAACTAGCCGAGCCTATCTACATGCATTTGCATTGTAGGGTAATATTAGTTTCTAGTATAGCGAAAAATTATAATGTGCTATGTCCTTTATTTTAGAGGAGTTGTAACCCAAAAAGTTGTCTCACAGTTTCCATGCTTATCAAATCTTATTAAAACTACATATAAAAATCATATTCGCAATAGATGGTTTTTCAATGTTTTTTTTTTGTCTAAATAAACCATGTGCTTTATCTGTCCATTCAAGTACGCATTAGATCATTCTCGGTGGAAGGTTTCGTGACATTATTGTTTCTATGATGGCCATGTTATATAGATCAAACAAAGATGAAATAGATTTTATCTCGTTGCTATTGCATACTGTAGACAGACATATAATTTCATGACTCGTCTTTTTCTGTCTCGTTATTATAGAAATGTCATGTCACGTCACGTCATCGGAGATGTTTATGTGACGCGTTGTTAATAAAAAAGTACTAAAATGCTGCAGATGAAAACCCGTGACATTTTTTTTGCAGTACCTATACAGTACTACTCCCTCCGTTCTAAAATAAGTGTCTCTATAAATCCGTGTTTCCCTCACAGACACGCTTTCCAGACGACAATTAAAAAGAGACGGAATGAGTACATGCCTTGTGTGCGCGATTAGCGAGGCTAAAACTCCGCGGTTACGTACGTACAGTACCATGCATGAGTGCTGCTGGCACACCGAGTGAAGTGAAAAAGGAAAAGGAGAAGAAAACCGAGTGAAGAAGAGTTTGTACAAAAACCGAGTTGAACGCGGACACGGCCACACGCGGCAGCGACGCGCCGTGGACGCGCTGCGCCTGACGCGTGGGCCCCCGCAGGCGCCCCGCAACCCCGACCCTGACCCGCGGAGCAGGGACCTGGTCCCCCCCCCCCCCCCCCCCCGGTTAGCCCCTACTCGTACTACTCGGCTAGTGCCTACCCCGCTGCTACGCGGTGCGGGCCCCACAGGTCACGGGAAGCGGGCGCGGTTCCTTCTTCCATCAAGCTTTCCACCTCTCCGCGCCGCTACCAGAAGACCGGACCAGAGGAGCCCGCTAGCAGCCCTCACGTGGGGGACACCGGGAAAACATTTCCTGGACGGAAATGCCCTCCTCCGCCTGCACCGCACCGCAGCAACCCCCGGGTCATGTCATATTGTCATGTGGGCAATGCAGGGGCAGTTCCGGGCTTTCCGGGGCAGCAAGAGGCGCCGCTGGCTGGTTCCCGCGGCGATTGGGCGCCCCGGGCTTGTGACCCGCGCCGTGTGCCTTGTGTGGCCCCCGCGCCCCCGCTGGAGAGGCAGTCGAGGGAAAGTGGGGCAGTTATGTCAGTTGCAACCGTCGCCTCCCGGCAGGCGGCACGTGGCGGTTGCGTACGGACGGGCGCTCAGCTCCGCTCGCTTCCGCTGGCGGGCCCCACATGCTGGTGGCTGGCTGGCACCAGGACCAGGACAGGAGAGGGAGAGGGGGAGAGGGAGAGGAGAGAGAGGAGCCGAGCCGAGAGCGGCGCACACAGTAACAGTGTACACTGTGGAGAGCGGAACAGCCGGCCGGGTCGATCGTTTTCGTGGGGCCCCGATAGCTTGCTGCTACTACTAGTTGCGTGATCGTCGCCTGACGCCGGTTCGACCAACGTTAACCGACTGGCGACTGCGCCCTGCAGTTTCATATTATTATTATCACTCACACCTATGAACAGACAAACACAAATCCTATCTCCATGAGCATCACAGAAGATTGTACCGACACATCTCGAGATTGATAAAGTCATCATAGACGTCTCACTGTTAGCGAGAATTTACCGAAAGCATAACCCGTTAAAACATGAAATAAATCCAGAAAATACGAGCACACATGACAAGTCGATGACTTATTAAACCCGAGTATACATGTTCCACCACAAGAAACCTAGCTAACAAAGCCTTTCGCAAAAAAAAAAGAAGAAGAAGAAAAAAATCATCCTAGATGGTAGGCCACCTGATATTTCCTCTCTTTTGGGTGAAACTAGATAATGATTAGACAGGACCAAATGTAACTCAATTCTGGTCATTTATACTATGAGTGGAGAGCTTAAAAAACTTTATTGTGGCATGTTTCAACTCCACTAGAATCACTAATATGCTCCATATATCAGAATCACTCCATCATAATATGATCAAACGACCGAAATTAGCCATAAAAACGACCGCCTCAACAACACCATTATCTTCATATGTCATCTATCTACAGGTGGATTTGACTTGGTTACATGCAACGGTCCAATACATTTTCTTACAATAGAGACCGACCACTCATCATTCCCAAATGTTTTTTTAATAATACTTGTAGTACGAGCGGACAATGAGACCTTGTTTAGTTTTCCCAACTTCCCCAAATATTTTCTAGATTCTCCTCCACATTAATCTTTAGCCGCATGTATGAAGCATTAAATGTAGTTAAAAAAATAATTAATTGTACTTTTAGTATCTACATGTCGAGACGAATCTTTTGAGTCTAGTTAGTCTATATTTAAATAAAGTTTGTCAAATAACAGCGAAAATGCTAGAGTGCTTTTTGAACTAAACAAGCTCTGATATCAACGGCGGCCTAGTTCTCCTTCACCCGGCCCGGTCAACGGAGCAGTCGCACAGGCCGCACGCAACAAAGCCCCCGGGGGCCAGTGGGCCCGCCGACTCAGACAGGCCACGTCGGCGGCCCGCCGTCCTGGGCGACACGTGGCGCCGAGGGCTCTCTCCATCGGGGTCCCGGGTCCACGTCGACGACGCTCGTTGGCTGCCCTGCTCATGCCGACGTGTCACTGGCGGCGACCAGGGAGGAGAGGGGTAGACCCGTCATCGTCACGGTCACGGGCTCACGGCCCAGGAGGCCTTTCCTGATGACCTTGACGGGCTGAAAGCCTCCGGCGATGATGCATATGCCATCCGTCCTATTCCTTGGATGATCCGATTACCAAGCTACAACATCCGGTGTTTACTACGGAGTAGTATAGTATTATATAATTATATATATAATAATCGTAGGCCTAGCAGCTTTCGTGAGCTCATTAGCTTACCCATATTCTATTGCTGGCACGATTATTAAAGGGCATGGAAAGTTGGTCAAGGATTCAAAGTGAGCATGAATGTTTGTAAATTGAAAATATCCACCTGGTTCCTGTGAATGTGATGCTGCCAGGTCAGGATGCCTGCCTTGTTAGGCTGTACGCACTAAAGATGGCAATGGGGACCCGCGACCCGATGGGTATTTACTCTATTAGGGTCTTTAATTGGAGAAAAACTTCATCCATGGGTCTCTAAATGGGCGAAAATCTTCACCCAACGGGTACGTGGGTATGGGTACGTTCTTATAGTCCCCATACCCGTTAGCCCATGGGTAAAAAATACCCGAAGATTTAAATGTATGTCCAAGTCCAACAGAACTACTCTCTATTATCTATTGATGTAAGACTTATAGATTTATGTTATATCTTATTATCTACTGCTACTACCATACTTCTTCATATAAGGATTATGGATTTATGGTATTGTGCAACTGATGCTTAGTCATTACTACAATTTCATCTAAAATTTATGTGCTTCTCTTACGATCATGTACTTATTGTTGTTATATATATTGTATGGAGACCGTACAAGTTAAATTGTTTACATTGTTGATGGGTATATGGGTGACCCGATGGGTGAGGTTTCCCCAGGCGGGTACGGGTCTGGGGGAAATTTCTTACCCGTCATGGGTATGAGGATTTTGATAGTATTATTTTTCATTGATGAGAATGGGTATGGGGAGTCAATACCCGATGGGGATTTACCCATTGCCATCTTTAGTCCGCACTCCGCAGCGGATACTGAAAACGACACGGCAAGCTGGATAGCCTAAAAAACCATTGCAATGGGAGACGGTAAAAGCAACTGTACTCGCGCTCGAACGCTACTGCGAGCCGAACAGCTGTCGTTCCCGTACCGGGCGTAGGCCCCGCGGCCAGGCGCGGGCACACGCGCGCGCGGAGGGGCGCTCACTGGTTTGCTGCTGCCACGGTGGGTCCCACCTCATTTTACAACAAAAAAAATACTATATGTCACAAACCGAAAACTCAAATTAAATTCTGATTGCATCATTAAATTCGTTGCAATTAATTCTTCAAAACTAGATGTCTTATGGATATACTTATGGATATATTTAAATAAAATGACAAGTGGGCCCACAGTGGATAGAGGATGATATAGAGGATGGATGGATGCGAGAGAAATGAGTATAGAGAAGAGAATCTTGATGACCAGACAGTATAGAGGATGAAAATAGAGGAACATGAGTGCGGGTAGTCTTAGACGGTGACCTACAAGGGCATCCAAACCCAAAACAAATGGAGCTTCGATAGTTCTGTATCGCCCTTCAATAGGGAGGCCATTTTGGGTCGGAACAACCAAAATATGAGTATCTCCTCTCCTAAAAACCTATTTGTAGCAAAAAATTCTCTTTTAAATCTGTTGTAAGAGAAAGCACAAAATAGGTGTCGAACTCTTTGTCTGTAGACTGTAGCACTATCCAAACGTGAAGTGAGTGTTTTTACCAATCGTGGGTAGATAGGATTTCATTCATGGTATTGCATTGCAACAGAACTGGCATTCCAGTGTGCCCTGACACGAATGTCTGGGACTCCAGAAAAGAACAATCCTCCAGACACCAGCATGTGTCATGGGCTCATGGCATATACTAGTATTTTATGTTACTATACTACAGAAAATACTAGAATTTTTCGTAGCAAAAAAAATGTCCATGGAATACCAGCACTGGCAATGGACGACCATCTAAAACCACCGTGTTAGCCAATTTATCAAGAAAAAAAAAATGAGCGTGTCAATTGGGCAGACAAACGCCCTGCAGAAAAGAAAGCGGTTCTCTAGCCAGATGTGGTAGTGGTACCCAATGCTAACATACCAATTATTAAGGCCTAATCTGAGTAAATGATGAACTTGATTAACCAGTCTCGCTGGATGATGCTCGTAGCCGCCAATGGTAACAGTCAACCATGGAACCATAAACAAGCTTCATTATGTTGCAAAAAAAGAAAGTTACTCTGTTGGATAACTCCTGGCGATCCGTAGCTCCTTAGCATATGTTGTCAGACTAATGAGATTATAGCCACCAAAGGCAAATCTTTGCTTGATATGAGACGACCAAGCAAGGACCATGGTAGATTTCACAAAGATACCAGGCTGACCGCTTCATTTTGAGGCCAAGCGAAGCGAGCCAACATCTTTGCATATGACAGCAGATGTTCAATTGTGCAACTTCGAGCCCCGTGCTTTTTGCAGACTGCCCAAGACGCTCTCAACTAGCTTATCCTGCTGCTCACTATCTTCCCCAGAGTCTGACACGAAAGAGAACTGCTTATGCGATAGTTTCGAAGACGTTTGAGCCTTTACTGAGGCCATACTGACAAGATTGCCTGGGCTGCCTCTAGAACAGTCCAACCCATCAATGTCTTGAGGTTTCTTGCTAGAGCCATCACCCTTGCTACTGTTCCAAGAACCAATGATTTTGAGAAGTGAGTTCTGCTGCTCAGCATCTCTTCTGGGCTGCTGATCTTTTACACTGTCGCTATCTGAGAATTCATCATCTGAAGGAGTGGGAGGACAATAGCACATTTCCTTGTTGACCCCTGCGGCAGCAGTTTCAGTAGTGGCAGATACAGGACCAAGCTCCTCCCAAATCAGGTCATCGCCATTGCTTCGGTTTCCATTTCCCTTGCTGCCACCCTGGCCGTTCCCAGGTTCTGAGGGCACAACCCTTGGGAATTTGACCCTTGCGTCAGGCATAATTTGCAACAGTGATTCAAGGTCTGGATACCCAAGCTTCCTGTGTTCAAGCTCATATCCATACTTCTGAGTAAAACGACGGTTGAAAATTGCAATGTTGAATCCATATTCAGACTCAGAAAGAAGCTCCTTCAACAACTTGTGACAATCTGATAGTATCTCCTCCCTAGTGAGAGACTTGCTTTTCCTACTATTATCAACATATTTGCCCTTTTGTGGCTTCCCACTTGAAAAAATAAAACTAAGATCATTGGATTTGCTGGAATTCGATGGAACACATTTTCTCTTGTGAGGGAGGGTAAGACGGAAAGGGGAAAGTCTGGAAGAAGTTTCTTCAATCCATTTCTTTTCCGAAATTAGCAAATGTACCAGATGATGCAGATCTTTCTCAAGGAGGCCTTTCAAAGGCCAACAATTTAACTTCTGCAATCCATGTGCCAATTCCTCCCTGACCAAGAAAAGAGACCATATAAGAACTGCTCTATTAAAAAAAGGGAAACATAATTTTGCATACCATCTCATAAATCCTTTTTACTTGCAGAAGGAAACATATTGAAGGATTATTATATGATGATGAATGCTCAAACAAGCAATGATTGATCATAAGTTTCAAAATTTGAGGTGATGGTGATGCTGAGTTTAGTATGTTTTAATGAGACCACATTTATATTCTTCTCTTCCTACAGCTTTAAAAATTAAAACATATCATATGCAACAAAATAACCATTGTTGAAAGTAAGAGATAACAGCAGAAGAGGATTTGGTTTGCTCTGATATTTCTGGACATGACATTTGCTCTGATATCAGTTCTGGACATGACATGCTCCACATAAGTAATAGACAAGGTTAAAATAGACATGAGAAACAATATATAAGTCATCCTCCTGGTAATATGCTCTACGTAACTAAATACAAACAACACAGTCAAAGACAAATTGCATAATTGTGCCTCACGTGTAAAGTGTACTCCCTCCATCCCAAAATATATGCACGTAAAGAAAATAATATCGATATTTGTATCTCCAATAAGTTCATTATGAAAGTATATTCTACGATCAATCTAGTGATACTAATTACACATCATAAATATTAGTACATTTTTGTATACATTTGGTCTAACTTTAAAAAGTTGACTCCTCGGTATGTGAAATGTGCACTTATTTTGGGACGGAAGGAATATCTGTCTACAAATTACAAAACCTCTACCAAGCAATCTACAGAATGATTTGGACCATTGCCATTACTAACAAAAATGCACCAGAGTTGAGAGTTATTTCTCATCAGTTAATAATTACTACATCTATTCATTACCACTAGTGTAAAAAAGGAAACAACAAAGTTGTATTGCATTCACCATATGTCAGGCTTCAAATTTGGGGAAGTTTGAATTCCAGATCAAAGTCACAACAGCTCTTCTTAAAAAATTACTTCAACAGGTAGCCAAAAGGCATGAGTTAGAATCTAAAGGGGGAAAAAGATTACCTTGTCTTTGCTTTCAAAATAACCTCAGACCCAAGAGGTTCTGATAAGTGTTGCTCCAAAACAGCCCACAAGTCAGGCTTTGTAAATATTTCATGAACCACCTGCTGTGCACTTCCACAAGTTGGAGCCTTTGAAGATTCAAATTCTTCAATAGAGTCAATCTTCGGTTCATCAGCGGCATTTATGTTGGTTGTACTACTATCTGCATCTGATTTTCCAAACGTCCACCACCTTGAAGCCCAGTTAAACAGGCCCCTGTTCATTTCAGAAATATCATCCTTTTTTCCAGATTTACTCATGGAAACAGCAACAGGTTTTCTGCATGGTTCTCGGTTTTCAGGAATAGATGGATCTCTCTTTATTTTTTCAGAATGGTCATCACCTAATGAAATTGATAAATTATCACTTACTGCTACCGTGCTCTCAGTACCATCTGAGCAGTCATTTTTGGAAGAGGTCTTATGGATCCTCCTCAAAAGCTTGATACGGCGATCAGCATTACACTCTTCCAAAGGAGTTTGCAAATCATCAATCACTTCAGCACAAGTGCTTTCACAAATTTGAGAAACCTCAGACTTAACATTCTCGGGGCCATTCCACAATGTCCAGATCCTTTTAAAGAATCCATCTTCGCCAGCAGCATTTTCCACCGCTGAGGAAGAGGGGGTTCCAGGGGTAGTCATTTCATGAACTTCCCTCTGCTTTGCTGGTGACTCTGTCGACCCACTCACATCAGCCACTGGGCACTCATTTTGGTCCTCAGATAGCTCATTGGATGGGGAAGGTAACACAGAAAGTGTAGGCGAGTGTTCACTTAGTGTCTCTGTGAAGCTTCTGCTCCGGTCAATGCTTTGAGAAGAACTTAGTGTATGCTTCTTATTAGTGTGTGCTGTCCCAGTTGGGTTATTCTCCCTGACACTACATTGAGCTGAGCTAAGGGTCTTAGTACATCCGTCACCAGGCTGCAGCAATCTTCTGTTGACAGCAATTGCATATGCTTCACTAGTTTGAGGACCCACTAATTCAACAATATCTGGTATTGATTGAAGAAGGCAAGAGAATTTCTTGTGGCCAAAAAAATCTGGATCGAGACAAATTTTTTTCTTCAAAAGCTCTGTCCGGAGTAGTGAAAGCTTGATCCCTTCAGGATATGAATGTAGTGCCTCCAGAATTGCATTTGTTACATGTTTAGGAACTGAGCTAGGCTTGGTATCAGATGGTACTGAACAATGCTGGGACTCAGATGGTACCATGATGGGTTCCTCTGATTCCTTCTCCAGGAAGGGGCCATCAACCGCTCTGTGACCAGGTCGCAGAAGCCTTTTGTTGACAAGAACGGCATATGGTTCGTTTTCACCATTTGGAGGACCTACTAATTTAACATCTGGCATTGATTCAAGAAAGCAAGAAAATTTCTTGTGGCCAAAAAAATCTGTACCCAGATCAATTTTATTATTTATAAGCTGTAATCGGAGATATGAGATCCTCATCCCTTTAGGATATGAACGCAGCACCTCTAGAATTGCATTTGTTACATGATTGATATTAGATGGAACTGAAAAATGATTTGGGTCAGATGCTACCTTGATGGGTTCCCCTGATTCCTTCTCCAGAGAGGTGTCATCAAGGGCTCCTCGGTACTGACCATACCAAGATCCATCTAAACCATCCGGTGGGTGGTTAAAACGTTTTGGTGACAAATCCTCCCCTCTAACTAAACCATCCCAAGGCCACATGATTGTTGCTGCACTGCACAGTACACTGGTAGCATTACTAGGACAAGCAAGCAGTACATTGTAGTTGCTCATTCGCAACCGATGCAAGATGTTTGCAAAATCCTTATCCCCGGATATAAGGAAAAAATGAACTGGTGGCGGATTCTGAGCAATCCAGTAGACAAGATCAGCCATAAAAGAGCGGTCAGAACTATTCTTCCCACCTACATCACGGAAAAAAAAAAACTGTTAGTACAAATTAAGAAAAACAGAATCCAAACGGAATTAAAAATCAAGTGAAAATAGAGGATGTCAACTTTTTTAAAAAAAAATTGAGGGTACCAGTGCAACTTTTGCTACTAAACATTCTCCCTTATGTCATCTACTCCTGCCGTACCAAAATGTAAGTGAGTTTAGTGTTGTCCTCAGTCAAACTTTTCGGAGTTTTTTTTTCCTAACGTGTTAACCTACAGCAAGATGATGGACATCTCTGTGATGAGGAGGCAACTAAATTCGGGACCAAACTTTATGAACAAAAAAACTTAAGGAATGAACAGACCAATAGATGCAAAATTAACCAAATACAAGATCCTCTCAAATTTAGCATCCATAACTTTACAAACCATGGAAAATGCATATCCAGTCACCAGCCCGCCAACAAAATATTCAATAAAGAAACGCAGGAACAGCCAAAGCAGTAGATTAATCGTCATATCGGGGGCACCAAAATCATCCTTTTTTGACCACTACCGCGCATTAGGCAAGGAAATTATGGAAAACGTTCCCGAAATCACAAGAAGGGAATGGAGCAGAATTAAACGGGCGGGGGGTACAAGCACGAAACTGCTTGGGACGTGGGAGATGGAGACGCCCGTGGCGGCGAGCGCCTCCTGTGAGGACCGCGCGAGCTGCAGCACGTCCCCGAAGGCGGTGATGGAGAGCGGCCCGCGGATGCCGGCGGCGCGGAGGGCTGCGGACAAGCGCGGGGCGACGCGGTGGACGTTGACGCCGTTGGGGATGTTGCAGTTCTCGAAGTCCCACCACACCGACACCCGCACCGCCCGGCTGCTCTCGTCGTCCTGCGGCGGCGCGGCCCCGGCACGCCGCCTCCCGACGCCGCCGTGGACCGCGGTGCTGAGGCGGCGGCAGCCGTGGGAGTGGACGGAGAGGCGGCGGAGGAGGATCTGCGACATGGCGGCAGGGACGGGTCAGCGGCAGAGGCGGCGCCGATCCTCGCCGGCGGTCGCGATTTTGTTGGAGGGTTTTGGAGAAACCCTTCCGGTTTTCCGCTTTTGCCACGCACGGGCAGGCAGGAGGAGGGTGCGAAATGAATGAATGGTGTTGCTGGGCTGTAAGACTGGAAGAGCGAAACCGCCTTCAGGCCTGATGGGCCCCGAGGACTAAGGTAAGATGGGCCCTGTGGCAGACGCCAGACGGGGCCTCACCATCACACGCTCAATTTCCACTGTTGTTTACCTGTGTGCCTCCTCCGTCCCGAAATAAAAGCATTTCTAAGTTTCAAATTTTGTCCCAAATAAAACACAATGAGACCAAGATAATAAAATATTAAGTTGTGCCAAAAATTAAAAAAAAAGGAAAAACCCCAACGGAGGCTACCTCTTCGCTCATTCCAGAAGCCTCTCATCCACTGACGCGAACACTCTTGTGCCACCACTGCACGTTGGCTTGCACCCTTTTAGGGGTAGAATTGTAATATTTTAGTTACAGTAATTTGTTCTTTCGAATTCTAAACTCTAAGGCATGCATGAAGCATGTAGGTAAAAAAAAATAACTAATTGTACTTTTAGTATGTACATATCGAGACAAATCTTTTGAGTCTAGTTAGACCATATTTGGATAAAGTTTGTTAAATAACAACGAAAGTGTTACAGTAACTTTTCCTCAAATATTTCGCGAACTGAACAAAGTCTAAACGTACTTGTATTTTAGTTCAGAAGGAGTAGCTGGCTCATGGCTGACGGCTCAACTCATATACTCTCTCCGAATATCAAATAGATTACGTTTTGGACATGGTTTCGATCAAACATTGAGAATATAAATCATAAATAACTTTTAAGTTGTTGACCATATGAATGGATTTGTCTTGAAAAATACTTTCATAAATATATATATATATATAACACTTTTTGATAAATATTTTTTAATATAAAGAAAGTCAAAGTTATGTTTCAAAGACCATATCGAAAGGCATCTATTTCTTATATACGGGAGTATTTTTTTTAGTAAACAGAGTTATTAGTATTTTAACTTGTTAATAAAGGTCTATTTGAAACAGAGGAAAAATAATCTGTTATTACGTTTTTTGTGGTTGAACATATTTCTGTAAAATTGTTGAAGTTATCGGCTGATTCACAAGTCTTGCAAGTTGCAACCTAAAAGATCGTAATATTTTATAGTCCAATAACACAACCCAATAATAACATTAGAGCACTAATGGACTGACCTTTAAAGTTTTGAATTTTCTTTTGTGGAACAGAAACACGCAAGCACTAGTCTTTACGGTCACAAGCATGCACATAATAATTCAAAAAAAACTGCACTTTAATTAAACAAGGAGAACTAAAAAGTAGATTATATGCGTCGCCGGCGTCGACGCTGGCGGTGGTCATCAGTTCACCACGCCGTTGCCGTTACACCTTCAATTGAATTGAAGAAACACGTACCCAGACAGGCAATCAAATGAAAGCTAATTCTTTTATTGCTATGACTTACAACAAAACAATTCAGAATTTTACAAGATACACATTTGAATATCCCACGGGCAGTTTAGGCAGAGCAAAAATGTCAAATTCTCTTATCAGTTAATACAACCATGGTATGAAAAAAACAATTTAAATCTGCCGGCTAGTTAAGGGCAGGCCAAAGATGCTACTCCACAGAACAAGCGATCAGGACAGAGCACAGCAGCAGCTGTAGATCAAGTGGAAATGGCTAGACACAGCTTTCTAGGTAAGTTAAGGCATCAACAACATACAACAGAATGACGGCCCCGCAAAATCTGGGGCCACCGTATTCATGAAACAGATCATCTTTTAGCCATAATGGCTTTATTCGCAGGCCAGCTTGGTGTCAAAGCTGCTCAAGCAGATTGCAAAGGCCTGGAAGGCTGACAGTGGGTAACGGTAGTCCATTGTGAACATATCCTTGGCCACCTTCCCAAATTGCAGGATCACCTTTTCGTGCTCAGCCGGCGGCGGCACTGGGGTAGCCTGTGATGGGGTTGGTGCTCCAGCAGCGGGCTGCGTAGCGGCAACAAGCTGGAAGTTCTTAACAGATGCTACTGTCACTCTGCCCCTAAAATTGAGGCACCAGCACTGCAGCTGCTCATGCCACCTTGGGGCCTTGTTACGGAGAATCAATGGCCTCTCCTTGCACTCGTCATTGTCTCCCAATGCCGTGTCTCCAATCCTGTGGCTGCTCATTGAGATTTCAGAGAATCTTGTGCTGCTGAAACGCATAGAATCCACAACAGATGATTTGGAGAAGGAAATGCTGCCAAATGACTCATCAATGGAGCGAGATAGGATGCTGTCCGGCTGGCATGGAACAGTGCCACCAGCCTCAAGGCATGAGGCAGGGATGGAGTGCATAACACAATTCATCCGCCTAGGGCCCCGAGTACCCAAGACATTCAGCTCATATGAAACCTGTGCTATCTTGTAGGTGCTGGAAGAGACCTTTGGCGACACCTTCCTGGAGTAGAACCTACGGCTTGTTCTCCCTGGTTGTGGTGTATTGCATGGAGGCTGGGTATCATATATTGCAAACTTTGTGCCGAGGAGATTTGACCTAGATGTTTGAGACCATAGATACATTAGTGACACAACATACTAGAAAATGGTTATCTAGTTCCTAAAAGAGCTTGGCCAATGTATGAGTTAGTACCTCAGCTTTCCAATGTACATTTTGCTTGACCTAGATAATTTTTCAGAATTCATAAATATTGTATATTCTGTACAGGTTGGACGGGAGGTTCGTTTCGCGCATAGGAGGAACTTGCCACTTTCAACAAGCACAGCTGTAGAAAATAGATTAGACTATGTTAATAGCATCAGAGACAAACAAACAAAATAAGTTCCAAGCAGACCTGCAAGTGGAATATCTAAAGATTAAGGAATGAAACAGAAACAGACAAATTGGCTAACATCTATAGGCAATAGCAGAATGCTAGTCCTAAGTCCTTAGTATTGTTAAGTGCTATTATGTTTCAGCCTCGAGTGATAGAATACCAACAGGGCTAGTGTAAATGTCTAGATTCATTGGATTCCAGCAACCAAACCGCTACAAAGATGATAGATTGACCATGTCCATGCATTATAGAGTTCCCCAATCCCTGTCGGTGGGCACTTCATTAAGGTTAAATGGTGATGGGAAAATGCAGACTTAGCAGTAGAAACAACTGCTATTCTTATTCTTATTTTTAAAATATCAGTTGTCATAACTACTTCTGGAAAGTAGACAGAGTGCATACTCTCGAAGAGCAAAAATGAGGGCTCTCTCTCTCTCTCTCTCTCTCTCTCTCTCTCCCTCTCTCTCTCTCTCTAGATTTGTGAGATAGGCAGTCAAGAATGCCAGTCATGAAGCATGCACAAATGATTTTCATGTATAGAACATTGGTCTATATTAACTTAGTAAGTAATAATAATCTAACAACACAACTATTAAGCTGGTACCAAAGGCTTAGGCATACATGAATGTGAGGATAGTGGGGTAAAATGGCACCTTCAATACATACAGTAATTCAAGCATGTCTCTTTATACCGCAAGGACAACTAGAAATATTTGCAATGTCTACAAACATCACACCAGAACTGATGGATGTAATGCTTAGTAAGGAATTAAAGCATTACAAAAAAAGTGTAATAATACTTTGAAAAAGGCTTACCTGTGCTAAGGCACAGATACAAGTAGTAAGTTTGAGTAGATTTATCCCTTTTGATGAAGCACTGGATGGTTACATCTCGAGGCCCAGGCTGAATATGGCCAACAAAACAGTATTAATGTATAGATAAAGAGGTTTTACATGTATTCTTGGTTTTTCTTGTTTTAATAATGCCACTTCCCAAATACTACAAGTTACAGCAAGGATAAAGTATATATAATTTACATATCACAAAAAATGGAAATGCAACATGTAAGGATCAAAGGGAGCACATCACCTGCTTTAAGGACACAGGAAAAGTGATTTTTCCAGAAAACTCTGGATTCTTAACAATCTCTTTGCATATCTCTCTCCAGGTTCGACAAACAGCTGCACAAGAGACTACATTCTTCCTGTTAGGCCAAGTGGCTTCACTGGCCTCCAACCTCTCTATCACATCTCGAAGCAATTCAGGGGGCAAATTAGCCCAACAACTGCTCTCGATCACCGGGGCTGGATCATGCAGCTCATGGACAGCACCATGGGATCTCCCTCTGCGGAGGCCCAGAAGCTTCACCTCAAACCCTCTTCGAGACAAGCTCCCAAAGCCATCCCTTACATCACGCACAATGCTGCGGAAAGACATCTACTAAAGGTCACAAGTGCTGAAACATCAAACTTCCTCCAATGACTGTGGAAAGATGAGGCCTGCCTAATAAGGGAAAAGAAAGACCGTGTTATTCTTTGAAATTTATTTCTGGTAAGAATAGAGAGATGCTGCTTAATTCAAAATAACAGAGAAGCAGCAACCCAGAGATAAAACTCTAAAAACATGCCTTGCACAATATTTGAAGCTCGTCATATAATTTCTCAAATACATTAGTACAATCAGTCACTGTAAACGGGGGAGAACCTATCCTCCTATTGCATTTCTTTTGTGCCAACACAGTACAGCAATCATCACAACAACAAAAAACAATATTGTATACTCACCTAACTGCTGTGCGTTGTGAGTTGACTTGTGACCATGCCACCATATGCATCAAATAAGCACACCTAGCTAGAAATGATGTGTAGCTCAAAGCAGGTTGTGTGACAATTTTGCTAAGAAAGAGAAGAGAGAAAAAAAAATACCTCCCTCCATTCCAAATTGTAAGTCATTCTAGTTTTTTTAGATACATAGCTTTAACTACGTATGTAGACATAATGTACATCTAGGTCCGTAACATAAGCTATGAGTCGGAACGAAAGGAGGGAATAGGAAAGAACACACCAGAACGAGCAGTGCACATATTAGTTTAGCTATTTCGATTGAAACTGTAGTGGCATCACTGGAGATCCAATATAAACTCAACACCAATAGCAGAGTCTGCGGAAAATAACAGCGACAATACAAATTCCAGGTCGCCAGAGCACAAAACAGCACACATGCTATGCTTCGGCCCTCGGTTCCCCCAATCACGCCTGCCTGTATCGAACTGACCACGTATAAAATCACGCACAACGCTGAGATTTGCATACGCCTGCCCACACCACACATAATGCGGATTGTTATTACCGGACGCAACGCGCCGCTTTCAGCGGATGCAGCTACGGCTAGCTCCGTACGATGCTCGGCAAGCAAAGGGGCACCTCTTGACACCCAAATCCAAGCAACCAAAATACCAAATCCAAGCTAAAGCCGCGTCCTCCCCACCAAATTCCGCTACGGTACGAGCTGAAACGCCTCGACCAAGCTGGAGATAGCCGTCGTTTCCGCCTCCGGCGAGCCCAGCCCTCGTTCCGACAGCACGAATCGCCGAGACGCACGCATCCATGGAGAAGGAAGGAAGGAAGGGGAAGGGGAGCGGCACGGATCCGCGCGACACGCACCTGGGACGGGCAGCGCTCGGCGCGGCGGGCGGTGGGACGGGCCGAGCCGCGGCTACGGGAGGCCGAGCGGCTTGGGCTGCGGATGCGCCATGCGGATCCGGGGGAGGGGAGGGGAAAGGGGGAGGAAGAGGAGGCGTCCCGACGGGAGGAGGAGGAGGAGGAACTGAGGAAGGGAGGGAAAGAACAAGTGGGTGGTGGCTGGACAAGTGTACGTCACGTGCGGAGCGACCACAACAGACACCGCAAGCGGGGCCCACCACGGCCCCAGAGGCCCCGTATGTGAGGTGAGGTGAGGTGAGGGGAGGGGAGGTGAGAGAGGATGGCGCGTTGTTTTGCGGGAAGCTCCGGTAAAAAACAATTTTTTTAACGGCAGCGGAAAAACACAAATTGAACGGGTTTGTTTGGGATGTTTTTTCGCTCAAATTTGTCGCTGCTTTGTTACAGATTATTATTGTACTCGGAATTTGTTCTCCACAGTTATGGATGGGCGGCGGCTCATGGCGTGCTTGGAATGGCAGTCCTTTGTCTTTTTTGTTTTTTTTCTCCTTCTAAGGGTTTGATTGCAAAGCCGGGAAAAAAAATCATGTTCCTTTATTTTTCTCTGTCAAATTTTATTTCTTTTCTTGAGTTATGTAATTTTTAATAAGATCTAGTTACAGACGTAGACATTTATATATATAAACGAACACTTACTCCTATGAATACATGTACGAACACTAAACTCCTATGAGTACCTCTGAAAAATTAAATTGGACTAGCAAATCTCGAGATTGACGAGGTCATGGTAGGAGTCTTGTTATCGACGATCATGTTGTCTATCACTGAAAGAATTACGTAGTTAAATCTTAAAATAAATCCAGGAAAATACGAGCACTCCTATCAAGTCAGTGATTTAAATCCGGATAGATAAGTTCTACCACAAGGAAACCTATGGTCAGTTCGCTAAGTTCTGTTTATTTAGTCAGCAGGTTGCCCTACATACAGCCATTTAGATAGGTATGAAATGAAATATGATACAATTAAATGCACACTGTACCACTGCTTGCTTGTTTTTCTTTCAAAAAGAAAATCACAATGATATAAGGAAACAAAGCTAAGACTAAATGGCATCTGAATTCTGGACGAACAATCAAGCCTTGCCACAGCTGTACCTTAACAAAAATTTACACCAAAAATAACAGTCCGTGGCATGCTTTTGTGAATTTACTTCGATATAACTTGTAGTTACTAGTTAGAGCCTAGCGCCCATTTAGATTTCAGAATCGCAGTAAAATCCGGGCCCTCCAATATACAAAGAATGTTGCAAGGAAGAAGCAATATCTGAAGAGAAGTTGCAAGGAAGAGGCAATATCTGAAGAGAATCGTCCTTGACATCATAGAACCATTTCTTCTCGACTGCAATCTCGGTTGCCGTTGTGCTTGTCAATCTTATTGCTGTGCTCCGCTCTAATATCAATACCATGCCATGGTTTTAAATAGCGGGCTATTAAAAATAGCGGCAACTTTTTTTTTCAGCAGCTATAAAGCTATAGTGACGCTGACATATGACATTTTTTATAGAAGACATGAAACACATTAGTAATTGATGTGAACAACATGACAACTATGAAATTCGATGAACACAAATATTTTTCTAAGGTTCCACAAGTCTACGTAATGTTGCCAGTATGATATTACAACATAATTCATGAAAATTTAATGTTTTATTGTCCCAAATACTAAATTAGTAGCAAATGATAAGTAGAAAATAACTACAAATTGTCACTGATATGTCCTGTGAGCAAAATCTAAAATAGGGCTGCAATTTGAACGCTAAAGCTATGCAACTTAGTGGCGCTACAGCGAACAATAGCGGTCAAAGTTGGCATAGCGGCACAAACAACAATAGCTTACTAGCTTAGCTCCCTCCAACCGCTATAGCCCGCTATTTTTTTCCATGATGCCAACAGCAAGCTGAGAGGACCAAAAGGGTAAGAAAATCAGGGGAAAACTTAACAGTGTAGAATAGCTGGGCACAAAACAAAGGCAAAAATGCTGCGATGTTATCATTTCTGAAAATGATATGGTATCAAACAACAGTATAGCTTCATGGCAATTGACAGGTAAGGTCTGCATGCACCATAGCATATTCTTTGAGGTCTTCAGACTTCATTTCAGTAATCCTAAATGTGGAAGCAAGGTATTTCATAACACCACTATCAAGTATCAGCACATGGAGCAACCTGGCTGCCTCAAGGAAACGGAGCAAAGATAGCAAACTACATGTGAAGTGCTTCTGATTCCTGGTGTTACTTCTGCAAGAACTCCTATACGTACTAAAAAAATGTCTATACCTGCTACCAAAAAAAAAAGTAAGGATGGTTATTCATGAGGCATATGCCATGGACAGCACTATACTACAATGAGGAAGTTCGTGTGCTAAATTTAGCCAGCAATTTTGTTCCCCACCACACAAATTATACTGAGCAAAAGAACATAGTCAATACGTGAAAGTGGTTGACTACAGTAGTACAGCATATCATTAGTATAACACACTCTGCATATCATTAGTATAGGTTTTCAAATACAACAGAAGAATAGGTCGTTTCTAAGCCGCCAATATAATCTCCTTATGCAGTATGCACATCAATGTCAGTTGGGTACCAAGACTTCATTCTTAACTACTTGAGTAAACTTTTCTTTTATCTTCATGAAAATTATGGGCAGCACACAGATAGACAATTGGTTGGCAAGAGTAGTTAAAAATCCCCAAATCGATTGGTTGTGGAATTACAGTTTTTTTCGCGAACACGCAACTTTGGTCGTTTTCATTTAGAGGAGGTAAAGCACAGTTACAAGAGTTGTAGGTGTTGAGCAACTGGATATTAGGCAATGTACATATAATATGGTTATATAGTGTATACTATATACTCCATCAAATATTCCAGCAATTCAGACTACTGTTAGTTCGTAAAACTATAAAATGTTGATTGTTGAAAAAAGAAAAGAAAAGGAAAAAGCATATTAAATTACACTAACTTTTGTTTAGAAAATAATATTGCCCCATGGAAGGACTCCACATTTCTTCAAGGCAGGCAGAGAAGCATTGTGAAATTCTTTTGATAATCCTCGGCCAACCAGTTTGGAAGCAAACATCTATAATTGATCACCAAAGTGTTCTTGCAATGCATGATGTCATGCACAGTCGGCTAGGCCTTATGGCCCGGGTCGAATTAGAGGCCTATTAGGGTTAGGGTTGGAGATAAGATTAGCCATCTTCCATAGGAATTAAGTAAGCATCCCTATATCAGGAGAGGAGATGTATCAATCTATTAATGGCAGCGCCCTTCTATCCCTGTCCCTGCCCTTGTCACCTGGCTGCCCATGGGCCAGGTAGGTAGTATGAGAGGCCCATTAGGGTTAATCGACAGCCCATGACATGTGATGAGACTCTACTGTGCTTTCTGCCATTCTGAGGATGTAAAATAAGCATAGCCGGTCTATGGAAAATGTGAGTCTACAAAGGAATGCATGGTTATTGAGAAGTCTCACAAAGTTTAGTAGAACTCTTTGGGTCAATCACTAAGTTTAGTAAAACTCTTAGTGCAAATCAGTCAAAATATCTCAAGGACTGCATGGTTCCCTATGCATGCGCTGGAATTTCAAGTTCTCGTTTCTCCGAAACATCTACATGAGTGAAGTGTTTGATGCCAAATAGCACCTAGCGCTAACAGCACCTCAATACCAAGGTTTCATGGTGGAATTAGAAATGAGTTACTAAAAACTATTTCTATGGGTAGTGATAACTGGAGACTAAGCTTACCATCTTGCATTTTAGTCTTCGCAATTTCAAAGATGTTATCATGTCATTGCATGACTGACATTGCCTTGTAGCTTGCGTTCAAGCTCCAACTCCTTGTCTCTTACCTCTAGCTCCAAACGTTTATTCTCAATCATCATTCGTTCATTTTCCAACCTCATCTTCTCTAGCTCTCTGTCCTTCTTCTTACTAAATATCACCCACTTAAGACGTTGCTTTGCAAACTCCAATGCCTCAACTTCAATTTCCATGCGCTGTTTCTCAATCTCCGCAGACTGTGCAGCCAAGTCTTTTTGCACCAAAGTCAAGTTAGTTCCATCTGGAAAAGCTTTGTTGAAGTGCACTGTAATGTTATGGGGATCAAATCTCCTGCTACAGTCATGTGAGCTGGAAGAGTTGCCGAAACCTACATCCTCCATATCCGCAGCCATGTAGCGCATTCTTTTATGCACGAGTAGGGTCCCCTTATTGACATGCACCATGGGATGCTCATCATCATTCTCTTCCTCATAATCAGTATGTGCACTTTCATCATCTTCATCAGCATCTCCACTTGCTCTCTTCCTTACATCATGCTCATCTTTACACTTAAGAGCAAGCTGCAATGAACGCTGAAGTGCAGGATCTTCAGGTAAACTGAACCGATTATTGTTGTGATAGGAGCACATCTCTTCATAGAACAAGTGCTTAGAGCTCAATATCTTCCTCGCATCATCTTTCATCTTATCTGAGAGATTAGTCATGCCATCCAGAAGTTCCGGATTCGCCACAACTCGGCAAGAGGTACCTCGACCAAGGATATCAGTAAGCCTTTTATACCTCTTATTTAGGTCATTGAACTTATCCTCACACTGCTGCGGCGACACGAGGCAGCCTCGCTCGCCCATGACTTTTGATATGGCCTTCCACTTGCCTTTCTTCTGCATCATTGCACAGCTTCTCCTACCACCTCCTAAATCAGCTCCTGGATCCTCCCCGGTGTATGATGCTGCAGTAATTAAAAGCCTAACATTGAATCAGTCCACTTCATCCGATGCCATGCAGAACCCTTCTTTCCCTTGCCTGTCTGGCTATCAGTGGCATCCTCGTGCACACCATGCTCCTCATCATCGCTCATGCTGTTCTTTGGGTGCTGCTGGTGGTGGTTATGGTGATGGTGGTGACTGACCTTGCCGTGCTCTCTGAATTGGAATTCAGGCAGCTGATCCGAATCTGTAACCTGGTTCAGACAAATGGGGAAATTGCCAGGCATCTGAGAGTGGTTGAAAGCCTGGTTTCCAGAGCTTGGTGCAGGCATTTGCATATGGCTGTGATGATGCAAGTCCAAATTACCATAAGATGCCCCTTGCATCGAGCTTCCAGAGGGTAGGTTATTTCCTTCCATTGTGCCAAAAAGGATAACACAGTCATTAATACACCCTCAAAAAGATCACGCATTCATTAATACTCCCTCAAAAGGGTCATGCAGTCATTAATACTCCCTTTTAATAATACCATGTACAAACAAACAGTTGAGCACTTCTTATTTGTCTTCCAGCCCCACCCCTGAAGAAAAATAGTTCAGGCTTAGTGTTGAGCAGAGCAGACTGCACATATGAGATATGACTAAGTGAGCACTCCAACAAGACCACAAATTACTCCATGAATCCAGAGAGTCATTCTAATCAAAATCATTCAAATTATGCTTCGGGACTCAAATGACTATCCATTACATTAGTAGCCTATCAGAGGCACCTAAAAGCAATGCACACTCAGCAGAACCCCGTCTCTAGTATGTGAATTTATACAAACCATGAGCTCACCCTAGCAGGGGCGGACCCAGTAAAGGACATGGGTGTACACATGTACACCCAATAATTTTTGCAAAGCAATCGAAGCTAGTAGGCATAATAACTTGATTCAGATCCCATAGTGTGTTAGGGTTCTGGCGCCCGGTTTTTACCTACTAATCCCATTACGTTAAGGTTTGGGCGCACAGCTTCGCATAGCAGGAAGGGAGGACAAGGGGAGGGAATACCTGGTGTCCTGGTGGTGCTCGTCGGCCAAGGTGGCGAGTGGCGAAGTGGAACAGCAGCGACGGTCGCGGGGACACCGGAGCTGCAGAGGGCGGACGCTGCGCCGGAGCTGGTCGCGACGTGGCTGGGCCCCAGGTGGTGCTCGACCGAGCGCAGTCTCCTCTCCGAGTTGCGGCGCGGCGAGCGGATGGAGGAGATCGGCCGCGGGCGAGACGATTTCCGGCGGCGGGCCAGCAAGGGTCGGAGGCAAGCAAGCATGCAGTGGCGGATTTAGAACCAGCCGGCCAAAATGGCCAACCGCGGCCTCGCTTCGCCTAGTTGGTAGCACCGTGTACGCCGCCGCACCCCGCACGGTCTCACGGAGAATGGGTATTTTTTTATTATTAGAAAAAAAAAACGCGCAAGTGTGCAACTAGCTGGTTTGTAAAAGCTTTTCATCATAAATAAAATAAAACTGCCTGTGATTACGGGTGAGTTTTGTCTACATACATACAGTTGCATACTCCCTTTATCCCCTATATCGGTCGTTCTAGCAGTTTAATTGGATGTCTAGATTCACACGAGGCTCTATGTATCTATTTGTACACAACCTATGTCCAGGTTTAGAGATTCTTTGATGTCCTTAGGACCTTAATACAAAGTCAAAACGACATACAGTATATATTAGGACAGAGAGAGAGGGTATACCACTTGCTTTGGTTCAGATAATCACTGACTTAGGGGGTGTTTAGTTGGTAGGAATTTCGGTGTAAAGTTCCTGTAGCACTTTCGTTGTTATTTGACAAACTTTGTCCAAATATGGACCAAGTAGACTCAAAAGATTCGTTTCGACATTTACAGACAAACTGTGCTATTAGTTATTTTTTTTACCTACATTTAATACTCCATGCATGTGTTTAAAGATTCGATGTGATGGAGAATCTTGTAAAGTTTTGGGATCTAAACATGGTCTTAACTATTAATACTACAAACTCTGTGAGCTTTGAATATTTCTCAAAAAAATCCTAATTTTTATTAAAAAATACCATAAGAAGCCTGTGCACAAATTTAGAGACGAGGGTAAGAGGAACCATAACCTGTTTGCCACAGCGACAGATATGTTCATATACAAATGAAATTTTTAAAGGCGACGGCAACTGAAGTGTCGCCACAGGAACTAACGGATGTCTACCAGATCATTGTTTTGCTATCAGCCTTTCATATCCACTGTCAAATATTTATCACCATCAAACATACCCAATGCGGCAAATGCCTTGGCAACGTAAGAGAACTGTTGGGGATTTTGACCATCAAAATTATACGTCAAAAATATGTTGGCAGGAGACAAGAGCGAAGGTGAAATTTCGGCTTCGCTTAGGACAAACAAAAGAAGCAAAAAAATTAATAATGTCACCTTCGCTCAGGACAAACAAAAGAAGCAAAGAAATTAAAAAACGAAGATGGACTATGGACTTCGCTTGAAGGCCAATGAAGTTTAGCCAGCAATACGTGAAACGTGAAACAAAGACTTCATTCAACATGCGAAGTCAACAAGATTCAAGATAAGAAAAAATACAAAATGAAACAGTTTGCTAGTGGACACTCTATTTCTTGTCTAATTTGCTAATAGACATCTAATTTTCTTAATAGATATAAAGTCATATGAATACCTAAAAATTATACTATAAAATATTCTACACTCTATATGACGAGAACTACATGGTAAACTATTGCTTTGCGCTAAAATGACTATTTTACTTCTCTTCATAAATAAACAAAATTTATAGCATAGTTAATTTTTTCATATATTTATAGAACATTAAAAATCTTGGAAAAATCCTAGAATACGTACATCATCAAACCATTACTATGCTAAAAACATCAGCTCGAAATACGAAAGTTTGCCGAAATGTCCTTTAGTTTATTTAGTGCTATAGGCATTGTTATTCTATTTTATAGAGTTGGCCAAACTTAAAAAAGATATTTGACTCGTGACAAGTTTAGAATTTGATTTTTTTTTTTTTTTGGAGATGAAGAGAATATTTCATGGTTGATGTTATATAGAGAAATTTGACCTAAGGCAAAATTAAAATGTCCTACATTTAGGACAGAGTGGGAATAAGAAAATTGGCCCGACCCATGACCATTACTGGATATGACACCAAGCCAAACAGAGGCCCAACTTCGCCCGCAACATTACTAGAGTCTAGTTCACATCAGAATGGAGCTGCAACAAACACAAGGCAAAGTTGGATTATGGTACAACCACTCACCCAATGCTCTGATAGTGGTACCCAGAAATAAGTCACCTGAACATCTGCAGCAAGATAATCTGTTAGCTTTTTTATATATAAAACTGATAATCTTTTGACATTGTTCTTTCTACCATGAACAGCAGGAACGCTAAGATTAAAATTTCGGATCACCAGTAGTCATTGCAAGAACATGATCCCATCTTGAAATGGTGGAACCTATTCAGATCCCTGACCACGAACTCCCTCTCAAGAATGCCGCTGATGAGCTTGAAAACCTCATGACAATCACTGCACATCCTCAGGTTCTTCATCACCCTGATGGTCATCCCCTTTGGGACGACTAACAAAGCGAACCCTAGAGCCAGAATCTCACTGTGCACTCCAACCATCACACCTTTCCCTTCCTCCTCACCATCTTTGTGCGCATCAGATACTCTAGCACTCCCTAATCTCCCTCTGTAACCTCTCTCCCTCATCTTACATTCCAATTCATCTAGCAAAATCTGAACTTCATCTGCCCACGCGCCAGCGCATGATATCGCACCAGCGTAGAACACATAAGGGGTATCTTTTACTTCAATCCAGCTGCACCCGGGATCCTTCCATATGCCACGCAGCCTCATGCTCGATCGCACAACAGCAGCGTTATCGATCTGACCGGCTGAAACATATGCATTTGACATCACTACCAACCCAGCTGCTACATCCTGATGGTTATTGAACTCGGACACCCTCTGGGCAGCCATGGTTGCTAGGTCTAGGCGCTTATGTGTCCGGCAAGCTGACAGCAAGGAATTCCACAGCAAGAGGGCTTCGTTGCCTTCAAGCTGCGCCTCCTTGGCAAGCTCAAATGCTTCATCGAACCGCCCTGCCCGGCCAAGCATGTCAACCGCAGATGTGTAGTGGCTGGGGCATGGAGCAATGCCGTATTTGCTCTGCATAGAGCGGAGGAGCTGAAGGCCGGTGTCAACAAGACCAGAATGGCTGCAAGCATGCATGACACCAAGCAGAGTGACATCATTTGGCTGCACACCTTGATCTACCATCTCGTTGAACAAAGCAAGCGTGCATCTCCAGTGGCCGTACTTTGCTGCAGCAACGATGATGGAAGTGTAAGTGACGACGGATGGTTGTTCGATCCTGTCGAACACCTTCCTTGAATACTCGTAGCACCCGCACTTGGAGTACATGTCAACCAGAGCCACTGAAATCACGTCATTGTTTCCATACCCAAGCCGAAGGACAGTGCCATGAACGCACCTGCCGATGCCCAGACGGGCATTACCTGCGCAGGCACTCACGACGGTCGCCAGCATGAAGTGGTTGGGCACCACGCCGTTGCCACCACGCGTCCTGAGGTTAGCGAAGAGCCTGATCGCCTGGTTCCCGAGGGCATTCTGTGCATACACGGCCAGCATGGCGCCCCACGACACAGCGTTCCTTGCCGGTGCGGCCATTGCGTCGAACACCGCACGTGCGTCCTCGACGGCGCCGGCCTTGCCGTACATGTCGACGAGCGCGGTGGCGACGACGGCGTCGCGCGCGCACCCGGCGACCTCCGCCTGGGCGTGCACCTGTCGGCCGAGCCCCGAGTCCGCGAGGCGCGCGCACGCGCAGGCGGCAGTCGAGAAGGTGACCCAGTTAGGCCGCACGCCGCTAGACCCCATGGCGCGGAGGAGGGACACGGCGTCCAGGGGCCGGGCGGCGGCAGCGTACCCGGACATGAGCGTCGTCCAGGAGACGACATCCCGGTCCCGCATTCCGTCGAACAGGCCGCGGGCGCGGCCCATCGCGCCGCAGCGGCAGTAGGCGGCGAGGAGATGGTTGCAGGAGGCGAGGGGGGACGCGATGCCGGCCTTGACGAGCTTGGCGTGCGTGGCGGAGACGGACGCGAGGTCCGAGGCGCCGCGCAGGAGGTGGATCAGCACCGGCTTGAGCGCGGCTGCTGGGGACGAGGGCGATGCCATGGGGAGCTGGGGACGCGTTGTCATGGCCGCGGCGGCGGATCCAAGCAATTTCGAGCCCAAATCCAAGCTAAAGCCGCGTCCTCCCCACCAAATTCCGCTACGGTACGAGCTGAAACGACTCGACCCAGCTGGAGATAGCCGTCGGTTCCACCTCCGGCGAGCCCAGCCCTCGTTCCGACAGCACGAATCGCCGAGACGCACGCATCCATGGAGAAGGAAGGAAGGAAGGGGAAGGGGAGCGGCACGGATCCGCGCGACACGCACCTGGGACGGGCAGTGCTCGGCGCGGCGGGCGGTGGGACGGGCCGAGCCGAGCCGCGGCTACGGGAGGCCGAGCGGCGCGGGCTTACCATACCCGGTATGACAAGATATATGGGCTGAGTTATAATTGGCTTTGGGCCTTCTGGTGGGCTGACATGTTACATAGAAGTACTGAGTAATACTCCCACCGTTCATTAATCTGCAGCGTGTGAGAAAAAAAAAAGTTTCAAAATCTCCAGCGTTTTAATTTCGGGACCACACGCACGCCTCGTCCTTAGGCGCCGCGACTCCTCGTACGCTTCGCGGCCTTCACTGCTGCGTCGTTCCTCGTCGCTTGGGTTACTCCCTCCGTTGGGCAAACATTGGGAGTACGTGAGCGCGAGCGCGCGGGCGTACGTGAGCGGGAGAGCGCGCTAACGGTGTTTTCATCGGGCGTTTACTTGGGCAAACGAAGGGACGTCGGGCATTAATACGTCGCGGCGCTTAAATGAAACCGGTGCTCGCTGCTGCTGGTTTTCATGCCTCCTTGGTCATTGCGTTCAAGCTTAAGACGCTGCAGATTAACAAACAGAGGGAGTAACAAGTATAAAGGTAAGAGGTGGAAGAGAGAGAAGATCAAGAAAATATTAAGAAGAACCGAGATCTGGAAGCCGAGCTTCCTCCTTGTTTTGCAGATCTCCTCCTCCGATTACCTACTGATAGCTCACGTCACCGGGTTGATCTCATCGGCGACCACGGGTTGTTACAAGGCTACGGATGCGCCATGCGGATCCGGGGGAGGGTAGGGGAGGGGAGGGAAAAGGGGGGAGGAAGAGGAGACGCGTCCAGACGGGAGGATAAGGAAGAGGGAGGAAGGGAAAGAACAAAGCAAGTGGGTGGTGGCTGGACAAGTGTACGTCACGTGCGAAGCGACCACAACAGACACCGCAAGCGGGGCCCACCATGGCCCCAGAGGCCCCACATGTGAGGTGAGGTGAGGTGAGGAGAGGGGAGGTGAGAGAGGATGATGGCGCGTTCGTTTTCCGGGAAGCTCTGGTGAAAACGAAATTTTTAACGGCAACGGGAAAAAATCAAATTGAACAGGTTTGTTTGGGGGTGTTTTTTCGCTCGAATTTGTCGCCGCTTTGTTACAGATTATTACGGTACTCGGGATTTGTCCCCCACAGTTATGGATGGGCAGCGCAGCTCATGGCGTGCTCGGAATGGTTTTTGGGTCGATTTGTTGTTAGTCACATCTCATCTCGTTTTTTTTTGTTTTGTTTTCGTGATGAAGTCAGGATTATTTGGTGTGATTGTTTGTTTGTCATGCTCTCTATCTAGTTGTTCCCTGTAAATTTGGCTTCGGACTTGGGAGACAGTGAGGCAGTGACAGCGGCCACAAAGTTCTTGAGTGAGCCTGGGGCTAGAGATGGCAACGGGTAGAAACCCGCTGGGTTTTGCCATCCCAAACCCATGCCCATGAACATAAAACCCGCCCACTAAAAAACCTATGACATGTCACGGGTTTAAACTTGTGCTCAAACCCATGCCCACTCGGGTAACAGGTACCCATCGGGTCACCCATGCTCACCATAATTGTACTCGAGACTATGCTAAGGCACAATGCTCATCGTTTTTTTATTTTTCTTTTGTAACATTTTACTTTTGATTTCTAAAACAACTAAATAATAATATTCTCCTAGTCTATTTCTATGGGTATATATACCAAGTGAGTAAAATATATACCAAGATGGAAGAGTGAGTATGATTATTTTGGACCGATATGATTTGCTCCACTACGACGGACCGGGTTTAAAAAACCCGTAGGTTTGCGGATTTGGGTACCACAATCCCAGACCCATGCCCATAAACCCACTGGATCTATCTTTTTACCCATTAACAAACTCATGGGTAGAGAAATTGACTCATACCCTTACCCTAATAGGGTAAAAACCCATCGGGTTTCGGGTACCCATTGCCATCTTGGCATGGGGCCCCTAGCACCAGCTAGTCTAATCTCAACTTAATTCAATCAAGCACCAAGGTAAACAAGGGCAGTCCTTTCTCTTTTATGTTTTTTTTCTTCTTTTAAGGGTTTGATTGGAAAGGCAGAATTTTTTTTCTTTTCTGAGTTATGTTTAATTTTTTATAATATCCACTTACAAACGTAGATATTTACATATACGAGCGGACACTTACTCTTATAAACATACACGCACACACTAACTCCTATAGGCACCTCTGAAAAACTAAGTTGGACTAGCAAATTTCGATGTTGATGAAGTTATTGTAAGAGTCTCGTTATCGACGAACACGTCGTCAAATCACTGAAATAATAACATAGTTAAATTCTAAAAAAATCAAGAAAATTACAAGCACTCATGTCAAAGTTAGAGATTTGAATCCGGATGAATAAGTTCTACGCTCAGTTCGCTGAGTTCTATTTATTTAATCAGGGGCCTACATACAGCCATTTAGATAGGTATGAAATATGATGCAATTAAATGCACACTGTACCAGTGCTTGCTTGCTTTTCTTTCAAAAAGAAAAGCACAATGATATAAGGAAACAAAGCTAAGACTCAATGGTATCTGTATTCTGGACGAACAATCAAGCCTTGTGACAGCTGTACCTTAACAAAAAATTACACAAAAAATAACAGTCCGTGGCATGCTTCTGTGAATTTACTTCGATATAACTTGTAGTCATTGGTTAGAGCCTAGCGCCCATTTAGACTTCAGAATCGCAGTAAAATCTGGCACCTCCAATATACAAAGAATGTTGAATCGCAGTAAAATCCGGCCCCTCCAATACAAAGGATGTTGCAAGGAAGAAGTAATATCTGAAGAGAATCGTCCTTGACATCAAAGAACCATTTCTTCTCGACTGCAATCACGGTTGCCGTTGTGTTGTGCTTGTCAATCTTGTTGCTGTGCTCTGCTCTAATATCAATACTAGCCATGGTTTTAAATAGCGACAACTTTTTTTTTTCAGTAGCTATAAAGCTATAGTGACGCTACGACTGATGGCATTTTTATAAAAGACATGAAAAACACTAGTAATTGATGTGGAAAACATGACAACTATGAAATTTGATTAACACAAATATTTTTCTAAGGTTCCACAAGTCTACGTAACATTGCCAATATGATATTACAACATGTTTCATGAAACACTAATGTTTAATTGTCCAAAATAACAAATTAGTAGCAAATGAAAGTAAGAAATAACTATAAATTGTCACTGATATGTCCTGTGAGCAAAATCTAAAATAGTGCTGCTATTTGAATGCTAAAGCTCTGCAACTTAGTGGCGCTACAGCGAACAATAGCGGTCAAAGTTGGCATAGCGGCACAAACAACAATAGCTTAGCTCCCTCCAGCCGCTATAGCCCGCTATTTTTCCCATGATGCCAACAGCAACCTGAAAGGACCAAAAGGGTAAGAAAATCAGGGGAAAACTTAACAGTGTAGAATAGCTGGGCACAAAACAAAGGCAAAAATGCTGCGATGTTATCATTTCTGAAAATGATATGGTATCAAACAACAGTATAGCTTCATGACAATTGACAAGTAAGGTCTGCATGCACCATAGCATATTCTTTGAGGTCTTCAGACTTCATTTCAGTAATCCTAAATGTGGAAGGAAGGTATTTCATAACACCACTATCAAGTATCAGCACATGGAGCAACCTGGCTGCCTCAAGGAAATGGAGCAAAGATAGCAAACTACATGTGAAATGCTTCTGACTCCTGGTGTTACTTCTGCAAGAACTCCTATATGTACTAAAAAAATGTCTATACCTGCTACCAAAAAAAAGTAAGGATGGTTATTCATGAGACATATGCCATGGACAGCACTATACTATAATGAGGAAGTTCATGTGCTAAATTTAGCCAGCAATTTTGTTCCCCACCACACAAATTATACTGAGCAAAAGAACATAGTCAATACGTGAAAGTGGTCAACTACAGTATATCATTAGTATAACACACTCTGCATATTCACATTATACACCACAGTGCTTACAGTATAAGTTTTCAAATACAACAGAAGAATAGGTCGTTTCTAAGCTGCCAATATAATCTCCTTATGCAGTATGCATATCATTGTCAGTTGGATACCAAGAATTCATTCTTAATTCCTTGAGTAAACTTTTCTTTTATCTTCATGTAAATTATGGGCAGCACACAGATAGACAATTGGTTGGCAAGAGTAGTTAAGAATCCCCAAATCGATTGGTTGTGGAATTACAGTTTTTTTCGCGAACACGCAACTTTGGCGCGTTTTTCATTAAGAGGAGGTAAAGCACAGTTACAAGAGTTGTAGGTGTTGAGCAACTGGATATTAGGCAATGTACATATGATATGATTATATAGTGTATACTATATACTCCATCAAACATTCCAGCAATTCAGACTACTGTTAGTTCGTAAAACTATAAAATGTTGATTGTTGAAAAAAGAAAAGAAAAGGAAAAAGCATATTAAATTACACTAACTTTTGTTTAGAAAATAATATTGCCCCATGGAAGGACTCCACATTTCTTCAAGGCAGGCAGAGAAGCATTGTGAAATTCTTTAGACAATCCTCAGCCAACCAGTTTGGAAGCAAACATCTATAATTGATCACCAAAGTGTACTTGCAATGCATGATGTCATGCACAGTCGGCTAGGCCTTATGGCCCGGGTCGATAGTATTAGAGGCCTATTAGGGTTAGGGTTGGAGATAAGATTAGCCATCTTCCTTAGGAATTAAGTAAGCATCCCTATATAGGGAGAGGAGATGTATCAATCTATTAGGGGCAGCGCCCTTCTATCCCTGCCCCTGCCCTTGTCATCTGGCTGCCCATGGACCAGGCAGGTAGTATGAGAGGCCCATTAGGGTTAATCGGCAGCCCATGACATGTGATGAGACTCTACTGTGCTTTTCAGCCATTCTGAGGATGTAAAATAAGCATAGCCGGTCTATGGAAAATGTGAGTCTACATAGGATTGCATGGTTATTGAGAAGTCTAACAAAGTTTAGTAGAACTCTTTGGGTCAATCACTAAGTTTAGTAGAACTCTTAGTGCAAATCAGTCAAAATATCTCAAGGACTGCATGGTTCCCTATGCATGCGTTGGAATTTCAAGTTCTCGTTTCTCCGAAACATCTACATGTGTGAAGTGTTTGATGCCAAATAGCACCTAGCGCTAACAGCACCTCAATACCAAGGTTTCATGGTGGAATTAGAAATGAGTTACTCAAAACTATTTCTATGGGTAGTGATAACTGGAGACTAAGCTTACCATCTTGCATTTTAGTCTTCGCAATTTCAAAGATGTTATCATGTCATTGCATGACTGACATTGCCTTGTAGCTTGCGTTCAAGCTCCAACTCCTTGTCTCTTACCTCTAGCTCCAAACGTTTATTCTCAATCATCATTCGTTCATTTTCCAACCTCATCTTCTCTAGCTCTCTGTCCTTCTTCTTACTAAATATCTCCCACTTAAGACGTTGCTTTGCAAGCTCCAATGCCTCAACTTCAATTTCCATGCGCTGTTTCTCAATCTCCGCAGACTGTGCAGCCAAGTCTTTTTGCACCAAAGTCAAGTTAGTTCCATCTGGAAAAGCTTTGTTGATGTCCACTGTAATGTTATGGGGATCAGATCTCCTACTACAGTCATGTGAGCTGGAAGAGTTGCCGAGACCTACATCCTCCATATCCGCAGCCATGTACCGCATTCTTTTATGCACGGGTAGGGTCCCCTTATTGACATGCACCATGGGATGCTCATCATCATTCTCTTCCTCATAATCAGTATGTGCACTTTCATCATCTTCATCAGCATCTCCACTTGCTCTCTTCCTTACATCATGCTCATCTTTACACTTAAGAGCAAGCTGCAATGAACGCTGAAGTGCAGGATCTTCAGGTAAACTGAACCGATTATTGTTGTGATAGGAGCACATCTCTTCATAGAACAAGTGCTTAGAGCTCAATATCTTCCTCGCATCATCTTTCATCTTATCTGAGAGATTAGTCATGCCATCCAGAAGTTCCGGATTCGCCACAACTCGGCAAGAGGTACCTCGACCAAGGATATCAGTAAGCCTTTTATACCTCTTATTTAGGTCATTGAACTTATCCTCACACTGCTGCGGCGACACGAGGCAGCCTCGCTCGCCCATGACTTTTGATATGGCCTTCCACTTGCCTTTCTTCTGCATCATCGCACAGCTTCTCCTACCACCTCCTAAATCAGCTCCTGGATCCTCCCCGGTGTATGATGCTGCAGTAATTAAAAGCCTAACCATCGAATCAGTCCACTTCATCCGATGCCATGCAGAACCCTTCTTTCCCTTGCCTGTCTGGCTATCAGTGGCATCCTCGTGCACACCATGCTCCTCATCATCGCTCATGCTGTTCTTTGGGTGCTGCTGGTGGTGGTGATGGTGATGGTGGTGACTGACCTTGCCGTGCTCTCCGAATTGGAATTCAGGCAGCTGATCCGAATCTGTAACCTGGTTCAGACAAATGGGGAAATTGCCAGGCATCTGAGAGTGGTTGAAAGCCTGGTTTCCAGAGCTTGGTGCAGGCATTTGCATATGGCTGTGATGATGCAAGTCCAAATTACCATAAGATGTTCCTTGCATCGAGCTTCCAGAGGGTAGGTTATTTCCTTCCATTGTGCCAAAAAGGATAACACAGTCATTAATACACCCTCAAAAAGATCACGCATTCATTAATACTCCCTCAAAAGGGTCATGCAGTCATTAATACTCCCTTTTAATAATACCATGTACAAACAAACAGTTGAGCACTTCTTATTTGTCTTCCAGCCCCACCCCTGAAGAAAAATAGTTCAGGCTTAGTGTTGAGCAGAGCAGACTGCACATATGAGATATGACTAAGTGAGCACTCCAACAAGACCACAAATTACTCCATGAATCCAGAGAGTCATTCTAATCAAAATCATTCAAATTATGCTTCGGGACTCAAATGACTATCCATTACATTAGTAGCCTATCAGAGGCACCTAAAAGCAATGCACACTCAGCAGAACCCCGTCTCTAGTATGTGAATTTATACAAACCATGAGCTCACCCTAGCAGGGGCGGACCCAGTAAAGGACATGGGTGTACACATGTACACCCAATAATTTTTGCAAAGCAATCGAAGCTAGTAGGCATAATAACTAGATTCAGATCCGATAGTATGTTAGGGTTCTGGCGCCCGGTTTTTACCTACTAAGCCCATTTCGTTAAGGTTTGGGCGCACAGCTTCGCACAGCAGGAAGGGAGGGCAAGGGGAGGGAATACCTGGCGTCCTGGTGGTGCTCGTCGCCGGCCAAGGTGGCGAATGGCGAAGTGGGACAGCAGCGACGGTCGCGGGGACACCGGAGCTGCAGAGGGCGGACGCCGCGCCGGAGCTGGTCTCGAGGTGGCTGGGCCCCAGGTGGTGCTCGACCGAGCGCAGTCTCCTCTCCGGGTTGCGGCGCGGCGAGCGGATGGAGGAGATCGGCCGGGCGAGACGAGTTCAGGCGGCGGACCAGCAAGGGTCGGAGGCAAGCAAGCAAACAGTGGCGGATTTAGAACTAGCCGGCCAAAATGGCCGACCGCGGCCGCGCTTCGCCTGGTTGGTAGCGCCGTGTGCGCCGCCGCACCCCCACACGGACTCACGAAGAATGGGTATTTTTTTATTAGAAAAAAAAAACGCGCAAGTGTGCAACTACCTGCTCTCTTTGTCCGGTGTGGTTGTCGTCCGGAAAACGTCTCTGTCACGGGAGTAGCTGATTTGTAAAAACTTTTCGTCATAAATAAAACTGCCTGTAATTACAGGTGAGTTTTGTCTACGTACATACAGTCGCATACTGCATACTCTCTTTATCCCCTATATATATCGGTCGTTCTAGCAGTATGTCTAGATTCACACGAGGCTCTATGTATCTATTTGTACACAACCTATGTTCAGGTTTAGAGATTCTTTGATGTCCTTAGGACCTTAATACAAAGTCAAAACGACATACAGTATATATTAGGACAGAAAGAGAGTATACCACTTGCTTTGGTTCAGATAATCACGGACTTAACTATTAATACTACAAACTCTGTGAGCTTTGAATATTTCTCAAAAAAATCCTAATTTTTATTAAAAAAATACCATAAGAAGCCTGTGCACAAATTTAGAGACGAGAGTAAGAGGAACCATAACCCGTTTGCCACCGTGACAGTCTGTCCATATATAAATGAAATTTTCAAAGGCGACGACAACTGAAGTGTCGCCACAGGAACTAACGATGTCTGCCAGATCATTGTTTTGCTATCAGCCTTTCATATCCACTATCAAATATTTATCACCATCAAACATACCCAATGCTTGAAAGTTCGGCAAATGTCTTGGCAGCGTAAGAGAACTGTTGGGGATTTTGACCATCAAAATTATACGTCAAAAATACGTTGGCGGGAGTCAAGAGCCAAGGTGAAATTTCAACTTCGCTTAGGACAAACCAAAGAAGCAAAGAAATTAATAATTTCACCTTCGCTCAGGACAAACAAAAGAAACAAAGAAATTAAAGAACGAAGATGGACTATGGACTTCGCTTGAAGGCCAATGAAGTTTAGCCAGTAATAATACGTGCAACGTGAAACAAAGACTTCATTCAACATGCGAAGTCAACAAAATTCAAGATAATAGAACATATAAAATGAAGCAGTTTGCTGGTGGACACTCTATTTCTTGTCAAATTTGCTAATAGACATCGTACACAATAATTTTCTTAATAGATATAAAGTCATATAAATATCTGAAAATTATACTATAAAATCTTCTACACTCTATATGACAAGAATTACATGGTAAAATATTGTTTTGCACTAAAATAGCTATTTTACTTCTCTTCATAAATAAAAAATATAGCATAGTTAATTTTTTTCATATATTTATAGAACATTAAATTTTTTGAGAAAAATCCTAGAATACATACATCATCAAATCATTACTATGCTAAAAATATCAGGCCGAAATACGAAAGTTTGCTGAAATGTCCTTTAGTTTATTTAGTGCTATAGGGTTGTTATTCTATTTTATAGAGTTGGCCAAACTTAAAAAAAGATATTTGACTCGTGACAAGTTTAGAATTTGATTTATTTGAAGATGAAGAGAATATTTCATGGGGTGATGTTATATAGAGAAATTTGACCTAAGGCAAAATTAAAATGTCCTACATTTAGGACAAAGTGGGAATAAGAAAATTGGCCCGACCCATGACCATTACTGGATATGATATGACAACAAGCCAAACAGAGGCCCAACTTCGCCCGCAACATTACTAGAGTGTAGTTCACATCAGAATAGAGCTGCAACAAACACAGGGCAAAGTTGGATTATGCTACAACCACTCACCCAATGCTCTGGTAGTGGTACCCAGAAATAAGTCCCCAATCTGTTAACTTTTTTATATATAAAACTGATAATCTGTTAACATTGTCCTTTCTACCATGAACAACAGAAACGCTAAGATTACAATTTCGGATCACCAGTACCGCTGATGAGCTTGAACACCTCATGACAATCACTGCACATCCTCAAGTTCTTCATCACCCTTATGGTCATCCCCTTTGGGACGACTAACAAAGCGAAACCTAGAGCCAGAATCTCACCGTGCAATCCAACCATCACACCTTTCCCTTCCTCCTCACCATCTTTGTGCGCATCAGATACTCTAGCACTCCCTAATCTCCCTATGTAACCTCTCTCCCTCATCTTACATTCCAATTCATCTAGCAAAATCTCAACTTCATCTGCCCACGCGCCAGCGCATGATATCGCACCAGCATAGAACACATAGGGGGTATCTTTTACTCCAATCCAGCTGCACCCGGATCCTTCCATATGCCACACAACCTCATGCTCGATCGCACAGCAGCAACGTTATCGATCTGACCGGCTGAAACATATGCATTTGACATCACTACCAACCCAGCTGCTACATCCTGATGGTTATTGAACTCAGACACCCTCTGGGCAGCCATGGTTGCTAGGTCTATGCGTTATATGTCCGGCAAGCTGACAACAAAGAATTCCACAGCAAGAGGGCATCGTTGCCTTCAAGCTGCGCCTCCTTGGCAAGCTCAAATGCCTCCTCGAGCCGTCCTGCCCGGCCGAGCATGTCAACCGCAGATGTGTAGTGGTTGGGGCATGGAGCAACGCCATATTTGCTCTGCATAGAGCGGAGGAGCTGAAGGCCGGTGTCAACAAGACCAGAATGGCTGCAAGCATGCATGACACCAAGCAGAGTGACATCATTTGGATGCACACCTAAAAGCCCTAGTTTGGTTTTGGTTAATTGATGAAACCTATTTGGTCTAATCCTAGTGTTTGCCTAAGTGATTTTGTAGATTTTTAATTAGGCTATTCACCCTCCTCTAGCCAATTCGGACCTTTCAACACCTTGATCTACCATCTCGTTAAACAAAGCAAGCGTGCATCTCCGGTGGCCGTACTTTGCTGCAGCAACGATGATGGAAGTGTAAGTGACGACGGACGGCTGTTTGATCCTGTCAACGCACTTGCCGATGCCCAGACGGGCATTACCTGCGCAGGCGCTCACGACGGTCGCCAGCATGAAGTAGTTGGGTGCCACGCCGTTGTCGCCACGCGTCCTGAGGTCAGCGAAGAGCCAGATCGACTCGTTCCCGAGCGCATTCTGTGTGTACACGGCCAGCATGGCGCCCCACAACACGGCGTTCCTTGCCGGTGCGGCCATGGCGTCGAACACCGCACGTGCGTCCTCGACGGTGCCGGCCTTGTCGTACATGTCGAGGAGCGCGGTGGCGACTACGGCGTCATGCGCGCACCCGGCGACCTCCGCCTAGGCTTCACCTGCCGACCGAGCTCCGCGTCCGCGAGGCGCGCACACGTGCAGGCGGCCGTCGAGAAGGTGACGGAGTTAGGACGCACGCCGCTAGACCCCATGGCGCCGAGGAGGGACACGGCGTCCCGGGGCCGGGCGACAGCAGCGTACCCGGACATGAGCGTCGTCCATGAGACGACGTCCCGGTCCCGTATTCCGTCGAACAGGTCGCGGGCGCGGCCCATCGCGCCGTAGCGGCAGTAGGCGGCGAGAAGATGGTTGCAGGAGGCGAGGGGGGACGCGATGCCGGCCTTGACGAGCTTGGCGTGCGTGGCGGAGACGGACGCGAGGTCCGAGGCACCGCGCAGGAGGTGGATCAGCACCGGCTCGAGCGCGGCTGCTGGGGACGAGGGCGATGCCATTGGGAGTTGGGACGCGTTGTGATGGTCGCTGCGGCAGACCCACCAGTAGAGCTGGGTGGGGTGGTCGCCCAGGTAAATCGCGGCTCTAGACCCCCACCCCTGGCCATCGGTCTCATGTGGTGACGCGGACGTGTCATGCGAAGGAAAGAAGCGTCCACAACGACACGGCCGAGGTTGAAGACGACGAGAGCTCGCTCTGATTTAGTTATTGGGTCGAGTGCCGAGTAAAACTACTGGAAAATCCTCAAAAAAAAAAACGACGTCACCTTTCTGTTTCTACTCAACTTTTTTTCATTTGATTTTTTCAACGGGTTGGTATTTATTTTTCTTTTTGATTTGTTAATGTACATATTTCATTACATAACCCTCTACGCCACACGTTAGTGCGAAGTGTTTTTCAGCTGGATCTAGTACCTCAGCTTAACATTTCTGCGCCAGTTAACCTTACGACCTGTTTGTATCCATTAACTGATAAAGATAGTTATTATTATCTAATTTGGCATAACTAGTGATATAGTTACTATGAGTTTCAACTAATAACTATCTAGTCCACGGTCATACATGTTTGCCTCCGATCCAGACTTGACCTCACGTTTCACATTTGGAGGAGAAAGCAAATACGATTCGCTTTATCAGCCACACGACGGTGATCCGACAAAAGATAACGAGCCAAGCCACAAAGGCATCACATGAACAAGGACAGGCAACGCTCAGCAGATGTAACAAGACACCACTAACGGGTCTACCCTTGGAGTGACAGGATCAACAAGGGCACTGATATGATTACAACTCAGAAACTCACATAAAGAAAGATCACGCAAGAAATCATGAATTAACTGGGCAATGCCGTAAAGATCATATCCCAGAATGAATGTACAATAGAAATGATAACGAGTCATCCGAAAACTATTACAGAACATGCTACTAGATAGTTCAATATTCTTTACCACTGGCACCAAACTTGCCATCACAGCCGAACTCCAAAACACAAGTGTATGAATCAGCAACCGGTCGACTATAGCAGCCACTGAACATATTAAGAGTCTTAAAAGTACATGATTTTGACCCAACCAATAAATTCAGCAACATCGCTCAATGGAACCCCAGCAATCTCAAACACAGTAGCTTACATGGCAAGGTCTCGACAAAAGAACAGCCCCAATAAAGTAGAAAGACAATGAATCCAGGGCTTAGAAGCACTTCCGGTGAACAATTGCTGGGCCTGACTCATCATACTCGCCCTTTGAGATCCACATCTGCCAATACAAACATCAAATCATACTGTTAGTATACTGACAAAAAAAAGCCCTAGTGCAACATAGAAATACTTGGTATTTGAGCAACAGAGAAGTGTAATATTGACCTGTTGGAAGGTGCTAAGGGAGGCAAGGATGGACCCTCCAATCCAGACACTGTATTTCCTCTCAGGCGGCGCCACAACCTTGATCTTCATACTGCTTGGTGCAAGGGCAGTGATCTCCTTGCTCATGCGGTCAGCAATACCAGGGAACATGGTTGAGCCACCACTGAGCACAATGTTACCATAGAGGTCCTTCCTAATATCCACATCACACTTCATGATGGAGTTGTAGGTGGTCTCATGGATTCCAGGCGATTCCATACCAATGAAAGAAGGCTGGAAGAGGACCTCAGGGCATCTGAACCTCTCTGCCCCGATGGTGATCACCTGCCCATCAGGCAACTCATAGCTCTTCTCCACAGAGGAGCTGGTCTTGGAAGTCTCCAGCTCCTGCTCATAGTCAAGAGCCACATAAGCGAGCTTCTCCTTGATGTCCCTTACAATTTCCCGTTCAGCAGTGGTGGTGAAGGAGTAACCCCTCTCAGTGAGAATCTTCATCAGGCTATCAGTGAGATCGCGCCCAGCAAGATCAAGACGAAGAATGGCGTGCGGGAGCGCGTACCCTTCATAGATTGGCACGGTATGGCTCACACCATCACCAGAGTCCAACACAATACCTGCAGGAACAACAACAAGCTCAGTCCAGCTGAGACAGAAGAACCTCACATTGCACAATGCACGTACATGAAAACAGATAAATCCAGTTCAGTTAATCACCTGTCGTGCGTCCACTGGCATAGAGGGAAAGCACGGCCTGGATGGCGACATACATGGCGGGCACGTTGAAGGTCTCAAACATGATCTGGGTCATTTTCTCCCTGTTGGCCTTGGGGTTCAGCGGCGCCTCGGTGAGCAGCACGGGGTGCTCCTCGGGGGAGACACGGAGCTCGTTGTAGAAGGTGTGGTGCCAAATCTTCTCCATGTCGTCCCAGTTGCTGACGATACCGTGCTCGATCGGGTACTTGAGGGTGAGGATACCCCTCTTGGACTGGGCCTCATCGCCGACATAGGCGTCCTTCTGTCCCATCCCCACCATCACACCGGTGTGGCGCGGACGCCCGACGATACTCGGGAAGACAGCCCTCGGAGCGTCATCACCGGCGAAACCAGCCTACACAGCACACAAGCAACACTCCAGGGTCAGCACCGGGAATGCCCGGAAACAGATTGACGAATGCCCGGAAACAGATTGACGACAGATTTGTGTGAAGCGATGAGAAGGAGCAGCACGAACCTTGACCATGCCAGTGCCATTGTCGCAGACAAGGGGCTGGATGTCCTCGCCGTCAGCCATCTGGTCAGTGATTCTGTCATGCATCACACGGATTCAAGCATGAGAAGGCTACTCCGACTAATCACTAGAACAGAACCTGTGTGTTCAGCCCACCAACGGCAGTCCTGCTGCGCAACTTCCGCAGGAAATTCAAACTAATCCTGCTGTAGTTTGGACTAGTTTCCCCCATAAACCATTTCTTTCAAATCCTAACTAACACAAAGTTCGGGAAATCAACCGCGGCTCCCAGCTACAACCTCCGCCCGCGCAGCGAATGTAAATCCGCGACAAACTAGGCGGATCGGAGCGCCCGTACCAGCAGCAACACGGATTTGGTCGGGAACTCGGGTTCGAGTCTCGCCCACGGCAAAGAGCGAGATCCACCGCGGAACAAACAACACGAAAGGATAAAAAAACAAACAAACAGAGGAAGGCGGGGGCTTCCTTACCAGCGGCAAGGGGAAACGCCGACCGATCCGCGGAACGGGGCCGACGGCGAAGGGCAGCGGGAGGGAGGTTTGGATCTGGATGGCGGCGTGCTTGTCCCGCAGGACTGGGGTGGTGGAGTTTTATATGAGGGATCCCGGGGAAGGGAAGGGGGATGCCGGATGCGTGACGTGGTCCGTGACCCCACGGGGGGATACGGTTCCAACCAAATACGAGGCCTGCATTTTTTTCCCCATGCCTCCAAACTGGTTTCAAAATATTCAGCCTGTATTTCGATTTGGCTCAAGGGGGTGTTTGGTTCCCACTCCGAGTTTAGCCACTAAAGTTTAGTCACTTTTAGTCGCTAAAGTTCCAAACACCCCCACTAAAAGTCACTTTTAACACTACAACTCTAGTCACCTCCACTAAACTTTAGTGGCTAAACTCTAGGGGTGGGAACCAAACACCCCCTAATATCACCAATGTCCATGTTCTTCATAGCATTCACTAATTGAGATCCTCTCACATCATCAAGATTTTCTTCTTGTTCTTGTGACCCATTGGTTTCATCAAATTCCACATCATGAACCTCTTCCAAATGACCACTTCCCAAATTCCATACTCTGTATGCTTTGCTAGTTGTAGAATAACCAAGCAAGAAACCTTCATCACACTTCTTCTCAAATTTGCTCAATCTAGTGCCCTTCTTGAGAATATAACATTTGCAACCAAAAACCCGAAAAGTATGCAATATTGGGCTTTCTTCCATTCAAAAGTTCATATGAGGTCATTTCCAACATAGGATGGCAATAGAGTCTATTGATGTAGTAGCAAGCCGTGTTGATTGCTTCAGCCCAAAAAGAATGACTAACATCATATTCACTCAACATTGATCTAGCCATATCAATAAGAGTTCTATTCTTTCTCTCTACTAAGCCATTGGATTGAGGTGTGTACTTGGGAGAAAATTGATGTTTAATGCCATATTCATCACATAATTCATCAACTCTAGTGTTCTTAAATTCACTACCATTGTCACTTCTAACTCTCTTGGTAGTTGTTTCAAATTCATTGCAAACTCTCTTGACAAAAGATTTGAAAGTTGAATATGCATCACTTTTATCACTAAGAAAGAACACCCAAGTATATCTAGTGAAATCATCCACAATGACAAATCCATATTTGTTGCCTCCAATACTTGTGTAAGTAGTTGGTCCAAACAAGTCCATATGCAACAATTCAAATGCCTTACAAGTACTCATGATGCTCTTTTTAGGATGAGTGTTTCCAACTTGTTTGCCGGCTTGACATGCACTACATAACTTGTCTTTTTTAAATTCAACATCTTTCAAGCCTCTAACCAAGTTATGCTTTACTAGCTTGTTTAATTGTTTCATGCCAACATGACCAAGCCTTCTATGCCAAAGCCAACCCATACTAGATTTAGTGAGCAAGCATATTGATAATTGAGTTTCACTAGCACCAAAATCAACCAAGTAGAGGTTCTCATATCTAAATCCTTTGAATACCAAGTTAGAACCATCTACACTTATGATCTCTACATCATCAACACCAAATATGCATTTGAAACCAAGGTCACAAAGTTGAGCTACTGACAATAGATTGAAGTTCAAGCTCTCTACTAGTAGCACATTTGAAATACTCAAGTCATTTGATATTGCAATCTTACCAAGCCCCTTTACTTTGCCTTTGCTATTGTCCCCAAAAGTGATAGAATCATAGTCATTGTCACTTGATGAGATAGAGTTGAACATTTTAATATCACCGGTCATGTGTTGAGAGCACCCACTATCGAGAACCCAATGCCTTCCTCCGGCTTTATAATTAACCTACAAAACAATTTAATGTTTCTTAGGTACCCATACTTGTTTGGGTCCTCCAAGGTTAGTGACCAAGCTTTTGGGCACCCAAATAGCCTTCTTCTTTGGGCCAACCATGGGTGCACCAATGTACTTGACCTTGATACCATTCTCACCTTTAGCAAGCATATAGCAAAAATCAAACATAATGGAAGATGCAAAAGTTTGTTTCTTCATATTGTTCTTGCAATGGTTTTCTACATGCCCAACTTGCTTGCAACTAGAGCAAAACCGACCATTGTTCCTCACAAAGCTAGCTTTATGAGTAACAAAGGCCGCCTTGCCTTTCTTGGGGGTGTATCCCAATCCCTCTTTTGCATGAGAGAACCTTTGGTTACCCAAGCACTTTAGCAAGCGGGCATCACCACCATATGCATTACCTAAAGCAATAGTGAGCTTATCTACCTCTTTCTTTAAGTTATCATTCTCTACCATTAATGTAGCATCACAAGTAAAATCATCACTAGGTGAGGTAGAAGTAGATATTGATGTGCTACATGAAGGATTAGAAGGTGACATAACAATAGGTTTGTAAAAAGATTCATCAATTATATCACAAGTTAATCCCACATCACATGATACAACAACCTTTTCCTTATTTTCACTAAGGAGCAAAGAGTGAGCTTTTTCAAGCTTAGTGTGAGCCTTCTCAAGTTTCTCATGGTCTTCCTTTAGACTCTCATGAGATGCACTTAGCTCATTAAAGGATTGTTCAAGATCTTTTAACCTTTTAGACAATTCTTTACACTTCTTGCTCTTAGATCTAATAAGGTATTCGGCTTGTTCTAGCATGTCCATAAGTTGTTCTATACTAGGTTCATCATCATCATCACTAGCATTAGCATATCACTGGGCGCACTAAAAAAGGATGCAAATGAGACTCACATTTAGTGGCACTAGATAACCATTGCAATTAAAGATTTCTCCTCTTTATAGTACGGTTATCTATCCTAAATCCGGTCACACTCTCTATAGTGTCTTGACCGATAAAACAAATATCCAATTTTATACCTGAACCTTGAGCCCATAGGATTTTGTTCTCTTTATTCTTTTCCAAGATGGAGCACACGGATATCATCTTTTTATTCACCTCCACCACCATGATAATTCTCTAACTCCATCACTTGGTGGTGTGTACCAACCTATCTCATACCACAACACTCGTTGCAATAGTTAGTACACATAGGTGTCATCAATTATCCAAACCAAACTAGAGCTTTCAGAGCTGAAGGCCGATGTCAACAAGACTAGAATGGCTGTAAGCATGCATGACACCAAGCAGAGTGACATCACTTGGTGCACACCTTGATCTACCATCTCGTTGAACAAAGCAAGCGTGCATCCCCAGTGGCCGTACTTTGTTGCAACAACGATGATGGAAGTGTAAGTGATGACAGATGGTTGTTCGATCCCGTCGAAAACCTTCCTTGAATACTCGTAGAACCCGCACTTGGAGTACATGTCAACCAGAGCCACTAAAATCACGTCATTGTTTCCATACCCAAGCCGAAGGACAGTGCCATGGACGCACCTGTCGATGCCCAGACGGGCATTACCTGTGCAGGAGCTCACGACGGTAGCCAACATGAAGTGGTTGGGTGCCACGCCATTGCCGCCACGCGTCCTGAGGTCAGCGAAGAGCCAGATGGCCTGGTTCCTGAGCGCATTCTGTGCGTACATGACCAGCATGGCGCCCCACGACATGGCATTCCTTGCTGGTGCGACCATGACGTCGAACACCGCACATGCGTCCTCGACGGCGCCGACCTTGTTGTACATGTCGAGCAGCGCGGTGGCGACGACGGTGTCATGCGCGCACCCGGCGACCTCCGCCTGGGTGTGCACCTGTCGGCCGAGCTCCGCGTCCGTGAGGCGCGCGCACGTGCAGGCGACTGTCGAGAAGGTGATGGAGTTAGGACGCATGCCGCTAGACTCCATAGCGCGGAGGAGGGACACGGCGTCCCGAGGCCGGGCAGCGGCAGCGTACCCGGACATGAGCGTCGTCCAGAAGACGACGTCCCGGTCTCGCATTTCGTCTAACAGGTCGCGGGCGCAGCCCATCGCGCCGCAGCGGCAGTAGGCGGCGAGGAGATGGTTGCATGAGGCGAGGGGGACGCGATGCCGGCCTTGACGAGCTTGGCGTGCGTGGCGGAGACAGACGCGAGGTCCGAGGCGCCGCGCAGGAGGTGGATCAGCACCGGCTTGAGCGCGTGAAAGGTTCTAAATGACTAGAGGGGGTTGAATAGCCTAATTAAAAATTCTACAAAGCACTAAAGCAAAACTTGGTTAGACAACAATATGATGATAAAGCGGGTTTGCTCTAGCTCTATGTCAAATGCAAGCCACTTATATCACAAATCTAGTTATTTATAATCTATATGCACACACAAAGGCTGAGTTGCTACTAGTGAGCTAGCAAGAAATAATTATTTCTTAAAAAGAGCTAAGCTAGCTAAGTAAAGCTATACTACATAAAAGAGCAGTTACTAATAAATATAACTATCACTACACAAATATATAAGAATGTAATACAAGAGATAGAAATATTTACCACCACTGGCAAGAGATAATTAATCGCAATATAAATGCCAAGTGAAACCGGGAGATATCCAAATAGCGAATTTTCTCCCGAGATTCACGTGCTTGCCGGCACGCTACTCCCTGTTGTGTCGACCACACACTTGGTGGTTCGACGGCTAATAGGTGTTTCACAAACGTAGCTCAACAAATGAGCGCCGCAAGAAGCCACTCACAAGTGAGGTTAGCTCAATGACACGAGCATTCCACTAGAGTTTCCTTTCACGAACTTCCGCAGGGAAGGCACAAGAACCCCTCACAAATTTCTTGATTAGGGGCGGACACAATCACCAAATCACCTCACCAATCACAAATCCTCCAACCGTCTAGGTGGCGGCAACCACCAAGAGTAATAAGAAATCCACAATTACAACAATCACCTAGTGCCAAGAAAATGAATCACAAATGCATGCACCTAGGGTTCCATCTCCTCTCATGAGCATGAACCAACCATGGAGATGGAGAGCAAACGGATGGAGGGGATCCTCTTAGAGCTCTCAAATCGATCTATGGAGCTTGCTCTCTCACTTGCTTGCACCTCAAATCAATGGAGTGAGAGAGAGGATTGGAACTCTTTTTTCTCTTCTAGGGTTTGAACAAGAGGAGAATGAAGAGAATGTGCCAAGGATGATTTGAAAAAGAGCAGTACACTCCCTAAAATGTTCAGCTCACCACCCCAACGGTCAGATCTGTGCTCATCCGGATATTCTGGGTAGGGTCACAAATATATCCGAGAAAGGGTTCACTGCATACCCAAACTAAACGAAGCTGGAATATCCGGCTAGGGCCAAAAATTATTCCGAGCAACTCTCTCTTATAAGATGAAAACGGACCACCAAAAATGGACCACTGGAAACGGACCACCGAAAATAATATCCGGCTAGGGCCGAGAGTTATTCCGGTTAGGGGTTCTCTGTTAAGGCGCATGCTTCTCCTTTTTCCCTCTTTTCAAGTGTTATTTTTTCTAAAAGATTCAAAACAAATTAGCACTTGAGATAGCATTTTCCACAAAGACTTTTTAGGGTTAAACTCATCCATCTCACCATGTCACTAAGTGCAACACATATGCAAACAAGACTCACACTTAGTGGCACTAGATAACCATTGTAATTAAAGATTTCCCCTCTTTATAGTATGGTTATCTATCCTAAAATCCGATCACACACTCTATTGCGTCTTGACCGACAAAACAAATATCCTATTTTTATACCTTCACATTGAGCCCATAGGATTTTGTTTTTCTCTTTCTTCTCTCCAAGAAATAAGCACTTGATCAATATTTTGTGGGCATCACATCATGTGTGTCATCCTTGCTCAATCTTGGATGTGAACATAACCTATCTCATTCACAACACTAGGATAAAAGTTAGTCCACATGATTGTCTCAATTACCAAAACCAAACATAGGGCTTTCAATCTCCCCCTTTTTGGTAATTGATGACAACCTTTACAAAGATAGGAATTGAATTTAAAATTCCAAGCTAATAACATACACAAGTGCAAGCTATTAACTTGGTTTGGATTTTGTAGAAACTTCTGGAAGTATATGTTAGCCTAGAGGGGGGTGAATAGGCCTGTAAAAATTCAGCTCGAACAGAGGTGAGATCACAGGGCGGCACTGCCGCTCTATAAGGGCGGCACTATCGCTCTTCAAAAACTGCACAGAAAGGATTGCAATTTTGCAGGCTCGAGCTACTCAGATTAACCAGTGTAATGTATAGAAATAGCTAACGGATTCAGTTCGAAGACTGAATACCACAGAAATCAATAGCTTGTATGGATTGCTTTCATCAACCTAATATTGTCTAAAACTGAGCAAATAACATCAATGAGTAAATAGCACAAGTGACACAAGATTTATCCCGTGGTTCAGCTCACCACCAAGGTTTGCTTACTCCACGTTGTTGAGGTATCCACAAAAGGATGAGCTAGCCACCTAGGCTTGCTCTTTTCCCTCGTTCTCAAGTCAAGAGAGTAAACTCTTGAAGTGAGGGGTGATTTCTTAGCTTCACGAGATGTTTACAAACATCCCAAGGCTGCCACACGAGTTGGCAAGCTCTTGGGCGACGCCTAGCCGGCTAGGAGCAAGCTCCAAGAGTAAAGAACCCTAGCACCGTCGATCAAACGTGAACCAACTGCTCATAGACAATGGGAATCAGTAGATCAGCTCTCCAAGAGTGTTTTGCTGCCTTTTCTCTCAAGTTTCAATGGTGGAAACACTAGATCTTTTGAGGAGGTGAAGGAGCAACAATGGGGCAGAGAGAACTGTGTCTGAGAGCTGTTGCAACGGTCTGAGAGTCGGGAGTTGGAAGAAGGTACCGTTGCAACGTTTCTGGATTGCATTTATACATCTGAATCAGATTCAGATTTGAAGGGCGGCACTGCCGCCCTGGCCAAACAACACTGATGAATCTGAAATTTGGCTGGCTGGTTTGGCTAGGTATGAGGATGTTATTCTGGGATTTTGAGCAAATGGTTCCACAATCTGACAGACTGTTCTAGAATCCCCCTTGATAGTTCGATTTTCCTAAACTCAATATTCAAAGTACAAATGAAATTAAACCTCCATGAGTTTAGGGCCATCCTCTAGACAAACTCTCTGGAAGTCATCTCGATAAATCTCATTAGTCCTCTAATTAGGTGGTTATCAACACCAAAACCCACATAGGGCTTGATTGCACTTACAATCTCCCCCTTTTTGGTGATTGATGAAAACCCAATTAGAGTTTACAAAATATGAAATATAACTCAGATTTTTGAGCCATGGGTGTGGGATTCGCCCCCTGAATATGTGAATTGAGTTTTGAATACTCAAGTTGGTATAACAACACCAATTTTTACATATAGGTGAAATGGGGCCTCCCCCTACATCCATGCCTGTTGTGGGGTGCAATAAACAGTCACAAGAATATATGTGTCGATGTCATGGAAAAGGGGTACCCCAAAACCTCGATCGAGAAAAACATAACCGGGGCCAAGAAGGTAAGCAGCATTACACGACCCGCCAAGCCGAAAGCCCATCAAGAGGAAGTGGGCCACGACGGCCCATAGATCCCAGAAAGACTCCGAGTCAGCACGCACTCTCCGCCTCGCCCGAGCCTCCAGAGCTAGGCCTCGGGCTAAGCGTTATCTCCCCGCCTCGCCCGAGCCTCCAGAGCTAGGCCTCGGGCTAAGCGTTATCTCTTCGCCTCGCCCGAGCCTTCAGAGCTAGGCCTCGGGCTAAGCGTTATTTCTCAGCCTCGCCCGAGCCTTCCGAGTCAAGCCTCGGGTAAGCACCCATTCTCCATCCTGCCTGAGCCCTCCGTGTCAGGTATCAGAATAGAGCATCGAAAGCTTCCTAGCGAAGGAAGCAGGTCACGACTATCCCGTACCTACCACTTGTACGACCCCAGAAGCATTAATTGCGCCTTGTCCACTCCGGTCAAGGCCCGCATGGCTACAACTAGTACACAGTTGATCGTACCACAGTAAAATCAAACTTCAACTGCTTTCCCAAGAAAACAAGCATGTCGTGTGGAGCTATCGCCCCATACCACGCGTTGTACCCCTCTCGAGGACACCCCTCGAGGTATGTACAACGCTATGCCCCGCGTACGGTCCGAAGCTCGACCTCTTCCGTCTGGCCTCGAATTCAACCATGAAGGTCTCGACCGCACCCTCGAGCACGGATCTACCAGGACCGGTCTACACCCCAACAACTCCCAATACGATGTCTCTGCGCACACCGACGCATGGGCATCGTCCTTCACCCCCATCGCCGGGCACATTGCCACAGGACAAGGAGCGTCGCTACAGCGGCACCGACATGACCGGCATCATCATCCCCAACGTCATCAGTAGCGTCATCACCTACGACAGCCCTAAAAACTGTGTAACCCCGTGCCTCCTCTTCGTCTATAAAAGGGGACCCCAGGGATTAGGCTAGGGCAGGTGGGAAGTAGCATTCATGTACACAAGCACTCAATTCCTCAAGTTTCCGTCCATAGTCTAGGGCTCTAGGGCTAGCTCACGGGTCCTAGTTCCTTCCTACACACCCCTGTCCTCTCTCATCCACGCTTGTATTCGCCCTGTACAAGCACTTCGGTGCAAGATAATACAATCTTCCCCCCTGCTAGACGTAGGGCCTTCTCTTGCCTGAACCAGGATAAACCGCTTGTATTCTTCTTGCATCACCATCCGGATCAGGGAACACACACACACAAATTCACTCGTTGGTGTAGACCCCCGGGTTCGAAACACCGACAGTTGGCGCGCCAGGTAGGGGCCGCGCGTGTCTCGACGATTCCCCACAGTTTGTTCCGGATGGAAAATCCCTCTGTGCCACTCCGCTGCGGCACGATGATGCGTTTCGGGAGTCTAGAGTTCATCACTCTAGGCAGCGACTACGACATGGCCCTTCTCCCGCTTACGCAGCCCTTCGCTGCCGAGACCCCTCAGCGCCTGCCCGAGCATATCGGACGCCCAGGATGTCGGACACCCCGCGCCTCGCAGAGGCGTTGGGTGCCGACCGCACCTAGCCATTTCGCACGGACCAAGGTCGCCCCGTCACGTTCCACTAAAGCTTCCCGCCCGCCCGATCCAACGAAACCTTCTGTAAGGGGTTTGGCTTGGGCGGGTCAGGCCGGCCGAGGAACGCCGACGGAACTTCCTCAAATCTCGATGACAAACACTAAGATGCCACCACCGGTGGAGGCGCCGGGCTTACCGGCACCAAGGGCAGGGGCGGCGCTGTCTTCATACCTCTACGGTCTCGACAATACCACTCAAGCCTACTCCGCGATGGTGCGTGCCCACTTCAACAATACTACAGGTCTCCCGGGATGTCACCTGGGACCAACCCTCAACCCTATGACAACGACGGCAACGACCGCGTGCGCTAAGACCATCGACGACGACGATGCATGGGCAAACACAGACTTCTCCGGGCTCCACGATGCAGAAGCGTTACACCGCTTTCTTGCAGTCAGCAACTACTGCTTCGACGACTTCGATGCTAACGAGGACGACCTCCTCGATGACGAGGATGACTACGACCCCATGAGGGCGTGCTTCCACATCGAGCGTGATGGAGTCACCGCCTTGGACAGCGAGACACATAACCCTGACGCAGTCGCTGTGGCAGCAGCAGCGGCAGCTGGGGGAATGCCTTCGGGACGAGGAAATGAACCAGAGGATCCCGTTGATCCAGCCAACCAGCATGACAAATAGGTCGCGCAGATCGCGCAAATTCAGGAGATGAAGGCCCAACTCAACGAGGATCGCCGGTGGCTGAACCAGATCGAGCAGGTCCTTGAGCGAAGCCGTGCCCCGCCGCGCGGTGAAGGCGCTCGAGGTTGGGCTCGAGATGTCCAATGACAGATCGTCGAAGATGAAGTGCCCGAGTTTCCCGCCAAGTGTTTCCCTCGAGCAGGGCAAAATGTTATTGCTGCAACCATGCTACTGCCAAACATGCCCGTATTTGATGATGCATGGCTAAGTAGAAAACACCTCGAGCTCCCAAAGGGTTGAGGGACATCGAGACATGAGCTCTCCTAAGCCTCCGGGTTACGTCGCCAAGGGGTCTTAAGGAGCCGAGGACGTAGCTGGGGGAAGTCCCATGTCCTCTTCAAAAAACCGAGCCAGGGCCTCCCCAGGGGCCTCAACCGCCTTGGTGAACTCCTCGATCTCCCGCTCAGCTTCGTCTTCATCATCCGACAGGACATATCCCTGGCTGACGGCGTCGAAGTCGAGGCCGTCATAGTGGCTGGAGATCACGGCGAAGGCCCGCTTCACCCCAAGGTGCAGGGCGCCGCGCACCTGGTCATTCACCTGTCCCCTCAGGGCGGCCAGACGGCTGGCCAGGGAACTCCCCGACTGACCATCTACAGTCCCAAGGGACGCGCAGGCCTCGGCGACAGCATCTTGTAGGGCTTGGTGATCCGAAGCCTCAGCCTGGTAAACCGACTGCAAGGCGGCCGACGCCTCCTCCACCTCAGTAAGCTTCCCCCTCAGCTCTGCAGAGGATCAACACAACTCGTCAAAAGGTCAAAAAAGCGCGATAAGGAAACCACAAGGTATACGGGACAAAAGGTCACCTTTCACCACCCCTTCCCACTTCTGGGCATCAGTGGCCGAGGCCTCAGCCGATTTCTGAGCCTGCTCCAAGTCCACACTCAGGGCCCGCGCATTGGACGCCTCCTCGGCAGCTTGTGTGCGAAGAGCCTCTGTCGTCTTCTCGGACTCCTCCAGACGCAGCGCCAGATCTTTAGCCTTCTCCACCTCCCGGGCAGCGTGCTCTTTGGCCTCGGCAACCGCGGCGGTCAGGTCTGAACAACGGAGGCTCAACCCGCCTGCCTCGGTACTCTTCTCGGCAAGCTGCTTCTGGGTGCGAGCGAGCTCAGCGCTCGACGTCTGAAGCTGCTCCCAGACGCGGCTCTCCCGACGGAGGAAATCCGACTTAGCCTGGGAGGTCCCCATAAGCCCCTAAGACAGATAATCAACCGAATATTAACCCCCTTTACGACGGAATGGGAAGAAGAGGATCGCCCGAACGAGGGCCCTCACCTGGACGGCCCGGGGGAGGTCCCTTTCCACCAACGTCAAGGATGTCTTCAGCGACTGCATGAGGAGCGAGCCGAGCTGCCAGAGGACGTTCCAGTTTTCGGCCTCGGGGGCGTCGTCGAGGACGAACACCGGCTCGGCCTCGGGATGAGCGGGATCCCTCCACTCCACTCGAGGGCCGCCCCAAGCGGAAGAATAACCTCCCAAGCGGGCAAGGGCCGAGTTTTCGCCCCCTCCGCCAATCGCTGGCGCCGGCAGCCTCGGCGACGCGCTGATAGCCTCGGCGGTGCCCCCACCTCTGCTTCCCCATCTCTTGGGGAAGTCTCGTCGGAAGAGATGTTATGGATCTCCTCCGGCAAACGCGACCCCTGAGGCAGGACATCCGCCCCAGCTTCGGGCGCAATGACCCGGGACGGCTCGGCCTCAGCCGCCTTGGCGGCCTCGACCTCGACGGTCGAGGCTCCCAGGGCTCCCTCGTCGAGCGGCGCCCCGGAAGCAGGGGCCTCCTCTAGCTCCCCACCGGAGACCGAGGCCCCCTGTGGGAACTCGACGACTTCGGGGGCGACGGCCAGCCCGCCAGACCCCGGCAGTGGTAGCGTCGCAGACTGTGCCACCATCGTGCCGGCGGAGGAGGTCGCTCCCACTTTCAGCGCCTTCCAGGGGCGGAGGGATAGCGCCTCTGCGGAACGCTTCCTGCTGAGACAGGGGAAGAAAGATATGCGTCATAAAGAAAAACCCCTACATAAACAAACACAGGAAGGGTAAGCGACGATTTCTCACCCAGCCCTCGGAACCCTCCTTGCAGAGGGCATGGATGGGGTCTGCTGTCGCGGTGTCCCTGCTGGGGGAACCCTGCGCGGGGGAGGTGGGAGCTCCGTCTCAGGGATCTCCGTCGAAACCCCCACTGACGGTGGCGACAACGGACCCTGATCGGACCTGCCACCCCCGCGGGGCACAGAAGCCTCGCCACCCGCGCCCAAGGCAGAAACAGAGCTCTTCCCCGCCGACTGCGCCCCGGACGCACCCATCACAGGGCTCTCCAACCGAACCGGCGAATGGTCCGCGTCTGGGAACCCCGCCAGGGGCTCGGAGTCCCCCTCCGAACCCTCCTCGTCGTCATCATCAGAATCCTCCTCCGAGGGGGAGGACTCTTCCGGCTCGCCATGGAGCCTCTGTTGCCGCCGACGCTTCTCCAGGTCATCATGAGCCTTCTGACGTTTAGCACACCTGGTGTTCCTATCGTCCTTCCTCTTCTTCTTCTCCTCACACAGGCGTCGTCTCTCCTCCCTTTCCTCGGGAAGGGGAGGCTTCGAGGCGCTGACCCCCCGTAGACCCTACAGAAAGAAGGGTAAGGACCAAACACAAGAAAAGAAAGCTCCGTGGCAACGCACCCAAAAGGATCGATCCCCTTACCAAGCTGATGTACCCATGGAACGGGCGCATTGGAATACTGAGCAACTTGCTCGCATCCGTCACCTCCTTTACCGCGTCCCTCGCCCGATGAACGAGTTCGGGATGGGCGGGCGATGACACCCTCATCTGGCACTCCCGCAGGAGAGGCGCGTCATCCCTCATCTTGGCCATGATCAGGGGCCGGTTCATCAGCGGCAGCACGCACCGCTGGTGGAACCAGGCCACGACCATCCCGGCCGTAAGACTCGCCTTCCGTAGCCTCAACAAGGCCTCGAGTAGCGGGTCGAGCCGATTCTGCCTCTTGTCAACGATGCTGTAGTTCCAAGAGTCCGTCCGCGACTCAATGACGCGGCCGGTGTATGCTGGCAGCAGGCCGTCGTCGTTGCGAAGGTAGAACCAGCCCATACGCCAGTCCCTGTTCGAGGTGGCCGCTTGGGACAGGATGTACATGCTCGCCCTATGCTGGCGAACGCAGAGCATGCAACTCCCCACCTCATCAACCTCCGACCATCCGAAACCGCCTTCGTGAAGAGTTCACCCCGGAAGAGGTGAATCCAGAGCTCCCAGTGGGGCTCAATCCCCAGAAAACCTTCGCAGACGGTCACGAAGATGGCCGCCTATGAAATGGAATTGGGGGCGAGGTGGTGCAGCTCGAGCCCATAGTAGAAAAGAAGCGCCCAGAGGAACCGGCCCGCCGGCATTCCGAACCCGCGCTCGTGGAAGGCGATGAAGCTGACCACATAACCATTTTGTGGCCTCGGCTCCTCCTCCTCCGGACCGAGAGCGATCCACTCCGGCCTATCAGAGCCGGATAAGACTCGAAGGAGCCCCTTCTGCACCAGCTCCGCTAGCTTCTCCGGGGTGGCGACGGAGGCGCCCCACGGCTCAGCGGCGTCGGCCATCCTCAACGACAAAGGAAGAGGCGCAAATATCGCGAAGGGACAAGGTCGCTCAAACTCTCTCTCTCTCTCTCTCTCTCTCTCTCTCTCTCTCTTTCCTTTCCCTTTCCTCTCAACCCACTACTCCGCCGCTGGCCTGGTCTCCCCTTCTTTTCCTCTGCTCTTGAGTAGCTGGACGGAGGAGGAAGGTGAACGAGTAAGGGGGACAAGCGAATGAGGAAAGAAACCGCTTCGAAATCCCCAAGGGACGAATTTATAGGGTGAAAACCAACGGCCAGATCCTGGTCAGTCACTATTCACACGCATTTAATGCGGGGCACACCAGAGATCTCATGATTACAGAAATCCCCTCGATACGAGTGCTCATGCAAGCATTAAATACCCGAGCGTGGGTCCCAGCACATGGCCGCAACCGGCGCCGCCCACGCCCCCATGAAAGCCACCTAAAAAGGCGTGCCCACCACTCCAATGAAAAAGGTAACCTACCTCCGACTCCTTCGGCGAAGGATCCCAGGGCACCGAGCCCATTACGTTCCAGGGGTTCGGAGGCTGGCCCCTCTGAGGGTTCGACAACCACCCCAGGATAACAGAGTTAGGGACGACTTCAGATGCGCCTATCGCATGGCCCGAACCGAGCCTGAGCTCGACCGCTCAGGGCATCCAAAGTCGTATCCGAGGCTAGCAGGACGGTCACAAACGGGATCCCCACGGAGGGAGGCAACGAGTCCTCGGAACCAATCGAACGGTTCCGAGCCCTCGTGACTGTCCTCAGGCTCTATGTGTGCGCCTCCGGGCCCCTAGCCGACCCCTATCGAATGGGGCACGGGCACACACTCGAATTTCCCCGTTAGCAGCTCATCGGGGATGCCGTGACCGATACCCACCGAGGGTAGCGCGACATCACCACCCCTCTTCCTTGTGGAAAGGATGCGTGAGGGGCGAAAAACTAAGACGAGGCTGCTCCTGACCGACCCTTTGCGAAAAAGGGCTCGGGGGCTCACCTCGCACCCGATATAAGGTTAGGGCTCGGGGAATGCGACTAACCTCCTTTCTTTGTGTGTACACGAGAGTTTCTGCCCTTGGACGAATGCCTCATTCCCCCAAGGCCTCGGGGGCCACACCGGCGGGTGCGCTCGCGCGCACCCACCGGAAGGGAAACCACCAGGGTTCAGCAAGGAACCCGATGATGACTGCCAAGCGACGGTTGAGCCTCTGGGGGAATGTCAGCATTCCCCCGGAGACTCAGAGGCTACCCCCGCGGGGAACGCTCGTGCGTCCCCCGTCGAGGAGTTTTTAGGTACCCTACGTTCCTGCTTTCATGACCCCCAACTCGAGTGCCAGCACTCGAGCAGGGGCTCAGGGCTACTGTCGATGGCATGGAAAAGGGGTACCCCAAAACCTCGATCAAGAAAAACATAACCGGGGCCAAGAAGGTAAGCAACATTACACGGCCCGCCAAACCGAAAGCCCATCAAGAGGAAGTGGGCCTTGGGCTAAGCGTTATCTCTCCGCCTTGCCCGAGCCTTCAGAGCTAGGCCTCGGGCTAAGCGTTATTTCGCCGCCTCGCCCGAGCCTTCCGAGTCAAGCCTCGGGCAAGCACCCATTCTCCATCCCGCCTGAGCCCTCCGTGTCAGGTATTGGAATAGAGCATCGAAAGCTTCCTAGCGAAGGAAGCAGGTCACGACTATCCTGTACCTACCACTTGTACGACCCCAGAAGCATTAATTGCGCCTTGTCCACTCCGGTCAAGGCCCGCATGGCTACAGCTAGTACACAGTTGATCGTACCATAGTAAAATCAAACTTCAACTGCTTTCCCAAGAAAACAAGCACGTCGTGCGGAGCTATCGCCCCATACCACGCGCTGTACCCCTCTCGAGGACACCCCTCGAGGTATGTACAACACTATGCCCCGTGTGTGGTCCGAAGCTCGACCTCTTCTGTCAGGCCTCGAATTCAACCGTGAAGGTCTCGACCGCACCCTCGAGCATGGATCTACCAGGACCGGTCTACACCCCAACAACTCCCGATACGACATCTCTGCGCACACCGGCGCATGGGCGTCGTCCTTCACCCCCATCGCCGGGCACGTCGCCACAGGACGAGGAGCGTCGCTACAGCGGCACCGACATGACCGGCATCGTCATCCCCGACGTCATCAGTAGCGTCATCACCTACGACAGCCCTAAAAACTGTGTAACCCCGTGTCTCCTCTTCGTCTATAAAAGGGGACCCCGGGGATTAGGCTAGGGCAGGTGGGAAGCAACATTCACATACACAAGCACTCAAGCCCTCAAGTTTCCCTCCATAGTCTAGGGCTCTAGGGCTAGCTCACGGGTCCTAGTTCCTTCCTACACACCCCTGTCCTCTCTCATTCACGCTTGTATTTGCCCCTGTACAAGCACTTCGGTGCAAGATAATACAATCTCCCTCCCGCTGGACGTAGGGCCTTCTCTTGCTCGAACCAGGATAAACCGCCTATATTCTTCTTGCATCACCATCCGGATCAAGGAACATGCGCACACAAATTCACTCGTTGGTGTAGACCCCGGGTTCGAAACACCGACAATATGTGATGCATATGACAAATTTCGTTAAGAACTCACCCAGAACCGGCTGTTACAGCGTAGGGCGACACTGCCGCTCTAGGAGGGCGGCACTACCGCTCTGGCTATATCAGTTAGTTAACATTCAGATTTCTACAGCAGAGAATATGAAGCATGAACAACATAACCTCAGAAAATAATAAACTAGAGCTGAAACCAAGAATACATGTCCATATCCGAGACAAATAAAGTCAAATAGGTAGCCTTATTACATAAAATAGAGTTTTGAGCGACTCTCAAACTCACCACCTAACAACTACTCTCAACGGATAAGACATGAAGCTCCTACAGCAACACATACATGGCATCGAAAAAGATTTGACCCCTCTAACCTTCTCCCCCTTTGGCATCAAGTACCAAAAAGAGACAAGAAAAGTAGAAAAGATCACTCGTCATCTGAATCACTGTCGATGCGAGCACGCCCCTGAACATGAGTGTGCGAAGTGAAGCGAGCTGAACACCGAGGAGGGGCTGAAGAGGAGGGGCCCGCTTGATCACTAGAAGGACGTGGATGCCTAGAGTAGACACGAAGCAAGGCCTCCTGAACCTGAGGATCCTCCTCAGCAGCTCGAATCTCCTCCTCAGCACCACCATACTGCTCAAACTGGTCTTCATGAGGCTGCTGATACGGCTGATCATATGGCTGCTCGTCCTCCGAGGAAGAAACTGACAGACGAGGCAAACCTGAAAACTGAGGAGGTGGCTCAACTGGTGGAAGAAGTGGAAGTCCTGTTGCCTCCCTCACTGCTCTACCTGCCTCTTGGTTCTCCAATCGATCCTCATATGCAGTCCTCGCTGCATAGGTGCAAGTAGTGAAGATGGCCTTGATCCATTGGCCAAACTTCTTCATCCTCCTCCCACTCCTAGAACGAACACGAGAGCGTGAACTCTCAGGAATATCCTCTTTAGGGAAGAAAGATCCTCCAGGAGCTGAGGGTGCTGCTCCACCACCTGGTGCACCTCCACGGGTCTTCTTTATCTTGTAGGCTAAGTGCTCACAGTCCTTAGGATATCTGACACCTGAGACCCTCTCAATCACAAACATGAGATAAGGAGCATAGGGCAAACTCCTACCATCATCCATAGCATATGCCAACTCAACCCAAATGAACCTAGGTACATTGAACCTCTCACCATCTGGAAAGCTAGAAAGCACATTGGTTATGTACCCGTTCAGATTTGTAGCATTATCCTTGGGGTTGAGAGTGCATCTGATCAAGTTGTTCATGATGTAGTAGACACTCTTGAGCTTTGTCCTTGACCAATCTGGAACTCTGAGATCTTGGTCTTCCCACATGTAACTCACTTCATGAGGCTCTAACCGACGCACATCATGAATGCGAGAATAGCTCCTATGAATCTGTCCAAAACCAAGAATACAACAGAAAGTGACAAAATCAACACGATAATGTCTACCATCGGTCATCTAATGCATCTCATCACTCTCCCTGTTCCAGAAATATGTTGCATGAAACTGAGCAGGCACTTCCCTGTTCCAATCATATCTGAAACTCATGATATCAGTCAAGTCAAATCTATCACATATTCTGATGGCAGCCCCAAACTCTAGCACATTCCTATCTTCCAAGTCACTGAAGTCAATGAACTGCATCCTGCTGATTTTGCTCTTTGGCTTGGAAAGAATGGCTGAGGCATAGAAGTTGGAATGAAACACATTCCAAAATCTGTAGTCAATGCCAGCTGCCCTTGCATACTCAAAAGGATTTATCTCTCTAGCTTCACTAGTTTCCTTCCAACTCTTTGAGTAATCAACCATTGCATGGATCACTGAGTCTTAAGGAGGATTTAATTCGTATACATCATTGTTGTCCCTCATATAGCTATCATCAAACTCTGATATATGCAAAGGTGACTCTGGAGGATAAGCTATGACAAATCCATATCTCTGATTTCTTTCCTCTTCCTCAAACATTGCATCTCTATCTTGAGGAACAACAACCCTTCCTCTTCCTCTGCGGGATGATTGCTTTGAAGGTTTTTGTGACACCCCAATTTTAAGAACAAAATTGGAGCACAATATATGTATGCCAGGATCAATTTTCATACATATATCCACATCATAGTAAATATCAAAACAATGCTTTATTAATATATCGAACTTTATTACATAAATGACCCTCGGGTCTGAAAGAAAAGTACAGACTCTCAACAGACTCTGATGTAGACTCGCGGAAACTGGACGTCATCTCCACAGGAAGGTCGACCGGGGGCTGCGCCATCCTAGTGCAAGTCGTCTGGGTCGTATCCACCGTCTTCTGGGTACTCCTGCTCCACGTCGTAGACTCCAACGTCTGGGTGGGGTAGCAGGGGGTTCAAAGAGAAAGGGTGAGTACATCGAAATGTACTCCGCAAGTGTAGGAAATATATGCTTATGAGGCTATTAACAAAGGTAGGCTGACTCTGTTTGACTCAAGCGCCTAAAGCAACACATCCTATTAAATCCTATTTCCTATGCACCTATTTACTAGGTTATATCCACAGTCTCCAACAGAACAGTAACCACACTCGGAGTCGCACCGAGCAAACCACACTCAGAGTCACACCGAGCAACCAACACTTGGAGTCCACCAAGCAACCACACTTGGAGTCACACCAAGCAAAACCCACACCTGAAGTCCATCAGGCCACCCGAACCAATAACTAGTAACCAACTAATCTCGAAGAAATCCAAGCCCGCTCGTGACCGTGAGCACGACTGATATATCAGTTTATTTACTCTGCAGAGTTTGCACATCTTTACCCATGAGTCGTGCATTTCCCGTCACGCTAAACACTGCCAAGGTGCATAGCGGGTTGCACTGCAAGGCCTTTACAAAGCCCTCTCCAAGCCCGTTCCACACGTACCTCTAAGGTTTCACCCCGTACAAAGGTCTACGACCCCCAGGGCCCCCTCGTGAGCCACTAAAACAAACCCCGTGTGGACCCTCAACTTAGAGGTAACTAATTAATTAGCCAGGTCCAGCCCATCCAGATCTCATGGTTGCGCTGTTTTGCCGGGTTACTTGTCCAAGAACCGGGTCCTAGGGATCCAGGCAGGATATAACTAGCACGAGCCCAGAACCAGAAAACAAAACCAGCTGCCGAGTCCCACGACACAAAACCACCAGTACGGGTCCATCCTGCCGGATTTACCTACTCACCATACTACTCATTACCATTCCATGTTTCATAGATCATTAATCAAGATTATTATTAAACCACCATTCCATCCCAAGACAGCAGGGCTAAGTATGACTTCTACCCAACACATCCCGAACCAGGTGTCAAGGAAAATATAATCAAGTGCTAGTAAACCATACCATGGGATTCAATTTAAGACTGCATGCATCTACATGATCTAACTACTCTAATACCAAAAGTAAAATAAAGTAAGGGTGCAAGATGTTCAAGAACACTTGCCTTTGGGCTGGGTCCGATCAACGGAGGCGAAGACTGGATCCTGGGATTCCGCGTAGCTCGCACTCGCTGGATCAAGCATCATCACATGGCCCAAACAAAACATATAAATAACAGTACATCAACAGTACGAAAACAGAACGTAAATAGATCTAACGCGTAGAGCTTGTCGATACGAATCTAACGCGACTTGAACGGGTCAAAACGGAGTTAAAACGCAAAAGTTATGAGCTTTTAAAGTTGAGTGGCAATTTGGTAAATAAGCATGATTTATTTTTAAATATTTTTCAAATTCAGTGACTAAAAAGAAAATCATTTGGGCCACAAAATCATTTTATTGGATCTAAAAGTTTTATTTGCAAAGGTGACATTTTTAGGTTTATTTCTATGAGCAAAATGCATTTAAGGCATTATAAAAAGAGTTTATAAAAGCATTAATCATTTTAATAAGACAAAATAAAACTATTTTATGTTGTGAACGAAAACATACTAATAACATTATTAATTTATATAATAACATCATTAACCAAACTGGGATTAAACAACACTAAAACACATTTTAAAAACAAATTAAAACTCAATTCCTCTCTGCCGGGGACCTAAACGGAATTAAACATAGATATGAAGGGCTAGCTCATAAGTTCGCATAGACACAGAAAATAGTGATCTGATTAAACGGAAGTGCAAGGGGTAGACTGCAAAGGTTCTCTGACTGGAGTTCGACCTGATGACGTGTCGTTGACCGCACACGTGTCGCGTTCTGGCTGGAGGGATGATGATGAAGTGGCCGGTCCTTTGGCTTCTGTTGACCGGCGGTCAACATTCGATCCGAGCCTCCCATCTGAGGTTGGACGGCCGAGAGGGCATCTCCCCTCTCTGCTTGCTGTGCGCCGGCAAGATGGAGCACCCAGCGGCGGTGGGCTCGCCGGAGTTGGTCGGGATGGTGCTCTGGTGACCGGGGATCGTTGGTGAAGAGCGGCGAGTGAAGAGGACGCCACAGCAAACTCGCCGGTGGGTCCCTTGTCGGCAGAGATGGCCCGGAGGCGCTCCTTGTGGCGAGGATGAAGAGGATGCGGCGGTGGTTTCTGACCGGCACGCCGAGGTGGCAGCGAGGCTCCATCAGCGCTTGGAAGTTGCGCGGCGGGCGCGTGGAGACCTAGCGGGTTCGAAGGAGGAGGCGTGGTGGCGAGAGGTGGTCAGAGCGGAGAGATCGAGAGCCTTGGCTAGAAGCGGTCATGGTGGCGGCGGCGGCTATGGTGGAGAGAGGGTTAGGGTTTGGAGATGGTCAGTGGGGCGCGGTATGAAGAAACGAGCTCGATGGTGGTTTATAGGGGTCGGAGAGGTACGCAGGGACCGGGTCCTGGAGCTCGGGGTCGACCGACTATGGTGGCTGATCGGGTCTTGCGCGAGATGGGGATGGGATCGGCTGCGAGGGAGAAACGGGGGAAGTGGTTGGGTCCTAGCGGCGGCCCGGTCCACTTGGAGGGCAGGAAGCGCGGGGAGGAGCCGGTGCTCGGTCAGGCGCAGGTGCGGGAGGCGGCGGCGTTGTTGTCCGCAGAGTGCGGACGTGGAGGTTGGGGAAGGTGCCGACATGTGGGCCCCACATGTCGGTGACCTGAGGAAGGGGAGGAGAGGGGTGCGGCAGACCGGTGGGAGAGGCGTCTGGGCCTCGTCGCGCGATAGGATGTGTGGAAGAGCCGGCCAGGGCTCTTCGGGCTGCTGCGTGATGCGGCCTGGCGCGGAAGGGAGCTGGGCCGGATGGGGGTTTGGCCGTTGGGCCAAGGGGAAGTGGGAGCCCAGGACAGAGAGAAGAGAGAGTTTTCTTTTCTTTTTTTTAATTCTTTTCTTTTCTTTGCAAACTCATTTCAAATCCGAATTCAAATCAGTTTGAAACCAAATAAACTTTGCAAAATTTTGAAAATACTTTCCTAGGTTTTTGAAATAAAAGTTTTAGTTTAACTTCATAAAATTTTGTAAACCCTTTTATTTATTTTCCAAATAGAGTAAAATCGGTTCGCCGCTTAAATCAAATTTATTAAATACTTTTTCACCCAAATAAAAATATGCAACGACATGAATGCAACAAACATCTGGTTAGATTTTTCCTCCATCTAGGATTTTGGCTATTTTCTTATTAAATTCTAATTTATTTTAATTAATTTAACACCCGGGGTGTTACAGTTTTCTTCTCCTTGCAGCTCCACTTCCTCCTCCTTGCTCCATCTATGCAACAAAAGATAGACTAGATAAGAAAATGTATTGACAAGCTGCTAGCTGTAGTTGAAAACAAGGGTTATTAAAAATAAGAAATTTGCAAGATAATCCAATAGGAAACAAGCTGTTGAATTAGCTTTGCTAGGGCGGCACTGCCGCCCCCTGAGGCCAGCACTGCCGCCCTCAGCTGTTTCCTCGAATTAGCCTGCAATTTTTCATTCTTAATACATCCGGTTTCCAACTACTTCTAGTTCTTATCACATCTTCAGAATCGCAGTCTAAAAAGGATGAACATGATGCCCTAGCCAAGGATTTGAAGAATTGAATATGAGGAGAAACAGTAAACTAATTTAGGATTTTGAATCTGCTCGATTTGAGGAATCCTCCAGAAAAACCTGGGGCTGACCGAACAAACCAGCCAGGGGCGGCACTGCCGCCCTGCAGGGGCGGCACTGCCGCCCTCCCCCTGTTCATCCGAATGAGACACCCCCAAATCCACCAAATCCACCATCCAAAACTTGTTTCAGACCCCTCATACTCTACCCAGAAACTAAAATCCCTGACTAGAACCATCATATTGCATAGATCGAGTGGAAAAACGAAGTTAGGGTTTGGGTTTCACCTTGCTCCAAGCACGTGGATTGAGGAGGAAATGGGAGAGGGTTTGGAACCACCAAGCAGCAACTCCACCGACGTAGCAAAGAGCTCGGTGAAGAAGGGAGTGGCACTGCCGGATGGGAGGCCGGCATTGGAGCTCCAAGTGCCACCCTTGAGAGTGAGAGGGATGGCTGGTTGGGGACGATAGAATGAGAGAGACAACATGGGTTTGGAATAAGATAGAGATAAAAGCGGGACCCACATGTTAGCCAAAACTGGGCCTGAGCAGGCTCAAGTTTGAAGAGCGGCACTGCCGCCCCTAAAGGCCGGCACTGCCGCCCTACCTATGTGGCAGGGTTTTGACTGAAACCAATTCGACTCTCTTTACCTCGGATATGAATATATATTCTCCAAGTATCATGACCACTAAGCATACAACAATATAGACTATGGTCATAATCCTTGGTTGGCCTTTTGAAAAACAATTTGAAACACATTATGAAAGCTTTTTGAAAACAATTTCCTATGTCGCTAGGTTCTCAAACAGAGGCATGCTATATTTCAAACTATGTTACGAGAATCAAGTATATTTAGCTCACTACGCAAAGCACAAAACCTTGTCTCATCTAGAGGCTTAGTTAGGATATCAGCTAGTTGTTTTTCGGTGCTCACATGGTGAATTTCGATATCTCCTTTCAGCTCATGGTCTCTTAAGAAATGATGTCAGATGTCTATGTGTTTAGTTCTTGAGTGGCTCACGGGATTATTTGCAAGCTTTATGGCACTCTCATTGTCACACAATAAAGGAACTTTGGTGAAGTGACATCCAAAATCACATAGGGTTTGTTTCATCCAAAGTAGTTGCACACAACATGCACCGGCTGCAACATACTCGGCCTCAGCTATAGATAGGGCTACACAATTTTGCTTTTTAGAGCTCCAAGACACTAGGGACCGTCCAAGGAATTGACATGTTTCCGAAGTGCTTTTTCGGTCTACTTTACAACCGGCGTAATCGGAATCCGAATACCCAAGTAGATCGAACTTGGAACCCTTAGGGTACCATAAGCCAAGGTTAGGAGTGTGAACTAGATATCTCAAGATTCTCTTAACGGCCACTAGGTGACACTCTTTCGAGTTAGCTTGAAATCTTGCACACATGCACACACTAAGCATAATATTCGGCCTAGATGCACATAAATAAAGAAGTGAGCCAATCATGGAACAATATACCTTTATGTCCACGGCTTTACCTTCTTCATTAAGATCAAGATGTCCATTAGTTGGCATGGGAGTTTTGATTGGCTTAGCATTCACCATGTCAAACTTCTTTAGCATATCATGGGTGTACTTGGATTGACATAGAAAGGTTCCTTCCTTCATTTGCTTGATTTGAAATCCAAGGAAGAACTTCAGCTCACCCATCATGGACATCTCGAATCTCTTGGTCATAATCCTACTAAACTCTTCCACATACATAATGTTAGTATTACCAAATATTATATCATCGACATATATTTGGCACACAAATAAATCATTTCCAACTTTATGTGTGAAAAGAGTAGGATCATCTTTGCCTATTTCAAAGCCTTGTTTAAGCAAGAATTCCTTAAGGCATTCATACCATGCTCTTGGTGCTTGCTTAAGCCCATAGAGCGCCTTTTGGAGTTTGTAGACATGGCTAGGGAACTTGGGATCTTCAAAACCCGGTGGCTGCTCCACATATACCAATTCTTGTATTGGGCCATTGAGGAATGCACTCTTGACATCCATTTGATGTAACTTGAAGTCATGATGGGTAGCAAAGGCTAGAAGCATTCGAATTGCTTTAAGTCTTGCTACTGGTGCATATGTTTCTTCAAAGTCCAAGCCCTCTACTTGTGTGAAACCTTGAGCCACCAATCTTGCCTTGTTCCTTGTTACCACGCCATTCTCATCTTGCTTGTTACGGAAGACCCACTTGGTGCCAATCACATTTGTGTTGGATCTTTCCACTAAGGTCCATACTTGATTTCTTTCGAAGTTGTTGAGCTCTTCTTGCATGGCCATTACCCAATCCGGGTCTCCAAGTGCTTCATCTACCTTGAGAGGTTCCAAAGAGGAAACAAACGAGTGAAATTGGCAAAAGTTTGCTAAATGTGAACGAGTGGTTACCCCCTTTCGAATACTCCCAAGGATGTTGTCAACGGGATGATCTCGTTGTATAGTTTGACGTAGTCTTGGATGTTCAATGGCATCTTGTTCTTCTTCTGAACCTGCATCTTCTTCTTGTTCAAATATGGGCACTAGATTTCGCCCTTCAAATGTTGGTGCAAAACTGGAAGGTGTTGCTGCTGATTCAGTAGGGGCGGCACTGCCGCCCTGCTGTTTTTCAGCAGAGCACTGCGCCCCTTTCATGTTGAGTACGCCAACGGAAGTCTCTACATCAACATCTTGATGACCCTCATCATCAGTGGCTTCAATTTCCTGTGGCCTAATATCACCAATGGCCATTTGCTTGATTGCCTCACAAGGTGGATCCTCCTTTCCTACAACACTTGCATCAACTTGCTCTACTTGAGAGCCATTAGATTCATCAAATGTCACATCTACTGTGATCTCAACCCTACCGGAGGTTTTGTTGAAAACACGATAGGCATGCTCATTTGATCCATAACCAAGAAGAATGCCTTCATCAAACTTAGATGTTCGGGGCTTCTTGTTAAGAATGAAACACTTGCACCCAAACACTCTAAAGTAAGACACCTTAGGTTTGTTACCAGTTAAGAGCTCATATGAAGTCTTCTTGTGCTTCTTGTGTAAGTAGAGACTGTTGATTGCATGACAGGTGGTGTTAATGTCATCACTCCAAAAGATATCTGATGTCTTGTATTCATCAAGCATCGTTCTTGCCTTATCAAGCAGTGTTCTATTCTTCCTTTCTACTACACCATTTTGTTGAGGGGTATATGCAACTGAAAACTCATGCTTGATGCCCTCATCGTCAAGAAATTCTTCCACTAGAGTGTTCTTGAATTCGGTCCCATTGTCACTTCTTATTTTCTTGATGGGGAGACCGAATTCTCTTTGTGCTCTTCTCACAAATGTCTTGACCTTCTCTTGTACCTGTGACTTATCATAGACAAAGAATACCCAAGTGAAACGGGAATAATCATCAACAATTACCAATCCATATTTGTTACCCCCGATACTGATGTAGGCAACTGGTCCAAAGAGAGCCATGTGAATCAACTCCAAGGGTTGTGTAGTGGTCATGATGCTCTTTGGTGGGTGTGGTACACCTACTTGCTTTCCGGCTTGGCAAGCGCTGCAAATCCTATCTTTCTCAAAATAAACATTTGTTAGCCCAAGGATGTGTTCATCTTTTAGAAGTTTGGCCAAGTTCCTCATCCCAACATGTGCTAGTCGGCGATGCCATAACCAACCCATGCTAGATTTTGTCATTAAACAAGTCTCAATCTTTGCTTCACTTTTGTTGAAATCAACTAAGTAAAGCTTGCCCTTCAACCGACCTGTAAATGCAATAGAGGAATCCTCCCTTCTAAAGACTTTCACACCCTCATCCGTAAAGAGACAATCATAGCCCATCTCACATAATTGGGAAACAGACAATAAAGGCCGCGTTTGTTTCCGCGTTCGCGGTGCTTCTGAGTGGCAAACGTGAAAATATCACGCCAAACGCTCTGCGTCCACCGCACGTTGGTCGGCCGCGCACCACGCGAAATGCGAAAAATTGAACTGGGCGGTGGGAAACCTCGAACGCAGCTTCCGAGCTGCGTTCGCTCAAACGCGTCGCGCGTCGGTCGATCCTGGAAACAAACAGGGCCAAATTGTAACTCAACGAATCAACATGTAAAACATTTGTAACTGAATGCTGAAGGGTTATTACAACTTTACCAAGACCAATCACATCCCATTTTGAATTGTCACCGAAGACAATGTTCTCATTTGAGTTGGGCACTGGGGAATATGATGAAAACATACTCCTTTCTCCGGTCATGTGATTTGTACAACCGCTGTCAAGCACCCAACTTGATCCACCGGAGGAGTATGCCTGCAAAACAAGTTTAGTTCTTTGATTTAGGTCCCCAACTATTCTTGGGGCCTTGCATGTTAGTCACAAGAACTTTAGGAACCCAAATAGAGGTGTTAAGATAAGCATTCTTTTATTTCCCAACATATTTGGCATACACTTCTCCTCTGTTATTGTTCTTCAATATGAAACAAGAACTCAAACTTTGTTGAGCTGCTTGAGCCTTCGGTTGATAAGCATACTTGTTTGGAGTGGCTTAAATTGATTTCTTTGGTTCCTGCACCTCATTCTTCACCAAATAGACCTGCTTCTTGGGCTTGTCATGAGCATTGAAACCATAGGTGGCCTTCCCTTTTCTGTGGGGGGGCGGCACTACCGCCCTTCACAGCGGCACTGCTGCCCTTAGGGGGAAGTGCTGCTCTGGGCAGGCTTTGTGGCACCATCTGTGCAGGCCTCTCTGTACCTATAGTCCCGCTGCTCATGAACTGAACCACTTCATAACCATTCACAATCTTTCTTCCATTGGTTTTACCTCCTTTAGTGTGCCCATGTCCATCCTTGATGAAAGGAGGCCTTCCATTGTTGTAGTGTGGCCTCTTTGGCTGATTCTCTTTGCCACTAGATGATTTCATCTCATGTGCACATTTCTCCCCAATCAAAGCATTGAGCCTAGTGATCTCCTTTTTCATTGCTTTCATATTGGCAAGGTTAGTGGAATAAGCATTCAAATCAAGATTATAACATTTTCCACAACCTTGACTAGTGGATGGGTTAGAGACATCACTTGCCTTTGGAGGATGTGAGTTGCTCTCCCAAAGAAGACTAAATTGATCCCCAAGCTCGGTATGCTTGTCCTCCAACCGACAATACTTTTGTTGGAGTGCAATGCAATCTTTCTTTAGGAGAGCATGGGCATCTTGCTCTTTGGCCAAGGCCTTGTGCAAGGTGTCCACCTCACTTCTTGCCAATGCAAGAGCTTCATCACTAGCTATGTAGAGATTTTCTTACTTAATTAACGTCTTTTCTCTCTTCTCTAACTCAGCTTGTGTTGCCTCTAAATCATCCATTAGTCGAGAAATAAACAACTTACTTTTTCTATCCAAATTCTTAGTTATGTTGTTTATTTCTTCATCACTAGAGTCATCATCACTAGAGGAGTAACTAAGATCACTACTAGATATATCAAGTGGAGAGATGGGTTTGGACTTGGTTTTTTGTTTTACGTTCTCACCCTTTGCCATGAGACAAATGTGAGGGCTGCACCCATGTTCTTCATCATCGGTCAAGTTGTTGAAGAGTCTTGATGTAGATGAGGTGTGGACAACCATGGTTGCCATCTTTGCATCATCTTCACTTGAAGTCTCCTTTGTAGAATCCCACTCATGACTGATGTGAGCTTCTCCCATGTACCTCTTGGTCTTCTTGTACTCATTCTTGTTCTCTTTCTTGTTCTTGGAGTATTTATTGTCCTTTTTGTCATGAGGACAATCAGCCACAAAGTGCTCGGTGCTCCCACAATTGTAGCACATTCTCTTGTTTTTGTGTTGAAACTTCCTTCTCACAACCCTGTAGCCTTGGTCCTTGATCCCTTTGCCATATCTTCTCATGAAAAGAGCCATGTCTTCTATGTTGTCACCTTGTTCATCATTGCTTTCAAACTCACTTGATGTGGTAGCTTCTTCTTCTTCTTCTTCCACCTTGACTTGCTTGGTAGATTTTGGTTTGCTAGTTGATGCTTGCTTGCTGCCCTTTCCCTTGCTAGCAGCTGATTGCTTGGTTGATTTATTGGCTTTAAGAGCAACATCCTTCACTTTCAAGCCTTCTAACTTGGCTTGCAGCTCTCCTAGCTTTCTTCTCTCATTTGCCTCTTCTCTTTGCATGTCAAAGGTCAATATTCTTCCAAGTACATCATTGAGAGTGAAGTACTCGAATTTCTTCTTGTCTCTAATCAAGGCAACCACAGTCTCATTTCTTGGTAGATAAGCTTCCAACATGATCTTCACCACTTTATGGTCATCTAGCTCATCTCCACCAAAGCCTCTAATCTTTCCAACTATGATCATCATTCTATCAAACATCTCTTGTGGTTCTTCTCCATCATGAATCACAAACCGATTGAGCTTTGCCATCAACAAGTCAATCTTTGCCTTTCTAACCTTATCAACACCTTCATGTGCAATGTGCCAAGTGTCCCAAATCTGCTTTGCCTCGTTGACATTCATCACACGGTTGTACTCACTTCCATCCAAGGCACTGAGAAGTATGCTTGTGGCTTGGCCGTTGAGGTGGATAGCTGCAATCTCTTCTTCGGTGGGGTGTTTGGGATCCACTGGTGGCTGAATTCCACTCACCACTATCTCCCAAAGCCCTGTATGAATACCTACAAGATAAGCACTCATCAAGTGCTTCCACTTGGCAAAGTTGGTCCCATCAAAATGAGGCAACTTGCCCGCGGGCACATTTATAAAGGACTTGCGATCACGATTAGTTAAACAAGAATAATTGAAGGATATAGTGGCATATGTCTTCTTGTTGCTGTCTTATCCTTGCTCTTGCTCTTGTCCTTCATCTTCTTGCTGCCCTTGGAAGCATGGTATGATACATCATCATCTCCATCATCCGAGCTAGTGGATAGCTCACTAGATGATGCATCATACTCCTCCTTCTTCTTCTTTTCTTCTTGCTTTCTTGCTGTCCTTCTCTTGAGCCTTTCATCTCTCTTCTTTCTTCTTGCTTCTTTTCTCTCCTTCTTCTCCTTGAGCAGCTTCTCAAGCTTTTTTTTGTCTCTTGCGGCTTTCTTTGCTTTTCTATCTTTTTCTTGCTTGCTTTCTTTCGGGATCGGTGGTCTTGTCATCCTTGATGGTGGCATCATCCGCCGTCGACATGGACAGCTCACTGCTGTCACCAAGGTCCTCTAACTCCACGGTATCTCCTTTTTCTTGAAGAACGGGTGAAGCATCACCTTCAACTTCCATATCTCATGCGGTGAAGCGTCTTTGAGATAACTTGCTCCGATACCACTTGTAAGAACTTCTGGAAGTATATGTTAGCCTAGAGGGGGGGGGGTGAATAGGCCTGTAAAAATTCAGCTCGAACAGAGGTGAGATCACAGGGCGGCACTGCCACTCTATAAGGGCGGCACTATCGCTCTTCAAAAACTGCACAGAAAGGATTGCAATTTTGCAGGCTCGAGCTACTCAGAGTAAGCAGTATAATATATAGAAATAGCTAACAGATTCAGTTCGAAGACTGAATACCACATAAATCAATAGCTTTTATGGATTGCTCTCATCAACCTAATATTGTCTAAAACTGAGCAAATAACATCAATGAGTAAATAACACAAGTGACACAAGATTTATCCCGTGGTTCAGCTCACCACCAAGGTTTGGTTACTCCACGTTATTGAGGTATCCACAAAAGGATGAGCTAGCCACCTAGGCTTGCTCTTTTCCCTCGTTCTCAAGTCAAGAGAGTAAACTCTTGAAGTGAGAGTGATTTCTTAGCTTCACGAGATGTTTACAAACCTCCCAAGGCTGCCACACGAGTTGGCAAGCTCTTGGGCGATGCCTAGCCGGCTAGGAGCAAGCTCCAAGAGTAAAGAACCCTAGCACCGTCGGTCAAACGTGAACCAACTGCTCATAGACAATGGGAATCGGTAGATCAGCTCTCCAAGAGTGTTTTGCTGCCTTTTCTCTCAAGTTTCAATGGTGGAATCACTAGATCTTTTGAGGTGGTGAAGGAGCAACAATGGGGCAGAGAGAACTGTGTCTGAGAGCTGTTGCAATGGTCTGAGAGTCGGGAGTTGGAAGAAGGTACCGTTGCAACGTTTCTGGATTGCATTTATACATCTGAATCGGATTCAGATTTGAAGGGCGGCACTGCCGCCCTGGCCAAACAGCACTGATGAATCTGAAATTTGGCTGGCTGGTTTGGCTAGGTATGAGGATGTTATTCTGGGATTTTGAGCAAATGGTTCCACAATCTGACAGACTGTTCTAGAATCCCCCTTGATAGTCTGGTTTTCCTAAACTCAATACTCAAAGTACAAATGAAATTAAACCTCCATGAGTTCAGGGCCATCCTCTAGACAAACTCTCTGCAAGTCATCTCGATAAATCTCATTAGTCCTCTAATTAGGTGGTTATCAACACCAAAACCCACATAGGGCTTGATTGCACTTACAGATTTATGTTGCTTGCCCAAGTATTTTAACCATAAAAAGTAAATTGGACAAATTTCACAAACCCAAATTGGTAGTATTAGCTCCCCCTACATATGTGCTAGTGATGTTTGGATTGAAGCTTTCACATATGCATAGATAAAAAATGTGGGAGAGTAGTTACTACCGAATGATGCTAAGGTGTAAAGAATGGACCTTTGAAGCGTGATACCAATCGGAGTACAAATTTATAACCTTCCTTAGCACCATGATGAGATAGATACATCACAAATACTAGATACCTCATGAGATTAACATTATAAGCAAGGTTCTAGTACTACATGTGAAGAAATAATATATCTAGCTATCAACTTATGCATTCTAGTTTTTCAATCATCATTCAAGTTCTACAACTAGCATACACTACACAAGCATTATATCAAATTTAAAACTTGTGCAAATGCAAGTAAACATATGGATATGCACATATCAAATGCAACAAACAAGTTCATGAGCTTGCTCCCCTACTTGTATGTTTCTCTTGTCCAATTATTTTTTATCCCCTTTGCATTCATCAATTTTGATCCTCCATGTCCATACCAGGCAAACTCCCCCAATTTCAATATCTTTGTAGCACTCTCTCCCCCTTTGTCATCAATAACCACAAAAGGTATACATATTTTGCACAAAGGGTGGTACTAGGGGTAGATGGTTGATGCTTGAATATTGTATTTTTGATGGACACCACCACTTATGTTGAAATGAGACCATTTGTAGGATCTTTGACCTTGATACCAATAGATGGGGCATCTCCCCCTATGTCCAAGCATGGATCATACCACTTGATGAACTTGAGCACTAGATGATGGATGCTTTCATGATTTGATCACTTAAAGTTGAGGATCACTTGAAGTTATTGGATACCACTTATAAGCTTGATTTAGACGACACCACTTGTAATACCACTTGATAATAGCACATATATGAAAGGTTGTATCACAAGATGCAAGTCTAGATACCACTTTTGAATGTTGAACTTGATATCCATTTGCATTTCTATCTTCTTCTTGAACTAGATTGTTTCCATGAACTTTCTTCTCTTATGGTTTAAACTAGCAAACTTGCATAAGTAACCTAATTCGGTTTAAACTAATGACAAGCTTCTTCACACATCTTGCAATGGTTATCTTGTCAATGTTGAATTAGATCCTTTCTTGCTCATTTAACTAGATTAACCACTAGGTTCACATGCTCATGAATAAGTCATATGTAGCCACTAGATCATATCAAACATAGAAGCAATAGTGACATCATATGTGCTCTAAAACATTTTATTTTCATGAATGCTTTTTGTCACTATTTTTGGATGTCTATATGCTCTAAACAAGTCCTAAGCAATGTATGTATGCATATGACAAACAATGATACCTTTGCTATCTTGGAATAGAGGATACTCAATATGATTCCAATAATAACTCTAAAATAGCAATGTGAAGTCCATTATGTAGCTTGGTGAAGACCACTTGATAGATACCAATTGATAGAACAAATCTTCACCCATATGAAATGAAAACCACTAAAGATTAAGTGCACTATCTTGTTGTTGTGGTTGGTGAAAGGATCAAGATGCCCAAGAGGGGGGTGAATTGGGCTCTTCTAAAACTTTTCACAAGAATTAAATCCTAACAAGCCCAATTAACACCTTTGTGCTTTGATGTGTGATCCTCTAAACTCTACCGCACAAAAAGACTACACCTATTCCATTCCTACTCTAGCAAAGCAATTCAATTACGGAAGAACAACAAGTAAATTGCGGAATTGAATTGCTCAAATGTAAATGCGTATGTAAAGGGAGTAGAAATGACTCGATGATCTTTTTGCCAAGGTATTGAGGTGTCGGCACACCCCCTAGTCCTCGTTGGAGCACCCACGCAAGGGTATCGCTCCCCTTGATCCGCGCAAGGATCAAGTGCTCACTACGAGTTGATTCTTCGCCACTCCGGCCCGGTGAATCGCTCGCTACCGGTCAAAACTTGGCTTGGGTCATCCACAATGCCTCCAGATGATCACCAAGCTCTCCGATCGCCACCAAGCCATCTAGGTGATGCCGATCACCAAGAGTAACAAGCAAGAACTCTCACTTGACCAAGGCAAGGCTAATGAGATGGGTGGATGCACACTTGCTACTCTTCTCTCACTAATGAGGTGTTTGATCACTCGATTATCAAATCTCTCAACCTCACTAGGCCTCTTGCACTCACTTGCAATCACTATGTGTTTGGCAATGTTTCAAATGAGCAAGAGTGACATCATGAATGTGGGGAGGCATATTTATACCCCCAACTCAAAACATGCACGAAGGGGTAAGTCCAGCCAGTTACACACTGACCAGACGCACGTGTCGGGGTGACTGGACACGTCCGGTCAGTTCCCAACGGCTAGCATACGCCAGCACTGACACTCGTACGATGTCGTGATTGGACGCTGGCATGTGTCCGATCGGCTTCGACCGGACACGTCCGATCACGAATTTCACTCTCTGGAACCTCTCTGAGTTGGATCGGACTCACCCCTGCGTCCGATCGATTACTGAGGAAGAGTCCGGTCATGACCAGACCTACTCCTCAGCGAGCAACACTGACCGGACGCATACCCTAGCGTCCGGTCACATGGGCTTCAGCGTCCGATCGCTGTTTGAAGTCAAAAATGACTTCGGTTTGCGACGCTCCCTTCATGAACTTTCTTCCTTATGATCTTAGAGACCTTTCTAAGCCACCTAGGGCTTTGGTTAACAAGTGTGCACCACACCTAACTCAAGAGTCTCACCTAGGTCAAGCTACCCATTCAAACTCCCCTTAATAGTACGGCCAACGATAAAACAAAGACCTATGCTACTCTAAGTGTCCTCCAAACACCATACGACACTTAGAACTAGCCTTTCACCATCTTCGTCGTTCATCCTTTGAAAACCGAACGAATTCCATCAATAAGGGGACATGAATACCATAGTGCTCACATGATCATCATTCCCATGACCTAACTCAACTGTTTCTGCAAAACACACGTTAGTCATAGTAATCCCCCATTGTCATCTAATCACCGAAATCCACTAGGTGTCTAGATGCTCACAACCTAACTCAACTATTTCTGCAAAACACACGTTAGTCATAGTAATTTACCATTGTCATCCAATCACCTAAACCCATTAGGGGCCTAGATGCTCACAATCTCCCCCTTTTTGGTGATTGATGGCAACGTCAAGTATGTTTGAAAGAGAGGTGAGGTTTTCAACCACTTGGTTTATATAAGCATGTGACAAAGAGATCGAAAGGGGGTTAGGCATGCTTATACAAACCAAGTCCACATAAGTACTCAACAAATAAGAATTAACACAAGTACTTATGAACAAACTCATTTATCGGAGAATAAGTGCGGAAGCAAAGTAAATGAGCATAACCAAGTGACATGTAATATATAATGAGTGAAGCATAACATGTCACAACCAAAAGACATATGCATATCGTACAAGTGCCATAAGATAAACATGTATGCATATGAGTGCAAGGATCACACAAAAGAACCAAGACCCTCTCACAAGCTCCCCCTAAGTCTAACATACGCTCTCTCCCCCTTTAGCATCAAGGACCATGCGGATACATGGGTGTATGCCGGATCTTGAGTGATGAGTGATTGTCAACTGGTTTGATGCGCATGTTCTTTGGCTTATGTTGTGCAGGTGTCGAGCACGGAGACAGTGATAGAAGGCAAGGTGAAGATCAAGTAGAGATGTGCCGTGCCGATGGACCGAGAGTGGTGAAGGGCGGACATGAGGCTTGGACTGAGGGACTGGTGGCCTGAGGATCAGCTGTGGTGGCTGACAGCCTGGGACAGCGACGAGCAAAAACTTGCGGGGCACAGTGTTGCTCGGGTCGAGGACCTGGGGACATGTGTCAGTGGACGGGGTGCACGGGCGGTGCATCCCCTCTACAGCGTCGGTTTGGTGGTTGAGCCACAGAAAAACCACTGAGTGGACGGTTTCCAGGTTTGGGCCTCAAAACCTGGGTGCGGTCGGTTTCCGAGTTTGGGCCACAAAACTCGGGCTGAGGACGGTTTCCAGGTTTGGGCCTCAAAACCTGGGCGCTCGCAGGTTTCTGAGTTTGGGCCACAAAACTCAGGCGATGGATGGTTGGTTTCCAGGTTTGGGCCTCAAAACCGGGGGTTGGTCGTGAAGACAGGTTTCTTGGTTTTGGCCTCAAAACCGGGGGGCGAGGTCCGTGAAAAGGACGAGCAGAGTGGTGGCGGCACGTGGCGACAATCGGTGAGATTGCGTCGAGGCAACGCTACCAGTTGTGCGGGCGTGGCCGTCGGATCAGCATCTACTTCGAGTTGGTCTAGAATAACCCTAGGGTTTAGCTGGTTCGCTCTGTAATTAGTTAGGGGTAGAGTGGGAACTAGAATTAGGATAAGTAGAGGGAGACACCCACCTCCCATCTGATCTCTGTCATTTGCTATTCACCACTTAGGGTTTTCCTGCTCTCCCACATCCCTACTGTAGCTACTGAGATCCGCAGAGAACCATACCTCTGTGTTCATGAGATTTTGAGGAAGTGAGACCGTAATCTCACTATTGTAGCGTGTGGTAGCCACACGGTTGCAAATTCGTGGTTGTGATTCGCGTTTTGGTGTTGTTCTTCGCGGGTTGCTTTTCTCCACGATTTTCCCGTTGATTGATCTCCCTCATCGTTACGTCTTTTGCGATTCTGTTTGAACTGAGTTGTTCTAGATTGTGAGGTGCATCTTTCCACTGAAGGAATTCACTTCTAACCTCATGAGCTAGTAGATCGATTGTTTTTCGTTTCGAATCGGTTTTTATCTCTTTTGCCCCGAATTCTTCCGATTCACCGATTTGGAGTTAGGTTCGAGCCATGATCTCTTAGGGATAGCTCACTAACCTCCTTGGAACTCCTCATACCAAGTCTAAGCCTTAGAGCTTTTGATTCGGAGGAGATCGGGTTGAATCCGTGGAAAAACTATGCAGTTTCGGGGGCATTGGACGCTCTGGTCGGGGGCATCGGATGCTGAGTTCTTATCACCAGACGCTCTTCTGCCACGTGTCTTCTGACAGAGTTTTTGAAGGAGCATCGGACGCTGACCATCGAACGCTTCATTGTCATCGGACGCGTCCGGAGGTCAAGCATCGGACGCTAGGGTTTCACTGTAGCCAACATCCGATGGCTATGCAGTAAGGTTCCAGAACGTGTCATTTTGCATCGGACGCGTCCGGTGCCTGGCCATCGAACGCAGGACGGCGTCCGATGCTGTGACTTCTGCACTGTTTCGTCCGCAGTTTGTTTGTTCGACTTCGGAATTGGTTTAGGGTTTTTGCGTTGGGTTTCTAGAGTCGTGTAGTGTCCCGCTGTGCTTCTTGGAAGCATCCACCCTACATCTAGGTTCGTGGACTCTATCAAGCTCTAGAGTTTGCTCTTGGGGTTGATTTTCGGGACAAAGGCCGAAGTTTCGAGAGAAATTTTTGAGGCTCCCATTGAAACCCCCTCTGGTCGCCTTGCTTTGCATTCTCGGTCCTTCAGACTAAAACCTAAGGGTCTGAAGACGGGACGAGAGCAGACGAGTCGGGCGTCGAGGTACGCGGGATAGCCTCAAACTGAGCAAGAAGAGCCTCCTCGTCGCACGACGAACTATGAGCTAGCTGACCCTCTGACACTGGACGTGGAAGCGAAGCAGTCTGGGTCGGCTCAACAGTCTCTGGTGCGACCTCTGGCTCGGGAACCTCTGGCTGTGGGAGCTCTAACTCTGGAGGAGGATCCATTGTCTTTGTTGCAGCCACCGACACAGTCACAGAAGCCTCTGGTGCTGAACTAATCGGCAAGGTCTGGCTCTGGGTGACAGGGGGCTCGGATGATGCTACTGAAGAAGGTAGAGTCTCTGAAGTACCAGTAGCGGGAGCAGGAGCTGGAGTGGAGGTCACCGGCAAGTGAAACTCTGGCAGTGTAGGTTGGCCGGTGAGCTCGCTGAACGAAACCACCAAGCTCCTGGGGGTCATGAGAACTGACTCCGTCTGAGTGGGAGTGAAGCCCGAGTGGAGCGGCGTGAACCCCGGCAGCTGCCCTGGCACAGGTGAGGAGAACCACTGTGTGAACGGCGGAAAGGGCGAGATCGACAACGGAGGAACTGACGTGTAGTACGAGGTCGACGGTCTGGGCTGCTGCTGCTGAGACTAAGGCGGTGGAGGTAACTGAGGAATAGCTGCCATCCTCTCCATGAAGGCCAGGTTCTGAGTCTGAAGCTGTATCATTTGTCACTAGAGAGCATCCTGGCGCTCCTGAGCCTGAGCTGCAGCCACTGCCTAAGCCCCTGCAAGGCGAGTCTGCTCCTGAGCCTAGCGTCGCTGCTCCTCAGCCTGTCGCTGAACCTCCTCAAAGAGCAGGGATTGCTGCTGCTCCATCCGTTAGAGTATGGCAAGACGAGCGGGGTCGGAGCCAGCCATACGAGACGAGGAAGCCTCTGAGTTGTGAGCTGCTGGACGCATCCTCGGAAGAGGAGCGTAGTCCTCGTCTGAACTGTCGGACGAGATCTCTAGAAGATCAGGCTCCTCTGCCTCTGCCTCAAGATCGGCCAACTCGGCCTCTGCCAGCTCACGAACGGCCTTATCTAGCTTTGCTTCTGTCTTAGGTACCGCTGACCTCTGTTGCTGCCTCCACTAACGAGCGTCTGGACTGACCCCAATAATCTGGCGAGTGTCGTAAATAGGGAACTCAGTCGGAGACTGGGAGAGTGGGGTGATCAGGGTCGGAATCATCTTCCTCAGAATTACACAAATCCAATGGGTATAAGGAAGTTGCCTGTGACCCTTGAACCCCTCTGCTAGCGTGTCCCAAATATCAAACTCAAGCTAGGAGACCAAGTGGTGTACAAGCCAAAGCTGAATTCATGTCAATCCCTCTTTATAGCCTGTCCGAGGTAGAATAGTACACCTCATAACCTCATTCACGAGACGGGCCGTCGACGTCAAGTCACGAGGACGCCGACTGGACCCCTCTCCGAACGGCTCTCGGAAATAGGCACAGACAAGATCTGCTGTTGGGATCTCCCCTACATGGGGACGCCGAGGTGGCTCTGTCTCTCCGTAGCATAAGGAGTGAATCTTGGTCTCATAAGCTGTCAGACCAAGGTACTCTCTGGCGCGGGCGCTGTAAAGCATGTAGGATCGCCCCCTGAAGGCAAAGTTCAAGAACCGGTGATCCGAGGAGATCAACAGAGATGCGTAGAACTGACGTACCCAATCCTCCACATACTGACCACTCCGTCCAAGAAGATCCGCCAAGCCTGGCAAGTAAGAGAGCATAGGACGGATGGCCTCGCCTCCAGCTGCAACTATGTCCTCGAGCGGGCAAACTCTGTGAGGTCGAATATGAACTCCGTTGTTGACATAGGCTGTGTAGAAGTCCTCCTGAAGCACAGTATAGAATCCCTCGGAGGCCTGAGGGTGTTTGGCAGCTGGGAACCACTCCTCATACGGGACGAAACGAAGAGCATGCACCTGACGTGATGTAGCGGCCCGCAGGTCCCAGTGCTCCATAGGCGGGGGTGCTTGTGGCCTCGGAGAGGGACGACCACCCCGCCTCTGCCCCTCAGGTCTAGGAGAATCCTGAGTGCGAATACGGGTGGACCTGCGAACTGGTTGCTGAGCTGGCTGCTCCTCTGGCTGACCCTCTGGCCGACCCTCTGCCTGGGTCTCTGTAGCAGTGCTGGACTCAGGAGCTAAACCACCTGCTGACGCTGCTGCTAACGCCGAAGCTTCCTCGAACGGGAAGCGGAAGTCCGGGGGAAGTGCCTCGACTGGGTCATCAAGAGAGAACTGTTGAGTCTAAACACGGAACACTCCCCCTCGGTCTGAAGCAAGGCCTGCTGCTGCTTTGCAAAGAGGTCAGGAATCTGAAGTCTGCCTGTCTGTCTACCCCTCTTAGCTCGCTCTGCTGCCTGTGCTGCTGCCAAAGCCATCTCTGAATCACGATCTAATCACTTGCGCTTCTTGGTCACGACCTTCTGCTTCCCCTTCCCCCTGCCACCAAAAGGAGGGCGAGGGAGAGGAGGATCTGCCCCGGGACCTCCACCGACATTCTTGCAGCGTGCCATCGCTACAAGAGAAGAACCACTACCAACTGACACCTGAGAAGATCCACTGAACCACTGTCACTGACAACCCCAACCGTCAATCAATCCACGACCGCTGACAAGTGCAAGAGCCTCTGACAAAGCATGACACTGGACTGAACCTCAGAGGCTTGGCCTCGTTCTGTATCCGCGAGCTTGGCCCCGGATTATGCTGACATTGTCACACTGCCAAGCAAGACTCACTGACACGGTCCCAGCTCGCTGCAGGAGATAGATAGGAGTATATAAGCATATATAAACTAGAGAGAAGAAAGCCCTATCAGAAGCAAAGCAAATGAGATGAGAAACGAGACATGGCTTTGCTACCTGACGAAACGTGACGAACCGATGAAGTGAAGGAAAGAGACCGACACGTTCGGGCACCACAAGCTCTTGCCGGACAGATCTGCGCAAGAATTGGGCCAAAAACGAGGTTAAAAGAGCATGAACGACGGGTGGGGCATCTTGTCGAACACCTTGCATGCAGGGGTGATGAGAAGGGAGGTGGGAGCTCACTGTGGTTAGTTCTGCAGGCCGAGGAAGTGCTTGCCGGAGAAGATGGGTTGACGAGGACGAACGCCGACGAGGCTGGAGGGCACGCCGCGGGCGAGGGCACGACCACCGGCGAGGAGCCCGGCTCATAGCTGAGGGCACGACCGCTGCTGGCGGGGGCGCGCGCGCGTGGTCAGGCAGCGGCGGGGAGCTTGCTGCGTGGGGAGCCTGGACGGCCGACGGCGAGGTGGGAGGGCGGCGCGGCGGTTTGGGTTAGGACACGGCGGCAAGCGGCTCGGCTCGGGGACGGGCGCGGGCAAGACGAAGAGGAGGGAGAAGAGGATATGCGGGCCCACGTGTTGGTTAGAAGAACTCAGGACACCCTTTAAGTTGCGATCGGACGCACCCACAAGCGATCGGATGCACGTGGCCCAGCGTCTGATCTAACACAGAGAGCTCCCAAAACGCATAACACGCGATCGGACGCGTCCTGTCCCACATGACCAGACTCACCCATGCGTCCGATCAAAACTCGGCCAACGATCGGACGCACGCACCTTCACCTGACCGGACGCGACGATGACACTGTTCACCAGCTCGCGTTATGCATTGACCGGACGCACGGGGTGAGTCCGGTCACTGCGTCCGGTCATAGGGGAAACCATGCTTTGACTTGATTTTTCGCGCTGACTGTTGGGTATTTTAAGCACACACAGATTAATCCGCAAGTGCACGGATACCGATGTAGCTTTCACCCGAGAGTATTTCAGGGTATCGATTTCCACGGGGAACGTGAAGTGTACTAATCAAGGGGCAAGATCATCCAAGAAAAGAATGATAAAATGGGTAGAGAGAGATTTAGGGTTTTCTAAGCAGGTCTATCTAATTAAAGGCTCACTATACTTTACTTACTTCGGGGCATCAGAACACTAACCACAGAAAGGGATGAGAAAGGGGCTAGGAAGCTCTGACTACTGTCCTACAAACACCAACCCGAACGTGGTGGACTACATCGGCCGTCAGGGGCTACTAGAACTATCCGTGGGGCTGGGTGCAAACTCAGGTAAACCCTAGTCTAGACACCACGTCTACACTAACATCTACTACTCTAATTACGTACAATAATTAGAGCACTCGATACGAGCGGAGATCCAGTAAATGAAATAAAGCAAGAACTGAAATTAAATATAATACTTGGAAGTAGTAAATGAAGAACCTGGGGATTACTTGAAGACGAACTAGATGCTGCACCAATACATTGTTGAGGAAGATCCGACAGCTCTGGTTCCTCCTCAGCTCTCTCCTTCTCCTCTCTCTAATCTCTAATTACAACTAGATGAACTAGACAACTAGAACTAGAACTAGAACTAGATCTAATTCTAGATGAACTAGAAGAGATTCATCTAGAGGGACCTCTACTTCTAATTGAAACCCTAGTTTCTGATGTGGAGATGAATAATGAAGATGGAGATGCCTGGAGAGGGGGGTCTGGGGCTGCTTATATAGCCCTGGGCGAGAAACCGTGGCCGTTGGATCAAACCAACCTTAGGGACGGTGAAGATGCATCCCAGGAGGCGGTGGAAGAAGGTTCTGGAAGGCAGAGGAAAAACGGCCTACGTGGCCGACCGACCGGTCTGTGGGCCCCACCGGTTGGTCTGGCCCAGTGGGCCCCCGTGGCGGGCCGCCTCGTGGTGTCTTCTAGATCCTTCTTTTGCAGGTTTCATTGCGAAATTAATATCTTTTCATCTGGGACTCCGAATATAGCAAAGGATATGTCCGTTTTGATTGTCTCGACGAGCTCTTCGCAATGGTGCACTCCAATTCATCACTTGAGATACTTTTATATGGTAAAAACATGGATGTCCTACAAAACAAGTGAGAGCACCAAAACTCGTGGAACTTGTTAGTTTCAAACTCTACAACTATGCTTTGTGATTCATTTAGTGTCATTTCATGCAATAGTTTATGGCTAATTATGAGCATTAGTGAGCGTCAACAAGTTCCCCCAAGCTTACCCTTTGCTAGTCCCAAGCAAAGCCAATCTCAACAATAGATCAGGAGTTGCTGCAATATCTTCACTTCCAACAAGTACACATGTATTCAAATACAAGTTCTCATATGGAATACGAAAAAGTATCATATTATTCATCACGGGGCTTAGTACTTTACCTTGAATCCTGAGTAATTGAAAGATAGAATGATCAAATCAAGTACTATGTCTCTTGCTCTGTCACTTCAGCATTATCCCGGAGTTTTATGAATTTTCAGAAAAGATTAAAAACATATGTTGTCAAATTAAACAATGGATCCAAAGAGAAAGTTAACCACACCATTGAATCGAGAAGTGCATGTTTATGGAAAATGGAGTCGGATGCTCTTTTGAAAATATCACTCTCTTCTGTTTATCAGAGACACATGGCTATCCGGCTAATTCTACTGGCGGGCACATGCCCATTTTTTTAATATTCATTTTTTCGAGGTTCCGGACACTTGTCCCTTTTTATTTCCTCGGGATCTTTCTTTTTGAGGTTTCGGACACTTGTCCCTTTTTATTTCCTGGGATTTTTTTCTCTTTTTTTTTCTTTTTTTTCAATGGCCACATGCTTCCAACAAACTTTTGAGAGGATTGGAACAAATAATCATGAGCATTTATGCGGAAAATGGATGGAATGTGTAAGTGATCTCAATTCAATAGCATGATAACTTCTCATAGGGTCAACAAAGCTTAATTTAACTCAATGCAATTAATTGTCATATTAATATTGGAAACTCTCTGGAACTCTAGTGTTGTTTAGAATAAGATAACAGTAGCTCAGATCATCACATATCATATCTGTCAATTACCTAGACTCTGGATCAAGCATTTGCTACCCATATATTTAATTTCATTTTTAAGATCATTATTAATCAGGAGAACTCATGCTTTGAAGGCTATGTACTTGAATGAAATTAGATAGAGCAACTATTCATCATTTCCATATAATAGATTAGAGAGGGTTCTTCTTTTATTATTAACTTCTTAAAACAAACTAAGAAACTTAACATAGTATATATTTATTTAACCTAACACAATTATTATATTTAACCTAACACACTTATTATAAATAACTAAGATAGTGAATAAGACATACCTGGATCACGAAGATAACGGGGGTGCGTCTCCCCCAAGTCGGTTCCCTTAATAGCGTTGAGCCTTCATGTGTCCATATTTTTTTCTCTTTTCATTTTAATGGTGAGCCTTCATGTGCTCACATTTTTTGTATATTGTTTTTTTATTTTTATTTATGTATAGAAAGTAAACTTAAGAGGATAAGGGTACTTACCTGGATACACAGGGGTGCTTTCCCCCAAGCTGAATGTTGACGTAGTCATTCGATCTTGCAATATAGCGGACTGGCAGTAAAAATGTTCTTCCTCTATCAGAGCATTGATTGATGTTGATGGTTGTTGAAACAGTGCCCCGACAGTGGATGGAACATCCACTTGCTTGTCAGCTTGTCTTGGCCTTTCAATCCTGTGAAACTCAAATAGACAACAAAACTTGTGGAACAGATTAAGCGTTAGTGGTTGGCCACTTAAGCCTTAGTTGTCCAGAGTTTCAGTAAGATCTCTTTCTCAATATTTCTTCCGATGCAATGATAGTCTAACAATATGAATGCATTTTTATTTTTATGCCACCATGGTGAATATTTCATGTGGGTTCTTACACACCACAAAATTATTCACATGGGGCTTTAAGTTTTATGATGCAATGCAAAAAGTAAAATATTTATTTTCTTTCTTATGCAATGCTAATGCAAAAAATTAAATATGCTATGGAGAGATGATGATGGAAAGTAAACATGCAAAAAGAGAAACTAATGCAAAAAAGATAAATATGGATAACTACCGATTTTACCTTTCGGCGAGGGTTCAATTTTTTAGTCCTCTGAACAGGACTTCTCACCATGTTCATTCCTGAGGTGCATCATTTGATCTTGATATGTAGACCTTGATAACTACACCTCTTGATATGGTGTCACCCATGTTCTCTGTTCGCCCAACAATTTGAGGTGAAGCATTAATTGTGGAAGCTAGCAGCATCTTGCTCAGTGTGCATGTTCTTATAGATCCAGGACCTTCACTTTGTAGAATTTGGGATTTGACAAACTCCTCCATGTTTTGCTTAAGAGTGTATCCTGCTCATAAAGACAAGGTAGAGATCAAGTGCATGGGCTCTGTTGGTGGAAAAACACCAACAAAACCAAAAGTTTTGTTCATTCCTCTCTAACCTTAGGCACATTGAACAAGATAAATTTGTATGTGTTCTATTCAATCTTAACATGAGTGATAGGATCAAAAGATGAGCATGAAAGTAGCATCTTAAAATATTTAACAGATCAGATTGCTTAACCCAAGGAAGGATAATCTATGCATAATGTGTTGATATTTTCATGATTGTGATATATCATCTTCCAAAGGTTGGATGCACAACATTTTAGCTCATTTGGTTAACATAGTGAGATCAAGAGAGTGAAGCTAGGAATAAAGAGTAAAGAACTGAACATGTTAAGTTGATTAGGTTGTGAGATGCAACTTAAACATGTTTGGTTTTTATTTATGCACATACCAGAATTAAAGAGAAGCTTTTAAAGTGATGGTCACATACCTTGAGATGTTACCTTTATCATTGAAGAGTGATGTGTCGAACCACCTTGTGGAAGCTTCTTTTGTCTGGCTGGTTGTTCTTCATGAATAGCTTGTCTTCTTTTGCTTATCTCATAGTGAGCCAGCTGAGTCTTGTCCTCAACAGATCCAGAAGATGGAGACTTTGTCAGCTATTTTCTTGATTTGTATGCTCAGGTACTATCTCTCCATCTTCTAATTCTTGTGGTGCAGTAGCTTCATCCGTTATGATATCCCCTCAATTCCTGGCAGTTGGTTCTTCCTTTGTCGGTTGAGTCTACATCTTCTCTTGGTTTTCTTTGGTTGCTCATAAGTGATGTAATTGTTGAAGAGGCAGAGAACCTTTTGGTCAAAGATCCAAAAGTGGATTTCTCTAGTTTCGACATAGATGACAACACTGATGGTTTTCAAGAACGGTCTTCCAAGAATGAGTGGTGGATCATATTCTTCTTCTTGATTGGGGTAGCGTCCAGTGGCTTGTACTGATCAAAGTGTTGAAGCTGGATTTCTCCATCCTCCCCTTTAAGCAGATCTAGACAACGGAATTGTGTCTCCCCCAAGCTGGCTTGTCAGGTAGGTGGTTGCCCAAATTTCTTCAACAACATGTTCATGTGTTGAATTTGTAGACCTTGGTGTTGTTGAAGTCGTTCCACCTCATTTTGCAAACTAGCTCTTGTGTTGCATTAATTGGAAGATAGACTAGTTCCCACTGCTTGTGTTTTCCCACTGCTTGTGTTTGTACTGTTTGATCTGAGGGTTTAGAGATGAGAGCCCACACGATGGTCTCTGTCTTCAAGTGGCCGAGCTCAGACTTGTTCACCTATTTCCATGGAGTGAGTGCTTTGATTGTAGGTATTTGTTTTGTGGCACTCATCTTCTGTCTTGTTCTATGGATCTCATTTCTCCATAATCAATGAGTTGTGTCTCCCTTGCGCAAATTGTTGAAGTTCATGTGTCTCTTCATCTCTAGTGTGAGTTCATCTCAGGACTTTCCCAAATTGATATTAAAAGTTTTCCTGCAGGGGTTAGTCCAACAAGATATCCAACATCCACTATAGCATACTATCAGTTCAAAAATCAACCTAGACACCATGTCTAATTTGTTCTAGGAAGACATTTTAACCTAAGCACCATGCTTAATTTAAAAGCCTTTGAAAGCAAGATCATCACTCCTAAACTAGGCACCATGCTCAATTTAAGAGATGTATAAAAGTACTTCAAACCTAAACATATTCTATAGCAGATGAAGGTAGCATTAAAGCATTAAAGAGATTTACCCAAATGGTGATGAGAGAGCATGATTAGCGTATAGCACATGAGCATGTCTTAAAGGTAGGGGCAACCAACATAGCAACATGGTAAGAGATGTTCTTACAAAGTGTATCCCTCAAGCTTAGATTTTGCAAAAATCAAGATTGAATGATTGTAATTCAATGTTGCATGATGATTGCTTGGGCATACCTTGTGTTTGTTGTTCCTTCGAACTTCTTGTCCAGACCTGCAAAGGTTAGTGACAAGAATACCCGAAGGAATATTTAACAATTATATCCTTATGCTCATTACACAAGGGCAGTGTAGCAGGAAGATGAACATTGATCTGAAAAGTGCTTGTTTTAGGACACTAAGCTTGTCTTTGGGAAACCTTCAAGATGATTTGGTGAGTGGTTTCCCCTCCAACACCATCTTAAGAGCAATACGAGATCTACAAAATTTGTGATAAACATATGCATCTACAACCTCCCTTTTGATGTTTTTTGTAAAAAGAAAGTGTGAGGGGGTTGAAAATCTCGAGTATGGCAATATTAGACCGACCAATTGAATTAGGAGATGTCTCATATGAGCATGGATTTAAAGAGGTGTTTATGAAGCAGCTTCCATGCTCTTTGATATCATCTTCCTCGATTTCAGAGAAGAACACCGAAGGATGAGGTTTATCATTTTCTAAAATGTGGGGTGTTTTCTCTAGAGAAGGTTCTATGACAACCAAATTATTAAAAGGATTTGAAGGAATTTCAAATTTGGTTGTGTGTTCCTCCTCGCGTTGGTCGGGGTTGGGCTCGACTTCTTCTTCGGGGAATTCATCAAAAATGCCAGTGTAAGGAGTGTTTTCAAGGATTTTCTCAAGGATGGCTTTCCCTTCACTAACAGTTTTATGAGTGAATGATCCTCCCGAAGAGGTATCAAGAAAAAGGGCAGCTTCTTTGCTAAGACCATAATGAAAATGTTGTAAAATAACGTCCTCAGGCAAAGAGAGATTTGGGCCAGTGTTGACAAGGCTCATAAATCTAGCCCAAGCTGCTCCTATAGTCTCCTTCTCTTTTTGTTGAAAGGTAAGAATTTCTATTCGAAGGGCAGTGATTCGAGAAAGAGGGAAGAAAGCAAGACAAAATTTGTCTCGAAGTTCATCCCAATCCCCATCTACTCCTCTTACGTTATGAGCATACTACTGTTTCGCTCTTCCAAAAAGGGAGAACGAAAACAATTTCCATTTAATGCTCTCTTGTGTCATGCCCGCAATAGACAAGCAAGAACACAATTGCTCAAATTCCCGAAGGTGGGTGTGAGGATTCTCGTCTTCTAGCCTAGAGAAGGGTTGCTCCCGAACCATGGCTATAAAGCCAGGACGAAGTTGGTAGCCATCAGTAAGAATAGAATGTGATGAAGGTGGTGGCTCCAACAATTCACCCTTTGGAGCATAGTATTTATAGATAGGAGTGGAATTCATGTGGTAAGAAGTGTGGTGGTGAGGTAAAGGTGGTGGTAAGTGAAAAAAGTGGTAAAAGAAAAGAAACACGGATGACTTGGTTCAAAACTAGCACAACTACCTTCCCCGGCAACAGCGCCAGAAAGCTTGTTGGGTATTTTAAACGCACACAGATTAATCCGCAAGCGCACGGATGCCGATGTAGCTTTCACCCGAGAGTATTCCAGGGTATCGATTTCCACGGGGAACGTGAAGTGTACTAATCAAGGGGCAAGATCGTCCAAGAAAAGAATGATAAAATGGGTAGAGAGAGATTTAGGGTTTTCTAAGCAGGTCTATCTAATTAAAGGCTCACTATACTTTACTTACTTCGGGACATCAGAACACTAGCCACAGAAAGGGATGAGAAAGGGGCTAGGAAGCTCTAACTACGGTCCTACAAACACCAACCCGAACGTGGTGGACTACGTCGGCCATCAGGGCTGTCAACACCTGGGGCTACCACAACTATCCGTGGGGCTGGGTGCAAACTCAGGTAAACCCTAGTCTAGACACCACGTCTACACTAATGTCTACTACTCTAATTACATACAATAATTAGAGCACTCGATACGAGCGGAGATCCAATAAATGAAATAAAGCAAGAACTGAAATTAAATATAATACTTGGAAGTAGTAAATGAAGAACCAGGGGATTACTTGAAGACGAACTAGATGCTGCACCAATACATTGTTGAGGAAGATCCGATAGCTATGGTTCCTCCTCAACTCTCTCCTTCTCCTCTCTCTAATCTCTAATTACAACTAGATGAACTAGACAACTAGAACTAGATCTAATTCTAGATGAACTAGAAGAGATTCATCTAGAGGGACCTCTAGTTCTAATTGAAACCCTAGTTTCTGATGTGGAGATGAATAATGAAGATGGAGATGCCTGGAGAGGGGGGTTTGGGGCTGCTTATATAGCCCTGGTCGAGAAACCGTGGCCGTTGGATCAAACCGACCTTAGGGACGGTGGAGATGCATCCTAGGAGGCGGTGGAAGAAGGTTCCGGAAGGCAGAGGCAAAATGGCCTGTGTGGCCGACCGACCGGTCTGTGGGCCCCACCAGTCGGTCTGGCCCAGTGAGCCCCCGTGGCGGGCCGCCTCGTGGTGTCTTCTAGATCCTTCTTTTGCAGGTTTCGTTGTGAAATTAATATCTTTTCATCCGGGACTCTGAATATAGCAAATGATATGTCCGTTTCAATTGTATCGACGAGCTCTTCGCAATGGTGCACTCCAATTCATCACTTGAGATACTTTTATATGGTAAAAACATGGATGTCCTACAAAACAAGTGAGAGCACCAAAACTCGTGGAACTTTTTAGTTTCAAACTCTACAACTATGCTTTGTGATTCATTTAGTGTCATTTCATGCAATAGTTGATGGCTAATTATGAGCATTAGTGAGTGTCAACACCGACTTCTCCCAACCAAGTTCCAACTCAAATAAGAAGCAAATAAACACCAGTTGGAACCTAGTGGAGTGACCTCTCTCAAACCCTCAAATTTTTCAAATAATTTTCCATAGGCTAAATTAGGTTTCTAGATAAAATAGGCAATAAAACCCGAGGAGACAACATGTGGCCACCAAAACTAGGGGTCTTAACCAATTGGAACCTCAAATGTTCCCCCTAGAGGTGGACGAACACAGCGGTTGCTCAAGCTTAACTGAAAAGAAATGACAAACAACAAACATGCATATGCAATGCAATACGGAATTTGAATCTAGGTTGCTTGTCAAGTTTGCTCATGGGTAAGCTTCTTCACATGCTTTTTAGGGCGGTTATCTTAACCACGTCTGACAAGCCTATGTGCATAGCATAAATTAAACATGGCATATTGTACAATGCAATGCAAAGACAACCCCCTTTCACCTTTTGACAAAGTTACTTAGATCAAGCACATTAAGCTCACTTCACAATCTACAAAGGGTGTTCTCATCTAGGGGTTTTGTGAAGATATCCACCAATTGATCTTCGGTTCTAACTCCTTCTAAGGATATATATTTCTTTGAAACATGGTCTCTTAGAAAGTGATGGCGAATATCTATGTGCTTTATGCGAGAGTGTTGAATCGAGTTGTTAGCAAGCTTAATCGCGCTCTCATTGTCACACAACAAAGGTACCCTTTCAAAAACTACACGATAGTCTAAAAGGGTTTGTTTCATGTAAAGGATTTGTGCACAACTAGCACCCGCGGCTATGTATTCTGCCTTGACGGTAGACAAGGCCACACTATTTTGCTTTTACGAACTCCATGAAACTAGTGATCTCCCAAGCAAATGGCACCCTCCGAATGTGCTCTTTCTATCTACTTTGCAACCCGCGCAATCCGAATTAGAATACCCAACGAGTTGGAAGTTAGCTCCTTTGGGATACCAATGGCCAATGCTTGGGGTGTGCTTTAGGTACCTAAGGATTCTCTTTACGGCTATGAGGTGTGATTCCTGAGGATTGGCTTGAAACCTAGCACACATGCGCACACTAAACATGATGTCGGGCCTAGATGTGGTCAAGTATAACAAGCTACCAATCATAGAACGGTAGAGAGTTTGATCAACCGGGTTACCTCCCTCATCTAGGTCGAGATGTCCATTTGTTGGCATTGGAGTTTTAATAGGCTTGCAATCATCCATCTTGAAGCGCTTGAGGAGGTCTTTTGTGTACTTCTCTTGATATATAAAACTCCCCTCCTTCAATTGCTTGACTTGGAAGCCTAGGAAGAATGTGAGCTCGCCAATCATGGACATTTCAAACTCCTTCGACATTAAGTCACCAAATTCCTTGCAATAGGCTTCATTTGTTGACCCAAAGATGATATCATCGACATAAACTTGACAAATGAAGATCTCTCCATCAAGCTTCTTGGTGAATAGTGTGGTGTCGACCTTCCCAATGGTGAAACCCTTCTCAATTAGGAAGTCCCGGAGGCACTCGTACCATGCTCTAGGGGCTTGCTTGAGCCCATATAGCGCCTTGGACAACCTATAAACATGATTAGGATATCTAGGGTCTTCAAACCCGGGAGGTTGATCAACATAGACTAGTTCATTTATGAAGTCATTTAAAAAAGCACTTTTCACATCCATTTGATATAATTTAATGTCATAATGTGATGCATATGCAAGAAGGATACGAATGGCTTCAAGTCTTGCAACCAGTGCAAAGGTCTCTCCGAAATCTAAGCCTTCAACTTGAGAGAACCCCTTTGCAACTAGCCTTGCCTTGTTTCTAACAACCTTGCCTTGATCATCTTGCTTGTTCCTAAGCACCCATTTTGTTCCAATGACTCTTGCGCCTTTAGGTCGCTCTTCAAGTGTCCAAACTTGATTGCGGGTGAAGTTATTCAATTCTTCATGCATGGCATTCACCCAATCTGGATCACCTAGAGCTTCATCTACAACGGTAGGCTCAACAAGAGAAACAAAGGAGTGATGTTCCATAAATAAAGCATGTTTTTGAGATCGAGTCATTACACCCCTTGTTGGACTCCCTATGATGAGATCTTGAGGATGAGCTTGTAGTAGAGGAGTAGTCCTTCGATCAACCACTTGAGGAGCCGCTTGTGGAGCATCAACATCTTGAGCTTGTACCACCATTTGATCATGGGAGACATGAGTATCTTCATTTGGATCTCTCCCATCTTTATCATCATCTTGTGGTACATTTGATGAGGATGGCTTATCAATGACTTGCACATCATCATCATCATCTTTAGGCTTGATGGCTCCCACCGACATATTCTTCATTGCTTCCCTCAATGGTTCATCACCTACATCATCAAGATTCTCATGCTCTCCTTGAGAGCCGTTAGATTCATCGAATTCCACATCATATGTTTCTTCTACCATCCCGGTGACATGGTTGAATACTCGATATGCTTTGGACTTCAATGAGTAACCAATGAGAAAACCAATATCACATCGACGTTGAAACTTCCTTAGGTGTTGGCGCTTCTTGTAGATGTAGCATTTGCACCCAAACACCCTAAAGAAGGATACATCCGACTTCTTGTTGTTGAGTAGCTCATAGGGAGTCTTGCCAAGGAAACGATGGGGGAACAACCGGTTGGATGCAGAGCATGCGGTGTTGATTGCTTCCGCCCAAAATCTTTCCAATGTAGATTACTCATCTAGCATTGTTCTTGCTAGGGTGATTAGTGTCTGGTTCTTCATCTCAACTACCCTATTTTGTTGTGGTGTGTAGGTTGCAGAGACTTCATGCTTGATCCCAACTTCATCACAATATTGCTCAATGTGGGTGTTGTCAAATTCTCTCCCATTATCACTTCTTATCTTTTTGATCTTCAAGTCAAATTTATTTTGGGCTCTCTTGGCAAACTTCTTGAATGAAGGGGTTGCTTCGGATTTGTCATGAAGAAAGAACACCCAAGTGTATCTAGAGTAATCATCAACAATCACTAGGCAATAGAGATTTCCACCCAAGCTAGCATATGTTGTTGGCCCAAATAGATCCATGTGAAGTAGCTCTAACTCTATTGATGTTGAAAAAAAAAACTTTGGTTGGATGAGTGTTTGCAACTTGCTTGTCGGCTTGACATGCACTACACAATTTGTCCTTCTCAAACTTCACATCCCTCAAGCCCCTAACCAAATCCTTCTTCAATAGCTTGTTGAGAGTGTTCATTCCTACATGTGCCAATCTTCTATGCCATAGCCAACCAAGAGATTGCTTAGTGAACAAACATGTCTTCAAGTTGGCATCTTCGGAGGAGAAATCCACTAGATAGAGATTGTTATATCTAAAGCCTTTGAATATCACTTGTGTATCATCTTTCTTGGTCACAACCACTTCCTTGTCGATGAACAAACATTGAAAGACAAGATCACAAGGTTGCCCAACGGATAGCAAGTTGAAGCTCAATGAATCAACTAGAAGCACATTTGATATTGTATGATCATTGGATATTGCCACTTTGCCCAAACCCTTGACATTGCCCTTTGAGTTGTCACCAAATGTAATCTTTTCTTGGTCATTGACATTCTCTTATAGTGAGGTGAACATCCGGGGATCACCGGTCATATGTTGTGTGCAACCACTATCAATCACCCAATGAGATCCACCAGTCTTGTAGTTCACCTACACACACAAGAAATAAGATTGAGCTTTAGGGACCCAAACTTGTTGAGGCCCCTTAGCCTTCTCAACTAGAGACTTAGCAACCCAAATTTGCTTTGGCCTATTCTTGTTTGGAGGCCCCATGAACATGACTTTCACTTTGCCACTAGAATCTTGTCTAAGCATGTAGTGAGCATTGAAAGCAAAGGACCTAGCATGCTTGGGCAAGGGTGTGGGTTTTGGCTCTTCACAATTATGAGCAAAGTGTCCTTCTTTTCCACACTAAAAGCATCTTCCCATCTTCTTCTTTGGCTTTGTGATGCTCTTGCGTTGCTTCATCTTCTCTTCAAGATAGCCAATACCATTTCTATTTGTCTTCATCACACTGTTCATGAGTAGCTCACTTTGAAGACATTGACCCTTGGTGAAGTTCTTCAACCTGATGGTAAGGTGCTCTTTTTCTTTCTTAAGCTTGTCATTCTCTTGTTGGAGCTCCAATTGGGATGGTGTCATCTTGTAATCCCTCTCCATCTTCAATCTCTTGTTCTCTTCTTTTAGCATGTCTAGCTCAAGTGTCATGCTATAATCTTCATCATGAGTTTCAACAACAGCTTGCTTGGTGGTTGCTAGCTTCTCTAGATCAATCTTGAGCTTTGCATTCTCATTCTTGATCTTGACATAGTCATCATAGTGATCAGCCACAACCACTTTCTTGCCCTTGCCACTAGCTCTTTGCTCATCATGCTCACTAACCAAATCCTCACAAGATGTTGCTATGTCACACTTAACAACATGGTTAGGGGAATCATGTGTCACAAGATAAAGCATACCATACACAATAGTAAGAGCATCATGATCAACTCTAACTTGAGTGTATTGTTCTTTGAGCGAAGCATAACTAGTGGTAAGGTCACTATGCATCTTATCAAGTTTTTCATTTTTAGCTTTGAGCTCCTTGTTAGAGGACTTGAGCTCCTTCATAGAGGATGACATAGTAGCAAGTTCATTTTTAGCTCATCACTAGCATGTGTAGCATTGTTATACTTTTCAACAAGAGATTCATTGTCATGAACAAGCCTTTCATTTTTAGCTCTAGTCTTTCTTATGATTTTAGAGTAGTTGTTTAGCAAATCAACAAGTTCATCATAAGAAGGAGCTTGGAACTCTCCATCACTTTCATCATCACTAGAGTCATCATCACTTTATACCTTCTGGTCACCCTTTGCCATGAGGCATAGGTGCGTAGAGGATGATGGCGACGGTGGTGGTGGTGGTGGTGTAGAAGTCCCAAACACTATAGCAGACACCTTCTCCTTCTCATCATCACTATCTTCATTGGATGAGACACCAGAGGAGTCAATGTCGGTGAGCCAATCACCAACAATGTAAGCCTTGCCACCTTTCTTGTGGTATTGCTTCTTCTTCTTGCCATCCTTCTTGTAGGGCTTCTCACTCTTCTTCTCATCTTCACTTGATGAGTCATATTTCTTGCCCTTGTTCTTGTTCTTGTAGCTCTCTTTCTTGGGCTTGGTGCATTGATGAGCAAGATGGCCAAGATCACCACAATTGTAGCAATCCATTTCGGATAGTGGCCTTCTCTTGCTACTTGTGAAGAACTTCTTCTTTCTTGAGTCAAAGTTGACTCTATTCTTGTGAAGCTTCTTCAACATCTTTGTGGTCTTCCTCACCATGAGAGCAATGTTGGAATCATCTTCATCATCACTTGTGCTCTTATGACGCACCTCAATTGTCTTGGACTTGCCCTTCTTGTCATGATTTGCTTTGAAGGCCAAGTCATTCTTCTTGTCAGTGGAAGAGCCACCACTTGGTGTGATGTGTATGTACGTCTCATGAGCATTGATCTTCCCCAATACTTGTGTTGGTGTGGATGTGGAAAGATCACCTTGATGTAGCACGGTCACAATGTGTCCATACTTGTCAATTGGAAGGACACATAGAATCTTCCTCACAACATCGGATGGTTGCAATTGTGTGAGGCCAAGACCATTAAGCTCCTCTACAAGAACATTCAAGCATGAGTACATTTCATTTGCATTTTCATGAGCAATCATTTCAAAAGAATTTAACTTTTGCATGACCAAATGATAACGCTCCTCACGCTCACTCTTGGTTCCCTCATGGAGCGCACAAATGTTATCTCATAGATCATGGACATTCTTGTGGTTTCGGACGCGGTTAAACACATCCTTGCAAATGCCTCTAAATAAGATGTTTTTGGCTTTTGCATTCCACTTCTCATTCTCCTCCTCATTAGGAGTAAGGTTTGTGCCCTCCTTAGGCTTGGGAAAGCCGGTGATCGCGGCTTCGCGGTATTTGACATCAACCGCTTCTAGGTACGACTCCAAACGGATTTTCCAATATGGGAAGTCATCTCGCTCGAACATGGGAGGTGGTCCATCACCTCCGGACATCTTAACTCTAGGCGGTTAAGCCTAAATCGAGAGCACAAGGCTCCGATACCAATTGAAAGGATCAAGATGCCCAAGAGGGGGGGTGAATTGGGTTTTTCTAAAACTTTTCACAAGAATTAAATCCTAAGAAGCCAATTAACCCCATTGTGCTTTGATGTGTGATCCTCTAAACTCTACCGCACAAAAGACTACACCTATTCTATTCCTACTCTAGCAAAGCAATTCAATTACAGAAGAACAACAAGTAAATTGCGGAATTGAATTGCTCAAATGTAAATGAGTATGTAAAGGGAGTAGAAATGACTCGACGATCTTTTTGTTGAGCTATCGAGGTGTTGGCACACCCCTCCTAGTCCTCGTTGGAGCACTCGCGCAAGGGTATCGCTCCCCCTTGATCCGCGCAAGGATCAAGTGCTCACTACGAGCTGATTCTTCGCCACTCCGGCCCGGTGAATCGCTCGCTACCGGTCACAACTTGGCTTGGGTCATCCACAATGCCTCCGGATGATCACCAAGCTCTCCTATCGCCACCAAGCCGTCTAGGTGATGCCGATCACCAAGAGTAACAAGCAAGAACTCTCACTTGACCAACGCAAGGCTAATGAGATGGGTGGATGCACACTTGCTACTCTTCTCTCACTAATGAGGTGTTTGATCACTCAATTATCAAATCTCTCAACCTCACTAGGCCTCTTGCACTCACTTGCAATCACAATGTGTTTGGCAACCTTTCAAATGAGCAAGAGAGACAACATGAATGAGGGGGAGGCATATTTATACCCCCCAACTCAAAACATGCACGAAGGGGTAAGTCCAGCCAGTTACACACTGACCGGACGCACCTGTCGGGGTGACCGGACGCGTCCGGTCAGTGCCCAATGGCTAACTGACGTTAGCACTGACACCTGTACGAAGTGTTGATCGGACGCTACCATGCGTCTGATCCCCTCTGATCGGACGCGTCCGATCGCATAAAAACGTCTCTGGAACCTCTCTAAGTACGATCGGACTCACCCCCTGGTGCGTCCAATCGAAGCTGACGAAGCGCCTGATCACCATCAAACCGACCCCCTGGCGAACAACACTGATCGGACGCACACCCTAGCATCCGATCACAAGTGCTCCAGCGTCCGGTCACACTTTGAAGTCCAAAACGACTTTGGTTTGCGACGCTTCCTTCATGAACTTTCTTTCTTATGATCTTAGGGACCTTTCTAAGCTACATAGGGCTTTGGTTAACAAGTGTGCACCACACCTAACTCAAAATTCTCACCTAGGTCAAGCTACCCATTCAAACTCCCCTTAATAATGCGGCCAAAGATAAAAACAAAGACCTATGCTACTCTAAGTGTCCTCCAATCACCAAGCGACACTTAGAACTAGCCTATCACCGTCTTCGTCGACCATCCTTAGAAAACCGAACGAATTTCATCAATAAGGGGACATGAATACCATTGTGCCCACACGATCATCATTACCATGACCTAACTCAACTGTTTCGGCAAAACACACCTTAGTCATAGTAATTTACTGTAGTCATCCAATCACCTAAACCCACTAGGGGCCTAGATGCTCACAGTTGGCTTGCTTATTTATTTCTTTATTGCTTGCATGAGAGCACCATATGAGAATACCACTTGAATTATCATGACTAGCTCTCTTTTGGGTGTTGCTTGCTTATCTTGATCAAAACATTGATTGCTTCTAGATCAATTCAAAACCAAACTTAGGTCCCTCAAACACTTATAAACATGATTCCAACTTGAGGGCCTTTCAATCAAGTGAATTCCAAAATTTCACAGATTTGCAGTTTTTCTGGCAGATTTTGTACCTCTAAGTGAAAAATTAATATCTCCCAAAATATATATCCAATACCTATGAAATTTGGTGGAGATGTGCCTCAATATGTCTTCTAGCAGCTGTAAAAATTTGAGCTTCATTGGATTTATAGATTGCTACCAGATTTCATATCTTCCCACACCGCTACATGCTGAAAACTGCTGCACTTGTGTTGATAAGATCCACTCCAAAACCAAAGCATCACTTATCCAATGATCATGAAATTTGTACAGCAACTAGTATCATAGTATTAGAGCATGCATACCAAATTTCAAGCCAATACAAATAGATTTGATCACTCAAACATAGTTATTATCACAGCTAGCTCAGATTTTGTAATATAGGACAGATTTCATCACTTGAGCTATTCTTCCTCAAATTGAACCAAATCTGAAATCAATTTGCTTGAATACCAACACAAGACATATGTCCATTCAACCCACTTACTAAAAGTCATCTTGTGAATATATCCAATCAAACTAACTCAAACTTGATCACTAAGCAATTTATCCATTTTGTCATCTTATAGCAAGCAACATATGCATATATCCAATTCAATCAACTCATATGCATCCAAATGAATATGATCAACAAGAAATATACCTTAGTAGCTCATGATCATCCAATAGCAAGCTTCATCTTTAATATTTGCAAGCAACCAAATAATTCAATAAATCACCACAACTTGAAACATAACACTTGTTTGTTGTAGCACATTTGGACTTCACTTGTTGTCGTGGCATTGGGATAATGGTTATCACTTTTCAATACTTTGCTCAATCATATAATCAACATAATAAATAATATCACTTGAACCAAGTCTCCAATGCCAATGGTACCTACAAATAATCATCTACTTTTTGATGGTACCCAAATCTTTTTGGGTCCTCCAAGGTTAGTTACTAGGCTCTTGGGCACCCAAATAGCTTTCTTCTTTGAGCCCACAATAGGTGCACCAATGAACTTAGCCTTCACACCATTAGCACCCTTGGAAAGAACATAGCAAGAATCATAAATAAATGAGGATACAAAATTATTAGCTCTCTTGTTCTTGCAATGTTGCTCTATGTGCCCAACTTGCTTGCATCTATTGCAAAACCGACCATTGCTTCTCACAAAACTAGTTTTGGGACTTGCAAAGGCCATCTTGCCTTTCTTGGGGGTATAGCCAATTCCTTCTTTTGCAAGGGAAAATCTTTGGCTACCCAAGCACTTTAGCAAGCGGGCATCTCCACCATAGACATTGCCTAAGGCACCAGTGAGCTCATTGACCTCTTTTTTCAAGGTCTCATTCTCTACCATTAGTGAGGCATCACATGTGAAACCGTCACTCATAGTAGAAGTAGTAGTTGTGGATGAGCTGCATGAAGGGTTAGTGGGAGCAACAATAATAGGATTATAAAAGGATTCATCAAGAATATCACAAGTAACTCCTATGTCACATGTTGGGGCAACATCCTCAACCTTGACTTGATCAAGGAGGGAAGAGTGAGCTTCTTCAAGCTTAGTGTGAGCTTTGCCAAGCTTCTCATGGGCTTCCTCTAGTCTCTCATGAGTAGACTTGAGTTCATCAAGTGATTGCTCAAGAAGACTAAGCTTCTTGCGCAATTCCTTGCACTCTTTCCTCTTTTGTTTCAAAGCAAGTGTGAGCTTGCTCAAACATGTCCATGAGTTCCTCATTAGAATATTCCTCATTTTCATCACATTCATTGTCATAATCACTCTCATCATAGGATGTTACCTTGGATGGCTTAGCCATCAAGCATGTAGGTGGATTATCAAATAGAGAAGGCTTCTTGTTGATGGCAATACTTGCAAAAGCTTTCTTCTTGATGTTGTTTTGCTCTTCATCATCACTATCATCGGAAGAAGCCTCACTATCCCAAGTCACCACATAAGATCCACCCTTCTTCTTAGTGAGTGAGAGTTTCTTCTCTTTCTTTCCTTTCTTGTCCTTCTTATCCTTCTTCTCATCTTCATCACTGTCACTATTGTAAGGACAATTGGCTATCACATGATCTTCACTTTTGCACTTGTAGCATCTTCTCACATAGCCTTTGTTCTTGAAGTTGTCTCTTCTCTTTCTAGCACCATAGCCTTTCTTCTTCATAAACTTGCCAAATTTTCTAACAAGAAGAGCCATGGCTTCATCATCAATGTCACTTGAATCTTCATCATCATCTTCACTTGATTTAGCTTGCTTGACCTTGCTCTTGCCTTTAGATGAGGTTGCTTTAAATGCTAAGCTCTTATTCTTATTATCTTTCTCATCTTCTTCCCCTTCCCTTTCCACACGGTAGGTGTCATGAGTGATCACCTTGCCTAGTTGAAAGGATCAAATCAGCCTAGAGGGGGTGAATAGGTGATTTTCTACAATCTGAAACCTCACAAACTAAAACTTGTAGTTAGATAACAACCAGTATTACCAGTTTGTTTGGGTTGGTACTACCAGGTATGACACACCGGTACTACCGACACAAACAAACGGCACTACCAGAATCCTAAAGATAAACTACAAATCCAATGTATGTGAGCTATGAAGGTAAATCAAAGAAATGCACCCACTTCCCTAAGTATTGAAGATGGTGAATTTGACCTTACCAAGCCTTGGTTGCTTCCCATGGTGTAGATCAAGCCTTCCCAACCTAATAATGAGGTAGGGATGGGACGAACACGAATAATACAAGTACACACGTAAAATCCAAAGTAAAGATAACAACAAGCACGCGAGACACGGGATTTATCTCGAGGTTCGGCCCAACCACAAAGGAGTGCCTACGTCCTCGTTGTTGAGGTGACCACCAAGGTCGGAGTCTCTTTCACCTCCTTGCCTCACTCAAGCAACCACAAAGGCTTGTTGAGTTTCTCTACTAGAAATCATAGGGGAAATACAAACACTTCGGGAAGCCCACACAAATGAATCAACACGGGCTACCACGAAGAACACCTAACCGGCTAGGGTTCAAAGAACCCAAGAGTAATAGACACAAACCAAGTCGGCTAGATGTGGAACCAAGTGCTCCAGTCGTAGATCAAAGCTTCCCACTCTCTAATCTCACTTCCCTAGCTCAAATCTTGCAAGGGAATGAATCTAGGAGCAAAGGGGGGGGGGGGAGAGAGGGGAGGAGTCAATGCTTGGAGAGTATTTTGTCAGTTGGTATGTCGCAATAAGTGAATGGAATGAGTGGGTAACGGTCATAAGTGAAGTGGAGAGCTATTTATAGTTCCTCAGACCCGAGGCCTGTCGGTAGTACCGACCACCCATGGTCGGTAGTATCGACCGGCCAAAAACCGTTGCACAGATCTGAGTTGACCTAAAACCAACTACCGACCAAAGGTCGGTACCACCGATGGTCGGTAGTACCGGCCCTATGGCGGTACTACCGCCAGGCCAAATCGGCCACCAACAGAGAGCTCCATGAAAAGATACTCGGCCGCTCGGTAGCTACCAACCAGGGTCGGTACCAGCGAGGGTCGGTAGTACCGGCCTTATGGCGGTACTACCCCTAAGTCAAAAAATGCGCACAAACAGAGAGCTCCGCAAATTTGTCTTTCTACCGGCTTGGGTCGGTACCACCGAGGGTCGGTAGAACCGACCTTATGGAGGTACTACCGCCAAGTCATTTTGAGTACGAACAGAGAGGTCTGCAAAAACGGTCTTGCTACCGACCGAGGTCGGTACCACCGAGGGTCGGTAGTACCGGCCTTATGGCGGTACTACCGCCAAGTCATTTTTGAACCTACACAGAGAGGGTGTTAGAATGGTCTGGGTGGCCGGTACTACCGACCTTATGGCGGTACTACCGCCGGTTCAAAATGAACTCTACCCAGAGTGCATTGCGCGCTGCCTCCCTGGTCGGTACTACCGACTGTACAGAAATATATCTATGTGTTCGTGATCGTACAGTGACTCTCAAGCAAACTTTAGTTAGTCGATTTGAGCACTTTTCTCCACATCTAGTCAACCTAATTTGTGACCCTCTTGATAGTCCAGCTTACCTATAACTCAAGTTTAAAATTAAACTTTCAATCAACCACTTGAGCTAGGCAACTTTTGTCCAACTATACTCAACATGCTTTGTTCATGAGATTTCAACATTTCAAATCTTTCTAAGGACTAACACCTGCATACATGCTTTTATAAATCCGTTAGTCCCTAATTTGATTGTCATTAATTATCCAAAACCCACATTGGTGGCGAATGCACTTACAGACTCCCCCTTTTTGGTAATTTGATGACAACCAACTTAGGCTTACAAAAAGGATAGAAAGAATTGAAACTTTTGAATTCCAAAATTAATTTCAAGCTCCCCCTTAGTGTATGCTTTGGATATGAATTTCAAACCTTGACTTTACACAAGGTTGCATACACAAGAATAAGAGCTCCCTCTAAATTTTGCAATCCGTGGGGTGCCTAAGTGTGAGACAACATCATATATAACAAGTTTGTGATGCATGAACAAGATGGCATGGTGATTCACATAACAATAAGATAAGAGAAAACGAATGGTTGTGGAAGAAAGAAAAAGACTCAAATCACATAGTCATATCGAAAACAACAATCACCAAGCATGACATGAGCAGAAAATAAAGGATCAACCATACATGATTATTACATTAAGCTTAAATGTATCAAATCCTCTAACGCGCATAGATCATCACAAATGTAGCATACCACACACTTAGTTCTCATAGTTCAAACTCTCTCAAAGGCTAACTATTACATCATGAATAAAGCCTAACACTCCCCCTTTGACATCAAATGCCAAAAAGGGTAGGCCACGATATGCATAGGATCTAATAGAAGCCACTGGAAGAACCAACATAACCACCAAAGAGAGAGGAGTAGGCACTGGCACCAACATCACCACCTGGGAATGACGACGAGGGAGCACTGGAAGGATCCAGCGGAGGAGAAGGAGCGTGGAAGCCACCACTCCCAGTTGGATCGGCATCCGGGGCAGCAAAGCCCATGTAGAAGCCACCCCCTCCACCCTGGTATGAGGTGGACCCGCCACCATGTGACGGACCCGCTCCATAGTCACAATAGAAGGGAGGAGGCTGATACGAAGGCGGAGGATGTAGAGGCTGAAATACAGTTGAGCTGAAGATACCGGCCTCATCATCACCTCCATGCTGCTGCTGCTGCTCACCACCGTCATCATCATCATCATCACGACCATGTTGGGCATCGTACTCTGTGAAAGGATCCGGGAAGGGCCAAAGAGGAGACTGCTGAGGAAGACCAAGATGTTCATTCACTTGCCTCTGATGCTGCTCATCACGCTCAGCCTTGTAGCAAAACCAGTTGAAGAACTTGCTGAGAGCATAACGAATAGCCCCACCACCTCCACTCCTACGCCTTTCATGAAGCGGAGGAGAAGAAGCAGCAGAAGGCACTCCCTCATGAGCCTGCTCCTGGCCATGAGCCTCGCCAGGGGCAGCTGCCGCAGCTGGAGCAGCACCACCTTCACTAACTACTTCCTTGCCTACAGAGGAGAACTGCCGGACATTGTACTCTTTTACAGTCCGATCATACTCAAAAGTTGCTCCCACCACGTGCTCAATGATATGCATCAAATACGGAGCATGAGGCAAGTCTTTGTGAGGGTCATTGTATGTTTCTGAGATCTTCTGCCACATAAAGTGGGAGATGCTGAACCTCCCATCTGGTTTGGCAAACCGGCAAAGGACCTTGGGGGCATCGCTTCTCAAGAAAGTGTTGTCCCCAATCTTCGGATCCAGGGTGAGTCTCATCAAGTTGTTTAGCACAAAGAAATAATACTTGAGCCCATTGACCTGAAAGTTGGTCACTATGCCAGGCAGATAGATCCCAGACTCCTGAATCTCTGAGGGATGGATCCCCTCACCATACATCTTTGATAGTCTCGGGGCATTGCGATCTTCATGGTTGAATCCCAGCAGCCTAGTGAAGGTCACGAAATCACATCTATAGTGGACCCCTTGGGTCATCCAATGGAGGACCTTGTCAGGCTGATCAATATAAAGAGTAGCCCAAAACTGACATATAACCTCCTAATTCCAGCTACGCTCACCAGAGACGAGCCCCAGAATCCTCCACTCCTCTAGCCTCTGCACCAAACTATCCATCTGATCTGAATTCTTGTCAGTCAAGGATTTGATGGTCAGGCACTTGTGCTCAATGAGTGGAGGACGCCCCTTCACATAGTAACCTTCCAAAGGACAGACACATAGTAGTCCTACTGAAAACGGGACCAAAATCGTGTATCTACTGAGTCATCTCTGATGAAGAGGTAGGGATTCTCCAAGCGTTGCGCCCTCAACAGATTAGCCCTCTTCCTGTCTGAATAATCCATCACATTCCTGGGATAAGCTGGACCAATCATTGAAGCTGCTACCATACCATGCATATGGAACACCCGGTTGATCAACAACAAACCGGATGCAAGAGGAGACGGAGGTCCAACACGAGGATCTATAGCATGACCTTCCCTGGCGGGACCGACCTCCAACAACCAACCACCAACAATCACACTGTGCAGCCGAACACTCTGTCGACCCGTGGACGCACGCCCTGCACTATCTCGCCCAACACTCCGTCGACCCGTGGACGCACGCCCACGGACCGACCTAGTGAGGTCCTCACTGCTCCCACCAACAGGCCGAGCATGGCACGAAGGGTTGCGCCGCTGCTGCTCTCCTTGCTCCATAGCAGCAACTTCTTCTTCTTCTTCCTCCCTTGCCTCTCTAGCAAGGCATGCATCACGTGAGCCCCTTTGGCTATGCGACATCTAGAATAGAGTTCATAAACCAAAAATGAGACACAAGTGACAACACGATAAACTTAAAGAATGTAGCAAATAGAAGCGACGATACACAAATGGAAGGGAGAACAACTCACTGCGCACGGTCGGTACTATCGACCAAGAGTAGTCGGTACTACCGACCGCACAACAGTGTGCGGTTTTCCTCAATCCATCCATACAAATCGCCAACGAACTTGCAAAATATACATTCTAGAAGCATCTATGTACTATAGAGAACAATCCTACCAAAGGAAATGGCCTAGAACAAGGTTAATTGAGAGCGCAGGCATGAACACCCTAGTATCTTGCTACTCGAAGTGAAGAGACCGAAATCCGATGGAAGAAGAGCTTCTGGACTTCAAGAACACCTCCACAACAATCTCCTTGCTCCAACACACCTTCTCACTGGAGGGATTTGGATTTGAGCGGAGGAGAGAGATCGAGAAGAGGAGATGAAGCGGCAGTCGGAGAGCACGGGCTAAAGAACGGCGGCGCGGTGAAAAAGGAACTGACTGGATAGGGTTGAAAAACCTTTCACCACGGCCTTTTATACTAGGGTAAAACTCCGGTCGGTACTACCGCCCATAGGGGTCGGTACTACCGACCCTTATGGCGGTACTACCGACCGTTCACTTCCAGAACGGACAGAGAGCTTTCCTAGGAGAACTTTGTGTGGTATACTACACACACTTCAATCATGTCCAGATTTCATACAAGCAGTACAGAACTATGGACACAAGTGAAGCATGCAAAATAGATTTTGAAATCACACACAAATTTTGTCAAAACATTTGTCTATGTCTCTAGGTGAAAACAATTATGTGCAAGACATCAAGCCATGTTACGAGAATCAATGATATTTAGCTCACTCCTCAAAGAACAAAATCTTGACTCATCTAATGGCTTTGTGAAGATATCGGCTAGTTGCTTTTTGGTGCTCACATGGCGTAAAGTGATATCTCCTTTGGCTTCGTGGTCTCTCAAGAAATGATGTCGGATGTCTATGTGTTTTGTGCGAGAATGGTTTACGGGATTGTTTGCTAGTTTGATAGTGTTGAAGCAAAACGTGACACCTCACGCCAAGCACACAGCAAGCCGAAAAAACTAGCTTCAATCGGGTGCCCGAAATGTGCTGAATCCGGAGACGTGCCAGTCGGTTTGACCTAAAAACCAACAAGGGAAAAAACTGTGAGAATACCTTTGGAACATGCCGGATAAAACCAGACAGTTCCATATGTACGGCTTTGAAAGCCAATCACGATGACACACAGCTATAGAAGCTGTCTGTCAGAGCATGTTTATAAAGTCATTCGACTGATACGAGAACAGAGTATATAAAGCATATTGACTACCGAATGCATATGTAAAGAAAGACATGCTTGAACAAATTAAAGATATTATAAACAGGTAACTTGCAAATATAGATCTATTCAAATAAAACATGCATAGGCTAATCCAACTAATCTGCCGCACGTTTAGTCTTCATAAATCGGTCAGGCATAAACTCAAGCAAAGCTAATCCACCGCATGATACCACTTGCTATAAGCCTACACCACTTCCTATAATTAGATTAATCCACCGCATGATACAATCTAATTATAACAAGCTAAAAGCATGCATGTATTTGAACAGATCTATAAAACCTCATTACTCGTGTAAGCTTAACCAAGATCGGCAAACCAGCCGAATTGGGGTCCATGAAGAAGGAACAAACAAGCAAGCACGATTAGACTAATCTAAAACCTGCACCTGCCGCACGATACCCAGTTTCATCAAAGCCTAACCATGATTGACATGCATGAACCCACAACATGTGACAATCTAGATCGAAAGTTGATTCAGCCATCATGATCTTATGATTAAAAGAGAGCACAAGCAAACTCATGCGACAAGGCCGAACAAAGATCAATCTAGATTGGGCAAAAGAGTGTTACAAGAATTAAATAAATAAAACATATAACACATGATAACTTAATGAATCTATTGGATCTGCCAAATCTAATAGAGTCGATAACTATTTTTACTCATGACTCAATCCGTCGCACGATACAAGGCATAAGCAAAAACTTCCCGTCATAAGCTTAAATCCGCCGCACGATACTAAGCTTAACATACGAGACTACTTGCATCATATCTAAATCCACCGCATGATACTAGACATGATAGCAAGGTTGCCGGTACTTACGGAGGTCGACGGATCGATGATTCCTCTCGAAGAACTCGACGACACGACTAAGGACTCGAAGGTGGCACGGGGCCGGTTTGTATTTATATGGTTGTGAACCCATTTTACAATGGTCGAGGGTTTATATTTATACCCTGGACAAAGCATGAATCCTAAACGATTATGATTTACATAATAAAATATGGAAAGATACAAATTCTACTTCCAAATTCTTCGGCATCCTCCATCGTCACGTGTCTTCTTATGTAAGTCGGTTTTATTTTGCAACTCCCATCTCCCGAATGGAGCTACCGCCTTGTAAAATAGCCGACCGCACAAGCATGCACCGAAACTCTAAAGACCAAATAGCCATCCGATTGCTTGCAGAATCCTTCCTTCTCTGCTGGCTGGGCCTACTTGTCATATCCTCATGCGTGCGAAAATCTGGTGTTAACACATAGCACTCTCATTGTCCACAAAAGTGTAATTTCGGTTTCCTCACATCCAAAATCTTTTAGTGTTTGCTTCATCCAAAGAAGTTGGGCACAGCATGCGCTGGCCACCACATACTCGGCTTCAGCAGTAGATAGGGCAACACTATTTTGTTTCTTGGAACTCCATGACACCAAAGACCTTCTAATAAATTGGCAAGTCCCGGTAGTGCTCTTCCGATCTACCTTGCAACCGGCATAGTCCGAATTGGAATAGCCAAGTAGATCGAAAGTGGAGCCCTTAGGATACCACAAGCCAAGATTCGGAGTGTGCGCTAAGTATCAAAAGATTCTCTTAACGGCCATAATATGACATTCTTTCGGATTAGCTTGAAATCTTGCACACATGCACACTCTAAGCATGATATCGGGCCTAGATGCACAAAGGTAAAGCAATGAACCGATCATAGAGCGATATACCTTTTGGTCCACTAACTTACCATCCTCATTTAGATCAAGATGTCCATTGGTTGGCATGGGAGTCTTGATGGGTTTGGCCTTGTCCATCTCAAACTTCTTTAGCATGTCCCTTGTATACTTTGTTTGGCTGATGAACGTGCCATCCTTGAGTTGCTTGATTTGGAAACCGAGGAAGTACTTCAACTCACCCATCATGGACATCTCGAACCTTTTGGTCATGATCCTACTAAACTCCTCACAAAAAGCCACATTAGTACTACCAAATATTATGTCATCGACATATATTTGGCACACAAAGATATCATTATTGACTTTGCGAGTAAATAGAGTAGCATCGGCCTTCCCTATCTCAAAACCCTTTTTGAGTAGGAAGTCCTTAAGGAAATCATACCAAGCTCTAGGGGTTTGCTAGAGCCCATAGAGCGCCTTGTCGAGCTTGTAGACGTGGTTGGGAAATTTTGGATCCTCAAAACCCGGTGGTTGCTCCACGTACACCAATTCAGAGAGGGGGCCATTAAGGAATGCACTTTTCACGTCCATTTGGTACAACTTGAAATCATGGTGAGTAGCAAAGGCAAGTAATATGCGAATTGACTCAAGGCTAGCTACAGGTGCATAGGTTTCCCCAAAATCCAAACCTATTTGAGTGAAACCTTGAGCCACCAACCGTGCTTTGTTCCTTGTAACCACGCTATGCTGATCTTGCTTGTTGCGGAAGACCCACTTGGTTCTTATTACATTTTGCTTGGGTCTTTCCACCAAGGACCAGACTTCATTCCTGGTGAAGTTGTTGAGCTCTTCTTGCATTGCCATCACCCAATCCGGATCATCAAGTGCTTCTTCCACCCTAAGAGGTTCCAAAGAGGAGACAAACAAGTAATGTTTACAAAAACTTGCTAAACGAAAACGTGTCGTTACCCCTCGTCATATGCTCCCCAATATGTTATCAACGAGATGGTCCCATTGAATCGTATGATGAACTTTTGGGTGTGGCACAAGTGATCTTCTTTGGATGGGTCCATCTTCATCATATGTATGGATGTCTTCATTAGCTTGTTGGTCATAATGTTGAGCTTGAGCTTGATCATCAAGTTGATGTTGCATTTGACCATCATTTGCACTTCCACCTTTTGGAGTTGCGGAAGCTTCACCATGTGCATTCGAATGCACATGATGGACATTTGAATCTTGTGGAGTGTGCAATGGCTCATCTTCATCATCTTGAATCTCAATAGGCCTCACATCACTGGTCGCAAGCTTCTTGATTGCTTCGGATGGAGACATGTCATTACCTACAAGCTCATCATTGACTTGCTCCTTTTGGGAGCCGTCAGATTCATCAAAAGTCACGTCTACCATTAACTCAATAGTGCCGGTGGCATTATTGAATACACGGTAGCCATGTTCGTTAGTACCATAACCAAGTAGAAAGCCTTCGTATACCTTAGGTGCAAACTTTGAGCTTTTGGCCCTCTTGTTAAGTATGAAACACTTGTAGCCAAAGACTTGAAAGTAATGCACTTTTGGTTTGTTACCGGTTAGAAGCTCATAAGGCGTCTTGTCCCTTAGCTTGCGGAGGTAGAGGCGGTTGATTGCATGACATGCGGTGTTCATCGCCTCCGCCCAAAAGCCTTGGGACGTCTTGTATTCATCCAACATAGATCTTGCGGCTTTAACAAGAGTTCTATTCTTCCTTTCCACAACCCCATTTTGTTGTGGGGTATATGGAACGGAGAACTCATGCTTGATTCCTTCATCATCAAGATACTCTTCTATGTTGGTGTTCTTGAACTCGGTCCCGTTGTCGCTTCTCACTTTCTTGATCTTGAGCTCAAACTCATTTTGAGCCCTTCTTGCAAACTTCTTGAAGATGCCTTGGGTCTCACTTTTATCTCCTAAAAAGAACGCCCAAGTGAAGCGAGAAAAGTCATCAACAATAACGAAACCATATTTGTTACCACCGATGCTTTGGTAAGCAACGGGTCCGATGAGGTCCATATGTAGTAGCTCCAATGGTCTTGTTGTTGACACGATGTTCTTTATTGGATGTTTTGCTCCAACTTGCTTTCTGGCTTGGCACGCGCTGCAAATCCTATCTTTCTCAAATGAGACATTGGTTAGTCCAAGGATGTGTCCTTCTCTTTGAAGTTGGGCCAAGTTCCTCATCCCAACATGAGCTAGTCAGCGATGCCAAAGCCAACCCATGCTAGATTTTGCCATTGGGCATGTTGTAGGTTCCACTTTACTAGTTGAGAAATCAACTAGGTGAAGCTTTCCCTTCAACACACCCTTAAATGCAATAGAGGAATCCCTTCTTCTAGAGACGGTCACACCCTTATCCGTAAAGAGACAATAGTAACCCATTTCACAAAGTTGAGAAACGGATAACAAATTGTAACTCAACGAATGTACAAGTAAAACATTAGATATGGAATTGTCAGTTGAGATAGCAATTTTACCAAAGCCAAGTACCTCTCATTTTCCATTGTCACCAAACACAATGTTGTTGCATGAATCATGGCTTGGCTGGAAAGAAGTAAACATTTCTTTTGCCCCGGTCATATGATTGGTGCATCCACTATCCAACACCCAACTTGATCCACCGGAGGCATATTCCTACAAAACAAGTTTATGTTCTTGATTTAGGTACCCAAGTGAGATTCGGTCCTAGGGGTTAGTCACATAAACTTTGGGCACCCAAACATTTCTCATAATCTCCCTCTTCTTGAGTGCACCAACATACTTAACGACAATCTTGTCGTTCTCTCCCCAACAACACAAATAATCACAAGTATAGCTTTGTGATATAGGCTTTTGTTGCTTAGGGGCCTCCACTTGCTTCTCCTTGTTGACCTTGTCATTTGCAAGTGTGGCCTTTGGGTTGGCAACCTTGTTTGCCTTGTTCATGAGGTCAAAGAGAGGAACCCCTTTGTTAAAGTTAACAAAGGGTACCCCGTTGACCATCTTCCTTCCATTTGCCTTGCCATCATACCTATTGTAACCAATCCCATCCTTGATGGATGGGTGTCTTGCGGTCTTGAGGATGTCCTTTGGTTGTTCCACCTTACACTTGCAACCATTCCTCAAGATCATGTTCAACCGTTGGATCTCTTTGCTTTTCTTCTCTAACTCAACAATGTTAGTTGCATAAGCATTTATATCAATTTTATAGCATCTTTTGCAACCATTACTTGTTGAAGCATTAGAGTTATCAGAATCCTTAGGAGTAGTTGAAGAAGTACTACTCCAAAGAGTGTTGTAGCTTAGATCAAGAGTTTGATATTTATCTTGAATGCTTGTGAGGCTTTCTTGAACAAAGCTAACCTTACTCTTTAGAATAGCAATTAAGTCATTGCTCGTGGAACACTCCTTAGCCAACTTTTGTTAGAGTCATTAGCTAAAGATAGTTCCAAGGTCAATTTCTCAACCTTCAACCTCTCCTTGGCAAGAGAAGCTTCCAATGCAAGGTTCTTTTCTCTCTCTTGAGAGATCAAGTCCCCTTGCAAGGCAAGACTCTCATTCCGACTCTCCAATTTAGTGAGCAGTTTTAATATTTTTGGTCCACCTTTCTTACCAAATTTTCTAATTATGCTTAGTTCAAATTCATCCATATCATCATCACTATACTCATCACTAGAACAAGTAGGAGAATTATGTAACATCCCTGGTTTTCCAATAACAAAAAATACGAGCTTTTTAAAACTTTTTCCTGCAATGAGTGGAACATGTACCCGCTAGGTCAAACGTTAGTCAATGTAGTGTTGTTTGCTTCCAAAACGTTGCACTCATATAGAATTGCTTGTTCCTAAGCTCTCGAGTCGGTTTTGGGTTTGAGTCGTGTCAGAGTCGGAGTGCACAAAACCATAGTGATCTCCTCTCTTCCTTTTCGGGACTTTTCCCGATCTCTCTTGTATTCCCCCAAAAGATCTTCGGGTCATATTAATTCATGACTCGGGGAAAATGCTTTCCCTTTTCTCCCCTCTTTTCCAATTCTGAATCTACTCTGATTCCTTTCAAAATCCCTGTTCACAAATCCACTCTGAATCTCCTGTTCAACCATTCCCAAATTATCCTTATGATTCAAACCCCCCAATGTTTATCGGAACCCTTCGAACCACTTATTTTGATTCCACCCAACTTCTTTGAATTTCCCTCGATCTCCTTTGTTCCAACTCCAAACCATCCAAGTCATAATAATGTCTTGGATGAGAAAAATCCTTCCTTCTTTTCCGCCAAATCATATTTGAATGCTCCATTCAAATTCCTCTAAATTTCTCCCAAACTCCTATTAAATCCCCTTCACTTCCCCTTAGCAAAAATGGGACAAACCTCCTTCTTCGCTTGGGCCCAAACCCCTTCATTTCCCTCCTTGCAGCCCAGCTGAACAAGCCCATCTCGCGCCCCTGCCCAACCCAGTCTAGCAGGCCGGCTCCCCCATCGGCCCAGATCGCCCTTTTCCCCCATTCGGCCCTCTTCCCACTCTCTTTCCCTCCCATTGCGCAAGCCCGCGCATGGCCTGCTGGCTCAACCGGCTCCCTCCCCTCTCCTTCGCCGCGGCCCGCCTAAGCCTCCGCTGGCATGCGTGGCCCAAGGCCCGCCCGCGCCCCTCCTGCAAACCCTAGGGCGAGCGCCTCCCTCCCAGCCGCCGCTGCTCTGGTACCCACCCTCCGCGCTTGCGCTCCCGGCGTCCTGCACCGCGCGTAGATGGCCGCCGCGTGGACAAGGGTACGGACGTCGAGGCACATCGCCGTTCGTGCCCTTGAAGCCCTAGCTCGCGCAGTATAAGAAGCTGCGACCGCCCCTCTGCTTCCCCTCCTCCCACCGAGCCGCCGCCTTTTCTCTCTTCCTCCTCGCGATTCCTCCTCTGAGGACGTCGCAGCCGCCTCGAGCTCCCATCCGGCAGCTCCTCCACCCTGGTCGGTCGCCGCAGCTGGCCGTGACCCCGCACTCTGGCTGCTTGCAGAGCCGGGCAAGGAGCCGCGCCGACGCCGGTGATCCTCACCGCGGAACCAGAGCTTCGCCTCGACACCGTCGGGGACCGCCGCTTGCGGTACTGCCTCCACCACGCCGCGGCCACGACGAGTGGCTTGCTGCTTGCCCACCGTGCCCCAGCTGCGACGTCGCCGGCCCGGCTGCTCCTCGATGACATTTCTGGGAGCCGCAGCTGTCTGCCAAAGGTGTGCCACGCCTCATCAGCGTCGCGTCGTCCCGGTTGGCTCTGGCCTGGACACGCACGAGCACTACTCCACGCCGACTGTGACGACGTCTCCTCCACGCTGTTCGCGCCTCCACGGCGACCGCTCGCGACACCAACGGTCGCCGGTAGCCACAACCGCACCCTGCGGTTCGGCCGACCACGCTCTGCACCACTCCCTGACCGGACCACCTGTCCCTTCTGATGCCGCTGGTGAGCTCCACAGCCCAAAGCCCCCACCTTTTGATCTGTCTCATAATTCGTGTCTGAGACCGGCCTTCGCGCCGTGTTCTACACTGTTGCAGAGATGGTGGTCATGCTGTGTAGCCTTCGCCGGAGGAGTAGCGCCTCTCGGACACCTGCGGCCACGTTCGGCTAGCGGTAGCTAGCTCCCAGCCTGCCGCAACCACGTTCGGCCAAGGCGCGCCTATGCTGATCGGTTGACCGCACACAGTGGTTCGGTCGACGGCGTGCTGCTGTTCGGCCAAGGGTGCGTCGCTGTCTTCGACACCGCTCCACCGAAGACCCGTCCTTCGTGCCATCTTCAAGGTCGAACCCGTGAACCTCCGTCGACGCCACCCTTGACGTCGACACAAACCCTTTCCTTTTGTTCATCTTCATATTGTTGTTCATCATGCTTTGATATCCATACCTATTCACATATGATGTATGCCTGCGTCGAGCCTTCGCGCCGGTCTATTTCTCTATCGCTATGGATATGTGCTACTCTTTTGCGTTGGTCATATAGGTGGTCGTGCATTTGTTGTCGGTGGTTGACCGTGCCTTCCAGCTGGTCCTTGTTTGTTTTGTCTGTGAACCGTGCCTTCCAGCCGGTCTTGTTGTTTGTCTGTGGACCGTGCCTTCGAGCCGGTTGAGGGTTCATAACTCGCTCGAACGATACGGTCGTGGGCTCGTCCCGCCGTGACCGTGACGCCGAGCGTAACTCGTCCCTCATAGTTGTAGTTGATTATGTGATTGGTTGGCCTCGTAGTGCTACGAGCGTTAGCTCCCGTCCTTAGCCCTAGGGCATGGTCATGGTGGGCTTGATATCAAATCCGATATCGATGCGGATATTACCCGCACACGAAAGTCCTTCGTGACCTAGTCTAGTGGGAGGAGGAACGGGTGACGACGATCGTAGAACAACGAGTGCCAACTAGTGTAGGGTGAAGCTCATGGTCGCGAGGTGACCCGCCATGGCCATCGGGCTCCATTCATTTGACTCTTTTCTGTCCCGACCACCTTGTATGCTTGCACTGTTTCGACCGCAGCATCCCTTCGACTCTCGCGGCGACAACCGCACCGCTACGAGCCGAAGGAATAGCCTTGTGCCGATTTAGTTGCACGGAGGTCGTGGTGCCCTACAACTTGGCTTAGGACGAGCATTTCTCATTCTTCGGCTACTGCCTTTGCCATGGCGTGTTGGTTGAATGAATGCGGAGATCGCTCTTCGCTCTTCTCTTTTCTTTTCTTCTTACTGTTTCAATCTCCGCCGATCTAGTAAGGTGTGGATCGATCTCCTTTTGTTTCCCGTCACTCCGATCCCTGTCAAATGCAATGACCGTGGATCAAAGTCCCCGTGGAACCAAGTTCCTTGCTTTGAGGCTGTCTCCTTTGCGTGTTGGTCATGTTTATGTAGTAGTCTTGCTTCTTGAGCCCATTCCTGTGATTCCCGTCTACTACTATGGCGTGTGGATCAAAGGAATGTGGATCCCCATTTTTCTTTCTCTTTTGCCTCTTCGCACTTGAGCCCTCGTATGCTTGTACCTATTATAGACTGTAGCGCTCCTAGATCCTTGCGGTGATAACCGCGCCGCTGCGGATTCTAGGAACGTCTAGTACCATTTAGTGCACACGAGCGAGGTACCCTACGCGTGGTTTAAGTGCTTGTGTTCTCGGTATGTCGCTCCCTTCAATGCCCGTCTTTGCCATGGCGCGTGCATAGAAGGAAGTGAGACTACCCTTGCTTCTCTTTTCCCCTGTTGTTCTGTTCCCTCTTCTCGGTTCTCGTCGATTACCATGACGTATGGATCGAGCAAGAGATCAGAACTACCCCCTTCCCCTGTTGGTCGCTCTATTCGATCCCGTCAATAACCATGACGATTGGATCAAAGACCGGACCCTCGTTCTAGTTGGCAAAGCTAAGGTCCATGTCATGATCTTGGTTCCGTGCGAGTCGACTCGATCGACCGTAGGAAAACATTTACACCGAGAACATGACATAGATGTGCTTAGCCGAGTTTCTCCTTCGCCTCTTTGGGCCCGAGGAAAACGAACTCGCTTCGTGAGGGCTAATCCTATTTTTGTGTGATGTTTGCTTAAGTCGGGATCGGGTCTCAACCATTTTACTCGAGCCGTACAGGTCGACTCAGTCAGCGCGGGAAGTACGAGCTAGGTTGTGACTCGAGCTTGTGCTTAGCAAGCATCCGCTCCCACGTCCCATCGAGCCCGAGGATCGGATGTCCTCCACGAGGGCTGAGTCCTTTCTCAGTTTAGTGTCCTTCGAGTCTTTTCGAGTCTAGCTGTCGCGTCAGTGTTTTGATTTGCCCTTTTGTCTTTTTTGCCGGTCTCGCGAGGTAGTTGCGTCGGGAGCAACGTTGGCCGATCTGGAACCCGCTGGAGGAGACCGAGGGCGACACGAGGACCCAAGGAGAACGGCTACGAGGACATCGGAGATCTCGGACTAACAACGTAACAGGTGCCACAGCCCATCCAACCTCGTAGAATCCTATTAGACATGCAATAATGTAGCTGCTAGTGCTTTACTATTTACAAAAGAATTGTGATAGGTTGCATGTTAGATTGCTTGAGAAGCCTATACCTTGACACAACCCTTTCCCCTGCACACCCGTTGTTAGGCTAGACACCGCTTACTTTATATATACTTGCTACTCACTTCTACTATGCATTATATCTGTGATGTGATGCTTGGTGGATGTTTGCTGGTGGGTGGCTAAGGCACGTGGTGCCGTAATAATGGGATGATGATTTGGGGAGATCTTGGCGTGTGTCTTGGGTGCGTGTGGTGAGGGTTGAGTCGACTGGACAGGATCTACGACGAGTCCGGTGATGAGCCTTGCCGAGGGGATGTGACCTGGGCATCCCTTGGGGAGTACCTGTGGCGGGTACATGTGATCTTGAGAGGAGATCCTGGGGAGGAGTGTCTTCGTGGGATGAATCCCCGGGAAGGAGGTGTTGTGTCAGCACGGGGGTATCCGGGATACCCCGAGGAGGAGATATCCTGTCTGGTCACCTAGGACGTCGAGAGGCTGGCTCATAGTACCTTTGTGCGCACCACTTGTTCTTGTATGGGCAGGAACCATTCCTACCCTCTGGGCGAAACGATGCCATTACTGCTAGGCTGGAAGGTGATAAGTGTAGGGAGGTAAGGGCTGGAGACCCACACCCTCCTAAGATAACATGGTGTTTTATTTGGTACGCCAGGATCCACGTCTCACAGTCTCAGCGTTACGGTGGATTCCACCGGGGTGCCCCAGGGCTGAGAGGTAGGATGGCATCGTTGCAGATTAGGGGGAAGTTCAGAATTAGCTTAGACGAGCTGGATCGTCGAGGATAGCTAACCTGTGGTTCCAGGCGTACACGCTCTGCAGAGTTGATCGATCTATACGTATAGCCGTGTCCCCGGTCATGGACAATCCTACAGCTTTACTTCTCTTGGCTTAGTGAGAGGTGTTTCTTCTTCTCCCCCTGGGTTGATAGGTCCGGCGCTGGCCGTTGAGGCAAGGTACGAGTGGGAGTCGTCCTTGTCGCCTAGAGAGTGAGTGGTGAGATGTGTGGATGTGTGGATGGATGGATGGATAGATAGTTGTGGACACTGGTTATCTATCATAATTAAGGAATAAATAAATATGAAAAGGGCAAGAATTTGATCACCAACAAAGGTTTAGGGTTTCAACTGACAATATTCCACAAGTTTTGCTGAGTTATGATTCTGCAGGGACTAAACCAGGAAATCAGCACCAATAGCTTCCTATAGAAGGAAACCAACGGGAGATAACGCAACCACCACATAAGGATTATTCTAGAAGATTCCAGGGGACGTAAGAAGACACCAGGAGGTCGACCACCGCGAGAGGCCGACTGGTGGGACCGACCGGTCCCACCAGGAGACCGACCGGTCGCCCCCTGGGCCCACCGGGTTCCGTCCTCCGCAAGCTATCTCCACCGACCTTTAGGATGCATCTCGGTCGTACCTTGAGTCGGTTTGATCCAAGGGCCACGGTTCATCGCCTAGGGCTATATAAACAGCCCCTGACCCCCCTCTCTAGAGATATCAATCAGGGTTTGATCATTAGACATCATCAATCAGAGCTTCAGAAGGAGATCATTCGGAAGCCCTAGAACTTCATCTACCTAGATTAGTAGATAGAATAGGATTAGAGGAGGCAAGTTTCGCTTGGATTCCTGATCTAGTCACGAGAAGGCTCGGTAAACCCAAGATCTTCTCTCTTGTATTAACATTATGGATCTATTTCATAATTGCTCTTCTAGTTCATCATTGTTCTTCATTGTTTATGTTCTAGTTCATCGTCTAGTTCATGTTCATCGTCTAGTTCATCATCTAGTTCATAATCTTGTTCTAGTTCATGTTCTAGTTCGTACTTTAGTTCTTCTCGATGATCTAATTCACCTTATTGTTCATCATCGTGTTCTAGATAGCAATACAATTGATATGATTAAGACATCAATGATTATATTCTTAGTTATAATGCTTATACTCTGCTTTGATTATATATTTGGCATAGATAGTTCATCTTTATGTTTATACTCATGTTCGTATAGCGCTCATCTTAAAGTACAACGGGTGGGTGATAGATGATGTGTAGGCGTGGTGCCTATACATTATTTATCTGCGAATGTGTCCTATGTTCTGGATAGAGTGGTAGATCGCGGGTGTGACAGACCTGTTGAGTCCTCTGTATTCCACCTCCCGATTATAGTGTTCAGTATGGCTCAGTTAACTCTTGGTTTAAGGGTTACTTTGTTTGACACTTTTACTATGGAGTTGCCTCTTGATTATAAATATGATGTGACCTTGCCAATGATTGCCCAATATAATTGCACTAATCAATGTATGCTATAGCTTGTAATTAGAATAACTTAGGAATGTTTCTCATTAATATCTGTTCTAATCATCACTTGCTAGGTAGTACTATTCTAAGTTTATCCTTGATTGATCTGATCTCTGTTATCCTTTATCAATTATTTATCATATCATTTACTCTGTAACCTGATCCCTGTTTAAAGTAATTAGTGTATTATCAGTCTTATTATAAGTGTGCCATATTAAATTTTGTTAAGTCCTTACAATGCCATCATATCTTGAATTGATTAGTCTCTAGGCTAAATATAAATAACGATACCTGAGACTAGCTTGGGTGAAATGCTTCTACAACGGGTATGTTTATCTGTGCACTTGCGGGTAAATATCTATCTTTAAATCCAGTGTCCTGATATATTTGCATTGCTAGCTTCATGTTGGGGATGACAACTTGACGTTAAGTGATTTTAGTAGTGTCCCGTACGCGCTTTAGTGCCTTCACTAGTTTATTACTTTATGTGGTTCGTTCTTAGTAGCGACGTTAAGAAATACCAACAAGCATTTCTGGCGCCGTTGCCGGGGATAGATTATAACTCTCTTAGAGTGATTCCATTAAGGAGTGTCAACAAGCATTTCTGGCGCTGTTGCCGGGGATCACATCAATTCAATTAGGGATGGTACCTAGGGTTAATTATTAAAATCTTTATGAACACTGATAGGACACTGCATTAGAAGCATTTAGAACGGTAGCTAGAACATATCATTTTACTTACACACATGTGATAATACACTGATTATTTACTTTTACTCAAACAGACTTACCCTAGCTTTGTTTATCTTTTATATCTTATGCAGGGTGATGTATGACTGGTTTCCAACTTCCAAAAAAACTACATTGAGGATCCTGAAGCTTTACTAAGAAAAACTAGACGCAAACTTAAGAGACCCTCAGCACCACTACCAGAAGTTAGCCAGATAAGAAGAAGCTTAACACTAGTGTTGGACACCATGGCCGACAAGACACTCCGCGAGTTCTCTGCACCAACCACTGCAAACATTAGGACTGGACCAACAGTCAATGTGGGAGACAACGGATTTGAACTCAAGCCAGCCTTGATCAACATGGTGCAAGCTAATCAGTTTTGCGGAAAGGCACATGAAGACGCAAGCGCTCATCTCCAACACTTTTTAGAGATTTGTAGCACTTTCACCATCAAAGGAGTCGAAAGGGACGCCATTCTACTTCTCTTGTTCCCATTCTCACTTTTGGGGAAAGCAAAACAATGGTTCTACGCCAACAAAGATAAAAACACCTCGTGGGCGATCTGTTCAACTGCCTTCCTAGCAAAATTCTTTCCAGTGGGCAAGACGAATGCCCTCCGTGCTAAGATTTCAACTTTTCAGCAACAACATGAAGAATCAATCCCAGAAGCTTGGGAACGCTTTCAAGACTATATATCAGAATGCCCTCACCATGGGATGGAGAATTGGCTACTCATGCAGACTTTCTACCACGGGCTCTCTTCAAGTACCCATGAGAATGTAGATGCCGCTGCTGGAGGATCTTTCTTATCACTCACGATCAACAATGCAACTACACTCATAGAGAAGATGGCCTCTAACCAAGGTTGGAACGAGGAACGCTCTCAGCCACGCAAGAGGGGAGGAATACATCAACTGAAGGAAGTAGACATGTTGTCTGCCAAACTTGACCTACTCATGAAAAAGTTCGATGAACACACTCCCAAGAGAGAAGACGTCAAACAAATCTACGAATCTCGCATAACATGTGAAGAGTGTGGAGGCACTGGTCATTCAGGGAGCAACTGCCCTGAGATTCAAGAGGATGCAAAGTACATCAACAACAACACCAACTATCGTCCTCAACAAACTCAAGGATGGAGCCAGCAATCAAGGCCTAATTACTCAGGTAACTACTCAGGTAACTACCAAGGTAATACTTTTAATCAACCACCTTTGAGAGAGATGATATCCAATCAGAATAAAATTATTGATAATATGTCTAAAAAGATAGGTTCCAATGACAAACTATTTAAAATATTAATACTAGAATGGATAGCTTTACTTCTGCTATAAAGAATCAACATGGCTTTAATAAAATGATAGAATCTCAGTTATCTCAGTTAGCAGCTTCAGTCCCTATGGCTGAAAAAGGTAAGATTCCAGGAAATCCAAAAGAGCTAGAAACTGCAAATCTTGTAGACATCTTTGATGCAGGACACCTTATACCTAGACCTTCAAGAGAATGGATGGATGACTCCATCGCCCCAAAGAAACGAGATCCAGGAAGACCTGTGATCCCAATTCATATTGGACCTCACAGTTTTGAAGAAGCAGTCTGTGACCTTGGAGCAAGCGTCAACATTATGCCAAGGGTAATATACGAACAAATACATGGTGCACCTCTATTATATACAACTATGTGTTTGCAGCTTGCAGATCAGACATTGTGCTATTCATTGGGAATTCTAGAAGACATATGTATACGAGTGGGACGCTCGTATGTGTGTGCAGACTTTATGATTGTTGAAATAGGTGGAGACAAAAGAGCACCCATCATTCTTGGACGCCCGTTCCTAAGCTCAACGAAAGCCATCATCTACACGGACAGCACCAAGATCTGTTTCACAATCACAGGCAACAAAGAAAGATTCAGTTTCAAGAGACATACACTCACTACCAAAGTCCACCCTCAAATGCCCTACGAAGATGCAAACATCATATCATCAAAAAAGAAGAATAGGAACAGAAGGAGTAAAAACAAGGCTACACAACCACATCAAGACACAATATGGATGGTCAACTCTGTCCAAATAGAACACGACCACCTTCTTGCATCACCATACCTCACCAAAAGGGATGACCCAGGCGTACCCACCATCGATTGCAAGATCGAAGGAAGTACATTCCACAAGACATTCTGCGACATTGGCTCAAGTGTCAATATAATGTCTAAGGTAACATATGAGCACTTATATAAAAATAGACCTATGTATGAAACATATGTGCAGCTACAGATGGCGGACCAAACTTATCGATTTCCGGAGGGAATAGTAAAGGACGTGATGATCCAAATTAAAGACCACTATGTTCCCACCGACTTCTTAGTACTAGACATGGGAAAGGAAAACGACATTCACATCATCCTAGGAAGACCCTTCCTCAACACCACTGGCGCCATCATCTACATGAGATCTGGAGAGATCCACTTCTAGTTCTTCAGAGAGAAGGTACGTTGTTACTTCAATAGTTATGCCACTAATGTACAGGAAAAGAAGAACCACTCAAGGAGGAGACACCGCACATCCCAACGCAACAAGAATCGACAAATCAAGGATGGATGGGCTGACTATGAAGGAGAAGTTACCAGGAGTGAAGATATCCTATTAAAGGAAATGAAGGACGAAGAAGTAAAGGAGACAAGACCACCAGTTAAACAAGTATGGAAAAAGAAAGAGAGTTCTACTGACGTGCAATCATCAAGGTCCTCCTCAGGATCTGCTGATGCACCCAAGGAAGAATAAAGAGCGTACAAGGAGTCTTGTTCGATAGACTATAAACGTCGAATCCTCGCCGAAAGGTAACTCGGTAGTTATCCATATTCATTAGCATCAAATTCATCATTGCATAATTTCAGCATAATCATATTAGTATCATATTTACTTACTAGCAGCTATATCTGCATTAGAAATAAAAAAATGAAAACGCTAAGCCCCATGAGAGTATACACTTTCCGTGGAGGCACAAAAATAAACTATACATTTGCATTGCATACATATATAAATCCAAAAAGAGATACTATATAACCCTGCTGAAACTCTGCTTAGTGGAAAGGGAGAATATAAATAATCTTAAGAGCTTTAAGACAACTAGACAAATGGAGGAATACTTATCACTAGCGCTTAATCAAGTTCCACTAGTTGTGTTGTCTATCTTTGAATTCAGCAGAAAGAGAAGAAGAGAAGGACTCAAGAAACCACTAACGTTCTACTCGTCTTCTGGAGAAAAAGACCACGTCAAGATCCAGCTTGGGGGAGAGCACCCTCAGTTATCACGATAAGTATCACGGCTTTTTATCTATTACTATTAGTTCGGTTTAAGTAAATCAGGTTAATAAATCTAGAACCCCTAAAAAGATGAATAACTATTACAAAACTAAATAAAGATTTTATATAATAAATGTCTAGGTGGATACAAACTTAATTTTGCTCATGATGAACAATTGCTCTGCCTTTCCTAAGTACCTACTATTCAAATTTTCTTGAGTTTTAGACAAAGCTGTTCTAAATAAACTCTGAACCTAAAAACATGTGGATGGCAAATGCTTAATCCAAAATCTAGATAATTGTGAGATATGATATAAAAAGGTTTGAGCTGTTGTTTATCTAATTCCTAGAGATACTAGAGTTCTGGAGATTTACACTTTAAAAAGATTAAACACATGATGAGATCCTGTATGACATAACATGAATTCCTACCCAGAGTCATTAATATGATTTTAAGATAAGGCTATTTGCTTTGTTATAAGTTTTTAGTTATGGTTGAGAAATTTATCATGCTCTAGAGATCAAGATTGTTTTATTAAAAGATTCACTCTTCCGAAGTAGTATTGTGTTAGAGGCATGGGCTATGCAAAAAAATATGATAAGGAGGAAATAAAAAGGGACAAGTGTCCGACTACCTCAAAGAAAAAAAAGAGTTATGATAAAAGTATGAGAAAAAGAATGATAGCCCATGGTCCCTCTAATTACAATATGCCAGCAAGAGATGACAGATTTCAAATGTTCTAAAGTCTTGATCTATGAGTATGACATCTTTCTTCCTAAACTTTGAACTTTGACTTGGTAAGATATGCTTTCTACTTCTTAAATATATATATTCATAGAAGGAAGGAAAATGCATCAGTGAGGAATCATAAAATATAAAAGAGCAATTTGAGAGAGTCATACAGTAAAATCTTTGATCTTTATTTTCGAAAATGTATAAAAAAACTCCAGAATGAAGGTTGATCAAAGAGTTAGAGATACGGTGCTTAACTTGTTTGTTCTATCTCTCAATTGTTTAAGGAACCAGGTGAAGGCAAAAGCTCCATAGTTAAAGGTAATATGAGAAAGTCAGAATAGTTAACTCTAAACCAAGGGAAGTTTTTTTGTTTGAACATATGAACCCTTAAAAGTGTGAAGGCATAGTAGCAGTTCCTGATTCATCATAAATATTTGCTAAGGGACTAGCAAAAGGTAAGCTTGGGGGAGTTGTTGACACTGGTTATCTATCATAATTAAGGAATAAATAAATATGAAAAGGGCAAGAATTTGATCACCAACAAAGGTTTAGGGTTTCAACTGACAATATTCCACAAGTTTTGCTGAGTTATGATTCTGCAGGGACTAAACCAGGAAATCAGCACCAATAGCTTCCTATAGAAGGAAACCAACGGGAGATAACGCAACCACCACATAAGGATTATTCTAGAAGATTCCAGGGGACGTAAGAAGACACCAGGAGGTCGACCACCGCGAGAGGCCGACTGGTGGGACCGACCGGTCCCACCAGGAGACCGACCGGTCGCCCCCTGGGCCCACCGGGTTCCGTCCTCCGCAAGCTATCTCCACCGACCTTTAGGATGCATCTCGGTCGTACCTTGAGTCGGTTTGATCCAAGGGCCACGGTTCATCGCCTAGGGCTATATAAACAGCCCCTGACCCCCCTCTCTAGAGATATCAATCAGGGTTTGATCATTAGACATCATCAATCAGAGCTTCAGAAGGAGATCATTCGGAAGCCCTAGAACTTCATCTACCTAGATTAGTAGATAGAATAGGATTAGAGGAGGCAAGTTTCGCTTGGATTCCTGATCTAGTCACGAGAAGGCTCGGTAAACCCAAGATCTTCTCTCTTGTATTAACATTATGGATCTATTTCATAATTGCTCTTCTAGTTCATCATTGTTCTTCATTGTTTATGTTCTAGTTCATCATCTAGTTCATGTTCATCGTCTAGTTCATCATCTAGTTCATAATCTTGTTCTAGTTCATGTTCTAGTTCGTACTTTAGTTCTTCTCGATGATCTAATTCACCTTATTGTTCATCATCATGTTCTAGATAGCAATACAATTGATATGATTAAGACATCAATGATTATATTCTTAGTTATAATGCTTATAGTCTACTTTGATTATATATTTGGCATAGATAGTTCATCTTTATGTTTATACTCATGTTCGTATAGCGCTCATCTTAAAGTACAACAGGTGGGTGACAGATGCTGTGTAGGCATGGTGTCTATACATTATTTATCTGCGAATGCGTCCTATGTTCCGGATAGAGTGGTAGATCGCGGGTGTGACAGACCTGTTGAGTCCTCTGTATTCCACCTCCCGAATATAGTGTTCAGTATGGCTCAGTTAACTCATGGTTTAAGGGTTACTTTGTTTGACACTTTTACTATGGAGTTGCCTCTTGATTATAAATATGATGTGACGTAGCCAATGATTGCCCAATATAATTGCACTAATCAATGTATGCTATAGCTTGTAATTAGAATAACTTAGGAATGTTTCTCATTAATATCTGTTCTAATCATCACTTGCTAGGTAGTACTATTCTAAGTTTATCCTTGATTGATCTGATCTCTGTTATCCTTTATCAATTATTTATCATATCATTTACTCAGTAACCTGATCCCTGTTTGGAGTAATTAGTGTGTTATCAGTCTTATTATAAGTGTGCCATATTAAATGTTGTTAAGTCCTTACAATGCCATCATATCTTGAATTGATTAGTCTCTAGGCTAAATATAAATAACGATACCTGAGACTAACTTGGGTGAAATGCTTCTACAACAGGTATGTTTATCTGTGCGCTTGCGGGTAAATATCTATCTTTAAATCCAGTGCCCTGATATATTTGCATTGCTAGCTTCATGTTGGAAATGACAACTTGACGTTAAGTGAAGTTAGTAGTGTCCCGTACGCTCTTTAGTGCCTTCACTAGTTTATTACTTTATGTGGTTCGTTCTTAGTAGCGACGTTAAGAAATACCAACAAGCATTTCTGGCGCCGTTGTCGGGGATAGATTATAACTCTCTTAGAGTGATTCCATTAAGGAGTGTCAACAATAGCCGTGTGGCCGGATGTTCGGTCGATGATCGAATGGAAGGCCATGTGGCCGGGTATATGGGATTAAACTTGATGACTATATTTATAAAATATTGATTTCCTGCATAGGAAAACTACAACCATAAATAGGTTTCTTTTTGCTCTACCCTTGCATTCCACATACCACATAGCAAATGCAAGCATAGGATGGGAAAATGTGGCCAGTACAAACCGTACTGAAAATTAACGACAGGTTGGACGACTTCTATCGCGACGATGGTGGAAGCTAGATGGACTAGGAAGTCTCGTTCCTATACGCAAGTTTGGATGAGAAGACGAAGACGAAGACGAAGTCTTCGCCCGCTGCTACAACAACTTTGATGATGCCTCGAAGGAGGAGCCTTCACTCGCCGACGCTCTACACCGACTCCAGCGTCGATAGGTGTGCGTTACCGATATAGTTTGTACTAGGTGGTGTTTCCATGTGATGTAATGACTTGTAATCTGTACTTCTGTCACACCCTGAAATTTGCATTTCTTAAATTAGAGTTAAAATGTTTTATTTATGAATTTTTGTGCTCATAAAATATAGGGAAATAAAAACTTTTCTATGAATTAAAATTTATCCTAGGGTTTAGAAACATGTTTGTGCATTCATGTTGGAGCATTTGAGTTTTTGTGATGGGTGGTTTTGGTTAAAATTCAAATTGAGTTCAAAATGATTTGCAAATAATTTGAAAATGAATTTTCTTGAAAGGGGTTTGAAAATAAAGACTTTTTGTTTTCAAAAAGTTTGGAAAAGTTAAAGCTTCGAAACTTTCTGTTTCTCCTAAAGATCCAAATCAAAGGTTTGAAATCAAAAGTTTTAAAAGAATTCAAATTGGTTTGAAAATGATTTGAAAAGGCTTTGAAATAAAAAGAAAAGACAAGCAACCCTCACCTCACCCCTCTCTCGTTTTCAGCCTGAAGGAGCCAGTCGGCCCGCTCCTGTGGCCCGGCTGCTTCCCTCCTCCTCCGGCCTTCTCCTCCTTCCGCGTTGGCCCGAAGGCCCAGCCAACTGGCCAACCGGCCTAGTGTCAGCCCGACTTCACTCCTTTTTCCCCTCCTCCCTCCTTTCTCCCGCATGGGCCGCTGCCCCGGCCTGCATCCTTTCCCATGGGCGTCCGCGCTCCCTCCCCTCTATGGGCCTCTGCCGGCCCAGCTCCGAGCTTGACAGCAGCCCGCGCGCGACCTCCTTCCCGTCGCCGACTCCTTGGCCCCACTTGCCAGCGTCTGCAAGCGCACTCCTGCACCTCCCCTCTCTCGCTGACGCGCCGACCCCACCTTGTCAGTCGTCTTCCTCCTCCCGTAACCACAGCAGACTCCTCCGCTGAGTCCGTCTCCGCCTCCTCCACGCCTCCTCCTTGCCTTGCTGCCCAATCCAGCGCTCCTGTAAGACTCCCGGGTACTCGCCGCCTCCTTTTATCCATCTAGCGCTCGATCCCGTGCTCTAGAACCCTAGCCGCGAGCTCCGCGAAGTCGCCGAGATCCGCCGCCGTCATCACCGCTCTACATAGACCTACGATCGTCGCAGGGGCCTCGAAGAGATTTGGTTTGGCTTCACGAACCCTCTCGTCCCCCCACCTCTCTTTTCTCTATTTAAATTGCGCTAATCCGAGCTCGCCATTGAATCCAGGGCATCACCGTTCGCCACTTCTGGCAATTCGCCGTCCCTAAGCCCGCTCCAGCGCCGTATCCTACCTTGGTGAGTCCGCTCTGAGCTCTCATGTCGATTGGACCAAGAATTGGTGTCTCTACCACACCATAGCGCAAAACTGAGCCCCCGCCACCCAACTCCGGCGATGGCGCCGCCGCGCCTTCGTCCCCTCCGGCAAACAATGCCGCCTGTCCCTTCCTGACTTAATCAGAGTCATCAATCTCAGATCCGACGGCCATCAAAGGCCGATACCCTTTCGATGGCATTTTTGCAAAAAGGCCCTTATAATTTTCAGAGCCTCAACCCGCGCTCCATCGGCAACTATTCTTTGAGTCTATGAAAACTTTCAATCTAGCCCCTGCGCTTTCTCCATAATGAGGCGCAGTCCAGCCAGTTTTCGAATTTCATTTTATTTATTCTAAATCTGCAAATTCGAGTTGATTTATTTATAGTTTTGCCACTGACTTTAAACCCCTATAACTTCTTCGTTTTAACTCCGATTTAGTCCGTTCAAGTTGCGTTAGATTCGTTTCGAAAAGTTCTTTCAAACCATATAACTTTACTACTGTTTTCTGTAATTAAAATTTGAGTTAAATCTAATCTAGTAATTAGTGTCTTTAATCTTGTTTAGTTCATATCTTTCTCGTTATAGCTCCGATTAGCGTGATTTTCGCGTCTGTGTGTTCGTAGCGAACCGTAGATCAGTTTTCAAAACTCTTTATCTTGTTTTCTTATGATTGATGTATTGTTCTAATTATAGGCTATGTTTGCTTTGCATGACTGCTATTGGATGCTTGTGTGGTGTTCTGTGATTGTATGTCCAGTCGGTGAGTTGTACGTTGGTGATCAAGAAGAAGTTCGTGATCAAGAGTTCAAGATCAAGAGTCAACCTTTGGAAGTATATAAGTCAACAGAAGAAGGATCTTGAGTTTAAGGCAAGTATAGCAATCGAGTGTTCTTTTCGCAATCATGATCATGTTACTTAAATAATGTATGCATCGAATGATAAAAATGACTTATTAGCAACTTAAGAAATTATCTGTACGAGCACCTTCGGGATTTATAGTGCAACTGTTGGGGGTTATATGGCTCTGGCTTTAGCTTAGTATGAGGACCTTTTCTAGCTTGTTAGTGGTTACCCCAAAGGGCGCGAAGGCGCTTGACGAGCTGGAATTAGGGCGGCTACTTTCTCCTTGCCTGCGTTGCCGCAAGGTTGAGAGACCCTTCTTCCCCTTGCCTTAAGACCTAGCGGCCCTAACTTGTTAGACGAACCTTTGAAAGGCTTCATCGTGAACCCTGTCGACCTTCCTTGGAAGTGGGTTAAGAGGCTGGCTCCCTCGGGCGAAAGGGCAATTCACGTCTCGCAGTGAAAGTGTACACCTTTGCGCAAAGTTTATTAAACTGATATATCAGCCTTGCTCAAGGACACGAGCGGCCTTGAAGACTTTTACGTTTATGACTTTTGTTGGTTAACATGTTCATTATTTACCGTTTTATGCTATTCATTATTTATGTTACATTGATCATGAAACTTGGGATCTATATCACTTGTTGCTATACTTGTGGAGTTCGACATGGACTCACTCTTGCTTTTCCCCACACCCCAGAGTGTTAAGCTTTGGAGAAGCTTAGGCTTGTGGTCAACCAGTCAGTTGTTCCCTGTGAAGTTGGTGCCTCCATCTGAAGATCGGAGTGTCTTTCCGTTGTCTGCTCTTTAAGGTTATGTTCTTTTGTTTTATATACGTTATATAAGAGCATTGTCTTTCGATATTACCCTATATTTGTGGCTATATGTGAGATTTGACTTCCTGGGCTCACATATGGTGTATACCTGGTTTTGTTCTTAAAACCGGGTGTGACAAAGTGGTATCAGAGCAATGCTGACTGTAGGACGCAAGCCTAGTTAGAAACTGGTCGTTTAAAGCTTTTGAAAATTGCTATAGAACTCTTGTTCTATCAACCTTGGTATTTTCTTCTCTATTGTATCTTCTACCCTTGTTATTTGTCTCCTCCTTGTTGCTTAAATTTTAAATCTTGCTCTCACCTTCACTCCTTGCCTTGAATTGCTTTTGAAAACTTCCCTCTATCTAAGTAGACGGATCGTTGACCAAGCTATGTCATCTCTGACCGCAGTTAACAAACGGAAGTTGATCGCCATGCAAAGTCAAGACCTGGGAAGAATGACGCAACAGCAAGACGCAACACAAGGACCAACCAACATGGAAGGAAGCCATAAAGAACAGTTACAGCAAGATTACATTTACGGAAAATTGAGGCATGTGGATATGACTACTATTCATGGAGCAAAGAAATCTGTGTATGGCATGATCCCAATTAATTCGGTAACTGCCATGGTTCTTTTTGACCCCAGTGCCTCGCACTCGTTCATCTCTGCCAAGTTTGTAGCTCGCCTGAAGATAAGGGAATGGCCAACAAAGAAGCTCATAGTAGTTCGCACACCAACTGGAGAAATTGAGACAAACCATGAATGCCGAGATGTTAGAGTCCAGATAAAGGAGAGTGATTTCATAGTGAAGCTGAATGTTTTGGAACTCTCTGGAATCGATGTTATCCTTGGACATGGATGGTTAAGGAGTCGTAAAAGTGAGGTCAATTATTCCCGACGTTCAGTGTTTTTAAGAACACCATCAGGCGAAAGGATTGAATATCGAGGTATGCCGTTATTACCCAATGGATGTGAAACAGGTCTGTTGGAAGATAGCAGTAGTAAGATGCAAGAGGTTCAAGATCGATGTCTATGTTGCAAGCATTATGGGAATTCTTGTCATCAAGAGAAGTCAACCAAGGATGAGGTCAAAGTGAACCCAAGTGGTGAAGTCAAGGAAGATGAGAAGAGGAAAGCAAATTCATTCGAGCCACCGTTGATACGTCACCAACAGTTGAGTTCTACCCCAGTATCACATCCAGTATCAACCCCTGTTCAGACAAGCCTAGATCAGCAGCATTTAGAAGCTCCTCCAATTAAGAACTTTCCACATGAGGTTTGCATAGATGGATGGACAATCACCTACAAAGAATTCCAACCACGGAAGCGAGTTAAGAAGCAGAATAAACTGGTAAAAGTCGATCCTCTAAGTCAGCAAGATGGTAGCACATCAAACAACACTTCTACCGCAACAGATCCAGCTAAAGGAAGATGTTATCATTGCCAACAGGAAGGACACTATGTCAGATCTTGCCCCAAAAAGATCAACAGTCGACTCATGGAAGTAGCCCGAGCCCAGTCACTACAGAGTAGCCACCAACAAGTGATGTCAGTGCCTGATGCAAAGGAAGTCCCTGATAGCGGTTGACAAATAAAGAGTGTACAAGAAAAGCTACCCTTGATGTTCTTGCAGATGTATCGTGTTCTAGTAGTTCTTGAGCCCTTATGTAATAAAACGTTAGTAACGAAGTTAAGTCAAGTCCTTGGCCCCTGTGTGGCTTGTGAACCTGTGATGTTTGTTGTTTGTCCTTATGATGATGGTTGTTTTGCATCTTTGTAATGAGTGCAATGATTTTGTGGGTTTCCTCACAATCTCATTTAAGTTTAGTTGATAGGCTTAAGGTTCATGCATAGAAGGTTGGGTTTCTGTTTCTTCTGTTCCCTCTATCCTATCTTTCCGGAGCAGTCTGTCTTTGTCAGCTTATATCTCTGTTTATGGATGTTCAAAAATCATGGAACAATTCTGGACACAAGTAGACTTCATGATCTTTCTCTGAGCACAAGAACCACCCTAATAGCTGTTATGGTTTTGGAGTTATGAAATCCACAAGTTGATGCAACTGTGTTGTCTGGAATCTGGAATAGTTTCTGTTGTCTGCTGTTTTCGACGACCTTAACTACCGAATCTGGAAAAGTGTTCTACATGAAAGTTGTAGAGGATTTCATATGCTTTCCAGAAAGGTAAACTGCAACTTCATTGGATAAACAGAGCTCGAGTTATGGCTGTTTTACTGCACTACTCGCGAGAAATTTCAGAATTCTTGTCCTTACCTTTACATATGAGTTTCTCTAAGATATCAGAAGTTGGTTATGCCTGTCAACATGTTGGAAATAATATGCAAGCTACCCTTATATGTTCTCTAGTTTGTCCTTTCTTAAGGGGGGTAGTGCTTTGAATGAACAGATGTTGAAGTTGTGATTTGTCTCTTATGGTACTTCATGAGTATGATCATCTATCCTTGCTCATGTTGCTTTCGTCGGTCACCTGATGACAGGAAATGTGGCACACCATGAATCAGGATCCCTATATGCCACCTCTCACTGATGATCACGAGTACAATGAAGCTGAGCACTATCAAAACAACAATGTTGAAGTTCGAGTTGGGAATGATCCGAGTCAGAATCCACAACAACGAAAGCGAAAAAGGAAAGCCAAAAAGAAGCTTACTGAAGCAAGTAGAGCACAGCGCAATTATGTCAATGGAAGGTTGAGCAATATGGATATAGATAACATTCAAGGAGCTACAAAAATGGTTGGTGGTTACATTCAAGTGAGCTTAACACAAGCTTTTGCTCTGTTTGATCCCAGTGCTTCGCACTCTTTCATCTCCGACAAGTTGTTATAGACGAGCAAAATAGCGAAGTGTCCAACAAAGAGGCCCTTGATAGTTCATACCGCAGTTGGAGAAATACAGGCAGATCAGATATGCCCGAAAGTCAGTCTCAACATAAACAAGGAAAACTTTACCGTAACCTTCATTGTTTTGTAGTCACTCAATATTCCTATGGTTCTTGGTAATGGATGGTTGTGTGCGCACAAAGGAGTAATTCATGGTACTCAATGCACAATGTTTCCAACTGCACCGTCAGGGAAAAGAATCGAGTATCGCGGTTGTCAACTTAAATCTGAGGAAGCTGATGACTTGTACAATGGAGTGCAGACTAAAGATGCTATCGTGGATAATGATAAGCATATAGATAAGAACACAGATGGGCAAACATCTTCAGTGGAAGTGGATACACCAGACCATCCGGCAAATGCAGGATACCCGGTCAAGATTCTAGAAACAGTTTGGAGAACTTTTAGACGAAGAATGTTTAAAGTGTGTAAGGTTCAGTGGAGTAACGTAAGTGAAGAAGAAGCAATGTGGGAAACTGAGGAACGACTGCAAATCAAGTTTCCATATCTCTTTGAGTTGTAGACCAATCAAGTTAGCGATCAAGACAAGTTTGGGATAATCAAGTGTAACAATCTTTTCATAGAATCTTTGTACACAAGTCATGATCATGAAACACCAGTGGTTTGATAAGCTTGGTATACAAGTGTGAAGCGAAAGTGTTATCAAGATCTTTTCTCGTTTCTCTCCTGTGCTCTGAGTCTCTTCCGAATCTCGGGACGAGATTCTCTTAAGGGGGGTAGATTTGTCACACCCTGAAATTTGCATTTCTTAAATTAGAGTTAAAATGTTTTATTTATGAATTTTTGTGCTCATAAAATATAGGGAAATAAAAACTTTTCTATGAATTAAAATTTATCCTAGGGTTTAGAAACATGTTTGTGCATTCATGTTGGAGCATTTGAGTTTTTGTGATGGGTGGTTTTGGTTAAAATTCAAATTGAGTTCAAAATGATTTGCAAATAATTTGAAAATGAATTTTCTTGAAAGGGGTTTGAAAATAAAGACTTTTTGTTTTCAAAAAGTTTGGAAAAGTTAAAGCTTCGAAACTTTCTGTTTCTCCTAAAGATCCAAATCAAAGGTTTGAAATCAAAAGTTTTAAAAGAATTCAAATTGGTTTGAAAATGATTTGAAAAGGCTTTGAAATAAAAAGAAAAGACAAGCAACCCTCACCTCACCCCTCTCTCGTTTTCAGCCTGAAGGAGCCAGTCGGCCCGCTCCTGTGGCCCGGCTGCTTCCCTCCTCCTCCGGCCTTCTCCTCCTTCCGCGTTGGCCCGAAGGCCCAGCCAACTGGCCAACCGGCCTAGTGTCAGCCCGACTTCACTCCTTTTTCCCCTCCTCCCTCCTTTCTCCCGCATGGGCCGCTGCCCCGGCCTGCATCCTTTCCCATGGGCGTCCGCGCTCCCTCCCCTCTATGGGCCTCTGCCGGCCCAGCTCCGAGCTTGACAGCAGCCCGCGCGCGACCTCCTTCCCGTCGCCGACTCCTTGGCCCCACTTGCCAGCGTCTGCAAGCGCACTCCTGCACCTCCCCTCTCTCGCTGACGCGCCGACCCCACCTTGTCAGTCGTCTTCCTCCTCCCGTAACCACAGCAGACTCCTCCGCTGAGTCCGTCTCCGCCTCCTCCACGCCTCCTCCTTGCCTTGCTGCCCAATCCAGCGCTCCTGTAAGACTCCCGGGTACTCGCCGCCTCCTTTTATCCATCTAGCGCTCGATCCCGTGCTCTAGAACCCTAGCCGCGAGCTCCGCGAAGTCGCCGAGATCCGCCGCCGTCATCACCGCTCTACATAGACCTACGATCGTCGCAGGGGCCTCGAAGAGATTTGGTTTGGCTTCATGAACCCTCTCGTCCCCCCCACCTCTCTTTTCTCTATTTAAATTGCGCTAATCCGAGCTCGCCATTGAATCCAGGGCATCACCGTTCGCCACTTCTGGCAATTCGCCGTCCCTAAGCCCGCTCCAGCGCCGTATCCTACCTTGGTGAGTCCGCTCTGAGCTCTCATGTCGATTGGACCAAGAATTGGTGTCTCTACCACACCATAGCGCAAAACTGAGCCCCCGCCACCCAACTCCGGCGATGGCGCCGCCGCGCCTTCGTCCCCTCCGGCAAACAATGCCGCCTGTCCCTTCCTGACTTAATCAGAGTCATCAATCTCAGATCCGACGGCCATCAAAGGCCGATACCCTTTCGATGGCATTTTTGCAAAAAGGCCCTTATAATTTTCAGAGCCTCAACCCGCGCTCCATCGGCAACTATTCTTTGAGTCTACGAAAACTTTCAATCTAGCCCCTGCGCTTTCTCCATAATGAGGCGCAGTCCAGCCAGTTTTCGAATTTCATTTTATTTATTCTAAATCTGCAAATTCGAGTTGATTTATTTACAGTTTTGCCACTGACTTTAAACCCCTATAACTTCTTCGTTTTAACTCCGATTTAGTCCGTTCAAGTTGCGTTAGATTCGTTTCGAAAAGTTCTTTCAAACCATATAACTTTACTACTGTTTTATGTAATTAAAATTTGAGTTAAATCTAATCTAGTAATTAGTGTCTTTAATCTTGTTTAGTTCATATCTTTCTCGTTATAGCTCCGATTAGCGTGATTTTCGCGTCTGTGTGTTCGTAGCGAACCGTAGATCAGTTTTCAAAACTCTTTATCTTGTTTTCTTATGATTGATGTATTGTTCTAATTATAGGCTATGTTTGCTTTGCATGACTGCTATTGGATGCTTGTGTGGTGTTCTGTGATCGTATGTCCAGTCGGTGAGTTGTACGTTGGTGATCAAGAAGAAGTTCGTGATCAAGAGTTCAAGATCAAGAGTCAACCTTTGGAAGTATATAAGTCAACAGAAGAAGGATCTTGAGTTTAAGGCAAGTATAGCAATCGAGTGTTCTTTTCGCAATCATGATCATGTTACTTAAATAATGTATGCATCGAATGATAAAAATGACTTATTAGCAACTTAAGAAATTATCTGTACGAGCACCTTCGGGATTTATAGTGCAACTATTGGGGGTTATATGGCTCTGGCTTTAGCTCAGTATGAGGACCTTTTCTAGCTTGTTAGTGGTTACCCAAAAGGGCACGAAGGCGCTTGACGAGCTGGAATTAGGGCGGCTATTTTCTCCTTGCCTGCGTTGCCGCAAGGTTGAGAGACCCTTCTTCCCCTTGCCTTAAGACCTAGCGGCCCTAACTTGTTAGACGAACCTTTGAAAGGCTTCATCGTGAACCCTGCCGACCTTCCTTGGAAGTGGGTTAAGAGGCTGGCTCCCTCGGGCGAAAGGGCAATTCACGTCTCGCAGTGAAAGTGTACACCTTTGCGCAAAGTTTATTAAACTGATATATCAGCCTTGCTCAAGGACACGAGCGGCCTTGAAGACTTTTACGTTTATGACTTTTGTTGGTTAACATGTTCATTATTTACCGTTTTATGCTATTCATTATTTATGTTACATTGATCATGAAACTTGGGATCTATATCACTTGTTGCTATACTTGTGGAGTTCGACATGGACTCACTCTTGCTTTTCCCCACACCCCAGAGTGTTAAGCTTTGGAGAAGCTTAGGCTTGTGGTCAACCAGTCAGTTGTTCCCTGTGAAGTTGGTGCCTCCATCTGAAGATCGGAGTGTCTTTCCGCTGTCTGCTCTTTAAGGTTATGTTCTTTTGTTTTATATACGTTATATAAGAGCATTGTCTTTCGATATTACCCTATATTTGTGGCTATATGTGAGATTTGACTTCCTGGGCTCACATATGGTGTATACCTGGTTTTGTTCTTAAAACCAGGTGTGACAACTTCCGCGTTGTATGAACTATGGTAACAACTGAATAATAATAATGTGATGGTTTGAGACTTTTGGACTATCACATTAGGATGTATCTGCGGATTTCCCTTCGAGGAAATTGTGGGTCGTTTCAAGTTAGATAATACCTTCTCATCCTTGGCCATGAAGCAAGAATGAGTGAAGTCATCCTCGTCGTCCGAGAGACTCTCGAACAAGCGTGATGAAGCGATTGATGTAGCCATGTTGGAGAAGAGGCTTGGAGAAGTGGTCTTGTGTATGGCGATGTTGGCCGCTCCCTTCTCCTTCTCCTTGCCCTTGCTCTTCTCTTCATCACTTGAGTCATCTTCTGAGAACCATTCTTCACCAAGATGAGCTTCACCACCTCTTCTTCTTCTTTGGTTCTTGTCATCACTCTTGCTAAACTTGCTCTTGTTCTTCTTTTGTGGACAATCAGCGATGAAATGATCATCCGCACCACACTCATAGCAATTCCTCTTCTTTGACTTCTTGAAGTATCCACCTTTGCCCTTCTTGTACATCTTCTTCCTCATGAATCTTCTAAAGTTCTTTACAAGAAGCGCAATCTCGTCATCGGAATCATCGCTCCCTTCACTTGATGAATCATGTTGGGCTCTACTTCCTTCTTCTTGCTTGGCCTTGAGAGCTACCACTTTCTTGTTGCTTGCTTCTTGATCTTCTATGGCCTCATCATCCAAGACTTCATGATGTTTTATCTTGGCAAGCATCTCATGTGGTCACATGCTCTCATAGTTAGGTCTCTCCATGATAATTGATGCAAGTGTCTTGTTCTTCTTCCTATATGCTCTCAATAGCTTTCTTGCAGCTGAGTTGTCATCCCGCTTGTTAGCTCCAAGTGCTCTAATCTTGTTTATCAAGGTCATGAACCTATCAAACATTTGTTGAGTGGTTTCACCACTCTTGATAGTGAAGTTCTCGATCTTCCCTTAAAGAAGCTCTATGCTGCACTTTCTTACACTTTCATCACCCTCATATGATATTCTGAGAGTGTCCCAAATCTTCTTGGCAACTACCATTCCATGGACCTTGGTACTCTCTTCGGGCTTGAGGCATGATAGAATCAAGGATGCCACTTGAGCATTTTGTTGGAACTCAATGACATCTAGATCGGTGTACTCTTCACCTTCTACATGACTTAGCTCATTCTCAACTATCTCCCAAGCTCTTGCAACAATAAGATGTATCTTCATCTTGTGTGCCCAATCATTGTAGTTGATTCCATCGAAGGAGGGTGGTTTGCCTAGATTGACGCTAGGAAAATGAAGGGTCTTGCCAATTTGACCATAATCATATGGTATCCTTGTGAATTCCTTATCTTTCTTGTCTTTCTCTTCATCTTCCTTCTTCTTATTGTCTTTGGGCTGTGGTTGAACTTCTCCACTTCCAGATGATTCAGCTTTGCTGCCCAAAGCTTGTTTCAAGCTCTCAATCTCATCCTTCATCTTCTTCATTTGATCTTCGAATTGCTTTGCTTGAGTTTCTAACAGCTGCTCAGAAACTCCCTTGACAATGTCATTGACTGCTTCTTGACTTAGTCTAGACATGATTTCTCCCTTACGCGGTGAAGCGCTAACACAAGGGTTAGGCTCCGATACCAATTGAAAGGATCAAATCAGCCTAGAGGAGGGTGAATAGGTGATTTTCTACAATCTGACACCTCACAAACTAAAATTTGTAGTTAGATAACAACCGATATTACCGGTTTGTTTGGGTTGGTACTACCGGGTATGAGACGTCGGTACTACCGACACAAACAAACGGCACTACCGGAATCCTAAAGAGAAACTACAAATCCAATGTATGTGAGCTATGAAGGTAGATCAAAGAAATGCCCCCACTTCCCTAAGTATTGAAGATGGTGAATTTGACCTTACCAAGCCTTGGTTGCTTCCCACGGTGTAGATCGAGCCTTCCCAACCTAAGAATGAGGTAGGGATGAGACGAACATGAATAATACAAGTACACACGTAAAATCTAAAGTAAAGATAACAACAAGCACGCAAGACACGGGTGAAAGGATCAAGATGCCCAAGAGAGGGGGTGAATTGGGCTTTTCTAAAACTTCTTGCAATAATAAAACCTATCAAGCCCCAATTAACCCCCTAGTGCCTAGAAGTATGATTCTATTTATTCTACCGCACAAAAGACCAAGTCTAAGCCACTCCTACTCTAGCAAAGCAATTCAATATAGAATGAACAACAAGTAGCAATGCGAAATTGAATTGCTTGAAAGTAAATGCGTAAATAAAAGAGTAGAGATGACTCGACGATCTTTTTGTCGAGGTATCGAGGTGTCGGCACACCCCCTAGTCCTCGTTGGAGCACCCGCGCAAGGGTATCGCTCCCCCTTGATCAGCGCAAGGATCAAGTGCTCACTACGAGCTGATTCTTCGCCACTCCGGCCCGGTGAATCGCTCGCTACCGGTCACAACTTGACTTGGGTCATCCACAATGCCTCCGGATGATCACCAAGCTCTCCGATCGCCACCAAGCCGTCTAGGTGATGCCGATCACCAAGAGTAACAAGCTAGAACTCTCACTTGACCAACACAAGGCCAAAGAGATGGATGGATGCACACTTGCTACTCAATTCTCACTAGGAGGTGTCTAATTCTCACAATTAGCAAATCACTCAACCTCACTAGGGCTCTTGCTCTTTCTCACACTCACAAGGTGTCTCTCAGCAGATGGAAATGGCAAGAACACTCAAATGGATGGAGGCAAGGAAGTATATATACCCCTCAACCCGGCCATCCAAAAACAGCACAAGACAGGTATTTTTCAGGGGCATCGGACGCGCCGATGCCAGGCATCGGACGCTCCGATGACCCCGTCCAACGGTCTACTGTACCTTCTTGTCAGACATGATTATGGAACATCGGACGCTGGGGAGCGTCCGATGGCGAAAAGACCTCTCTGGAACCTCTCTGCATGGCCATCAGACGCTGGCCCTCAGCGTCCGATGCCGGCGTCCGATGCCCTGCACAGTTCACTCCCAAGTGAACAGTGACACCGGACGATCCGATGTGGCACCATCGGAGCCTCCGATGCCACGCACCAGACCAAACCCTAGGTCGGTGTGGGCATCGGAGCCTCCGATGCCCACTGATCCAGCATCCGATGCCCATACCAAGGGCAAGATCAACTCGGATCGCGACGCGGTCTTAACGACTTTTGTTCCTCTCGACATAAGGCATCTCTCTGAGCTACCTAGGGCTATGAAATAACAAGTGTGCACCACACCTACCTCAATAGACTCATCTAGGTCAAGCTACTGATTCACACCCCTCTTTATAGTACGGCCAAAGGAAAAACAAAGACCTAAGACTACCTAAGTGTCCTCAACACCATGCGACACTTAGCCTAGCCTACTACCGACTTCCTCTTGGTAATAGGCAATAGGAAAACCATTTGAAGATAGTAAGATTACATATTTCATCATTAGGAGTAATCCATGCTTAATAAATGATACGACAAAAGCCGATTATTATGATCCTAACCTCATCTCTGATTTCCATCGTCAGGGGACTGAACTCCATTTGCCCGTATCGTCGCCATTACCGGACCTAACTCATCTCTGTTTTTTCTGCAAAACACACGTTAGTCACAGTAATCTTGTGTTTCATCCAATCACCGAAACCACTAGGGCCAAGATGCGTTCAATCTCCCCCTTTTTGGTGATTGATGACAACAGAGATCGAGTATAGAGAGAAGAGGTTTTTAAATCATGACATGTATGACTTGCAATAAATAAGAGAAAATGATTAGGGGCAATTTCAAACATGTCATGCCATCATCCTGCACTCAACAAGTTAGAGTGAAATAGCAAGTGCAAGAGTAAAGAGCTCATATACATAAACGAGTGAGAATTAAGCACAAGTAATGAGCGAAGCGAAATGACATGTCTATATAAAAATCATAGTGAGCACAAACATGTCATGAGATCCATAGCATAGTATCTAACATAAATATGCACAAAATATGCGATAAGTAAGAGCGTATGTGAACAAAAACACAACATCATAAGACGCAAAACCCTCTCTCACCGCTCCCCCCTATCGCTATACTCGGCCACTCTCCCCTTTGGCATCAAACGCCAAACTACGCGTCGGAGGGCGGAGGTGGTGCAGACGAGTCAGGAGCCATCTCTGGAGCGCGCTGAAGAACTCAACTGCTGTAAGTACTCCTCTGATCGGAAGAAGTGTGGTGCCAGTAGCCTGCTGTCCCTCGAAAACTGGAAGCTGCTGCGAAGCGTGGGGGTCTGCTCTGGCACTAAGCGGCTCTGCCTGCTCTGACTCTGGCACTGACTCTTTCGCATCACGGTAGAAGTGTCAAGCTGAGTAGTGGAGTGCGGAAGCTCATGTATCGGAGGTACTCAGCCTACAACGGTCGTGTGGTCTCGGACTGGACGGGCTCCGTCTGCTCTGAGGACGCTACTGAGATCTCGGAAGAGTCTCGATAGTAGAAGTGGACTGGAGCTGTAGACGTCCGGACTGGGTCCTGCAGATCTAGCGTGGGGAACCTAGTGAGCTCGCTGAAGGTGGCCGACAGATCTCGAGTCACAGAGGTCGTCGTAGCGTAGAGCGACTCTGTCGCCTGGGAGTGAACCCTGTCCGTAGCGGACTGAAGAGCGGGGCCCCACCTGTAGTAAAAAACTCGTGAACTGCGAGGAGCTGGACCCGAAGCTGCTGCTGCTGACCAAACTGCGGGGCTGACCAAACGGCTGAGGAGGGACGGGAGGCTGCCACTGGACTGCTGCTGAGGTGGTGGCTGCTGCACTGCCACTAGGGAGGCCACCTCGCCAGCCTCTCCATGAAGCTCAGGTCTGCTGCTGTAGAGCCATCATCTGGCGCTGAAGAGCATCAGACCGCTCCTGTGCCTGCTGCTGAGCGCGAGGCCTGCTGCTGGGCACTAACCGCTCTGCTTCTGGGCAAAGCCTCTGGACGTCCTGTGTGACAGTCCTCTCCTGCTGCTCCTCCATCCGGTCCAGAATAGCGAGTAGAGCTGGGTCAGATGAAGCTAACCGCTGGACCCTGCCTGGTGGTCGTGAGCTCTGGGCTGGTAGCGGGGCGGGAGCTGGTAGTCCTCATCTGAGCTGTCCGTGGGATCCGAGGCCACGTGTGGTCACCACCCTCGAGATCGGCAAGCTCCTGCTCCGCGAGCGCCTGAACGGCCTCGTCCCTGCTGCTAGCTGACTCTGGCACCTCACGTCTCTGACGTGTGCTAGTCTGTGCCTGCTGCTCTGGCTGTCTGCGGTCCCGACCGTATCCACAACAACTGGCTCATGTTATACTCGGGGAATACGGTCGCTGACCCGGTAAGGGACTGACTGAGGCGAGTACCGGTGGTGGCAGCTACCTTTCCAAGTATGTATGAAATCCAATGAGCATACGGAAGCTGCCTGCGGGCCTTGATGCCCTCTGCTGCTACAGTGTCCTCTATCTCACACACAGGATCACATCCCAAACGTCAAACTCCTGCTGCCTGATCATATATGCATGTAACCATAGCTGCAGCCTGGAGAGACCGTCTCCGAAGCCCACCCTAGGAAGCAAGGTCCGCCTGAGATCACGTTGATGATCCGAGCCGTAGGGGTAAGGTCCCTAGAGTGCGGCTCGAACCCTCGCCGAACGGCTCTGTGAAGCACGAGCGAACCAGGTCTATCGAGGGCTGTGCACCACCGTTGGCGCGGGTGGTGGCTCCGTCCGGTCGTAACACAAGTCGTGATCCGGGTCTATGAGCGTGTCAACCCCAAACCAATCCCGGAATCCCGATCTCGGACAGAACAGTCTGTAGTGATCTCCCTCAAGTGCAAACTCAATAGTCCTCTCTCTCGGTGTACCCACAACGAAGCATAAGACTGAAATACCCAGTCCTCAATATAGGAGCCAGACCGCCCCAGTAGATCTGCAATCATCCATGTTGAAGCGCTTGAGGAGGTCTTGATAGGCTTGCAATCATCCATGTTGAAGCGCTTGAGGAGGTCTTTTGTGTACTTCTCTGAGATATAAAGTCCCTTCCTTCAATTGCTTGACTTGAAACCTAGGAAGAATGTGAGCTCGCCATCATAGACATCTCGAACTCCTTCGACATCAAGTCACCAAATTCCTTGCAATAGGCTTCATTTGTTGACCCGAAGATGATATCATCGACGTAGACTTGACAATGAAGATCTCTCCATCAAGCTTCTTGGTGAATAGTGTGGTGTCAACCTTCCCAATGGTGAAGCCATTCTCAATGAGGAAGTCCCCGAGGCGCTCGTACCACGCTCTAGGGGCTTGCTTGAGCCCATATAGCGCCTTGGACAACCTATAACATTTAGGATATCTAGGGTCTTCAAACCCGGAGGTTTATCACATAGACTAGTTCATTTATGAAGCCATTTAAAAATGCACTTTTCACATCCATTTGATATAATTTAATGTCATGATGTGATGCATATGCAGGAGGATACGAATGGCTCAAGTCTTGCAACCGGTGCAAAGGTCTCTCCAAAATCCAAGCCTTCAACTTGAGAGAACCCCTTTGCCACTAGCCTTGCCTTGTTTCTAACAACCTTGCCTTGATCATCTTGTTTGTTCCTAAACACCCATTTGGTTCCAATGACTCTTGCCCCTTTGGGTTGGTCGCTCTTCAAGTGTCCAAACTTGGTTGCGGTGAAGTTGTTCATTCTTCATGCATAGCATTCACCCAATCCGGATCACCTAGAGCTTCATCTACAATGGTAGGCTCAACAAGAGACACAAAGGAGTGATGTTCAATAAATAAAGCAATTTTTAGATCGAGTCATTACACCCCTTGTGGACTCCCTATGATGAGATCTTGAGGATGAGCTTGTAGTAGAGGAGTAGTCCTTTGATCAACCACTTGAGGGCCGCTTGTGGTGCATCAACATCTTGAGCTTGTACCACCATTTGATCATGGGAGACATGAGTATCTTCAAATGGATCTCTCCCTTCTTTGTCATCAACATGTGGTACATTGGATGATGATGGCTTGTCAATGACTTGCACACATCATCATCATCATCTTTAGCTTGATGGCTCCACCGGCATGTTCTTCATGGCTTCCCTCAATGGTTCATCACCTACATCATCAAGATTTTCATGCTCTCCTTGAGAGCCATTAGATTCATCGAATTCCATATCATATGTTTCTTCTACCATCATCCCGGTGGCATGGTTGAATACTCGATATGCTTTGGACTTCAATGAGTAACCAACAAGAAAACCAATATCACATCGGCGTTGAAACTTCCCTAGGTGTTGGCGCTTCTTGTAGATGTAGCATTTGCACCCAACACTCTAAAGAATGATACATCCGGCTTCTTGTTGCTGAGTAGCTCATAGGGGCTTGCCAAGGAGACGATGGGGGAACAACCGGTTTGATGCATAGCAAGCGGTGTTGATTGCTTCCGCCCAAAATCTTTCCGGTGTAGTGTACTCATCTAACATAGTCCTTGCTAGGGTGATTAGTGTTTCGGTTCTTCCTCTCAACTACCCCATTTTGTTGTGGTGTGTAGGTTGCGGAGACTTCATGCTTGATCCCAACTTCATCACAATATTGCTCAATGTGGGTGTTGTCCAACTCTCTTCCATTGTCCCTTCTTATCTTCTTGATCTTCAAGTCAAACTCATTTTGGGCTCTCTTGGAAAACTTCTTGAATGAAGGGGTTGCCTCGGATTTGTCATGAAGAAAGAATACCCAAGTGAATCTAGAGTAGTCATCAACAATCACTAGGCAATAGAGATTTCCACCCAAGCTAGCATATGTTGTTGGTCCAAATAGATCCATGTGAAGTAGCTCCAACTCTCTTGATGTTGACACAAAGGCTTTGGTTGGATGTGTATTAGCAACTTGCTTGCCGGCTTGACATGCACTACACAATTTGTCCTTCTCAAATTTGACATCCTTCAAGCCCCTAACCAAATCCTTCTTCAATAGCTTGTTGAGATGTTTCATTCCACATGTGCTAATCTTCTATGCCATAGCAACCAAGTGATTGCTTAGTGAACAAGCATGTCTTCAAGTTGGCATCTTCGGAGGTGAAATCAACTAGATAGAGATTGTTGTATCTAAAGCCTTTGAATATCACTTGTGTATCATCTTTCTTGGTTACAACCACTTTCTTGTCGTGAACAAACATTGAAAGCCAAGATCACATAGTTGCCCAATGGATAGCAAGTTGAAGCTCAAGATGCAACAAGAAGCACACATTGGAGATGGTATGTCATTTGATATAGCTACTTTGCCCAATCCTTTGACATTGCCCTTTGAGTTGTCACCAAATGTTATCTTTTCTTGGTCATCGACATTCTCTTCTAGTGAGGTGAACATCCGGGGATCTCCGTCATATGTTTGTGTACATCCACTATCAATTACCCAATGTGATCCACCGGTCTTGTAGTTCACCTACACACACAAGAAATCAAGCTTGAGCTTTTGGGACCCAAACTTGTTGCGGTCCCTTAACCTTCTCAACTAGACTTGCAACCCAAATTTGCTGGCCTACTCTTGTTAGGTGGCCCCATAAAACATGACCTTCACTTTGCCACTAGAATCTTGTCTAAGCATGTAGTGAGCATTGAAAGCAAAGGGCCTAGCATGCTTGGGCAAGGGTGTGGGCTTTGGCTCTTCACAATCATGAGCAAAGTGACCTTCCTTTCCACACACATAGCATCTTCCAATCTTCTTCTTCTTTGGCTTAGTGATGCTCTTGCGTTGCTTCATCTTCTCTTCAAGAAAGCCAATGCCATTTCTATTTGTCTTCATGACGGTGTTCATGAGAAGTTCACTTTGAAGACATTGACCCTTGGTGAAGTTCCTCAATCCGGTGGTGAGGTGTTCCTTTTCCCTCTTGAGCTTGTCATTCTCTTTTGGAGCTCTAATTGAGATGGTGTCATCTTGTAGTCTCTCTCCATCTTCAATCTCTTGTTCTTTCTCTCTTCTTTAAGCATGTCAAGCTCAAGTGTCATGCTATACTCATCATCTTGGGTTTCAACAATGACTTGCTTTGTGGTTGCAAGCTTCTCTAGATCAACCTTGAGCTTTGCATTCTCATTCTTGATCTTGATGTAATCATCATAGTGATCGGCCACAACCACACTCTTTGCCTTTGCCACTAGCTCTTTGCTCATCATGCTCACTAACCAAGTCCTCACAAGATGTTGCTATGTCACACTTAACAACAAGGTTAGGTCATGTGTCTCATGTGAAGCTATCATAAGAAATGGTGAGAGCATCATAGTCAACTTTCACTTGAGTGTATTGTTCTTTTAGCAAAGCATAACTAGTGGTAAAGTCACTATGCATCTTTATCAAGTTTTTCATTTTAGCTTTGAGCTCCTTGTTAGAGGACTTGAGCTCCTTGATAGTGGATGACATAGTAGCAAGTTCATCTTTTAGTTCATCACTAGCATGAGTAGCATGACCCACTTTTTCAACAAGAGATTCATTTTCATCAACAAGCTTCTCATTTTTAGCTCTAGTCTTTCTTATGATTTTAGAGTAGTCATTTAGCAATTTGACAGTTCATCATAAGTGGAGCCCAAATTCACCATCACTATCACTATCACTAGAGTCATCATCATTTTGTACCTTCCGGTCACCCTTGCCATAAGGCATAGGTGTGTAGATGATGATGGCGTTGGTGGTGGTGGTGGTGTAGAGGAGCCAATGACTAGAGCGGCCACCTTCTCCTTCTCATCATCACTATCTTCATTTGACGAGCCACCGGAGGAGTCAATGTCGGTGAGCCAATCACCAACAATGTAAGCCTTCCCACCTTTCTTGTGGTATTGCTTCTTCTTGTCATCTTTCTTCTTGTATGGCTTGTCATTCTTCTCTCATCTTCGCTTGATGAGTCATACTTCTTGCCCTTGTTCTTGTCTTGTAGCTCTCTTTCTGGGCTTGGTGCATTGATGAGCAAGATGGCCAAGCTCACCGCAATTGTGCAATCCATTTCAGAGATTGGCCTCCTCTTGCTACTTGTGAAGAACTTCTTCTTTCTTGAGTCAAAGCTGACTCCATTCTTGTGAAGTTTCTTCAACATCTTGGTGGTCCTTCCTTCTCCCATGAGAGCGATGTTGGAATCATCTTCTTCTCTTCACTTGAGCTCTCATGATGCACCTCAATAGCCTTGGACTTGCCCTTCTTGTCATGGGTAGCTTTGAAGGCCAAGTCCTTCTCTTCTTGTCGGTGGAGGAGCCACCACTTGGTGTGATGTGCATGTACATCTCATGTGCATTGATCTTTCCCAAGATTTGAGTTGGTGTAGCGGTGGAAAGATCACCTTGATGTAGCACACCGTCACGATGTGTCCATACTTCTCAATTGGAGGACACAAAGAATCTTCCTCACAGCATCGGATGGTTGCATTTGTGTGAGGCCCAAGTCCATTGAGTTCCTCTATAAGAACATTCACCAACCGTGAGTACATTTCATTTGCACTTTCATTAGCATGCATATCAAAAGAGTGAAGTTTTTGCATAACTAAATGATAGCGTTCCTCACGCTCACTCTTAGTTCCCTCATGGAGCGCACAAATGTTTTCCCATAGATCATGGCATTTTTGTGGTTCCGAACACGATTGAACACATCTTTGCAAATGCCTCTAAAAAGGATGTTTTTGGCTTTTGCATTCCATTTCTCATTTTCCTCCTCATTAGGAGTAAGGCTTGTGCCTTCTTTGGGCTTGGCAAAGCCGGTAATCGCGGCATTGAGGCATTTAACATCAACCGCTTCTAGGTACGACTCCATACGAATTTTCCAATATGGGAAGTCGTCTCCCTCGAACATGGGAGGTGGTCCATCACCTCCGACATCTTAACTCTAGGCGGTTAAGCCTAAATCGAGAGCACGAGGCTCCGATACCAATTGAAAGGATCAAGATGCCCAAGAGGGGGGTGAATTGGGCTTTTCTAAAACTTCTTGCAATAATAAAACCTATCAAGCCCCAATTAACCCCTAGTGCCTAGAAGTATGATTCTATTTTTTCTATCCCGCACAAAAGACCAAGTCTAAGCCACTCCTACTCTAGCAAAGCAATTCAATATAGAATGAACAACAAGTAGCAATGCGAAATTGAATTGCTTGAAAGTAAATGCGTAAATAAAAGAGTAGAGATGACTCGACGATCTTTTTGTCGAGGTATCGAGGTGTCGGCACACCCCCTAGTCCTCGTTGGAGCACCCCGCGCAAGGGTATCGCTCCCCCTTGATCAGCGCAAGGATCAAGTGCTCACTACGAGCTGATTCTTCCGCCACTCCGGCCCGGTGAATCGCTCGCTATCGTCACAACTTGACTTGGGTCATCCACAATGCCTCCGGATGATCACCAAGCTCTCCGATCGCCACCAAGCCGTCTAGGTGATGCCGATCACCAAGAGTAACAAGCTAGAACTCTCACTTGACCAACACAAGGCCAAAGAGATGGATGGATGCACACTTGCTACTCATTTCTCACTAGGAGGTGTCTAATTCTCACAATTAGCAAATCACTCAACCTCACTAGGGCTCTTGCTCTTTCTCACACTCACAAGGTGTCTCTCAGCAGATGGAAATGGCAAGAACACTCAAATGGATGGAGGCAAGGAAGTATAAAATACCCTCAACCCGGCCATCCAAAAACAGCACAAGACAGGTATTTTTCGGGGGCAAATCGGACGCCCGCGGCCAGGCATCGGACGCTCCGATGACCCCGTCCAACGGTCTACTGTAACCTTCTTGTCATCATGATTATGGAACATCGGACGCTGGGACGCTGGGAGCGTCCGATGCCCCTGCATCGGACGCGTCCGATGGCGAAAGAGACCTCTCTGGAACCTCTCTGCATGGCCATCGGACGCTGGCCCTCAGCGTCCGATGCCGGCGTCCGATGCCCTGCACAGTTCACTCCAAGTGAACAGTGACACCGGACGATCCGATGTGGCACCATCGGAGCTTCGATGCCACGCACCAGACCAAACCCTAGGTCGGTGTGGGCATCGGAGCCTCCGATGCCCACTGATCCAGCATCTGATGCCCATACCAAGGGCAAGATCAACTCGGATCGCGACGCGGTCTTAACGACTTTTGTTCCTCTCCGACATAAGGCATCTCTCTGAGCTACCTAGGGCTATGAAATAACAAGTGTGCACCACACCTACCTCAATAGACTCATCTAGGTCAAGCTACTGATTCACACCCCTCTTTATAGTACGGCCAAAGGAAAACAAAGACCTAAGACTACCTAAGTGTCCTCCAACACCATGCGACACTTAGCCTAGCCTACTACCACCGACTTCGTCGTCCCTCTTTTGAAAACCGAAACGATTTCCATCGCCAGGGGACATGAACTCCATATGCCCGTATCGTCGCCATTACCGTGACCTAACTCATCTATGTTTCTGCAAAACACACGTTAGTCACAGTAATTTTGTGTTTCATCCAATCACCGAAACCACTAGGGGCCAAGATGCGTTCAACGGGATTTATCCCTAGGTTCGGCCAAACCACAAAGGAGTGCCTACGTCCTCGTTGTTGAGGTGACCACCAGGTCGGAGTCTCTTTCACCTCCTTGCCTCACTCAAGCAACCACAAAGGCCTGTTGAGTTTCTCTACTAGAAATCACAGGGGAAATACAAACACTTCAGGAAGCCCTCACAAATGAATCAACACGGACTACCACGAAGAACACCTAACCGGCTAGGGTTCAAAGAACCCAAGAGTAATAGACACAAACCAAGCCGGCTAGATGTTGGACCAAGTGCTCAAGTCATAGATTGAAGTTTCCCACTCTCTAATCTCACTTCCCTAGCTCAAATCTTGCAAGGGAATGAATCTAGGAGCAAAGGGGGAGAGAGAGGGGAGGAGTCAATGCTTGGAGAGTATTTTGTCAGTTGGTAGGTCGGAATAAGTAAATGGAATGAGTGGGTAACGGTCATAAGTGAAGTGGAGAGCTATTTATAGTTCCCCACACCCGAGACTTGTTGGTAGTACCGACCACCCATGGTCGGTAGTACCGACCGGCCAAAAACCATTGCACATATCTGAGTTGACCTAAAACCAACTACCGACCCAAGGTCGGTACCCGACCGATGTCGGTAGTACCGGCCCTATGGCGGTACTACTGCCAGGCCAAATCGGTCACCAACAGAGAGCTCCACGAAAAGATACTCGTCCGCTCGGTAGTTACCGGACAGGGGTGGTACCACCTAGGGTCGGTAGTACCGGCCTTATGGCGGTACTACCGCTAAGTCAAAAATGCGCACAAATAGAGAGCTCCACAAATCTGTCTTTCTACCGGCTTGGGTCGGTACCACCGATGGTCGGTAGTACCGACCTTATGGAGGTACTACCGCCAAGTCATTTTGAGTACGAACAGAGAGGTCTCCAAAAACAGTCTTGCTACCGGCCGAGGTTGGTACCACCGAGGGTCGGTAGTACCAGCCTTATGGCGGTACTACCGCCAAGTCATTTTCGAATCTACACAAGAGGTGTTAGAATGGTCTGGGTGGCCGGTACTACCGACCTTATGGCGGTACTACCGCCGGTTCAAAATGAACTCTACCCAGAGTGCCTTGCGCGCTGCCCTCCCTGGTCGGTACTACCGACCCCATGGTCGTACTACCGACTGTACAGAAATATATCTATGTTTCGTGATCGTCGCGGTGACTCTCAAGCAAACTTTAGTTAGTTGATTTGAGCACTTTTCTCCACATCTAGTCAACCTAATTTGTGACCCTCTTGATAGTCCGGCTTACCTATAACTCAAGTTTAAAACTAAACTTTAATCAACCACTTGAGCTAGGCAACTTTTGTCCAACTATACTCAACATGCTTTGTTCACAAGATTTCAACATTTCAAATCTTTCTAAGGACTAACACCTGCATACATGCTTTTATAAATCCGTTAGTCCCTAATTTGATTGTCATTAATTATCCAAAACCCACATTGGGGGCGAATGCACTTACACTAGTACTTGGTTGGGGTCCTTTGTGTCCATGTCCTCTCTCAAGAGTATGGTAGTTAGCATTTCAAATCTTGAAGGCAAGCATGCAAGAACTTGAATATGAAATCCTTGTTCTTGACATCCTCACCCAAGCTCTTGAGATCATTGATAATTATTTGCAATCTATTGAACATCTCGGCAATTGATTCATCTTCTTGCGTCTTGAAGCTTGCAAACCTTGTCCTTGAGAATGTATAGCTTGGCACCCTTGACTTCTTTGGTGCCCTCATATGTATCCTCCAATCTCTTCCATATATCAAAGGCAAACTCAAGATCTTGATTCTCTCAAATATCTTTGAATCAAATGCATTGTACAAGGCATTGATGGCATGCACATTGCATTTGAGCTTCTCTTGCTCGGCCGCGGTGGGAGCTTGGGGATTACCTATCTCAATTTTTATCCTCGTCACGTTCCATACCTCAAAACTCGTTGTCCTCAAATGATTTGCCATCTTTCTCTTCTAATGATCATAGCTAGTGCCATCAAAATATGAAGGCTTGCCAATTTGATTGATTTTGAGTCATTTCAACACCGAAGGTTGTTAAGCCTTGATTGAACGGTGACCACGGCTCTGATACCACTTGAAAGGTCCTAATGGCTAGAGTGGGGTGAATAGCCTAATTAAAAAATTCTACAAAGCACTAGAGCAAAACTTGGTTAGACAACAATATGGCGAAAAGCGGGTTTGCTCTAGCTCTATGTCAAATGCAAGCCACCTGTATCACAATCTAGTTATTTGTAATCTATATGCACACACAAAGGCTGAGTTGCTACTCTCTAACTAGTGAGCTAGCAAGAAATAATTATTTCTTAAAAGAGCTAAGCTAGCTAAGTAAAGCTATACTACACAAGAGAGCAGCTACTAATAAATATAACTATCACTACACAAATATATAAGAATGTAATACAAGAGATAGAAATATTTACCACCACCGGTAAGAGATAATTAATCGCAATATAAATGCCAAGTGAAACTGGGAGATATCCAAATAGAGAATTGACACACGAATTTTCTCCCGAGGTTCACGTTTTTTCCAGCATGCTACTCCCCGTTGTGTCGACCACACACTTGGTGGTTCGGTGGCTAATAGGTGCTTCACAAACCTAGCTCAACAAATGAGCGCCCCAAGAACCCACTCACAAGTGAGGGTAGCTCAATGACACGAGCATTCCACTAGAGTTTCCTTTCACGAACTCCCGCGAGGAAGGCACAAGAACCCCTCACAAATTTCTTGATTGGGGGCGGACACAATCACCAAAACCCCTCACCAATCACAAATCCTCCAACCGTCTAGGTGGCGGCAACCACCAAGAGTAATAAGAAACCCACAATTATAACAATCACCTAGTGCCAAGAAAATGAATCACAAATGCATGCACCTAGGGTTCCACATCCTCTAATGAGCATAAACCAACCATGGAGATGGAGAGGAGACGGATGGAGGGGATCCTCTTAGAGCTCTCAAATCGATCTATGGAGCTTGCTCTCTCACTTGCTTGCACCTCAAATCAATGGAGTGAGAGAGGGAGGATTGGAGCTCTTTTTTCTCTTCTAGGGTTTGAACAAGAGGAGAAGGAAGAGAATGAGCCAAGGATGATTTGAAAAACAGCAGCACACTCCATAAAACGTTCAACTCACCACCCCAACGGTTAGATATGCGCTCAACCAGATATTCTGGGTAGGGTCACAAATATATCTGAGAAAGGGTTCACTGCCTACCCAAACTAAACTGAGCTAGAATATCCGGCTAGGGCCAAAAATTATTCCGAGGAACTCTCTCTTATAAGACGAAAACGGACCACCCCGCTAGAGCAAGAGTTATTCCGGTTGGGGGTTCTCTGTTAAGGCGCAGGCTTCTCCTTTTTCCCTCTTTTCAAGTGCTATTTCGTCTAAAAGATTCAAAACAAATTAGCACTTGAAATAGCATTTTCCACAAAGACTTTTTAGGGTTAAATTCATCCATCTCACTATGTCACTAAGTGCAACGCATATGCAAATGAGACTCACACTTAGTGGCACTAGATAACCATTGTAATTAAAGATTTCCCCTCTTTATAGTACGCTTATCTATCCTAAAATCCGATCATGCACTCTATTGTGTCTTGACCAGCAAAACAAATATCCTATTTTTATATCTTCACATTGAGCCAATAGGATTTTGTTTATCTCTTTCTTCTCTGCAAGAAATGAGCACTTGATCAATATTTTATGGGCATCACACCATGTGTGCCATCCTTGCTCAATCTTGGATGTGAACATAACCTATCTCATCCACAATACTAGGATAAAAGTTAGTCCACATGATTGTCTCAATTACTAAAACCAATCATAGGGCTTTCAGCGCGGCTGCTGGGACGAGGGCGATGCCATGGGGAGCTGGGGACGCGTTGTGAATTTTTTTTTTATTAATAACCCAATTAAATAAGATATTTTAAAAACAACACTGTCACAAATTTTTTCAAAACTAACCCTTTTGCCGCGCCGTACCGGATGGCGCGGCAAAAGCGTTAGCCGCGCCATGCATGGCGGCGCGGCAAAAGCGCACCGTGGCACCGCCCGGCCACGCAGGCCCGGGCGGGGCCCGCTTGTCAGTTTGCCGCGCCAGGCGGCTGGCGCGGCTAGTGCGTTTGCCGCGCCAGGCGGCCTGGCGCGGTCATCGGCTTTGCCACGCCAGGCGGGTTGGCGCGGCAAAGCCGATCTAGATCTGGCAACCGCGCCCGCCTTCCTCCTCCTCCTCTGTCTCCTCGCCCGCACCGCTGCAAACCGCCGCTGCTTTCCGCCGCGCCGCCGACCTGTCCCCCCCCTCGCGCCGACCCTGTACAGTGCGCGACCGCAGGGCCCTGTCGCCGCCCCGGACGAGCCAGGCCGATCGGCCCGCCCGCGTGATCCGCCCGCTAGACCAGGCGGTGGTGTCGGCCGGCCCTCCACCCAGGACCGGCGCCACCCTTCACCACCCTCTCCACCACCCTCCACGACCGGAAGGTAAATTTTTATCCTTTTTCGTTTTCTTTTGTAGCTTAGTTTATTAGTTAGTTAGTTAGGTTAGTATTTTTAGTTAGTTATTTATTTATTTGCTTAGTTAGTTAGTAGTTAGTTAGTTTAGTTAGTTAGTTAGTTAGTTAGTTAGTTAGTTAGTTAGTTAGTTAGTTAGTTAGTTAGTTAGTTAGTTAGGTTAGTTAGTGTGAGCATCTAGGCCCCCAGTGGGTTTCGGTGATTGGATGACAACAGTAAATTACTATGACTAACGTGTGTTTTGCAGAAACAGTTGAGTTAGGTCATGGTAATGATGATCGTGAGGGCACTATGGTATTCATGCCCCCTTTATTGATGAATTCGTTCAGTTTTCAAAGGATGGACGACGAAGGCTGTGATAGGCTAGTCCTAAGTGTCATTTGGTGTTGAAGGACACTTAGAGTAGCATAGGTCTTTGTTTTATCTTTGGCCATACTATTAAGAGGGGTTTGAATGGGTAGCTTGACCTAGGTGAGACTTTTGAGTTAGGTGTGGTGCACAATTGTTAACCAAAGCCCTAGGTAGCTTAGAAAGGTCCCTAAGATCATAAGAAAGAAAGTTCGTGAAGGGAGCATCGCAAACCGAAGTTGTTTTTGGCTTCAAATAGCGACCGGACGCTCCAACCCTAATGACCAGATGCTGGGGCATGCGTCCGGTCACTAGTGTTGGCTGAGGAGCGGGTCTGGCTGTGTCCGGACGCTCCTCAGTAATCGACCGGACGCACTAGGGGGGTGAGTCCGGTCGCATGCAGAGAGGTTCCAGAGAGCAAAAATGTGACCGGACGCGTCGGTCAGTAGTGACCGGACGCATGAGAGCGTCCGATCAACGCTTCATACAGGTGTCAGGGTAGACGTCACGTAGCCGTTGGGCACTGACCGGACGCGTCCGGTCACCCCGACAGTGCGTCCGGTCATGTGTAAACTGGCTGGATGTACCCCTTCGTGCATGTTTCGAGTTGGGGTATAAATAATATGCCTCCCCCCATTCATCCTGTTACTCTTGCTCATTTGAAAGGTTGACAAACCCATTGTGATTCCAAGTGAGTGCAAGAGGCCTAGTGAGGTGAGAGATTTGATAATTGAGTGATCAAACACCTCATTAGTGAGTAGAGAGTAGCAAGTGTGCATCCACCCATCTCATTAGCCTTGCGTTGGTCAAGTGAGAGTTCTTACTTGTTACTCTTGGTGATCGGCATCACCTAGACGGCTTGGTGGCGATCGAGAGCTTGGTGATCATCCGGAGGCATTGTGGATGACCCAAGCCAAGTTGTGACCGGTAGCGAGCGATTCACCGGGCCGGAGTGGCGAAGAATCAGCTCGTAGTGAGCACTTGATCCTTGCGCGGATCAGGGGGAGCGATACCCTGCGCGGGTGCTCCAGCGAGGACTAGGGGTGTGCCGACACCTCGATACCTCTGCAAAAAGATCGTCGTGTCATCTCTACTCTCTTTACTACGCATTTACCTTTGAGCAATTCAATTCGCATTTACTTGTTGTTCTTTCATGAGTTGAATTGCCCGCTTGAGTAGAATTGGTTTAGCGATAGTCTTTTGTGCGATTGATTCTTGTTATACACTCTTCTAGCACTAGGGGTTAATTGGGGGGCTTGATAGGTTTCATTATTGCAAGAAGTTTTAGAAAAGCCCAATTCACCCCCCCCCCCCCTCTTGGGCATCTTGATCCTTTCAGTTAGGTTAGTTTAGTTTAAGGTTAGTTAGTTAGTTCGGTTAGGTTAGTTAGTTAGTTAGTTAGTTAGTTAGGTTAGGTTAGTTAGTTAGTTTGTTAGTTCGTTAGTTAGATATTTAGTTAGTTACTTAGTTAGGTTAGGTTATTATGTTAGTTAGGTTAGTGAAGGCAACTTAGTAAGTAGTTACGCCATTCTTTACTTTTGAGAAGACCCATCACTTGACCTTAGTTCTACTATTCACTTTGTAGATGGACACTGTTTTCAGATTGTTTTAATGGAGGCACAGTTTAGTACACGAGATGGGTGTTGTTTGATGATAACATGGAACAAGAACTCGAAGTATTTGATGAGAGTCCTCCTTTTACGGAGCTTATGTTGCGTCTAAAGAAAAAGTTTGATGGTGATTTCTCGTTGAAAGGGAGATTTGACAGTGGCAAGATTAGGGCGAACTATGTGTTGATGCCCTTGCGCAACCAGGCTGACTGGGCAACATACCAGACGATCGTTATTGCATCCAATTCGACCATGGCCGAGATCGTGGTAGAGGACGGTTGGAGGAAGCAGGCAGAGGCGTCCAATGATGGCAACGAAGGTGAAGGACAGGAGGTAGGGATGATGACAATGCAGCTCTGATGAGTATGGACGTTGATGGTCACCCCACGCAGGAGACGGTCTATCCATCTCGAAAATGCCCCACTCTGACGTCGGTCAAATAAACAATGATTTGATTGTGGCCAACCTAAGCGGCTCGAGCAGGAGGAGCAGGAGGCACAAATGTTTGATGAAAAACTATGATTCTGATGATAATTCAGATTATGACGAAGAAGAGGACAGTTATATTTCTGCTATGCCTGAGCCGGTTCGTGCTTTCCACAACCGGTTCGTGCTATGCCACAACCGGTTCCCTCAGAACATGCATCCTCCAGGGAGACTAGTCACTGATATACCGAGGATCATACACATTTTGATGCGTGGGGTGCGTTTGAGCGAAGCACGGTATTAGTTTGCCTGATCCTTTGACTGAGACAGAGCTGCAGCAATTGAGATCGTTAACATGCACTTTAGAGGCGTTCCAAGTTATAGGATGTCAGTATGGTGGACCAGGCAGTTTTGTGATATCATCTATTATCTGCAGGTCGTATCGACGATCTTGAAAGAGAAGTTAAAAGCATGCTCAAGGACTATGATGATGACGGCAGCGATGTAGGCGGTTCAGATGAAGCAATATGCCTGATCCATATTGCAACTGCCCGCAAATCACAAGAAACAAGGGGCCGCCACCCGCCACCACCACCACCACCCGCAATGGGAGGCTATTACGGAGAAGGGTCCTACTCAGTTTGCTATGTGGGACCGCTTCTAGAACTACTTAGACCACTATGTGTGTGTTGTGTTGTCCAATCAATTACCTAAGGCATGTAGGATTAGTCTAGGACCTTTTAACCAAGTTACGGTAAAAGGTCCTCACATGTCATGTACTAGTTTGTTGTTCGTGTACTGGTTTGCTCTATTCTATTTCTCGTACTTTATATCCGAGAAAAAATCGATGACACATGAACTACCGCAAACAATACAACAACATATAAAAAGTCGAACAAAGTGCAGTTCAAGACTACATAATTGATGATCAGCAATAAACGGTACACGGAAGTACAAACCAACAGTACATACACTAACAAGTCCACCAATGACAACAATGTTCATTACTCAATAAGACTACTGAACCTACCACAACTGACGTGCAACGAGGCCACTTTCCCTTCCTCACCAGCATCCGGATCCTGCTCCATGGCAGCCTAGGCACGACGCACACGCTCAAGCCTCTTCTCCCTCTCCCCTCTACGTTAGCTGCATCCCTCAGTTTTGTCTCTTCCTCATGCTGCTTTTTGTGCTGCCTCTTCTTTGCGTCTCTTCTCCAAACACTCCTTGTCCTCCGCAGCCCACTTTTTCATCCTCTCCTACGTGCTCCTTGTCCTCCGGCTTCATCTCAGTGTCGATCCACTGCTCGAAGTCACATTTGTGCGCTCCATGAGGGAACCAAGAGTGAGCGTGAGGAGCGTTATCATTTGGTCATGCAAAAGATAAATTCTTTGAAATGCTTGCTCATGAAAATGCAAATGAAATGTACTCACGCTTGAATTTTCTTGTAGAGGAGCTTAATGGTCTTGGCCTCACACAAATGCAACCATCCGATGTTGTTGAGAAGATTCTTTGTGTCCTTCCAATTGAGAAGTATGGACACATCGTGACGGTGCTACATCAAGGTGAACTTTCCACCGCTACACCAACTCAAATCTTGGGAAAGATCAATGCGCATGAGATGTACATGCACATCACACCAAGTGGTGGCTCCTCCACCGACAAGAAGAAGGACTTGGCCTTCAAAGCTAGCCATGACAAGAAGGGCAAGTCCAAGGCTATTGTGGTGCATCATGAGAGCACAAGTGATGAAGAAGATGATTCCAACATTGCTCTCATGGTGAGAAGGACCACCAAGATGTTGAAGAAGCTTCACAAGAATGGAGTCAACTTTGACTCAAGAAAGAAGAAGTTCTTCACAAGTAGCAAGAGGAGGCCAATCTCTGAAATGGATTGCTACAATTGCGGTGAGCTTGGCCATCTTGCTCATCAATGCACCAAGCCCAAGAAAGAGAGCTACAAGAACAAGAACAAGGGCAAGAAGTATGACTCATCAAGTGAAGATGAGAAGAAGGATGAAAAGCCCTACTACAAGAAGGATGGCAAGAAGAAGAAGCAATACCACAAGAAAGGTGGAAAGGCTTACATTGTTGGTGATTGGCTCACCGACATTGATTCCTCCGGTGGCTCATCAAATGAAGATAGTGATGATGAGAAGGAGAAGGTGGCCGCTCTAGTCATTGGCTCCTCTACACCACCACCACCACCGTCGCCATCATCATCTACACACCTATGCCTTATGGCCAAGGGTGACCGGAAGGTACAAAATGATGATGACTCTAGTGATAGTGATAGTGATGGTGAATTTGAGGCTCCCACTTATGATGAACTTGTCAAATTGCTAAATGACTACTCTAAAATCATAAGAAAGACTAGAGCTAAAAATGAAAAGCTTGTTGATGAAAATGAATCTCTCGTTGAAAAATGTGATCATGCTATTCATGCTAGTGATGAGCTAAAAAAATGAACTTGCTACTATGTCATCCACTATCAAGGAGCTCAAGTCCTCTAACAAAGAGCTCAAAGCTAAAAATGAGAAACTTGATAAGGTGCATAGTGACTTTACCACTAGTTATCAATTGCTCAAGGAACAATACACTCAAGTGAAAGTAGATTATGATACTCTCACCATTGCTTATGATATGCTTTCACATGAGACACTTGATGCTCCTAACCTTGTTGTTAAGTGTGACATAGCAACATCTTGTGAGGACTTGGTTAGTGAGCATGATGAGCAAAGAGCTAGTGGCAAAGGCAAGAGTGTGGTTGTGGCCGATCACTATGATGACTATGTCAAGATCAAGAATGAGAATGCAAAGCTCAAGGTTGATCAAGAGAAGCTTACAACCACCAAGCAAGTTATCATTCAAACTAATGATGATGACTATAGCATGACACTTGAGCTAGACATGCTAAAAGAAGAGAACAAGAGATTGAAGATGGAGAGGGACTACAAAATGACACCATCTCAATTGCAACTCCAACAAGAGAATGACAAGCTCAAAAAGGAGAAAGAGCACCTCACCACCGGATTGAGGAACTTCACCAAGGGTCAATGTCTTCAAAGTGAGCTACTCATGAACACCGTCATGAAGACAAATAGAAATGGCATTGGCTTTCTTGAAGAGAAGATGAAGCAACGTAAGAGCATCACTAAGCCAAAGAAGAAGAAGATTGGAAGATGCTATGAGTGTGGAAAGGAAGGTCACTTTGCTCATGATTGTGTAGAGCCAAAGCCCACACCCTTGCCCAAGCATGCTAGGCCTTTTGCTTTCAATGCTCACTACATGCTTAGACAAGACTCTAGTGGCAAGATGAAAGTTATGTTCATGGGGCCTCCTAACAAGAATAGGCCAAAGCAAATTTGGGTTGCAAAGTCACTAGTAGAAAAGATTAAGGGACCTCAACAAGTTTGGGTCCCAAAAGCTCAAGCTTGATTTCTCATGTGTGTAGGTGAACTACAAGACCGGTGGATCTCATTGGGTGATTGATAGTGGTTGCACACAACATATGACCGGTGATCCCCGGATGTTCACCTCACTAGAAGAAAATGTCGATGACCAAGAAAAGATAACATTTGGTGACAATTCAAAGGGCAATGTCAAGGGATTGGGCAAAGTGGCTATATCAAATGATCATACCATCTCCAATGTGCTTCTAGTTGCATCATTGAGCTTCAACTTGCTATCCGTTGGGCAACTATGTGATCTTGGCTTTCAATGTTTGTTCACCGACAAGGAAGTGGTTGTGACCAAGAAAGATGATACACAAGTGATATTCAAAGGCTTTAGATACAACAATCTCTATCTAGTGGATTTCACCTCCGAAGATGCCAACTTGAAGACATGTTTATTCAGTAAGCAATCACTTGGTTGGCTATGGCATAGAAGATTGGCACATGTTGGAATGAACACTCTCAACAAGCTATTGAAGAAGGATTTGGTTAGGGGCTTGAAGGATGTCAAGTTTGAGAAGGACAAATTGTGTAGTGCATGTCAAGCCGGCAAGCAAGTTGCAAATACACATCCAACCAAAGCCTTCGTATCAACATCAAGAGAGTTGGAGCTACTTCACATGGATCTATTTGGACCAACAACATATGCTAGCTTGGGTGAAAATCTCTATTGCCTAGTGATTGTTGATGACTACTCTAGATACACTTGGGTATTCTTTCTTCATGACAAATACGAAGCAACCCCTTCATTCAAGAAGTTTGCCAAGAGAGCCCAAAATGAGTTTGACTTGAAGATAAAAAAGATAAGAAGTGACAATGGAAAAGAGTTTGACAACACCCACATTGAGCAATATTGTGATGAAGTTGGGATCAAGCATGAAGTTTCCGCAACCTACACACCACAACAAAATGGGGTAGTTGAGAGGAAGAATCGGACACTAATCACCCTAGCAAGGACAATGTTAGATGAGTACACTACACCGGAAAGATTTTGGGCGGAAGCAATCAACACCGCTTGCTATGCATCAAACCGGTTGTTCCCCCATCGTCTCCTTGGCAAGACCCCCTATGAGCTACTCAACAACAAGAAGCCGGATATATCATTCTTTAGAGTGTTTGGGTGCAAATGCTACATCTACAAGAAGCGCCAACACCTAGGGAAGTTTCAACGCCGATGTGATATTGGTTTTCTTGTTGGTTACTCATTGAAGTCCAAAGCATATCGAGTATTCAACCATGCCACCGGGATGGTAGAAGAAACATATGATGTGGAATTCGATGAATCTAATGGCTCTCAAGGAGAGCATGAAAATCTTGATGATGTAGGTGATGAACCTTTGAGGGAAGCCATGAAGAACATGCCGGTTGGAGCCATCAAGCCTAAAGATGATGATGATGATGTGCAAGTCCTTGACAAGCCATCATCATCCAATGTACCACATGATGATGACAAAGATGGAAGGGATCCATTTGAAGATACTCATGTTTCCCATGATCAAATGGTAGTACAAGCTCAAGACGTTGATGCTCCACAAGCGGCCCCTCAAGTGGTTGATCAAAGAACTTCACCTCTACTACAAGCTCATCCTCAAGATCTCATCATAGGAAGTCCAATAAGGGGTGTAATGACTCGATCTCAAAAACTTGCTTTATTTATTGAACATCACTCCTTTGTGTCTCTTGTTGAGCCTACCATTGTAGATGAAGCTCTAGGTGATCTGGATTGGGTGAATGCTATGCATGAAGAATTAAACAACTTCACCCGCAACCAAGTTTGGACACTTGAAGAGCGACCCAAAGGCGCAAGAGTCATTGGAACAAAATGGGTGTTTAGGAACAAGCAAGATGATCAAGGCAATGTTGTTAGAAACAAGGCAAGGCTAGTTGCAAAGGGGTTCTCTCAAGTTGAAGGTTTGGATTTTGGAGAGACCTTTGCACCGGTTGCAAGACTCGAAGCCATTCGTATCCTCCTTGCATATGCATCACATCATGACATTAAATTATATCAAATGGATGTGAAAAGTGCATTTTTAAATGGCTTCATAAATGAACTAGTCTATGTTGATCAACCTCCCGGGTTTGAAGACCCTAGATATCCTAATCATGTTTATAGGTTGTCCAAGGCGCTATATGGGCTCAAGCAAGCCCCTAGAGCTTGGTACGAGCGCCTCCGGGACTTCCTCATTGAGAAGGGCTTCACCATTGGGATGGTTGACACAAACTATTCACCAAGAAGCTTGATGGAGAAATCTTCATTTGTCAAGTCTACGTTGATGATATCATCTTCGGGTCAACAAATGAAGCCTATTGCAAGGAATTTGGTGACTTGATGTTGAAGGAGTTCGAAATGTCCATGATTGGAGAGCTCACATTCTTCCTAGGCTTCCAAGTCAAGCAATTGAAGGAGGGGACTTTCATATCTCAAGATAAGTATACAAAAGACCTCCTCAAGCACTTCAACATGGATGATTGCAAGCCTATCAAGACTCCAATGCCAACAAATGGACATCTCGACCTAGATGTGGGAGGTAACCCAGTTGACCAAACTCTCTACCGTTCTATGATTGGTAGCTTGTTATATTTGACCGCATCTAGGCCCGATATCATGTTTAGTGTGTGCATGTGTGCTCGCTTTCAAGCCGATCCTAGGGAATCACATCTCATAGCCGTGAAGAGAATCCTTAGGTACCTAAAGCACACCCCAAGCTTTGGCCATTGGTATCCCAAAGGAGCTAGCTTCCAACTCGTTGGGTATTCCGATTCGGATTACGCGGGTTGCAAAGTAAATAGAAAAAACACATCCGGAGGGTGCCATTTGCTTGGGAGATCACTAGTTTCATGGAGTTCGAAAAAGCAAAATAGTGTGGCCTTGTCTACCGCCGAGGCGGAATACATAGCCGCGGGTGCTTGTTGTGCACAAATCCTTTATATGAAACAAACCCTTTTAGACTATGGTGTAGTTCTAGAAAGGGTACCTTTGTTGTGTGACAATGAGAGCGCGGTTAAGCTTGCTAACAACCCGGTTCAACACTCTCTCACAAAGCACATAGATATTCGCCATCACTTTCTTAGAGACCATGTTTCTAAAAAAGACATATCCTTAGAGGGAGTTAGAACCGAAGATCAATTGGCGGAAATCTTCACAAAACCTCTAGATGAGAACACCCTTTGTAGATTGCGAAGTGAGCTTAATGTGCTTGGTCTAAGTAACTTTGTCAAAAGGTGAAAGGGGTTGTCTTTGCATTGCATTGTATCATATATCATGTTTAAGTAACGCTATGCATGTAGGCTTGTCAGACGTGGTTAAGATAACCGCCCTAAAAAGCGTGTGAAGAAGCTTACCCATGAGCAAACTTGACAAGCAACCTAGATTCAAATTCCGTATTGCATTGCATATGCATGTGTGTTGCTTTGTCATTTCTTTTCGGTTAAGCTTTGAGCAACCGCTGTGTTCGTCCACCGCTAGGGGGAGCATTTGAGGCTCCATTTGGTTAAGACCCCTAGTTTTGGTGGCCACACGTTGTCTCCTCGAGTTTTATCGCCTAGTTTATCTAGAAAACTACTTTAGCCTATGGCAAAATATTTGAAAAATTTGAGGGTTTGAGAGAGGTCACTCCACTAGGTTCCAACTGATGTTTATTTGCATCTTATTTGAGTTGGAATTTGGTTGGGAGAAGTCGACGCGAAAAAATCGAGTCAAAACAGAGGTATCCCTGTGACCGGACGCTGCGACCGGACTCACCCGGTGCGTCCGGTCAGTGCAATGCGCACGCAGGTGAACAGTACCTTCGGCGCGTCCGGTCTCGAGTGTGTTGGTGCGTCCGGTCGTTGGCTGGTTCCTGATCGGACGCTGGCGTGCGTCCGGTGGTGTGCAACGGGACGCGTCCGGTCGCGCGAAGACCGTTTTGGGAGCTCTCTGTGTTCGACCGGACGCTCGGGCTTCATGCGTCCGGTCACTCTGAGTTGCGTCCGGTCGTCACTTGAAGTGCGCAATAAGGTTCTATAACCGACACGTGGGCCCTCACTCCTCCTTCCTCGCCCGCGCCTCCGCCCGACTGTGCCCTAACACGCGCCGCCGGCCGCCGCTCTCACCTCCCCCGCGCGCCCGCTCTGCCGCGCCCACGCCGGCCGCCGCTCGTTCCTCGCGCCACCCCGGCCGCCGCGCCGCCCGCGCTGTCCCTCCCACGCGCGCCCGAGCCCCCTCCCCGCCGCCGCCCCTCGCTCCTCGCCGGAGTGGGTGGCACTCGCCGTGCCGATCGCCGGACCTCCTCCTCGAGCGTCCTCCTCCTCTCCGGCGCCATCTCTCCAGCCGGTAGACCTCCGCAATCCTTCCGGCGAGACGTTGTGGTGCTCGTACGTGTCGGTCTCTTACCCCTGCTTGGTCATTTCGTCGCGTCTCGTCAGCGAGTCAGGACCGTGTCAGTGAGCCGTGTGGCAGTGACAGCTAAATCCGGGGCCAAGCTCGCGGATACGGAACAAGGCCAAGCCTCTGAGGTTCAGTCCAGCTTCTCTTGTGTTAGTGGCAGTGGTTTTCAGTGGCAGAGTTTCTCAGTCAGTTGCAGTGGTTCTGTTCTTGTAGCGATGGCTCGCTGCAAGAACGTCGGCGGAGGTCCCGGGGCAGATCCTCCTCCCCCTCGTCCTCCTTCTGGTGACAAGAGGAAGAGGCCGCAGAAGCTTGTGTCCAAGAAGTGCAAGTGTCTCGACCGCGATTCAGAGATAGCACTTGCAGCAGCTCAAGCAGCCGAGAGGGTAGAGCAGGGGGGTTCCACAGGCGGTCTTCATATTTGAGACCCGACTTCCGCTCAGGAGAGTCAGGGCAGTGATCAGCAGAGCCACCAGCGTGTTCGTGACCTCCTCACCGAGCAGCAGGTTCAGGCCTTACTTCAGACAGAGGGCGGAGTCGTCCGGGTTCACGGTCATGAGTACTCTCTCGACGACCCGGCTGACGTCCTCCCTCCTGACTTTCAGTTCCCATCCGAGGCAGCTTCAGCTCTCGCAGCAGCTACAGCCAGCGGGTCCGCTCCAGAGCCCAGCACCACTACAGCGACATAGGCAGAGGGTCAGACAGAGGAGCAGCCAGCTCAGCAGCCACTCCGCCGGTCCACCCGCTCTCGCACTCAAGTGTCTCCTCGACCCGAGGGGCAGAGGCGGGGTGGTCGGCCCCCTCCGAGGCCACAGGGACCCCCACCTGTGGAGCACTTGGACCTACGGGCGGCGACAGCACGTCAGGTACAGGCACTGCATCTGATTCCGTACGAGGAGTGGTTCCCAGCTGCCAGGCACCCTCAGGCCGCCGAGGGGTTCTACACAGTTCTTCAGGAAGACTTTTACAGAGCCTATGTCAATAGCGGCGTCCACATCCGTGCTCACAGAGTTTGCCCGCTGGAGACGATAGTTGCAGTTGCTGGAGAGGCCATCCGTTCGATGCTTTCATATCTACCTCGCTTAGCAGATCTTCTTGGACGGGGTGGCCTGTGCATCGAGGATTGGGTGCGACAGTTTTATGCGTCCCTGTGGATCTCCCCGGATCACCGGTTCCTCCACTTTGCTTTCAGGGGGAGGTCCTACAGGCTCTACAGCTCGCGTGCCAGAGAGTACCTCGGTCTGACAGCGTATCCGACAGAGTGCACACAGTTTGCTATGGAGAGACAGAGCCACCCAGGCGACCACACGCAGGAGAGATTCCACCAGCAGACTTGGTTCGCGCCTGTTTCCGGGAGCCGTTCGGCGAGGGGTCCAGCCGGCGTCCTCGTGACTTGACGCCGACGGCCCGTCTCGTGAACGAGGTCATGAGGCGCACTCTTCTACCCCGGACAGGCTACAGAGAGGGGCTGACACGCATTCAGATCTGGTTAGTTCACCACCTGGTTTCACAGCTCGAGTTCGATATTTGGGATGTCATTATTTCTGAGATGGAGGACACATTGGCTAAGGGCTTCAAGGGTCACCGCCAGCTTCCCTATGCTCACGTGATCTTTTTCCTTTTGAGGCGGATGATTCCGGGATTGCTTCCAGAGCTTCTTCAGTCCCCGACGGAGTTCCCCGTGTACGACACTCGCCAGATTGCCGGGGACCGTCCAGACACGTCCCAGAGGTCAGCGCAAGAGGCCGGTTGTCACAGAGACAGAGGCACAGCAGGACGAGACTGTCAGTTAGTTGGCAGAGGCTGAGCTTGCAGCACTTGAGGCCGAGGGAGAGGACCCCGACGATGAGTTTCCGTCTGACAGCACCGACGACGACTACGCTCCTCTTCCGAGGATGCGTCCACAGGGAGCTCATGACTCCGAGGCCTCCTCCTCGCGTATGGCCGGCTCCGATCCAGCACTCCTAGCCATTCTTTCTCGGATGGAGCAGCAGCAGTCTCGACTGTCTGAGGAGGTTCAGCGTCAGGCCGAGGAGCAGCATCGACAGGCACAGGAGCAGGCTCGACTGGCAGAGGCACAGGCAGTGGCAGCAGCTCAGGCACAGGAGCGCCAGGATGCTCTCCAGAGGCAGATGATTCAGCTCCAAACACAGACACTGGCTTTCATGGAGAGGATGGCCGCTTTTCCACAGTTACCCCCGCCGCCTCAGTTTCAGCTGCAGCAGCCCGGACCGTCGACCTCGTTCTACACGTCAGCTCCTTCGTCGACGGTCTCGCCCTTTCCGCAGTACCCTCAGTGGTTCTCGTCTCCTCTGCTAGGGCAGCAGCCAGGGTTCACGTCGATCCGCTCAGGTTTTACTCCTACTCAGACGGAGTCAATCCTCGTGACCCCTCGGAGTCTGGAGGCTTCGTTCAGCGAGCTCACCGGTCTGCCTACCCCGCCAGACTTTGTATTACCGGTGACCTCAGCTCCAGCTCCCGCTACTGGTACTACAGAGACTCTTCCTTCGTCAGTAGCGTCTTCCGAGCCACCGGTCTCTCAGAGTCAGCCTCTTCCTGTCAGCTCAGCACCTGAGACTTCGTTGGCCATGTCAGTGGTCGCGACTGAGACCGTAGACCCTCCTCCAGAGATAGCACTTACAGAGACAGAGCCTCAGCAGCCAGAGCCTCCGCAGCCAGAGCTTCCAGCGCCAGAGGCCGCTTCAGAGGCCGTTGAGCAGGCCCAGACCACTTCTCCTCCACGTCCAGTGTCAGAGGGTCAGTCCGTTCTCAGTACGTCGTCCGACGAGGAGGCCTACCTTGCTCAGTTTGAGACACTTCCGCGCACCTCGTCGCCCGACTCGTCTGCTCCCGTCCCGCCTTCTGACCCCTAGTTTTTGGTCTTTGATGCCAAAGGGGGAGAGAGCGTATGTTAGACATAGGGGGAGCTTGTGAGAGGGTCTCGGTTCTTTTGTATGATCTTGCACTCATATGCATACATGTTTATCTTTTGGCACTTGTACGATATGTGTATGTCTTTTGGATGTGACATGTTATGTTTCACTTGCTATATACTTCATGTCACTCGTTTATGCTCAGTTATGACATGTCATGCTTCACTCGTTATTTTATAGATGTCATTTGATTATGCTCATTTACTTTGCTTCCGCACTTATACTCCGATAAATGAGCTTGTTCATAAGTACTTGTGTTAACTCTTATTATGTTGCGTACTTATGTGGACTTGGTTTGTATAAGCATGCCTAACCCCTTTTGATCTTATTGTCACATGCTTATATGAACCAAGCAATTGAAAACCTCTCCTCTCTTTCAAACATACTTGAGGTTGTCATCAATCACTAAAAAGGGGGAGATTGTGAGCATCTAGGCCCCAGTGGGTTTCGGTGATTGGATGACAACGGTAAATTACTATGACTAACGTGTGTTTTGCAGAAACAGTTGAGTTAGGTCATGGTAATGATGATCGTGAGGGCACTATGGTATTCATGCCCCCTTATTGATGGAATTCGTTCGGTTTTCAAAGGATGGACGACGAAGGCTGTGATAGGCTAGTCCTAAGTGTCATTTGGTGTTGAAAGACACTTAGAGTAGCATAGGTCTTTGTTTTATCTTTGGCCATACTATTAAGAGGGGTTTGAATGTGTAGCTTGACCTAGGTGAGACTTTTGAGTTAGGTGTGGTGCACACTTGTTAACCAAAGCCCTAGGTAGCTTAGAAAGGTCCCTCAGATCATAAGGAAGAAAGTTCGTGAAGGGAGCGTCGCAAACCGAAGTCGTTTTTGGCTTCAAATAGCGACCGGACACTCCAACCCTAATGACCAGACGCTGGGGCATGCGTCCGATCAGTAGTGTTGGCTGAGGAGCGGGTCTGGCTGTGTCCGGACGCTCCTCAGTAATCGACCGGACGCACCAGGGGGGTGAGTCCGGTCGCATGCAGAGAGGTTCCAGAGAGCAAAAATGTTGACCGGGCGCATGAGAGCGTCCGATCAACGCTTCGTACAGGTGTCATGGTAGACGTCACGTAGCCGTTGGGCACTGACCGGACGCGTCCGGTCACCCCGACAGTGCGTCCGGTCAGTGTGTAAACTGGCTGGATGTACCCCTTCGTGCATGTTTCGAGTTGGGGGTATAAATATGCCTCCCCCTCATTCATCCTGTTACTCTTGCTCATTTGAAAGGTTGACAAACACATTGTGATTCCAAGTGAGTGCAAGAGGCCTAGTGAGGTTGAGAGATTTGATAATTGAGTGATCAAACACCTCATTAGTGAGTAGAGAGTAGCAAGTGTGCATCCACCCATCTCATTAGCCTTGCGTTGGTCAAGTGAGAGTTCTTACTTGTTACTCTTGGTGATCGGCATCACCTAGACGGCTTGGTGGCGATCGGAGAGCTTGGTGATCATCCGGAGGCATTGTGGATGACCCAAGCCAAGTTGTGACCGGTAGCGAGCGATTCACCGGGCCGGAGTGGCGAAGAATCAGCTCGTAGTGAGCACTTGATCCTTGCGCGGATCAAGGGGGAGCGATACCCTTGCGCGGGTGCTCCAACGAGGACTAGGGGGGTGTGCCGACACCTCGATACCTCTGCAAAAAGATCGTCGTGTCATCTCTACTCTCTTTACTACGCATTTGCCTTTGAGCAATTCAATTCCGCATTTACTTGTTGTTCTTTCATGAGTTGAATTGCCTTGCTAGAGTAGAATTGGTTTAGCGATAGTCTTTTGTGCGATTGATTCTTGTTATACACTCTTCTAGGCACTAGGGGGTTAATTGGGGCTTGATAGGTTTCATTATTGCAAGAAGTTTTAGAAAAGCCCAATTCACCCCCCCCCCCCCTCTTGGGCATCTTGATCCTTTCAGTTAGGTTAGTTTAGTTTAGGTTAGTTAGTTAGTTCGGTTAGGTTAGTTAGTTAGTTAGTTAGTTAGTTAGGTTAGGTTAGGTTAGTTAGTTTGTTAGTTCGTTAGTTAGGATATTTAGTTAGTTACTTAGTTAGGTTAGGTTATTATGTTAGTTAGGTTAGTGAAGGCAACTTAGTAAGTAGTTACGCCATTCTTTACTTTTGAGAAGACCATCACTTGACCTTAGTTCTACTATTCACTTTGTAGATGGACACTGTATTCAGATTGTTTTATGGAGGCACAGTTAGTACACGAGATGGGTTGTTTGATGATAACATGGAACAAGAACTCGAAGTATTTGATGAGAGTCCTCCTTTTACGGAGCTTATGTTGCGTCTAAAGAAAAAGTTTGATGGTGATTTCTCGTTGAAAGGGAGATTTGACAGTGGCAAGATTAGGGCGAACTATGTGTTGATGCCCTTGCGCAACCAGGCTGACTGGGCAACATACCAGACGATCGTTATGGCATCCAATTCGACCATGGCCGAGATCGTGGTAGAGGACGGTTGGAGGAAGCAGGCAGAGGCGTCCAATGATGGCAACGAAGGTGAAGGACAGGAGGTAGGGGATGATGACAATGCAGCTCTGATGAGTATGGACGTTGATGGTCACCCCACGCAGGAGACGGTCTATCCATCTGAAAATGCCCACGCTGACGTCGGTCAAATAAACAATGATTTTGATGTGGCCAACCTAGAGCGGCTCGAGCAGGAGGAGCAGGAGGCACAAATGTTTGATGAAAACTATGATTCTGATGATAATTCAGATTATGACGAAGAAGAGGACAGTTATATTTCTGCTATGCCTGAGCCGGTTCGTGCTATTCCACAACCGGTTCGTGCTATGCCACAACCGGTTCCTCAGAACATGCATCCTCCAGGGAGACTAGTCACTGATATACCAGAGGATCATACACATTTTGATGCGTGGGGGCGTTTGAGCGAAGCACGGTATTATGTTCTGCCTGATCCTTTGACTGAGACAGAGCTGCAGCAATTGAGATCGGTTAACATGCACTTTAGAGGCGTTCCAAGTTATAGGGATGTCAGTATGGTGGACCAGGCAGTTTGTGATACATCTATTATCTGCAGGGTCGTATCGACGATCTTGAAAGAGAAGTTAAAAGCATGCTCAAGGACTATGATGATGACGGCAGCGATGTAGGCGGTTCAGATGAAGCAATATGCCTTGATCCATATTGCAACTGCCCGCATCACAAGAACAAGGGGCCGCCACCGCCACCACCACCACCACCCGCAATGGGAGGCTATTACGGAGAAGGGTCTACTCAGTTTGCTATGTGGGACCGCTTCTAGAACTACTTAGACCACTATGTGTGTGTTGTGTTGTGTCAATCAATTACCTAAGGCATGTTAGGATTAGTCTAGGACCTTTTAACCAAGTTACGGTAAAAGGTCCTCACATGTCATGTACTAGTTTGTTGTTCGTGTACTGGTTTGCTCTATTCTATTTCTCGTACTTTATCCGAGAAAAAATCGATGACACATGAACTACCGCAAACAATACAACAACATATAAAAAAGTCGAACAAAGTGCAGTTCAAGACTACATAATTGATGATCCGAAATAAATGGTACACGGAAGTACAAACCAACAGTACAATACACTAATAAGTCCACCAAATGACAACAATGTTCATTACTCAATAATGACTACTGAACCTACCACACTACTGAGTGCAACGAGGCCACTTTCCCTTCCTCACAGCATCCGGATCCTGCTCCATGGCAGCCTAGGCACGACGCACACGCTCAAGCCTCTTCTCCCTCTCCCCCCTACGCTTAGCTGCATCCCTCAGTTTTGTCTCTTCCTCATGCTGCTTTTGTGCTGCCTCTTCTTTGCGTCTCTTCTCCAAACACTCATTGTCCTCCGCAGCCCACTTTTTCATCCTCTCTACGTGCTCCTTGTCCTCCGGCTTCATCTCAGTGTCGATCCACTGCTCGAAGTCACATAGTGGTGGAGGCTCCTGCAAAATACGACTAAGTCAATTAGGTAATAAAATATAAATGATTTGTCATTCATGTATAGAACAAGCTATCAGCTTCTCACCATCAGTCCAATACGGATCTGTTTAGGTGTAGGGTCAAAGGCATAATTCTCACACATCCAATACCTCTGATCGTATGTATGCTCCTCATCAGATATTACGACCTTACAATCATCGCCGCAGTAGCACATAGACACTGGAACACCGCTAGGCAATGGTAAACGGGCAAAGACATTGCCCGTGAGAGGCTGCCTACAATCATCAACGCAATAACAAATGAACATAACACAAAATTACTTCATTAAAACAGACAAATAAATAAACAATGTACCGATCTTACCTTGTCTTACTAGCTTTGCCACGTCGCGGCATCTTAACAATAAAAAATATGTCAACATTACACATATATTTATGATTAATTATAAATCTACATAATGGCCTAACAAATATTAGACAAATAAATGTACACAAATTGAACAAAATATTTAGCAAAACAGATATAAAAAGTCTAATACATGAACAAATTTATCATTAATTAACAACTAACGTCACGACATTTTTAAAATAAATATTGTCTACAAACCTTAACTTACAAAAATATGGTTCAATCCAACATTGCAAATATAGATAAAGAACAGTAATATGGATCAAAATACCTCTTGTGCAGAGAGAACAAGTTTGATTGAGGGAGATGAAGAGAGGAGGAATGAAATAAAATGGAATGGATTGGATTGGATTGAATTGGATTGGGAGGAGAAGAGAGGAATGAAGAGGAGGCTGCTGCTGGGCGCGGCTGCCAGATCTAGATCGGCTTTGCCGCGCCAACCCGCCTGGCGCGGCAAAGCCGATGACCGCGCCAACCCGCCTGGCGCGGCAAACTGACGAGCGGGGCCCACCCGGGCCTGCGTGGCCGGGCGGTGCCACGGTGGCGCTTTTGCCGCGCCGCCATGCATGGCGCGGCTAACGCTTTTGCCGCGCCATTGGGGACGGCGCGGCAAAAGGGTTAGTTTTGTAAAAAAAAATAGACAGTGTTGTTTATGAAATTTTTTATTTAATTAGGTTATTAATAATAAAAAATTCCGCGTTGTCATGGCCGCGGCGGCAGACCCACCAGTAGAGCTGGGTGGGGTGGTCGCCTAGGTAAACCGCAGCTCTAGACCCCCACTAACCCCCGGCCATCAGTCTCAGGTGGCGACGCGGATGTGCCGTGCGAAGGAAAGAAAAGAAGCCTCCACGGCACCGCGGCGGAGGTTGAAGACGACGTCCAGAGCTCGCTCTGATTTAGTCATTGGGCCGACTGCCGAGTAAAACTACTGGCCCAAAACAACTGGGTCTGGCCTGTTTGGCACCACCTTTCTATTAGAAAATCCTCCAAAAAAAAAAAACCCGACGCCACCTTTCTGTTTCTCACTCAACCTTTTTTCATTTGATTTTTTTCAACGGGTTAGTATTTCTTTTTCTTTTTGATTTGTTAATAAAATAACCCTCTACGTCCAAGGGTGCAAATGAGTAAGTAACCTTTAGATACACATCTAACGGGTTAGTATTTATACTATAGTATAAATATTTAAATTAAAGAGTGTTGAAGGTGCACCTAAAGGTCACTAATTTACACCCTTATCTACGCCACACGTTAGTGCAAATTGCTTTTCAGCTGGATCTGGTACCTCAGCTTAACATTGTTGCGCCAGTTAACCTTAGGACCTGTTTAGATCCATTAACTGATAAAGATAGTTATTATTTAATTTGGTACAACCAGTGAGATACTCTCTCTGTCCATAAAAGAATCGATTCCTAGAGTTGTCTTAAGTCAAACTTTTTAAACTTTAACTGAATTTCTAGAAGAAATTATGAAGATTGATGGTACCAAATTCATATCATTAGATATATTATAGAATATATATTCATAATGTGTCATTTTATATCATAGATATTATTACTTTTTCTATAAAGTTAGTGTGTTTAGTTGAAAAAATTTTGGGTGTAAAGTTACTGTAGCACTTTCGTTGTTTTGTGACAAACTTTATTCAAACATGAACTAACTAGGCTCAAAAGATTTGTCTCAATATTTACAGACACATTGTGCAAATTTCTTATTTTTTTACCTACATTTAATATTCCATACATGCGTCTAAAGATTCGATGTGACGGAAAATCTTGTAAATTTTTAAAATCTAAACATGTCAAAAAGTTTGACTGACACGAATTCTAGAAATTGATTATTCCATAGACAAAGAGAGTAGTTACTATGAATTCTACCTAATAACTATCTAGTCAGCTATCTAGTCCACTGTCATACACGTATAACTATCTAGTCAGCTATCTAGTCCACTGTCATACACGTTTGCCTCCGATCCAGACTTGACCTCACGTTTCACATCTGGAGAAGAAAGCAGATACGATTCGCTTTATCAGCCACACGACGGTGATTCGACAAAAGATAACGAGCCAAGCCACAAAGGCATCACATAAACAAGGACAGGCTACGTATTCTCTCTCTATATATACAAGTTCATTCAAGCATGAACCATTCCACGCATATCCATACATCCCAATCGCCTTGTGGTGTGCAACTTCGAGCAAACTTGCACCACAAATCTCAGACACAACAGCAACCAGTGCCCACTTGAACTCATACCATCCACGAAAAGCAGTCGAAAAAGAACCCACGAAAAAGCAGAGCTGAAAATGACTCGTCACAAATTCAGAATTCACATGAACTGAAAAGGCTGCACATAAGCAAAACAAAAAAAATCAAAGGCAACACAGCTACAGATCTGAATCTGAATGAACAAAAGTCACAAACCCAAAGGGCATCGACCACCCCACATGAAGCAATCAATGGTTGCACATGAAAAAAGTTACAGCCAGCAATCGCCCGCCTCCTTCCCTCCCTCTTCACAAAGCAACACCCCATGTTCTCCAAGTACAGAAACATGTTCCTGCCTTTGATGCATTTAGGAAGAACACTGGCGCCAACATGCCACGTTTCCAGTACCACCAGATTCAGGACTCATTGGCGCCGACATGCCACATGTTCTGGGTACCAGATGAACCAAAGCGGCAGAATGTGCAATCAGAACCCATTAGCTGTTCTGGGAACACTAATTACGACAGCAAATAGCCAAACTGGCAGATCAGCCAGCGATGCAAATCATTGCAACGCGTTACGCAATGCACAGCAGATGTAACAAGACACCACTAATGGATCTACCCTTGGAGTGACAGGATCAACAAGGGCACTGATATGATTACAACTCAGAAACTCACATAAAGATCACGCAAGAAATCATGAATTAACTGGGCAATGCCAATAAGATCATATCCCAGAATGAATGTACAATAGAAATGATAAGAGTCATCCGAAAACTATTACAGGACATGCTAGTAGATAGTTCAAATACTCTTTACCACTGGCACCAAGCTTGCCATCACAGCCGAACTCCAAAACGTAAGTGTATGAATCAGCAACCGATCGACTATAGCAGCCACTGAACATATTAAGAGTCTTAAAAGTACATGGTTTTGACCCAACCAATAAATCCAGCAACATCGCTCAATGGAACCCCAGCAATCTCAAACACAGTAGCTTACATGGCAAGGTCTCGACAAAAGAACAGCCCCAATAAAGTAGAAAGACATGAATCCAGGGCTTAGAAGCACTTCCGGTGAACAATTGCTGGGCCTGACTCATCATACTCGCCCTTTGAGATCCACATCTGCCAATATAAACATCAAATCATACTGTTAGTATACTGACAAAAAAAAAGGCCTAGTGCAACATAGAAAAACTTGGTATTTGAGCAACAGAGAAGTGTAATATTGACCTGTTGGAAGGTGCTAAGGGAGGCAAGGATGGACCCTCCAATCCAGACACTGTATTTCCTCTCAGGCGGTGCCACAACCTTGATCTTCATACTGCTCGGTGCAAGGGCAGTGATCTCCTTGCTCATGCGGTCAGCAATACCAGGGAACATGGTTGAGCCACCACTGAGCACAATGTTACCATAGAGGTCCTTCCTAATATCCACATCACACTTCATGATGGAGTTGTAGGTGGTCTCATGGATTCCAGGCGATTCCATACCAATGAAAGAAGGCTGGAAGAGGACCTCAGGGCATCTGAACCTCTCTGCCCCGATGGTGATCACCTGCCCATCAGGCAACTCGTAGCTCTTCTCCACAGAGGAGCTGGTCTTGGCAGTCTCCAGCTCCTGCTCATAGTCAAGAGCCACATAGGCGAGCTTCTCCTTGATGTCCCTTACAATTTCCCGTTCAGCAGTGGTGGTGAAGGAGTAACCCCTCTCAGTGAGAATCTTCATCAGGCTATCAGTGAGATCGCGCCCAGCAAGATCAAGACGAAGAATGGCGTGCGGGAGCGCGTACCCTTCATAGATTGGCACGGTATGGCTCACACCATCACCAGAGTCCAACACAATACCTGCAGGAACAACAACAAGCTCAGTCCAGCTGAGACAGAAGAACCTCACATTGCAAAATGCACGTTCATGAAAACAGATAAATCATCCAGTTCAGTTAATCACCTGTCGTGCGTCCACTGGCATAGAGGGAAAGCACGGCCTGGATGGCGACATACATGGCAGGCACGTTGAAGGTCTCAAACATGATCTGGGTCATCTTTTCCCTGTTGGCCTTGGGGTTCAGCGGCGCCTCGGTGAGCAGCACGGGGTGCTCCTCGGGGGCGACACGGAGCTCATTGTAAAAGGTGTGGTGCCAAATCTTCTCCATGTCATCCCAGTTGCTGACGATGCCGTGCTCGATCGGGTACTTGAGGGTGAGGATACCCCTCTTAGACTGGGCCTCATCGCCGACGTAGGCATCCTTCTGTCCCATCCCCACCATCACACCGGTGTGACGCGGACGGCCAACGATACTCGGGAAGACAGCCCTCGGGGCGTCATCACCAGCGAAACCAGCCTACACAGAACACAAGCAACAATCCAGGGTCAGCGCCGTGAATGCCTGGGAACAGATTGACAACAGATTTGTGCGAAGCCATGAGAAGGAGCAGCACGAACCTTGACCATGCCAGTGCCATTGTCGCAGACAAGGGGCTGGATGTCCTCGCCGTCAGCCATCTGGTCAGTGATTCTGTCATGCATCACACGGATCCAAGCATGAGAAGAAGGCTACTCCGACTAATCACTAGAACAGAACCTGTGTGTTCAGCCCACCAACGGCAGTCCTGCTGCGCAACTTCCGCAGGAAATTCAAACTAATCCTGCTGGCAGTTTGCTGCCGCACGTAAACCTTTTCGTTTCCCCCATAAACCATTTCTTTCAAATCCTAACTAACACAAAGTTCGGGAAATCAACCGCGGCTCCCAGCTACAACCTCCGCCAGCGCAGCGAATATAAATCCGCGACGAACTAGACGGATCGGAGCGCCCGTACCAGCAGCAACACGGATTTGATCGGGAACTCGGGTTCCAGTCTCACCGACGGCAAAGAGTGAGATCCACCGCGGAACAAACAACACGAAAGTAAAAAAAAAAAAAAAAAAAAAAAAAAAAAAAAAAAAAAAAAAAAAACAGAGGAAGGCGGGGGCTTCCTTACCAGCGGCAAGGGGAAACGCCGACCGATCCGCGAAACGGGGCCGACGGCGAAGGGCGGCGCGAGGGACTGAGGGAGGGAGGTTTGGATCTGGATGGCGGCGTGCTCGTCCCCCAGGACTGGGGTGGTGGAGTTTTATACGAGGGAACCGGGGGAAGGGAAGGGGGAGATGTGTGACGTGGTCCGTGACCCCACGGGGATACGGTTCCAACCAAATACGAGGCCTGCATTTTTTCCCCCTCTCCCTCCAAACTGGTTTCAAATATTCAGCCTGTATTTCGATTTTCGAGCAAGGATCGTCAAACATTTTTTTTTTTTGGCGAGGGATCTTCAAACATGATGGTGTTTTCATATTTATTGCTAGTATTACTGTTTTTTTATCTCCCTCTCCGAGGTGGAGATTTTTTTTCTCCAATTGATGGTACCATATGTTCGGCACACCATACTCACTTACGTAGGCAAGTTTTAATGAAAGTCATATGAGTTTTATTTGTATTAAATATGTTATCACATAAATATTTTTTATCACATGACGGTGTATTTAAGAAATAAGAGAAGAAATGAGTTTCATTTAGATGAAACTCTTTTAACACGATTACCAACTCTCTACGAGTCATAAAATTAAATGCATATAAAACTATAGAATGAAACTTTCACTCTCAATGAAGAGTTTCATTCAAATTTCATTCCATTTCACATGATATGACAATCTTAAAAACAACACAATAATAACTCTCCACTGAAACTGGCCTTAAATCGTCGGTTTGCTTCGTGCCCGTATATTTGGTCGTTATATATCGTTTAGTTGTTGCCTGATTCATTTTGTCGTTAAAAGAGTGTGGTGGATGTATTTGTCTCCTAGGTAGACACCATCATGTTTAGAGTGTGTTTAGTTGATGGGTGAACAGTTTTTATGTGTCACATCGAATGTTGCAGTACTAATTAATTTAGCATATTAAAAATAGACTAATAAAAAACAAAATACATATTGTGTCTGGAAACCATGAGACGAATTTATTAAGATTAATTAATCTATTATTAACACATGTTTATTAGAGTACAACATTGTCTAATCATGGATTAATTAGGTTTAAAAAATCGTCTCACAAAATTATCATAATCTGTATAATTAATTATTTGTTATCTACATGTCTCCATACATATGTCCAAACATTGATATAAAAGATTTTGGGATGGGAACTAAACAGAACCTTAGTTGTTTTTCATATTTATTTTATTTGCTGCCAAAAACAATGTGGCAAATGTTTGCTTAATTGAACGTGCTTAGTCGTGCTATTGTTTTTTTTATGATAGGTTGTTTGCTAGATTTAACCTTGCATAGTTGTTTTATAGTTCATTTTGTTTTATGTAAGTTTCGTCTATACTTGTCACCTGTCCACACTTAGAGTTATGTGTTGTACGAGAGTAAAAATAAGGCCAGTCTCAGTGGAGGTTTTATGATCTAGTTTCCAACACATTCAAGTGTTAGAAACAGTGCAAAAGTGTTCTATTCTCATGAAACTATCTCTACTCCTATAAAACTTTCATCATATCTCTCTTCATTAATACAATGTCATGTTAGCATATTTAATGTGTATAAAACTTCATAATACTTGCCATTAGGATTGGCCTAATAGACCTCCTTCATCCATCATCTTACCTTGGAAAAAGTCTAATTAACCCCCTCACCTATTATGGTTGTCTACTTAATCCCCCAACCTATAAAACCGTATGTTTACCCCCCCCCTAAACTTTACAAAACCGGTCAAATTACCCCTTAGGCGGTTTTAGACGGTGGTTTTGCTACAGTAACAGTAGTTTTGCTACAATAACGACGGTTTTGGTTTTTTCTTTTTTATTTATTTCGGTTGAATCTTTAAAAAATTATAATAAATCATAGGAAAATCATAAAATAGAAAATTAAATTTTGTTGGACTCTACATGAGTAGATCTACGTAATGAATATATAATATGGTATGCTTCAGTACAAAGTTTTTGTTGTAGATTTAAATCTATTCTTTTCTAAAATTAATTGGAACAATTCATAATTGTAGTTTCTATAGACCATTTATGGTCAAATTTTTTTGGTGAACTAGTTATTGTATTATTGAATTACAGTAAAAATTTATACTCATTGGATCATATATAACTCAGTTATAGATTTATTTAGATTTAACAAGCATAAACCCTAAATAAATCTATAACTAAGTTATACATGATCCAATGATTATAAATTTTTTACTGCAGTTCAAGCATACAATAATTAGGCCATCATAAAAATTTCACTACAATTAGAGCGTACAACCTACAGTTATGAATTATTTTAATTAATTACAGAAAAGAATAGATCCAAATCTACAGCAAAAACTTTATACTAAAGCATATGATATTATATATTTATTGCGTAGATCTACTCATGTGGAGTCCAACAAAAGTGAATTTTCCATTTTATGATTTTTTTATGGTTTATTGTGATTGTTCAAAGATTTAGCCAAAATAAATAAAAAAGAAAAAACCAAAACCATTGTTATTATAGCAAAACCATTGTTACTATAGCAAAATCACCGCCCAAAACCACCTGAGGGGGTAATTTGTCCGGTTTTGTAAAGTTTAAGGGGTAAAATAGATGGTTTCATAGTTTGGGGGTAAGTAGACAACTCTTAATAGGTGACGGGGTTAAGTAGACTTTTTCCTTCCACCTTTTACCATTTGAAATGAACTTTAACATTTTATTAGGGATGTGAAAAACCTTTTTTTTCTTTTTATGCAAAATAGTATCAGTGATCATTTTTAGCAAACTTTACAAGGTTCAATTTGTTAAAAAAAGTATTATAAATACCATCATTCGTGTTCCTATTTTAGGAACCCATATCATAATTTCGGATCAGTTTAGTTTCCTTTTCCATGAAGACGTGCAGGACACTTGGCTTGATTGTCATCCAACATCTCAAGAAACATCTAGACCGCCCTGGCCAGTGCCAACTGAAACAGTCTGCAAATAAACGAAAAGTAATGAAAAGGAAATCTCACAGACAGTTATGCATCTCCCGAACTCCAGTTGTCATGCATGCATGGGCCAGAAAGCGAGGTATAGAAAGTGGCATTTTTTTATATATGTAAATAATAATTTTGGTGTACAAAATAATTCCTTCTACAAGCACAGTAACCAGCGGTCCACACTCCACAGCCAGAGAAAAGGGAAACCGAAAAAAATGCATTTTTTTGAGAAAAAAAGGGGGAGAAAAGGCCGAAGATCCTGAGTTCCTGAGGCTGGAATGCGCTGGAGATGCTCGGCCAAGCTGGACCGCACGATATCTGACGCGGAGGGGCCTCAAGTCGTCCGATCACCCAACATGGGGCCCAGCCCACGCGGCGGCAGCAGCAGCCAGTACGTTCGGTCCAGGACAAACTGGTTGGTTCTTCGCTGGATCCGGGTCGGCTTTGGGCCTGCACCCCCATTGGCCCATTCCAGGTGTGTGTACAGCTAGTACCTGAGTCTTTTCTCATCAGATATATAATAAAATACAAAATAAAATTAAATGAACCCAGCTTGTGTGTGCCATGCCGAATCATTTCGCCAAATCAAATATTTTAATAATAATGGTCACTCGGGTACGGTTGGACAGCTGTTTGCAATGAGTTGCTGCACTGATGCTTTGGTAGTCTCTTGCACGATGGACACAATATGATGATGACATGCTTTGGCAGGGATTTTCAAACCATTTCTCTCTACTGTAAGTAAGAGCTGGAAATCAGGGCAGAAGTAAGAGCTAATTCGGACAGGAGTATGTTTGTATTCTGAATATATAAACTTTTATCATAATAAGATACGAGAAGATTTGATCACAATCATAATTTTTTTTCTGTGTTTGATTTGCTCCACCTAATTTGCACATAGCTCTGCCCTTAAAATCAATGACGGATGCAGGATGGAAGGAGACTCTCTTCTTCTTTCTCTATCTCTCTATTTTTCTTCTTTTCTCCACCTCTTTTTCCTCTTCACCCTCCCTATATTTCTATTAATGTACTAGCCGAGGGGCTAGAGCCCCCTAGCCCCCTCGCTTTTGGATCCACCCTTGCTTATAAGAGCATGGTCAATAATAGAGTCAAGTGTTTGGCTATAAGCCAAACTATAAGAGCCAAGCTATACAATAGTTAGTCTTCTACTTGGCTATAAACCATTTCTCTTTCCTATTCCTCCTCACATACATCTCTATTGAGATCCACTATTACCTATGCTTCCGTGCTCAGCTTGGTTCTTGCATGAGAGCCAACCTCTCCTCTCTCTCATTCCTTATCAACATTTGCTTGACTATAAGCCCATTATTATACATGCCCTAACGGAGATCCCTATTCCCTGCCAAACCAAAAGTGTTTCAGGACAAATAATAAATCTTTAACATATATGGTTTTAAATATTAATTCAAAATTCTATTGGAACCATAAATGTTTTCGGATTCTACAAGATTTTAGAGGGACGATCGAAAAGAAAGGAAAAGCTTATTTCTCAAGAGAATCAGAATCAACATTTTTCATAGATCTTGTTTGGCTGCACATAAATACATCCAAATTCACGTGGGTTAGAACTTGAGAGAAATTAAGATACAATTTAGTTTAAATTACACTTTAATTTATTTTAAACACATGAATTATGGTGTATTTATGTACACGTTGCTTCGGTATTACGTACTATCAAACGATGAATTGTGGTGTATTTATGTACAACAAAACAATGCCAGAAAGGTTTAACATTGCTTCGGCTACGTACTATCAAACGATCAAGGAAGATTCGCCGGTGGAATAATAATGCTGCCTTGGCCACTGCACGCGCCGCACGTGACATCGCATGGATCCTTATTGCCTGCCTGCGTGTAGCAAGTCTTTGCGACGGACACCGCGTACGTCCACGCCACGCCAGAACCACGAGGGCAAAGGTAACCTGACTCGCGTCGTGTCTTTTTCCCATGCACGTGATCTACGCGCGCAGGCGCAGCAGCAGATCGATGAGAACGCGTAGGTATACTACTGTACACGAAACGTATTTTGAATGCACTTTACTGCACGCAGTATACGAGTGGCAAAACATCTTTGAACACTACAGAGACAAAGACAAGCAAGTACGGTAACAGTAAGGAACGTAATGAATTTGGTTGGTTGGATCTGGCATGGAAGGGGTAACACGTAAGAAACGTAATGAATTTGGTTGGATCTGGCATATAAGGGTGTGTTTGTTTCTTAAGCAAAAATTTTAGACTTTCACCACGTCGTCGACACTAATTTGGTTTATTAAAAAAAGTAGATTAACTACAAAACTAATTTGTCAACCGAAGGCTAATTCGTTAGACAAATCTACTTGATATATCCCTGAGCTAAGGTCGCTCAATAATGCACCATCAGTGTGATTTTTTATTAAAGTTTATTTGTATTTAATAAGCTAACACATAAGTGTTTTTATGATGTGGCAACGTTTTTTAACGAGAGAGAGAAGAAGTGGGTTTAATGGGATGAAACTCTCATGACATGATTACCAATTCTATATAAGTCATGAAATTAAATGTTTATAAAAGCATAGACTGAACTTTTCAATAAGACTAGGTGTTTCATCCATATTTCATTTCATATTCTATATGACATGACAGTCTTAAAAAACAATAGCATGAAACTCTTCGCTAAGACAAGACTGGCCTTATAATACTTCATAGTAGGCACGTGGCTAGAGATGTGCAACCGGGCCGCCCGGCCCGACACGGCACGGGCCCGGTCTATGCACGGCCCGACCGGGCCGGGCCACCCAAGGCACGGTAGGTCGCCGGGCCGTGCCGAAGCAGGCCACCGGGCCGCGCCGTCGGCCTAGGCACGACCTGGTCGGGCCACGGGCCGGCCCAAAGGCCCGCGGGCCCACCGGGCCCAACAGGCCCACAGTGAAATTAATATATATATTTGCATTTATAAATATATTTTTATATTTATTTATATATATATTTATTTATTTATATATATTTACATATTTATTTATATTTTTATTTCTATTTATATATATACCGGGCCGGGCCGTGCCGGCCCGCGGGCCGAGGGTGCGGCCCAGGCACAGCCTGCTGCGGGCTTCGTGCCGGCCCGGGCCCGGTAGCTACCGTGTCGGGCCGTGCTTGGGCTAGGCCGAATCATCATGCTTTGGGTCGTGCCTTCGGCTCACGGGCTGCATGCTCATCTTTACACGGGGCTGGAGTCGAGAATTTGAGGATTTGCTATATAGGGGACGTTGTCAACAATAAAAACTAGAAAATTCTATGCACACATAAGTTCTACTTTACCGAACATAATAATTCTCGTAGCATTTCACTACTCAACATATATTTGTTTTTCACTAAATAAAAAGAATACCATCTCACTTTAGATATATTTGATTAATATACTAAATAATTAGAGAGAATATTAAGAAAAATACAGTATTGGCAGGAGCCGGGAGGTGGGGGTTATCAAGATGGAGAATGTACGTATGAAAAAGGACATAAGTATAAAAACAACCTTAGAAAAGTCGGTACACACAAGGACTATGTGAGCTGACGAAGGGAATCCTAGGCCTTCAACCCTCAAGATTAATCCTAGGCCTTCAACCCTCAAGATTGATCCACCAAGCCTATGGAGCGTAACAGAAGGTTATAGGAAGTCCTACAACATTTAATACAAGTTCAAAATCAAAACCGTCCTACAACCTATCTTGGGCCAGAGTTTGGTTCAAACAAAAGAACTATAACATGTGTTTGTTTCTGATTAAACCAGGTCATCACACCATGAGATTCAAGAAAATGCTAGCAAATGCCTCACCGTATTGATAACTCGTTTCATGATTACATAGAAAACACGAGACTATACTAGCACTCCCGTTTTCGATGCCACAAGGTGGACGACACAATCGTGACATGACATCACACGACCGCGGTCCTAAACACTCCCCATAAAAAAAGGACTTGATTGTTTTGACTGTAGGGTCACACCATTGCATAATTTAACACCACCAGAAAGCTTGGGAGCAAAGCAGAGCACACCAAGATAAGAGGATCTTAAGAAACTAAGAGAGGGAGTCTATCCTAAACACTGACTTAGTTGTGTTTTAAGCATCCTCTCCACATAATCATCCATTGATTATGATCATCAAAATGTGTTTCTGCAATACTACCTAATCCCAACAATGGGCTCTCCTCTAGCCTCACATTTTTGTATCATTAGATGGTTCAGGTTTGGATATTTCTCTAAGAAGTCTTGGAACAAAAAATTCTACATGTTTAGTTTGGTTCGGTTGAACTTGTCCTTGCATGTTTGAATGTCCATCGATATACACATGTCCTCGTTTTCATGTCATCTTTCTTAGCGACGTCTATACCCAATATAGCGAGATATTTGTGATGACTTTCGTGAATACTGATATCTATTAATATAGTCTCTTGGTTTGGTGAATACTGACGTCTATACCCAATATAGCGAGATATTTACGGAACATAATAATTCTCATAGCATTTCACTACTTAACATATATTTGTTTTTCACTAGAGAAAAAGAATACCATCTTACTTTAGATATATTGATTAATATACTAATTAATTAGAGAGGATTAGGAAAAACTACAGTACTGGCATGAGGTGAGGGTTGTCTAGATCGAGAATGTACGCATGAAAAAGGACACAAGTATAAGAATAACCTTAGACAAGTCAGTACACAAGGACTTTGTGGGTTGACGAAGGGGAATCTTAGGCCTTCAACCCTCAAGATTGATCCACCAAGCCTATGGAGCGTAAAAGAAGGTTATAGGAAGTCCTACAACATTTAGTACAAGTTCAAAGTCAAAACCGTTCTACAACCTATCTTGGGTCGGAGCTTGATTCAAACGAAAGAACTACAATACGTGTCTGTTTCTGATTAAATTGGATCATCCCACTATGAAAATCAAGAAAATCCTGGCAAAAGTTTCACCGTATTGATAATTGTTGGCACAAAATGTTGTGCACTGTGCCTTACACATAGCAAGCCGGAAAGCGTGGCTTCAATCGGGTGCCCGGGCGATTCGAAATCCGGAAATGTGCCAGTCGGTTTGACCTGAAAACCAACAAGGGATAAAACTGGAACATGCCGGGTGAGACCAGACAGTTCCATATTTACGGCCCTGAAGCCACTTTCGATGACATACAGCTATAGAAGCTGTCTGCCAAACATGTTTATAGAATTATTCGGCTAATATAGAAAAAGCATATGAAAGCATTGATTGCCGAATATACGTATAGTAAAAGACATGCTTAAACAGATAAGAATAAATTACGAATCGATGTATAACCAAAATCAGCAAACCAGCCGAATTGGGGTCCATGAAGAAGGAACATGCACATAAACATGATCAAACTAATCTAAAACCTGCATCTGTCGCACGATACCTAGTTTTATCAAAGCTCAAGCATGATTGACATGTATGAACCTACAACACGTAACAATCTAGATTGGAAATTAATTCGGCCGTCATGATCATGCAGTTATTAAGATACAAATAAACTTGTAAAGCAAGGCCGAACAAAGTCAATCTAGATTGGGCAAAAGAGTGTTGTAAAACTAATTAAATAAATCATGCAACACATGGTACTTAATTAATCTATTAGATCTGCCAAATCTAATAGAGACGATAACTATCTCGCTTTTGCTAAACATATGATTAAACGCCTGTCGCACGGTATTTATCCATAAGCAAAGCATAAGCAAAGACTTCTTGGTCATTAACAAAGATCCACCGCACGACCTTTGGAAACAAACAAGACTACTTGCATCATATCTAAATCCACCGCATGATACTAGACCATGATAACAAGGTTGTCGGGACTTACGGAGGTCGACAGATCGATGATTCCTCTCGAAGAACTCGACGACACGACTAAGGACTCGAAGGTGGCATGGGGCCGGTTTGTATTGATATGGTTGTGAACAGTTTTACAATGGCCGGAGGTTTATATTTATACCCTAGCGAAACATGAGTCCTAGAAGACTACGATTTACATAATGAAACTTGGAAAATACGAGTCTTATTTCTATTTTCCCCTCGGCGTCCCCCATTGTCAGGTGTCTTCTTGTGCAAGCTGGCTTCACTTGCCATATTTGCTTCCCAAATAGAATCACCGTTTTGCAAGATAGCCGACCGCACAGGCACTTGCCGAAACTTCGTGAATTAACCGACCGCTTGGTTGTTTGCCGAATGCCCTTTGTTGGTAGTTCTTAGCTACACCTAGGATAGCGTAGCTAAAGCAGCTATCTACTAATGCCAAGCGAGGTTGTCAGTCCCGACACTAGTAAGAGCTAACTAGCGAGAATGCAATCTACCAGGAGGAGATTCTGCAAGCGCACAGAACTATCATAGTAGCACTTCCCTGGGAGTACCAGGTGTCGATTTATTTGATCCCAAGGGAAGGCTAGGGTGGTGTATGAGTCGAGTCAAGGAAGGGATGAGAGTCGAAGAAAAGAGAAAAGAGAAAAAGGGGAGAAGGGAAGAGAAGGGATGGAAGGCTAGAAAGAATATATGGGTGAATAAGTAAGGATGAAGTGGATGGCTAAGGTAAGGTGGATGGATAGGTAGGTAAAGGGAATAGGATAATTAAGGGTAACTAAGATAACTAACTACTCCTAGATAACTACAAAGCAAGATAACTACGAAGCAAGATGGTTACGAAGCAAGGCAGACAAAAGTCAATAAAGCAACTAAGTTAAGTATAGTTTTATTCCTACCTTATCAAGTATCGAGGCGTACTAGCCTTTACCACTTATTTAGGTTAAACGCTAGCACAACGAGCCTTACTGTTAAACTGGGCCAACTACGTGGTGGAATTCAAGGCGCACAGGGCTGTCACCACCTGCTTGCTACCACAGCTATCCGGGGTCCAGCCGTATCTGAAGGTAAGTCTATAACTAAGCACCACGCTTAATTATATTCTAACTATCTCTACCCTAGCTTTGAATAGAGACACCCTTGCGGACGTCAGAGCAAATACTTGACTTAATAAGATAAACACTAGACTAGCTAAGCAACCTATTGGCAAAGATCAATCACTAAGCACACTAGAGATTAACTACTATGGCTAAGTGAATTGAACTGTAGGATAGCTAGGTCACACTCAAGGTACTTGATAAAGTAATACTGAAAGTAATGCTTAAAGTAATACTGAGATAAAGGTAAATGTACCTGAGATACAAGAGAGCAAACCAGACCAGAGACGCCGGGAAATCAACCGACCTCCGATGCCAGTCGCTCGCACCCGCTTCTCTCTTAGCAAGCTCTACGCTCCTTTTACCAAGGACTTAGGCTGAGCTGTGCTAAACTAAGAGCCGCGCTGTAGCGAGGGCACTAGAGCTATACTCTCTCTACTAGCTAACCTACTTGCCTAAGCTCTCTGAGCTTCTAACCCAAGTCTCTGCTTCTCTTGCTTGTGTGTTGCTTTCTCTGGGATGGTACTGGATGGTACAAATGAAGTGGTGTCACCAGGGGGGTATTTATAGCGTTGTGGAGTGAAGGGGGTACTTATAGGGGGCAGCCAACCGACCTAGGGCTAACCCTAGTGGCGGGCGCCAGCCCTAGGTGGCCGCCGCCACCCCCATCACCGTTGGATGCACCGCCTCTGCTTCAACGGCATCCAGGAGCTCCAGAGAGGCGGTGGTTAGGTCGGTTGCATGTCTGAGTAACCGCCATTCGGCCTTGATCCACGCCATTCCATCCTGAGCCGTCCGATGCCACTGACCTAGTGACCAAGGGCCAAGATTTGGCCTTGGGATGGTCACACGGATCAGTGACGTGGCAAAGGGGGAGAGTTGGGCCTCTCCATGTGGCGGGCGCCACATATGGGTGGCGGGCGCCACCTCTGGTTGGCGGGCGCCACCTCACTTGGGCCCAAATGGGTCCTGGTGAGTGGGCTTGTCTCCTGGTGGGTCCATTCTCCAAATTTGGTCCAAATTCCTGCATTCAAATAAAAATCTATGGACATGTGGAATTCGATTAGTTTGAAACCTATTTGACTACATTTCATGCCTTTTTGGTGAATTTTAGGGTAAAATGTTGATGGTAAAACAGGTGTTTAAGGACCATCAACAAGCTCCCCCAAGCTAACCTGTTGCTCGTCCTCGAGCAACAATGCGGTTTAAGCATTGAGCATGAAATGGATAGCAACTTAAGATGTATGCAAGTGCATATTGTATAGTGAGAAATAACTTAGCATATATCATTAATCATAGCAATGTAGGGCTTATAGCTTTTCACTTCAAACATGCAAGAGTGAAGTAAAGCAGTAGATAGGAAACTTTTATCTTGCTTAGGTTTGACTAGGATTCTGTCTAGAGGTTTTTCAAAGTTTTCAAAAGATAACAACTTGCTTAAGTCCTCCAAGATTCACTCAATCACTCAATGGTGTTTAAATTCTCACTTAGGCCAAAATGTAGCCTCTCCTATTTCTAAAGAATGATATGTGGAGTTATAGGTAGGCTAAGAATCATGAGCAAATTGCCTGATGTTTATTGCTAAGCTAGACACTCAGATCATAAGGAACAGCAAATCATAAAAATTGATCAAGATGTGCATGTGTGGTTATGTGGAAGTGTATAGAGAGATATTTCATAATCCTTCCTAGTTAATTTCTGGGGTCTAGAGCTAATGATAATTCTCTCTCCCTTTTTTTTGGATACATAGTGAGTAGACAAAAGATGTGTCCTCACATTTTCTTAGGACATAGTCCTCTCTTGAGCTACTTTGCTCACTTTTTTTTCAGGACATAGTCCTTTCTTGAGCTACTTTGCTCATTTTTCTCTCTCTTTCTCTCTTTTTTTTTAGCTCTAGATTTCCCCAGACATCTATAAGAAAGGATTTCAAAAATAAAAAAGGGGGAAGAGGGAGAAATGCTTATTCCCAGTGTAGGAATAAGCATAAGGCTAGCAATGGGATGTTTGGCAGGGTATTGCATATCTCCGGTGTAGAGAATAAGCAATTTATTTGGTGGTTGCAAACTTCCAAAGTGGAAAGTAGGCAATTTATGGTGGGTGTGTGAATCTTGATTCAAAAGATATGATAAGCTTCTCTACTAAGATCTATGAGGTCTAACAAAGCTCAACACAAACAAAGCTCTTTGTGGTTTTGACTAATGACTAACAAATATTTGGCTGGTGGTGGGATGGGATAAAATCCAGGAGGAACTTTTAGCAAGGTTTTCATGATTTTTAAAAGAAATCCTCCAGATTAGGTCCTAATTTCACTTTAGCAAGTTTAAAGAATTACTCCATTTCTTACTAACTTTATTCACTAAGCATGATTTCAGTTAAAGCATGTGCAACCCACAAAAGCTACAACTTCGATAAGACCAGTTATTCAAACCATAACAATAGCATTTGCATGACATATTTCAAATCTTATTCAGGTTTCAACTTATTTAAGCAGATTTTATCAATTTTATTCATGGAGTGGTTATTTAGGCAAGCATGTGACATTCAAAAGATATAGAATTTAAGAACTGAATGTAAAGTGTAGGCTTTGAGACATACCTTATTGGAGCGGGAGTCTCCCCCAAGCTGGCTTCTTGCTTGGTGACAGGTCTTCTTCTTTCTCGGTCGTAGCTCTTGTTCTCATTTTATTAAAAGGGAAACTATCTAATGTTGTGAAAAGGGAAACTATCCTATTTTATTATTCTAGCTAAGTTAACATATACCTATGCATATAACTAATGATAACTGGTGATATTTTTTTAGTTGCATGCATGACATATGTTATTTATTTGAAAAAGGGAAAATTGAAGGGAAAAAATAAAAGTAAAACCATACCTTAGGTCCATGGAGTTTCATCCTTATCGGGTGGATCTTCTTCCTTGGGTGCTTCTTCTTTAAGTACTCCATCTGGTTCTTCTTTTTTTGGCACCTCTCCTTTGTTATGTGAATTACACAACTCAGGAGGAGGTGGTTCTTTCTTTCTGCTCCACCTTGTTCTTGGTACGAACGGGTTTTGCTTCCTGCATGTTAGCGGCATATGCGGGACCACGGGAAAAAGAGAATATTTCCTTCCTCCCTCCTAATGTCATTTGAATTTTATCACTTTCCACATATATGCAGGCATCAACAGTGTTCAAGAAGGGTCTACCTAAGATTAGAGGCACATCTTTCCTATTTCCCATATCTAGTATTATGAAATCAGTAGGAACATATGAACCTCTAATATGAACAGGTAAGTCATTAACTATTCCTTCTACATAGCAAGTGGATTGATCAGCTAGCATAACATAGGCAGATGTGGATGACATGGGTGGAAAGAATGAGTTTTCATAAAAATCTTTAGATAGAATGTTCACACTCGATCCTAAATCACACATGACATTTTTAAAGACTTCACCAAATATTGAGCATCTAATTATGGGACTACCAGGATCACCCTTTTTAACAGTCATGGTTTGATCTTCATAATAGTTAAAATATTTTATTTCAACCATATTTGCAGCTTCCATGTCAGGTTTAGCAGGAATTTTGCCAGTTTCAAAAGATGGTATGATAGCAGCAAGTTGAGCTAATTGGGTTTCTAACATCTTATTAAAGCTTAATTGATTTTTCAGAGCAGATGAGAAATCTTCCAATTTAGCATTTATATTCTCAAGGGTTTTATCATTTGACATTAATTTCTTATTCAAGAAATCAGTAGTTCTAACTTGTGAGTAAACTAATTTTTTCAAGAATGAGAGACTATCAGAATTATGAAAATTAGAGCGGGGGAATGAATTGTTACCTTGAGGGTAAAATTACACAAACCACCGTTGAAGATGAAGCAGCCATTCGTCTTGTCCTTCTTCACGATGGATCGCTCGATGCTGTACGATGTGTGCATGTTGATCTCAGGCCCCCTGACACGTAGTCACAGCGGCGTAATCGATGATTCACTGGTGTCCTCCTTTCTCTCATCCGAGACGTCTTCGCCGAATACGGGTTGAAAATATTTGAAGTCAATCATAAACGTCAATCCCTCTTCTGCAAATGACTGGCTGCTTCAGATCTTGTAGCTGTTATGACTATAAGTGAACTTATCACTGTTGCATGTGTCTTGTTGGCACCACCTTATTCAAGGCCATCAGCAAAAGTATCTCTTTCAATACGAAGTGTGCTGAAAACGTTTTAGCCGATGGTCTTCTATCGGCCGTCCAATTGCTAACGTCCTTTGTGCCTCTGATGTAGCCTTTCGTAACCTTATTTATCACCAGATTGAGCTTTGCGTTACTCAAGGAAAGGTAAAGTTATATTAATAGGAGCCGAAGGTTCTGTCTTATCGGCTTTTGCTTAGTATGCCTTTGACTTTCTTCTTGTTGAGGAACTGGAATACTTTAGGTGAGCATGCTGTCAAGTAACTCACGGTAGCTTCGAAGAACGTCATTTTTGATGAAGCTGAGTGTGTCATAGAGGACGAATACGAGCTCGGCGGTGCGTGGATGCGTGCACGATGAGGTTCAGGCCCCCCCCGAGTGTAGGAATTTGAGCATGTTCACCTTATGTTTTTTCTTCTCATCGGTTCTTTATATCTGCGTGTACACTCTTCCGCTCCAAGCCAATAAGTGTTCCTCTTGGAACATGTGTATAATGATATTTTCATCAGTGTGCTTATCGGCTGCTGCATCTAGAATTCCTGTATGCTTCTGTAGTGCTGCTTTCCATGCTAACATTAGTCTTTAAATATACCCTCCAGATATTTAATCGACGTAAACATAAATTGGGCATCGATCTTGAATGTAAGCAATCTTCTAGTGCGGCGATCAGAACTATTGCTATCGGCCTACCCTTTCAGCCAATGCCTCCAAAAATCAGCTGATTGTATCATCCCATATATGTGTGATGCTTCTTGGTTAATCATCCTCGTGTCTGCTTGGCTGATTGGCTTTTGGTGTGCTGGCCTGACCTTGACAGCTGATTCTTCGGTGACGATGATAACTCCAGCCAATTCCTGTATGCATATCGGCTAATTAGTATATTTTTTCTTATATTGTTGTATCCACCGATTCCCTTCCTGAATAGCTGATTTCAAAGATGACATGCAGATAATTAGCTATCGACCAACTTCCCTCGGCTGACTTACGACCCCTTGATAATCAATTGGCTATTTATAGCAGCATGCAAGTAAATCTGAGTTTGGACTTCATCTCTTCGAACATCTCCATGGAAATCTTCCTTTTATTTATCTCTTCATGTGCATACTGTGCCATGATATATTTGGAGACCGATACATTGTTGTCATGATGCATTTGAAGCTATTTTAACTGTGCCATGATATATTTGGAGACCGATACATTGTTGTCATGATGCATTTGAAGCTATTTTATTTTTAGGAGAAACCATATCAGCCAATTATATCTTTAGGAGAAGTTCATTAGCTCCTTTAATTGGTTTCTATGTTCCTGCACGGAGCAAATCCACCCATGCATGCTATCTGCGTCTTTGTAGATGCCATGCACACTCAGTTGATCAGCTGCTATCCCGTGCATACACGTTGAATCGGCTGTTTTCATGCATATTCGGTAATTGGTCATCTCTAGCAATCAGTTTGTACAGTCATATTCTTCTCGTACAATAGCCGATGGAGTTAAGGGAAACAACCGATCCTTATTTATACAGGCATTTGACAATCAAATAGGAATTGTGGTCCCACTGGGCGTGCCAAAAAGTGTGTTGGCACAAAATGCGGTGCACTGTGCCTCACACAGCAAGCCGGAAAGCGTGGCTTCAATCGGGTGCCCGGGCGATTCGAAATCCGGAAACGTGCCAGTCGGTTTGACCTGAAAACCAACAAGGGATAAAACTGGAACATGCCGGGTGAGACCAGACAGTTCCATATTTATGGCCCTGAAGCCACTTTCGATGACATACAACTATAGAAGCTATCTGTCAAACATGTTTATAGAATTATTCGGCTAATATAGAAAAAAAAACATATGAAAGCATTGATTGCCGAATATACGTATAGTAAAAGACATGCTTAAACAGATAAGAATAAATTACGAATCGATGTATAACCAAAATCAGCAAACCAGCCGAATTGGGGTCCATGAAGAAGGAACATGCACATAAACATGATCAAACTAATCTAAAACCTGCATCTGCCGCATGATACCTAGTTTTATCAAAGCTCAAGCATGATTGACATGTATGAACCTACAACACGTAACAATCTAGATTGGAAATTAATTCGGCCGTCATGATCATGCAGTTATTAAGATACAAATAAACTTGTAAAGCAAGGCCGAACAAAGTCAATCTAGATTGGGCAAAAGAGTGTTGTAAAACTAATTAAATAAATCATGCAACACTTGGTAACTTAATGAATCTATTAGATCTGCCAAATCTAATAGAGCCGATAACTATCTCGCTTTTGCTAAACATATGATTAAACGCTTGCTGCACGGTATTTACCCATAAGCAAAGCATAAGCAAATACTTCTTGATCATTAACAAAGATCTGCCGCACGACCTTTGGAAACAAACAAGACTACTTGCATCATATCTAAATCCACCGCATGATACTAGACATGATAACAAGGTTGTCGGGACTTACGGAGGTCGACAGATCGATGATTCCTCTCGAAGAACTCGACGACACGACTAAGGACTCAAAGGTGGCACGGGGCCGGTTTGTATTGATATGGTTGTGAACAGTTTTACAATGGCCGAGGGTTTATATTTATACCCTGGCGAAACATGAGTCCTAGAAGACTACAATTTACATAATGAAACTTGGAAAATACGAGTCTTATTTCTATTTTCCCCTCGGCGTCCCCCATTGTTAGGTGTCTTCTTGTGCAAGCTGGCTTCACTTGCCATATTTGCTTCCCGAATAGAATCACCATTTTGCAAGATAGCCGACCGCACAGGCACTTGCCAAAACTCCGAGAACTAACCGACCGCTTGGTTGTTTGCCGAATGCCCTTCTCACTGCCGGTTGGTTCCACTTGTCATTTTCTCAATATTGACCAAAATCCAGTGTTAACAATAATTGTTTTCACCTTCTCAGACACAGAAACCACACGAGACTATACTAGCACTCCCGTTTTTGATGTCACAAGGTGGACAACACAATCATGATATGGCCTCACATGACTGCGTTCCTAAACACTCCCTATAAAAAGGATTTGATTGCTTTGACCATAGGTTCACAACATTGCATGATTTAGCACTACCACAAAGCTTGGGGAGCAAAGCAAAGCGCACCAAGAGAAGGGGAGCTCAAGAAACCAAGAGAGGGAGTCTATCCTAAACATGGACTTAATTGTGTTTTAAGCATCCTCTCAACATAATCATCCACTGATTACGATCATCAAAATGTGTTGCTACAATGCTACCTAATCCCAACGATGGGCTCTTGTTAGAGAATAATTAGTAAAACAAGTATGATAACAATCACTGAAGATACCAATTAATGTGGAAAATTCTCTGAGATCAAGTGTAGAATCTCTGGAAGAGGAAATGGCCTAGAGGGGGGGGTGAATAGGCCTGCAAAAACTCAACTCTAAATTCCTGTTAAACACAGGGCGACACTAACGCTCTACTGGAGCGTCACTGTCGCAACTTAAAAAAATAAACGGATTGAGCTCAAGTTTTGCAGAGAGTTACCACTCCCTGCCAGTAGCTTATTCCTGCAATATCAAGCACAGATCCAGTTAGAAGACTGGATACCACAGAATCACAGTAAGGAGATAGATCGGGGCACCAAACCCTAGAACCTGCTTCCAAACACCATAAACTGCAAGGGTAAAAGTTGAAGCACACAAGACACAAGATTTATCCAATGGTTCAGCTCGCCACCAAGGCTTGCCTATGTCCACGTTGTTGAGGAAGCCACAAAAGGCTTGGGCTCACCACAAAGGTTGGTCTTACCCTTGTTCTCAAATCAAGAGAGTAAACTCTTGAAGCGAGGGGTGATTTCTTAGCTGCAGGAGATGGTTACAAACCTCCTTAGGCTGTCACACAAGTTGATAAGCTCTAGGGTGACGCCTAGCCAGCTAGGAGCAAGCTCCAAGAGGAACAAACCCTAGAACCGCCGACCAAACGTGAACCAATGCTCTTCAAACTTTAGGAATCAGCGAATCTGACATCCAATCGAGTTTTGCTGCCTTTTCTCTCAAGGATTGATGGTGGAAAGTGGAGATCGGCTTGAGAGATGGAGGAGCAACAATAGAGGAGAGAGAAGTGAGCTCTGGTCTGTTCTCAAACGGGCAGAAAGTTAGAATGAAGCAGATGACCGTTTTGAGACGAAGTGGCTGTATAAATACGATCGTCTTCCGCAACAGGAAGGAAGGGCGACACTGCCGCTCTTTAAGAGCGGCACTGCCACACTGGCAAAATTCAAAAGATGGATCTAAATTTTTGCTGGTTGGTTTTCCAGGGTATGATGATGAAATTGTGAGAGTGTGAGCATATGGTTCAACAGTTTGATCAACTGTCCTAGAATCCCTCTTTGTAGTACGGCTTTTCCTAAACTCAAATTCAAAATAAAATCTGAATTTAAATCCTTTTGAGTCCAGTGAAACCCTTCTTTTGATAATTGGGATACCCTCAACCTGTTCATCATCCTTAACACGATTCTCTGCTTGTCATCTTAACAAATCTCATTAGTTCTCTAATTTGGTGGTCATCATTGCCAAAACTCACATTAGGGCTTGATTGCACTTACATCAAGATACGAATACACAAAGGTAATATTCACTAATATATCTGGAGGTATACAAACTCAATGAGTTACAATGAGTCGTAACTCAATCTAAATTGTTTACAAGAGGAACAAGAATTTAAACGCAGAAGAGCTCTGCTAATTGTGTTCAATCTTCGCTGCATGAAATTGCAAGTATATATAGGTGTAGTAGCCATGCATGCAACCACACACTACGTACGAACGAAAGGAACAAGAATTTAAACGCAGAAGAGCTCTGCTAATTGTGTTCAATCTTCACTGCATGACATTGCAAGTATATATAGGTGTAGTAGCCATTCATGCAACCACACACTACGTATGGACGAAAGAAAGATAACATGCGCCTTCGGAAAGATAACATGCAACCATATAAATTAGGACTTGCTATTTTAGATATCGTCCAATGGCAGGTGCATGCGGCCTTTAGGAATTCGGAGCATATACCAACAAACTCCACCTTGAGAAGAATTCCCTTCTTATGAAGAATCAACATCAAAATCCTTCAACCACAATGCACCCCAAAAAAAATCTCATGGGCTAACTAGTAACACCAATTAAACTTGAGCATAGCTCAAACTTATTAGTAGGAACATACTTTGTCATCATGTCTGCAGGATTGTCATGAGTACTAATCTTGCATACTTTGATATCACCTTGGGCAATAATTTCTCGAATGAAGTTATATCGAACATCGATATGCTTTGTTCTCTCATGGAACATTTGATCCTTTGTAAGGCATATAGCACTCTGATTATCACAAAATATAGTGGTGCAAGATTTATCACCACAAAGCTCATTGTACAAACCTCTCAACCAATTAGTGTAACACCCCGGGTTTTAAAATAATTAAAATTAATTAGAATTTAATCAAGAAATGGTCAAAATCCTAGATGGAGGAAAATTCTAACCAGATGTTTGTTGCATTCATGCCGTTGCATAATTTTTATTGGGTGAAAAATAATTTATTAAACCCGAATAGGGCGAATCGGTTTTATTCTATTTAAGAAATAAATAAAAGATTTATGAAATTTTACAAAACTTTAAAAACTCAAAAGTTTATTTGCAAAACCTAGGGAAAACTTTTTCAAAAGTTTGTGAACTGCTTTCATTTCAAAAAGGTTTTAAGTTTGGATTTCAAATGTTTTGCAAAAGGTTTGGAAAAGGAAAAAAAAGAAAGAAATAGGCAGAAGGGCCTCTTCCCTCCTTTCTCTCCCATCCGGCCCAACCCTTCGGCCCGGCTGAAAGGTCCTTGTTTGGTTTTGGTAATTGAGTGACAACTTAGGTGGACTAATATGTGGTTGAAGTGAATTACACAGGTGATTAGTCCACAGGTGATCATGTGTGAGCAACATATGCCATAAAGGAGAAATGGTTTGGAATATGTTGCAAGGCTCACACATGTGAAGAAGGAGCTTAAATGCACATGAAACATGACATGTCGTCATGTGGCTAAGATGGTGAAGATCAAGGCAAGACTTGGCTTGATGGACCGGTTGCGAAGGTGAAGGGCAAGTTGGAGGCTTTGAAGCCGTTGGTACCGAGTGTCGGGAGGCTTAAGCAAGACTTGGCGCCGAAGGACCAAAGCAATGGTGAAGAGCAAGTGATGTCAAGATCGATAGACCATGGAGGCCATGTGATGATATGAAGTGGATCATATCATTTGATCTAGGTTGGTGCATGTGTTGCATCAACACCGGAGGAGATGGAATGGAATGCGCAAGGCAAAGGTATATGTATAGGGCATTTCATTTCACCGGTCATAGGTGTGTAGAGAAGATTATGACCGGGTTTAGGATAGATGGCCGTACTATTAAGAGGAGCAAACTTGTTTGCATATCGGTCATCTAGTGCCACTTGAGCGATCTAACTTTGCGATGTTGCTAGGATCGAGTGGCGCGGTAAGAGCAAGTGAAAATCCTTTGAAAACGTTTGTGAAAATGCTAACACACATGCACAAGGTTGTATACACTTGGTGGTGTTGGCACATTTGCAAAGGAGAAGGTGTTGGATTTGAATTGAATCAACTCGGAGAAGTTTTCAGAGAAATCTTTGGTTGAAAAAGAGAAGCGATGGATCTTGGATTGGAATTCTGTACTAACCCTTTGTGAGTTGGATTAGCTTTGTATGTGGGATGTGTAGCCCTCTGAATAAGCTTTCCAAAATGTCCAAGATCATCAAAATCGGAGTTCGGAACTAAAAGTTATGACCGTTTTAGCGAGGAGTTCAGGATGCTGAAGTCGGTAGTACCGCTATAAGGTCGGTAGTACCGACCCTACTACCGACCCTTGTGTGCAGCGTGCAAACTCTCTGTTCAGGAGACAGTTTGGCCTACCGGTAGTACCGCCATAACCTCGGTAGTACCGACCCTACTACCGACCCCTCTTTAGGCAGCGCGCAAACTCTCTGTTCGGAGGAGTTTTGGCCTAGAGGTAGTACCGCCATAACCTCGGTAGTACCGGGCACGGTAGTACCGACCCTAGGGGTCGGTCGACGAAATATGGTTGATAGTCCACCTAGGGGTATGCCCAAGGTGGTAGATTAGCAGGGAAGGTGCGCAAGACGACGACCCAGACGTTGACGCAAGGCAAAAGTAGATGAACACAGAGGTTTATCTAGGTTCGGGCCGCTAGGTTAGCGTAATACCCTACGTCCTGCGTCGAGTTGTATTGACGGGATGTGGCTTGTGGCTTATGACCTATGATCTATGATCTGCTCTGACGTGTCTTCTATCTCCCTTGTCCTCTCGGAGGACCCCTGCCCCTCCTTATATATTCTGAAGGGACAAGGTTACATGGTAAGTATCCGAGTTGGTACTGTATCTAGATTACAACTGCCGTGCGGTGCATGTCGTGCGCCGCGCGTCTTCATCCTATGGGTCGGACGACCGCCGTGGTGAGGCCCATGTACCATCGTGTGGTACCCTGGGGTCTATATCCCCACAGCTAGTCCCCGAGCCTGACAGCAGGTGACTCGGTCACGTGGTGCCAGGGTCTTGAAAATAATCAGACTTATATACATGCGCGGACGAGCGCCATGTATACACGGTAGTCCCCAAGACTGCTAGAAGATGAAGAATAAATCTTGTAGCAGGCTTATAAAAAAGGTAAAACCACTATGACGAAAGCAGTATGTCGTCCGAGCAGGTTGCCGAATGACAAGTCCAAGCACCGAGCAGTCCCCAGGCTAGCTGGTGAGCCATTGGTGTAGCCGTCGATGAGCGTCGAGGAGTCCGACAAGCTGGTCGGCGATGAAGTCTGAACGCCAGGCCGTGAGCACCGAACGAAGCGTCCAGCTGGTCGACGACGAAGTCCGAGCACCAGTTGGCGAGCACGAGCGAAGCGACCAGGTGGTCGACGAACCCGAGCACCGAGGAGTCCCCAGCTCAGCTGGTGAGCTCTCGGTGTAGCCGTCGATGAGCGTCGAAGAGTACGACCAGTTGGCTGGCGATGATGTCCGAGCGCCAGGTGATGAGCACTGAGCGACCCAACCAGGTGGTCGACGAACCCGAGCACCGAGGAGTCCCCAGCTCAGCTGGTGAGCTCTTGGCATAGCCGTCGATGAGCGTCGAAGAGTACGGCCAGCTGGTCAGTGACGAAGTCCGAGCGCCAGGCGGTGAGCACCGAGCGAAGCGACTAGCTGGTCGATGACGAAGTCCAAGCGCCAGGTGGTGAGCACCGAGCGAAGCGACCAGCTGGTTGGCAACGAGGTCTGAGCGCCAGGTGGTGAGCACCGAGCGAAGCGACCAGCTGGTCGCAAGCGATGATCTTCTTGTTCTTCATGACTGGTCCAGTCCCCGAGCGTAAAGAATTAGCTCGCAGACCGAACATGGTTCCTGTAAAATAAACATGGAGAATGGTAGTACATGACGTACAAATAAAATATGGAGAAAACATTAGTGGTAAAGAAACAGCATATGCCGCTCAGCGGTCAGTCAGCTGGATTGAACGCTCAGCATTAAATAAAATTCTCCGAGCAGTTTGTTTGTAATTGAGTCGCCAGCCCCGGCTAGCCGGTAACTCCGGAGCGTGAGGCGCGGAGCCCAGGCACGCGTAAGAGCACCAGCGTCACCGAGGAGCCGCTGCCGACCACCCGTAATGCAGAGCGCGGAGCTGCATTCACGTGTAGGGAGGAGCCGGAGACAGGGCAGTCTCTGAAAAGCACGAGTGTAAACGTGGCTGCTCGGGAAGACACATATGTCATCCTCAAGATGGTATATATGGTGAAAAATAACGAAAAGTTGTTGTAAAGAATAATGTGACCGCGGAGGCACACGATGATATCTAGAGATATATCATGATCGAAGAAATATTTGATTTGTGTGAAAGATAATACTTAGCTTGATTATCGTCCGAACGGAGTAGTCGACGAGAAGCGTCGAGGACGGCGATGAGTCGTCAACGAGCGGTCGGCGAGGATGGCGGTGAGACGATGACGATGACGTGACGACTCGCTTGTGGCTCATCGGCTCGTTGGTGGCTCGTTGATGGCTCGACGGTGGCTCGTCGATGACGTGATGGCTCGCTTTTGGCTCGTAGGCTCGACGATGGCTCGTCGATGGCTCGACGGTGGCTCGTCGATGGCTTGTTGGCTCAACGGTGGCTCATCGATGGCTCGTTGGATCGACAGTGGCTCGTCGATGGCTCGTTGGCTCGATGGTGGCTCGTCGATGGCTCGTTGGCTCGACGGTGGCTCCTCGATGGCTCGTTGGCTCGACAGTGGCTCGTCGATGGCTCGTTGGCTCGACTGTGGCTCGTCGATGGCTCGTTGGCTCGACGGTGGCTCGTCGATGGCTCATTGGCTCGACGGTGGCTCGTCGATGGCTCGTTGGCTCGACGGTGGCTCGTCGATGGCTCGTTGGCTCGACGGTGGCTCGACTGTGGCTCGTCGATGGCTCGACGACCACGTGATGGCTCGCTTCTGGCTCGTAGATGATCAGAGCGAGCGTAGGGCACGGGTCGTCGAGCAGCTTCTCATAATCCTCGTCGTAGTTGATCAGCCAAGCCAACAATGTCTTCTTGTCGACGGTGATGGAGTTGTCTAGCACTCGATCTTTCCTCCCGGTCGTGGTTGTCATAGCGCCGCTTATTACGGCGATCATCATTGCGACCCGGTTGGAGGTCGGAGCGAGAGGTACAAGCGGCCTTGTGCTCGGGAGATCGATCTCTGATCAGATCTACGAGAGCGAGAGTGTCAGCGATGCCTGCCATGACCCGATTGATGGAATCAATCAAATCGGTATTGTCGACACGCCATCTCTGATAGCAGGGAAGCGTGGTCGGGGCGCCGGGGAAGATGACCTCGAAGAGATGTCGAGGCTGGTCTCACCGATGCCGAAGTGGTGGAAGCAGATCCATTCGGCACAGGGGAAGCCTGCACCGCCTCCACGCCCCGGGCGGCGCCGTCGACGTCGGTGGTCGAGGAGAACGACCTGACGATGAACGTGAAGCCTCCGGAAGGGTCGTGGACACGAGGAAGGAAACCATCTGAGTCGTCATGGCGTCCGTACGCACATGCCCCACGGTGGGCGCCACTGTCGACGAAATATGGTCGATAGTCCACCTAGGGGTATGCCCAAGGTGGTAGATTAGCAGGGAAGGTGCGCAAGACGACGACCCAGACGTTGACGCAAGGCAAAAGTAGATGAACACAGAGGTTTATCTAGGTTCGGGCCACTAGGTTAGCGTAATACCCTACGTCCTGCGTCGAGTTGTATTGACGGGAAGTGGCTTGTGGCTTATGACCTATGATCTATGATCTGCTCTGACGTGTCTTCTATCTCCCTTGTCCTCTCGGAGGACCCCTGCCCCTCCTTATATATTCTGAAGGGACAAGGTTACATGGTAAGTATCCGAGTTGGTACTGTATCTAGATTACAACTGTCGTGCGGTGCATGTCGTGCGCCGCGCGTCTTCATCCTATGGGTCGGACGACCGCCGTGGTGAGGCCCATGTACCATCGTGTGGTACCCTGGGGTCTATATCCCCACAGTTAGTCCCCGAGCCTGACAGCAGGTGACTCGGTCACGTGGTGCCAGGGTCTTGAAAATAATCAGACTTATATACATGCGCGGACGAGCGCCATGTATACACGGTAGTCCCCAAGACAGCTAGAAGATGAAGAATAAATCTTGTAGCAGGCTTATAAAAAGGTAAAACCACTATGACGAAAGCAGTATGTCGTCCGAGCAGGTTGCCGAACGACAAGTCCAAGCACCGAGCAGTCCCCAGACTAGCTGGTGAGCCATTGGTGTAGCCGTCGATGAGCGTCGAGGAGTCCGACAAGCTGGTCGGCGATGAAGTCTGAACGCCAGGCCGTGAGCACCGAACGAAGCGTCCAGCTGGTCGACGACGAAGTCCGAGCACCAGTTGGCGAGCACGAGCGAAGCGACCAGGTGGTCGACGAACCCGAGCACCTGGGAGTCCCCAGCTCAGCTGGTGAGCTCTCGGTGTAGCCGTCGATGAGCGTCGAAGAGTACGACCAGTTGGCTGGCGATGATGTCCGAGCGCCAGGTGATGAGCACTGAGCGACCCAACCAGGTGGTCGACGAACCCGAGCACCGAGGAGTCCCCAGCTCAGCTGGTGAGCTCTTGGCATAGCCGTCGATGAGCGTCGAAGAGTACGGCCAGCTGGTCAGTGACGAAGTCCGAGCGCCAGGCGGTGAGCACCGAGCGAAGCGACTAGCTGGTCGATGACGAAGTCCAAGCGCCAGGTGGTGAGCACCGAGCGAAGCGACCAGCTGGTTGGCAACGAGGTCTGAGCGCCAGGTGGTGAGCACCGAGCGAAGCGACCAGCTGGTCGCAAGCGATGATCTTCTTGTTCTTCATGACTGGTCCAGTCCCCGAGCGTAAAGAATTAGCTCGCAGACCGAACATGGTTCCTGTAAAATAAACATGGAGAATGGTAGTACATGACGTACAAATAAAATATGGAGAAAACATTAGTGGTAAAGAAACAGCATATGCCGCTCAGCGGTCAGTCAGCTGGATTGAACGCTCAGCATTAAATAAAATTCTCCGAGCAGTTTGTTTGTAATTGAGTCGCCAGCCCCGGCTAGCCGGTAACTCCGGAGCGTGAGGCGCGGAGCCCAGGCACGCGTAAGAGCACCAGCGTCACCGAGGAGCCGCTGCCGACCACCCGTAATGCAGAGCGCGGAGCTGCATTCACGTGTAGGGAGGAGCCGGAGACAGGGCAGTCTCTGAAAAGCACGAGTGTAAACGTGGCTGCTCGGGAAGACACATATGTCATCCTCAAGATGGTATATATGGTGAAAAATAACGAAAAGTTGTTGTAAAGAATAATGTGACCGCGGAGGCACACGATGATATCTAGAGATATATCATGATCGAAGAAATATTTGATTTGTGTGAAAGATAATACTTAGCTTGATTATCGTCCGAACGAAGTAGTCGACGAGAAGCGTCGAGGACGGCGATGAGTCGTCAACGAGCGGTCGGCGAGGATGGCGGTGAGACGATGACGATGACGTGACGACTCGCTTGTGGCTCATCGGCTCGTTGGTGGCTCGTTGATGGCTCGACGGTGGCTCGTCGATGACGTGATGGCTCGCTTTTGGCTCGTAGGCTCGACGATGGCTCGTCGATGGCTCGACGGTGGCTCGTCGATGGCTTGTTGGCTCAACGGTGGCTCATCGATGGCTCGTTGGATCGACAGTGGCTCGTCGATGGCTCGTTGGCTCGATGGTGGCTCGTCGATGGCTCGTTGGCTCGACGGTGGCTCCTCGATGGCTCGTTGGCTCGACAGTGGCTCGTCGATGGCTCGTTGGCTCGACTGTGGCTCGTCGATGGCTCGTTGGCTCGACGGTGGCTCGTCGATGGCTCATTGGCTCGACGGTGGCTCGTCGATGGCTCGTTGGCTCGACGGTGGCTCGTCGATGGCTCGTTGGCTCGACGGTGGCTCGACTGTGGCTCGTCGATGGCTCGACGACCACGTGATGGCTCGCTTCTGGCTCGTAGATGATCAGAGCGAGCGTAGGGCACGGGTCGTCGAGCAGCTTCTCATAATCCTCGTCGTAGTTGATCAGCCAAGCCAACAATGTCTTCTTGTCGACGGTGATGGAGTTGTCTAGCACTCGATCTTTCCTCCCGGTCGTGGTCGTCATAGCGCCGCTTATTACGGCGATCATCATTGCGACCCGGTTGGAGGTCGGAGCGAGAGGTACAAGCGGCCTTGTGCTCGGGAGATCGATCTCTGATCAGATCTACGAGAGCGAGAGTGTCAGCGATGCCTGCCGTGACCCGATTGATGGAATCAATCAAATCGGTATTGTCGACACGCCATCTCTGATAGCGGGGAAGCGTGGTCGGGGCGCCGGGGAAGATGACCTCGAAGAGATGTCGAGGCTGGTCTCACCGACGCCGAAGTGGTGGAAGCAGATCCATTCGGCACAGGGGAAGCCTGCACCGCCTCCACGCCCCGGGCGGCGCCGTCGACGTCGGTGGTCGAGGAGAACGACCTGACGATGAACGTGAAGCCTCCGGAAGGGTCGTGGACACGAGGAAGGAAACCATCTGAGTCGTCATGGCGTCCGTACGCACATGCCCCACGGTGGGCGCCACTGTCGACGAAATATGGTCGATAGTCCACCTAGGGGTATGCCCAAGGTGGTAGATTAGTAGGGAAGGTGCGCAAGACGACGACCCAGACGTTGACGCAAGGCAAAAGTAGATGAACACAGAGGTTTATCCAGGTTCGGGCCACTAGGTTAGCGTAATACCCTACGTCCTGCGTCGAGTTGTATTGACGGGATGTGGCTTGTGGCTTATGACCTATGATCTATGATCTGCTCTGACGTGTCTTCTATCTCCCTTGTCCTCTCGGAGGACCCCTGCCCCTCCTTATATATTCTGAAGGGACAAGGTTACATGGTAAGTATCCGAGTTGGTACTGTATCTAGATTACAACTGTCGTGCGGTGCATGTCGTGCGCCGCGCGTCTTCATCCTATGGGTCGGACGACCGCCGTGGTGAGGCCCATGTACCATCGTGTGGTACCCTGGGGTCTATATCCCCACAGCTAGTCCCCGAGCCTGACAGCAGGTGACTCGGTCACGTGGTGCCAGGGTCTTGAAAATAATCAGACTTATATACATGCGCGGACGAGCGCCATGTATACACGGTAGTCCCCAAGACTGCTAGAAGATGAAGAATAAATCTTGTAGCAGGCTTATAAAAAAGGTAAAACCACTATGACGAAAGCAGTATGTCGTCCGAGCAGGTTGCCGAACGACAAGTCCAAGCACCGAGCAGTCCCCAGGCTAGTTGGTGAGCCATTGGTGTAGCCGTCGATGAGCGTCGAGGAGTCCGACAAGCTGGTTGGCGATGAAGTCTGAACGCCAGGCCGTGAGCACCGAACGAAGCGTCCAGCTGGTCGACGACGAAGTCCGAGCACCAGTTGGCGAGCACGAGCGAAGCGACCAGGTGGTCGACGAACCCGAGCACCTGGGAGTCCCCAGCTCAGCTGGTGAGCTCTCGGTGTAGCCGTCGATGAGCGTCGAAGAGTACGACCAGTTGGCTGGCGATGATGTCCGAGCGCCAGGTGATGAGCACTGAGCGACCCAACCAGGTGGTCGACGAACCCGAGCACCGAGGAGTCCCCAGCTCAGCTGGTGAGCTCTTGGCATAGCCGTCGATGAGCGTCGAAGAGTACGGCCAGCTGGTCAGTGACGAAGTCCGAGCGCCAGGCGGTGAGCACCGAGCGAAGCGACTAGCTGGTCGATGACGAAGTCCAAGCGCCAGGTGGTGAGCACCGAGCGAAGCGACCAGCTGGTTGGCAACGAGGTCTGAGCGCCAGGTGGTGAGCACCGAGCGAAGCGACCAGCTGGTCGCAAGCGATGATCTTCTTGTTCTTCATGACTGGTCCAGTCCCCGAGCGTAAAGAATTAGCTCGCAGACCGAACATGGTTCCTGTAAAATAAACATGGAGAATGGTAGTACATGACGTACAAATAAAATATGGAGAAAACATTAGTGGTAAAGAAACAGCATATGCCGCTCAGCGGTCAGTCAGCTGGATTGAACGCTCAGCATTAAATAAAATTCTCCGAGCAGTTTGTTTGTAATTGAGTCGCCAGCCCCGGCTAGCCGGTAACTCCGGAGCGTGAGGCGCGGAGCCCAGGCACGCGTAAGAGCACCAGCGTCACCGAGGAGCCGCTGCCGACCACCCGTAATGCAGAGCGCGGAGCTGCATTCACGTGTAGGGAGGAGCCGGAGACAGGGCAGTCTCTGAAAAGCACGAGTGTAAACGTGGCTGCTCGGGAAGACACATATGTCATCCTCAAGATGGTATATATGGTGAAAAATAACGAAAAGTTGTTGTAAAGAATAATGTGACCGCGGAGGCACACGATGATATCTAGAGATATATCATGATCGAAGAAATATTTGATTTGTGTGAAAGATAATACTTAGCTTGATTATCATCCGAACGGAGTAGTCGACGAGAAGCGTCGAGGACGGCGATGAGTCGTCAACGAGCGGTCGGCGAGGATGGCGGTGAGACGATGACGATGACGTGACGACTCGCTTGTGGCTCATCGGCTCGTTGGTGGCTCGTTGATGGCTCGACGGTGGCTCGTCGATGACGTGATGGCTCGCTTTTGGCTCGTAGGCTCGACGATGGCTCGTCGATGGCTCGACGGTGGCTCGTCGATGGCTTGTTGGCTCAACGGTGGCTCATCGATGGCTCGTTGGATCGACAGTGGCTCGTCGATGGCTCGTTGGCTCGATGGTGGCTCGTCGATGGCTCGTTGGCTCGACGGTGGCTCCTCGATGGCTCGTTGGCTCGACAGTGGCTCGTCGATGGCTCGTTGGCTCGACTGTGGCTCGTCGATGGCTCGTTGGCTCGACGGTGGCTCGTCGATGGCTCATTGGCTCGACGGTGGCTCGTCGATGGCTCGTTGGCTCGACGGTGGCTCGTCGATGGCTCGTTGGCTCGACGGTGGCTCGACTGTGGCTCGTCGATGGCTCGACGACCACGTGATGGCTCGCTTCTGGCTCGTAGATGATCAGAGCGAGCATAGGGCACGGGTCGTCGAGCAGCTTCTCATAATCCTCGTCGTAGTTGATCAGCCAAGCCAACAATGTCTTCTTGTCGACGGTGATGGAGTTGTCTAGCACTCGATCTTTCCTCCCGGTCGTGGTCGTCATAGCGCCGCTTATTACGGCGATCATCATTGCGACCCGGTTGGAGGTCGGAGCGAGAGGTACAAGCGGCCTTGTGCTCGGGAGATCGATCTCTGATCAGATCTACGAGAGCGAGAGTGTCAGCGATGCCTGCCGTGACCCGATTGATGGAATCAATCAAATCGGTATTGTCGACACGCCATCTCTGATAGCGGGGAAGCGTGGTCGGGGCGCCGGGGAAGATGACCTCGAAGAGATGTCGAGGCTGGTCTCACCGACGCCGAAGTGGTGGAAGCAGATCCATTCGGCACAGGGGAAGCCTGCACCGCCTCCACGCCCCGGGCGGCGCCGTCGACGTCGGTGGTCGAGGAGAACGACCTGACGATGAACGTGAAGCCTCCGGAAGGGTCGTGGACACGAGGAAGGAAACCATCTGAGTCGTCATGGCGTCTGTACGCACATGCCCCACGGTGGGCGCCACTGTCGACGAAATATGGTCGATAGTCCACCTAGGGGTATGCCCAAGGTGGTAGATTAGTAGGGAAGGTGCGCAAGACGACGACCCAGACGTTGACGCAAGGCAAAAGTAGATGAACACAGAGGTTTATCCAGGTTCGGGCCACTAGGTTAGCGTAATACCCTACGTCCTGCGTCGAGTTGTATTGACGGGATGTGGCTTGTGGCTTATGACCTATGATCTATGATCTGCTCTGACGTGTCTTCTATCTCCCTTGTCCTCTCGGAGGACCCCTGCCCCTCCTTATATATTCCGAAGGGACAAGGTTATATGGTAAGTATCCGAGTTGGTACTGTATCTAGATTACAACTGTCGTGCGGTGCATGTCGTGCGCCGCGCGTCTTCATCCTATGGGTCGGACGACCGCCGTGGTGAGGCCCATGTACCATCGTGTGGTACCCTGGGGTCTATATCCCCACAGTGGTACCGAGGTTTGGAGGAAGTTTGGAGGCTCTCTGTGTAGGGGAAGTTTTAGCCTACCGGTAGTACCGCTATAAGGCCGGTAGTACCGACCCTACTACCGCCCGTGTTAGAAAGTCGTTTCTAACGGTCTTTTGGACCGCCGGTAGTACCGACCCTCGCCCCGGTAGTACCGACCATAGGTGTGGGAGTTCGGGAGAAGGGGAAAACGGCTAGTTTGTGGCTCCCCTCTATAAATAGAGGGGTGGCCGGCCCTTGGATGGGGTTGAGCACCCTAGGGACTTTGTGTCCATGGTTGGGAAGTGCTTAGGAGCCCTCTAACTCACATATGCTTATTACTGCTTATCTGATTGTGTGAGTGAGCGATTCTAGTGCGTTGCTTTGAGAGATTGCATTGAGTGGCACTAGGTGTTCGAGTTGCAAGCCGGTGGTGCTTATTACTCTTGGAGGTTGCCACCTCCTAGACAGCTTGGTGCGCGTCTCCGTCGTGAAGCCCGCGTGAAGATTGTGCGTGGCTTCGGAGAAGCTTTGTGAGGGGCATTGTGCTTGCCCCGTGGGAGATCGCGAAGAGCAACTCTAGTGGAGAAGAGGCATGAAGAGCGCCAAGTGGTCCGGCCGGATCGAACGCTAGAGCTCTTGTTGAGCACTCCATCATGGAGAGCGTGACTTAGGGTCACCACTAGCGAGAGGATCGGCGGCAACCTTGGGCTTGCTTCAACGGGGACTAGCTTGGTGGCAACCAAGTGAACCTCGGGATAAAATCTTGTGTCCCCGCCTCTTGTTGCTCTTATTGTTCTTTGTTTCTTGCATATTACGCTTTGGTTGTGTTCTTCGTGTTCTTCCTTCCTCCCTCTCTATCTTAGGTGGGAAGACTCGATCTACCATTTGGCAAGGAACCAAGACATGGGGAAGCTACATCCATCATCTACATCATCTAGGGAAGTGGGGTAATTGCTAGATCTGAGATTAAATCTCATCCCCTTAGATTTTGTAGCTTCCTGCAGGTTCTCGGTAGTACCGGCATTGAAGCCCGGTAGTACCGGTGTCGGTAGTACCGGCCTAGCAGCCCGGTAGTACCGACTACCTGTTGTTTACACTAGCTTGTATTGCAATATTTATTTTTGTGCTAGTGTTTAGTTGCTTAGTTTGTGTAGCTAAGTTGAGCTCTCTAATTTGGCCTCTAATTTGGCTTGTGTAGCCTTGTTATTGAACATTGCTAGTGAGCTTAGGCTTTGTGCTTTGCTTGCTAGATTGCATAGGAGCTCCCCCGTGCTTGAAGTACTAGTTGCATAGGCTTGTGTGACCTTGCTTCTAGAATTGGTTAGGTGAGCTCTAGCTAGCCCGACACCTTATTTGCATTGATTAGGATCTTTTGTAAGGTGTCATAGAGTATACGTAGAGGGGTGTAGTCTTGGCTCGACCGATAGTTTTAATTCCGCATTTGTTTCGGTTAGCCGCTCCGATTAAGTTTAATTTTAAAAAGGACTATTCACCCCCCCCCTCTAGTCCGCCATCTCGACCCTTCAAGTGGTATCAAAGCTAGGTCTCTCATTTGTGGTCTTCACCGACCCGAGAGGATGGCGACTTACGGGCTAGGAATTGATTGTCCACATATTTTTGATGGCACTCACTTTACACGATGGAAAACTTGGATGATGTGTAATTTCAAGTTTATTTGCCCTCAAATGTGGTGGATCGTAGATGTAGGCTTTTCTCATGTGTTGGATGAAAAGAATCTAACTCAAGCACAAGAGAAATGCCTAGATCTCGAGTGCCAAGCTACTAACATCATTTTTAGATCTTTACATGATGATATCTTTAGTGAGATCATGGATATGGAGTCCTCCCATAACATGTGGAAGTTCCTTAACGACAAGTATGGGAGTGCTCCAAAAGATGATGATGTTAGTGAGCCCAAGGAAGAGGCACATGAGGGTGTTGAGCATGCCCACAACATGATAGTTGTGGAAGATTGCTCCACCTCAAGCTCAAGTGATGCAAGTGATGATGATATTCCAAGCACACTTGATGATGATGGTTCATGCTCCGGCTATGAGAGTGATACTTCTTCGAGCTCTCCAACCACTACATCACATTGCTTCATGTCACACGGTGACACTAAGGTTTGCAAAGCTAATGTGATTGATCTTAATGCATATGAGGAGCTCTTGAGTAAATATGCTAGCATGACCATCGCTTTAGAAAATGAGATGTCTAAAAATGCAAAATTGACAAAAGAAAACTCATTTCTAAAGAATGCATGTGAACAACAAAAGCATCTACTTTATGTTACTATTTGTTCACATGATGAGCTTAAATTGACTCATGAGGAACTTAGTGTTGCTCATGACAACTTGGTACAAGACCATGCTTTTCTCACTAAGAAGCTTTCTAATGTAGAAACTAAAACTAGTGAGAGCTCATCATTTGGGTCAAATGATCAATCACCTATTTGTGCTAACCCATGTGATGTAGAGAAGAAGCATGTATCCACCTCTTGTGAATATTTATTATCTATGCCATGTTCTTCACATATAGATGCTTGTTCTACTTCCTTGTCTTGTGAGACTAACATTTTGAAGGAGAACAATGAGCTCAAAAGTGAAGTGAAGAACTTGAGCAACAAGTTAGAGAGGTGGTGTAGATCAAAGGTCACCTATGAGCACTTGATGAAGAATCAAAGAAGCTATGGTGACAAGAGTGGCATTGGCTTCAACAAAAGCAATGTCAAAAGCAAGAGATGGGGCAAGAGAAGATATGCAAAAGAAATGAAGAAGCAAGAACAAGAAAAGCTATCTCATTTCATGTGCTATCGATGCCATGAGATGGGACATCTTGCAAATGCTTGACCCAACAAGAAGAAGCCCCAAGATCAAATCAAGATCAACCATGAAGATGGTGATATGGTGAAGAAGACAAGAAGGGGAGGCAGAAGATCAAGATCAACACAAGACCTCGCCCAAGTCAAGTGCTATGAATGTGAGAAGATGGGTCACTTTGCCTCAAAGTGTCCCAACAAGCTTGAGAAGAAGGCTCAAGCAACCCAAGTGAGGCAAGGCAATGAGAAGCAACACATGAGCAAGGAAGAGAAGGCTCAATCAAGAAGAAATTGCTACTCATGCCGAGAAAGGGGACACATGGCTCATTCATGTCCCCTTGGTAACATTCCTAAGCCTATTTCAATTACTAATGATTCTATGCTTAGGAAGGATGAAAATGGTACCTCTAAGACTACCATTACAACTCATCCCACTATTCATACTAAGGCTATGCCAAAGTATGTTGCACCTAACTTGAGAGGACCCAAACAAGTTTGGGTACCATCAACTAGTGGATGAATGTGTGTAGGTACCATGGCATTGGAGACTTGATTCAATTTGTTCTATGTTGATCATCATGTGATTGAATCAAGTAATGAAGCTTAGTGCAAATCCATCCCAATGCCAAGACAAAAGAGTGAAGTCCAAGTGCTACAACATACAAGTGCAAAAGATCAAGTTGTGGTGGTAGAATGGAATATTTGAAGGCTTGCAATCAAATTTAGTTGAAGCTTGCTTTTGGATAATCATGAGCTACTAAGGTATATCTCTTGTTGATCATGTTATTTTAGATGCATATAAGTTGATTGAATTGGATATATATGCATATGTTGCTTGCTATAAGATGATTGAATGGATTTAATGCTTAAGTGATCAAATTGAGTTAGTTTGAATGGATATGTTCATGAGACTTCTTTTAGTAAGTGATTTGAATGGATATATGTCTTGTGAGAATATTCAAACAAGTTAGCTCAAGTTTGATTCAAATTGGTAGAGTATAGCTCAATTGCTCAAAGTTGTTCAATATTGCAAAATCTGAGTGAGCTGAGAAGATAGCCATGTTTGAGTGATCAAATCTATTTGTATTGGCTTGAAATTTGGTACACATGCTCTACACTTATGGTATTAGTTTCTGTGCAAAATTCATAATAATTGGATAAGTGATGCTTCATTTTGGAGTGGATCTTGTCAACTATTGTGCAACAGTTTTCAGCATGTAGTACTATGGATAGAATTGAAATCTGGTAGCAATCTAGAAAGCCAATGAAGCTCAAATTTTTATGGCTGCTAGAACACTTAGAGAGGCACATCTCCACCAAATTTCATAGTCATTGGACTTATATTTTGGGAGATATGCATGTTTCTTTGAGAAGGACAGAATCTGCCAGAAAAGTGACAATTATTGGATAGATCACAAGTCACTTTGATTGAAAGGCCCTCAAGTTGGAATCATATTTATAAGTGGTTGAGGGACCTATGTTTGGTTTTGAGATGAGTTAGAAAGATGACAAAGATGAGATCAAGACCAACATCAAGATGAAGAGAAAGATAAAGTCCTAGTATCAAATTGAAGATCTTTTGGAAGAAAGAAAAGGACTCAAAGAAAAACTCAAAGAAGGATTCAAAGTCACATTTCAAGAAGAGTTCAATTGGATCAATCAAACAAGGTCAATTCAAGTGAGTATCAAGGATGGTTCTTTGGAGAGAGGTCACTTCTCCCTTTTGTAGGGGCTTGCCGCCTTTGGTAGGTTAACCAAGCATGGCTTGGAAGGCTAACATGGAAGTGGTGATCTAAAGGGACATTGGAGATGGTTAGTTGAAGAAATCAAAAGGATTGATCTAGAGAGCAAGCAACACCCAAAAGACAAGCAAATCATGCCAACTCAAGTGGTATTCATATGCAAGCTATGTTCAAATGAAGAAGCAAGCCAACCACAACAAGATAGTGCACTTGATCATATGAGTGAAGATTTGTTCTTTCAAATTGGTATCTATTGGTCTTCACCATGGACTTCACATTGCTATTTTCGGAGTTGGAATCAAATGACTAACCTCTACTCCAAGATAGCAAGGTATTATTGTTTGTCATATGCATTCATACTATGCTTAGGACTTGATTAGAGCATATAGACATCCTTGTGATACTATTTAGGAGCATCCATGAAAATCAAATGTTTTGATGCTTATATGATGCCACTATTGCTTCTATGATTTACATGATCTAGTGGTAACATATGACATGTTTATGGGCTTGCAATCCTAGTGTTTAATCTAGAGAATGAGCAATGAAACTTTTAACCAACGTGAGTAAGATAACCATTGCAAAATGTGTGAAGAAGCTTACTCTAGAGCAAACCGTGTTAGATGTTTCATGCAAATGATCTAGGTTGAACCACAAATGAAATGAAACAAACATCTCTCTCTTAACTTTTTGAACCTCCTTTATGTATACCTTTTATGGAAATAGATGACAAAGGGGGAGAAAGTATAACAAAGATAAAAGGAATGAAAGATAAAATGAAAGGGGGAGAACAAATATAAAATGAGGGGAGAGAATGTAAGGAAAAATGAAAATGTTTTTGAGCACACAAGTAGGGGGAGCAAGCTCATGAACTTGGTTGTTGCATTTGATATGTGCATAATCATGTGCTTGCTTGCAATGCATAAGTTTTTAAATCTTATATGCATGCTTGTGTTGTGTATGCTAGTTATAGGGTTTAATTGATGATTTGATAACTAGCATGCATAGGTTGATAGCTAGACTTGTGCTTTTCATGTAAAACTAGACCCTTGCTAGTAATATTGATCTCACGGGGTTTTCTAGTTTTTATGATGTCTAGCTACTCTTGGTGCTAAAGAAGGTGTACAACTATGAACTTCATCAATAACACGCTTCAAAGGTTATTCTATACACCTTAGCACATTTTGGTAGTAATTACTCTCCCACACTTCAATATCTATGCATATGTGCAAGTTTTATTTCCAAACACTCTAGCACATATGTAGGGGGAGCTAATACTACCAATTCGGATTTGTGCTACTTGTCCAAAATCCTTTACACATGGTAAAATAGCTTGGGCAAGCAACATGAATCCAAACCAAGTTAGCAATTTACATTCTTGTGAAGTGCTAGCTTGGAATAAGCATAATTTCCATATCTTTGTAGAGTTGTCATCAATTACCAAAAAGGGGAGATTGAAAGGTCCTTGTTTGGTTTTGGTAATTGAGTGACAACTTAGGTGGACTAATATGTGGTTGAAGTGAATTACATAGGTGATTAGTCCACAGGTGATCATGTGTGAGCAACATATGCCATAAAGGAGAAATGACTTGGAATATGTTGCAAGGCTCACACATGTGAAGAAGGAGCTTAAATGCACATGAAACATGACATGTGGTCATGTGGCTAAGATGGTGAAGATCAAGGCAAGACTTGGCTTGATGGACCGGTTGCGAAGGTGAAGGGCAAGTTGGAGGCTTTGAAGCCGTTGGTACCGAGTGTCGGGAGGCTTAAGCAAGACTTGGCGCCGAAGGACCAAAGCAATGGTGAAGAGCAAGTGATGTCAAGATCGATGGAACATGAAGGCCATGTGATGATATGAAGTGGATCATATCATTTGATCTAGGTTGGTGCATGTGTTGCATCAACACCAGAGGAGATGGAATGGAATGCGCAAGGCAAAGGTATATGTATAGGGCATTTCATTTCACCGGTCATAGGTGTGTAGAGAAGATTATGACTGGGTTTAGGATAGATGGCCGTACTATTAAGAGGAGCAAACTTGTTTGCATATCGGTCATCTAGTGCCACTTGAGCGATCTAACTTTGCGATGTTGCTAGGATCGAGTGGCGCGGTAAGAGCAAGTGAAAATCCTTTGAAAACGTTTGTGAAAATGCTAACACACATGCACAAGGTTGTATACACTTGGTGGTGTTGGCACATTTGCAAAGGAGAAGGTTTTGGAGTTGAATTGAATCAACTCGGAGAAGTTTTCGGAGAAATCTTTGGTTGAAAAAGAGAAGCGATGGATCTTGGATTGGAATTCTGTACTAACCCTTTGTGAGTTGGATTAGCTTTGTATGTGGGATGTGTAGCCCTCTGAATAAGCTTTCCAAAATGTCCAAGATCATCGAAATCGGAGTTTAGAGCTAAAAGTTATGGTCGTTTTAGCGAGGAGTTCAGGATGCTGAAGTCGGTAGTACCGCTATAAGGTCGGTAGTACCGACCCTACTACCGACCCTTGTGTGCAGCGCGCAAACTCTCTGTTCGGGAGACGGTTTGGCCTACCGGTAGTACCGCCATAACCTCGGTAGTACCGACCCTACTACCGACCCCTCTGTAGGCAGCGCGCAAACTCTCTGTTCGGAGGAGTTTTGGCCTAGAGGTAGTACCGCCATAACCTCGGTAGTACCGGGCACGGTAGTACCGACCCTAGGGGTCGGTGGTACCGAGGTTTGGAGGAAGTTTGGAGGCTCTCTGTGTAGGGGAAGTTTTAGCCTACCGGTAGTACCGCTATAAGGCCGGTAGTACCGGAGCCGGTAGTACCGACCCTACTACCGACCGTGTTAGAAAGTCGTTTATAACGGTCTTTTGGACCGCCGGTACTACCGACCCTCGCCCCGGTAGTACCGACCATAGGCGTGGGAGTTCGGGAGAAGGGGAAAACGGCTAGTTTGTGGCTTCCCTCTATAAATAGAGGGGTGGCCGGCCCTTGGATGGGGTTGAGCACCCTAGGGACTTTGTGTCCATGGTTGGGAAGTGCTTAGGAGCCCTCTAACTCACATATGCTTATTACTGCTTATCTGATTGTGTGAGTGAGCGATTCTAGTGCGTTGCTTTGAGAGATTGCATTGAGTGGCACTAGGTGTTCGAGTTGCAAGCCGGTGGTGCTTATTACTCTTGGAGGTTGCCACCTCCTAGACAGCTTGGTGCGTGTCTCTGTCGTGAAGCCCGCGTGAAGATTGTGCGTGGCTCCGAAGAAGCTTTGTGAGGGGCATTGTGCTCGCCCCGTGGGAGATCGCGAAGAGCAACTCTAGTGGAGAAGAGGCGTGAAGAGCGCCAAGTGGTCCGGCCGGATCGAACACTAGAGCTCTTGGTGAGCACTCCATCGTGGAGAGCGTGACTTAGGGTCACCACTAGCGAGAGGATCGGCGGCAACCTTGGGCTTGCTTCAACGGGGACTAGCTTGGTGGCAACCAAGTGAACCTCGGGATAAAATCTTGTGTCCCCGCCTCTTGTTGCTCTTATTGTTCTTTGTTTCTTGCATATTACGCTTTGGTTGTGTTCTTCGTGTTCTTCCTTCCTCCCTCTCTATCTTAGGTGGGAAGACTCGATCTTCCATTTGGCAAGGAACCAAGACGTGGGGAAGCTACATCCATCATCTACATCATCTAGGGAAGTGGGGTAATTGCTAGATCTGAGATTAAATCTCATCCCCTTCGATTTTGTAGCTTCCTGCAGGTTCTCGGTAATACCGGCATTGAAGCCCGGTAGTACCGGTGTCGGTAGTACCGGCCTAGCAGCCCGGTAGTACCGACTACCTGTTGTTTACACTAGCTTGTATTGCAATATTTATTTTTGTGCTAGTGTTTAGTTGCTTAGTTTGTGTAGCTAAGTTCAGCTCTCTAATTTGGCTTGTGTAGCCTTGTTATTGAGCATTGCTAGTGAGCTTAGGCTTTGTGCTTTGTTTGCTAGATTGCATAGGAGCTCCCCCGTGCTTGAAGTACTAGTTGCATAGGCTTGTGTGACCTTGCTTCTAGAATTGGTTAGGTGAGCTCTAGCTAGCCCGACACCTTATTTGCATTGATTAGGATCTTTTGTAAGGTGTCATAGAGTATAGGTAGAGGGGTGTAGTCTTGGCTAGACCGATAGTTTTAATTCCGCATTTGTTTCGGTTAGCCGCTCCGATTAAGTTTAATTTTAAAAAGGACTATTCACCCCCCCTCTAGTCCGCCATCTCGACCCTTCACCGGCCCCTCCCTCTTTTCCCCACCTTTCCCCGGCCTCGGCCCACCTCTTCCCACCCTGCGCCGGCCCACCCTTTCTTCCCCACTCCTCCTCGGCCCGCCCTCTCCCGGTGGCCCGCTCCCCTTCTTCCCTCCCCGAGCGTCGCGGCCCACCTCTCGACCGCGTCCGCTCTCCCCAGCCGGCCCGCGTCCCGCACCGACACCCCTCCCCTCCTCCAGCCCACTCCCTCACCATGCCCCGGCCCAACCGCGAACCGCACGGGCCCGCGCCAACGCCTCACCACCCCACCGCACATGCCGATGACAGGCAGGACCCACCTGTCAGTGCGTCTTCCCCAACCTCCAGCCCACCCTACACGCGAGCCTCTCCCACACCGAAACCGAGCGCCATCTACGCGTCTCCCCTCCCGAACCCTATGCGCTGCTCGCCGCTCCCCTATGCCTTATAAACACCACGCCGCCGCCATCTCTTCCCTCTCTGGTTTCCGTTTTCCCCTCGCTCCAGTACCCACCGCCATTAGCGTCTCCATAGCCGTAGCCGGACCGAGCTTTGAGCTCCCTGTTCTGGCCTGTTTCTAGCAACGGGGATCCCTCCACCGCCTCCACCGAGCCATAACTTGTCCAGGGAACCTCGCCTCGGCGTACGACCGCATCAGGACGTGTTCCCCGACCTCACCGGAGCACGGGAATACCACCGCCACACCATCTTCATCGTTGGCCGTCTCGGGACCTTCACCGGCGCCAAGAGCACCCCACCGAGACCGCTGTAAGACCCGCTCTCGATCCCACCTCTTCGCTTAGTCTCTACCGCACCGTAGGGTAGCCTTTGGGAGCGCCAACGACCTCGCCACCGCGGGATTCATGGCGCCGCCGCGCACGGTCCTCGCGCCGCCGCCCTCGGCCTCGCCGGTGGCCAAACCCCGCCACCCTCACCATCCGATCCAAACGGACAGCCTAGATTAGATCCGGGTGTGAACTGGTATGCACCGGGTGCACCGCATCGTGGACGCGGTCCACCGACGCCATCTCAGCCGGCTCACAGCCAACGTGGCGCACCCGGCCAGTAGCACAGCGCCATGTGGCGCGCGTCAGCACCACGCACGCAGCCGCACTAGCGCCTTGGCGTTTTGCTAAAGAGTCCCTGCAGATCTAGGAAACCAACCCGCAATCCAGATCCACTGTACCCTCAGTCTTGCGCAACTTACAACTTAGCCCCCGTGTTTTCTCGGAAATGAGGCGCGGTCCCCTGGTTCACAACACCACCACAGACCGAGTCCACCGCGCCGGCCCTGCCTTGTCCACAGCACAGTCGGTGCACCGGCCAGTCCGGCGCCGCCACGTGGCGCGTGACGCCAGCACCGCCGACCGGCCGCGGCCGTTTTGCACACTAGCCCCCACCAATTTCTGGATTCAACCCACAGTCCAGGCGCCCTGTTTCTGTGCCTGGTAAATCTTGTGATCCAGCCCTTGCAGTTCCCTGTAAATGAGGCTCAGTCCTCCTGCTATTTATTTCCAGATTTTATTTATTTAAATTGCGAAAACGAGTTCACTCTATTTACAGTTTTGCCACTCAGATTCAAATGCTCATAACTTTTGCGTTTTAACTCCGTTTTGACCCATTCAACTTGCGTTAGTTTCATAATTTTGTGCTCTACGCAGTAGATCTATTTGTTTACTGTTTTCTTACTGTTTGGTGTACTGTTATTTATTTTATTGTATTGAGCCATGTATGTTGCTTGGGCCAGAGAGTGCGGAGTTCGAGGACGCTCCCGTCTATTCCTGCGATCCTACAGATTCGACCTAACTCGCAGGCAAGTGTCCTTGAACATCTTGCTCCTGTATTTATTTTATTTTGAGTTAGAGTAGTTAGATCCAGTAGATGCATGCAGTGTCTAAATTTGAATCTCATGATATGGTTTACTAGATCTTGTACTATTTTCCTTGTCACCTGGTTGGAATCATATGGGTAGAAGTCATGCTTAGCCTTGCTGTCTTGGGATGGGATGGTAATAATTAATTCTGATTAATGATCTATGAAACATGTGGCTGGTAATGTTGTAGTATGATGAGTAGGTAAATCCGGCAGCATGGACCGTTGGTGGTGTGGTGCCATGTGACTTGGCGTACGGTTGTCGTGTGACTCGGCGTTACAGTTTGCCATGGGACTTGGCGTTGGTTTGAGTTTGTGGTTTGTTATCCTGCTTTGATCCCTAGGACCCGGTTCTTGGACAAGTAACCCGGCAAAACAGCACAAACCATGAGACCTATATGGCTCTGGGACTGGCTAATTAAAAAGAGAAGCCTTATGTCATTATTAGTTACATATGGACATGGGACAGGACTTCTTCTACGCAGGATACTGCTTGGTACAGGAGTGATTCCCAGGCCCGGGCGCCAGACCTGGTGTTATTACGGAAGGTAGCTCTACGTCGTGACATATGAAACTAATACACATAGGAGGACTCTTTGTAACGGCCTTGTAGTGAACCCTGCCGACTCACCTTGGAAGTGGGTCAAGAGGCTAGCTACCTCGGGCACAAGGGCAACATGACTCATGGGTAAAGATGTGCAAACTCTGCAGAGTAAATAAACTGATATATCAGCTGTGCTCACGGTCAAGAGCGGGCTTGGACTTCTTCGAGATTAGTTGGTTACTGGTTCGGGTCATCGATGGACTTCAGGTGTGGTTTGCCTGATGGACTTCAGGTGTGGGTATGCTTGGTGCGACTCCAAGTGCGGTTGCTTGGTGTGACTCCAAGTGTTGGTTGCTCGGTGTGACTCCGAGTGTGGTTTGCTCGGTGCGACTCCGAGTGTGGTTTCTGTTACAGATGGAGACTATGGTTATAACCTAGTAAATAGGTGCATATGATTATTAGGATTAATAGGATGTGTTGCTTTAGGCGCTTGAGTCAAACAAAGTAAGCCTACCTTTGTTAATAGCCTCATAAGCATATTTTCCCACAATTGTGGAGTACATTTCGATGTACTCACCCTTCCTCTTTGAACCCCCTGCTACCCCACCCAGACGCTGGAATCTACGACGCGGAGCAGGAGTACCCAGAAGACGGTGGATACGACCTAGACGACATGTACTAGCACTACAAGTAATGAGGCTTTCTACGACAATTACAAGTGTATCTCTTGTCATAGAATCCTTGTCACAAAGGACCTTCTGTGACAATTTTTGTGATAATTTTTGATCTGTGACAATTTTTATGACAATTACAATTGTCATAGATCACAAATTGTCATAAAAATAGCTTGTAATTGTCACAGAAGGTCCTTTGTGACAGAGATTCTATGACAAGAGATACACTTCTAATTGTCATAGAAAGTCTCATTACTTGTAGTGTAGGATGGCGCAGCCCCCGGTCGACCTTCCTATGGAGATGGCGTCCAGTTTTCGTGAGTCTACATCAGAGTCTGTACTTTTCTTTCAGACCCGAGGGTCATTTTTTAATAAAGTTTGATATATTAATAAAACATTGTTTTGAAATTTACTATGATGTGGATATATGTATGAAAATTGATCCTGGCATACATATATTGTGCTCCAATTTTGTTCTTAAAATTGGGGTGTCACAAATAGCTTCTTTGCATGCCTCTGAAATAGCCATATACTCGGCTTCAGTTGTAGTTAAAGCAGTTGTAGCTTACAAACTTGCTTTCCAACTAACAGCACTGTGAGTGACCTTCTCTTATCCAAATCGCCGGCATAATCAGAGTCCACATAACCAACAACTCCAAATTTAGATTTTCCAAATTGTAGACATGCATTGTACCACACAAATATCTAAAAATCCATTGGACAACTTTCTCGTGCTCTTTACGTGGATTGGCCATGTATCTACTAACAACACTTAACGCATGAGATAAATCGGGACGTGAACATACCATTGCATACATAAGAGAACCAACTGCACTTGAGTATGAAACTTTAGACATGTACTCCACATCTTATATCCCTTGACTCCAGATTTGGTATCCTAGAAAGATACATTTAACAACTCTAGGCTCTAATTTTCCGTTATCAACACGAGCATATGCAGTACAACCAAAAACTCTCAATTCTGAATAGTTTGCCGGAGAACCATACCAAACCTCAATTGGAGTTTTCCTATTAATAACAATAGATGGTGACCAGTTAATGAGATAACAAGCAGTGGAAGCAGCTTCTGCCCAAAAATGTTTACCGAGGCCTGCATTAGACAACATGCAACGAGCCTTTGATATGATTGTTCTGTTCATACGCTCAGCTACACCATTTTGCTGAGGTGTGTAAGGAATTGTGTAGTGTCTCACAATGCCTTCAGATTTACAATAAGAATTGAACTCCTCCGAGCAGAACTCCATCCCATTATCGGTGCGAAGCTTTTTCACCTTCTTTTCGTTTGTTTGCTTTTCAACCATTACCTTCCAATCTTTAAAAGCTGAAAATGCTTCTGATTTATGCTTCAAGAAATAAGGCCATACTTTCCTAGAGTAATCATCAATAATTGTCAACATATAAGAAGCACCACCTAGTGATGTCTTACGAGATGGCCCCCATAAATCAGAATGCACGTAATCAAGGATGCCTTTGGTTGTATGTGCCGAGGTATTGAATTTCACCCTCTTGTGTTTGCCAAACACGCAATGCTCACAAAATTGTAACTTACTAATGTTACCATCAAGAAGCCCTCTCTTAGTGAGCTCTGCCAAACCAAGTTCACTCATATGTCCAAGACGCATATGCCAAAGCTTTGTAGCATCAGAATCAGATAATGACTTTGAAATTGTAGCAGCATTACCTATAATTGTAGTACCTCTCAAGAGATACAAATTGGCAGATTTCAAATCACCTTTCATGACAACAAGGGAGCCTATTGAGACATTCATAACTCCACCTCTAGCGGAGTAGTATCTATAACTTTCAAATCTAGAGTACTTAACGAGATGAGATTTCTCGTCATAGTTGGTATGTGCCTCACATTAGTCAAGGTCCTGATAACACCATCAGACATTTTAATTTGAATGGATCCAATGCTTACTATCTTACAGGGTGTGCTATCACCCATTAATACTGAGCCACCACCTTGCACAGAATCATAAGTGGCAAACCATTCTTTATGAATGCATATATGAAAAGTGCAGGCTGAATCAAGAATCCACTCATCATCAATATTTGCACATCCAGCAAAAGCAACAAGCACGTCACCTTCACTATCACTTTCAATAGCAACTAAAGCTTTTCCTTCATCTTCAGTTTTACCTCTTGACTTAGATGTGCCATTTCGCTTTTCCTTGTTTTTCAATTATAACACTCTGTAATATAATGATTGTTTTTCTTGCAATAATTGCAGAATTTATCACCCTTGACTCTAGACTTTGAACGACCCTTATAGCCACTTGAACTTGTACCTCTAGATCCACTATAGGATCCCTTCTCCTTCTGCTTGTGAACTTGAACTTTCAACAGATACCATTTCTTTTATCTTTTCCTTGCTTTGATACCACAAAGCTTGGGGAGCAAAGCAGAGCGCACCAAGAGAAGGGGAGCTCAAGAAACCAAGAGAGGAGTCTATCCTAAACATGGACTAATTAAGATTAAGACATGTCTCAACATAAATGAGAGTGTTATAATCATGAAAATGATAGATGAATCTACATAATCATCCACTGAACGATCATTGTTGCTACAATGCTACCTAATCCAACGATGGGCTCTCTCATAGTCTCATTTTTGTATCATTAGATGATTCCGGTTTGGATATTCTCTAAAAAAGTTTTGGAATGAAAAGTTCTACCATTTCATTCGGTTTAAATGTCCTGCCATGTTTGAATGTCCATCGATATACACATGTCCTCATTTTCATGTCACCTTTCTTAGCGACGTCTGTACCCAATATAGCGAGATATTTGTGATGATTTTTGTGAACACTGAGATCTATTAGTATAGTCTCTTGGCTTGGTGTTCAGAGGGTGGTTATAAGGCCCAGAAATATGTTTCAGAAAAAAAACTATCCCTTCACCTAAAAATAGGGAAAACTTGAGAAGAGAAACAGAAGTAGCAAAGAAATAGAGAAGGCATAAATGAAAAGAAAAAGAGAGAGAAAAAAATAAGTCCATACGCAGCCCTGGGCCCAATTTTCTAAATTGGGCCGGGCCAGTATAATTGACCAGTCTTCGTCGTCGTTCTTCTCATCCTCCCCTCCATTCCTGCTTCTCGGTTCTCGCCGTCTCCTCCTCCTCGTAACCCTAGACAACCCATACCCACCAACCACTGGATCGGGAATCGGCATCACTGGGCGCACGAGACCAGCGATTTCGCTCGCAATCCTACGAGTCCCATGTCGGTATTCTTCCTCTCTTCTCTATATATGTCTACAGATGTGTTGCGTACCAGTAGTTTATGATCCGTGCTCGTGTTAGGAGTATGTTCATCTCTCCTTTTCATTTTTACACATTCGTGATGAGGGGATATAGAAATATGTGTGGCTGTTATTCTATTGCCGCGAGCGGTTTCCTCCCTCCGGAGTATCTCCGGAATCCCGATGGGGTTCGTGTTCGTTCATCACTGTCACGGACCGCTGTTTGAAGGGCAAAATTATAGATCACTTGCGGGTTGTCTAATGTAATTGCGCGTTTTGCTACTCAGCATATCAGCGGCAACTAGAATCACTAGATGCTAGTGTCCTAAGCGCTTTAAGACAACGATTTTCAACCAAAATCTCCAGAGTGCTTGATTTGTTGCATATGGTGTGATCAGTGTTCATGTTAATCCCAATGGACTCAACTCTGTTTCTTGAACCGAGATATAGGAAATTTAGTTGTTGTGAACCTTGAGTTTACTGATGAGACGAATGAGTTCATTATTCCATAGTGTGATTCAATAGGGCAATAAAAAATGCATGAAGAATTAGTGTGTGGCTGTCTCAAGGCACACCTGCCATAAGTCAGAGCTTACATTAAGTATGCTATGTGTAATTTGATTGCCGATGCTTCTTATGTTGTCCAAGTGTTTGTTCGTTGAGTTCAGAACTTCAGATCAGACAGCTTAACAGTTCAACAAATTGGAACTTGGATATGAAACACAAATTGTTTAATTAGTTTTCATAAAGAACATTTTTTCTCAATCTTGGGAACTTTATCTGGCACTTTTTTCAGTTTAGATATTTGGTTTTATTTACAATTTAAAACTTATTTGATTTTTTTTACAAGAAAGAAAGAGGAGAATTTCCAGGAGCTGAATTTAATACTTTCACCCTGATAGTTTCTGAGTTTCATATGTGCACCATTAAGTGATCGATGCACTTGGTAGTTTCCAAGTTTTGTACAGGAAATGTCCCTTTCTTGGATTATGCTTGAAATGTTTGAAAACAGTCTTCTTTTCCCTTCATCCCATTTTGTTTTTTGTAACAACTTGGTTTATCTTCTGCCAGGGCGGACACTGAACCTGTTGATCAGAAGAAATTACCTTGAGGAACGTTGCAAGCCACAATGTGTAAAATCATTGTATGATTATGAGGTGGGCATACATACAGTTCTCGTAAGGAAAATAGAAGGTTGATTCAGTAATTCCAATCACAGAGTGAAGACTACTAGTATTTGGCAATTTTAACATTGTTCTTGTGCATCACTTTATGGCTATATTATAATACAAATTTATCTAAAATATTGCTAGAACATACAAGTTTTAAGTCTGGCCTAATACACTATAACCTGTGCAAATATCCTTTTACCATCTATATTTCTTGCCATTCTTTTTTTTATTTTTCTTCTTTTCAAAACAGTCCACTTCAGTTGTCTAGTCATCCTATATGAAACAATGTTTGGATCCATGGCCTGTCATCAGATGTTTGGACACTAATTTGGAGTACTAAAAATAGACTAATTACAAAACTAATTGCATAGATGGATGCTAATTTGCGAGAAGAATTTATTAAGCCTAATTAATCCATCATTAGTACATGTTTACTGTAGCACTGCATTGTGAAATCATGGACTAATTAGGCTTAATAGATTCGTCTCGCAAATTAGTCTCCATCTATGCAATTAGTTTTGTAATTAGTCTATTTTTAATACTTTAAATTAGTACCCAAACATTCAATGTGACATGGACTAAACTTTAGGAGGGGGGATCCAAACAGCCCCTTATTAGGGTCTAGGGCTTTCTGTTATCTTGTTGTCAGCAGTATGTCACGCATCAAATGGATGCAGCATTGAATTCTGAATTATGATCATATAAACACGCTATTTGAATTCATGAGGCAAGATATGGATCTGATTACCATAATTTATGTGCCAGTTTGGTTTTATCTATGAGTTTGATTTTTTAAGCCAATACGAGCATTGGTAATCTTGATGTTCTTGTGAAGCATGTTTCCTTGTTAAAGCTTGTGTGCTTAGTGTTAATGCCAACTATCCTGTGCACAGAAATGTGTCAGGAGAGTCGAGAACGATGGAAGTGGGCAGAAGCACTGCACTGGCCAATATTTCGACTACTGGTCATGCGTCGACAAGTGTGTAAGTATCACTTGTGTGTTGAACAATTGCGAATTGACACTCTTTGCTCTTGGTCATCCTAATCGCCATTTGCGCATCAAACTTGTGTTACAGGTTGCACCAAAGCTCTTTGACAAACTGAAATGATAATGCAATACAGACTTTTAAAGTGTGATTTCTTCAGGAAGCCAAATAGCTCCAATAAATCCATGCCCTGGCCTCTGGAATTTATTTGCTGAACCTGTGACAGGCAGCCTCGTTTTGATTTTGCCTCTAAACTGTTTTGAGCGGGGCATGAAACAGTACTGCTCTGGTGTACTGAAACCATTATCTTGTTTTTCGAATCTGTGCGGTATGAGCCTTGGATTGGATCCTCTTAAAAATCTTTGGCTCACCTCCATGACATGCATTAATTAGTCTGTACACCATAACACACAAGTTCATTTAATCCGTTTGATCTTTCACAAAACTGCTAGACATGTGATTTTTTTTTTTTTTGTTACCAGCAAAATAATCAGCTACGGCAGGTTAATTGAACCCCTGTTGGACATGTCAAATGCCGCTGCACTTTTACTTGTTGGGATGGGAATGAGATGAGGTGGGATGGTCCCTCTTTTATGGCTGTTTGGTTGGGGATGACCTTGGGTGGGATGGTCCCTGAGGGAAATATTCCGGCGGGCGGTCGCAGGTCCGGCGATCGGGCGATGTCCAGGCACTGCACCCTGGTGCAGGTCCGGCGGGAGGGCGCAGGTCCGATGGGCGGTGGCTGTAGTGAACCTTAGTTCGTTCATATGGGTGATAAGGTCATAAGGAGATAATGGCGCCAGGTTGTTGCCTGGCAGCCGAGGAGAATAGGTGAGATTGGAGACGAACTAGATGAGAGGATTAGAGATTACTTTATTCTTTCTTCGCTTGCCTCATTCCATTGATGCTAGTTACAGTATATAGGAGTTGAGCTCCTTGCTAGGTGCACAGACTCTGGCCCTTTTACACTTGATTGCTAGGTGCACAGACTCTGGCCCTTTCACACTTGAGGCCCTTTCATACTTGAGGCCCCTTCAGCTGCTCCTTAATTGTTATTAATAGCCTTGCATAGACTCTTGCCATTCCATACTTGATACTTGAGGCCCTTTCAGCTCCTCCTTAATAGCTATTAAAAGCCTTAATGACATTGACCCTTTCAGTCACTAGCCTCCTCGGGCTGTGCCAGGCCATGCGCTGTCTTGGGAGCATCCCTTTCTGCATGCAGCCATGCACATGACATCTCCCCGCCTTTGAAGACCAGCTTGTCCTCGAGCTGGAAGCGTGGAGAGCCGTCGTCGAAGCCGATGGCGTTCTCCTGGATCCCATGGAAAGAGCCCAGCAGCTTGCTTATGGAAACGGGAAGCCGGTTACCCTGGTGGTCGCCGTGGCCTGATCCCCTTGAACCAGAGAAGGACGCCGACACCAGACGCTTTTGCTGTAGGGGCAGCAGCCGGCCCTTGCAAGTCACTGGTGGAGGCGTTGAGGCATTGGATGAGCTTGGCCAAATCAGTCGTGGTGAGTTTGGCTATTGGTGACGAGAATATTACAGCAGAGTATGGTGGCGAAGATGGAGTGGTGGTGGGAGGGGCGGCGGCGGTTGGCGGTGGCGTATGAGCAGATGATGAACGCCTCATTGAAGGCGCAGGTTTAATCACAGCCAACACATCTGCCATGTGGTGTAGGCCTGCAGCAGGAATCCTTGCGTCGCTTGCTTGTAGGCGTACTGCAGCTAGGTGTTCACGCAGCTTCCTGGTGGTGTGTCGCACCATGAATCCACGCGTCGCTGCTTGTAGGCGTACTGCAGCAAGGCGTTCACGCTCGGACTTCTCCAGTTGAGCACAAGTAGCGGTTGATCATCATGGCGACGCGATCCATGTCTTCTTGCAGACGACAAATCCCATCAGCAAAGCCAATGGTCGCAGCAGGGGCCGATCCGAAGCGCAGGTGTAGCAGATTGGTGAAGCGAAGCCATGCCGGGGTGCCTTCATCCCGCTGGACTTGGTGGAACCACAACTGGGCGCCATCTTCCAAATGCCGAGAAGCCAGCCATACTTTTTCTTCCTCCATGATATGTTGTTGGTGGAAGTAGGACTCACATTGGTTGATGAAGGCGATAAAGATCTGATTTTCCGTCATATTTGGAAAATCCATCTTCTGGAATTGTGGCAGAGGTTGTAGTGGTGGCCGTTGATGGTGGTGTAGAGGCGGCAATGGTTGAAGGAATGGACGCAGTGAAGGTGGCTGATGAGGAGCGGAGGTTGAAGAAGGCGCAGCAGAGATGGAAGAGGATCGTTGGACACATCTGATACCATATGTAGTGAACCTTAGTTCATTAGTGATAAGGGGATAATGGCGCCAGGGTTGTTGCCTGGCAGCCGAGGAGAATAGGTGAGATTGAAGACGAACTAGATGAGAGGATTAGAGATTACTTCATTCTTTCTTTGCTTGCCTCATTCCATTGATGCTAGTTACAATATATAGAAGTTGAGCTCCTTGCTAGGTGTACAGACTGACCCTTTCACACTTGAGGCCTTTCATACTTGAGGCCCCTTCAGCTGCTCCTTAATTGCTATTAATAGCCTTGCATAGACTCTGGCCCTTCCATACTTGAGGCCCTTTCAGCTCCTCCTTAATAGCTATTAAAGCCTTAATGACATTGGCCCTTTCAGCACTAGCCTCCTCGGGCTGTGCCAGACCATGCGCTGTCTTGGGAGCATCCTTTCTGCATGTAGCCATGCACATGACAGTGACACTCCGATGTGTGGGCGAGCGCAGCTCCGGCAGAGCAGGGCTCGGGGGTTTGCCGGCGTACATGCGGGGCTCGGAGCTAGGGGCGGAAATTCAGATGCGGTGTCAAGATGGAAATTCCGACAGGAAGAAAAGGAAAAGAAAAAAACTAACAAATAGATCTCACCTGTTGGTGGGTGATCTTACTTTTAATGCCCCTGAATCCAAGGTGGTAGAAGGTCCTTTAATTTGGCCTAACAAATTTAAAGATCAAACCATAATATTATATAATTTTGAGCTAAAATTAGATTGTGAGAGAAAGATCATGATCTATTACCACCCCTACGGCCCTACCTAGATCAAGAAAATAGGTTGGTCCAACCAAACAGAAACTAGTCTCATCCCACCTTGACTGAACCAAACGCTACGTAAGACTCCAACAACAAGAACCTAAATACAACACTCATTCCTAGGGATGAAAACGAAAATGGTAATCACCGATTTTCCGAAATCGTTTTCGAGTTTTTTCCGACTTTTAGACCTAAATGGAAATGATAGTGGTAACCGAAAAAATGAAAACAATAATGGTAAAACTAAATGGAAACGAAAGTGAAAATGATTTTGCCCTCTTCCGATCGTTTTCGAAGATTTCCGTATTTAGCCGGTAATTTACCGGTGGTAATTGTCGACACAACACATGCTTTAGGAGTTTAGGTCTAATTAGCTCACATAAGCATGTCCATCCTGCCATCTATGTGCACACATGAGCACATAAGATAATTTTTTTTGAAAAGGAAATATTAGGCAAGGATTTCATATGTTTATAAACAAGAAGCCAATCGGGTAATCAGGCAATCAGGCAACAATCATGTATTATGATTTGTCGTGTTTATCGTTTTTTAGATACCATTCTAATTGATTTCGACCGTTATCAATGTATTTTTCGATCAACTACTATCATTTTCGGAATTACCGGAATACGGCGCCGTATTCATTTCCGACAATATCGTATCGATTTCGTTTTTATGAAAGAATTTGAAAGTGAAAGTGATTTAGCCTCCTACTGATCGTTCCGACCGTTTTCACCCCTACTCATTCCACGATTGAGTCACACAAAGGAAAAAGAGTTCCGGACCTACTACGAAGCATCTCCAACAGCGGACGCAAATCCTCTCTGACACCACGCGTGAGCCCGTCTGCGCTCCACCGCCGCCGCGCTCGTGACTCCTCGCCATCGGGCCCGCACGCACGGGCTTCCTAATATTTGAGTGGCAGAAGGTGGGGCGGGCGGGGCTCTAGCCCCCTTACGGCCGCTGGACCCATGGAGCCCCTCCTAAGCCCCCCCCCCCTAATTTTTTTTGTCATGGGATATACATCGAGGAGGGGCCTGATGTTGTTTGAAAGTTAAATAAGTATTTTCGAATACTTTTTCTAGATCTGTCACTACCTGTTGGTGCCGCTCCCGCCTGCGTCTCCACTGCCGCTACGCACGCGCCCGCCTCCTCCTCCTCTGCTATCGTGTCGCGTCACGCCCGCCCCGCACGCCCTCTGCCGCCGCCTGCCTACGCCTCCTCGCCGGTGCCACGCCCGCCCGCGCCTCCTTGCCGTCGAGCTCGCCCGCACCTCCACCGCCACCGCTCTCGCGCGCCTCCTCCTCCGCTGCGCCACGGCCACCTGCGCCTCCTCTGTCGCCATGCCGCGCCCGCACACGCGGTGGGGAGGAGCGCTGGCAGGGGCGGGGAGGAGCAGGCCAGGAGGACGGAGAATGAGCAGCAGTGGGGTGGGGGAGGAGCGCCCAACGATTTGCATCGTCTTCGCTTGACGACGCTATTTTGCGGTTAATTTCGTGCGTCTTGTGTTTGGGTGCTCTGTTAGAGCATGTTTTTAAGACCCAAAACACTATTCATCATCCAAATTTGTTTAGGTGCTCTGTTGAAGCGTGTTTTTAAAACCCAAAACACTGTTCATCACCAAATTTAGGTTTATGGTGTCTTGTTAGAGACAGTCTAAGGGCCAGTTTGGTAGAGCTCCATATAATTCTGATTCTTTAGAAAAACTGATTCTCTGAAAGTGATTCTGTGGCTAATAAAAGTGATTCTCTTTAATTCTTTAGCATAAACTCTTAAAATCAGCATGAAGAATCACTTCACAGAATCAGAGAAGCTATTTTTTTTTAGCTCTCAACCTCTTAGTTCATTTAGAGAATCACTAAATAGAATTAACAGAGAATCGCTTATCTCTGTATCTCTGAAAAACTATTTAACAAAGCTTCTACTGGATTCAACAGAAAAACTATTTGACAGAGCTTCTACTGGATTCAACAGAGAATCAGCTCTAGGAGCTCTGGCAAACATGGCCTAAATGGATAAAGCCGATGAAGGCACCCAATCTCAAGAGTTGAGACGCACGGAAATAGGAGCTCTGGCAAACATGGCCTAAGTGGATAAAGCCGATGAAGGCACCCAATCTCAAGAGTTGAGACGCACGGAAATACATTACATTGCAGCAGCAGCCCTTCAGGTTTTCTCGCCAAAACACCTAATGCGAATTGAGCATTATGCCTTCTTCCAATGTCAGATGATGCTATACATGGCAGCTACTGAGAATACATGAAAAACATCCACATTGTGGCGGTAAATTCTCAGCTGTTGCCCAAGTGTTCGAGCCAATTTTCTCTATGTAAGAACAATGAGGTGACCGTAGAAAATAGGCCCCAAGAAGACTGTTCAAATGTACACAAAAACAAAACCAACCAGAAAAAAATTGATATGCTACATTCCTCATAATTAGCGACTCGAATCCTAAATATGGCAAATCACTGAATTGAGAAAAATGTCAGGTATGTGCATGGGGGTTAATCTTTCTTGTTCGAGTTATTTGATGGATCTTGGACCGTCTTTGCCGAAGTTCCCTGTCCAAAGGCAGAACATTCCAGTGTTACTATGATAGTATAACTCAATAGAATAGGGTTTCCTTCTCTAAAGCATTAAATATGGCAGCTTGGAAATACCTGAACTTGTGCCAAAAGATCCTCTAGTTCGGCTAAAATGTCCGAGAAAGCAGGTCGGGCTGATGGATCTGCATCCCAACATTTCTGCATTAAGTCCAATAGCTTTGGATGTGTCTTTTTTGGAAGTCCTGGGCGCAATCCCTGGTATGACAGTGTATTTAGCACGTTTCACAGAGCATATAAGATGGCAAAATGCTACAACACCTACTCTTTCTTACCCACCTGTCTCACACCTACAGCCGCTTGGAGAGGGGTCATGGTATCATATGGGATCTGGGAACACCAGAGATTGAAATTTATCAAGATCCAGCAATTGCAACAATAACTAACCTACTATAACCATACAAAATGAGCAACAATACCTTAGACGTTATCAGCTCCCAGAGAACAATAGCAAAGCTGAACACATCTGCTTTGTTATCATAGGGTTGATGATTTATAACCTACGATGCGGCACCAAAGATTTATCAGAACAGTTTAATATTATACCTCTTTACTATAAGTTGTAAACACACAATCTTTTCATAGATCCATTGTAAATCATACAAAAATAAAAACAGAAACTTGAGTCACTCTCCATATCTGTTTACTTGTACTGGGTATGCCTTATATACCACATTTGGGCACTCTCAACAATAATAGATCCATTCCAAAGATTCTATCAGCAGCTTGCTCGTGAAACTACCAACATTCATAAGGTCTAAGTTTCTATGTCAAAGTTTTACTTATACAAAAAGCTTCTATCAGCAGTTTTGCTTCTGAGACTACCAACATTCATAAGGTCTGAGTTTCTATATCATGAAAATTTTAATATACAATCACACTGTTCCAGCAAATAGAGCCCATACCTCAGGTGCCATCCATCTGTATGTTCCAGTTTCAGCTGTCATGACACCTCCTTGATCCTGGAACCGAGCTACGCCAAAATCAGCCACTTTCACAACCTAGAGAAACAAACCAAAAAATCATTTATCAGTTGGAGTAATATTTGCCAATTAACATTATTTAAATTGTATGACGACACATGGCCTCAAGCCCCCAATATAGACAATATGCACAAATACAGACAACAAATCCTTAATTTTACTAATGGTATTCTTTCCATCTTATTTTCTCTTACGAATGGTGTGAACAGCTAAATGGTACATACATGATCTTTGTCCATTAGAAGGTTGGCAGTCTTCAAGTCTCTATGGATGATACCCCTTTCATGCAAGTAGCACATTCCTCGGCATACATCAACTGCAAACTTCAATAGAGTCGTGAGGTTTAGAACATTATGCTGCTTGTGCACAAAGTCATACAGGCTTCCTCCAGACATGTATTCTGCAAGGTAATTAAGAAAAGGTTAAAAGAGTATTACAAGAGGAAAAGCTAAAACCTACACGGTTAAGAAGCAAGGTTAAAAATATTTTCAGCAGGTAACTAGCAATCCCAGAAGGCCGAAGTTATAACAGGCTAGTACGATGAACAAGCAGGGCTTTGCATTGCACATATTCGGGTCAGATTTTCTGTACGACAAATAGTTCTTTGTAGGTTAGCAGTTAGCCATCAGATGCTACCAAAAATCTCACCTGTAATATACAAAATTGTGGTGGTTTTGTGCATGCACCAATGAATCGCACAACATTTGTATGGTGAACTTCTCTGAAAAGTGTGGAAGGTGAAGGCAAATCATACACCATTAAATTATTTCAACCAATTGCAAGTATGATATACGATGTTCAACTATATCACAAAAGTCATAAGTGATCCCACAAATATTAGATACCTTAGTATATATACTTCTTGCGTAAACTCGTTCCAAACATTCTTATTCAAATGCTCAGCTCTTAGAACTTTAACAGCTACATCCTCACCAAGGTAAGTCCCATGATACCTTCAGATAAGCATAACACAATAAGAAAGCACTACTGAATACAGAAGCTAAGTCATCAGAATTGTAAACTGGACTTACAAGTCCCCACAAGAACCAGAGGCAATCATCCCTCCCATCTTCAGAAGTCGTTTGTCGATTTCCCATTCACCACCTTTAACTTGGAAGGGCAGTGTTCTTTCAGCTGCTGAGGAATGAGATGAACCAGACCATGAACCCTGCATGAGAAGGCTCAAGGCAGTTTCATTAGCTTTGGGTTTGGGCAATGGAACCCTACAAACCGAATCCTGCATAAACAAAAGTAAAACAGAACTTTGCTGCCTAATACTTAATCAATTGTAATTTGTATGTCTATGAACAGTTCAGAAATTACCTCATTTCTTAAAATGGATGCTTCCAGTGCTTTGTGCAAACCATCAGTATCCTGATAGTAAAATTGTGAGTTAGCATTACTGGAGGGGCAAGTGAAAAATATGGATACTCCTGCCATTTTACAAGGTCTTATTACCCCTACCCAGGAGTCATTGTTTCAAAATAAGTCAGAGAAGAAAACGGCTACAGTTAATGCTACTTTGCCACTCACTAACCTATTTTAACAGTGTGAAAGAGCATAGGTAAATGTAGTTAATAGGGGTACACGTGGTCATTTTCCATCAAACTTTCATTAGATGAGGCTTAGAGCCTCGATGGGCCTGCTACACAGTGGTTGACCACTAGGCTTCAGATCAGATGCATTAGATTATCAACCATGGTGTTGGTAAGAAATGTAGATTCATATATAACTAGAAAACAATCTCAGGTTCATTCAGAGGTCTTCACAAAAAAAAAAAGGAGGATGGATTCATAGATTGATGATGAATCACAATATTTTGGCAAAATTGTGCACACTCAATGCAAAACAAGACAATTGTGGTAATCTCTATTAAGTATGTTGCAATGTTTTCAGGTCATCCGATTAATCGCGATTAATCGTCCTGGTCGACCCTGAGGTTCGATCAGGAGCTCCGACTCGATCAGGTCGACCAGAAAGCTGGTCGTCCGATTAGTCGTCGATTAATCGCGATTAATCGAACGACCAGCACATGGACGACCAGCTATTTCCTCTGTTTTGGGCCTCTTTTAACTGAGCGGGCCTGAGGGCTAGTGGGCTTCAAGTTTGGCCTGTTAAGAACTTAGGGAGTTAGGGTTACACTGGATATAGGCGCAGGGAAGAGAGGCACGCTGGACGGCGGCCGCAATTTCCCCTGCTCGTGATTCTGCTCCCGCGCTCGTCCTTCCCTCCCCCGCGCGTGTCCCTCCTCCCCCGTGCGCGTCCATCCCTCCCCCGCGCGGCTTCCACCTCTCTGGTCGTCTGGTCTGTGTTGAGCAGCAGGAAGCCATCGACGCCCTCTGTCACCGCTGGTCTTCGTGATGAGCTGCTCCGATGACGGTATGTATTTACCTTCTGCATCTTCTTCCCTCCTCCCTGTTTGGTGCTTGCTATAATGTCCCTCTCTGCTTCTACAGATGTGGATGTGGAGCGACGACGTGCAACGTGGAAGTGTTGTGCTGACCTTCAAGGAGGTGCTCCAGAATCTATTGGGTCAGATGCTGCCTCATCCGCTGTAGACATTCCTACCCTAATTGAGAGGGCCATAGCAAAGCTGCCTCCAGATCTTGCTGCCAAGCTGTTGAAAAGAAGAGGAAGGCAAGATCCAGGATGGAAGTATGGGTGGTGGCCAGCTGAACACTAATACATCCTTGATACTTCATTTATTGTGTATAATATAGTGTATATATAGAGGTATCTGTTGGCGCAAAAAGTGGCGTTCTGCGCCAGGCACACAGCAAGCCGGAGAAGCTGGCTTCAATTGTGGCCCGGGTGCTCAGAAGTCCGGTGCGTGCCAGTCAGTTTGACCTGCAACTAACAAGGGAGATAAACGGTTAAATACAAAGCTGGAACGTGCCGGGTATGACCAGACAGTTCCAAGATGTACGGCCCTGAAGCCACTTACGACGACATATAGCTATGAAAGCTATCTGCCAACAGGTCTAAAGATTATTCGGCAATATGAACAGAGTTACGTGAATAACAGGTGCCGAACACGTTTGCATGAGAATCGTACTTGCATGATGTATAAGTTAAAACTTGACCAATCTCGATTGTACAACCGAGTTGGGGTCCATGGAGATTGAACATACAAGCTAAGCATGACTAAGCTAATCCAAAGCCTGCGCCTGCCGCACGACACCTAGCCTTGTCATAGATCAAACAACTTAACACGCATGAACCCTCACCACGTGGCAACCCAGATACGATCCAATTCGGCTATTACGAACAGTAGATCTACTGTATAACAGACCTTCCAATAATAACGTGAAAGAACAGAGCAGATCTATAAAGATGGAGCCGAACCGGACGGTATCTAGACTGGGCAAAAGTGTTATGATGAAATAAACGTAACAAAACACATAACACAAGGTAACTTAATGAATCTATCAGATTGCCAAATCTAACAGAGCCGATAACTATCTTTACTCATGTCTCAATCCGCCGCACGATACAAGACATAAACAAAGACCTCCCGTCATAAGCTTAAATCCGCCGCACGATACTAAGCTTAACGTACGAGACTACTTGCACCATATCTAAATCCGCCGCACGATACTAGACATGATAGCAAGGTTGCCGGAACTTACGGAGGTCGACGGATCGATGGCCCCTCTCGAAGAACACGACGACACGACTTGGACTCGAAGACGGCACGGGGCCGGGGTTGGTTGTATTGATTGTGAACAGATTTACAATAGTCTCAGGGTTTATATTTATACCCTGGTGTCCTACGAGTCCTACGAGAACACGATTACAACGATAAATTAGGAAACCATCAAAAACATGATGCCTTTTGCTCCAAGCTTCCTTTAATAACCGGCACGCGCTAAAATGAGAGTCCCGTCGAAATCCTCTTGACATGCCGTATTCGTCGCAAACCGACTTGGCTCGAGGTAGCCGACCGCAGCTCACGTTGCCGAATCCGCTCGCTGTTGACTAATCGCTTCACAGCCTTGCCGAATACATTAAGCTAGCCGACCGCGTCCGCCGTTTGCCGAATCCTTCAAGTGGCGGCGTTCGCCGAATCATCATAGTGCCGGTCCACTTGTCATAGTGCGAAAACTCGGTGTTAACACATGCCCCCTAATTTTGGGATAAATGTTTTATTCTAAAATTCATTTTTTCCTTTTCGCACTACTGTAGAGTCTCTGGAAGCATCCGACTTCCTTTGTCATTAATCATCACAGCTGCCGACTCGCCTTCCGACGCACTCGAGATCCTTTAAGAATTCCTCTCTATTCCATTTCGGCCTGAACTTCCCGAATTCCTCTGTTCAGCTTCTTCATCTAGAAAAAACCTCTCTCTCTTGCCCTGAACCGGAAAAATGTCTTCCCAAGCAAGCCATTACAGTCTCGAGCTCGGCGACACCAGCACTTCTAAGAGAAGGTTGCTTTTGCTTTGATCTTTTCGCTTTGGATGATTATGCCTCATTTGTTTCCCCTTTAGGAGGACTGGCGACGACCTCACGAGGACCTAGCTCAGAAGGTTACAGATCTCCAATCTGATCTAGGAAAGAAGAATCGGGAGATTATTCAAATCTCTCAGGAGCGCGATATCTTTCGGGAACAAGCCATCGGTAAGCATCCCTCAGCTGTGTTTTTTTCTTATCTCTTCCTCGGCTTGACCCCTTTTCCTTCAGCTCTGGAGAATAGGCTCCACTCCCTCGAAGCCGCTATGCCGACCTTGCTGCTTCAGCCAATGTGCCAGGCACGGTGGCTCTAAGGCAGGTGAATGAGATCAAGCGGGTCCTTCCTGACATTTCTAGGGCCGGCATGGGCTACGGCGCAGCACTTGCTTTCAATGCCGTCCGGATTCATTCTGGCGCCGATTATCGCCATTTTGACGTTTGTGAGCGAGGACTAGAATTTAGGATAGCACGCTCTGTTGAGGATATGAAAGAAGCCGGAACAGACTTGGCCGACTCTTTTGATTCTGATCTTCCGATTAGAAATAGAATGACATGGACGAACTGATCCTTCATTTGTAATCGACTCCTGTTATGTGGATAAGAAGTCCTTTCATCTTTTTCTTGAAATCAATCTGTGACTGATCTTTCGGAATCAGGGCGTACTCTATTCCATGTGCTTGGCCATTGGTAACATATCTGCATTTTGCATCCAATCGGTTACCGTTCTGATGACACCGTATTTAACCGTGTGAACCTGTTCGGCAATCTGGCCAGTGTTTGTCTCGTAACCTAAATCGGCAGTTTTGCCGAAGACAGGCGCTCTATTCTCCGCCGACGAACACGTACGTGAGTGCACTCAGACGGCCTACGCAGCCCATTACTGTAGAAGCCCATCTTGGGAAACGGAAAAAAACCCCAATCCGTCGGTTGATATTCGACATAAATCGTCCCTGGAGGCCTGCCTTCTCCCAATCTTGCATCCACTCCTTTAGTACTCTCGCCGCCTCGGCTTCCTTGTTCGTTCCGCCCCAGGAAACCCTAACTTTCCGAGTGCAATGGCGAGCCATGATGACCGCGGCAAACGCCCGGCGACCGAGGAAGCCGAAGGGAGCCGCGCTCGGCGCCTCCGTCGGCGCGGGTAGGACTCTTCGCTTACGTCCTTTGTGGCAGTTTCTTGAAGATTTCGCTCATGCTCGGGTTGCTGCTTGCTGACAGGGTCCCCGTTATTTCCTCCGCCGGGGGGCATGCCCGGCCTTCTTCAGCGTCGGGGAGGCCAGAGGCTCCACCATCGGATTCGCCAAGCTCCTCCGACAGTCTCTCCTACCACTCCCATCCTTGGGAGGCGAGCCCGGACCGGGATTCCGACGGCGGCCTTTACGACCACAACGACGCCTTGAACTTCATGGCGCTGCGGGACGAGTCCCGGGAAGAGCTGGCCGCCGTCTCGAAGCAGTACGGGATAGATCAGCTGGAGTGGGAGGACCAGCGCCGGCAGTTCTGCGACGCAATCACAGGTATGAACACCAATCCTAGATCGGTTTTGGTCGTTCTTGTTGATCTTTTAACCGATCCATTTCAACTCGTCGTTCATAGCACTGTCTGAAGAGCTGGAGCGCCTGAAGATGGCGGCGAACGCCGTCGCAGACCGGGTGAACGCCCAGGGCGACACCGCCGAGGCGCGCCTGGCCAATGTACACGGCCGCGTCGAGCAGGTCGCCCTGCAGGGTGCACCATGGCGTGGCGCTGGGGCTGTCGGCGCTAACGGTCCGCGAGGAGGACTTCTCGTGACGCCGGTTGGCTTCCCGGCGGAGCAGGTCCGGAGGACGTCGAGCAGATCGATGATCTTCTGGACTCCTACGAGGATCATGCTCGCGCCCTCGCCGCAGTCACCAATCCGCAGACGGTATCAACAGGATGTTCGATAACTGATCTGCACCTCACTACGAACAATGTTTTATTTTGTTATGTTTATACGCACCACCTGTTCTCCTGTCCTGCGCTTGTTGAGTGTTTGATTTTCTAGCCGATTGCACAGCATCGCGTGCACTTGGCCCTGTATTTCTGCGTTTTTTGTGCTAGAGGCGACACATGCCATGCCGGCTGTTTTTGTTCTAAGGGCGATAGACTCTATCGGCCATTTTTGTGCTAAGGGCGACACCACCTTGTATCGGCCGTCGGTGCCCGCTAGTCCTTGATTCCGTTATGCACCGACCTCCACGCTAGGATGAAACCTCTTTAGATAACGTCATTAATTGCCCTAGCAAACTCTTCTCCTTGGAGGGTTTTCAGAACATACGCATTACCCGGAGCACGTCTCAGAATCCGAAAAGGCCCTTCCCAGTTAGGGGACCATTTGCCGAATACCTTGTCTTTGGTACCGATTGGCAAGATAATTTTCCAAACCAAGTCTCCCTCTTCGAATCCTTTTCTTCACTTTCGAGTTGTAGTACTTGGCAACGCGTATCTTATTTTCTCAATATTTTCCAAGGCCTTGAGACGAATCAAATGCAAATCCTCTAGCTCATCCATCATCAAATCCTTATAATTTTCTTTAGCCAGATCGTTCTGCAATGTAACTCGTCTTGACCCCGACTGCAACTCCCATGGTAGCACTGCGTGATGCCCGTAGACCAACTCGTATGGCGACGTCTGAGTCGACCCATGACAAGCCATTCGGTACGCCCACAAAGCTTCGTTGAGTACCAAGTGCCACCTTTTAGGTTTCTCTTCGATCTTCTTTTGAATGATTCTAATCATGATTTTGTTAGAAGCCTCTGCCTGTCCATTGGCCTGTGCATAGTAAGGAGAAGAATTATAGAGTTTAATCCCCATCTCTTCGGCAAAATCACAAAACTCGAGGAAGTGAAACTGAGTGTGTGACTGAGTGGGATGGACTGAGGAATGCGAATCGGTAAATGATATGCTCCCTGACGAAAGACACCATGTTCTCTGACGTCACCTTCTTCAACGGGATGGCTTCAACCCACTTAGTGAAGTAATCCGTGGCCAACAGGACAAACTTATGTCCTTTGCTAGATGGAGGGTAAATCTGGCCGATCAAATCAATGCCCCATCCTCTGAAAGGCCAAGGCTTAATGATCGGATTCATGGCCGATGCTGGAGCCCTTTGCACATTGCCGAATCGCTGACAATCCTGACAACCTCTGTAATACTTAAAGCAATCTTCGAGCATAGTCGGCCAAAAATATCCAGTCCTCCTGATTAACCATCTCATACGGTGAGCCGACTGGTGTGCACCACATACGCCTTCGTGCACCTCATACATCAGTTTCCTGGCCCCGTCTTGGTTCAGGCATTTAAGCAAAACCCCATCTATGGATTTGTAGTACAATTGATTGTCCAAGAGTGTGAACTTAAGAGCCTTGTACCTGAGTTTTCGGGAGACTTTCCTGGACGGGTCCCTGAGGTAATCGGCAATGTTGTCTCTCCAGTCTTCAATTGCCTGATCACCACTTGGGACTGCTTGATCACCTTCTGGGGGCTGTTTGCTCTCCCTCAAGTGCAAAAATGTTTTGATTCTCCCTATACCCGGATGCTGCCTGAGCCAACTGGTTTGCTTCTTCGTTTTGCCCCCTAGGAATATGTTGCAAGGTTGCCGATCGAAACTGTCTGAGGAGCTCTTGGCAACCTTCGAGATATTCCTGCAGCGTGTCGTTCTTGCACTCGTATTTGCCGGTCAATTGCTTGATCACTAATTCCGAGTCACCGAAGATCTCCACGGCGTCTGCCTTTATGTCCACAAGCAACCGCAGCCCTCGGAGCAGTGCTTCGTACTCTGCTTGATTATTAGTTACCGGGTACTCGATCGGTATAGAGTACTTGAAGGGTGCCCCCTTGGGAGAAATCAACATTATCCCGACTCCACCACCTTTGCTGCACGAGGATCCATCAAAAAACAATGCCCAAGGGATAATGGCTACCATGTTAGCATTAGGATCACGGTGGTGAGTGACAAAATCAGCTATAATCTGGCCTTTAACAGCCTTTGCCGATTCAAAACGCAAATCAAATTCAGAAAGGGCCAAAACCCATTTACCGATCCTTCCACTTAAAATCGGCATTAATAACATGTGCTTGATTACATCAAATTCTGATACTACCACGCATTCGGCATTCAGTAGATAGTGCCGAAGTTGGTACAGGAATAGAAAACGCACAAGCACAACTTTTCCGTAGCCGAATACCGTGTTCGGGGTCCAGTAGCTTTCGGCTAAGATAGGCTACGACTCTCTTTCCTTCGAATTCTTGCATGAGGGCCGACCCTATCGTTAGGTTGTCGGCCGCCACGTACAACTTGAAAGGCTTGTCGAGTTGTGGAGGAACAATACTGGTGGTGCCTTCATGTACTCCTTGATCTCATCGAAAGCCTTTTGTTGCACGTCACCCCACACGAACTCCTGATCTTTCTTGAGCTTCAATAGTGGAGAAAATGGCAGCACGCGCTCAGACAAGTTGGATATGAACCTTCTGACAAAGTTGATTTTGCCGAGCAGTGATTGAGTTGTTCTTGAGAGGTTGGTGGCGGCACTACCTTATCAATTGCTTCCATGCTCTTCCTACCGACTTCGATCCCTTTTTTGTGGACCAGGAATCCCAGAAACTCACCAGCCGACACCCCAAATGCACACTTGGTTGGATTCATCTTTAAACCATGTTTCCTCGTGCACTCCAAGGTCTTCCTTAAATCGGCTAAGTGTCCTTCCTTGCTTCTGGATTTGACCACCACATCATCAATGTAGATCTCTACGATCTTGCCGATCAGCTCATGGAATATGTAATTCATGGCTCGCTGGTAAGTGGCACCGGCATTTTTCAAACCAAAAGTCATGACCATCCATTCAAACAAACCTATATGGCCGGGGCACCTGAAGGCGGTCTTCGCCACATCCTCTGCAGCCATGAAGATCTGATTGTAACCTGCGTTGCCGTCCATAAAGCTTATGATTTCAAAACCGGCCGAAGCATCTACTAGCAAATCGGCCACCGGCATTGGATAACCGTCCATAGGAGTGGCTTTGTTGAGGTTCCTGAAGTCGATGCAGACCCTCATCTTCCGTTTTTCTTGTACACCGGGACAATATTGGAGATCCACTCCGCATATCGACACGGCCGAATGAAGTTAGCTTCTAGTAATCTTTCCACTTCTTTTTTCACGTCGGCCAATACCTCCTCCTTGTAGATCCTGCGCGGAGGTTGTTTGTATGGGCGGTATCCAGGCTTGATCGGCAACTTATGCTCAACAATGGACCGATCCAATCCGGGCATCTCTGTGTAGTCCCAAGCGAAACAATCTTTGAACTCTTTTAGAAGATCTACTAGCTGGACTCTGAAAGCAGGGTCTAAATTAGAACTTATGAACATCGGCCTTCTTTTACTTGTGTCGCCAACATCCACTTCTTCCAGTTGGTCGGCCGATGCGAAGCCACGTCCCAGTTTGCCCTCGCTGCTGTCAGTTGGGTTGTCCATCTAAAAGAAACTTTGAGAGCCGACTGCTTGGATCGGCTGTTGATCTCTGCCGTAGATGTTGACAGGACCTTCTCCCCCACACGATCGGAGAAGCAATCTACTCCGTCAAATTCCCAGTAAGTGGGCTCAATGGTAGCAACACTCACCGAGTCATCAGCTTGGACAATCTCGATGTCATCTCCAACCACTGGATGAGTATTGGTGCATGGTCGAAGGTATGCAACAGTTGGCATGGATCCAATCCCTGCCCAAAAGCAGGCTGTATGCCCCCTTGCCGTCAATGACAAAGAAGGTCGTGATGAGCGTCTTGGATCCTATCATCAGTTCCACGTGCACGGCACCCCGAGTGTCAGAGGGATTGCCGGCAAAGTCACGGAGTAGTATCATGTCCGTTTTGAGCAGATCTTCATCGTTCATGCCCAGCTTTCTGAAGGTGGCGTAAGGCATGATGTTGATCGCTGCACCGCCATCGACAAACATCTTGGTTAGCGGCTTCCCGTTGACGTACCCTTGACATATAACGGCTTCAAATGCCGATGCTTAGCTGGCTTGTCAAATGCTGCCTTCTGAGACAACACGAGCTGTGCCGCGAGCTTTGTGCTCGGCCTCGTCGGAGTCCGAACGCGCTTCGTCCTGTGCCCCCTGGCCGATTGGAGCCATGAATTCCAGGGGAAGGAAGAAAGTCATGGCCACGCCAGCGCCTTTGCCATTGTTGTTCGGCTTTTCCTTCGGACGCCACTCTTGCTTCTTCCCATCGGCAGCTGCTTCTTCCAACTCCCTATTCCGGAGGCGTTGCACTCTCCTTTTCTGGCTTTTCCTGAGCCCTGGTGGGCACCATTGCCCCTTTTGCCACCTATATGGGCGGGGCTGTACCTCCTCGCTGTCGTCCCGGTGATGCACCCACTCCTGGTCGGCACATCTTTTGGCTTGCCGACCCGGGCTTCTCATTTTTAGGCGCCGATCGTCCATTGGGATGCGTGCTCCCAACCTTTCATGGACGGGACGGCGGTTGACCCGATCCTGCCTATACCCCTTGTACTGATCGCTGCATTCGGGGCAGTTGTTGACGGCAGGCAGTTTCAAGCCTTCGTTCCAGCAGTGGCGGAAGAACGGACAGCCCCAGTGAGCTTGCTCCCGCTCTTGGCGGCGTTCTTGCTCCCAGCGATGGGCCTGTTCTCTGTGGTAAGCCCTCTCCTCCAGACGATACCGGTGCTCTCCCGCGTGATCGTCTTCATGCTGGTATTCCTCTGTGAATTCTCGCTCTTCGCGTTGGAGACGCATCTGCTCTTTCTCCTTTTGCCGACGCCACTTGTTAAGGAGATCCCTGTGGGTAGGCCTGCGCCTGGAAGACGACTCTCCGTGCTCGTATCGGCTATTCGCGGCTTGGGCGTGCTGTCGGAGCTCATCGCCAGTGATTTGCCGATCGGGATCCACTGCGCCAGACTCGCGCGCCTTGTCGGAGGTGAGGACCTTGACCTTGCCCTTGCCTCTGGGATCTTCCGGGGCTACCATGTTCACTGAGACGAACACGGAGTTCTGGGCGAAGGGGTTGGCATCGATCTTCTTGCCATTGAATTTGATGATGTGCCCATCCTGGATGGCCTTCTGGATCCTGGTCCTGAACACACGGCAGTCATTAATAGAATGGGTGTTAGTGTTATGAAAGCCGCAGTATTTCTTGTCCTTGACCCCTCCAGGACGCAGCATCGGGTGATCCGGGGGTAGCCTGACTCTCCCTTCGGCAATCAGAAACTCGAAGAGTTTGTCGGCCTTGGTGACGTCGAAGTCGTATGCCCCTTTCTGCTGGCGCAGCCACTGCTTGTTGGCCTGGGTCGGTTCTTTGTCCCAGTTGAACTCTGCAGCGGCCACCTCATCTTCGGCATCGGAATAGTCATCGGCTTCGTCCAGGAAAGCTTGATACATCTGGGCCGCGACATTGTCCCTCTGGAAGCGCCCTTCCCTCCGGAAGCCTTGCGCCTGGATAGTCATTTCATTCAGCCGGCGAGAGAGATGACCCAGGTCCTCGAACTCCTGGCCGAAGAGCTTGTCTCTGATGCTTGGGAGCATGCCCGCCACGGCCAATGGTGGAAGCTGGTCGTCCGGCAGGTACATGCCGAAGCACTGGCTTTTGACTTCCCTAAACCTGCGCAGGTAGTCCTGCGGTGTCTCATTCGGCCTCTGGCGCACATACATGATGTCCACCAACTTCTTCTCCTTGGTGCCCGTGTAGAAGTGCGTATGGAACTTCTGTTCCAAGTCTGCCCAAGAGAGAATAGAGCCCGGTGGCAAAGACGTGAACCAAGCGAACGCCGGCCCAGTGAGCGAAGACGGAGAAGTACCGAACCCTGAAGGCATCCTCGGTATTGGCCTCTCCAAGCTGGAGCAGATAGCGACTGATGTGCTCCACCGTGCTAGTGTCGTCTAAGCTGGAGAACTTGGACAGGTCTGTCGGCACTTTGACTCTGGGAGGTAGAGCCACACGGTGGAACCACTCGGGGAACGGAGATCTGTAAGCATAAGTGCCCTTAGGCTTCAGGCCGAAAGTGCGCTGCATCATATCTGCCATCCTCTCTAGCATGACATCGACATTAGAGTCGGCGGTTTTCTCGGCCGTCGGCTTCCCGTATCCTGGATGTGGGGCACCCTCTATGTTGTGAGGCTCAAGCATCTCATGGTACCCGTTTCCATAGTAGTCCTTTATGAGCCTGTAGGTTTGCGGGGAGATCTTGCGTGTTGACTCTGGCGGCTGACCCTTAGCGCCGAACGTGAGCTGACCATGGTCGGCAACTGGCCTTCTGGCGTGTGCTTCTCTTGAATGGTCATTCCGCTCGATTGAGCCTTAGGCGGGGTCTCCTCACCAGCAGTTCCTGCCCCCTTGAGGTGATTCGGCAGATTGAAAAGATGTGGTCCCGCTATAGGGCCAAACTCGGCCTCCATAAGTTCATCGGCCTTGGGGCCGAATTGGGCGATCATGATGGTGCGGAAGGTGTTGAGAAACGCCCCATGCATGCGACCGATGGCACCAGAGACAGCTTCGTTGATCATATGAGACATTTTCAACACTGCCTCCGCTTCCCCGGGATCATTCGGGTTGGGCTGGACGGGTTTCGGCAGATCGTGCAGACGGCGAACCTTTCCGCTCTTGTTCTTGGAAAAGGCTTCTAGGCACTTGGCCTGGAATTCGGCACAAGCATCCTCCACCTGCTCTCTGTACTCGTCGGGTAGTAGTTCGGTGAGCTGCACCTGCACGAGCCCCGCCTTGTTGCTGGCCTCGGCTTCAGTGACTTCGACCATTGCTGCAGGAAAAAGGTGTGTCCCCCGGGCGTGCCAAAAAGTGTGTTGGCGCAAAAAGTGGCGTTCTGCGCCAGGCACACAGCAAGCCGGAGAAGCTGGCTTCAATCGTGGCCCGGGTGCTCAGAAGTCCGGTGCGTGCCAGTCAGTTTGACCTGCAACTAACAAGGGAGATAAACTGTTAAATACAAAGCTGGAACGTGCCGGGTATGACCAGACAGTTCCAAGATGTACGGCCCTGAAGCCACTTACGACGACATATAGCTATGAAAGCTATCTGCCAACAGGTCTAAAGATTATTCGGCAATATGAACAGAGTTACGTGAATAACAGGTTGCCGAACACGTTTGCATGAGAATCGTACTTGCATGATGTATAAGTTAAAACTTAACCAATCTCGATTGTACAACCGAGTTGGGGTCCATGGAGATTGAACATACAAGCTAAGCATGACTAAGCTAATCCAAAGCCTGCGCCTGCCGCACGACACCTAGCCTTGTCATAGATCAAACACACTTAACATGCATGAACCCTCACCACGTGGCAACCCAGATACGATCCAATTCGGCTATTACGAACAGTAGATCTACTGCATAACAGACCTTCCAATAATAAGCGTGAAAGAACAGAGCAGATCTATAAAGATGGAGCCGAACCGGACGGTATCTAGACTGGGCAAAAGTGTTATGATGAAATAAACGTAACAAAACACATAACACAAGGTAACTTAATGAATCTATCAGATTGCCAAATCTAACAGAGCCGATAACTATCTTTACTCATGTCTCAATCCGCCGCACGATACAAGACATAAACAAAGACCTCCCGTCATAAGCTTAAATCCGCCGCACGATACTAAGCTTAACGTACGAGACTACTTGCACCATATCTAAATCCGCCGCACGATACTAGACATGATAGCAAGGTTGCCGGAACTTACGGAGGTCGACGGATCGATGGCCCCTCTCGAAGAACACGACGACACGACTTGGACTCGAAGACGGCACGGGGCCGGGGTTGGTTGTATTGATTGTGAACAGATTTACAATAGTCTCAGGGTTTATATTTATACCCTGGTGTCCTACGAGTCCTACGGAGAACACGATTACAACGATAAATTAGGAAACTATCAAAAACATGATGCCTTTTGCTCCAAGCTTCCTTTAATAACCGGCATGCGCTAAAATGACGAGTCCCGTCGCTGAATCTCTTGACATGCCGTATTCGTCGCAAACCGACTTGGCTCGAGGTAACCGACGTAGCAGCATACGTTGCCGAATCCGCTCGCTGTTGACTAATCGCCTTCACAGCCTTGCCGAATACATTGAGCTAGCCGACCGCATCCGCCGTCTGCCGAATCCTTCAAGTGGCGGCGTTCGCCGAATTATCATAGTGCCGGTCCACTTGTCATAGTGCGAAAAACTCGGTGTTAACAATGCCCCATAATTTTGGGATAAATTGTTTTATTCTAAATTCATGTTTCCTGTTTCGCACGAATACTGTAGAAGTCTCTGGAAGCCCGACTTTCCTTTGTAATTAATCATCAAGATGACGACTCAGCCTTCCGGACGCTACTCGAGATCCTTTAAGATTCCTCTCTATTCAATCGGCCTGAACTTCCCGAATTACTCTGTTCAGTTCTTCATCTAGAAAAAACCTCTCTCTCTTGCCCTGAACCGAAAAAAAATGTCTCCAAGCAAGCCCATTACAGTCTCGAGCTCGGCGGACACAGCACTTCTAAGAGGAAGGTTGCTCTGCTTTGATCTTTCGCTTTGGAGAATTATGCCTCATTTGGTTTAACTTTAGGGAGGACTAGCGACGACACCTCACTGAGGACCTGCTCAGAAGGTTACAGATCTCCAATCTGATCTGGAAAGAAGAATCGGGGAGATTATTCCAAATCTCTCAGGAGCGCGATTATCTTTCGGAACAAGCACAGTAAGATCCTCAGCTGTCCTTTCTTATCTCTTCCTTCGGCTTGACCCCTTTTCCTTCAGATCTGGAGAATAGGCTCCACTCCCTCGAAGCCGCTATTGCCGACCTTGCTGCTTCAGCCAAATGTGCCAGGCACGGTGGCTCTAAGGCAGGTGAATGAGATCAAGCGGGTTCTCTGACATTTCTAGGGCCGGCATGGGCTACGGCGCAGCACTTGCTTTAAATGTCGTCCGGATTCATTCTGGCGCCGATTATCGCCATTTTGACGTTTGTGAGCGAGGACTAGATTTAGGATAGCACGCTCTGTGAGGATATGAAAGAAGCCGGAACAGACTTGGCCGACTCTTTTGATTCTGATCTTCCGATTAGAAATAGAATGACATGGACGAACTGATCCTTCATTTGTAATCGACTCCTGTTATGTGGATAGAAGTCCTTTCATCTTTTTCTTGAAATCAATCTGTGACTGATCTTTCGGAATCAGGGCGTACTCTATTCCATGTGCTTGGCCATTTGTAACATATCTGCATTTTGCATCCAATCGGTTACCGCTCTGATGACACCGTATTTAACCGTGTGAACCTGTTCGGCAATCTGGCCAGTGTTGGTCTCGTACACCTAAATCGGCAGTTTTGCCGAAGACAGGCGCTCTATTCTCCGCCGAACACGTACGTGAGTGCACTCAGACGCCTACGCAGCCATTACTGTAGAAGCCCATCTTGGGAAACGGAAAAAAATCCGTCTCGTTGATATTCGACATAATCGTCCTCTACCTCCTTCTCCCAATCTTGCATCCACTCCTTTAGTACTCTCGCCGCCTCGGCTTCCTTGTTCGTTCCGCCCCAGGAAACCCTAACTTTCCGAGTGCAATGGCGAGCCATGATGACCGCGGCAAACGCCCGGCGACCGAGGAAGCCGAAGGGAGCCGCGCTCGGCGCCTCCGTCGGCGCGGGTAGGACTCTTCGCTTACGTCCTTTGTGGCAGTTTCTTGAAGATTTCGCTCATGCTCGGTTGCTGCTTGCTGACAGGGTCCCCGTTATTTCCTCCGCCGGCGGGCATGCCCGGCCTTCTTCAGCGTCGGGGAGGCCAGAGGCTCCACCATCGGATTCGCCAAGCTCCTCCGACAGTCTCTCCTACCACTCCCATCCTTGGGAGGCGAGCCCGGACCGGGATTCCGACGGCGGCCTTTACGACCACAACGACGCCTTGAACTTCATGGCGCTGCGGGACGAGTCCCGGGAAGAGCTGGCCGCCGTCTCGAAGCAGTACGGGATAGATCAGCTGGAGTGGGAGGACCAGCGCCGGCAGTTCTGCGACGCAATCACAGGTATGAACACCCAATCCTAGATCGGTTTTTGGTCGTTCTTGTTGATCTTTTAACCGATCCATTTCAACTCGTCGTTCATAGCACTGTCTGAGGAGCTGGAGCGTCTGAAGATGGCGGCGAACGCCGTCGCAGACCGGGTGAACGCCCAGGGCGACACCGCCGAGGCGCGTCTGGCCAATGTACACGGCCGCGTCGAGCAGGTCGCCCTGCAAGGTGTGCACCATGGCGTGGCGCTGGGGCTGTCGGCGCTAACGGTCCGCGCAGAGGACTTCTCTGTGACGCCGGTTGGCTTCCCCGGCGGAGCAGGTCCGGAGGACGTCGAGCAGATCGATGATCTTCTGGACTCCTACGAGGATCATGCTCGCGCCCTCGCCGCAGTCACCAATCCGCAAGGTGCGTATCAACGGATGTTCGATAACTGATCTGCACCTCACTACGAACAATGTTTTATTTTGTTATGTTTATACGCACCACCTGTTCTCTTGTCCTGCGCTTGTCGAGTGTTTGATTTATCCAGCCGATTGCACAGCATCGCGTGCACTTGGCCCTGTATTTCTGCGTTTTTTGTGCTAGAGGCGACACATGCCATGCCGGCTGTTTTTGTTCTAAGGGCGATAGACTCTATCGGCCATTTTTGTGCTAAGGGCGACACCACTTTGTATCGGCCAGTCGGTGCCCGCTAGTCCTTGATTCCGTTATGCACCGACCTCCACGCTAGGATGAAACCTCTTTAGATAACGTCCATTAATTGCCCTAGCAAACTCTTCTCCTTGGAGGGTTTTCAGAACATACGCATTACCCGGAGCACGTCTCAGAATCCGAAAAGGCCCTTCCCAGTTAGGGGACCATTTGCCGAATACACCATCTTTGGTACCGATTGGCAAGATAATTTTCCAAACCAAGTCTCCCTCTTCGAATCCTTTTTCTTTCACTTTCGAGTTGTAGTACTTGGCAACGCGTATCTTATTCTTCTCAATATTTTCCAAGGCCTTGAGACGAATCAAATGCAAATCCTCTAGCTCATCCATCATCAAATCCTTATAATTTCCTTTAGCCAGATCGTTCTGCAATGTAACTCGTCTTGACCCCGACTGCAATTCCCATGGTAGCACTGCGTGATGCCCGTAGACCAACTCGTATGGCGACGTCTGAGTCGACCCATGACAAGCCATTCGGTACGCCCACAAAGCTTCGTTGAGTACTAAGTGCCACCTTTTAGGCTTCTCTTCGATCTTCTTTTGAATGATTCTAATCATGATTTTGTTAGAAGCCTCTGCCTGTCCATTGGCCTGTGCATAGTAAGGAGAAGAATTATAGAGTTTAATCCCCATCTCTTCGGCAAAATCACAAAACTCCGAGGAAGTGAACTGAGTTCCCTGATCGGTGGTGATGGACTGAGGAATGCCGAATCGGTAAATGATATGCTCCCTGACGAAAGACACCATGTTCTCTGACGTCACCTTCTTCAACGGGATGGCTTCAACCCACTTAGTGAAGTAATCCGTGGCCAACAGGACAAACTTATGTCCTTTGCTAGATGGAGGGTAAATCTGGCCGATCAAATCAATGCCCCATCCTCTGAAAGGCCAAGGCTTAATGATCGGATTCATGGCCGATGCTGGAGCCCTTTGCACATTGCCGAATCGCTGACAATCCTGACAACCTCTGTAATACTTAAAGCAATCTTCGAGCATAGTCGGCCAAAAATATCCAGTCCTCCTGATTAACCATCTCATACGGTGAGCCGACTGGTGTGCACCACATACGCCTTCGTGCACCTCATACATCAGTTTCCTGGCTCCGTCTTGGTTCAGGCATTTAAGCAAAACCCCATCTATGGATTTGTAGTACAATTGATTGTCCAAGAGTGTGAACTTAAGAGCCTTGTACCTGAGTTTTCGGGAGACTTTCCTGGACGGGTCCCTGAGGTAATCGGCAATGTTATCTCTCCAGTCTTCAATTGCCTGATCACCACTTGGGACTGCTTGATCACCTTCTGGGGCTGTTTGCTCTCCCTCAAGTGCAAAAATGTTTTGATTCTCCCTATACCCGGATGCTGCCTGAGCCAACTGGTTTGCTTCTTCATTTTGCCCCCTAGGAATATGTTGCAAGGTTGCCGATCGAAACTGTCTGAGGAGCTCTTGGCAATCTTCGAGATATTCCTGCAGCGTGTCGTTCTTGCACTCGTATTTGCCGGTTAATTGCTTGATCACTAACTCCGAGTCACCGAAGATCTCCACGGCGTCTGCCTTGATGTCCACAAGCAATCGCAGCCCTCGGAGCAGTGCTTCGTACTCTGCTTGATTATTAGTTACCGGGTACTCGATCGGTATAGAGTACTTGAAGGGTGCCCCCTTGGGAGAAATCAACATTATCCCGACTCCACCACCTTTGCTGCACGAGGATCCATCAAAAAACAATGCCCAGGGGACAATGGCTACCATGTTAGCATTAGGATCACGGTGGTGAGTGACAAAATCAGCTATAATCTGGCCTTTAACAGCCTTTGCCGATTCAAAACGCAAATCAAATTCAGAAAGGGCCAAAACCCATTTACCGATCCTTCCACTTAAAATCGGCATTAATAACATGTGCTTGATTACATCAAATTCTGATACTACCACGCATTCGGCATTCAGTAGATAGTGCCGAAGTTTGGTACAGGAATAGAAAACGCACAAGCACAACTTTTCCGTAGCCGAATACCGTGTTTCGGGGTCCAGTAGCTTTCGGCTAAGATAGGCTACGACTCTCTCTTTCCCTTCGAATTCTTGCATGAGGGCCGACCCTATCGTTAGGTTGTCGGCCGCCACGTACAACTTGAAAGGCTTGTCGAGTTGTGGAGGAACCAAAACTGGTGGCGCCTTCATGTACTCCTTGATCTCATCGAAAGCCTTTTGTTGCACGTCACCCCACACGAACTCCTGATCTTTCTTGAGCTTCAATAGTGGAGAAAATGGCAGCACGCGCTCAGACAAGTTGGATATGAACCTTCTGACAAAGTTGATTTTGCCGAGCAGTGATTGAAGTTCTTTGAGATTGGTCGGTGGCACTACCTTATCAATTGCTTCCATGCTCTTCCTACCGACTTCGATCCTTTTTTGTGGACCAGGAATCCCAGAAACTCACCAGCCGACACCCCAAATGCACACTTGGTTGGATTCATCTTTAAACCATGTTTCCTCGTGCACTCCAAGGTCTTCCTTAAATCGGCTAAGTGTCCTTCTTTGCTTCTGGATTTGACCACCACATCATCAATGTAGATCTCTACGATCTTGCCGATCAGCTCATGGAATATGTAATTCATGGCTCGCTGGTAAGTGGCACCGGCATTTTTCAAACCAAAAGTCATGACCATCCATTCAAACAAACCTATGTGGCCGGGGCACCTGAAGGACGGTCTTCGCCACATCCTCTGCAGCCATGAAGATCTGATTGTAACCTGCGTTGCCGTCCATAAAGCTTATGATTTCAAAACCGGCCGAAGCATCTACCAGCAAATCGGCCACCGGCATTGGATAACCGTCCATAGGAGTGGCTTTGTTGAGGTTCCTGAAGTCAATGCAGACCCTCATCTTCCCGTTTTTCTTGTACACCGGGACAATATTGGAGATCCACTCCGCATATTGACATGGCCGAATGAAGTTAGCTTCTAGTAATCTTTCCACTTCTTTTTTCACGTCGGCCAATACCTCCTCCTTGTAGATCCTGCGCGGAGGTTGTTTGTATGGACGGTATCCAGGCTTGATCGGCAACTTATGCTCAACAATGGACCGATCCAACCCGGGCATCTCTGTGTAGTCCCAAGCGAAACAATCTTTGAACTCTTTTAGAAGATCTACCAGCTGGACTCTGAAAGCAGGGTCTAAATTAGAACTTATGAACATCGGCCTTCTTTTACTTGTGTCGCCAACATCCACCTCTTCCAGTTGGTCGGCCGATGCGAAGCCACGTCCCAGTTTGCCCTCGCTGCTGTCAGTTGGGTTGTCCATCTAAAAGAAACTTTGAGAGCCGACTGCTTGGATCGGCTGTTGATCTCTGCCGTAGATGTTGACAGGACCTTCTCCCCACACACGATCGGAGAAGCAATCTACTCCGTCAAATTCCCAGTAAGTGGGCTCAATGGTAGCAACACTCACCGAGTCATCAGCTTGGACAATCTCGATGTCATCTCCAACCCACTAGATGAGTATTTGGTGCATGGTCGAAGGTATGCAACAGTTGGCATGGATCCAATCCCTGCCCAAAAGCAGGCTGTATGCCCCCTTGCCGTCAATGACAAAGAAGGTCGTGATGAGCGTCTTGGATCCTATCATCAGTTCCACGTGCACGGCACCCCGAGTATCAGAGGGATTGCCGGCAAAGTCACGGAGTATCATGTCCGTTTTGAGCAGATCTTCATCGTTCATGCCCAGCTTTCTGAAGGTGGCGTAAGGCATGATGTTGATTGCTGCACCGCCATCGACAAACATCTTGGTTAGCGGCTTCCCGTTGACGTACCCCTTGATATACAACGGCTTTAAATGCCGATGCTTGGCTGGTTTGTCAAATGCTGCCTTCTGAGACAACACGAGCTGTGCCGCGAGCTCATTGTGCTCGGCCTCGTCGGAGTCCGACCGCGCTTCGTCCTGTGCCCCTTGGCCGATTGGAGCCATGAATTCCAGGGGAAGGAAGAAAGTCATGGCCACGCCAGCACCTTTGCCATTGTTGTTCGGCTTTTCCTTCGGACGCCACTCTTGCTTCTTCCCATCGGCAGCTGCTTCTTCCAACTCCCTATTCCGGAGGCGTTGCACTCTCCTTTTCTGGCTTTTCCTGAGCCCTGGTGGGCACCATTGCCCCTTTTGCCACCTATACGGGCGGGGCTGCACCTCCTCGTTGTCGTCCCGGTGATGCACCCACTCCTGGTCGGCACATCTTTTGGCTTGCCGACCCGGGCTTCTCTTTTTTAGGCGCCGATCGTCCATTGGGATGCGTGCTCCCAACCTTTCATGGACGGGACGGCGGTTGACCCGATCCTGCCTATACCCCTTGTACTGATCGCTGCATTCGGGGCAGTTGTTGACGGCAGGCAGTTTCAAGCCTTCGTTCCAGCAGTGGCGGAAGAACGGACAGCCCCAGTGAGCTTGCTCCCGCTCTTGGCGGCGTCCTTGCTCCCAGCGATGGGCCTGTTCTCTGTGGTAAGCCCTCTCCTCCAGATGATACCGGTGCTCTCCCGCGTGACCGTCTTCATGCTGGTATTCCTCCGTGAATTCTCGCTCTTCGCGTTGGAGACGCATCTGCTCTTTCTCCTTTTGCCGACGCCACTTGTTAAGGAGATCCCTGTGGGTAGGCCTGCGCCTGGAAGACGACTCTCCATGCTCGTATCGGCTATTCGTGGCTTGGGCGTGCTGTCGGAGCTCATCGCCAGTGATTTGCCGATCGGGATCCACTGCGCCAGACTCGCGCGCCTTGTCGGAGGTGAGGACCTTGACCTTGCCCTTGCCTCTGGGATCTTCCGGGGCTACCATGTTCACTGAGACGAACACGGAGTTCTGGGCGAAGGGGTTGGCATCGATCTTCATCTTGCCATTGAATTTGATGTGCCCATCCTGGATGGCCTTCTGGATCCTCGTCCTGAATACACGGCAGTCATTAATAGAATGGGTGTTAGTGTTATGAAAGCCGCAGTACTTCTTGTCCTTAACCCCTCCAGGACGCAGCATCGGGTGATCCGGGGGTAGCCTAACTCTCCCTTCGGCAATCAGAAACTCGAAGAGTTTGTCGGCCTTGGTGACATCGAAGTCGTATGCCCCTTTCTGCTGGCGCAGCCACTGCTTGTTGGCCTGGGTCGGTTCTGTCCCAGTTGAACTCTGCAGCGGCCACCTCATCTTCGGCATCGGAATAGTCATCGGCTTCGTCCAGGAAAGCTTGATACATCTGGGTCGCGACGTTGTCCCTCTGGAAGCGTCCTTCCCTCCGGAAGCCTTGCGCCTGGATAGTCATTTCATTCAGCCGGCGAGAGAGATGACCCAGGTCCTCGAACTCCTGGCCGAAAAGCTTGTCTCTGATGCTTGGGAGCATGCCCGCCACGGCCAATGGTGGAAGCTGGTCGTCCGGCAGGTACATGCCGAAGCACTGGCTTTTGACTTCCCTAAACCTGCGCAGGTAGTCCTGCGGTGTCTCATTCGGCCTCTGGCGCACATACATGATGTCCACCAACTTCTTCTCCTTGGTGCCCGTGTAGAAGTGCGTATGGAACTTCTGTTCCAAGCCTGCCCAAGAGAGAATAGAGCCCGGTGGCAAAGACGTGAACCAAGCGAACGCCGGCCCAGTGAGCGAAGACGGGAAGTACCGAACCCTGAAGGCATCCTCGGTATTGGCCTCTCCAAGCTGGAGCAGATAGCGACTGATGTGCTCCACCGTGCTAGTGTCGTCTAAGCTGGAGAACTTGGACAGGTCTGTCGGCACTTTGACTCTGGGAGGTAGAGCCACACGGTGGAACCACTCGGGGAACGGAGATCTGTAAGCATAAGTGCCCTTAGGCTTCAGGCCGAAAGTGCGCTGCATCATATCTGCCATCCTCTCTAACATGACATCGACATTAGAGTCGGCGGTTTTCTCGGCCGTCGGCTTCCCGTATCCTGGATGTGGGGCACCCTCTATGTTGTGAGGCTCAAGCATCTCATGGTACCCGTTTCCATAGTAGTCCTTTATGAGTCTGTAGGTTTGCGGGGAGATCTTGCGTGTCGACTCTGGCGGCTGACCCTTAGCGCCGAACGTGAGCTGACCCATGGTCGGCAACTGGCCTTCTGGCGTGTGCTTCTCTTGAATGGTCATTCCGCTCGATTGAGCCTTAGGCGGGGTCTCCTCACCAGCAGTTCGTGCCCCCTTGAGGTGATTCGGCAGATTGAAAAGATGTGGTCCCGCTATAGGGCCAAACTCGGCCTCCATAAGTTCATCGGCCTTGGGGCCGAATTGGGCGATCATGATGGTGCGGAAGGTGTTGAGAAACGCTCCATGCATGCGACCGATGGCACCAGAGACAGCTTCGTTGATCATATGAGACATTTTCAACACTGCCTCCGCTTCCCCGGGATCATTCGGGTTGGGCTGGACGGGTTTCGGCAGATCGTGTAGACGGCGGACCTTTCCGCTCTTGTTCTTGGAAAAGGCTTCTAGGCACTTGGCCTGGAATTCGGCACAAGCATCCTCCACCTGCTCTCTGTACTCGTCGGGTAGTTCGGTGAGCTGCACCTGCACGAGCCCCGCCTTGTTGCTGGCCTCAGCTTCAGTGACTTCGACCATTGCTGCAGGAAAAAGGTGTGTCCCCCTGGGCGTGCCAAAAAGTGTGTTGGCGCAAAAAGTGGCGTTCTGCGCCAGGCACACAGCAAGCCGGAGAAGCTGGCTTCAATTGTGGCCCGGGTGCTCAGAAGTCCGGTGCGTGCCAGTCAGTTTGACCTGCAACTAACAAGGGAGATAAACGGTTAAATACAAAGCTGGAACGTGCCGGGTATGACCAGACAGTTCCAAGATGTACGGCCCTGAAGCCACTTACGACGACATATAGCTATGAAAGCTATCTGCCAACAGGTCTAAAGATTATTCGGCAATATGAACAGAGTTACGTGAATAACAGGCTGCCGAACACGTTTGCATGAGAATCGTACTTGCATGATGTATAAGTTAAAACTTGACCAATCTCGATTGTACAACCGAGTTGGGGTCCATGGAGATTGAACATACAAGCTAAGCATGACTAAGCTAATCCAAAGCCTGCGCCTGCCGCACGACACCTAGCCTTGTCATAGATCAAACACACTTAACACGCATGAACCCTCACCACGTGGCAACCCAGATACGATCCAATTCGGCTATTACGAACAGTAGATCTACTGTATAACAGACCTTCCAATAATAAGCGTGAAAGAACAGAGCAGATCTATAAAGATGGAGCCGAACCGGACGGTATCTAGACTGGGCAAAAGTGTTATGATGAAATAAACGTAACAAAACACATAACACAAGGTAACTTAATGAATCTATCAGATTGCCAAATCTAACAGAGCCGATAACTATCTTTACTCATGTCTCAATCCGCCGCACGATACAAGACATAAACAAAGACCTCCCGTCATAAGCTTAAATCCGCCGCACGATACTAAGCTTAACGTACGAGACTACTTGCACCATATCTAAATCCGCCGCACGATACTAGACATGATAGCAAGGTTGCCGGAACTTACGGAGGTCGACGGATCGATGGCCCCTCTCGAAGAACACGACGACACGACTTGGACTCGAAGACGGCACGGGGCCGGGGTTGGTTGTATTGATTGTGAACAGATTTACAATAGTCTCAGGGTTTATATTTATACCCTGGTGTCCTACGAGTCCTACGAGAACACGATTACAACGATAAATTAGGAAACCATCAAAAACATGATGCCTTTTGCTCCAAGCTTCCTTTAATAACCGGCACGCGCTAAAATGAGAGTCCCGTCGCTGAATCCTCTTGACATGCCGTATTCGTCGCAAACCGACTTGGCTCGAGGTAGCCGACCGCAGCATCACGTTGCCGAATCCGCTCGCTGTTGACTAATCGCCTTCACAGCCTTGCCGAATACATTAAGCTAGCCGACCGCGTCCGCCGTTTGCCGAATCCTTCAAGTGGCGGCGTTCGCCGAATCATCATAGTGCTGGTCCACTTGTCATAGTGCGAAAACTCGGTGTTAACAGTATCTATATAGGTGTATGTCCTGATATATATGGACGACCAGATGGACGACCAGGGTCGACCAGGGACGATTAATCGGCTTGGACGACGACTAATCGCGATTAGTCGTCTGGTCGGTCCCAGGTCGACCAGGTTCGACCAGCCGACCTGAAAACATTGGTATGTTGGATGATCCCTTGACTCAATCCTAGTTCTGTTTATCTACAGATTATAAATGATGTGGGGACCATAAGATACCGAGTAAGATGGTTAAGTGCCTCACGAAGAAATTGCGGACGTGTAAATGGTTATTTTATGAGGCTTGTTGCTTCAAATAGGTTGTCGTGTAACTGCACATGCTAGATAATTTACTAGCACCAGAATAAACTATACCAATTTAACATGCATCGATGAACATTGTTAAGGGTGCCCTCACTCAAGATGAATTTAGACAAACCCTTTAATTCTCAAGCAAGTTGGGGAAGGTTAAGTCTAGGAACAACCACAATGCATTGATCTCAACAATTCAACTAACGCCATGATAAAGGTCTAACATATTACCTCAATGGGCCAGCCATCAACTACGAAAACATCAAGAGAATAGCCATCATGGGTAGAGAAAACGTGTGCTTCTCTGATGTTCAATCCAATGTCAGATAGCAATGCAGACAGCTGGCAAGAAATGTTTAGTTAGATCTGTATTGTGAATAAAAGGTCCAATTATGTACAACATAGTGTGTACAATCTAATACATGGTTGAATGCAGAAAATATCCTTTAGCAAGATAGAAATTAACCAGGAGTGCTCAAATTAGACTTCAGGATATCAATTATATATATTAAAAAAAAAACTCAAGCATGACAACATTGGTGGTAAAGCTTTTTATATGGATTAGAAAAATGATATAACATCTTGATATCTTAAATATGTATAAAACCTTGAGGATATTTTTTTTTCTCGAACAACACAGGAGAGTTGTGTTGTCATTTCATTAACATAGAAAGAATAGGATTACAAAGGGCTGGGGAAAGAAACCCAGACGTACAAAAGCACACAAACACTCAAAAAGACCCAAGAACCCAGCACCTAAGATTCTGGAGATAGAGAAACTTGAGGATAATTTAAAAGGTACACAAAATTGCTGACCTGACTAAGGAGCTTTGGTTTGTCGATTGTGGAGAAAACAACCTCATGAATGTGAGTATATGGTGTGTCCTGTCTGTGAAATATACAGTAAATATTAATACACTGAAAAATAAGTTTCGTGTGAAACATTTGTCTTGGACATGCATAGTTATTCATACAAATGCACAAGTTTTTTTTGGGGGGTACAGTTCAGGCATACAGGAGGGAAGTGTATCTATTCTGCATCTGCTTGTTTATCTGATGCACAGACTACAGAAGTGAATGTGTGCTTTTGTACAGAGGTCAACAAGCTTGATCTGTGTTGTACAAAGGGTCACAGCCTTCACAATATTTAGAAGGGAGGTAAAGGAAATGGGCAACTATGTTGTACAAAGGCTGACCATTGCTCAACAGGCCAAGTTAAATGTTGCACAGGGTTTTTGAGTTGCTCCTTTTCAAACAGATCCTCTAATTAACTAAAAGCTCCTTTTCGATGCACAGACAAAAACAATACTAAAAGGACTTTGATCCTCCATGAATTCAGGAACATCGACTTGGCTGCAATGCCTGGACTCTTAGAATGAGAAAGGAAATTTTATTTGTCCTCGTTACACTTACTACTTTTTTGTGTTCATTCTATAGCACGTCTGCTGGTTTCTTTTTCACATGCATATATATCCCCCCAACCCACCCTGGTTCGAAATTATTGTTAAATTTGGCTTTGTCCTGAATCAAATTTCTGCAAGTTTGACAAACTTTTTAAAAATTATACATCTATGAGTTCAAATAAATGCACTATCAAAACATATTTGATGGAGAATCTAATTTGATGTTGTAAATGTTTATGCATTTTCTAAAAAACTTGGTCATTAGAGAAGTTTAACTTAGGACAAAACCAAAGTGAACTATAATTTGGAACAGAGAGACTAATAATTGCATCAAAAGTATCCTAGGACATAAAGATATTCTAAGATATATAACCACTCAACCAGCGTGTGGAAGAATCATAACTTTAGTGAAGAGTGAAGGCAATGCAAGACAAGGTTTTTAGTACAGACTACAAAAGGCAATGAGACACATGTTACTATGCTACTAGCAATATAGCATTCAATTTGGGGATCCTCAAAATCTTTCGAAGTAACACATATCATAGCCATCTACCTTACAGAGAGATCGTCACCATCATCATCCACTTCTTCAGATGCATCAGAGTCATATGCTGGATCCATATCTTCAATCTTTGATCAAAGTTTAGAGTCAATTTGACAACTCTAGTTTCTATTGTGATACTAAAGATAAGCAAGCATTAATGCACGGGAAACATTTAGCCTTTATAAGAGATGAAAGAAAAGGTAAAATCACAATCTGATAGACCTCTTTTCCTAATCCCTAAAATACTAGACCAACCAAACATTAAAGCATTATATGAATTGCCTGTAAAGAATAAAGATCGTTTATTATCTAAACAAAAAAGTATAAATGACATTAACAGAAAAGTAGCAAGCTGTTGGGCTCAAGCTCAAGGTAGGTTTCAGGCCCTGCATTGTACTTGTACAAATGATGTATCAGTCAAAGCCAGTCACTCTCTCCCTTGTTCACATTTTGCAAGATGTTATCAAGTGTACTGTAAATACATATTAGCAGTCAAGCACCAACAAAACAAGAAACAACCTCAATTACCTCTTAACTATCTTTCAGTTGAATTCCCATCCATAAAAGATAACCTAACAGAAATTTGGCAAGTGGAATTCTTTCTTCCTATGGTAACTACTGCTTCTCAATCCAACTTATCCATCATACTTAACAAATATACAACTATCAAAAACCAGTTGTGACACATGAGCTGAGTTATAGTTACAAACTTACAACCAAGCATTTATTCAAACAGCACTAAACGGCTGCTGCAGAGGGCACTGTGCTCGTTCACATTGAGGAATATGGCAACTGATTACTGGCACTAACATTTTTTTTCAGATATCATACAGCAATCAGGTGACTTGAAGCCTACCCTCACTTTTTTTTTGCCATTGGATCTAAAATGGGTGTCTAAGATCAAACCTCTCTCCCTTATCTTCTTATCCCAGCTCGCTTCTATTCACATGCACTACCACAAGCCAGATGGCTGCATGTGAAGTCCACCGCCCCCTCCCTCCCTCCCCACCACAGCCTGATGCTAAACTCCAGGTACTCCACCCTCAGCGCCTTCTCCAGCAAATCTGGTCAAGCTCGTCCACCAAACAGGCTTCCTGCCTGGCTTTCCACTGAAACCATCTCTAAACAAGACACGCTGCCTCCTCCACACCAACCGCCGTCCTCCACCGTGGCAAGTGGCACCCCCGCCAGCTGCCGCCTTGCCATACTGTCCAGCTCTAGGTGGGAAGCTCCCCGCAGTCCCTTAAGCCAGAGGCCACAGGTCAGGCACAAACCCCCAACCCCTGAACCTAACCTCAAAGGGGCTGAGGAAGACGCCATCGTGGCATTCATTGATTGGATGAAAAAAAGTGAGGGGAGGCTTCAAATCACTTGAGTGAGGTTTAGCTTTCCTGTTCTTTTTCCAAACTGAACTTCAGTAACAATAAAATAAATTGAGTCCCCTAGCCACTAAAAGTAGCTGCTGCTATATATAGCACATAGTAGTTTCTTGCAGAACTTCATAAACTCTAAACTGACATACAGAAGAGCTTTACCCTCAAGAAACGGACATAAAATGCAGGGCGCCTATCAGGATCCTTTGCTTCCGCTAAGACGTTCTGGTGGACCAAGACATCGGCTGCTTTGTCAACATTGATATCCAGCTGATAGCTACAGTATGAGAAAACAAAAAGAAGAACCAATGTTAGCTGCATGATTATACAAGTAAGACAACGGAAGAATTAATTAATTAATTGTCCTATAGCAATTCTAATACGGAAAAAGAGACTGCAGCTACCAGCTTCCTTTGAATATCATAGAAGTGAACTACTCCACAGACGGAGAATACAGAGGCAAACTACAAGACTAAGGGATAAGACTCTGACTGTTTTCAATACAAGGGATAACTACAAGACTAAGGGCTAGTATGCAATTTTTAAGCCATGCTGCGCTCTTGAACACATTTGTTTGTAAGAATATTCGCTAACTTGAGATGTTTTGCTGCTACAGATCTAAAAGAGACGCTTAGGAGTATACTGGTAAGACAATAATTTAGAACGAGGATGAAAGCTTTTCTTTTTCGGGTTGGGTGTGAGCCAGCAGATGATTCTACGAAACACTGTTCACTCCATTTACTTCCAAGGTTAGCTTAATCACAGAGCACACCAGATCAAAATCGAGCCAGACATGGCTGCTAGGTACCGTGCCAACATCAAAGTAGCGTAAAACTGTAAATCCATCCAGTCCTCAAGCAAACAGTACCGAGTCAAATCCGATTCCATCGCCGAGTCAACCAACAACACTCTCTTAGCAAATCAAGCACGGAAGCACACAGTGGGAGCTAACCAAAAAGGTCAAACATGCAAAATTGACGCTCAAGAGTCAAGACGAAGGCCACCACTAAGCTTCGTGATGCCCATGCCCACACCCAAAAGCTCAAAGCCGAAACGAGCACGCTACCCCCTCCTTCTCCTTGACCGAAACAATGAGCACAGATTTCCACAACCGAGTGCCTCTAAAGTCTAAACAACGGCAACCAAGCCTAGGATGCGGCAGGCGAGTGTGGCGACAGATCGGCACCTGTGCGGGAGCCGCCCGAAATGGGCGGCGAGCCTGTCGCGGAAGTCGGGGTCGGACGCCTCCGCGTGGCCGTCGGCGACGAGGCGCTCGAGCACCTGGGCGCAGATGTCGCGGGCGCCCCCGCTGCCCCCGCTCCCGCCGGAGCCGGCGGGCGCTGGGGCGGCGTCCTCGCGCGGCGGGGACGAGCTCTCCCCGACGCCCTCCTCGACGGGCCCACCCTCCGCCGCCACCATCCCCCGCCCCTGCCCCCAACGCCGCGCCGCACCGTCACCTGCCCCGCATCGCCGCCCCTCGCGCCTCCTTAGCCTCGCCTCGCCCACCCGCCAGCACGCTCCAGCCTCGGCGTGTTCTAGAAGCTTCGCGGGCGCTGGGGCGCTCCTCTCAGCGAAGGCGAGAAGGATAGGAATAGTGTGGGGACACAAGACGGAAGGAGCTTTTAACGCGCGAGGTATGAGGAAGAGAATACGAGGCTATTCCAGGGGCAAACCCGTCTTTTCACGTCGGGGCCACGGGGGAATGTGTCGGACCAGGGGGGCCTCGTTGCGAAAATGGGTTTCCCACCTCGCGCGCCGTGGGCGTCGTCCTTGCCGTTCCGAGCCCGTGTGGGGCCCAGGTGTCAGTGAGAGGGAAAACGGTGGACGTGGTGTACGGAGGGCACTGTTTGGCGGACGGGGATGCTGCTACGTGCACGCCACGAAGTTTTTTTTTCTTCTCTTGCAGGTTTCTGGTGGGCCCGCGCTTCTTTATAGTAGCATCATGGCATGATTCATGGCATGGCATGAGTGAAATGGGATAGGATAAGAACAACGCTTGGATTGGAAGGGATCATTAAGTAGTGCCGCCACTCTAATGCTACTGGGGTTATATTTATGTATATTTAAGTATTGGCAAGTTGATCAAGCCACAATAGTTCTGATCTCCAGGAACATCCCGAGTACACTACTAGCTCGGTCAAACTGTCATCTCGCAAATTGCAAATAAGCAATAGCTTATTGAAGGAAGGAGTAGTGAGGTTACTAGTAGTTAAATCAAGGTGTTAGTACACTGGTCCATTTCTTTTTTAGCTTATGGGCCTCAGCTATCTACTCCCTTTGTCCCTAAATAACTGTCGCCGTTGGCGTGCGTGAGTCTTAAGTTTAACTCGATTTGTAGAAAAAAAAACATGTGCAATATTTGTATCTCTAAATAAATTTATTAAAAACTAGATTTAAAAATCTTTCTAATGATATTAATTATATACCATAAATATTAATATTTTTAATATATATTAATCAAAACTATTTTTCGGAAAGCGAAAACGACAGATATTTAAGGACGGAGGGAGTAACAAAATCTTGATGAATGGTCAAGCCAAACATCAACATCTCAACAGAAAATTAGAAGTTGATAGTGTCCCGCTCAAGGATGATCCTAAGCATTATTCTTTGATCCAATCATCCAAACAATTCACTATTGTCATAGTTGTACGATACAACAAATTACGCTAATTGCTTGCGACGGAAAAGGTAGACGACATCGACTAATGCACATTCTCCAAAGTAGTTGGTGCTAGACACGAGTCGTTTTCTACCAAATGGTTAATTAAATGGAATGCACACATCATATTTCAAATGAGATATGTTAAAAATGACTGTTAACTGGCCCACTACATATAATTAGTATGAAAATTGGGATCACGTTATTATCTATTGAAAGTTGTACCCCTAGTGCACTGGTTGGTCAACACTGAAGCATGTGGCTTATATCCCCAGTTTTAACAATTTTATGAACCAATAATTAATCTCACAAATTATTGGTGTTCTACATAACCAGCCTTACTCCATTTAATTTGGTGTTATGTTTTTCTTTCTTTCGTGGGTCTTATCTGATGACAAACACTTTAAAGGTCAAATTTGTAGTCAAGAAAAAGCATTGTTCGTCTCATCAATCAAAGCTACAAAAATAGCTTGTGTTCATCGAGGTCGTTGATCCTAAGCACATTCTTTGATCTTCAGACTAATCAAGATTATTATTTTCCTTATTGTCGGGCGAACGCCAAAGGGGTACCCCCAATCAACGCAAAACAAATAGGTTAGACCTAGAACACCAATTAATAACAAACCCAGCAAGTCTAACCTTCTAAAAGGCCAATCCCTCGAGCCCCAGCACACAGGCCTCGAGCCCTGCACCGCTCCTCGAGACCCTGCGCAGATACCTCGAACCTCTCTAGCATGGTAAACCATCTCACGAGGCACATCACGCCTCCCTCGAGCGGCAGACGTCGGATGTCAATCTCATGCCGCGCATTTAATGCGTCCACCTACTCCAGTCACGTCCTCTGCAACCCGACGTGTACCACAGTGAACCAGGGCAGAGTCAAGTCTCGTTTTCACCACAAGCATAGGCAAAAAGGCACCAGTACGGCACTGTTAACCCATATCCTACACTGTTGCACGTCCAAGCCACGTCTCGAGGCCCGGATACCTGCTGCTCAATCGGGTTTTCCGGGACTTGCCCATACCTGCGGGGACTCGACCCCCCGCAGGCGCCACCTCGAGGTCGGCTCTGAGCCCCTCGAGCCCTGGCTACTTTCACGCTATTGGAGGACAGGTACCCCAAGACCCGGAGGGACCCCGCCGTGTCCAGTACGTGCCGGAAAGGGCGCTGTACGGCTTCCACATCGCCACGCCTCCACGTCCGCGCCTGGGATGGAGGCCACGCATCAAGGACACCTCAACAGCAACACTCACGTTGGCTACAGTAACTTCGACAAGACAGAGTTCCTACCCTTCGCCATATCGAGCGTTGTACATGTCGATCCTATGTAAACTCTGACCTCCTCTTGTTCTATAAAAGGGGACGCAGGGGCCCTTCGCGCGCAGGGGGACAAGGCACGAGTCTACGGTTACGCACACGCTCTCGCATACAAGTACACATACACACATACACGAGTCCGGACTTCGGTCCACGCTCATTGAGCTTGTATTGCCCCTGTACAAGCACTTAGGTGCAAGTAATACAAGAACATCCTCCCCCGCTGGACGTAGGGCCTTCTTTGCCCGAACCAGGATAAATCCTTGTGTCATCTTGCATCACCATCCAGGAAGAGAGCACGCGACCATATTACTAGTTGGTGTCATACCCCGGGGTAGAAACACCGACACTTGCTCTCTCTTTCTCACTCATGACGTGTTTAACTGGAAGGGCCAAACAAAAACAAAGGATGAGGGCCTTGGGCTTGGGCGAATGAAAAAGAGGCCAGTGTGAATTTTGTGAGGAAATGACAGGAACACCCCTGATGCTGATGGCTCTAAACCTTGCTTGGCTTGCTCTTTGCCTTTTATCCAAAATGTGGATTAGAACCAAGCCATGGTAGTGGTGGATGGAATCTGCTCAAAAGTGGGCAAGGGAAGGGGAGAACCTGAGCTGACGGATCTCACTTTGGGGGTCCATGCATGCTTATTCCCACGCAAGCATGTGTCACAATCCCCTGTTGCATTCGTCACCCTTATTAAGTGCACCAAGATTTGCACAAGGTTCTCAATGATTCCATAGATCTTGCACAAGCTTCTCAATGATTCCATAGATCTACTTACTCCAATATATGTTTTCAGTGCTTGTAGGACGAGGAAGATGTCGATCAAAGCTAATGCCTTATTAAGAGAGCTTTTGGCCTTTCGTTTATAATAAAGGTGTTTTTTTAGATAATCGATTTCTTTTACTTTCTTCGTATTACAAACCATGGTACACTAATGGATGACAATCAAAGTTTACCAAAGCACTCCACATTAAAATTGAAGTCTAAAATTAACTACCATCCATGTAACGATTCCAAAGTGCAGCAAGCTTCGATATAGGCCATGGTTCTCCAAACTTTTTCTCATGTCCATGTCGGATGTCCATGTTAGATGTTGTGACCCTAAGCCTAATTAGTCCATGATTTGACAATATGATGCTACAATAAACATTTACTAACAATAGATTAATTTGGCTTAATAGATTCATCTTGTTAATAATTATATGGCAGTGTAATTAATTTTATAATTAATCTATTTTTAATAGACTAAATTAGTGTCGCAACATTTGATATGTCACGGAATAAACTTTAGCCCCCTAGATCCAAAACCACATGTGGTGAAATTCTAGACATAACATGCACAACACGCCATATAAATTTAGCAAATAAACACTAAAAGAATAGATAGATGTTGGATGGTTTATAATATATAATAGTGTTGGAGAAAATTAAATAATGCACTCAATCTATTACATGCCGTATTAGTTTTATCCTAAGTCAAATATTTATATTTTTGACTACCTATTTCAAAAGAATATATAGCTTCATGACATGAAATTTATATTTTTAAATTCACTATGAAAAATACTTACATAATATATAAGTCATATATTGTAAAAGCTATAAGATTTTTATGAAATGGATGATCAAAGATAGTAGTGTTTGACTTGGGATAAATCTAACGTGCCATATAAAAAAGAACAGAAGGAGTATATAGATTGTCTTGAAAATTCTATGATCGGGGATTACAATTTGTAACATTGCATTTGTTTTAGATGTTGCATTTATAAAGTTTTCCTTCTTTTTAATAATAATAAGAAAAGAAGGGCTAAAAAGTCCGTTTATAGAGAGAGGTGAGCAACGATGGTGCACACGCTATACACGTGGGCTCTTTTTAATATCATACCAAGGTTGCCCTATTATATATCTTGTTAGACTTGTTTGCTTGGATGAGCTAAGACTAGTTACTAGTTAGGCTAAAAATTAACCTAAATTAGCTGAATTTGATGATTAGCTAGTTGGTAACAACTTGTTGGGGACTTAGCTAAATAATTAGGTATCTATATTAGTCCTCTTATTTGAATATATTAAGGCTAATTTTGGTTAATTTTAGGTAGCTAGTAATTAGCTCTTGTATCAAATAGGCCATTAATTTGTCTTTGCAGTGACATCGTCAGGCATATATGCTCTTAGCACTAAAGCAAGATCTCTTTTTGACAAATCGCATCAAAGCAAGATACTATATAGGCCATTACCGAAAGTGATGATTGTGGTTCAACGTCTGCAACGATCAGCTAATAGAAAAGGCCACATATAATGTTCGTAGTTATCTCCTAACGCATGCAAGTAGTGATGGAGTCAGGAATACAATAGAGAGACATTTGTTTCTTTTTCTGGTGCCTTTTTATTTTATATTAATTAATAATATAAGGCCAGGAGCCAATGTACTTAAGTTAAGGTTCTATTCGGCAGAATTTATGAGTCGGCTGTTAAGATGAAACGACTAATTTGTTGTGAAAAAAAAAGTAGCAGCCGACATGGAGCTCACATGACGAATACCTCGGAGCCACAAATTTTGGCTCCAAGCTGAGAGGCGTGGATCCTGATGCCGAGCATGGATTCAAAAGCCACAGACAAGTAGGACATACACAATGTCTAGATATGTTAAGTTGACTAGGTGCAAATTATAAGTTAGTTTGTTTTTTAAGTATATAACTTTTTTTATGCACCTAATTATACACAATGTCTAGATACATAACAAAAGCTACATACTTATAAAATCTAAAACATCTTATAAAACTAATTCTAAAACATCTTATAAAACTAAGTAGTAATAAATAGCGAAGTTTTTTCTTTAACTTTTTTATGAAAAAACAAGCTGTCACCTTATATATGTTTCCATGGAATATACTTATTAAAAAGAGAAAAATCAAGCGCACACACATATATATTCTCCTATGCCTAGGCAATATCTATGTGAAAGCTGAGGTTTGGATTGGGGCGTCTTTTATTTGACGGGTGAACTGAGCCATATTATTGCAGTGCAGTGTGCAACACAAATGCTGGCAGCAGGCAGAGATCGACAGATGCACATGCCACTGCTAAGAATTTGCACATAAAAAGAAAAGAAAGTTAACGGATGAATATGGATAGATCCATATCCCCATCTACGTAAGCCTCGAACTGCTGTCGGCCATCTGCTCCTGTTCCTTCCTTGTGCAAAAAGGGCTGTCACCCTTCTTGGTGCGCACTACTTGATCGATCAGAGCATATATCAGCCATTTTCTATTGGAGTGAATAAAAGGAGAAAATTAATGGGCTGTATATATACTTACCGATGTGATATAAAACTAAAGTTCCAGAATAGATTCCTTTTTAATGTTTTTTTCCACCTGAAATGCAAAAGTCATTTTGATTTTTGCAAATATAAAATGTGCTTGATCCAAACTAATGAAGCTAGGGAATTATTCGATTCAAATTTTGTTTTTAATGTCTTGATTCAACTTTATGGAGTTCAAGAACTTTAAGGGTCTATTTTCACAGATCTATACTATCCCCTCCAATTTAAATTATAAATCACTTTGAATTTTTTGATATATGTATCTAGATATTACAGTAGCAACATGAATATATATATATATATATATATATATATATATATATATATATATATATATATATATATATATATATAAAAGACCCCGCTATTTGGAGCGCAGCGCTCTAAATAGTATTTAGAGCGCCGGCGACCCTCCGCCGTATCCAGCAATCAAAAGTTGTGACCGTAGAAAGCGAGTGAACCCGCAACCATAAAAGCGAGGAATTGACCGTAAAAGCAGGGAGCTATTGACCCTGCAAAAAACAGAGAAAATTGACGCGGTTGCGGTATCTGCAACCATAAAGGTGCTTATGTATGGCAAGTCCAAACCATAAATGTACGTGCATACGCCTTTACAGTAGTAATTAAGGCATCATGGTAGCCTCAGTTATTTTGGTAATACATACACTATTTTGGTAGTAATATTTTTTACTCCGCACGACTTCTGAACCATGAACCGTGATTCTCTCATGTGATAAATGCTCTAGTTTTGGTAGTATTTTTTACTTTCTTAGCTTCGTAATGAGCACATAAGTTCTTAAATCGACGAAGGAGTGTGCACAAGGAGTGTGCACGGCATTCTATTTTTTTTAACCATAATAATTGAATTATGACTATCTAATATAAACTAGAAATTGCCAACATATTTTGAAAACATAATAGAACACATAATTAAGTAGTAATTCTTCGATTCAATAATTTTAACAGTAACAATTGAGTTATGACTTTTTAATTTATAGTGATAATTAAAAACATATTTTCAAAACATCAAATAAACTCATTGCCTTTTGTGCGCACAAAATTCTATCAAAATATTTACATGTCACATTGCCACACAAAACTCAAAAATCACCGCTTTGCCAGTTCTTATTCACAAATCACAAGCAAAAGGCAAATAGTAATATTCTGGAACATCTAGAGCCACAACCAAATCCTGCCATAGTTGTCGCTGCATCCTATACTGGTTTGAGGACATGCACGGATTGACCAGATCCTCTTAACAATGGGATCTAGGTGTCATCTCGTAGAAGCCTCTACCAATGCAACGGGTGTTTGGCCGCTGCCTCATGATGAACGAGTGCAGATGATGCAGCCGTGCGCTTGGGTAGACACCCGCTGCCATGGGGGCCATCTGCACGGGGCGAGTAAAGTTCTTCTATGAAAACAGTCCAACGGAGCTTCCGCAACTGTAAGACATTATTCCAAATCCGCTATATCATGGTCCACTATCTGTGTGTGATGGCCAATGAATTCTGCAAGATACTCCCTCCATATCAGTTTTAGAGTTCGTTTCAAAACGTTCCCGAGTTGCGCGAATAGAGTTTGTTTCACTGCTCGAGGCATCCGTTGGACGAGCATGCCCCTCATAAAAGCGACGCGGCCGTCGGTTCGGGAATCGCGAGCCATCGGTTTTAAGCGCGCCGCCGCGTCCATCTGCTCCCGCGCACCGCCGCTTCTCGCCGTCGCTATGCAGCACCGCGTCGTCGCCGGACTCATGGACGGCGCGAACGGCGTCGTCGAGTCGCCAGTTCCCGTCGATGGTCACCGTTCCGCTGAGTCGCGGAGTCCGCCCGTCGCTGGTCGCCGCATACGTCATCGAGTCGAGCCGACGGATTCGCAGGAGGACACCGCGGACGGCGTGCCGCCGGACTCCATCAAGCCATTGTTGCCGGACTCCGTCGACATGGTGCCGGACTCCGTCGAAGTGGTGCCGGACTCCATGGACGTGGTGCCAGACTCCTTGCCGCCAGGAGCTTTTCTTTGCCCTCGCTGCAATCAAGTTCATGAGGACCGAGAATCGTGGGACCGTGTGCACTCGAGTTTTTGGCCGCGGCCATGCTCTCGATGCGGTCTGGACCACCGAAAGTACAAGCTCACCTCCATGATTTTTGGCCTCGACGAGTTCGATTGCGAGGTTTTCATTCCCGATCTCAACAATGTAGTGATGAAAGGTGATAGTATTTTCATATCTCCACTCGTGCGCAAGAAGCTCGACGAGCTCGAGCGTGAGCGTGAGCTCGCTGCCAAGAAGGACGGCGTCGCCGCGAAGGACGTCATCAACTCCGACGCGGTGCTGTCGGAGGTGCTTGCCGCGAAGGACGTTGCCGACTACGACGCGGTGCTTGTTTTGCATCAGCCAGATGACGTGGTGCCGGAGTCGCAGATGCCGCCGGACTCCATCACGCAGGAGTCGGAGCTGCTCGCGCCAGACTCCATGGAGGATGACAAATCATCGGTAATGTTCAATAACCATTACAATCGGTAATGTTCTAACTAGCATCTTCTACTACAAAAGCTAACAAGCATCTTCTCTTTTTTCATGCAGCAAGAGTAGCTTCGGCTTCCTGGAGCAATGATGGAGCACAAGGGATGCAAGATGGCAGCCGATCTTCTCTTTCTAGATTTTCTTTTCCCATGTGAGGTATCTGAAAGTTGTTGGAACCTTTAACTTTCATTGCTTCTATGAAGACAGTTTGTAGTGTTAGGAACATCCGATTTGCAAGGTGTGGCTCGTACTCCATGAATGCCTACAAAACAGTTGTGGAACAAATGAATGAATTCGAAAACAATTGTGTGAACAATTTGAATTGCTTTCATGTATTGCAAATTACCTCTTTGACGGCTGGAACTAGTTCATTAGTATTTTTTGCATCCTTCGTATATTGAATTGCTTGTATTGCTCGAAAGAAACCCAAATCAAGAATGTTGAAATCCGGAGAGTTTGGTGGTTGACAAATTAGTCGAATATCAAATCCACCTAGCTTAGCGGCCGCACAAAATTCGGGGTCATCCAATTTCAAATGAGAGGGTGCATTATCTTGTTGGATGAATATTGGTTTACCCACATCTTCTCTTGGCCATTTGGATCTAATGGCCGGCAAAACTTGGTTGATCATGAAATCCCTAATCACATCTCTAGTGATTGATGTAATGGGCTTCATAACTATGTCTCCATGAACACGGCCGGTCCTCCCATTACTTCTCATAGCAGGTTCAAAATGAACAAGTGGGAAACATCCAATCTTACCATCCAAAGTACAAACCCCATCCCTAAACCTTGGTCGAGCGCAAACACACAAAAACATGAGCCTAGGAATGTAGTTCTTGTTCTTACAAGTCCGATGGGGTACATCTTCTTCGGGTAGTAAATAGTATCTTTCATTTTTTTGATGCAGGTAAAACCATTTTTCATCAATAAAAACAAAGTCGTACAGCTCCTTAAACTTTGGATCATCAAGCAACTCCTTGTTAACCATGTCAACACACCACTGCAACCTAGCCCTCTTGTTAGCTTCGGTGAGATAAGGTTTGATGCTACTAGAATGGCGTCTAAGGTAACCTTTTTTCAAGTACCGTTGAATCTGCCATTTGCTCATATTTAGTGCCTTGCACACACCTTCTATAGTCATTCTTTGGTTTAGAGGAATGTTTGCCAATGCTTCTAAGTTAACAGGGACTTGCTTGCGGCCTACTTTACCCTTCTTAAGAGTTGACACAACAACCGGAACTGAGTTTGCAAGCTGTGTTTTACCTCTTTTCCATAACTTCTGAACAACCCGAAGTGAGAGTCCAAATTGCTCGGCAACAATGGAAGTGTCCTTCCTGCCTAGTTTACCATTGTTGCTTTTAGCCAACAACGTCTGGTAAACTAGTTTCCGAAGGTCATCTGACATCTCTTTGTTTCGGTGTGCCTGTCCCACATGTGCTGTTCAAATAAACAGCAAGTTACTAATAGGCATGGCAAGTTTGTAATCATCACGGTAAGAACAAGAACATACGGCAAGCATGATTATAATACATGGCAATGTACTGAAAGAGATGAGAACGTACCAGCATGGTTGTCTACATGAGCATACGTCAAATCCACGGCACCAAATTCATCTAGTGGTATGTTCAAATCGACTGAAATAAAAAATCCGGCTCGTCGTAAGTGATGCGAACAGAACACAAAATACAAAAACAAACGCTAAGTGATGCTTACCGCCATGGTCATCTTCTGGCTCGCCGTCGTCTTGCTCATCGACAAAAACGAACTCTGCTGGCTCGTCGTCATATTCTGGCTCGTTGATGTTTAACACGTCGGAGTCGGCAACTTGTGTAGCCGGGATGTTCAAATCAAAGCCAAAGTCATCAACATCTGGTGGTTGGAAGTTTAAATCCCACACTGGAATGTAGTCTGACATTATATTTGTGTGGAGTAGATGGAAAAGAAAAGCAAGAACAAGAATTGGTGCTGAGAAGACGAACTGTCACGGCGTGGTGCTGTTTAAATAGAACGGGCGTCCAGAACGCGCGCAAGGCCTCGTCAGCCGAAAAAAACGCGCGCGCAAGGCTAAAACGCAACTACAGAACGCGCGAAGCTAATGCAGACGCGCCCATACAGTGCCATGCCTAATGCAGACGCGCCCATACAGTGCCATGCAAGGCAATCGAAAAAATTTTGCGCAAAAAACAATGGAACGTCCAGGGCTCGAACCTCAGACCTATGGCCTCGTGGCGTGATTGCTTCACCAATTGGGCTAGGAGGGATGTCTGTACAAGCGCGCACGCAGAGCTATTAAATAGGGGGCAAAATAGGAAGATTAACCCCTTATTAAACACTCCTTGATGGACGTGCCCACCTCAAAAACGAACTCTAAAACTGATATGGAGGGAGTACTTCTGAAAAGAGCAATACCTGCAAATATATCACTAAGACATTATCAGTAGCAGTTTTTCCTGTAAGTTTACCATTAGTAGTAAAAATGTGGACTGGAAGAAAAATGGATTTTGTTGGCAATAGATACAAGAAACTATTATCGTAGTTCTAAGAACCAACGAGCAATACCCAGATCAGGAGATTGATACTTCTGGATAGAATGGATTTCAGTTCTTGCAAAGTAACATTTTGGACCCAACAAATATCGGTGTTGGGGGAGGCGATGCTTTCCGGTGTTGACGAATGAGAGGTCGCTATTAAATTGAGACACTATTTATCTAAATAATACCAGATGACATAATCTTTATTTGGTTAATGGCATTCAGTAGGAAACAATAAGAAAACTATGTACTAGAACAAATAAGAAATAAATATTTATCTAAATAATATGAGATGGCATACTCTTTTTCAGATTCAACTCCAGTTCAAAATTAAGTCCTTTTTTCAATAGTCTGTAGCAATGCCTAGTTATGAGCTTTTTTGTGAGTAAAATGTACAAAAAGATTTTTTTCTAACTGCAATATGGAATTGTTGAGAATTGGCACTAATAACCGATTGAAAGTGCATTCGTCCCCAATGTGGATTTTGGCTAATTAATGACAATCAAATTAGGGACTAACCAGTTTATAAAAGCATGTATGCAGGTGTTAGTCCTTTGAAAGATTTGAAACGTTGAAATCTCGTGAACAAAGCACGTAGGATATTTGATATTTTTGGACATAAAGATGCCTAGCTCAAGTGGTAGTTTAAAATTTCAATTTTAAACTTGAGTTACAGGTAAGCCGGACTATGAAGAGGGTCACAAAGTAAGTTGGCTAGATGTGGAGAAAAGTGCTCAAATCGACTAACCTTAGTTCGCTTGAGAGACACCGCACAATCACGAACACGTAGAGGGTAATTTCATATGGTCGGTGGTACCGACCATGGGTGGTCGGTGGTACCGACCACGGCTTCTCTGCGCAGCGCTCAAACACCCTCTCTGTGTTGGTCAAAAAATGACCTGGCGGTAGTACCGCCATAACCTCGGTACTACCGCCCGCGGTGGTACTGACGCAAGGTCGGTAGTAACCTGGTTTGCAACCCTCTCTGGATAGAGTTGTTTTTGACCTGGCGGTAGTACCGTCATTACCTCGGTAGTACCGCCCCCGGTGCTACCGACGCAAGGCCGGTAGTAACCAAGTTTACAGAGCTCCCTGTGTAGAATTGAAAAAGGCCTGGCGGTGGTACCGCCATAACCTCGGTACCACCGGGCTCGGAGGTACCGACGGAGGTCGGTGGTAACTTGGCTTTGCGAGGCTCTCTGTATTGTGTTGAATATGACTTGGCGGTGGTACCGCCATAACCTCGGTACCACCGGCCTCGGAAGCACCGACCCAGGTTCGGTGGTTGAAAGTTTTTCAGGGCTCTCTGGACTGACTAGCCTTTGACTTGGCGGTGGTACCGCCATTACCTCGGTACCACCGACCTCGGAGGTACCGACCCTCGGGCGGTAGTTTCCGAGGGACCGAGTCCCTAACTGAGTTGCTCTCTGTTCGAGCTTGTTTTGGCCTGGCGGTGGTACCGCCATAACCTCGGTACCACCGGCCTCGGTGGTTCCGACCTTGGCCCGGTGCTTGTCAGTTTGACCAGATCTGGGTGTATGCGACCGTTGTGACATGGTCGGTGGTACCGACCATGGGTGGTCGGTGGTACCGACCAGCCTCGGGACTGGGGGAGTATAAATACATCCCCTCTTCACTTTTCACGGTCATTAACTCACACTATACACTTATTGCTGACCTAACTCTAGACAAACTCTCTCCAAGCATTGACTCACCCCTCTCTCTCCCCCTTTGCTCCTAGATTCATTCCCTTGCAAGATTTGAGCTAGGGAAGTGAGATTCGAGAGTGGGAAGCATCAATCTTCGACTCGAGCACTTGGTTTCCATCTTGCCGGCTTGTTTTGTGTCTTTTACTCTTGAGCTCTTTGAGCTCTAGCCGGTTAGGTGTTCTTCACGGTAGCTCGTATTGATTTACTTGTGAGGGCTCCCCGAAGCGTTTGTATTACCCTGAGATTTCTAGTAGAGATACTCTCGTAGCCTTTGTGGTTGCTTGAGTGAGGCGAGGAGGTGAAATAGACTCCGACCTTTGTGGTCACCTCAACAACGAGGAAGTAGGCACTCCTTAGTGGATTGGCCGAACCTCGGGATAAATTTTGTGTCCCGTGTGCTTGTTGTTGTCCCTATTTTCTCTACTTCTCTTGTTATTGTGTTCTTCGTGTTCTTCCTATCCCTATCTCGTTCTTAGGTTGGGAAGGCTCGATCTACATCAAGGGGAGCAACCAAGGTTTCGTGAGAGTAGTTTTACCATAAATTATTCTTCGGAAAGTTGGCTAGAAACTTGTTTTATCTTCATAGCTTACATTCATCGGATTTGTAGTTTCTTTTAGGATTCCGGTTGTGCCGTTTGTTTGTGTTGGTAGTACCGGTGTTTCACACCCGGTAGTACCTACCCAAACAAACCGGCCTCTCCGGTTGCTATCTAACTACATCTTATAGTTTGTGAAGTTTCAGATAGTCAAAAATCACCTATTCACCCCCCTCTAGGCTGATTCGGTCCTTTCACCGATAATATTACTACTAATAGCGGCAGTACCATAGAGGACCTGCTACCATGAGTTTATGAAATTGCTATGGTGCCATTTCATAACCGTAACCGTAAACAATCAACAATAACCGCAAACAAACCATATCCACAAACGATGCTCAAAAGCAGCACCAACCGTAACCGTATATATCTAATACTAATACTAATGTAGTGCTGCAGTCAGATGCAAACATTTGCATGTTGACTGTGATAAGTTGTGATATTCTAAACGTGTTAGAGGTAAGTCTACTATGTTCAAAAATATACTTTTATACCACTAGAACTACTGCTAACTTAAAAAGCGTTTGCGGCTAGTCCAAAATGGATTTGAGAAGAATTAGGAGAGCTGAGTTAAAAGGTTTACTCTGAAGAACTTAGTTAATGGTATGAGATAACTTGTATGCATACGATAAGCAATAAACAAACTATAAATTTTGGAACAACACTGAACTGATAAATTCTAGGAGCCATATATACTCACAAATCCTATCTTTTCAATTAGCCAATAATGATTGCGTCAGGATTCAACATTGTGCTTGTAGCATTCAATAGTGTTCCAGCAGAATCGTACTCGGCACAAAGGATGGTCCTACATACGTGGACAACTTTTCTCCTCCAGCACTGCAAGAAGCAATTCGTTTCTTCATCAAATTTGATGGCAAATTAGGAGTCGGAGGGAGTTGGGAAGGAGACCAACCTTTATCGATAGGGGAAGGCATACATGAATCAGGAGTTTCGTTGGCTCATCGTCGTGGATCCATGGATCAAGAACTTCGCTGGTGAAGGGGAGTTGGAGTTGGCAGCCAATGCGGAGGGTCAGATCCGCTTTGGAGGGGCTCGCCGGCGGCGCCACGAGTGAGGGAGAGGACGCCATCACCGCTGCTCGGAAGGAGAAGGGCTCATCGCCTTCTCGAGCGAAGGAGCCGCCGAGGTGGAGGTGAGCTAGACGCCAGATCTGCCACCGAGACGACACGGAGGGGCATTGCGGCAAGATCCGCTGGCGTAGGGGCTCGTCACCTCTGCTTGGGCCGACCCGTCGCCGACGCTGTGGTCCGTCGCGTCACCGCCCCGGCCGGCACCTTGGATGGGTATGGACACGCCACCGCCGCCGGAAGCGATCCACCTATCGTCTATCGGTGCTGGAAGGCAGTCTGAAACGATGGAGAGGAGAGAAATGAGTGAGTGGAGAAAAAAATAAAACTTAGGGTTTCTAGCTATTTATATATGGGACAAATGTATTACGGTTAAAGTAGATGTATTTACGGTTGCAGGACTGGCAATTGTTCTTGCAGACTGGTATACCCTGTAACATGATGGTAGAAAGATTTACGGTTGTCGGATTAACTATTACAGTTGTGGGTTGGTGTATCGTGAAAGACAGTTGGTAAGAACGTTTATAGTTGCGGGGCTTACATTGGATTAAGATGCCTCGCCGGAGTTGGGCGGCGCTCCACCGGTGCTCTAAATAATATTTAAAGCGCTGCGTGCTCAATAGCAATCCTATATATATATATATATAGGGTCCTACTATTGGGAGCCCAGGGCTTCCAATAGTTATTGGAAGCCCCAGCCAGCCATCCCACCAACCAGATCTGGTCCACGGACCAGCTGACGCGCGTAGGTGGAGGACCACTACGGACCCAGCCGTCCGGATGCATAGAATCCTGGCTTAAGTTGCGTAAAATATTTTTGGTCACCGACAATGCATAGAAACTAGTAGTTGAATGAATAAAACTTCTCCATGAGCTGGGAACTCCACCAAACAACACCTGACATAGGCTGACACAAGCTGACAAGGCTGACACAAGCTGGCAGACATGCATCCCATCTAAATCTCTTACGTTTTTTCACGATAATTCCTAAACGAAGCATCCGATTCCAAAAACGGTTTTCACCATTGAACTCCTGACATTTTTGTGCACGATTCAAGATCCATTGTGAATATTTTTTGAAAAAAATTAAAATTCATATTTTTGCACATTAGGATAGAGTCTTATATGCTTCCGTCTGCGCATATAATCTTGTGAGCGAGTGCATAAAAACATATTAGGCGCTCTCATCTCCTCCATTGTGAATATGTTTTTGAAAATTTTTAAAATTCATATTTTGGCACATTACGATATTCTTATATGCTTCTGTCTACGTATAAAATCTTGTGAACGAGAGCATAGTAACATTCAGACCATCTTTTTTTCTCGTCTTTCTTCAATATTTAAAATTTGAATCACGACGTGGGATAGCAGGTTGGATGTATAAAATCAAGTATCATGCTTTAGTTTAGAATTCAGAATTTGAATTCCAATAAGCCTGAGGATAAAAACTAATAGCTCGACGTATAAAAATCAGTATCGTGCTTTAGTTTAGAATTGAGAATTTGAATTCCAATGAGGCTGAGGATAAAAAACTAATAGCTCGAGGTATAAAAATCAGGTACCTTACCTTTGCTTCGAATTTGAAATTTAAATTCCACTCAGCTTGAGGTATAGAAACTAATGGCTCGAGGTATAGAAATCTAGGTACTGTGTCTTTGATTAGAATTTAAAATTTGAATTCCATCCAACCTTAGATACAAAAAGTAATGGTTTTTTTAAAAAAAATAAATTTAGAAAAATAGCACGTGATGGTTGAGATGTATAGAATCAATAGTCAAGATGCGCGAAAACGTTTTTAGCTCTAACGATGCATAGAAGTTCATAGTTAGATGAACAAAAATTAATTAATTTTATCACCGTGTAAAAATATCTCCACAAGATGGATATTACAGCTGATACAATCATGATACATGTAAGCATAGAACTTTACGTTTGTAAGCATAAAATCCTATGCTTGTAAAAATATCTCCACAAGAATATTACGGTTTCACCGTGCATAGAAACCTCGAATAAAAAACATAGATTTACAATGCATAGAACCCTATGCTTAGAAGCATAAAACCAATAAACAAAAATAATGAAGATGAATTGTGTTGGGCAGGGTACGCTGGCGACCTTGCTGCTTGTCGTGTGGAGATGTCTGTGCCGGCCACATCGAACCTATTCCCACAAGGGGATATATAATTAGTCAAGGTCCGAGTGTCCGACGCATAAAACAATGTATAGAATTGTGTTGTAGTAGTGTGTATAGAATTATGCATCAACAATGTATAGAACTGTATACCAATAATGTTTAAAATTAGACAGAAGTACACAGATAATTATTCAAATGTTCTAATAACAATGTATAAAAGTGCATCATCGTTGTAAAGACATCTCATCAAACAAACATACTGAGTACCACTCTCACAAAAATTATGAATATTATATATTAAAATACTAAAAACCATGTCTATACATCTAAAAATATTCTATGCATCCAAAAAAAATTAACACTTTATTTTTTATGCATCCAAAACAAGATTCTATTTCATTCACATTACATCAATAATAAACATAAAAACTTTTCCTATTAATTTTGAAATTTCAATCCATGCATAACAACCATAGCTTGCAAGTATAAAAACTATTATTTTTAATTTGAAATTTGAATCCAGCAAACCAGCAAATCTACATCTATACATCCTGGAACAATAAACATATTCAAAATCTAGGTCCAAGTCTCTGCAAAAATCATGGAAACCAATCTGTGCATCAACATCCCAACATTGTGTAGATCTCGCCGACTAGCCTGCATATGTAGGGGAAGGGTGTTGGGGATCAATGTATAAAAACAACATAAATAACTACTAGCTCATCATTTCCTAAAACCTGAATCTGTAGCGTTGGAGAGGGCAGCAAGCAGCTAAAAATTAAGATTGGCCCAACTGTTGTGGCAGGTTGGTGAACCGCAGAACTGAAACTATGGTCGAACGAGAAAAACTACAGCTATCAATCCATTTTCTTCAGAAGAAAAAACATAGAGGAGAACAAAGGAACAGAGTAACAGCACAAAACCTGATGTGGGCTTGATCCAATGCTACACTAAACAGAACTAAAGCAGAGAAAACTCTGAACTTTCTGAAACTCTAATAACACAGCTTAATCAAAGGACAAATATACTGAACTGCTGCTACTAACAATATAAATACTAGCACTGATGACTACAATTGAACTCAAACTGATGGCAATAATAATCCATTTTATTGCTAGCACACTGGTTTGATGGCAATTAAATCCATTTTATTGCAGGATTTGATTCATAGTTTCATACCGATCATCGTTGTCCTCTCACCGGATACTTACATGAAGAGGCTAGTACAGACGCTTGTGTATGCCTTCGGTGTCGGTGACACATCGACGGTGAGGACGGCTTCGCGTACTCCTTGGGTGGGGAGGCCGTTGGGCTTGGAGCGGCGCCGGGTTGGTGCGCGCTGCAGGGTCACACTGCCGCCAGGGGCTCCCGAGCACGCGGGCGTGGGCAGGCCTTCGCCGGGGCCGTGGAGTAGTCGGAGGCCCCTGAGCGCGCCGCCGCCAGGGGCTCCCGAGCACGCGGGCGTGGGCAAGCCTTCGCCGGGGGCCGTGGAGTAGTCGGAGGCTGCTGAGCGGTTGGGCCACGCCACGCAGCATGCTGGGCTCGGCGTGCCGCCGCCGGGGCTCGAGGTGCGCTTGACTGACAGCATTTTTTCCATTGGGGAATCCAATTAGCGGAGTGGGCTCGACGGGGTACTGGAGTTGCCGCTGTAGGCCGTGGTGGACGGGGTCGCCTGGATGCTGGAGCTCCCGCTGGGACACCGTGTCCCCCACCACCCCTTGTACGTTGCAGATCTGATGCAGCCAGGCGGAGCGGCCGAAGCGCTTCTGGCGACGGTGCGACTGGAGCTGAAGAGCGTGCCGCGGTAGACCACGTTGGGTGCCTTCTCGCCGTGCTCCGACACGATGCGGTTGGGGGCGAAGGAGCAGTCGTCCCGCCGGCGCCCTCGCGTACACCCGCACTAGCACCAGCACGGTGCGCGGGTTCCTCTCCCCCGGTGTCGGCGGCGAGTCCCGGCCCCTCCGCCCGCCGCCTCGGCGCCGCCGGTGCTGGTGGCCCACGGCGCCTGGTACACCTCGTTGGTCATGGCGCCGTTGAGCGGCACCACCTCGGGCTCCCGCCGCCCGCACCCAACCACGGCCATGTCTCCCCACGCCGACGCCAGCTCGTGTGCCTCGCCTGGGATGCTGCGCGCAGCCGACGCAACCGCCTCGGCCGGACTCTGCTGCTGCGAAGCTTCGCCGGAGGAGGGACGCTGCCGACATCGGAGACGGCGGCGGAGAGGTGAGCGAGTACGAGATCTGGACATGATGCTCCGTGTGGTGAGATAACTAGAGGAGAGAGAAGACGAAATTCAAATGAATTTGAAATAGGGATGGATATGCTGCTCGTGCTTTAATTATCTGGTCAGGTTCAACCAGATGGGAGGTTTGCTACAACCAGAAAGGTCAGGGCTTCCGATAACTATTAGAAGCCCAGGGCTCCTAATAATGTGTGTGTATATATATATATGCGAGTAACTCCTCCCTGAGAGTATGAAATAATTACCCTATATATATTATATATATATAGCTCTATTAATATATATATATATATATATATATCAAGCAACCTTTATATATATGTAGAGTATATAATTTTGATATATAGAGTAAAATACAGATCCCTGGGAGTATGAAATAATTACCCTATATTATATCAACCTTTATACATATTTAGAGTATATAATTTTGATATATAGAGTAAAATATAAGATCTGTGTATTAGTAGCAGATATTTATTACTCAGGTATGTTTCAGTATATGCTGAGTATATTATCTGTATATGATATGCGGACGACGTGTGTGTACAGGATCTCGGAGGCTTGCGAGGCCTGCAAGACGACAGACTCGTGCGTGCTTCGGGTGTGTGAGTCCTACTCGGTACTCGCCATACTTCTCTCGAGCCGATATTCAAAGGAACCGACCGTCTTTTCCCAATATTCCCCAGCCAGGACACACTTCGACGAGCTACCACCGTCTCCCCAGGCAGTTCCACCCGAAGGGAACACTTCTCTACGCGCAACAAGGGTTCTCGTTTAGCCTGAGTCTGGCGCCTGTGAGAACCCTTGTTGCGCGTAGAGAAGTGTTCCCTTCGGGTGGAACTGCCTGGGGAGACGGTGGTAGCTCGTCGAAGTGTGTCCTGGCTGGGGAATATTGGGGAAAGACGGTACGTTCCTTTGAATATCGGCTCGAGAGAAGTATGGCGAGTACCGAGTAGGACTCACACACCCGAAGCACGCACGAGTCTGTCGTCTTGCAGGCCTCGCAAGCCTCCGAGATCCTATACACACGCACGTCGTCCGCATATCATATACAGATAATATACTCAGCATATACTGAAGCATACCTGAGTAATAAATATCTGATACTAATACACAGATACTATATTTTACTCTATATATCAAAATTATATACTCTAAATGTATATAAAGGTTGCTTGATATATATATATATGAATAGAGCTGCTTTGATATCCCTGGTATCGGAGACAGGTTGTCAATCATTGAAAGATTAAAATATCTTAATTTAGAGGTGAATACAAAGGAAAATATTGACATAAGGTGCAGAATAAATCCAACAGAACAACATATTTGTCATACATCTCATAATCAGCTAAATACCATTGTAGACCTGATATATAACTTTTTTATATCTTGGGGAAAAAGACAAGATATTCTTGATAATAAATTTGAAAGTTTAGTAAACGAATACCAAAAGCTTGCTGAAAAATATTGTGGACTGAATAATAAGATTGATATTATATTACATAAATTAGAAGAAGCCAAAGGAAGGCAATATACAGTATGCAAAAATAACGATTATATTAAAGAAGAGATCATATCTTTAGGTAAGAATTTTATTAAAGCAGACATATTGAAAGAATCTTCAGCTGAGATCTTAGAAGTTAAAAGATTAGTGAAGGAAATAAAAACCTTAATCTTATCATAAGTCATATGTTCGACTATACTCAAGCATTATCAGAAGTTGCAAAATATTTAACACCACCTGTAGGATTCTCTGATCACGACTCTCCAAAAGAAGATTCCAAAATTATAATAAGACACAATAATACTATTCTTCAGTTGTTAATCCAAGTTTTACAAAAACTAAACTCTGAGTGCCATAAAACAGATATAGTACTACCCTCTTCAGGAATAATAGCATCTCCATATTCAATCAATTCAGAAAAATGGAATTACCTACGAATACCATCAGAAGAGACCAAGCCCTCCAGTTAGTAAGGCAAGACTCAAAACCCTTAGGTATAAGGCACAGGTTGTCTTTATCATGCAAAAAGATGATATTGAGAATCTAGAGGAAGTCATTGATATTCAAAAAGACCTAGAAAGATATCAGAATGATACCTTGAGAAAAATAAGACCCCAACAAGTATATCATATGGGAATATTTGAAAATAAAAGTGGATTATATAGAATATCTAGAGAAGTAGAGCTAAGTGTTCTTACTCAACCAGTTGATTTAAGAATAGTAAGTAAGAATATTAAAAATGAACTCATATATTCTGGTTACAAATATATTCACCAAGGAATGTATATCATAGGAGTAAAAGGTTTGACTAGAAAGAAATTAGGAACAAAAGTTCTAATAACCTTGCTAGATAAAAGATGGGGAACCACAGATAAAGCTGCTTTAGGATTTATGGAAGGAGATATGAATGAAAATAAATTAATAACGTATATAGCTCCAGACTTAATGATGCCTGTTAAAGAATTTGCTAAAAAAATGAGCTTTGGTTTTCAAACCAAAGGATATGAAGACTTTAAGGGTACCAATTTATTAGTAAGCATAGAGTTCATAGGAAGACTAACAAATAGAAGTAGTTCAAGATATAGAGTAAATGTCAGTGATGTTATAGAAAGTATGCAATCTAAAGGCATAAAGTTTATGAGTCCTCTTAAAATAAGTTCTGAGGAAAGCGCGGGAGAAGAATGGAATATAAGTAGTTTAATAGAAAAGAAAGAGTTAAAGCAGCCAGAAAATTATATTAGTTACCAAAATTGTGAAGGAGCTTGTAGTATTAGGTTTACAAATTATAAATCTGCAGCATTAGATGAGCCCGATGTACCTACTGGAAATAATAAAAGAATAACTGAATGTATGGAAATAACGAATATAGAAGAGGAAATTGCTCACTGGCAACAAAACTTAAAGCATATAGAGTGGGAATATAAACATTCTATGACTATGGAATGGCCTAAAATAAGAGAAAAAGAGTTATATTATATTAGAGAAATAGCAAGACTACAAAGAAAGCAAAAAGAAATTATGATAGCCAAAAATAAATCTAAAGAAAAAGAAAAAATAATTAAGAACAATAATATAGAGAATAATCTGACCACTCCTAGGAAAATAGTTATCAATGAAACAAATATTACATCAGATATAAGTACCTCTAATATTATAAGTGAAAAAGAACAATGGGATATAAATAATAATCTTTTGTTAGAAAGCTTTGAAGAAGAAGAAGAAACAGAAGTATCATTATCCCAAAATAATAACCTTAATAAGGCCGAATTATATAATAACTTAGATGATGAAAGCATATATAATTTGAATAACTCAATGGAAGCTATGGAAGTAGAAATGGGGAGTTTAAAGAGGAGGAGAGCTCAAACCGGTGAAACCGGTGAAACCTCAATGAAAAATGAAGGAGAAAATGAAAGACCCACAAGAAGGGCAGGGAGATGGCCACCTGAACAAGAACCATTTCAACCCACATATATTCGTGGACAATATAAATATATGGGAAATAAATGTAGAGGATTTGAAAGGGCTGTAAAATTCCAAAACTCAAGGAGTGATGGTGCAATATTAAATTTAGCTGATCATGACCCCATAGACTGGCCTAATGTACTTAGCATCTGGAAAGGCTTAATAGTCCAAAAGTATATACAAAACCAACATACTATAGGCAATAAGGTTGAAGATATGATTACATACTTAGAAACTTTTCTTGGGGAATCAGTAAAAGTTTTATGGGAAGAATGGGTAGAATCATACCCTAATTTATATGGAGAATTAAAAAGAGCCGGAAACAACCCTAATAACATTGCAAATATGATATCTAATATTTTAATAGCAGAAGATCCAGAGATTGGATACACAACTCTACAAAATGATAGGTTAAGGGAATTAGAAAAACTCACCTTAACAGGTCGGAAAGGCATAAAAGAATTTTCCCAACATTTTCTATATAATGCCTCCACTGCAAAGCAAGGATATAATAAAGCTATAGTAGAAAAATATTTTAATAAGCTACCAGATCCTTTAGGAACTATGATATTTGAAAAATATAAAAAGTCCTCTGAAGGATGTGCAATAAACATTTCACAAGCCATAATGTTTGTGTTTAAACAGCTCCGAAAAATATGCACAAGCATACAAGCCCAGAGATCTATGAAGAGATCAGAATATGGGTTTTGCAATAAGATTATACAAATACCTATGACATATGGAGAAGAAAGACATATTAAGAAAAAATATTATAAGCCATATAAAAGAAATAATCAACACTTTAAAACAAAGAAAAGATTCTTCTTAAGAAGATCAGATAATAGAGCTCCATTTTTACACAAAAGAAATGTAAGAAGATATAATCCAAGAAAAACCTATGACAAAACATGTAGGTGCTTTATATGTAATTCACCTAATCACCTGAGCAAAACTTGCCCTAACAAAGATCAGAAGAGATATTCTAGTAAATATGAAGAACATGAAAAAGTATTCATTATAGACAGTGTCAATGAAAATATACTGGTATGCGATGATGAAATAAAGGATGATGAATCAATCTACTCTATCATAGAAACTGATGAAATAGAAAATGATTTATCAGAAAATGAATCTAGTGGGGAAGAAGTAGACTTAATAGAAGAATTAGCAGGACTGACTCTCAAAATGATGGAACAAATAAGCTTAGATAATATTATAGATACAAAATTACCACATACAAAATATTATAGTCTCACTAATTCATGTTCTCATTCCGCAGGAATGGACAATGAGAAAGGTGAAGACAAGAAGGGATGTCAGCTTATAACTAATAATTTATCACAATCCTATATAATAGTGGACACAGATATATATCGCTATAATATACCTTACGAATTTCTTATTCCCCGCATAAGCTTCAAAACAGAACAAATATTATCATATTTCCCACAAGAAATTACTAATCTCATATGGGAAAAATACGCTAAAAAATAGGAAAGAATATTCCTGGATATTCAAAGCTTCTTTATGAAGCTTTATAAAGGAACTGAAAAACATCCGGGAATAGTAATCAATATTCATACTTTACCATTATTACATATAGATGAGGTTTTAATAATTAAACCTCGTCACACATATCTTATATTAAAAGCAGATATAAATCTAAAATATTTCAACAATATACAAAGACATGCATCTCAAAATATTTCTTTACAAACACTGATTGACCACGGGCTGGTCCATAATATATATGGAACCCTAGAAGAGGTACATAAATCGATCTTGGAATTATTACTAAAGAAGCTTGTAAAAAACTCTCGTATCTCAAAGGAAGATATAAAATCATATTTTATTCCATACCACCAAAGTTTACAAGACCAATAAGGTCATCATCTCATGATATTTATATTACAAAGGGAATTTACTATTTCCCAACCATATGTTCTTCAGAAATATCTAAAGAACAAGAAGAATTATTTTCCAAGAATACCAATCATGACAATTGGAGAATATTTAATGAAGCTAAGGAATTAGAAGAAAATATCAAGTTGGATCCAGAATATCACATGATATATCAAAACAAGATAATAAGAATATTTTTATAAGAGCGCATTAACTTTAACATGCCAAAAAGAGGATTAGGAAGAACAATAACACCAAACTACAGAAAAGCAACACAACTACGAAAAGAATATCAACAATTTCTAGCATGGTATGAGACATGGCAGCCAGAATGGAATGATACTGATCCACTATCCGAATTTGAAGACTAAATTTTCATACACATAAGGCAACATACACAGAATAACCAGTAATATTGATATGAATATCAATCTCCGCGCGTGGAGGACCCAACCCCTCTACACCACGGAGTTGATAATGGTATTATCAGTTGTGAGGCCGGGAGGACGCCTACACCTCACCTCACATGGAATATATTGAAGGAATATATTAATCAATATCAGCGCTAATGATCATCGTTACGAGCACTCATGATGGTGATGACTCATGATGGTGATGATGATGGTGCGTGCCGTGGGACTTGCCCCTCGCTTGTTCCCTAGGCAGCAGTATAATGGTGCGTGATGGCCGCGGGACTTGCTCCCTGCTGAGTCCCGAGGCGTCAGCCTCAAAAGCATCGGCGATGCTCATCCATGGCCGTGCTGATCTACCTGCGCGAGACGGTGCGCGCAGCTGTGAGATACAAGACGCCGCAGCAGTGTGCCTGGAGACGGCTGGCGAGCATGACGAACGGCAGTGCGCTGGCGCTGCTGGAGCTCGATGGCTGTCCCTGACGTGTCCAAGAATAAAGCTGGTGGTGCTCCTATAAAGCCTTCGCCGGAGAGAAGACCAACACACGATCGGAAACACGAGCAGAAAGAAAGAGATCGGCAAGCGAACCAGAAGCAGAGCCTCAGTGAAGAGAGAGTTCATCACACACACCTGTAGCCCCTCACCCACCTTGTAACATAGCAGTAGCGAGCGTGAGCGGGTGCCTCGCCTGTCCCGAGGTAACCTTGTGCTCCGTCCGTCCGGGGCTTCCCGAAAGGGAAAGCCGTATGTAATCGAGTCTATTTTAATGGAGTAGTTTGTATTTGAAAATTCCTGCTGTTCTTTGGTCTGGTCTCACGAGATGAGCGTCTACGCTAGGGACCCTATAGGAGAAACCTCTGCGTGTGTTTTGTTCTCGTTTAGCCTGAGTCTGGCGCCTGTGAGAACCCTTGTTGCGCGTAGAGAAGTGTTCCCTTCGGGTGGAACTGCCTGGGGAGACGGTGGTAGCTCGTCGAAGTGTGTCCTGGCTGGGGAATATTGGGGAAAGACGGTACGTTCCTTTGAATATCGGCTCGAGAGAAGTATGGCGAGTACCGAGTAGGACTCACACACCCGAAGCACGCACGAGTCTGTCGTCTTGCAGGCCTCGCAAGCCTCCGAGATCCTATACACACGCACGTCGTCCGCATATCATATACAGATAATATACTCAGCATATACTGAAGCATACCTGAGTAATAAATATCTGATACTAATACACAGATACTATATTTTACTCTATATATCAAAATTATATACTCTAAATATATATAAAGGTTGCTTGATATATATATATATATATATATTAATAGAGCTGCTTTGATATCCCCGGGAGGACGCCTACATCTCACCTCACATGGAATATATTGAAGGGATATATTAATCAATATCAGCGCTAATGATCATCGTTATGAGCACTCATAATGGTGATGATGATGCTGTGCGCCGTGGGACTTGCCCCTCGCTTGTTCCCTAGGCAGCAGTATAATGGTGCGTGATGGGCGCGGGACTTGCTCCCTGCTGAGTCCCGAGGCGTCAACCTCAAAAGCATCGGCGGTGCTCATCCATGACCGTGCTGATCTACCTGCGCGAGGCGGTGCGCGCAGCTATGGGATACAAGACGCCGCAGCAGTGTGCCTGGAGACGGCTGGCGAGCATGACGAACGGCGGTGCGCTGGCGCTGCTGGAGCTCGATGGCTGTCCCTGACGTGTCCAAGAATAAAGCTGGTGGTGCTCCTATAAAGCCTTCGCCGGAGACGATCGGAAACACGAGCAGAAAGAAAGAGATCGGCAAGCGAACCAGAAGCAGAGCCTTAGTGAGGAGAGAGTTCACCACACACACCTGCAGCCTCTCACCCACCTTGTAACATAGCAGTAGCGAGCGTGAGCGGGTGCCTCGCCTGTCCCGAGGTAAGCTTGTGCTCCGTCCGTCCGGGGCTTCCCGAAAGGGAAAGCCGTATGTAATCGAGTCTGTTTTAATGGAGTAGTCGGTCTTTGAAAATCCATGCTGTTCTTTGGTCTGGTCTCACGAGATGAGCGTCTACGATAGGGACCCTATTGGAGAAACCTCTGCGTGTGTTTTGTTCTCGTTTAGCCTGAGTCTGACGCCTGTGAGAACCCTTGTTGCGCGTAGAGAAGTGTTCCCTTCGGGTGGAACTGCCAGGGGAGACAGTGGTAGCTCGTCGAAGTGTGTCCTGGCTGGGGAATATTGGGGAAAGACGGTCCGTTCCTTTGAATTTCGGCTCGAGAGAAGTATGGCGAGTACCGAGTAGGACTCACACACCCGAAGCACGCACGAGTCTGTCGTCTTGCAGGCCTTGCAAGCCTCCGAGATCCTGTACACACGCACGTCGTCCGCATATCATATACAGATAATATACTCAGCATATACTGAAGCATACCTGAGTAATAAATATCTGATACTAATACACAGATACTATATTTTACTCTATATATCAAAATTATATACTCTAAATATATATAAAGGTTGCTTGATATATATATATTAATAGAGCTGCTTGATATCCGGACGCCTACACCTCACCTCACATGGAATATATTGAAGGAATATATTAATCAATATCAGCGCTAATGATCATCGTTATGAGCACTCATAATGGTGATGATGATGTTGTGCGCCGTGGGACTTGCCCCTCGCTTGTTCCCTAGGCAGCAGTATAATGGTGCGTGATGGCCGCGGGACTTGCTCCCTGCTAAGTCCCGAGGCGTCAACCTCAAAAGCATCGGCGGTGCTCATCCATGACCGTGCTGATCTACCTGCGCGAGGCGGTGCGCGCAGCTGTGGGATACAAAACGCCGCAGCAGTGTGCCTGGAGACGGCTGGCGAGCATGACGAACGGCGGTGCGCTGGCGCTGCTGGAGCTCGATGGCTGTCCCTGACGTGTCCAAGAATAAAGCTGGTGGTGCTCCTATAAAGCCTTCGCCGGAGACGATCGGAAACACGAGCAGAAAGAAAGAGGTCGGCAAGCGAACCAGAAGCAGAGCCTCAGTGAGGAGAGAGTTCACCACACACACCTGTAGCCTCTCACCCACCTTGTAATATAGCAGTAGCGAGCGTGAGCGGGTGCCTCGCCTGTCCCGAGGTAAGCTTGTGCTCCGTCCGTCCGGGGCTTCCCGAAAGGGAAAGCCGTATGTAATCGAGTCTGTTTTAATGGAGTAGTCGGTCTTTGAAAATCCATGCTGTTCTTTGGTCTGGTCTCACGAGATGAGCGTCTACGATAGGGACCCTATTGGAGAAACCTCTGCGTGTGTTTTGTTCTCGTTTGGCCTGAGTCTGACGCCTGTGAGAACCCTTGTTGCGCGTAGAGAAGTGTTCCCTTCGGGTGGAACTACCGGGGGAGACGGTGGTAGCTCGTCGAAGTGTGTCCTGGCTGGGGAATATTGGGGAAAGACGGTCCGTTCCTTTGAATTTCGGCTCGAGAGAAGTATGGCGAGTACCGAGTAGGACTCACACACCCGAAGCACGCACGAGTCTGTCGTCTTGCAGGCCTCGCAAGCCTCCGAGATCCTGTACACACGCACGTCGTCCGTATATCATATACAGATAATATACTCAGCATATACTGAAGCATACCTAAGTAATAAATATCTGATACTAATACACAGATACTATATTTTACTCTATATATCAAAATTATATACTCTAAATATATATAAAGGTTGCTTGATATATATATATTAATAGAGCTGCTTGATATCCGGACGCCTACACCTCACCTCACATGGAATATATTAATCAATATCAGCGCTAATGATCATCGTTATGAGCACTCATAATGGTGATGATGATGCTGTGCGCCGTGGGACTTGCCCCTCGCTTGTTCCCTAGGCAGCAGTATAATGGTGCGTGATGGCCGCGAGACTTGCTCCCTGCTGAGTCCCGAGGCGTCAACCTCAAAAGCATCGGCGGTGCTCATCCATGGCCGTGCTGATCTACCTGCGCGAGGCGGTGCGCGCAGCTGTGAGATACAAAACGCCGCAGCAGTGTGCCTGGAGACGGCTGGCGAGCATGACGAACGGCGGTGCGCTGGCGCTGCTGGAGCTCGATGGCTGTCCCTGACGTGTCCAAGAATAAAGCTGGTGGTGCTCCTATAAAGCCTTCGCTGGAGACGATCAGAAACACGAGCAGAAAGAAAGAGATCGGCAAGCGAACCAGGAGCAGAGCCTCAGTGAGGAGAGAGTTCATCACACACACCTGTAGCCTCTCACCCACCTTGTAACATAGCAGTAGCGAGCGTGAGCGGGTGCCTCGCCTGTCCCGAGGTAAGCTTGTGCTCCGTCCGTCCGGGGCTTCCCGAAAGGGAAAGCCGTATGTAATCGAGTCTGTTTTAATGGAGTAGTCGGTCTTTGAAAATCCTTGCTGTTCTTTGGTCTGGTCTCACGAGATGAGCGTCCGGTCTCACGAGATGAGCGTCTACGCTAGGGACCCTATAGGAGAAACCTATGCGTGTGTTTTGTTCTCGTTTAGACTGAGTCTGGCGCCTGTGAGAACCCTTGTTGCGTGTAGAGAAGTGTTCCCTCGGGTGGAACTGCCTGGGGAGACGGTGGTAGCTCGTCGAAGTGTGTCCTGGCTGGGGAATATTGGGGAAAGACGGTCCGTTCCTTTGAATATCGGCTCGAGAGAAGTATGGCGAGTACCGAGTAGGACTCACACACCCGAAGCACGCACGAGTCTGTCGTCTTGCAGGCCTCGCAAGCCTCCAAGATCTTGTACACACGCACGTCGTCCGCATATCATATACAGGTAATATACTCAGCATATACTGAAACATACCTGAGTAATAAATATCTGATACTAATACACAGATACTATATTTTACTCTATATATCAAAATTATATACTCTAAATATATATAAAGGTTGCTTGATATATATATATATATATTAATAGAGCTGCTTTGATATCCCTGGTATATATATATATATACACACACATGGGAGTAACTACTCCCTGAGAGTATGAAATAATTACCCTATGTATATATATATATATATATATATATATATATATATATATATATATATATATATATATATATATATATATCAAAGCGATTTATAATTTGAGATTGAGGGAGCAGCTCGTATCACGTGAGATCAAGAGCGAATCTAGCGATGAAGCGAGAGATAAAGGGTCGAGCCCTCCTACCACCTCCCATACAATGGAGCCCCTTCATTTTTGTGGAAGAGGAGGATAAAGAAGAAAGGAAGAAAGGAGGTCCCCTGTCCTATATAGACATAGGTGGCGTTAGCATAGGTCAGAGTCATGCTAGTGGAAGGACTAGTTGCTCAAGTGGTCGAATGTTGACGTCATTGAGTAGGGTGTTGAGTAGATCTAAGTATTTTGAGTCCAGTCTGAGCCCGTTGGGTTCTGGCCCACCCACGGATCTTACTGAACAGGTCCTGGACATAGATCTTGCTGCTCAGAAATTTTTTTCTCAACCCGAACCCAACCCAAAATATTTATTTTATTCATTTACCCTACAAATTGCGCAGGCGACCCACCCAAGCCTAGGTCTAGCCCGAGCTCAGTCCGAAAAAAGCAGTTCGACTTGTCTAGTTGTCACACCCTGAAATTTGCATTTCTTAAATTAGAATTAATATGGTTTATTTATGAATTTTTGTGCTCATAAAATATAGGGAAATAAAATTTTTCTCTAAATTAAAATTTATCCTAGGGTTTAGAAACATGTTTGTGCATACATGCTGGTGCATACCTTATTTTTGTGATGTGTGGTTTTAGTTCAAAAGTTGTTTGAATTCAATAAGGATTTGAAAATGCATTTGAAAAATCAAATCTGAAATTGGAAAACAATTTCCCTTCTCTCCCTCCTCCTTTTTCCCTTCTGGCCCGAGCCAGCTTGGCCGGCCCGCTTCCCCTCTCCCCTCTCCCCTCTCCCCTCTCTCTCCGTCGCCCGCGTGGGCCGCCGCCCGGCCCAACGCCTGCGCGCAGCGCCGCTCCGCCGGCCCAGCCGCCCTGCGCAGCGCCGCAGCCCCGCACCGAGCCGAGGGTCCAGCCTCGGCGCTGCACTCGCGTGCGCGAAGCCGTCTCCGTCTCGCCCGAGGGTCCAGCCTCGCGCGAGCACCGCCGTTCCGTCTCGCCCGAGGGTTCAGCCTCGGCGTTGCGTTCGCGTTCGCGTAGCCGTTCCGTCTCGCCCGAGGGTTCAGCCTCGGCGTTGCGTTCGCGTTCGCGTAGCCGTTCCGTCTCGCCCGAGGGTCCAGCCTCGGCACTGTACTCGCGTGCGTAGCCGCTTCCGTCTCGCCCGAGGGTCGCCGCTCCCGCGCCTCGGCCCAGCTTGGCACCCGCGCGCAGCGCGCCGCCGCTCCTCCCGTCGCTGACTGCGCCCCCGCCTGTCAGTGTCCCACCTTCCCCTCCCTGCTCGTGTTCATGGCGGACACCCGAAACCGAGCCCGACTCCAATCCTGGCACGTGACCTCGCTTGCCTAATCAACCTAGCCAACCCCCTTAAATAGATTCCCCGGAGACCGCCGCCTCTCCCCACGCATCAAGCTTCTGCTCTCGTGCTTTAATTCGCTCCCGCGACGAACTCCGCGGCCGCCGTCGATCCGCCGTCGTCAACCCGACGCTTCAACGAGTTCCAGCCGTCGCAAGGTTCCTATCTAGCTTCGTCTTGGTCACGCGAAGCCATTACACCTTTTTCCCCTCTGTTTTCCCCTGGTTTCGCGTTAACCCGTGCTCGCCGTCGTTGCAGCGCCCCCGCTGTCCGCCTCGCCGCGCAATCTGCCGTCACAGAGACCTCACCGACGCCATCATCACCACTGGTGAGTCCGCTTTGTTCTCCTCTTTCGATTGGACCTACTTCCGAGGCCTCTACCGCTCTGTAGCGCAATCCCGAGCCGCGCCGCCGCCTTCCGGCCATGGAGCCGCCGCGTCCTTCTTTCTCCCCGGCGAAAGCGCCGCCGGTCTCACCCTGATCTAATTCGAGCCGTCCATTCTGGATCTAGCGCTCGGAATCACTCGATACCCCTTCGTTTGTCACCTTTGCTAAAGAGTCCCCCAAATATTTAGGTCTGAACCCGCGGTCCAACCAGCACTATTTCATGTGTCTTGGGAAACTTTCAATCTAGCCCCTGCGTTTTATTCTAAAAGAGGCGCAGTCCATCCGAAAATTCAATTTCGTTTTATTTATTTTAAATCTGCAAAATCAATTTCAATCTATTTACAGTTTTGCCACTGACTTTAAACCCCTATAACTTCTTTGTTTTAACTCCGTTTTGAACCGTTCAACTTGCGTTAGATTCGTTTCGAAAAGATCTTTCAAACTATATAACTTTCAACACTGTTTTCTGTAATTAAAATTTGAGTTAAATCTAATCTAGTAATTAGTGTCTTTAATCTTGTTTAGCTCATATCTTTTCCGTTAAAACTCCGATTAGCGTGATTTTCGCGTCTGTGTGTTCGTAGCGAATCGTAGATCAGTTTTCGAAACTCTTTATCTTGTTTTCTTATGATTGATGTATTGTTCTAATCATAGGCTTTGTTTTGCTTTGCATGATTGATATTGGATGCTTGTGTGGTGCTCTGTGATCGTATGTCCAGTCGGTGAGTTATACGTTGGTGATCAAGAAGAAGATCGTGATCAAGAGTCAACCTTTGGAAATCTACAATTCAACAGAAGAAGGATCTTGAGTTTAAGGCAAGTATAGCAATCGAGTGTTCTTTTCGCAATCATGATCATGTTACTTAATTAATGTATGCATCGAATGATAAAAATGACTTATTAGCAACTTAAGAAATTATCTGTACAAGAACCTTCGGGATTTACAGTGCAACTGTTGGGGGTTATATGGCTCTGGCTTTAGCTCAGTATGAGGACCTTTTCTAGCTTGTTAGAGGTTACCGAAAGGCGCAAGAGGGGCTCCAATCTGTATGGTCTTGGCCGACCAAGTTGGTGCATTTTGTCATTTGTTAGTCACCGTTTGGAGGGGAGATTCATGCTTATTGATGGGGAAACCTAGCGGCCCTAACTTGTTAGACGAACCTTTGAAAGGCTTCATCGTGAACCCTGCCGACCTTCCTTGGAAGTGGGTTAAGAGGCTGATCACCTCGGGCGAAAGGGCAATTCACGTCTCGCAGTGAAAGTGTACACCTTTGCGCAAAGTTTATTAAACTGATATATCAGCCTTGCTCAAGGACACGAGCGGCCTTGAAGACTTTTACATTTATGACTTATGTTGGTTAACACGTTCATTATTTACCGCTCTATGCTATTCATTATTTATGTTACATTAATCATGAAACTTGGGATCTATATCACTTGTTGCTATACTTGTGGAGTTCAACATGGACTCACTCTTGCTTTTCCCCACACCCCAGAGAGTTAAACTTTGGAGAAGCTTAGGCTTGTGGTCAACCAGTCAGTTGTTCCCTGTGAAGTTGGTGTCTCCATCTGAAGATCGGAGTGTCTTTCCGCTGTCTGCTCTTTAAGGTTATGTTCTTTTGTTTTATATACGTTATATAAGAGCATTGTCTTTCGATATTACCCTTTATTTGTGGCTATATGTGAGATTTGACTTCCTGGGCTCACATATGGTGTATACCTGGTTTTGTTCTTAAAACCGGGTGTGACAAAGTGGTATCGGAGCAATGCTGACTGTAGGACGCAAGCCTAGATAGAAACTGGTCGTTTAAAAGTTTTGAAAATTGCTATAGAACTCTTGTTCTATCAACCTTGGTATTTTCTCCTCAATTGTATCTTCTACCCTTGTTATTTGTCTCCTCCTTGTTGCTTAAATTTTAAACTTTGCTCTCACCTTCACTCCTTGCCTGGATTGCTTATTGAAAACTTCCCTCTATCTAAGTAGACGGATCGTTGACCCAGCTATGTCGTCTCTGACCGCAGTTAACAAACGGAAGCTGATCGCTATGCAAAGTCAAGACCTGGGAAGAATGACGCAACAGCAAAACGCAACACACGGACCAACCAACATGGAAGGAAGCCATAAAGAACAGTTACCAGGTGTTGAAGTGGAGCAAGATTACATTTATGGAAAGTTGAGGCATGTGGATATGACCACTATTCATGGAGCAAAGAAAGCAGTGTATGGCATGATCCCAGTCAATTCAGTAACTGCCATGGTTCTTTTTGACCCTAGTGCTTCGCACTCGTTCATCTCTGCCAAGTTTGTAGCTCGCCTGAAGATAAGGGAATGGCCAACAAAGAAGCTCATAGTAGTTCGTACACCAACTGGAGAAGTTGAGACAAACCGTGTATGCCGAGATGTTAGAGTCCAGATAAAGGAGAGTGAGTTCATAGTAAAGCTTAATGTTTTGGAACTTTCCGGAATCGATGTTATCCTTGGACAAGGATGGTTAAGGGGTCGTAAAAGTGAGGTCAATTATTCCCGGCGTTCAGTGTTTTTAAGAACACTATCAGGCGAAAGGATTGAATATCGAGGTATGCCGTTATCACCCAATGAATGTGAAACAGGTCTGTTGGGAGATAGCAGTAGTAAGGTGCAAGAGGTTCAGGATCGATGTCTATGTTGCAAGCATTATGGGAATTCTTGTCTTCAAGAGAAGTCAACCAAGGATGAGGTCAAAGTGAACCCAAGTGGTGTAGTCAAGGAAGATAAGAAAAGGAAAGCAAATTCATTCGAGTCACCGTTGAGTTTTACTCCAGTATCACATCCAGTTTCAACTCTTGTTCAGACCAGCCTAGATCAGCAGCATCTAGAAGCTCCTCCAGTTAAGAACTTTCCACATGAGGTTTGCATAGATGGATGGACAATCACCTACAAAGAGTTCCAGCCACGGAAGCGAGTTAAGAAGCAGAATAAACTGGTAAAAGTCAATCCTCTGAGTCAGCAAGATGGCAGCACATCGAACAACACTTTTACTGCAGCAGATCCAACCAAAGGAAGATGTTATCATTGTCGACAGGAAGGACACTACGTAAGCTCCTGCCCCAAAAAGATCAACAACCGACTCAAGGAAGTAGCCACAACCCAGTCACTACAGAATAGTCACCAACAAGTGATGTCAGTGCCTGATGCAAAGAAAGTCCCTGATAGCAGTTGATAGATGAAGAGTGTACAAGAAAAGCTATCCTTGATGTTCTTGCAGATGTATCGTGTGCTAGTAGTTCTTGAGCCCTTATGTAATAAAACGTTAGTAACGAAGTTAAGTCAAGTCCTTGACCCATGTGTGGCTTGTGAACCTGTGATGTATGTTGTTTGTCCTTATGATAATGTTTGTTTTGCATCTTTGTAATGAGTGCAATGATTTTGTGGGTTTCCTCACAATTTCATTTAGGTTTAGTTCATAGGTGTCATGCATAGAAGGTTGGGTTCTGTTTCTTCTGTTCCCTCTATCCTATCCTTTCGGAGCAGTCTGTCTTTATCAGCTTATATCTCAGTTTATGGATGTTCAAAAAAAAAATCATGGAACAATTCTGGACACAAGTAGACTTCATGATCTTTCTCTGAGCGCAAGAACCACCCTGATAGCTGTTATGATTTTGGAGTTATAAAATTCACAAGTTGATGCATCTGTGCTGTCTGGAATCTGGAACAGTTACTGTTGTCTGCTGTTTTCGACGACCTTAACTACTGAATCTGGAAAAGTGTTCTACATGAAAGTTGTAGAGGATTTCATAAGCTTTCCAGGAAGGTAAACTGCAACTTCATTGGAAACTGTGACACATAGTCTTCTGTTTTCTGACTAAACACTGTTATTTTATGACATTTCAGAATTTGTTTATCTTTACATATGATTTTATTGCTTATTTATGTTATTCTACACTGTGTTTCTACTTGCTTGTATAATAAATTCATTGGATAACAGAGCTTGAGTTATGCTGTTACTGCCTGCTGTTTTGCTACTCGCGAGAAATTTCAGATTGTTTCTTACCTTCGCATATGAATTTCTCTTGGATGTCAGAAGGTCTTTATGCTAGGTAGCTTAACTGGAAAGATGGAATGCTATCCTTCTATTGTTTCTCTTAGTTGCTCCTTTCTTAAGGGGTAGCCATGATGAAGTTAACTTGGACCGTTTTCAAGATGAAGTTTCTTACTATCTAGTGTTTTAATCGGAAGAATCAGTCATGGATGAGTCTTCTCTTGTCTCTCTTGCTATATCAACCTTGTCTTGTCATCTCATGAAGCTATGGTTAAGTGTGTTATGAAGAGCTGAATCCTAACACATACATGTTGAAAACAGATGGTTGCTACCAGGAGAAATGACTACGATGATGCTACAGGAATGCTCACAACTCTAATCCACCGCCATCAAATCCTTCAGCTATAGAGCAAGTTTTGACAATGCAGACTCACTATTACAGACCATTGCTCAAAATGTGTTACACAATCAGTATCAAGAACCACCTATTGACAAGCGTGGTGATTTATGAAAGGACACCCACCGACATTCTCTCATACTAGCAACCCAATAGAAGCTGATGACTGGCTTAGAACTGTGGAACGACAACTTGACATAACACAGTGTGATGACCATGAGAAGGTGCTTTATGCTTCCGGCCAACTTCAAGGAATTGCATTAGATTGGTGGGAATCGTTCCAGTTTGAACATACAAATAAGAATCAAATTGGTTGGGAAGAAATTCAAGAATGCTTTTAGATCTTACCATGTTCCAGCTGGAATAGTGGCGATTAAGGAAGAGCAATTCCTCAACTTGAAGCAAGGATTTATGTCAGTGTGTGAGTATCATGACATGTTCACCCAGTTGTCACGCTATGCGCTGGAAGAAGTGAATAGTGATGCTAAGAAGCAGAAGCGCTTTCTGAAAGGACTCAATGATGGTTTGCAATTACAACTGATGACGGTTGAATATGCCAACTATCAAACATTGGTGGACAGAGCAATTGTGATAGAGAACAAGCGTCAAGAGATGGAGGAGAAGAAAAGGAAAAGAGAAAGCCAATCTGTAGGTAGCAACATACACCACCCCTACGCTCATGCACCAGAATTCCAACAATGGAACCAGGAATCAAGTGATCAGTGGAATCTTGAACCTCCTCATGAACTCCATCAGTATCAGCAATCCAATGATGAAGTACTTCACTCCAATTCCCAAGAGCCATGTCTGTCACCTCCTAGTGACACCATGACGAAGATTAATACTCCCACTAGTGAGGGTTGTAACGATTGTGATGAGGTTAATCACTATGAGTATGACTGTCATAAGAAGTTTATGGAGAGCAATAAAAGTCAGGATGACGACCACATCAAATACAAGAACAGGAGAATCAGGAGCTAGGAAGTAAAGTAAAAAGAAACTACATCCAAGGAATGTTAAATCATGTGTATATGATTAACAAACAAGGGGCTAAGGAAGTCGTGTATGGTTTCATTCAAGTAAACTCTGCTCCCGCCATTGTGATGTTTGATCCTAGAGCTTCACACTCGTTTATCTCTAGCCTGTATGTACAAGAACATAGGATGACTATGCTTCCAATGAGAAAACCAGTGATAGTTAACTCTCTAGAAGGCGAAATGAAAGCAAACCACATATGCCCAAAAGTTAGCCTTGACATAAATGGAGTAAACTTTGAGGCAAACCTTACTGTTTTGAAGTTGATGGAAATGGATGTTATCCTTGGAAAGGGTTGGTTATCTGCTTGTAAAGGAGTGGTTAAGTATGCCCAAGGTTTGGTGCTTCTAACACACCGACAGGTGAAAGAATTGAGTATCAAGGTTTTCATCCTGTACTTGAGGAATACGAGAATGACCCATTAGAAGGGGTACCCATGGAGGACAGTAAAGTGGACTGTGAGTTTTCAGATATCAATACGAAGGAACAACTGCAGATCAAGTTTCCACATCTCTTTGAGTTGTAAGCCAATCAAGTTAGCGAGCAAGACAAGTTTGGGATAATCAAGTGTAATGATTTTTTCATGGAATCCTTGTACACAAGTTATGATCGTGAAACATCAGTGGTTTGATAAGTTTAGTATGCAAGTGTGAAGTGAAAGTGTTATCAAGATCTTTTCTCGTTTCTCTCCAGTGCTCTGAGTCTCTTTCGAATCTCGGGACGAGATTCTCTTAAGGGGGTAGATTTGTCACACCCTGAAATTTGCATTTCTTAAATTAGAATTAATATGGTTTATTTATGAATTTTGTGCTCATAAAATATAGGAAATAAAATTTTTCTCTAAATTAAAATTTATCCTAGGGTTTAGAAACATGTTTGTGCATACATGCTGGTGCATACCTTATTTTTGTGATGTGTGGTTTTAGTTCAAAAGTTGTTTGAATTCAATAAGGATTTGAAAATGCATTTGAAAAATCAAATCTGAAATTGGAAAACAATTTCCCTTCTCTCCCTCCTCCTTTTTCCCTTCTGGCCCGAGCCAGCTTGGCCGGCCCGCTTCCCCTCTCCCCTCTCCCCTCTCCCCTCTCTCTCGTCGCCCGCGTGGGCCGCCGCCCGGCCCACGCCTGCGCGCAGCGCCGCTCCGCCGGCCCAGCCCCCTGCGCAGCGCCGCAGCCCCGCACCGAGCCGAGGGTCCAGCCTCGGCGCTGCACTCGCGTGCGCGAAGCCGTCTCCGTCTCGCCCGAGGGTCCAGCCTCGCGTGAGCACCGCCGTTCCGTCTCGCCCGAGGGTTCAGCCTCGGCGTTGCGTTCGCGTTCGCGTAGCCGTTCCGTCTCGCCCGAGGGTTCAGCCTCGGCGTTGCGTTCGCGTTCGCGTAGCCGTTCCGTCTCGCCCGAGGGTCCAGCCTCGGCACTGTACTCGCGTGCGTAGCCGCTTCCGTCTCGCCCGAGGGTCGCCGCTCCCGCGCCTCGGCCCAGCTTGGCACCCGCGCGCAGCGCGCCGCCGCTCCTCCCGTCGCTGACTGCGCCCCGCCTGTCAGTGTCCCACCTTCCCCTCCCTGCTCGTGTTCATGGCGGACACCCGAAACGAGCCCGACTCCAATCCTGGCACGTGACCTCGCTTGCCTAATCAACCTAGCCAACCCCCTTAAAGATTCCCCGGAGACCGCCGCCTCTCCCCACGCATCAAGCTTCTGCTCTCGTGCTTTAATTCGCTCCCGCGACGAACTCCGCGGCCGCCGTCGATCCGCCGTCGTCAACCCGACGCTTCAACGAGTTCCAGCCGTCGCAAGGTTCCTATCTAGCTTCGTCTTGGTCACGCGAAGCCATTACACCTTTTTCCCCTCTGTTTTCCCCTGGTTTCGCGTTAACCCGTGCTCGCCGTCGTTGCAGCGCCCCCGCTGTCCGCCTCGCCGCGCAATCTGCCGTCACAGAGACCTCACCGACGCCATCATCACCACTGGTGAGTCCGCTTTGTTCTCCTCTTTCGATTGGACCTACTTCCGAGGCCTCTACCGCTCTGTAGCGCAATCCCGAGCCGCGCCGCCGCCTTCCGGCCATGGAGCCGCCGCGTCCTTCTTTCTCCCCGGCGAAAGCGCCGCCGTCTCACCCTGATCTAATTCGAGCCGTCCATTCTGGATCTAGCGCTCGGAATCACTCGATACCCCTCGTTTGTCACCTTTGCTAAAGAGTCCCCCAAATATTTAGGTCTGAACCCGCGGTCCAACCAGCACTATTTCATGTGTCTTGGGAAACTTTCAATCTAGCCCCTGCGTTTTATTCTAAAAGAGGCGCAGTCCATCCGAAAATTCAATTTCGTTTTATTTATTTTAAATCTGCAAAATCAATTTCAATCTATTTACAGTTTTTGCCACTGACTTTAAACCCTTATAACTTCTTTGTTTTAACTCCGTTTTGAACCGTTCAACTTGCGTTAGATTCGTTTCGAAAAGATCTTTCAAACTATATAACTTTCAACACTGTTTTCTGTAATTAAATTTGAGTTAAATCTAATCTAGTAATTAGTGTCTTTAATCTTGTTTAGCTCATATCTTTTCCGTTAAAACTCCGATTAGCGTGATTTTCGCGTCTGTGTGTTCGTAGCGAATCGTAGATCAGTTTTTCGAAACTCTTTATCTTGTTTTCTTATGATTGATGTATTGTTCTAATCATAGGCTTTGTTTTGCTTTGCATGATTGATATTGGATGCTTGTGTGGTGCTCTGTGATCGTATCCAGTCGGTGAGTTATACGTTGGTGATCAAGAAGAAGATCGTGATCAAGAGTCAACCTTTGGAAATCTACAATTCAACAGAAGAAGGATCTTGAGTTTAAGGCAAGTATAGCAATCGAGTGTTCTTTTCGCAATCATGATCATGTTACTTAATTAATGTATGCATCGAATGATAAAAATGACTTATTAGCAACTTAAGAAATTATCTGTACAAGAACCTTCGGGATTTACAGTGCAACTGTTGGGGGTTATATGGCTCTGGCTTTAGCTCAGTATGAGGACCTTTTCTAGCTTGTTAGAGGTTACCGAAGGCGCAAGAGGGGCTCCAATCTGTATGGTCTTGGCCGACCAAGTTGGTGCATTTTGTCATTTGTTAGTCACCGTTTGGAGGGGAGATTCATGCTTATTGATGGGGAAACCTAGCGGCCCTAACTTGTTAGACGAACCTTTGAAAGGCTTCATCGTGAACCCTGCCGACCTTCCTTGGAAGGGTTAAGAGGCTGATCACCTCGGGCGAAAGGGCAATTCACGTCTCGCAGTGAAAGTGTACACCTTTGCGCAAAGTTTATTAAACTGATATATCAGCCTTGCTCAAGGACACGAGCGGCCTTGAAGACTTTTACATTTATGACTTATGTTGGTTAACACGTTCATTATTTACCGCTCTATGCTATTCATTATTTATGTTACATTAATCATGAAACTTGGGATCTATATCACTTGTTGCTATACTTGTGGAGTTCAACATGGACTCACTCTTGCTTTTCCCCACACCCCAGAGAGTTAAACTTTGGAGAAGCTTAGGCTTGTGGTCAACCAGTCAGTGTTCCCTGTGAAGTTGGTGTCTCCATCTGAAGATCGGAGTGTCTTTCCGCTGTCTGCTCTTTAAGGTTATGTTCTTTTGTTTTATATACGTTATATAAGAGCATTGTCTTTCGATATTACCCTTATTTGTGGCTATATGTGAGATTTGACTTCCTGGGCTCACATATGGTGTATACCTGGTTTTGTTCTTAAAACCGGGTGTGACACTAGTAGACAGTAATGAACGAGATTTCTTTGGCCCAAAACAACTTATTTTTTAGCTCGCCCCGAACCAGGTCCGACCCGTAAAATGCTTAGGTCTAATGTTGAGGATTGAGGAAGGAGTGTTGTGTGACTCAAATCCTTCTTGAACTAGGGCTTAACAGAGTGTGGCATTGAAACTTTTGATTCTAGAGTTATAGAATCCTACTGGGATTAAGGCTCCTACTTGTATGTGTGAGGGTCTTGGAGACTATATAAACATATTCATCAACTAATTAAGTAAACACAAAGGGCTCATTCAAAGCTTGTAAGGAGTAATTAGGAGTACTCAAAGAGTGACAATTTTATTGAACTAGATTGTATAGGGCAAGAATTAGATGATTCTAGAGGGTCAAAGTAGGGTTGTGAGCGAGTGACAATAACTTATACTCTTTTAGAGATGTGCTTATAGAATTTGTAGTCAGCTTTGCCAATTCTAATATCTTGTCATGCTACTTTAATGCCATTATCTAGGATTTTCTACAAGATTCATCTATGTCTATCTTGATATGTGGTAAGCTTATGTCATACTTTTAATATTTTGTTAAAGATCTGAGGACAGTAGGCTGAACATGACTAGGGGTATCAAATTCTAACATGGAGGGGACTTGAGTGTTTGCCACGAGCACCAAGACGAGGGAAGAGTGAGATGAGCACTGAACCAAGAGAGAGTATGAAGACAAGGGCAAACATGCCATCTATCCATGTAGAATTGAGAAATTAATAAAATAATTGATATAGTTTTTTTTATGGTAAATAACTGTAGTTCCATAACAGTATCTATCAAATTTCAACGTTTACGGTGTGAATTGATCAATACTACATTCTTCATTGTCCTACATCAAAATTTGTCAAAAATAAAAATAACCTTATCCACAAGGTGTAGGAATGGCAACTACGCCGGGGCCTAATGAGCAATCATCAAAGAACCAACGCGTACGAAGTCTAGGCATCATTGGCTTGCCGTGGCTGCAAGGCACTTGCGAAACTGTGCATGAAAGCTGCTGAACGCTACAAAAGTCTCTTCCGAGCCTTTCCCTTTCATTGGTAAAGCTAAAAGCTTCAACCATGTGGTTTTGTTGAGTAAGGCAGGCAACAAGTGCTGCTGCTGGTACATTTTCCAATCTAGTGGAGAGCTGGTCCTACCCAACGACTCTGTTTGATATAAATATGCAGACACACGGCAAAACTAAAAGAAATATATAAACAGCCAATGTGAGTGTCATCCCTAGTTTTTCTTTCTTTATTTTATCTCTGGATATTTCATCCGTAGTTATCCATTTGTACAGAGAAAGAAGGGTTGAAAGCCTGGGAGTTGGGAAGAATGGAAGGCTTCTCATCATGGAGTAGCTTTCCAAAGCTGAGCGAGGTGTACACTCCTTCCGTCCTACGAAAAGTGTCATACGAAGTTAAACTTTTTTTATTTAATTTTGATTAAATATATATAAAAAATCATCAGTGTTTATGTGGCATGATTAAAATAATTATTAATATATTTATATAATAAACAAAGGGCAGGTTCGGTTGGGTGAAATCCAACCAGAAATCTTTCAAGCTGATCAAAACTAGTATAAATTAGTGAAGTATTTTGGACAGAAATAGGCCGAGTGGTTGATTCTCTGCCAACTGAGCATGCTCTAAATCAAAGATATAAATATTACTATTATTTATTATAAATCTAGCTAAACTTAAGAAATATTGACCACACATATAACTCTAAGATGATATTATTTTTGGGGCGAAAGGAGCATTGTATGTGGCATGTCTGTTACTGCAGTAGTCAATGTGCACAATTATGCATGGGCAGCCTTTTCTAGCTGTACCCTCCATGTTTGTATGACGGCACTCCTTTCTGCAAAAACTAATCAAGGTCGTACACATTATGACCCGTGATCGAGAAAAATTGGTGTGATCCGTTTGCGTCCTACTCAGCTCTGATTGTGCACATGCATGTGAATAGCATGGTGGATAGGATTAGGGAGGGTTTTACCTCTATGCCATCACGAAAAATGACCCCAACCTTCAGGTCCCCGAAAGATCGAAGCGAACCTGTGTATCCAACCTCATTTTGGTTTTGTCTCACGTGCCACTCCGTCCGGATTTCTGTTAGATTTCGCCGTTTGGGTGCACTGACAGGTGGGTCCGAGCCGGAAAAAGACCAAAATACCCCCCCCTCTCCTTCTCTCTCTCCCTGGCAGGTGGGTCCATGGCGGCCGCGGCGGCGGAGCTCGCGCCCGCGCCGGCCATGGCGCCGCGGCGGAGCCACGTGCCCGCGCCGGCCATGGCGGCCGCGGCGGAGCTCATGCGCGTCGGCCATGGCGGCCGCGGCGGAGCCACGAGCGCGGCGGCCATGGCGGCCGCGGCGGAGCCACGCGCGCGCGCCGGCCATGGCGGAGCTCGCGCCCACGCCGGCCGCGGCGGAGCCACGCGCCCGCGCCGGCCATGGCGGAGCGGCGGAGCTCACGCGCGCCGGCCATGGCGGCCGCGGCGGAGCCACCCCGCGCGCGCCGGCCATGGCGGCCCGGCGGAGCGCGCGCCGGCTCGACGGGATGAGCTGAGCGGGTGTGAGGATGAGGGAGAGAGAGGAGAGAGAGGGGGGTATTTTGGTCTTTTTCCGGCTCGGACCCACCTGTCAGTGAACCCAAACGGCGAAATCTAACAGAAATCCGGACGGAGTGGCACGTGAGACAAAACCAAAATGAGGTTGGATACACAGGTTCGCTTCGATCTTTCAGGGACCTGAGGTTGGGGTCATTTTTCGCGATGTCATACAGGAAAAACCCTCAGGATTAGGATCATTTACATATATGGGAAGGATGTGCAGCTTCTTTTTTATCCATATGGGGCCATGCCCATACCTAAGTGTTCAGGCTAGCTAGCAACAAGAGGAAGGCACCATTTGATTAGGTGTGCATGCATGCATGCCAGTGGACCACGGATAAGATGAGATGAGATGACCTAACAGCTAGGAGTGTGTCGTCTTCACGTGCTATAATCCACACGCATGTGTTGCTGACTTGCTGGAGGATATATATGTCAGAATGTCACCAATCTAGAAGCGTTTGTCACAAGGCAGAGCACAGAGATGGTAGAGTAGAATTTAGGAAGTGTTTGTTTCATAAACCAACTCGTTCTCCTTTAATTTAGTGTGATTATTAAGAGTACTGTATAGAAAAAGGGTACCTGTGAGGATTTCTGTTGATTGAAGAAATAAAATGTAGAACTTGTTAAAAGAATAGGCAATTTCAGATTAAAACCAGAATATAAATCATGATAAATTGATGATCTAGATATCTCATATTGTATTGTTTACTAGCATAGCAAAACATGCGTAACATGATCTCATACAAGACAACCGGTGTAAACATAGCTCGTACACCAGATAGATTAAAATGCAAGAACGAAGACATAAGATCTAATATAAGTATAATATAAGTATAGATATTAGATCACGAGCGGCGTACCTTTCTGTTGCTGGAGAAGACGGTGGCGGAGTCGGTGCTGGCTGATCGTCGATGAGCGCTGGAGGAATAGCTCGGAGCAGTTGACGACGAATACGACTGGACGCAGCGCCGCCTGACTTGGACGGTAGACGACCCGTTGTTGAAGACGAGAGCAGTTGCGCGACGAGCGCTTCCCAAAAACCATATTCGCCTTCTCCCGGTGCAGGATCGCAAAGACGAGGGTTCCGGAGACCTGCTCGCCCGGTCGCTGGTGCACGCAAGCGAACGGACTGGAGACGACTAGACGACAGCGCAGAAGCGATATGAGGCAAACCCTAGCTCGAGAGGTGTTGAGATGCGTTTTGGCGTGGCCGATAGGTTGCTTATATAGCCTTGTTGAACCGACCTCGTGTCGCGATCACGATCTAAATCGGTTTAGGACTCTTGAGTCGTAACTGTTCGGGACTCTACAACTTGAAGGCTAAGAAAACAAAAACTAAAAAAACTGCAAAAGAGACGTGCTCCCGCAAGGCGAGGAGCCAAATTTCGGCGGACCATTCACGCAGGTGCCGCGCACCCGCGCAAGTCACCACGCCCGGCGAGGCGAGGCGAGCGAGCGCGTGCGTGTGGACTTCTCTTTCTCCTTCTCACACTAGACTTGAGGAAGTGGAGAGGACTTCCATATTTAAGCAAGTCCTCCTCCCCTTCCACTAGCAAGGTGGGACTAAAGAGTTCCACTTCCCCTCTTTGCACACATAAATGGGCTTTGAGATTTATTTAGGAATTTCAGAATTTATTATTGGGCCAAGCCCATCTAAAATTCTAACAGAACTTGTTGCCATCCAGACTAGAATAGATAGAATTTTCTCAAGTCATCATTTGAGGGGCAAGACCGCAAGAGAGAGGGCAGCCAAAAAAAAACTTTGGTGGTATATCCGGCACAATCTTAGAAAGGACATACTAATTAGAGATTGCGATATATGAAAGGAGTCTGGAAGCCCAGCATTGCAGCCTGGGCTCAAAATTTATCTGACGCGACGGGATGGAATTGCTGGGCCGTTAATTACTTACACCGGGCCGGGCTTGGTTGGTTTCCACATGGGCCAAAAGATAGTATTAAACTCTAAACTCTATAGCCGCGGGAGGATCGCTGCTCCCGCATGGGCCGGGCTTGGTTGGTTTCCACATGGGCCGTTAATGTGTTTACCTGTCCAGCTAAATGCACATATTCTCACGCTAATAAAAACTTTAATGTATATCGTGTGGTTCCCTAAAAAAAAACTTTAATGTATAAATATTTTTCACATGGATAAAATTTTTATAGGGAATTGATTTGAAAATAAAATATCATTTCCTATTAGCTACTCCTTAGTCCTACAAAGACTGCTCTTCTCACTCCCTGATAAGAGATTTATTGTGCAATTGAATATATTTTCACAATAAGCTCATTTTGATATACAAATACTGTTAAAATGTTCTAAAAAACTTACTCTAAATTAAGAAGTTTGTACTTTGGTCTGCACAAAACCATATGTGTGTTTCTTTTTAGTACGGACGAAGTAGTATGCATGTCAATAGGTAGCACACCCAAGTGAACTTGTGTTTATTTTTCATTCTAACGAGGTGCTCAAAACCTCAAATAAGCTATATTGTTTTTTCAAATGTTAAATTAACACCCTTGGTCTAATGTATTGCATCTCTTTTAATTTATTCTTTTCTTTGCACCTCTTTAGATCACACGTTAGAGTTGTCCTGAGAGTAGTATCCTCTAAGAGCTGGTCGGTAACGTGGGTACACTACCAAAAACCCGAATTGCCTTGACTGCCAAAAACCACCAAGGAAAGGGCTAAAACCGTCAAGGAAATAGTCCTTGACCACAAACCGTCAAGCAAACACACTCAAGGATAGAAGCTAAGGGAAATTAGTTTCCTTGGCGGTTTCGACGCTCAAGGATGATTTCTTGGAGGCCAGCCGCCAAGGAAACTATAGCCAGACTTAATTAGCCGAATGGTCAATAAAATGTTGAAACCGCCAAGGAAAGAAGTTTGCTTGAGGGCTAACAGCCACCAAGGAAAGTAGTTTGCTTGAGGGCTAACAGCCACCAAGGAAAGTAGTTTTCTTGAGTGCCAACAACCGTCATGCTAATACATATTTTCTTGGCGGTTACAAACCTTCAAGGAAAGACCATTTCCTTGTGGGCTGCCAGCTGACAGGTTAATTATTATTCTTGAGGGCATGACTGTAAATTCATGGCTGCAAGAACTGCCAAGTAAACCCTTATTTCCTTGACTGTATTATTTTCCTTGGCTACTATTACTGTCAAGTTAACTATTTTAGTATACACATATATAACCAGCATGGTAATTACAATTGTAGAAACAAATATACTAGAAAGTCATCCATACCGATATATATTCCAGCCAACATTCATAGTTGTTCATTACATCAGGTTCATACCTAGAAGGCAATACTCCAGCTAAGTTCATGCCTAGAAGGCAACACTCCAGCCAACAAGTTTATGCCTAGATGACAATACTCTAACAGACTGCAAATATTACTAGGTCTATGTGGCAATATAGTACCATTCTAACATGTCAACACCACATGCATATGAAAACAATTGCCTACAACTAAACATTAGCAAAAGGTTAGCTGCACATCAGCCTAGATGTACCAAAATCTACCAAAGGAATGCCCATGTCTGCCACTTGGAGCTATTGGCATTAGTTAGTTGCCCTTGTGCCACTTCCATCTATAGGCATATTGATCTCCCTACTGCCTACAGGACCACATGATGCATTGTCACGATAGTGGTCTTCATCACTGGTGTCATCCCCATCCTCTTCAAGGTCATCGTCACTGTCTGCTTCAAAGTGGCCAGCAACATCATAATCAAGCTCATCATCGTTGTCGCTTCCACACCAGGTGTGGTCATCATCATCATCATCTTCTAAATTAGCATTGTTGTCTTCGCCATCATGTCCATGTGATGATGATCCAATGACCTGCAAAATACACAATATATATGCACTTTATTTTTTGGATTCCAGTGATGAGAAAAAATCATGAAGCATCATTAATTATAAAGTGCTGCAATCTTTGAATTCATATTATTTGGAGCAGACAATGTATCACCTTAATTCTACCAGTTATTAGATAAGGCCGACATAGACGTTTCTAATCAACAGGAAGCCACCTGTTCACTGTTGCAACTCAAGTTGGCAGTCTGCCACCAAACAAGAATTACTATCTAGATAAACATCCTCCAAGCACAATAGATAAATCGTTGAAATAATAGTTCATTATACATAACCTGATCACGACGGCTAGTGATGCTCCGCGCGGCTGCCGAGCTCTTGTCGATTTAGGCTCTCGTTGCTCGCCATCTGAAAGGACCTAAAGTGTCGCCTAGAGGGGGGGTGAATAGGCTTTTCTGAAAATTTACAACTTATAATGCGGAAGCAATTAGTATGCGAGTTTCCAATTACTTGGAAACTCCCAATCGGAGTATAAACAACCCCTCAAGAGACAAACACAAAGTATATGACTAGAAATTAATCACCTAGAAGGCAATACCCTGCACACAAAGATTAGCTCAAGGATTAAACAAATTGGGCGCAATCAGTAAATACTGGACATGTCCGGTATCAATACCGGACAAGTCCGGTATGCACGGGCTGTGCGGGACTGCTCCTTTTCTTCTCCAATTTCTCACACAACCTGCAATCACTATGTATGATGTATATATAGAACTGATTGCTTGCAAAAACAACTAGCACAACGAAGAATAACAAATAGCCGAAAGTAAAGCACAAAGGAATGACACGGTATTTGTTTCACCGAAGTTCGGCACCCCCTCGGGTCCTACTCTCCGTTGAGCCGGCTGCGAGCTACCACAAAGGTGGGCTCTAGAGGACACCATGGGTCACTCTAGCCGCGGTCTATTTCACCCGCAATGCTCCTTCCACTAGTTGATCTCTTTTGAGGAGAGATCGAACCTTTACAAACTTTCTGAGGCACTCCACAAATCTCTTGGGTGCTCAACGGCGACGCCTAACCGTCTAGGACCGTAGAGTCCAAGAGTAAAGAATGCGCACAACAAGATCGACGATTTGCACAAGTGCTCAAAAGGTGGCTTGCTCTCTAATTTTGAATCTCTCTCAACCCACAAATGGATTTGGCAATTAGAGGACAATCACTCACTAAGAGAGGGTTGGAAAGTGTTTTGAAAGGCTTAGAATGAGTGTGGGAACCAGTAGAATCAGCAGCCCAAAGGTGGAGGCTTGGGGGTATTTATAAGCCCACATTCGAAACTAGCCGTTTTGTAGCCGTTGGCTGAGTCAGCTCATACCGAACATGTCCGGTATGCATACCGGACATGTCCGGTATGACTTTGCTACGAGAGAAACACACTGAACAGGCCAACTTTCAAACTTCCCGAATGAGCCCGGTAGTACCGACCATAAGGTCGGTAGTACCGCTAGTTACCACAGGGTTTTCGCAACCTCTCTGAGTTGGACCAATTTTGGCCTACCGGTAGTACCGCTATAACTTCGGTAGTACCGGTCGGTAGTACCGACCCAGGGGGCGGTAGAACCGCCCATCACAAAGATATGTTAGCCACCAAACCGCAAATACCGGACATGTCCGGTATGCATACCGGACATGTCCGGTATGACTTCACTGCGCGTGAAATACCATTAACCAACCATCTTTCAAACCCCTAAAAGGATCTCGGTAGTACCGACCCAGGTCGGTAGTTGAAAGGTCCTAAATGGCTAGAGGGGGGGTGAATAGCCTATAAAAATTCTACAACAACACTTAAACAAACTTGTTATACAACTAAATGGCGTAGCAAAGATAGCGCTAGCTCTACAAAAGTGCAAGCCACCTATCCACAATATGAAACACTACACAATATAGGAAATCTAGAATAGCAACAACATATAAATAATACTTGCAAGAAAGTAACAAAAATAAGTACAAGAGATAGAAGTGTGTATACCGATCCGGCAAGAGATTAATCAATGAATATCAATGAATACCACGGAGACAAGTTGACACAATAATTTTTCCTCCGAGGTTCACTTGCTTGCCGGCAAGCTACGTCCCCGTTGTAGCGATACACCCACTTGGAGGTTCACGCGCTAATAGGCATCACACGCCTAACCCTCAATAGGGTGCCGCACAACCAACACAAGATGGGGATCCACAAGCTACGAGCAATCCACTAGAGTTACCTTTGGCGCTCCGCCGGGGAAGGTACAAGAAACCCCTTACAAATCACCGGGAGATGGCCACGAACAATCACCACTCGTGCCTAATCTCCTCCGCTGCTCCAAGCCGTCTAGGTGGCGGCAACCACCAAGAGTAATAAGAATATCCGCAGCAACCACAATCGCCAAGTGCCACTAGATGCAAACTCACAAGCAAATGCACTTGGATCTCTCGATCTCACTTGGATTCGCACTAACAAGCAAAGAGATCGGAGGGAGGGATTAGATCTTACTCAAGAGGATGTTCAAGAAGTCAGAGAGTCAAGAAGAAGCTATCCCCAAAGGCGGCCACGGACAATATATAGGGAAGGGGCGGCGGCGGCCCGAACCCTACCTTTCTGCGCTTGGTCGGTAGTACCGACCCCTCCTGGGCGGTACCACCGACAGAGTCAAACTAGCCATTTTCCCATATCCCGCTGATTTCGGCAAACCACCGACCCCTGGTCGGTTCCTCGAGGTCGGTAGTACCGATGTGATGTACCGATGGTCTACCGCCAGGCCAAACTAACGCCGCGACCAGGCCAAAAAGACCAGCCATCAACACTCTGCGAAAAACACCGTCACTACCGCCTTGCGTCGGTACCACCGTGGGCGGTAGTACCGAGGTAATGGCGGTACTACCGGCAAGCCATTTTCAAAAAAACAGAGAGCTCTGCAAAAACTCGCAAAAACTCAAACCAACCACCGACCTTGGTCGGGTAGTACGCGGTACACGGTAGGTAATGGCGGTACCACCGCTAGGCCAAAAACGCCCCATCACAGAGAGGTCTGCACGCTGCCTCCTTGGGCGGTACCACCGACCCCTCCTGGTCGGTACCACCGGCTTCACACAGAAAAACCCATTTTCATCTCTGAGTTGATCCAAAACTATTTCAACAACTTCTCCTTTGCAAATGTGCTAACACCACCAAGTGTTTATCATCTTGTGCAAGTGTGTTAGCATTTTCACAAATCATTTTCAAAGGATTCGAGTTAGCACACTAGGTCCTAATGCATATGCATGTATGAATTCACCTAGTGGCACTTGATAACCGCGATCACTGAGATATTCCCCTCTTAATAGTACGGCTATCTATCCTAAACGCACTCACACCCTCTATGGTGTCTTGAGTGCCAAAACAAAATTCCTATTTATACCTTTGCCTTGATCTCCATAGGATTTTGCTTTTCTCTTCTTCGTCTTCCAAATGTGAGGCACTTGATCTATCTTTTGGCCATCACCACCAATATCATGATCGTCATTTAGCTCCCACATATGGTGTGTACCAACCTAGCTCATAAGCACTTCATGACATGGTTAGTACACTAGGTGACATCAATTACCCAAAACCAAACAAGGACTTTCAATCTCCCCCTTTTTGGTAATTGATGACAACCTTTTACAAAGATATATATTTGAAAATTTGAATCACCTCTACTAGTATTAGCTCCCCCTACATATGTGCTATAGTGTTTGGTTCAAGTTCGGCACATATGCATAGATATGAAATGTGGGAGAGTAATACTGTCAAATGATGCTAAGGTGTAAAGAATGGACCTTTGAAGCGTGATACCAATCGGAGTTGCCAATTTTCATCATCCTTAGCACCATGGTTAGCTAGACTTAAAAACAAACACTAGATACCTCATGAGATCAACATTATATGAAAGGATCTAGTATCACTTGTAAAAGCAACTTACATCTAGCTACCACTTATGCATGCTAGTGCACAAATCATCATTCAAAACTTATTTCTAGCATACATCACACAAGCATGTATTATTAACTTTTGCAATGCAATCACTCATATGAATATGCACATTCAAATGCAACAATAAGTTCATGAGCTTGCTCCCCTACTTGTGTGCTCAAATTTTAATTGATCCTCCCTTTGTTATATATATCTATCTTAACCATTTCTCCCCCTTGTCATTAAGTACCATACATAAAAGGCACACCAATTTTAGTAGGAGTTAAGTTAACAATAGGGTGATCAAGTCATAGAAAGGTTCAACCTAGCAAACAAACATAAGATATTTAACACGGTTTGCTCTAGAGTAAGCTTCTTCACACATCTTTCAATGGTTATCTTACTCACGTCGGTTAAACCCTTGAATGCTTGTTTCCAAGATCAAACACTAGGTTCACAAGCCCATAAACATGTCATATGCTACCACTAGATCATATCAAACATAGAAGCAATAGTGGTACCATATGTACATCCAAAGTATTTTATTTTCATGAATGAGCCTATAAGACGCAAGGAATGACTAAATGCACTAAACATTTCCTTAGCAAGAATGAATGTCATGCCAAACAATTTTACCTTTGCTTTGTCGAAGGAGAGGCATGTCATATAATGGAGGGTGCATCAACTCATATTTGAGAAATCAAGTATATTCAATTCATTCCTTAGCTTGCAAAATCTCTTTTCATCAAGTGGCTTGGTGAATATATCGGCAAGTTGATCATCGGTACCAACATTCTCAATTGAAATATCACCCTTTTGTTGATGGTCTCTTATGAAGTGATGGCGAATGTCAATGTGCTTTGTTCTTGAATGTTGTACTGGATTGTTGGTGAGCTTCACTGCACTCTCATTGTCACATAGCAATGGTACTTGTTTGAATTTAATTCCAAAGTCATCCAAAGTTGCTTTCATCCAAAGTAATTGAGCACAACAACTTCCTGCGGATATGTATTCTGCTTCGGCGGTTGAAAGTGCAACACTGTTTTGCTTTTTCGATGACCATGATACAAGTGATCTTCCAAGTAATTGACATGTGCCCGATGTTTTTTTCTATCAACTTTGCATCCTGCATAGTCGGAGTCCGAATATCCAATCAACTCAAAGTTTGACCCCTTGGGATACCACAATCCAACATTTTGTGTATGCTTCAAATATCTCAATATTCTTTTAGTTGCCTTCAAGTGACTCTCTCTTGGTGAAGCTTGAAATCTTGCACACATGCATACACTAAACATGACGTCCGGCCTAGAAGCGGTCACATAGAGTAAGCTTCCAATCATAGACCGATACAACTTTTGATCCACCATGTTGCCACTAGCATCACTATCCAAATGTCCATTTGTTCCCATAGGTGTACTAATAGCTTTTGCATCATCTAGACCAAACTTCTTAAGCATATCTTTGATGTACTTGCCTTGACTCACAAAAGTACCATTCTTCATTTGCTTGACTTGAAGACCAAGGAAGTAACTAAGCTCTCCAATCATAGACATCTCAAACTCATTTGCCATCATATTCCCAAACTCTTCACAAAACTCTTGGTTGGTTGACCCAAAAATAATATCATCAACATATATTTGCAACACAAACAAGTCTTTGCCAATTTCTTGGTGAAGAGAGTAGTATCAACCTTGCCCATCTTGAACCCTTTAGAGAGTAGGAAATCTCTCAACCTCTCGTACCATGCTCTTGGTGCTTGCTTCAAACCATACAACGCCTTTTTGAGCTTGTAAACATGGTTGGGCTTCTTGTCATCTTCAAAACCGGGAGGTTGTTCTACAAATACTAACTCATTGATATACCCATTGAGAAATGCACTTTTGACATCCATTTGATATAACTTGATATTATGAGCACATGCATAAGCCAATAGAATTCTAATTGCTTCCATTCTTGCAACCGGTGCATATGTTTCTCCAAAATCAAGACCTTCAACTTGAGTGTAGCCTTGAGCTACCAATCTTGCTTTGTTTCTTACTACTATCCCATCTTGATCTTGCTTATTTCGAAATACCCATTTGGTTCCAATTACATTGTAATTCTTTGGTCTCTCAACAAGTTCCCAAACTTGGTTGCGGGTGAAGTTGTTTAGCTCTTCATGCATAGCGTTTACCCAATCAACATCCATCAATGCATCTTCTATCTTGGTTGGCTCAAATGATGACACAAAAGAAAAATGCTCACAAAATGATGCCAATCTTGATCTTGTTTGCACACCACTTCTAATATCCCCAACAATTTGATCTATGGGATGATCTCTTGCAATGTTGGTTGGTTGGAGGATTTGCACTTGATTGCTTGGTTGAGATGAACTAGCTTGTTGATCTTCACTAGCACTTGATTGATCATGAGAACCACTAGCTTGATTTGCATCAACTTGCACATTTGAGGAGAACATTTGGTCATCTTCACTATCATCCACTTGTCTTGGCCTAATATTCAATATCCATATTCTTCATTGCATTAGACAATTGAGTGCCTCTCACATCAATAAGATTTTCATTTCCTTCTTGAGAGCCCTTAGTTTCATCAAATTCAACATCATGCACTTCTTCCATAATACCACTAGCCAAGTTCCAAACTCTATATGCTTTGCTTGTTGTTGAATATCCAAGTAAGAATCCTTCATCACATTTCTTCTCAAATTTGCTCAATCTTGCACCTTTCTTCAATATATAACATTTGCAACCAAAACTCTAAAGTATGCGATATTTGGCTTTCTTCCATTTAATAGCTCATATGGTGTCTTCTCTAGCATGCCATGGCAATAGAGACGGTTGCTACAATAGCAAGCCGTATTGATAGCTTCGGCCCAAAAAGAATGACTGACATTGTATTCACTGAGCATAGACCTTGCCATATCAATCAAAGTTCTGTTCTTCCTTTCAACAATCCCATTTGATTGAGGAGTATACTTGGGTGAGAATTGATGTCTAATGCCAAAGTCATCACACAACTCATCAATTCTTGTATTCTTAAATTCACTCCCATTGTCACTTCTAACTTTCTTGATTGTTGTTTCAAACTCATTCTGACATCTCTTGACAAAAGTTTTGAAGATCTCAAAAGTTTCACTTTTATCACTAAGAAAGAAGACCCATGTGTATCTAGTGTAATCATCAACTATCACAAAGCCATATTTACTTCCACCGATGCTAGTGTATGTTGTTGGTCCAAATAAATCCATGTGCAATAACTCAAATGCTTTACTGGTACTCATCATGCTTTTCTTAGGATGGGTGTTACCAACTTGTTTTCCAGCTTGACAAGAGCTACAAAGTTTATCCTTCTCAAATGTGACATCTTTCAAGCCTCTAACTAAATCATGTTTCACTATTTTGTTCAACTGTTTCATTCCAACATGACCAAGCCTTCTATGCCATAACCAACCCAAACTGGACTTAGTGAATAAGCATGTTGACAATTGTGTTCCACTAGCATTGAAATCAACCAAATAAAGGTTCTCATATCTAAATCCTTTAAATATCAAATTTGAGCCATCTACACTTATGATTTCTACATCATCAACTCCAAAAATGCATTTGAAACCAAGATCACACAACTGAGCAACTGACAGTAAATTGAAGTTCAAGCTCTCAACTAGCAACACATTTGAAATGCTCATGTCATTGGATATTGCAATCTTACCAAGCCCTTTAACCTTGCCTTTTCCATTGTCACCAAATGTGATAGAGTCAAAACCATGATTGCCACTTGAATTGATTGAATCGAACATTCTTGAATCTCCTGTCATATGTTGAGTGCACCCACTATCAAGCACCCAATGCCTTCCTCCGGCTTTATAGTTGACCTACAAGAACAAATCAATTCTTTTTAGGTACCCAAACTTTTTGGGTCCTCCAAGATTAGTGACCAAACTCTTTGGTACCCAAATGGCTTTCTTCTTTGAGCCCACAATTGGTGTACCAATGAATTTAGCTTTCACACCATTAACACCTTGGTAAGCAAATAACAAGAATCAAACTGAATAGAGGATACATTAGCGTTCTTGTTCTTGTTTTGCAATATGCTCTACATGCCCACTTTGCTTGCATCTAGTGCAAAACCGACCATTGCTCTTCACAAAACTAGTTTTGTGAGTAGCAAAAGCCGCCTTGCCATTCTTGGGGGTATAGCCCAATCCCTCTTTGTGAGAGAAAAACGTTGGCTACCCAAGCACTTAAGCAAGCGGGCCTCACCACCATAGGCTTTACCAAGGCGTGAGTGAGCTCATTTACCTCCTTCTTCAATGTCTCATTTTCAACCATGAGTGAGGCATCACAAGTGAAGCCATCATCCATAGATGAAGTAGTAGTGGTAGATGATGAGCTACATGAAGGGTTAGTAGCAGCAACAATAATAGGCTTATAGAAAGATTCATCAATTATATCACAAGCTATGCCTATGTCACATGTTTTAACCACTTTTTCAGTTTTAGCTTGATCAACAAGTGAGGAGTGAGCTTCCTTAAGCTTAGTGTGAGCATTGCCAAGCTCCTCATGGGCTTCCACTAGCCTCTCATGAGTAGCATTGAGCTCCTCAAAGGATTGCTCAAGAGCTTTTAGTCTCTTTTGCAATTCTTTGCACTCCTTTCTCTTTTTATCAAAATGTTCTCTAGCATCATCAAGCATTTCAATTAATTCATCTTTAGTGGGTTCATCATCATCACTATCATCACTATCACTCTCATCATCATCAGATAGTACCTTTGTGGCCTTAGCCATGAAGCATGATGGAGTATCGAAGATTGAAGGCTTGTTGTTGATAGCAATACTTGCAAGTGCCTTCTTCTTGCTTGTCTTGTGATCTTCATTATCACTATCTTCATCACTATCACTTGTGGAAGCATCACTATCCCAAGTGACCATGTATGATTGCCCCTTCTTCTTCTTCGTGTAACTCTTCTTTTCTTCTTCTCCCTCTTCTTGTCCTTCTTGTTGTCATTGTCATCATTTTCACTGTTGTATGGACATTGAGCAATGAGATGGTCCTTGCTACCGCACTTGAAGCACCTTGGTTCATCCTTATTCTTGTATGATGTCTTCTTCCTTCTTGCCCGGTAGCCCTTCTTCTTCATGAATTTGCCAAATCTTTTAACAAATAAGGCCATCTCTTCATCTTCATCGTCACTAGCATTGGAGCAATCATCTTCACTTGATTCTTCCTTCTTTGCTTTTCCCTTGCTCTTGGTCTTGGATGATGATGTTGTGGCTTTGAATGCCACACTTTTCTTCTTTTCATCCTTCTTCTCTTCTTCTTCATTTTCTTCTCTATATGTGTCATCGGTCATCACATCTCCAAGTACTTGGTTTGGTGTCATTGTGTCCAAACCACTTCTTACTAGCAAAGTAACCAACATACCAAACCTCTTTGGGAGGCATCTCAAGAACTTGTGTGAGAAGTCCTTGTCCTTCACTTCTTCCCCAAGTGCCTTTAGATCATTGACTAGCACTTGTAGCCTATTGAACATCTCCGGCACACTTTCATCTTCCTTCATCTTGAAGCTTGCAAACTTCTCCTTGAGAATATAAGCCTTTGCTCCCTTGACTGCTTGAGTGCCCTCATATGACTCTTCTAGTTTCTTCCATGCCTCATTAGCCAGTTCCATGCCCTTGATTTGCTCAAACACATTTGCATCAATAGCATCATGAATAGCACTGAGAGCAATATCATTGTTTTGCATCTTCTCTTCTTCGGCATTGGTGAGATGCTCTGGATCGACTATCTCAATCTTTGTTTCTACCACACTCCAAATTTTTCTATTGATTGACTTGATGTGAGTAGTCATCTTTGCCTTCCAATAACTGTAATTTGTGCCATCAAATTGGGGTGGCCTTTTGGTGTTGTTGATATGAGCCATTTTGACACCGAAGGTTGTTAAGCCTTGAATAAACGGTGACCTCGCTCCGATACCACTTGAAAGGTCCTAAATGGCTAGAGGGGGGGTGAATAGCCTATAAAAATTCTACAACAACACTTAAACAAACTTGTTATACAACTAAATGGCGTAGCAAAGATAGCGCTAGCTCTACAAAAGTGCAAGCCACCTATCCACAATATGAAACACTACACAAGATAGGAAATCTAGAATAGCAACAACATATAAAATACTTGCAAGAATGTAACAAAAAAATACAAGATAGAGAGTGTGTATACCGATCCGGCAAGAGATTAATAAATGAATATCAATGAATACCACGGAGACAAGTTGACACAATAATTTTTCCTCCGAGGTTCACTTGCTTGCCGGCAAGCTACGTCCCCGTTGTAGCGATACACCCACTTGGAGGTTCACGCGCTAATAGGCATCACACGCCTAACCCTCAATAGGGTGCCGCACAACCAACACAAGATGGGGATCCACAAGCTACGAGCAATCCACTAGAGTTACCTTTGGCGCTCCGCCGGGGAAGGTACAAGAAACCCCTTACAAATCACCGGGAGATGGCCACGAACAATCACCACTCGTGCCTAATCTCCTCCGCTGCTCCAAGCCGTCTAGGTGGCGGCAACCACCAAGAGTAATAAGAATATCCGCAGCAACCACAATCGCCAAGTGCCACTAGATGCAAACTCACAAGCAAATGCACTTGGATCTCTCGATCTCACTTGGATTCGCACTAACAAGCAAAGAGATCGGAGGGAGGGATTAGATCTTACTCAAGAGGATGTTCAAGAAGTCAGAGAGTCAAGAAGTATCCCCAAAGGCGGCCACGGACAATATATAGGGAAGGGGCGGCGGCGGCCCGAACCCTACCTTTCTGCGCTTGGTCGGTAGTACCGACCCCTCCTGGGCGGTACCACCGACAGAGTCAAACTAGCCGTTTTCCCATATCCCGCTGATTTCGGCAAACCACCGACCCCGGGTCGGTAGTACCGATGTGATGGCGGTACTACCGCCAGGCCAAAAAGCGCCGCGACCAGAGAGCTCTGCGAAAAACACAGTCACTACCGCCTTGCGTCGGTACCACCGTGGGCGGTAGTACCGAGGTAATGGCGGTACTACCGGCAAGCCATTTTCAAAAACAACAGAGAGCTCTGCAAAAACTCGCCAACCACCGACCTTGGTCGGTAGTACCGGGGCGCGGTACTACCGAGGTAATGGCGGTACCACCGCTAGGCCAAAAACGCCCAATCACAGAGAGGTCTGCACACGCTGCCTCCTTGGGCGGTACCACCGACCCCTCTGGTCGGTACCACCGGCTTCACACAGAAAAACCCATTTTCATCTCTGAGTTGATCCAAAACTATTTCAACAACTTCTCCTTTGCAAATGTGCTAACACCACCAAGTGTTTATCATCTTGTGCAAGTGTGTTAGCATTTTCACAATCATTTTCAAAGGATTCGAGTTAGCACACTAGGTCCTAATGCATATGCATGTATGAATTCACCTAGTGGCACTTGATAACCGCGATCACTGAGATATTCCCCTCTTAATAGTACGGCTATCTATCCTAAACGCACTCACACCCTCTATGGTGTCTTGAGTGCCAAAACAAAATTCCTATTTATACCTTTGCCTTGATCTCCATAGGATTTTGCTTTTCTCTTCTTCGTCTTCCAAATGTGAGGCACTTGATCTATCTTTGGCCATCACCACCAATATCATGATCGTCATTTAGCTCCCACATATGGTGTGTACCAACCTAGCTCATAAGCACTTCATGACATGGTTAGTACACTAGGTGACATCAATTACCCAAAACCAAACAAGGACTTTCAGTAGTACCGCCAGTTTAAGAGGGTTTACAACTCTCTTGTGTGGGCAAATTTGGCCTACCGGTAGTTACGCTATTACTCAGTGTACCTGTCGGTAGTACCGACGCAAGAGTCGGTAGTACCGCAAGTTACACACGGGGGCTGCGAGGCAGAATCCGCAAATTACCGGACATGTCCCGGTATGGACTCCCTTCACCAGGTTCACACTAAGCTAGAAGGATGCCGCACTGGCTGGGGCTCATACCGGACATGTCCGGTATGGACAGACAGTTGCAGCAAAAAGCGAAAGTTAGCTCTAGCTCTCCATGTCTCACTTAGGTTGGTTTGAGCACTTATGAAGAATCATCTACTATAATGTTGCATCCCTCTTAAAGTACGGCTTCCCTATTTACTCAAGATAAATTGAAATACGAATTTTAAACCTCTTGAGTTGATCCCCTTTGAACAAAGCCGCTTGACTTCATTTTCCATATTGAGAGAATGGTTGACATGTTTAGAAGTAGATATTCCTCGAGCATAGCACATCTTGAACATGGGACTTGACCCTATGCAAGTGATATAATGAATTCCAAATGTGCCAAGTCACTCCAATCAAATTGTTGCTAGGATGTTGATTCTCCACTAGATGCGATCTTCAAGCTTGATTGATCCTTCGACTAAATGCAAGTACTTTCTTCTTCACTCTAGCTAGGTTCTTCGGCCGCCAAGCCGTCGCTTGCCCTTCACCCTTGCTTAGTACCTCAAAGACTATTTCCTTGCTATCTTCACCATTTCAAGCCATTCAACCATGCTTCATTTGGAATCATTTCTTAGCAATCATAAATGCACTATGATTATCCCACAATACGATAACCCTTTATATCAATATCATTCTCATTGTTGTTTTGTGCTTGTGACATGATCTTCATACAACACCCATCATTTTGGCTTTGCATTACATTTCAAGTACATAGTGAGATAATCATTTCCCTGTGTCACACTTAGCAAACATATTAGATCTTTAATCAACATTGTCATCAAGTCATCAAAATTACACTTAAGTGCAACATGCACTTTCAAACTCCCCCTTTTTGGTGATTGATGACAACCTTGATTAAATTTTACCAAAGGATAAACAATTAAGCTTATGGGTTCAATGATTTATGAGAGCTCCCCCTTAATATGTGCAATATGAATTGAATTCAAAAGGACCTCAAAATGTCAATTTGCACATACTAAGGTGAGTTGGAAACTCCCCTAAATCATTGCATCCGAGAAATGCAAGTGTGTGAGCAATATAGATCATGATGCATATGACAGATATATCACACAAGTCAATAAATGAAAAACAATACACCAAGACATATGCAACACACTAGTAAGTAAAGATCTTATGAAGAATAAATTACTACTCATATCACACACATAGCACTCACACAAAGATTTCTCAAGTCCACAACCACTAAGATAGATTATATTACAAGATAAGGATCATGTCTCATCACAAAGATGTCTCTGCCATCGGGATACACAAAAAGAAACTCTTACATCAGCTCATGATATACAATAAAGCTCAAACTCTGAAACTAAACCACTCTGCATTACAAAACGTCCAGATACAAGATACATAACTGATAACATGAAGTCTGGAAGCTCTAGCTCTAATCACTATCTCTCCCCCTTTGTCATCTATCTCCAAAAAGGTAAACGTGAAGCTCACAGATGACACAAAGAGGGCTGCAGGCGAAGCTGTCACTCGTCGTCGTCCCCAGGCTGCCGAGAGCTCTGTCCTGGGTCAGGGTAGCCGTAGGTACCACCAAGAAGCTGTCCCACACGTCTGAAGCAAACTCCTCAGCTGAGCTAGGACGAAGTAGGGGGTCTGTGGAGAACCTGGGAGCTGAAGGAAGAGTGTCGTGGGGCTGCTGCTCAGCCTCTACTCCCTGCCTCTGACTCTGCTGCTCTGTCTCTGCTCCCTGTCTCTGACGCACTGAAAGGTCGTCAAACTCCCTCTCATACCTCTGCTGCTGCTGCTCAAACGTCTCAGGCTGCTCAGTCTCGTCATCTGACGGTGGGACCTCGGGGGCTGAAACCTGTAGTGCTCGTGAAGCATCTTCAGCGTCCTCGAGTCCTCTCTCCTAGCCTGCCTCTCACGGTGCTGCTGAGCCTTGATCACATTGACATCCTTGCACACGCCGAGAATACTGCTAAGAACCTTGCGCAAGAGAGAGCGCTGCCTGCCACGTCCCTGAGAGGTGGAGTGTGAACGAGTGTGTGGCTGTGGCGAGCCTGCTCCAGCTGCTCCTCCCGCTGCTCCTGCAACTGGGTCCTCTGGCTGTGGCTCTGCTGCTGCTGGAACTGCCCCTGGTCCAGGTGGAGGTATAGGAGACTCAAGAAGATCTGCCTGGAACCTCAAGGGCCTGTGTGAGTGGTCATAGGTGAAAGTGGCACCAATCTGCTGCTCAATCATATGCTGAATGTATGGTGCAAATCCACATCCCTTGAGTGGCCTCTCACCCACTCTCTTGATCTCATACCAGATAAATCAAAGATACTGAAAGGCTTGTGCTCCTGGTGCTAACCTGTGCAGGAGGTTCCTCGTGTAATCTGCAAGTGTCCCTCTGTCTCCTGACTTGCAATCAATAGTGGCCCTGAGCATCCTGTTGAGATAGCCATAGGTAGGGTGAATGCCTCTCACCTTCCCTACAACTGCCCCAGCAGGTAGAGGTGGTGGGTACATGTACCCAAGCTGCTCTGGAGGAAGCACAACCTCATCGTGAATACAAGCTCTCTGAAGATCCTCCTCGTCAAAGCCAAGATACCCTGCAAACTCCCTGTAAGACACAGAGTACCAGACACCCTCAGTCATCCAGTTCATGCGCTTCTCATCAATCTCGTCAGACTCCTCAACATATAGGGTGGCATAGAACTGGGCTATCACCTCATCACACCAATCATGCTGAAACTCCAGAATACGGTAGAGGCCTGTCTGCTGGCAAATAGCAATAGCATGCTCAACTGAAGGACGGTGATGATCTCTAGCATGCTGCCAATCAACGTACTGAGCTCTAATGATCACAGGGTTTCTGGTCAGAAGCACCTTCTCATAATAGTCAATGTGAAACAAGGTGTGAAACCTGTAGTCATAGATGTTCCTCTCCTGTCCCCTGGGGTCTCTCCTCCGCTCTCTCCTGGCCTTCTGTGTACCACCGGACTCCCGATAGTCCACACGAGCCACCCAAGCAGGAATCAGGGCGGCAGGACGTATCGCAAGAGCCCCAAAGTGCAAACCCTCCTGCTGCTGCTGAGGTGCATCTTCTTCCTCTTCCTCTTCTTCTTCTTCTCTTCTTCTTCTTCTTCAACTCTTCTTCCACTTCTTCCTCTTCCTCTTCTTCCTCTATGTCATCATGAGCTGCAAACTGATAATGAGCTCTAGAAGCACCTCCCCTCGGAGGTCTAGTAGAGCCACGACCACTACCACTCCACTGCCACTGCTGCCTCCAACTGACAAGCGGGGTGAGAATCTTGCCTCCTCTTCTTCTGCCTTTCCCTGCTGGATCATGTCTCGTCTTGGTTCGAGGCTCGACTCTTTCACTCATAGCTGCTGCCCTGTGACCAAACAATCCACAAAGATGTCTCAGAAGCATATTCATAGGATTTGTCAAAGTAGTTGAATTAATAGAGATACGATTAAATGCCTCATGAATTGCAAGCACCTAGATCCAACGATCACTAGGTTTACAACACAATTATAGACATCTAATAATACCCCTAACATCAACTAGAGAGGGCCTGAATCGAGAAAACAGAAAGTTTTCTGTTCTGCTGGGAAAAACCGGACATGTCCGGTCTCATACCGACATGTCCGGTATGGACGTTCACAGCACCCCCTTCCTAGGGTTCCTCGGTTCACCACCAATTCAAACCAATCCATCTCAAACTTGATACATTGCTTCTAGACCATGAATCCAACATCTTGACCGAAGGAATTTGAGAATGATTTAGCGATGAATAGATCGGACAAGTCCGGGATTTGAAATACCTTGGGATGAGAGGGAACGAGGGAAAACTTCAAATCCAACACCGGGCACTTGCTTTTGATGGAATCCTTCTCCAAATCCTTCTCCCTCTCTCACTTTTCTATGGAGGGAGCACTAGGTCGCCGTGGTGGAGACGGTCGTCCTTGCTTGGCCGGTTTGGGAAGAACAGAAGTGAGGGAGAGAAGAGAGCCCGAAGGGGTACGCTGCCTTATGTCCCCCGCTCATACCGGACATGTCCGGTATGGATACCGGACAAGTCCGATTTTGGCGGGTTTTTCTCCAGAGCTCTCTGCTTATACCGGACATGTCCGGTATGGATACCGGACAAGTCCGGTATTAGCAGATTATGTCCAACAGCTCCAGATTTGCTTCTTTTTCATCCAAAACCCCTTTCTTTCCTCGAACATGTAATCCATCATATTTTATTCTCTTCTCTTCATATGATTTCACAAGAGTACTTGTGTCCAAATCTCAAGTTTTCTTTTCTCTATGTTTAATCCAAGGTTTTCAACACACTAAAGATTAGAGAGAAACCTTATGTCCATGTTTCGTTTGACAAGAGGATTATCAAGGAATATAATTTACTTTAGAGATATAGGACTTGAGAGAGAGAGCCATGCCACTTGTAATTAGTCAATCAAACAATCAAGTAGAACAATAATTACAAGTGTCATGGATAGGTCACAAAACCAAGAGTCAAATATTTTCACAAAACACACTTCCTACTCATGCTAGTAAGGAATTTGGAAATATCTATCCTATCACACACAAGTGCACACGCTAGCATATTATGGGCCTATTATGCACTTTCAATGCATATATTAAAACATACCTTTGCCTTGAGCCCATAAATTCCACTAAGCGTAATCATGACATGGTGATGATTTAGTTGACCTTAATTGCCAAATAGTCATGTCTTCATCAGAAGTCAACTTGATCAAGATGAACTACAACATATGCTAGATAAACCTTATTAGCTCATAAAAGGCACAAAGTTGAAATTGAGCTCCCCCTCAATTAGTGCTTCAAGTATTTGAATTCCTTTCCAAGCACTTTCATTCCATTAAGAATGTGAGAGTCAAAGTTCAACTTCGGCCAACACAAAGTAATTTTCCATATGTGATAAGAGAGTAAATTCTAAGCACAAATCACTTGAGACACAACGACATGTGAGATCTAAGTTAAGACAATAAGCATAGCACAAGAAATAAGCTCAAATCTCATGTAGGCAAGGATAGGTAGCAAGTTTAGGCACTCTATGTCATGGTGAAGATAGAGCAAAAGATAAGATAACATAGATTACCAACGGGTCAACCACATAAGCAAGTATGATGAAAATAGGTTGATAGGTTGAGTTAGAATTTCAAATTGTCTTGCTCAACCACCCCGAAAGCACATTCTAGCATTATGAATCCTATATGCACTTATATAGCATGTATGTAATACATACCTTGGCCTTGAGCTCACATATGTTCCACTAAGAGTAACCATGGCATAATCATCTTCGTGTTGACTTGACTTGTCTAGTGATCATGCCTTTGTCAGAGTGATCTTCTTTTCATTTAAAGAACTATCACATCACTTAGAGGAAATTGTTAGATCACAATGGTTCAAGGTAGAAACTAAGCTTCCCTTTAATAAGTGCTCAAGTTATTTTGAATTACTTGTGAAAGCACTTTGCTTTTCCTTTTAAGAATATGGGAATGCTTTTCTACCTTGACCTAGACACATAACTTTGCTAAGAATTGAATTAAGTTTAAGCAAAGCTTACAAACACACAATTATTGATCAATTTGCAGGTCTTTTGTTAGAGCATAGGACTAGATCACAAGGATTTAGAAATCCTACTGAAATCAGGACGCTGTGCTTTTCCTGGCCATACCGGACATGTCCGGTAGGCATACCGGACAAGTCCGGTATAAAAAGACTTCGTCCAAATCTTCGTACTGAGTCACTGGTTCTGCCAGAGTGAATATCCCATACCAGACATGTCCGGTATGATACCGGACAAGTCCGGTATTTGCAAATCAGAACCAGAAAACAGCCATTTCTGAGATTTCCTTTTGCTCTAGTTTATTTCACTTCCCTGCACTTCATCAAAGATAATGCTCTGCTAGAGAGCCATTAAGAGCATCGAATGGCAAATGTCATAAGGTTAAATTAAATTCATTGATTACTAAGTTTTAGGCACTTATCAACAATGGTGGAGATGAGTAAAAGAAATCAATCATCACACATCTTCGGGTCAACCATATAGGGTAATATTGACAACATAGGTTGATAGTTTGAGTTGAGATGTCATTTTGCTTACTCAAACACCCCGAAGGCCTTCATCTCACCATTGGAACCTACATCAACATCCTAAGCACATTTTGGTACCCAACTCTTGTTGGGTCCTTCAAAGTTAGTCAACAAGTGCTTAGGCACCCAAGTGGCCTTAGAGCTAGTATGCGGTGAACACATCACCTTACTAGTGCTAAGTCCCTTTGTGACCTTCCTAAGCACCTTATCATTTGCAAATGTGTTCGGCTTAGGAAACATACCATTTGGGCAATCATAGCTTAGATGCCCCTTTCTCCTACAAGCATAGCAAATACGCCCATTGTTTGCTCTTTGCTTGTTTTGCTTGTTGGGACATGCATCAACCATATGTCCCGGCTCGTTGCATGCATAGCATCTTCTTGTTGCAACTTGAGCCATCTTCCTTGCCTCTTTGTATGTGGGGCAACTCTTGGTGAGGTGACCCAACTTGTTGCATTTGAGGCAAGGACTTGTTGCATCATTCTTCATTTGCTTGGCCAATTTGGTTGATGCCTTTTGTTCGGCCGCTTCACATTTGTCGGCCCAAGTCTTGTGTGGACACTTAGCCCACTCATGTCCATACAATCCGCAACCATAGCATAATCTCTTCTTTTGTTTCTTGCCCTTGGTTGCTTTCTCATGACTTGAGGGGTGACTAGATTGTTGGATTTTGGAGGAAGCAAGGTTTGAACCCTTCTCAAGCTTCTTCACCATGATATCACGGTTATCTTGAGAAGGTTGTGCTTTCTCCTCATCCTTCAATCTAATCACATCCTTCTTTAGATTTCCCACTTCTTCGATGAGCCTAGCATTTTCTTTAAGAGTTTGCTCAATCGAAGATTGGCTTGCTTGAGAGGCACACTCATTAGCACAAATAACATTTAATTGAGATGGTGCACTAGTGAGTGTAGTAGTGTGAGTTTGAGAAGATTTTACCATAGCAACAACAACCTCATGTGCAATCTCAAGCATGGCATTTGATTCCACTAGCTTCTCATGTGAGCACTTAGATGGTGAAGTCCTCTTGTAGGAACTTGTGCTCATATGAGAGATCACTCATTTTTGCCTTAAGCATGTAGTTCTCCTTCTCTAGCCTTTCCACATTAGATAGAGAGTTAGTAGCTAAGGCATGCTCAATTGACAATTTTTCATACCTTTCTTCTAATGCCTTTAGCTCTTCTAATTTGGAGATGAGGAACTCTTCTTGATTTTGAAGGGATTGCTCTTGTTCATCCACCTCCTTTTCTAGCTCATCATTTTTCTTCAGCAAGTTGACGAACAAGAGCTTATCTTCATACTTGAGATAATCAAGCGATTCATCATCTTCATCATCCTCATCGCTCTCTACTTGATTATCTCTTGATGCCTTCTCCTTGATCTCACCAAGAATCTTCTCTTGATCTTTCTTGGTTGCTTTCTTCTTGTTCTTCTTGGCCATGAGACACAAGTGATGAGTATCATGAGCTACTGAGGTTGACTCATCACTTGGTCGCCACCGAGCATGAGAGTCGTTGCTGTCTGCTGCTAGCTCCCTGTCTGCTGGGCTGATACCGGACATGTCCGGTACCCATACCGGACATGTCCGGTATGGACAGACAGGGTCCAGAGCAGCAGCAGCCAGCACCCTCGATCCGGCTCGTCTTCCTTGAGGCTTCTGAGGCTTCCTCACATGATGATGACTCAATGGACTTCATTTCCATTGAATCACAATCATATGCTTCATCACATTTGGACTTCCCATACAATGGGCAAGTCTAGTCCAAATGACATGAGCACTCTCCGGTGGAGAATCTCCATTGTAAATAGCCTCCTTAAGAACCTCTGCACTCAATGAGTTCAACATGATCAAACACGCATGAGCATTGAGTTGCACACATATCTCTTCCTCTTTTGTCAAGTTCTTATAGTTGCTCCAATCAACTATAGAAAGAGATATGCTCGCATCCACAATATGCTCAATAATGGGGCTAATAGCCCGAAATGCATTGAGTACATAAGATGACCAAGATAGAAAGTTTGAACCATCATTTTGGAGAAGCACCACGTTTGTCTCCATAGGCGAATCCATCGGTTCTCACAAGCGGTGAAGCTCAAACGTGAGTCCAAGCTCCGATACCAATTGAAAGGACCTAAGGTGTCGCCTAGAGGGGGGGGTGAATAGGCTTTTCTGAAAATTTACAACTTATAATGCGGAAGCAATTAGTATGCGAGTTTCCAATTACTTGGAAACTCCCAATCGGAGTATAAACAACCCCTCAAGAGACAAACACAAAGTATATGACTAGAAATTAATCACCTAGAAGGCAATACCCTGCACCACAAAGATTAGCTCAAGGATTAAACAAATTGGGCGCAGTCAGTAAATACCGGACATGTCCGGTATCAATACCGGACAAGTCCGGTATGCACGGGTTGTGCGGGACTGCTCCTTTTCTTCTCCAATTTCTCACACAACCTGCAATCACTATGTATGATGTATATATAGAACTGATTGCTTGCAAAAACAACTAGCACAACGAAGAATAACAAATAGCCGAAAGTAAAGCACAAAGGAATGACACGGTATTTGTTTCACCGAAGTTCGGCACCCCCTCGGGTCCTACTCTCCGTTGAGCCGGCTGCGAGCTACCACAAAGGTGGGCTCTAGAGGACACCACGGGTCACTCTAGCCGCGGTCTATTTCACCCGCAATGCTCCTTCCACTAGTTGATCTCTTTTGAGGAGAGATCGAACCTTTACAAACTTTCCGAGGCACTCCACATCTCTTGGGTGCTCAACGGCGACGCCTAACCGTCTAGGACCGTAGAGTCCAAGAGTAACGAATGCGCACAACAAGATCGACGATTTGCACAAGTGCTCAAAAGGTGGCTTGCTCTCTAATTTTGAATCTCTCTCAACCCACAAATGGATTTGGCAATTAGAGGACAATCACTCACTAAGAGAGGGTTGGAAAGTGTTTTGAAAGGCTTAGAATGAGTGTGGGAACCAGTAGAATCAGCAGCCTCCAAAGGTGGAGGCTTGGGGTATTTATAAGCCCACATTCGAAACTAGCCGTTTTGTAGCCATTGGCTGAGTCAGCTCATACCGGACATGTCCAGTATGCATACCGGACATGTCCGGTATGACTTTGCTACGAGAGAAACACACTGAACAGGCCAACTTTCAAACTTCCCGAATGAGCCCGGTAGTACCGACCATAAGGTCGGTAGTACCGCTAGTTACCACAGGGTTTTCGCAACCTCTCTGAGTTGGACCAATTTTGGCCTACCGGTAGTACCGCTATAACTTCGGTAGTACCGGTCGGTAGTACCGACCCAGGGGGCGGTAGAACCGCCCATCACAAAGATACTGTTAGCCACCAAACCGCAAATACCGGACATGTCCGGTATGCATACCGGACATGTCCGGTATGACTTCACTGCGCGTGAAATACCATTAACCAACCATCTTTCAAACCCCTAAAGGATCTCGGTAGTACCACCCCAGGTCGGTAGTACCGCAGTTAAGAGGGGGTTTTACAACCTCTCTGTTGGGCCAAATTTGGCCTACCGGTAGTACCGCTATTACTCCAGTAGTACCTGTCGGTAGTACCGACGCAAGAGTCGGTAGTACCACCGCCCGTACACAGGCTGCGAGGCAGAACTCCGCAAATACCGGACATGTCCGGTATGCATACCGGACATGTCCGGTATGGACAGACAGTGCAGCAAAAAGCTAAAAGTTAGCTCTAGCTCTCTCATGTCTCACTTAGGTTGGTTTGAGCACTTATGAAGAATCATCTACTATATGTTGCATCCCTCTTAATAGTACGGCTTTCCTATTTACTCAAGATAAATTGAAATGCGAATTTTAAACCTCTTGAGTTGATCCCCATTTGAACCAAAGCCGCTTGACTTCATTTTCCATATTGAGAGGAATGGTTGACATGTTTAGAAGTAGATATTCCTCGAGCATAGCCATCTTGAACATGTGACTTGACCCTATGCAAGTGATATAATGAAGTTCCAAATGTGCCAAGTCACTCCAATCAATATTGTTGCTAGGAATGTTGATTCTCCACTAGATGCGATCTTCAAGCTTGATTGATCCTTCGACTAAATGCAAGTACTTTCTTCTTCACTCTAGCTAGGTTCTTCGGCCGCCAAGCCGTCGCTTGCCCTTCACCCTTGCTTAGTACCTCAAAGACTCTTTCCTTGCTATCTTCACCATTTCAAGCCATTCAACCATGCTTCATTTTGAATCATTTCTTAGCAATCATAAATGCACTATGATTATCCCACAATACGATAACCCTTTATATCAATATCATTCTCATTGTTGTTTTGTGCTTGTGACATGATCTTCATACAACAATCCATCATTTTGGCTTTGCATTACATTTCAAGTACATAGTGAGATAATCATTTCCCTGTGTCACACTTAGCAAACATATTAGATCTTTAATCAACATTGTCATCAAGTCATCCAAAATTACACTTAAGTGCAACATGCACTTTCACCATCTCTACTGAAGCATCTCTTCAATTTCATCTATAAGAGTACACATGATAGAAACACGTGAACAACAAGTTGATACCTCCACTCCTGCCTAGTGTTAGGGACTCGTGATTGAAACCATAATTTATTAATTAGTGTTACTACTTATACATATGTATAAACATGGACTCTCTATGATTGTGTCTACTGCCGTCCTAGTATTGTCACATAGCACAACCACACTTCTGTGAATAATTGTGTTGTGTGGAAAGCCAAAAACATGTGTTAATTAACCACCAAAGTGGCTATATCCATTTGTGAATAATGTATAGATCAAATTTGTTAATATCATTTAAAATTTTAATGCCAAGATAGCACAACCATATTATGATCTTATGCCAAATTTTAGGATTTTCGGACACCATTAAGATATTTTTTTTTCTATCAGAGTCACCAAAATACTTATAAGCATTTCCTTGACTGCCAACCTCCAAGAAAATTCAATAACCCCAAGGAAATGATAATTTATTTGGCGGTTTATAATAACACTAAAAAAAATAGTCATTTCCTTAGAGGTTACTAGGAATTGTCAAGGAAACACCCATATTCCTTATTCCTTGGCAGTTTACTTCAACCGCTAAGGAATTCATATTCCTTGAGTGTTTAACTACACAACCAAGGAAATTGCCCTTTTCTTAGCGGTTTCATTTTAGCCTCCAAGGAAATTTTTGGCTGCCAAGGCTATTCCAGTTTCTTGTAGTACCACGCGTGAGGTCCATCTGCACTGCAACAGGAATGGACAGAAGAAGTCATCATTTGTCAAGTTTTCCCACCGATTTCTTTAATCTGAACAAAAGGAACGCAACGAAGCACGTTTATCTATCTAGTAGTTCTGCTCCACAGAGTACTGCTCAGACTGATGTTGGCTAACTTGTTTGAAAAGAAATGTTGCTAATTAGAATATATGTGCACTGTAAACATAACCAAAAGAGAAGAAAAAGGAGAAGAAAAGGAAAACAGTTCTATTACTCATCACTTCATCAGGACGGATACCGTACGCAATCTGGACTCTGGAGTATATATAGTATATCATGTTTTGCCCCGCATCCGACTTAAATTATTTCATTTCGAATCAAACAAATCATACGAAAGATGACAAAAAATTTCATCATAAACAAAAAATGAATAAAGCTATTTCAATTGCCTCTACATATACGAGACCACGACGCAACGGGAACACATCTCCGCAACGGCATGCGGCCGCATGCCGTATCACACACCGTGCTTTGCTTTAAGATTGGTGCTGGCGCGAATGTTAAAACACTGCATTGTTGATGCTATGCCGTGCACGAATCTTGGAGCTGTGCGGGCTGTAGGATAGGGTACGCGGGCGCATACCGTTGTGGGAAAACCGGGTTGCGATGACGCAAGAGTCATAAACATATTACTCATGGTGACGCACCGTATGCCATCATAAGTCATGACCTTGTCATTTTACTCTTGTCAGAGAGCTAGCTGCAGCACCCCCTGCTGCATGCAAATATGCAATCGGCCTGCGTGTGCATGGATGCATGCATGGCACCATCCACCACGACGCGCGGGAGAGCTGCAGAGAAGTGGTCAGCGCATCACTGACACTACTTCTGCAAATTATATACCCTGCGGAATGTACGGCCTTGTTTAGATGCAAAAATTTGCAAAATTTTTTGTAACGTGTTTTTGTTGTTATTTGACAAACTTTATCCAAATATGGACTACGTAAACTCCAAAGATTCGTCTCGACATGTACATACTAAAAGTATAATTAGTTATATTTTTTACCTACATTTAATGCTCCATGCATACATCCGAACATTGATGTGATGGAAAATTTTGGGAAATAGGGGAACTAAACAAGGTAATGTTGTAGTAATTATTAATGTAATCAGGCAGCCACAGCAGCAGAACAATTCCGTTACAGATTTATTAGCAGCTACTCCCTCCGTCCCATTGAAAATGTCGTGAGAAAATCGTGTTCCCTTACAGAGACGTTTTCCGGGCGACACTCTCAATGAAACGGAGTGGAGTGCCGGATTGCCAGCAGCCAAAATTAAATGCCAAGAAAAAGGCTGCATATTGCCTTTTCAGTATTTATACATCGCCATCCATGTCGTCGTTTCCTTGCTCCCGTACGTAGCCTCTTCATTCTACCCTGAACATCACGATCTCACCTGCACAAAATAAACACGCCCAAAAAGCTAGGCGGCGAATGATTCTTCAGAGACGCCAAGAACTCTATCATATTGGAGTCATTGAGTCATCATCAGATTCAGACTGATGTTCCACCGACCTGCTCATCACACTCAACAGCTGACCAGAATGGATCAGCACGATAGCTCGCCAGCAGGCTCAACAGATATACACTCTATTCACCTCTCTTAACAACATCTAATACTCTTCCCTGCTCAGTTGATCAGTCGCTCTATCTCATCTGCTCTGTCTTCACACATGTTTATTACCTACTCCTCGGTGATTGACGCCCGTTCACTTTCATGCTTGCTTTTCACTACTAGCTAGTCCGTACTCTAACATGAGCATTAATTCTTTTTGTGTACGCTGACACGACTCGTTCTATCTACTTGCTCTTGCTAACTAAGTTCAAACTACTCAGATCTCCTCTATTACTCCTCGTCAGATATACAACCGACTATCATCTATTAAGCAGATCTCATTGACAATTACATGGACACAATGCACTCTATTCCGTTCTCAAGACTTTCTCAGTGACACTCTATCTACTTCTTTCTAGCATCATTCGCTTCGCTAACAAGTGAAAAACCTATCTATATTCTGATCTCTATACAACGACGACAATTGTGGACAATCTGACATTATGGACAATCTCACAATCTCTTTGTGGCTCTTTCTTCAGAGCAATTTCAATGCAAACAGAAGGGATACATCATTACCAACAAGTAGGTAGAGAAGGGGAAAATGGTTGTATATATGTGTGATAAATATTTTAGGGGGATGCAGATGAATGTAGGCGAGTGCATGCTCTTGGTGACTTTTGCACCCAATTTTTTGACCGACTGACCATATTGCTCTGATGCAAGATGGGCCCATGATGACACTATTCTCTACTTGATGCGATTATGTATGTATGTCCTGACGAGTGACTTGTCACACCCTGAAATTTGCATTTCTTAAATTAGAATTAAATGATTTATTTATGAATTTTTGTGCTCATAAAATATAGGGAAATAAAAATTTTCTCTAAATTAAAATTTATCCTAGGGTTTTAGAAACATGTTTGTGCATTCATGTTGGTGCATTTGAGTTTTTGTGATGTGTGGTTTTTGCTAAAATTCTATTTGAGTTCAAAATGATTTGCAAACAACTTGAAATGAATTTTGTAAAGGGGATTTGAAAATAAAGAATTTATTTTTCTGTTTTCAGAAAGTTTGGAAGTTTAAAGTTTCAAATCTTTCTGTTTCTCTCCAAAGATTCAAATCAAATTTCAAAAGGAATTCAAATTTGGTTTGAAAATGCTTTGAAAAGGTTGAGAAATAGAAATGAAAAGGCAATCCTCCTCTCTCTCCTCTCCCCCTTCAGTTTTGGCCCAAGCGGCCCGTCAGCCGGCCTGCTTCCTCCCTCCTCCGGCTTTTCTCCTCCCTGCAGTGGCCCGCTCCGTCCTTCTCCTTCCGCGTTTGGGCCGCATCCGCGTCCCCGGCCCAGTCGGTGTCTGCGCCCGAGCAGCTGCAAGCCCGCGCCCCTCTCTCGCCGACCGGTGGCCCCGCCCTGTCAGCTGTCGTCTTCCTCCTCCGACTCCTACTCGGTTACGAGCCCGAGCTCGAATCTGTTGCGCCCACGCCTCCTCTTGCCTTGTGTGCCTAATCCCAAGCCCCTATAAAGCTTCGTGACCCTCCGCCGCCTCTGTTCTTCCCAAAATCACGAGCTCTCGTGCCCTAGTTCGACCAAGCCGCAAGCTCCGCCGCCCGCCGGATCTCGCCGCCGTTGTCCTCCTTCCCTGGGCTCGATAGCCTTGCTAAGGTGGACTACAAGCTTCTTCTTGACGAGGCGAAGCTGCTCGACCCTTTCAATTTCGTTTTCTCTCAGTTTTTCCCTGATCCGACCTCGTCGTCGTTCGCAGAGCTCCGCCGACCACCTCGCTGAGCAATACTCTCTCCTAGAGCCATCCCCGTCGTCCCCTTCATGACTGGTGAGTCCGCCGCGAGCTCCCCTTTCGATTGGTGCCCCTCCCGTGGTCTCTACCGCCCTATAGCGCGAAAACCGAAAGCGTCGCCGTCTCCGGCCATGGCGCCGCCGCGACTTGTCCCCCCTCCTCCGCGCCGGCGTAAAAAGCGCCGCCCCTTTCCCCTCTGTCTAATCTGGAGCGTCCATCTCAGATCTGACGCTCAGAATCCGCCGATATCCCTTCGATCGCAATTTTGCAAAAAGGCCATTACAATTTCTTGGGACTAAACCCCGCGGTCCATCGTGCACTGTGCACTGTGTCTGCGCAAACTTTCTTCTAGGCTCCTCAGTTTTGTTCCAATTGAAGCGCAGTCCAGTCGATTCTGAAATTCGATTTAAATCAATTTAAACTCAAATTCAATTTCAAACTATTTGCAGATTTGCCACTGATTTCAAATGCCTGTAACTTCTCCGTTTTAACTCCGATTTGAACCGTTCAAGTTGCGTTAGACTCGTTTCGAAAAGTTCTTTCAAACTATATAACTTTCAGTACTGTTTTTCATAATTAAAATTTGTGTTAAATCTAATCTAGTAATTAGTGTCTTTAATCTTGTTTAGATCATATCTTTTTCGTTTCAACTCCGATTAGAGTGATCTTCGCGTCTGCGTGACCGTAGTGAGCCGTAGATCAGTTTTCAAAACTCTTTATTTATTGGTATATTGTTCTAATCATAGGCTATGTTTGCTTTGCATGTTTGCTTTTGGATGCTTGTGTGGTGTCCTATGATTGTATGTCCAGTCTGTGAGTTTATGTTGGTGATCAAGAGGAAGAGTTAGTGATCAAGAGATCGTGATCAAGCGTCAATCTTTGGAAGTCTACGAGTCAACAGAAGAAGGATCTTGAGTTTAAGGCAAGTATAGCATGGGACCATCCTTGTTACCTATTCACCGTAATCACTTAATTCATATTGCATGTGTCTACCTTGATGCCTATATAGATTTATCCTAGATGTTTGATCTTGTACCTTGATAACCATGGGTATGCATTGGATAGCTTGATGCTAGTGCTCAACTTAAACTATGATCATGAAAATTTGTTTTAATGTTATATGTGACATGTTAAAATATGACTTTTATAGCAACATGTTTAGGAACTGCTATAAGGGATCACCCGGGATAACAATGCAACCATGAGAGTTATATGGCTCTGACCTTAGCTCAGTATAAGGACCTTTTCTAGCTTGTTAGTGGACACCTGTATAGGCTCGTTGAGTCTTGCCGAGCTGGATTTAGGGCGGCTACTTTCACCTTGCCTGCGTTGCCGTAAGGTTGAGAGACCCTTCTTCCCTTTGCCTTAAGACCTAGCGGCCCTAACTTGTTAGACGAACCTTTGAAAGGCTGCGCAGTGAACCCTGCCGTGCACCTTGGAAGTGTGACGTGGGCCTTGCAAACCCCGGCATATGGGAATCACTACTCATCGGGTAAAGTGTACAACCTCTGCAGAGTGTAAAACTGATATATCAGCCGTGCTCACGGTTACGAGCGACCTGGAATTCTTATGGTATAGTTGTTGCTATAATAATGATGATATTTATTTAGTGGATACATGTTTATTTGATCATATGTTTAAATTGGGATGGTTATACTTTGATGCTTTTTAATGCTAAAATTATGCCAACTAAAAGCTAATGCAGTTAAACCAGTGTCAGCCTTTTGAGCCTCATGAACCCCATGTTTATTTTGTTAAGTACGAGATGTACTTATGCTTGTTTTACTTTTCACACTTTGGAAAAATCCCGGATGGGTACCAGACTGCAAGAGTTGGAGAAGTTAGGCTTGTGATCAACCAGTCAGTTGTCCTTGTGAAGTTGGTGTCTCCATCTGAAGATCGGAGTGTCTTTCCGTTGTCTGCTCTTTAAGGTTATGTTCTTTTGTTTTATATACGTTATATAAGAGCATTGTCTTTCGATATTACCCTTTATTTGTGACTATATGTGATATTTGACTTCCTGGGCTCACATATGGTGTATACCTGGTTTTGTTCTTAAACCGGGTGTGACAAGTGGTATCAGAGCAATGCTGACTGTAGGACGCAAGCCTAGTTAGAAACTGGTCGTTTTAAGGTTTTGAAAATTGCTATAGAACCTTGTTTTCTATCAACCTTGGTATTTTCTTCTTTATTGTATCTTCTACCCTTGTATTTGTCTCCTCCTTGTTGCTTAAATTTTAAATGTTGCTCTCACCTTCACTCCTTGCCTTGGATTGCTTTTGAAAACTTCCCTCTATCTAAGTAGATGGATCGTTGACCAAGCTATGTCGTCTCTAACCACAGTTGACAGAGAGAAGTTGATCGCTATGCAAAGTCAAGACCTGGGAAGAATGACACAACAGCAAGACGCAACACAAGGACCAACCAACATGGAAGAAGCCATAAAGAACAGTTACAGCAAGATTACATCCATGGAAAATTGAGGCATGTGGATATGACCACTATTCATGGGGCAAAGAAAGTTGTGTATGGCATGATCCCAGTCAATTCGGTAACTGCCATGGTTCTTTTTGACCCTAGTGCCTCGCACTCATTCATCTCTGCCAAGTTTGTAGCTCGCCTGAAGATAAGGGAATGGCCAACAAAGAAGCTCATAGTAGTTCGCACACCAACTGGAGAAATTGAGACAAACCATGAATGCCGAGATGTTAGAGTCCAGATAAAGGAGAGTGATTTCATAGTGAAGCTGAATGTTTTGGAACTCTCTGGAATCGATGTTATCCTTGGACATGGATGGTTAAGGAGTCGTAAAAGTGAGGTCAATTATTCCCGACGTTCAGTGTTTTTAAGAACACCATCAGGCGAGAGGATTGAATATCGAGGTATGCCATTATCACCCAATGAATGTGAAGCAAGTCTATTGGAAGCTAGCAGTAGTAAGATGCAAGAGGTTCAAGATCGATGTCTATGTTGCAAGCATTATGAGAATTCTGGTCTTCAAGAGAAGTCAACCAAGGATGAGGTCAAAGCGAACCAAGTGGTGAAGTCAAGGAAGGTAAGAAAAGGAAAGCAAATTCATTTGAACCACCGTTGATACGTCACCAACAATTGAGTTCTACCCCAGTACCACATACAGTTTCAACTCTTGTTCAGACCAGCCTAGATCAGCAGCATTTAGAAGCTCCTCCAATTAAGAACTTTCCACATGAGGTTTGCATAGATGGTTGGACAATCACCTACAAAGAGTTCCAACCACGGAAGCGAGTTAAGAAGCAGAATAAACTGGTAAAAGTCGATCCTCTGAGTCAGCAAGATGGCAGCACATCAAACAACACTTCTACCACAGCAGATCCAGCCAAAGGAAGATGTTATCATTGCCAACAGGAAGGACATTACGTCAGATCTTGCCCAAAAAGATCAACAGTCGACTCATGGAAATAGCCAGAGCCTAGTCACTACAGAGTAGCCATCAACAAGTGATGTCAGTGCCTGATGCAAAGGAAGTCCCCTGATAGCAGTTGACAAATAAAGAGTGTACAAGAAAAGCTACCCTGATGTTCTTGCAGATGTATCGTGTTCTAGTAGTTCTTGAGCCCTTATGTAATGAACGTTAGTAACGAAGTTAAGTCAAGTCCTTGGCCCATGTGTGGCTTGTGAACCTGTGATGTTGTTGCTTGTCCTTATTAATGTTTGTTTTGCATCTTTGTAATAAGTGCAAATGATTTTGTGGGTTTCCACACAACTCATTTAGGTTTGTTGATAAGTTCATGCATAGAAGGTTGGGTTTCTGTTTCTTTTGTTCCCTCTATCCTATCTTTCCGGAGCAGTCTGTCTTTATCAGCTTATATCTCTGTTTATGGATGTTCAAAAATCATGGAACAATTCTGGACACAAGTAGACTTCATGATCTTTCTCTGAGCGCAAAACCACCCTGATAGCTGTTATGGTTTGGAGTTATGAAATTCACAAGTTGATACATCCGTGCTGTCTGGAATCTGGAATAGTTTCTGTTGTCGTCTGCTGTTTTCGACGACCTTAACTACATAATCTGGAAAAGTGTTCTACATGAAAGTTGTAGAGGATTTATAAGCTTTCAGAAAGGTAAACGGAAACTTCATTGGATATAACAGAGCTCGAGTTATGGCTGTTTTACTGCACTGCTGTTTGCTACTCGCGAGAAATTTCAGAATTCTGGTTGTTACCTTTACATATGAATTTTTCCGGGATATGAGAAAGTTGGTTATGGCTGTCAACATGCTGGAAATAATATGCAAGCTACCCTTTTGTGTTCTCTAGTTGATCCTTTCTTAAGGGGGTAGTGCTTTGATCAACAGATGTTGAAGTTGTGATTGTCTCTCATGGTACTTCATGAGTATGATCATCTATCCTTGCTCATGTTGCTTTTGTGGTCACCTGATGACAGGAGATGTGGCACACCGAGAGAATCAGGATCCCTATATACCACCTCTCACTGATAATCACGAGTACAATGAAGTCGAGCACTATCAAAACAAAATGTTGAAGTTCGAGTTGGGAGTGATCCGAGCCAGAATCCACAACAACGAAAGCGAAAAAGGAAAACCAAAAAGAAGCTTACTGAAGCAAGTAGAGCACAACGCAATTATGTCAATGGAAGGTTGAGCAATATGGATATGGATAACATTCAAGGAGCTACAAAAATGGTTGGTGGTTACATTCAAGTGAGCTCAACACAAGCTTTTGCTCTGTTTGATCCCAGTGCTTTGCACTCTTTCATCTCCGACAAGTTGTTATAGACGAGCAAAATAGCGAAGTGTCCAACAAAGAGGCCCTTGATAGTTCATACCGCAGTTGGAGAAATACAGGCAGATCAGATATGCCCGAACGTCAGTCTCATCATAAACAAGGAAAACTTTACCGTAACCTTCATTGTTTTGGAGTCACTCAATATTCCTATGGTTCTTGGTAATGGATGGTTGTGTGCGCACAAAGGAGTAATTCATGGTACTCAATGCACAATGTTTCCAACTGCACCGTCAGGGAAAAGAATCGAGTATCGCGGTTGTCAACTTCAATCTGAGGAAGCTGATGACTTGTACAATGGAGTGCAGACTAAAGATGCTATCGTGGATAATGATGAGCATATAGATAAGAAACAGATGGGCAAACGTCTTCAGTGGAAGTGGATACACCAGCCCATCCGGCAAATGCAGGATACCCGGTCAAGATTCTAGAAACAGTTTGGAAAACTTTTAATGGAAGAAGGTTTAAAGTGTGTAAGGTTCAGTGAAGTAACCTAAGTGAAGAAGAAGCAATGTGGGAAACCGAGGAAACAACTGCAGATCAAGTTTCGACATCTCCTTGAGTTGTAAGCCAATCAAATTAGCGATCAAGACAAGTTTGGGATAATCAAGTGTAACAATCTTTTCATGGAATCTTTGTTCACAAGATTATGATCATGAAACATCAGTGGTTTGATAAGCTTGGTATACAGTGTGAAGTGAAAGTGTTATCAAGATCTTTTCTCGTTTCTCTCATGTGCTCTGAGTTCTCTTCCGAATCTCGGGACTAGATTCTCTTAAGGGGGGTAGATTTGTCACACCCTAAAATTTGCATTTCTTAAATTAGAGTTAAAATGATTTATTTATGAATTTTTGTGCTCATAAAATATAGGGAAATAAAAATTTCTCCTAAATTAAAATTTATCCTAGGGTTTTAGAAACATGTTTGTGCATTCATGTTGGTGCTTTGAGTTTTTGTGATGTGTGGTTTTTGCTAAAATTCTATTTGAGTTCAAAATGATTTGCAAAAACTTGAAAATGAATTTTATGTAAGGGGATTTGAAAATAAAGAATTTATTTTTCTGTTTTCAGAAAGTTTGGAAAGTTTAAAGTTTCAAATCTTTCGTTTCTCTCCAAAGATTCAAAATCAAATTTCAAAAGGAATTCAAATTTTGGTTTGAAAATGCTTTGAAAGGTTGAGAAATAGAAATGAAAAGGCAATCCTCCTCTCTCTCTCTCCCCCTTCAGTTTTGGCCCAAGCGGCCCGGTCAGCCGGCCTGCTTCCCCTCCTCCTCCGGCTTTTCTCCTCCCCTGCAGTGGCCCGCTCGTCCTTCTCCTTCCGCGTTTGGGCCGCATCCGCGTCCCCGGCCCAGTCGGCGTCTGCGCCGAGCAGCTGCAAGCCGCGCCCCTCTCTCGCCGACCAGTGGCCCCGCCCTGTCAGCCGTCGTCTTCCTCCTCCGACTCCTACTCGGTTACGAGCCCGAGCTTGAATCTGTTGCGGCCCACGCCTCCTCCTTGCCTTGTTGCCTAATCCCGAGCCCCTATAAAGCTTCGTGACCCTCCGCCGCCTCTGTTCTTCCCAAAATCACGAGCTCTCTCGTGCCCTAGTTCGACCAAGCCGCAAGCTCCGCCGCCCGCCGATCCCGCCGCCGTTGTCCTCCTTCCTGGGCTCGATAGCCTTGCTATAGGTGGACTACAAGCTTCTTCTTGACGAGGCGAAGCTGCTCGACCCCTTTTAATTTCGTTTTCTCTCAGTTTTTCCCTGGCCCGACCTCGTCGTCGTTCGCAGAGCTCCGCCGACCACCTCGCTGAGCAATACTCTCTCCTAGAGCCATCCCCGTCGTCCCCTTCATGACTGGTGAGTCCGCCGCGAGCTCCCTTTCGATTGGTGCCCCTCCCGTGGTCTCTACCGCCCTATAGCGCGAAAACCGAAAGCGCCGCCGTCTCCGGCCATGGCGCCGCCGCGACTTGTCCCCCCTCCTCCGCGCCGGCGTAAAAGCGCCGCCCCTTTCCCCTCTGTCTAATCTGGAGCGTCCATCTCAGATCTGACGCTCAGAATCCGCCGATATCCCTTCGATCGCAATTTTGCAAAAGGCCATTACAATTTCTTGGACTAAACCGCGGTCCATCGTGTGCACTGTGCACTGTGTCTGCGCAAACTTCTTCTAGGCTCCTCAGTTTTGTTCCAATTGAGGCGCAGTCCAGTCGATTCTGAATTCGATTTAAATCAATTAAACTCAAATTCAATTTCAAACTATTTGCAGATTTGCCACTGATTTCAATGCCTGTAACTTCTCTGTTTTAACTCCGATTTGAACCGTTCAAGTTGTGTTAGACTCGTTTCGAAAAGTTCTTTCAAACTATATAACTTTCAGTACTGTTTTTTATAATTAAAATTTGTGTTAAATCTAATCTAGTAATTAGTGTCTTTAATCTTGTTTAGATCATATCTCTTTTTCGTTTCAACTCCGATTAGAGTGATCTTCGCGTCTGCGTGACCGTAGTGAGCCGTAGATCAGTTTTCAAAACTCTTTATTTATTGGTGTATTGTTCTAATCATAGGCTATGTTTGCTTTGCATGTTTGCTTTTGGATGCTTGTGTGGTGTCCTGTGATTGATGTCCAGTCTGTGAGTTTACGTTGGTGATCAAGAGGAAGAGTTAGTGATCAAGCGTCAATCTTTGGAAGTCTACGAGTCAACAGAAGAAGGATCTTGAGTTTAAGGCAAGTATAGCATGGGACCATCCTTGTTACCTATTCACCGTAATCACTTAATCATATTGCATGTGTCTACCTTGATGCCTATATAGATTTATCCTAGATGTTTGATCTTGTACCTTGATAACCATGGGTATGCATTGGATAGCTTGATGCTAGTGCTCAACTTAAACTATGATCATGAAAATTTGTTTTAATGTTATATGTGACATGTTAAAATATGACTTTTATAGCAACATGGTTTAGGAACTGCTATAAGGGATCACCCGGGATAACAGTGCAACCATGAGAGTTATATGGCTCTGACCTTAGCTCAGTATAAGGACCTTTTCTAGCTTGTTAGTGGACACCTGTATAGGGCGTTGAGTCTTGCCGAGCTGGATTTAGGGCGGCTACTTTCACCTTGCCTGCGTTGCCGTAAGGTTGAGAGACCCCTTCCCCTTGCCTTAAGACCTAGCGGCCCTAACTTGTTAGACGACCTTTGAAAGGCTGCGCAGTGAACCCTGTCGTGCACCTTGGAAGTGTGACGTGGGCTTGCAAACCCCGGCATATGGGAATCACTACTCATCGGGTAAAGTGTACAACCTCTGCAGAGTGTAAAACTGATATATCAGCCGTGCTCACGGTTACGAGCGACCTAGAATTCTTATGGTATAGTTGTTGCTATAAATAATGATGGCAATAATGATGATATTTATTTAATGGATACATGTTTATTTGATCATATGTTTAAATTGGGATGGTTATACTTTGATGCTTTTAATGCTAAAATATGCCAACTAAAAGCTAATGCAGTTAAACCAGTGTCAGCCTTTTGAGCCTCATGAACCCCATGTTATATTTGTTAAGTACGAGATGTACTTATGCTTTGTTTTACTTTTCAACACTTTGGAAAAATCCCGGATGGGTACCAGACTGCAAGAGTTAGAGAGTTAGGCTTGTGATCAACCAGTCGTTGTCCCTGTGAAGTTGGTGTCTCCATCTGAAGATCGGAGTGTCTTCCGCTGTCTGCTCTTTAAGGTTATGTTCTTTGTTTTTATACGTTATATAAGAGCATTGTCTTTCGATATTACCCTTTATTTGTGACTATATGTGAGATTTGACTTCTGGGCTCACATATGGTGTATACCTGGTTTTGTTCTTAAAACCGGGTGTGACATGACTACAGTTAGGGATCAAAGCTAGAGGTTAAATTGGGATTAAAGGGTAACAACTCGAAGAAGTGATGGGTGCGGGGTGTATAGGGAATGAATGTTCCCTTCAAGTTTTGGCCATGGATAAATTTAAAGACAAATGGAAAAAAAAGGTACAGTCCCACCAAGTGTTGGCTCCAAACAAGATCAAGTAGGGCTACTTCCATATGTTTTTTCCTCCTCTACCTTCATTGTTGGATGGGGAGGTGGGGGGATAAGCCCTACTGTTCTGGTATCAGCCTATTGGTCGTTACAATAGACATAGTTCAGTGAGTTGAGTAGTTTGTTTCGAACGATAGCTCTGTTCGTCTATTGTTGTTCTTTGTGGTAATAACAAGAGGAGTGAATTAATAATTAGCATAATATACCATAATGTACTACTATGTTGGCACGGAATTGAAAGTGAGGAATGTAGGTATGTAGGTACGGTCATAAATATTTAGATAGACTATTGTCTATGTATAAAAGATGATAGATAATGTATGCAATGGCCTATGAGCATACTAATCTTAACCCTATGGATGAAGTTCATTGACAATAGACATGATGGCAGTGTGACTAATGGTAGGCCGATGAGCGTATCAATGGAATGAAGCGTGTTCAGATCCTGTAATTGGGGCAAGAAAGATAGGAATTCAAGGCATACCCATTCTATGTGTTGTACTATGTTGGTAACGAGAAGTTAGTTGAAGATAGAATAGTGTGTGATGATAAAATCCATACAAATTCATACCCATGGAAGCATGAAAGGAGGGGCCATGGATTAAAGATAATGAGAGAAGACTCCTAATTATATTTTGTTATAACTTATTTTTCTATACCACCACGGGATGAAAGGCATGATGCAATCTCATTGATAATGAGTAGGATCGAGGAACAAAAAAAAAAAAATTGAAGGTGAATGGGAAGAAAATAAAGAAAAGGAAAAATGACTAAGGCCCCCCTTTTGGAACTGATTAAAATCGAATTCTTGGTTGCCCACAGCGGGAATCGAAAAGATTCTGCCAAACGCCTCACGACATCGATGACTCTTTTCACCATGAAAGACTCAGCCATTATGAGAATGAACGAGGAATCCGATTTCTTGTACCGCGACTGTCCAACCACAACTCCGCTACCGCACAACACAATCACAGAACACGTATCCAATAGGGCCTACATATATAGGAATAATGGGAAACACTATACTCCCTCCATATCGCAAATAGAAGTCGTTTAAGATAGCGTCACAGTCTCCAAAACATAACTTTGACCACTTATTTCTTTAAAAATATTTATTGTAAAGTGGTATATGTATATTTTTATGAAAATACTTTTCAAGAGAAATTTATTTATATGATTTTTATATCTCTAAACTCAATAATTTAAAAGTATTCATGATTTATATTCTCAATGTTTGACTCAAACCTTCTTCAAACGACTTCTATTTCCGATACGGAGGGAATACTTCAACAACTTGAACACAAAATCAATTCCTAGTGACCAAACTTCACGATCGATCTAGCCTCAGCCTGATTATCTATATTTCTTCTTTCTACCACTTTAATGATAGTGTTTTCCATCTTCATTTTTCTCCATCACTCCTAACCTAGCACAATTTTCACATTCCTCTATCGTCGGCAATGTCCACTGGCTTCCCACGACCACCTGCAAGTTGGTGGCACCATGCCTCGTTTGTCATGCTCGACATCTACAATGCCAAAGATCACTTAAACCCACAAAAACTCATCAACATCTCTAGTAATCCCACCCTAGCATGAGAAAACCTTATGGGCGATATTCAAATCTTAGTCCAGGGTTCAAAATTTCAAATTATAACTCTAGACTCATATTTTATACACCTTCAATTTTAAATTATAAGATGTTTTGGCTGTTTTGAATTTGTGGCTTGTGTTATGCATTTAAATATACACTATGTCTAGATACATAACAAGAACAATGTATTCAAAAAAGCTAAAATTTCTTATAATTTAGATCAAAGGGAGTATTGTTTATGTTACATATTTTTCTAATTAATAAATTAATAGGTATGCAGTCATAAACATTCTTATATTTTGTTTAGATATAAAAAATGTTGAAAATATACTTTGGAATTTCGATGATTTCAAAGGTGGTAAAAAATCTAATACCAAATTAAAAACCATGCCCCAATGAACTAAAACTTCTTTGTTTTTATTCGACTAAGCTATATATATAGGTCTCCAACCAGTGACCCATATGGGCACCCAAACCCAGAATAAGTCTCTGATAGCACTGTATCGGCCTCCAACAGAGTACCTATATGGTGGACTCGTTTTGGTTGCTAGGAGAGACACAATTCAAATATAAGTATCCTCTCTCCTGAAGAGTCATTTGCAGAAAGTATTTTTTTTTTTTGAATCTTGTTGTTGGCTAAGACCAAAAAAAAAATGTATTGACCCCTTTATTTGTATCGCTATCCAAACATGGAATGAGTCTTGTATCTTGAGTGCCGTTATTTAGAGATGGTTTTAGAAGATGTGGATGACCACATCAAAATGTCTATAAAAAATCGCTAGTACTACTGTAGTATTTCCCACTGGCAGACTTTAACAGGGGAAAAAATGCATTCGAGAACAAAACTAAAAGACACGCTGACCATAACTTCTAACAATTATCTCTGTGTTCACACCGGACTCCACACAGACACTGAGGTCAACGGCCTAGATTTCCAGCACAGCGCAAGCCTGCCGTCGCCATGGACAACCCCGAACCCTCTGCTGAAGAGCCCAGCCAGCATCCTGCCCTGCGCCACGCTGAAGCTGCTCATCTCGCGAGCCCTAAACCCCTCCAGCCCCACGCTCACGCTGCTGGCCCCACCTGCCAGGGGCCCGTACTGATACTGCCCCACGGCGTCCTGGATCCTGGGCCCCAGCGCCTCCCGCTCCACGAGCGCCAGGCACGCGCCGTAGCCGCCGTCGCGGAAGCAACTCGCCAGGGACTCGTGCACCCGGCGAAAGTGGCGCAGCGCCTCCCGGAAGAATTCCGCGAAGGAGGTGGTACCGGTGCCGCCGCCGGCGCCGGGATCTCGGCCAGCCGTCGTCGTCGTCGTCCTGAACCTGAAGAGTTCCTCCTCTGTCGTGACCACCAGCTTTGGCCGGAGGATCCTGACGACGCTGCCGGCGAGCAGCAGCTGCGGCCTGGCCAGCGAGCTGTAGTAGGGCTGATCCGTCGCGTCGCACGAGACGACCACCGAGGAGGTGCCGGTGCCGTCGTTGCCGCAGCTCGTGGCGAAGCCGTGCAGGTCCTCGTCGCTGCGCACGTGGAGGGAGCTGTACTGGAACGGGACGCCGAGCGACGCCGCGAACTCCGAGAGCCGCCGCGCGGTGTCCGCCGCCATGCGGTGCGCGCCGGCGCCGGCGTCGGCCGTGACGAACGCTTCCGTGAGGCGGAACGGCTTGCGGCTGCCGTGGCAGGCGAGGTCCGACATGAGCGACGCCCACTGGACGCCCTCGCCGACGTTCAGGTCCACCACGTGGACGGTCGGGTCGTCCGCGGTGGCTTCCAGGATGGCCTGGTTGGCGGTGAAGTGCGCGAACTTGATGAACGGCGACAGCTCCTGCACCATCCGGTACGCCGGCATCCGGTTCCCCGGCGCTGGTGTATCATCAGCAGTCGGCTGGCATTCGCCGCCGGAGATCCGGGACCGCAGGCCCTGGGCGAAGTAGCAAGCCAGACGACGATGGTCGGATGAGCTGACCGCTGCACGGTGGCAGCTGCTGCTGCTGTTGTAAGGCACGCCGACGCCGGGGATGATGACTCCATCGATCCTCGACAGGATGGCCGAGGCGCCGACCGTGTCCATGGACTCGACTGCCCTGGCTCCGGCGACGAGAAGGTCGCCTAGATTGCTCTCCTCCATGAACTCCTCCTCGACTCCCAACAGCAGGCTGCCATTTTCTTGCCCTCCCAGCCCCTGATCAAAACCGTCGTCCAATGATGGATCACCACCACTGGAGAGCTCATCTTGGAGCAGCAAAACATTGGCTTCTTGGAGCAGCATGTTCATGAGCTCATGATCTTCTTGTTGCTGCTGATCAGGGGAAGGATCAGCATCGCCATCGCCATCGCACATGTTGCCATTCCCTAGGGGGATCACTACTTGAGGAGACCACAGGAGGTAGCTGCTCTCCTCATGATGTGTGGGGAAGGGGCCATCTGGTTGCTGTCCTCAGGAAGAACTCCCTGCTGGGACCTGTGGTTTCATACAGCTTATGTACACCACAATGAGGACCAAGAGGGTTAGGACCATTTCTCAAGAGGATGGGAATTTTATATGTGGACCTTGATGGATTGTGTAAGCTAATTTGTCTCACCTTGGAACCCCAATTGGGGCATGGATCTCTACACAAGATGTGTGGTTTTTGTACAACTCTGTACCGACTTCAGATGACGGATGATGTGTCACTACTGTGTCATTTTCCTGTTCAATCAGAGTGAAACAGAAATAAAGTGCGAGCATGGCAGAGCATATTCCTGGAATGCTTCCTGCTAGGTGTCAGCATGTGGTAAGGTTCTGAATCATATATGTAGGATGTATTCATGCATCTTGCAACATCCATTACAAGTGGTAATGTTGATAATTGTCCAAAGCAAACCAAGTTGCAACCATAAGAAGAGACTTGTGATCTAGACATCTAGTTAAACTCCACACATGCTATTGCAGATTTCCCCACTCTGAGCCAGGTGTTAGGGAGAACTGCAATGACTTCAACTACTTAGGTAGATATCCTTCAGTCAGCTCCAGAATTTTGATGTTCTAGTCTATAAGACAGCAAATTTACTTAAGACTATTTATGAAGAAATACTTAAGATCAGGCCAAGCACATTTTATTTTCGTATGCCTCTTGCTGTGTCCAGTTTTATATTCATTGCCCAATAAGCGTAAGACACGGGCCAGCTTCCATGCCCAATTCTTTTATGTGCAAGTGTCACCAGCTATACAGTACTGATGTTGCAAATTAAAATTAAACTCTTAGCAGTTTCATAATGTAGTTGGTACAGCATTGATTCTAACACCACATCAATTTTTAAGAGATGCAGGAGAGGTAGCCAATAGAATGTAACTGGAAGGGAACAAAGCTGCTTGTCTGAAGGGTAGAGTTGATGCAGAAAGGGGACTCACGCAGAACAAATGTGGGCCACTGAGATATTCTTGGTTCCAAGCTACCTCTCGTTTTTCACATCAATCTGCACTGGAATTTTTCTCTCCCTAGTAATCTTCAATTACAGTTAGCTCCAAAAAGACTGAAAATCTGCAATATGATTTTTTTTAACGCAAGAAAATCTGCAATATAATTTACATGCTGAGATTATTGTGAGCAGTATACTGAGGTAAGATTGAATGAAGAGTCCCAGATGTAAAAACCACAAACGTTACTACGTTAGTGATGACTGTAAACTGGAACACATAAAATTGCCCAGTGGCACAGAAATGGATGACATTAGAGGACAAGCTGAGATGTCATCATCCAAGACGTCAACGAGGGGGTGCCTTGTGATTAGCCCTGTGCCAGTACTCCCATGCATTGTTTATCACCAAGTATTAGCTTTGTTGTCAGGATTCACCAGAACAATAGGGATATCAAAGTACAATAAAACAAACATGAACAGTTGGAAAGTGAAGTATTTATTCTTTTATAACAAAACATTCTTGCAGCTTAGAACATATGCAAGCTATGCACATGAATTCATAATTTGTTTTGTAAGTTAAGAAGGGAAGAAGCTTACTGCAATTGTCACAGCCATGGACCAAACCAGGAGGGAATCCATGATACAAGTTTATAGACCAGTAAATTCTGAAGAAAAAGTATCATCCATAAGAAAGACTTTCATGATACCATTATTTATATAGTATGGCAGTAATTATCTGGAAACCGAGAAAAGATATTTACGGCTGCAGAGTCCATGTAGTATAGGTTTGACTGTTTGCCATGCTTATGAAATACTCTACCAACAATGACATCAAATGAGTCAAGGCCGGCCGATGGAGACCTTGGTGCCATCCTAATGGTACCAGAGAAAGAAGCGAAACATTATTTCAGAGAATATAACAAATCATAAATGCAAACCAGGACCAATGATTCCACCAGACCAATGATTCTTATTGAAAGTCATGGAATCAGTATAATGAACAATTTTATATGATATACAAACCTAGTTGTTTGGTTTTCCCAGGGCAGGCGCCAACATGATGATCATAGAATCAAATAATTAGAAGAATTTAGTAGATATTTCCATATTAAAAAACATGACTTGATATGGTTCTTCAAACACTTGTCAAAATGTGTGCCAGAAAATTTTAGTGGAAAACATAGAGTTCTTGAGGGGAAATGCAGGATGTGCTAGTTGGATTCAAGTACCACACTTGTGGAATGAGTACCACACTTCGAATCAATTTTCAAAACAAGAAAGCCAAAAAGAATACCTGAAGCATAAATGCATAATGCAGCAATCTGGCACCGTATGATATCTGTACCATTAATCTGAAGGGCAGGCACTTAAAGATGCAAAGTATTGAGCAAGAGGCAAGTTGACATAGAAAACAGGAGTGTTGAGCTCTGGAAGTGAAAGATAGTTTCAATCACTCCTTACAGCCACTAGATTCAGAAAGCGAATTCATTAAGATTGCACGAAACAAGAAGGCTAAATTGCAGCAATGAAACTTACAGCAAGCTGATAATCTTTAGTAAGCTTACATGATTCTTTTCAATGATCTAGCAAGCTATACGATCGATTCTTAATGAAATGGCACACAGATTTCCAGCGTAGCTCGAGAAAAAAACTAGATGATTGATTTGATCATCCTAACAAATTCAATGCATGAGTAAGAAATAAAGCTTTGGAAGCTGCAAAGAAAATAGAAAATGCTGTAGTGACATGTTTTTCCATAAATACAACATGGCCTTTGGTTCCTACTGCTTTGCCAGCCTAACCTGTAATCCTCGCCAACATTATGACGGTTAGTGCACTCATTCTGAACAGCTAATGCAATGGAAAGACATTATTAGAGAAAGCGCGCACTTTCATTTACTATGTTGCCTTTGATTTCTCCACCTGCACTTCAAAAACAAGTGTCCTCCTTAATGGTGTGCCATCCAGTGTGATAGTGAAAGCACATTACTAATAGAAAAAGGAGCCTGTTGTAAAATCACCGATACCACACAGGCGGAAATTCGGGAATGCCTTTTTTTTTGCGATTGAGGAATGCCTGTTAGTGTGCTGGTGCTATATACTTGAACCTACTAAGGTTGTTAGTCAGTTTCTAGGCTAATTAGCACAATTAACTTTCCTCATGAAACTTTTACTAAGAAACCTTTATGCAAAAATCATCCAGGATTGGCAAATGACAATGATACTTTTCACCTAAATACTAGCAGGCATCAGCTGCTCTTATATGGGGGTGGTAATCCTATATCCAAAAACTCATCCCATAATAACAATCCATATTCGAAACACCACTATGGTTTTGTTACGTAAATACAACTTATATAGTCATGTTAAGAAACATGAGTCAAAAGAATGTGGTTACCGATAGCAACTGAAGAACAAACAGAAGTGGCCCCTTTGAGGTAGCATGCCTCACCTTAGTGAAAAAAGAAGAGCAGCGTGATGGGGTCCTTTTATTATATAAAAAAAACACAGGTGCCGTTGTCCACTCATTTTGTGAAAGTGGATATTTTTGTCCAAATTAAAGGTTAAAGGTCTACTATCGTTTGGGATGGAAGTGTCAAACGTGAAAGAAAGTTGAGATGTGAGAAGGAGCATCCGATCATATTCACATCCCATCGACCTCCAGGATGCTGTTTCTGATTTGTCAAATGAGAGAGACCAGCCACCAACCTGCCTGGACGGTGAGGTCGAGGCAAAGTATTATCTCAAAAGGCATATGTATGTTATATCTTGCCTTTGAGCTGGTATGCTACTGTCGTAGGTAAAACCGTTTTTAATCGGTCCTGACCTCCTACGCAAAAACTCACTGATGTTTAAGAATGGTCAAATCTTTTAAACTCTACTCTATAAATAATTTAACAGGTAGACATTGATTCGTCTCAGTAATTTAAACATTCGGTTTTACAAGCTGTGTAATATCGGAAACACTGTACTTTTTATTCGAGGGAGCAATCATTGGTGGCCTATATGGGCCATCATAATCTAGTCATCGTGTCTGTTGCCACTATTACTTGATTAAGACTTGACCTGCTAGCGCTAATTTCACGTTATCACCTTGCAAGCTAACTGTTGTATCCCATGCTACAACACTACATAGTAGCTGTAGAACGCAGAAACCCGAGACAGTGAAGGGGCACAGATGGAGCACAACAATGACAGGTAACAACAGCCATCCACCATTTTAAAAAGCTAAAGATTTACATAAATTGTTAAAGGTAGTTAGTTCAGTCTAACAACACATTACTCCAGAAACCAGCAAAGAAAACAAACAGCATTTTGACATACAGGAGCCACTTTCAGATTAATGATGATACAAAGAAGAGCTAACTACACTACCAATGAGGCATATGCATACATTGTACATTAGCTATCTTTTTACAGTGCTGAACTGCAGTTGGTATATGATGTAATATTGGCCCTGATATTGTCCTCAAATGAAATCCATGGAGTCGTTTAGGGACTGACCACTGAGAGACTGTCCCCCATTTGATGGACTCTGGTGATGATGGTTTTGATTGTGATGCTGAGCCTGGTGGCCACCAAAGTATGACATCTGCTGCTGCTGCTGCTGCACGAAATAGGATGGAATCTGCTGCTGGAGTCCACCATTGAAGGGGTTCCCATTCATGTTCGCGACTTGTCCTGCAGCTATCTTAAGTCGCTGGACTTCTTCACGCAGGGCTTCATTCAAAGCTGTGTGAGGTAGCAAACGAAATATTTCAGTGAGCTGATTCCCTAAATATCTAGGAAATTAGAACTGTTCTATTTCAAGTGACAGATAAAATAACTTGTCAGTATAACCAAAGATCTTGGCAGTGCAAATTTGTGTTATAAGAGCAATCTTTTTTTTTTTGAGACGAAGTTATAAGAGCAATCAGCAATGACAACCAGAACTAAAAATATTTCAAAGGAAGGACAGAACATACCGTCCCGCAGTTTAGCTTGCTCTTCCATGGACTGCAATCGAAGCTTGAGCTCTCTGTTTTCAGCAGTTAAACCAGTTGTATCCCTCTGGGTTTGAAGTAAAACGCAGTATGTCAGACATGACAATTTTATATATGTGGAGAGCAAATAAAAGGCTGCATCATAAAATGCTAAAACATATCCAGAAAAAGGTATAAAAAACGTTGGTTGGAGGTCTTCAATAACAATACCTACCCATATTCTCAGACATACAGAAGGGAGATTGTGCAACAGCAACATGAAAATATCACTAAAGCAAGAGTGCAAGACTATTGGAAACATTACTCCAATACTGCACAAACAGAAATTACTGAAGTGGGAAACTAACTATATTCCTTTCATCGTTTGGAGTGTTGAAGATCACATACTGGATAAAGATAAAGGCAGGACTTGTACAAAATAAAAAATAAAGGCAGGAACCTTTGATTGTATTGTGAAATATATTTATTATCACATAGGCCCTATCAGTACCAATTAAATGTCGTTTAGAATTTCAAGTGCTACATGAACAATTGCAAATTACCAAGATCATTAAACCCAACTATCTCATCATCAACCCCTTATTTCTTTCTTTAGAGCATAGTGTTACTCCTGGGATTGAGTTCACTAACCTTGGCTAACTAAATGGTAGATTACAAGCCAGGTTATTCTTGATAGAGAAATATTCTATCTGTGGCCACTTAATCTTCGCCTTAACACTAAACATCATCTGTTTCTATCCACTTCAATCAAATCATACTGAAATGGAGCATCAATGGCCCACTCATGGTGAGTAGTGACCTATCGGTTCCTAAACATCCCCTTTTACCTCTAAAGACTAATAGGCACACTGAATCCTATCTGACTCCATTTGCCACACTAACTACAATTCCATAGGCACAAGTGCACACAAAGGTAATAAATGGGTAAGATATAATTACATCTAAAATATCAATGTATACATTTGGCCTCCATGCACCCGAATGTAAACACCATGCAATTTGCATAAAAATCCAGAAAAGATTTGAGAATTAATAGCAAACCAATTTAACATGCCTTTCTAACTTGCCATTATAGATAAAATTCCAGTGCACACAGAATTCACGATTTATTTTTGACTCAGAAAACAACGCCTAACAATATGATACATTAAAACACTAGGCACAAGTATAAATGACCATCCATTTCCATAAAAAAGGCTTTTGCAATATCGAGATATTTTTCGACTGGGTGAATACTTGCATCCGCATCCTTTTCCGGCACGTTCATTCATTTAGAAATGGTCAGTAATTAGGTATATAGAACCTTTCATTGGCACTTGCTTCTATCCTAAGCAATATTCTGCAGCTAAGTACTCACAAATGCAAACTGAAATGACTAAGTGGTAAAAAAAACTACCAAAGCCAATCCCAGTTCCCAGTATCAATTCATGTTACATGGCATGCTACATTCCTATAAACTGCCGTGCTTTGGCAAAAGTGGAAATAAAAAGTTACTCCAAAGTTATTGTTTGATGAGAAAGCAATAGTGGAACAAACCAACTAATCCACTCAAAACAGCAACAAATAAAGTAGTCCAACCAAAACAAACTCCCACACCGGAATCGACTTGTTACTACACAAGCACACAACCAAAAGCCTATCAGAAAGATGAAGTTGATTCTATGTAATTCTTCACACACCAATTGTCGTCCAACTTAAACTGATTTTGAAGCAAAATAAATATAACTCCATACCTGGAGCAGGGTGAGCTGTGCTGACAGCGTAGTGGCCTCCGTCTGCAGAGTCTGGACCTTCCTCTCCAGTTCACCAGTGTACTTGATCTTCCTCTCCTTTGACCTTGCTGCAGACTGCCTATTCGCTAGAATCCTACACGACAGCACCATCGCAAAAACTTAGCACAAATAAATAACCCCTGGATAGCTCGGAGCCACCAAAGGAACCCAAAAAACAAGCAATCATTGTCATTAAAACGAGGCAGATAGCTCAGATGCCGTAGCACAATTCCAGCGCTAGAAGCAATCATCATCAGTACTAAAATTCGCAGGACTCTTGCTTGGCACGCTACATTACTGTGCTGGATAAGGATTCCCCCTCCGGATCTATCTAGTCCAGGAAGCATCAAATGCCAGGAATATTCCCCCCACCTCTTTGCGCGCTTGGGGTCGATGAGCGCGAGCTCGGCGATCCTCTCGGCGGGCATGGCCTTCTTGGCGTAGTCCGGCAGGCCGCCGGAGAGCGCCGACTCGCCCTCGAACGGCGAGGTGGCGCCATCCATGGAGCCGCTCCTCTTGTGCCCGGGCCCACCCCCACCCCCACCCGAGGCGCTCCCGCTGGGTCCGGACTGAAACGAGAGGCCCTCGAAGAAGGCGGCGTCGAGGGAGAGGCTCCGCGTGTGGGCCCCGCCGGGCGGGCGAGGGGCTGGGGACGGGGACGGGACCGCCTGCGACTGCTGCTGCGGCAGGGGCGGGGGGGCGGTGGGGTGGGGTCGGAGGCGGCTGGGGAGTCGTCGGAGAGGGAGGGGAAGTCGAGGTCGGAGAAGGAGAAGTCGCCGTCCGGGTCCAGGAGCAGGTCCGCGTCGGGGAAGCGCAGGAACGTCTCCGAGTGGGCCCGCCGGTGGTGCCCCCGGGCGACGCCCCCGCCGCCCGTGGACGGCGCCGGCGCGGCCGGCAGCGGGAAGCGCGGGTCCATCTCAGTCGGCGCCGGCAGCGAGGTCAGAGCTAGCTCGCACCCTCGCGGGTCGCGGCGGCGGGCTTGCGGCGGTGCGGCGCGTGGTCTCGCTCGCGTGGAGAGAGAGAGAGAGAGAGTGGGCCTGTGCTGTGTGTGTGTGTGTGAGAGCAGTGGGGGTCGGGTTGGTGCGGGGGTGGGCGTGTGAGGAGTAGAAAGAGGGAGGAAGCGGGGGAGGAGCGATGCCGGTGCCCGCCTCGCAGTCGTAGGTCGCCGCCGCGTGGTCCCGGTCCACGGAGGCGGGTCAGCCGGGGCACGTATCCCGAGGCGGACGGACGGCGGGGACCGGCCTCGGCTGCTGGGGAGCGGTGCAGGACTGCAGGAGGGAGCGCGGTGGGAATCCCGGGGGTACTGTGGACGGGGGGAGGTGGACGGCCGAGGAAGGGAGCTTGGGTGGGCTCGGTGCATGGACCAGTGGCTCTGGGAGGGCGCAGTCTCCGCGGGAGGCCGAGCCTCCACCCTTGACAACGGCGCGTAGACTCGGTTCAGACGAGCTGGAAGTCCTTGAGGGGGGTAAAGGGTGTCATTTCCGCGAGGGAGGAATGCCTTGCCGCGTTGTCCCTATCACGCAGCCGCGTGCTGCTGCTGCAGAGGGTGCGGGCCCCGGGCGACTATTTGGCGGTGGCTTCTGGCGTGGCCCTATGTCGTGTGGGTCCCCACACGTTTTGGGTCCACATGCCAGTGCGAGTTCCGTGAGTGGTGCCCCCTGTGTCGTGTCAGTTGGATGGCGGTTGGGGCGTCCTGCGGTTTTGAGGACGCGGAGCCCAGCGCATAGGGCCGGCCATACGCCCATACGGGCGCACCTGCTGTAAAGCGTAGTACGCGGGACGCCGACCGGCTGGCCGGCGGCGGTTGGCAAGGCGGCAAGCAAGACAATGCGCGGTGGTGGAAGGAAGAAGGATCCCAAGGTGGCATTCCGTGTAAAGATGGCAACGGGTACCCGATACCCGACGGATATTTGATCTATTAGGGGACGGGATGAGACGTTATTTGTACCGCGGGAATTTAAATGGGCAAGAACCCATCCCCGTTGGGGATGGCAGGGACAGGGGCGTTCCCTATATAACCGTCCCCGTTACCCGTTGGGAAACCCGCTATTGCTATTATAGTGTGTATATATGTGTATATATATAATATAAAATAGAATTAGTGCACATATGATGGTCCTAGCCCAATTAGAATCATACAAAAAGGATGCTAACTATAATCTATGATCATAATGTATGATGTATCTATATATTTATCTTATTTATTGTGTTATTATGGCATGTAATATATGATTATACATGGGTGCATACTCAGGTACGGGTACTCGACGGGTATGAAATCCTCGACGGGGATGGGGACGGGAAAAATTCTGTACCCGCGAGCGAAAATGGGGATGGGGACGAGATGTCTCACGAGACTTTGGCCAAGTGTCCCAAAATCAATCCCCAAGAACTACTACCAAAAACGTGATGCCCACGACCCTTGGAAGAGGGTGGATGATCCCAGGGATCACAGCGAGGCACCACAAAAACTTCCTCACCCAAGTTCACGCAAGTCAACTAGTGACGGGATGGGTTTGGGTAACCTCAACCTCCCCCGAGCAACGCGAGGGGGATTCAGGCTATTTTGTAAAGCGGGAAGCCCAAATTCTGTAGAGCACGAAGTTAGAAATCCAACGCCACAAACGAATCACGAATCGAAAGACGAACGAACAAACTGCGGATGAAAACGCGTCGAACTGGATCGACCGGACTCTGGCCAGCGTCCGGTCAGCAGGGACCGGACGCGTCCGGTCAACAAAAATCGGCTCTGGAACCTTACTGTTCGCGACCGGACTCACGAGTACGGAGCGTCCGGTCGAGAGCAGTGCGTCCGGTCAGAAACGAACAAGCACGATGAACAGTGAAAGCGATGCGTCCGGTCAAAACATGAATGGAGCGTCCGGTCAAAGTGAAGAACACGGCTACGTGCTGTTCATCGACCGGGGACTCAGGACCGAGCGTCGGTCACCCCGACTGAGCGTCCGGTCGACTCGCTGCAGCCCCGTTCGTCCACCGATTTGCCTCTATCTCACCCAAAACAATTCCTCTAGGGATCAAACTTGGTGAGATGAGTCACAAGGAGTATAGTGAGCTATCTTTAAGAGATCATGGCTCGAACCTATCTCCAAAACGGTGGATCGAAGAATTTCGGGGAAGGAAGAAAACTTGACCCGAAACTAAAAATCGATCGATCTCCTAGACCGTGAGGTTAGAGGTTAATTCCTTCGGTGGAAAGAAGTGCCTCACGATCTAGGACAACTTGGTTCAAACGAATTTGCAAAAGATGAACCGAGCAAAGAGATCAAGCGCGACGGGAAAATCGTGGAGAAAAAGGATTCCGCGAAGAACATGAACACAACGGAAATCACAGCCACGAATTGCAAGCCGAAGCGCAAACACACGCTACGACAAGGAGGATACGGCCTCCTTTCCTCAAATCAACAATACACAGAGGTGAGTCTCTCTGCGGATCTCAGCAAGCTACAGCAGGGGATGGGAGAGCAGGAAACCCTAAGTGCAGGAAGCAAATGAGATGGCTAAAACTGAGATAACTGAGATAGGGAGGAGGGGTCTCCCCTGGACTACTTATACTAACCTAGCCTAAGTCTATTTCCTACTCTACCCCTCTCTACTCTATTTACAGAGCGGGCCAGGAAAACCCTAAGGCTAATCTGGTCCACCCGCTGGTGGTAGGTAGATCCGACGGCCACGCCCGCACAGTCTTCCGCGTCGCCTCCACGCAACCTTCAGATCGCCGCCACGTGCCGCCACCACTCTGCACCCCCGGTTTTGTGGCCCAAACCGGGAAACCAGCCTCCAGCCCGAGTTTTGTGGCCCAAACTCGGAAACCCGCAGCGCCCGAGTTTTGAGGCCCAAACTCGGAAACCGGCCCACGCCCAGGTTAGTCCCACACCGAACGGTCAAGAGTGTGCAAAAGCTTCAAAGCACGCTCATGATCGTCAAATGGCAACTGCTCTCTGTTAGCCCTCATCCTGTTGACAATCACCTGAAAGCGAGCGAATAAACTTTCTATGCTCTCGCCAGGCTGATGTCGAAAGTTCTCATACTCTCTCTTGAACGACTCGTAGAGTCGGGTTTTGACTTGAGAGGTGCCCTCATGAAAACGCATGAGGGTGTCCCAGATCTCCCGAGCCGTAGAGAGGTGAGAAACGCGATCAAACTCACCCACGCTCAAACAGGAGAACAAAGCGTTACGCGCCCGGCTATTGGCTTCGTGCTCATCGATCTGAAGCTGAGAGACACGAGCAGCCAGGACAACGTAGTTGGTGTTGTTGCAAATCTCCCAAACAGAAGAGCCCATGCTCTGGAGATAGGCCGACATGCGTATCTTCCAATACGCATAGTTCGTCCCATCGAAAAACGGCGGTTTGCCCACGCCGCGATCCATGTCGCCTTCGGTGGATCTGGAACCGGCTAAGGTGGAAGATCCTTAACCTGCTCCGATACCAATTGAAGGACCGAGAATGCAAAAGCAAGGCGACCAGAGGGGGGGGGGGTGAATGGGAGCCAATAAAATTTCTCACGAGACTTTGGCCAAGTGAGCTAAGTCTTGCAAGCAAGTCGAAGCTTAAGTGACCAAGCCTCCTATGCCACTTCCAAAGATCGGAAGAAGAAGGACTAGCCAAAAGACAGCGAGAAGATCCAAACGACTCCGAAAAATTCGCACGAAAAACTTTCCCAAAGGGCGAAATCAGACATACAAGATCGCCCTGAGGATCTAAGATGCGACTAAGGTTCGGTTTGAAACGAATCTCATAGTCATCATCAAAAAGTTGCGAAACAGAAAGCAAGTTAAAATGCAGGTTAGAAACAAGAGCAACATCGCGCAACACAAAGTGCTCATTAACCCGCACAGTTCCACGGGACAATACCTTACCTTTACTATTGTCGCCGAAGGTTATGTACTCCTTTCCGGCGACCGGGCTAAGGCTGGAGAACCACTTGGTGTTTCCGGTCATGTGCCTCGAACAACCGGAATCCACCAACCAAATGTCCTCCAACCGTCTCACCTACATCAATAAAAAGACATAGGGTGAGCATACGGTCCAACACTGGGGTTAGTGAAATAAGGGGAAAACCAGTGTTGGGCCGGCTGCTCTAAAAAAGGGTTAGTGTAAAAACCATTCCTAGCACGTCTACGAGGGAAGCGATCACCACGCTGAGAAAAACGTGGTCCGCTGGGGAAGAAGCGCTCACCGCGATACCCAAACTGCGGTGGGGGAAAGCGCTCAACAAAACCTCCGCCACGGGGTCCGTTACCTGCAAAAGCAGGACCCCGTCGGGCACCCTCTCTACGAGGTTTACGCCTAGGAGCCTGAGGCTCAACCTGGAAACCGTCACGCCCAGGTTTTGTGGCTCAACCTGGAAACCCAGCACCCAGGTTTTGAGGCCCAAACCTGGAAACCGTCCACCGTTGGTTTTTCCCGGGCTCTACCAACAAACCGGGGTCGTAGAGGGGATGCACCGCCTGTGCACCCCTTCCACCGACATGATCGCACTTCTCCGCTTGTCGCTGTCGCAGACTGTCAGCCACCACAGCTGATTCTCCGGCCTCCAGTCCATCAGTCCAAGTCCACGTCCGCCCTTCACCGTCCGATACATCGGCATGGCACGTCCGCCGCACGGCACGCCCATCCTTCATCGCGCCCGGTCCGTCGGCACGGCACGTCGCAACTTGACCTTCACCCGCCATCGATCACTGTCTCCGTGCTCGACACCTGCACAACACAAGCCAAAGAACATACGCATCATCTCCGTTGACAATCACTCATCACACAGAGACTCGGCATACACCCATGTATCCGCAAATCTCACTGGACTTGAGCTTACTGAAGAGCTCGTCGCAGGTGAGGGTCTCATAATTCAGGCAATCATCGAATCGCCGAATTATGAGACCCTCACCTGCGACGAGCTCTTCAGTAAGCTCAAGTCCAGTGAGATTGATGCTATGGCGAGGCTTCTTTTGAAAATCCTTCTCGCCCGTCCATGGCTTTGGTTTCCGGCTCTTCCTCTAACCCCTCAGCTGGCTTTGCGCTTTCTTCTCTCTTTTCTGTGACAGAGGACCAGCTGGAGTCTTTGGGAGATGACGAGTTGGCTTTGCTCGCCAACCGGTTCTCGCGGTTCCACAACAACCGCATGAACCGCCGTCGAGGAGGAGGACGCACGGGATGCTACGAGTGCGGCGACCCCGACCACTTCATCGCCAACTGCCCCAAGAAGAACAAGCACTTGGGCAAGGGCGAACATGGGCGCAAGCGCGACTCCAAGTACAAGGAGAAGCACGTCCCCCCAAGACACAAGAAACGGGGCGGCTTCGACAAAGAGTACATCAAGAAGAACATGAACACAACGGAAATCACAGCCACGAATTGCAAGCCGAAGCGCAAACACACGCTACGACAAGGAGGATACGGCCTCCTTTCCTCAAAATCAACAATACACAGAGGTGAGTCTCTCTGCGGATCTCAGCAAGCTACAGCAGGGGATGGGAGAGCAGGAAACCCTAAGTGCAGGAAGCAAATGAGATGGCTAAAACTGAGATAACTGAGATAGGGAGGAGGGTGTCTCCCCTGGACTACTTATACTAACCTAGCCTAAGTCTATTTCCTACTCTACCCCTCTCTACTCTATTTACAGAGCGGGCCAGGAAAACCCTAAGGCTAATCTGGTCCACCCGCTGGTGGTAGGTAGATCCGACGGCCACGCCCGCACAGTCTTCCGCGTCGCCTCCACGCAACCTTCAGATCGCCGCCACGTGCCGCCACCACTCTGCACACCCCGGTTTTGTGGCCCAAACCGGGAAACCAGCCTAGCCCGAGTTTTGTGGCCCAAACTCGGAAACCCGCAGCGCCCGAGTTTTGAGGCCAAACTCGGAAACCGGCCCACGCCCAGGTTTTGAGGCTCAACCTGGAAACCGTCACGCCCAGGTTTTGTGGCTCAACCTGGAAACCCAGCACCCAGGTTTTGAGGCCAAAACCTGGAAACCGTCCACCATTGGTTTTTCCCGGGCTCTACCAACAAACCGGGGTCGTAGAGGGGATGCACCGCCTGTGCACCCCTTCCACCGACATGATCGCACTTCTCCGCTTGTCGCTGTCGCAGACTGTCAGCCACCACAGCTGATCCTCCGGCCTCCAGTCCATCAGTCCAAGTCCACGTCCGCCCTTCACCGTCCGATACATCGGCATGGCACGTCCGCCGCACGGCACGCCCATCCTTCATCGCGCCCGGTCCGTCGGCACGGCACGTCGCAACTTGACCTTCACCCGCCATCGATCACTGTCTCCGTGCTCGACACCTGCACAACACAAGCCAAAGAACATACGCATCATCTCCGTTGACAATCACTCATCACACAGAGACTCGGCATACACCCATGTATCCGCAATCTCCCCCTTGATGAGTGCATTGTCAACTCCACAACAAATCATGAATAAGAAGAAGGAGGTAGGAAGGAGATGAGAAGAGAAAACCCAACCAAATGACCCAAAAGCCTAACAAAAGCCAAAGAAGGTCAAGTGGATGAAGCGAAAAACTTGGTCCCCAAAGACATGGGCAACGGCTCGACGCAACCAAGCAAAGCAAAGCTAGCCCTCAAGAAGAGGTAGAACAGGCTCAACACCGCTAGCAGATACCAATTGAAGATCGGAGGACAACAGAAGCAAAATGCTAGTCCCTCAAGATAGAGGCAACGGCTCAACACAACTAGCAAACTCCCCCTGGACAAATGCAAGTAACTAGGACAAATGATTCTCCCCTTAGTTGATCAACACAGGGGCATATGATTTGCATAAATTTCTCCCCCTAGTTGAAAATGCACTTATCAAGGCCAAAAGGTATCGGAGAAGCAACTCCCTTCACATAAACTCCCCCTGAACACAAGATCTCCTTCCAAAATGCATATGAAGTCAAATGCAAGTTAGGAGCTTCAAGTATATAGTCAAAAGAGTGCAAAGATGCTCTAATCAGTATAGCTCCAACATCTCAATTAAGCACTCAAATAGCAAAGGCTCAAACTGATCACTTATACGAAATATGAAGCAAATGAGCATGTGAGCAGTTTTAAGCCAAAAAGGATAGTCACCATCAAAATAGCACTAGACATGTATAGAAGGAATCCAAACAAGTGCTAAGCATATATACAAGGTGAACTACCCCTAGCAAAGTTCAATCATCATGCATAGGAATGAAGCATATACTTGTGATTTCAAATTCATATCGGAGTTGCAGCGGTAAAAGAATTCACAAGTTCATTTTTAGCATGTGATTGCGAGAGGTTGAAAGCTTGTCATCGCCTAACTTTTCAACCGTGCGAAGCCTATGCCGAAGCAATCAGAAGCTTAAAGCAACGGTTTCGGTCATACACTACATGGCTCAAGTTTAACTCAAAGTGCAATGAGAAACAGTCTCAATACCATGAGGTGTTGACAAGCAATCCCATCTCGATCTTTTCAATTCAACAATACTTGGTTCAGATTTTAAGCAAGTTATGAACAGCCAAGCAAGTGAATGACTCAGAACTAGAGACATAGCAACTTAGCATATATGAAAAGCGGAATAGGAATGGACTCAACACATCCTACACATGCTAGTTGCATATCTCAATGGTGAACATTTTCAGATTTATATACATTAGGCATAATTCACCATTCCAAAAATAGCTCGCTCATAACATGTAACAGTGATCAGAAGGAGCATAAGCTACAAGCATCATCATAAGTATCGGAGCAATACTAACAAGCGCATAATTACATTTCTAGTGAACATAGACATGAAGCTCAGAATGTAAATGCGTATGCCCGACACAAAACTGAAAGAAGGAAGATACCAATTGGAAAGACTCAAGAAACTCAAAAGAAAGGAACCTCTAAATAAAAGAGTCAGTCTGTACATCTCAAAATGCTTCCCCCATCTAAAAGGGGAAACACACACCAAGCTCACCCCTCAACCTATTAAAGGTTGATTCGTCTAAAGGCTTGGTGAAAATATCAGCCAATTGGTGATGAGTATCGACATGGCGAAGGTCGATATCACCCTTCTCCTGGTGGTCTCGCAAGAAATGAAAGCGCACATCAATGCCTTTGCTTTGTGACAGCACGAGTGCGATTTTAATTCGCGGGGATGGAGACGGGATGCCAATACCGGATGGGGATGTACCCGTTGCCATCCTTAATTCCGTGGCAAGAACCAACAAGCATGACCGCATCAGTCATCACGGCATGGGCACGGGCTTGCACTGCACTGCTGCCGCCGCCTCCTACTACTTCTGGCAGAATTTTTCCCTCGTGACTTGATGGTCAAAGCGAAATAATAATAATAAAAAAAAACTCGACCCTCCGCGTGAGAACTCTAGAACCTACAAGCATCTATGTTAAAGACCTTCTTTAGGGTATGTTTAGTTTTACGGTGTAAAAATTTTAAATGACACATTGAATAATATATAGAGTGTTGTATGAGGTATTTGAGTACTAACAAGAAAAACAGAATTCATCCATAAATCGCGAGACAATTTTTTTAAGTCTGATTAATCTATCATTAGCCCATGTGTTAGTGTAGCACTTTAGTGTCAAATCATGGACTAATTAGGCTTAAAAGATTTATCTCGTAAATTACATGCAAACTGTATGATTAGTTATTTTTTAATCTATATTTAGTACTCTGTACATGTGTTCAAAGATTTGATATGACAGGTGTAAAGTTTTTGATTTTGGAACTAAATATAGCCTTAATTGGGGCGTGAAAAGTTTTTTCGTGTTGCATCGAATATTCCGACACTTATTCGGTTTATTATAAAAACAAAATAATAAGAAAATGGGGTGGTATTTTGGCGTGGTAATTCAGGTGCCGATGTGGCGCCAACAAAAAAAACTTGCAACAACACCGGTCTCCATCTTGGCTCTATTTTAAAGGGCCAAAGATTTTTCGTTTTCTACCGCCTCTCATCTTCACATCACATCAGATTAAAATATAGAAACATGACTTAGGGGGGTGTTTTGTTGATTAGTGAAAAGTTTTTAGGTGTGATATTGAATGTCATGACACTAATTTAGTCTATTAGCAATTGATTAATTAAAAAAATTTATATTTCGTCAGAAAACCGTGAGACGTATCTATTAAGACTAATTAATCCATCATCAGCGTATATTTACTGTAGCACAATATTGTCAAATCATGAACTAATTAGGTCTATAAAAATTGTCTCATAAAATTGTTGTAATTGTTAGAATCTGATACCCCTAGTTATGCGCAGCAGCCTTCGGATCTTTGAAAGGATGTTGCGAATATGACACGAGCTAGCACCGTATCGAGAACAATGTAGTCAAATCGCGTAGAAAACCCTAGATGATGATGAAGCAACCACGACAAGAGATTAGGATTTTGGCAAAGCCGACCACAAATCCTATTAGCACAACTCCAAAAAGAGTACAAGAGATTGTTGCTCTCTCACAACCCTACTTGACCCTCCAGGACCCACCGATTCTTGCCCTATACAAGAATCTAGTGCAATAGAACTGTCTAGTCTAATCCTCTTGAGCGCTTCTAATTGCTCCATACAAGCCTTCGATGAGACCCCTTTGTGTTGGCTTGGTTATCTTCCTAATGATCTTGTTGTGATGCCTATGACCTCTACCCCTTGATTTATATAGTCCCCTCCAAGATCCTCATACATACAAATAGGAGTCCTACTCCTAGTAGGATTCTACACTCAAGACGTAGAACTAGAAGTCCTAATAACATACCTTTTTGAGTCATATTCTAAGTAGGATTTGAGTCACCATACAACAGTAATTTGTGTAATTAATTATTTTTAATCTATATTTAATATTCCATATATATATGTTTAAATGTTCGATGTGATAGGTAAAATTTTTTTTATATGAGAACGAGAACTAGACACTCCTTAGTGAGAGAGACGTTTTTTTATAACGCAATCATGAAAGAACCCAACGACCAGGATGTTGGGTATACGTATGTACTCCCTCCATCCCAAATTATAAGTTATTCCAAGAATCTTGGAGAGTCAAAAAAATTTAAACTTTAACCGAAATTATAGAGAGAAACATAAAAATTATGATATGAAATATGTATATTATAAAAATATAACCAACGAAGAATTTAATGATACTTAGTTGGTATCATAAATATTATTATCTTATTATATAAATTTGGTTAAAGTTGAAAAACTTTGACTCTCCAAGATTCTTGAAATGACTTATAATTTGGAACGGAGGGAGAGTATTTTATATTCTCTATATCGATAAGATGATGAAATGTCCTCCAGATAAATTCTTCTCCGTACGACGCAAATAAATACTCACAAGTTGATGTTGATTTCGTCCAAGTCTACCGGTGTTCCGTTTCACTACTAAAAATTTTAGCCCTATCACCTCAGATGTTACAACACTAGTTTAGTCTATTAAAAATAAATTTATTCTAAACTAGTTACATCGGCATATACTACTTAACGAGATAAATCTATTAAACCAAATTAATATGTTATTAACAAATGTTTACTGTAGCATCATATTATCAAATGATGAACTAATTAAATTTAATAGATTCATCTAGCGAATTAGCATCCAACCGATAAAATAATTTTTTTAATTGGTCTATTTTTAATAGACTAAATTAGGACCACAACATCCGATATGATTAGGCAAAAAAAAAAATTGTCGGGGAAATGAACACCTCCGTTGAGCCCTTGTTTCGAGTCGTAAATATTTTTATGTTATATCAGATGTTATATAGGGTGTTAAATGAGGTGTTCAGATATTAACAAAAAAAAATTACAGAGTCCATTCGTAAATCACGAGACAATTTTTTAAACCTAATAATCCATCATTAGCACATGTGTTACTGTAGCATTTTAGTGTCAAATCATAGAATAATTAGATTTAAAAGATTCATATCACAAATTACATGCAAACCGTGTAATTAATTATCTTTTAGTCTATACTCCCTCCGTCTCAGGATATAAGGCGCGATTTGACTTGGTGCGGTCTTCAAGATTATACTTTGACCATTAATTTATACTATTTTATATAACTAATGGAAACAACAAAAATATCATTAAGAAGTATTTGTAAAGATAAATCTAATGGTACCATTATTGTACTATATATTTTTTATTTTATTAGATTTATTATTGGTCAAAGTTAATAAAGTTTAAATTTTGAAATACGTGCATACCTTATATCCTGAGACGGAGGGTATTTAGTACTACATTGATGTGTCCAAAGATCTGATATGAGAGATCGTAAAGTTTTTAGGTGAGAACTAAACAAAATCTGAACTTACAAATTTTCTTAGGCCAGTGTCAATGGGGAGTTTCATGCGCTATTTCCAAAACTATAATGTCATATGAAATGAAACGAAACTTTTCATTGAGAGTGATGTGAAAAGTTTCATTTTATAGTTTAATATACATTTAATTTTCATATGACAAAGTTGGTAATCGTGTCGAGAGAGTTTCCTTACTTTTTAAATACATCACTATATTATTAAAAATATTTATATGATAACCTATTTAACTCAAATAAAATTTCTATTAAGACTGACCTTACCTTCCATTTCACGCTTTTTAGGGTGAACGGGTTGACAGTTGACACTGCACCTTCGATCTGACTGACCCGGACATCCGGTTCAAATCGGGACAGCAACGGACAAACCATGATGGCCCACTTTCTGGGCCCACGGGCCACGGAGGTCGCAAGCCCACCCTGTCACGAAAGCCCATCTACCCCTCGGCCCAGGAATATGCCCGGGATCTGGGACGAGAAGACCAGACCAAGTACCAACGACATCCTCAGGTGTCAGGTTCCAGAACCGCTGACGTGGCGCTCCTCCTCCGGCGATTCGCTCTCTCCCTCCTCTCGCAGCCGGACACGCCCCCTCCCCCCCGCCCCAGCAAGGCCGCAATCTCTCACCGCCGGCCCCCGCCCGCTCTCCGTCGCTCCACGCCGCGAACAACCCGTCTCCGTCCGCGAGGAGGATCCCCGATGAGGTGAGGTCTGCTGCCCTGCCGATCCCTTCTCGTGCACGAATCCCATCCTGCGCCCCCGGGCCGGAAAACTCCGATGCGGCGGGATCCCACGGCCGCGCCGCTCGCTCGTAAAAGCCCGGAGTCGCGGAGAGAATGCGGATCCGCTGTGGCGCGTGCTTGCAACGGCGTTTCGGCGGCGACGGGATCCGTTTCTGGCTTGATTTCGAGTCCGTGTCCGAGGTGTCGGGGCGTTGGTCGGGATTACGATTTGCGTGGCTCTGGCTGAGCTGTGATCCGGTGATCCTGAGCGGGGAAGTGGTTGGTTTCCTTTTTTTTATGGGATTTTGCTCCAATCAGAAGGGGAGCTGGTGGGTGGTGTTGTACTGTTGTGTCTTCCGGTCGTGGAAATTGCTGGTGCGCTAAGGTCGTCGGTCCTGACCCGCTTCCTGGTCTTTTGCAGCTCGGAGACGTGTTGATTTGGATAGCTATTCGTAGAGTGTGCAATGGTGGATTTTGTCCGACGGCTCGCCTCTGCCCTGCTCAAGTGCTGCGATCTTGACATACCCAATCGGCCAAAGGGCCTTGAGGACCCCGAACGCCTGTCTAGAGAGACTGTTTGTATGCTCTTTTTACCCTCGTTTGCTTCTACAGAATCAGTCTATTTGTTCAGACGCCTGTTTCGTGTCTGTTGCCATTTATTCAGCAGTGGTTTCCTGTACTTTTCAGTTAATGTGAATGAAATCGAGGCCCTGTATGAGCTGTTCAAGAAGATTAGCAGCGCTGTGGTTGATGATGGCGTGATTAACAAGGTCTGTAAGTTGTACTAATTTCTTTTTAGTGTGAAGTGGTAGTGAATGGAAATTTTGTTTCCATGATGTCTAATCTCTCTTGGGGCTTTGACGTATTATCTGCAGGAAGAATTCCAATTAGCCCTGTTTAAGACCAACAGAAAGGGTAGCATGTTTGCTGATCGGGTATGTCCACTGGATCCTTGTATACATTTTGTCAGTGAAAATTTTGTTGTCATGAAAGCAAAGCTTCACGGTATTCAGTCTGTTCTTGCCCAATTATCGTGTGCTTTTGCTATTTGGGCCACATTATTTGTCTAGTTCTGTTTTATAAAAGGATCAACAGTACAATATTTGTTTTATGAACATTGACATTAATCACATTATGCTAAGCTGTCTAGAACAGTGGTAGGATGTCACCCTGAGCCTTTTACGCTTCAATCATATGCTCACACATGTTTCTGTGGGCGTGCGTTAAGCCGTTAACACATTTCAATGTGTAAGCATTCACCTGCAATCATTGGAAGGTGGTGTGCTCAATGTGAATTCTCTGTCTCTTGTTACAAATTCGTTTGATTTTCAAAATACGCATATTCTTTTGGTTGATCTGAAATAAAGGTATCCTGTTTTTGATTCATTGACTTAGGTATTTGACTTGTTTGACACGAAGCACAATGGAATTCTTGAATTTGAGGAATTTGCTCGAGCCCTTTCTGTGTTCCATCCAAGTGCACCAATTGATGACAAAATTGATTGTAAGCCTTCATGCTTAATTTATTCATTCATTTTCCTGAAAATGCTACATAAGTGACTGAATATCCAGTTATGACTTTAATATGTGATAATAATTCAAGATAAATGTTGAGTCATTACTGTTACTAAATATCTATGAAAAAACTTGTGGACATGATAGGCGGTTGGAACTGTAATGCATGTGATGCCCTTCAGCTTTACTAAATAATGAACATGGTAAAAAATTGGAATAGACATTCATTCCTGATGTGGTACATGGGTTAAATGGGGTCAATGGACTAACACTAACTCCTTTTTGTTGCGGCTAGAAATAGTTTATTTTGATTTCGTTACCTGGTAAGGCTCTGTAGGAGGGAGAAGCTTGTAGATATATTAGAACGAGGCCTGCAGCCTGCATCTTTACCATGTACATACAAAATCTTTAGGTTTGGGAAGTTTTCTATGACTAACTATTTAGAATGAGTATGTAGTTAACCAGTTTAGTTTTTTTACTTTGGAATTATGCATGTGTCACACTAATAATTCACTCTCATGATCTTGTTTCCAATCAACTTGCAGTTGCTTTCAAACTGTATGATCTCAAACAACAAGATTTCATTGAAAAGCAGGAGGTACCTTCCACATGCTTATCCTTACCTTAATAAATCATTTCTTCCATGTATAGTGCATATGATTGGTTTGCATGTTGCATCTATTTTCCTACATCTACACTAGCTTGTAGTACGTGAGTACAATTATTCACCCTCTCAAGTCAGGTTCCAATTTAGCATATGATTTCATCGTCAGTGGAAATTTGTTTCTCAAGTTCAATTGAACTAAGCTGATGATGTTGAACATCTGTGTGTCTAAAATAACGCCCTCATACACAACCCTTTTTGAGGATTGTTGTCACACGCTTACTGGCACGTGGGCCGGGAGACGGGCTGCTTGGCCTATGGGCAGGCGTCCACAGGGCAGCTGCCGGCGCCACCGTCGTCGTCGTCGTCGTCGTCGTCATCAAAGGACCAAAGTTAAATAAAATAAGATAGGAGAAGAATAGGAATTATAGATAGATTACTTAGGATGCAAGTCTACTCGGGATTATAAATATAGAGGCATTGTACCCCTTTGAGATTATGAAAGAATAGCCTCTGGCTTATCCTCTCCTCTCTCTATCTACCTCTCTCCCTAAACCCTAGCCGCCTCCCTCCCCTGCGCCTCTCCTCCCTGCGCCGCCGCCCCTCCCTACGGCAGCTGCATCCCAGCAGCATCACCATTCACCACCAGCCCTGGCATAGCAGTGTGTTACAATTGTTCTTATATTTGGTTCCACGAAGTATATCCCATCTAACATTAAATGCAGTCATCAGCAATGAAAATGTTGTTGTGTTTGTTCTTGATTGTCAGGTCAAGCAAATGGTGGTCGCAACACTTGCTGAATCAGGAATGAATCTTTCAGATGATATTATTGAAGGCATTATTGATAAGGTATATCGGAGTAGTACATATATTTCTGTATAGGTTATATATCTATCAAACTTATGCTTGGTTGCTCATACTTTTTGATTTACTAGACATTTGAGGAAGCAGATACAAAGCACGACGGGAAAATTGACAAGGAGGAATGGCGTAGCCTTGTCATGAGGCATCCATCTTTGTTAAAAAATATGACCCTCCCATATCTCCGGTCAGTACTCTTGATGAGTTCTCTCTTCTCTTAATAATTTGAGTTTTCTTCCTGAACTTCTACTTGGGTTCCTAACTTCCTATGTGAAGCTCACTATCTCAGTATTGTAGACTCTATATTTGTTACCGCACAGAACATACCCACCTGCTCTCTCCATTTCTCTGTATTTGTCCATGGTCTTGGAATATGCTGTTTTAGTCAATTGTTCCTCAGTGGGTCAAAACTATTGTGTTTTATACTTGTACTGTGAATTTTCATGTTATGATGCACATGGCGTGCACTACATACTTTTGCTGTTTCCAACAAGCTTTAATTCAAATGCCCTTTGGTATACTCTGTGAAATGTCTGTTTATGTCTTGTTAATTGTAGTAACAAAGATATGATTAGCCTTGTTGTTTAGAGAAGAAAAAGGCCACCCTCTGTGGATTGAAAATTTGTTGGAAAGAACAGAAGTATCTTGTGGTTTTAGGTATAACAGGAAAAATCACAATAAAAACCATTATTTCCACCCTTGGACATATATGTTGAAACAGATAATTCTGAGGCATGGACAAGTATTGCGAAATGGAGGGAATATAATAAAACTTTGCTTGCCAGATCGCTTGTTCTTCTTTGTCAGATCCTTATCTGAAGAATGATGGGGGCTATTGTGCTGGTGGTGCACTATCATGATTGCTAATTGAAACTTGGACAAAAAAAAAAAAAACAGTTCTAATCCTTTTTTGTGCTGTTTTTACTGGATCAGTGTATGTTTGATGAAGTAACAGCATTTATTGAAATATTGTTATCGTGGATTGATTTTTGAACAGGGATATCACCACAACATTTCCAAGCTTTGTGTTCAACTCTCAAGTAGAGGATGCGTGAGGTCCCAGCGTCTAAGGCGCCATTCAAGCCCCTGGGGCATAGCAGCTCATGTTCTGTGGGGGCACTAGTGTGTTTTTGTTTCCTTGAAAATGTAAATTTTATGTGGCGGTACGTCCTCCTTTTGTATAGTGAGTATTGCTATTGTGCACAGAATTGTAGCATGAAGCGTTTCTTGTCATGTGTTTATAAAATGATCTTCAAACATATTGTTCATCAAAAGGTACTCAAAGTAAGATTTGAATTGAGTACAAAACTACTCAAAGTAAGAATTGAATTGAATACAAATGATACCACAAATTATGTGTATGGTTCATAACTCATAAATATGAGTCAAGTTCAAGTAAAAAAAAAAACAGGACAAAAGAAACTACTGTTCGTTGGCTCTTGATCTTCCCCACAAGTGAGCAGCTAGCTCACAAACACCCACACAAAAACTCACCAACGGCTGTAGCCTGTAGGTTGAAGAACGCAGAACACACAAGAAACACTTGAGAGGAGAATACTCAACACTGAGAGCTCACTCAGGCCTGCAGGTATAATAAACTGAATTGAATATTACATTATCATGATTGTCTATTTATATTATTTATTTATACATAGAGAGATAGGTCCAGTTTGTGTGTTAACTGGAACTACTAAAGGTGGATGTTGTATACTACCATAAAAAGCTGTTGTCCTAGCTATAGGATAAGCCTGCAAAACATATTAGCTAGACTTCTGTGCAAGATGCAGCAACAAATTATTCAACAATGTTCATATAATGAAAGAAACTTTTTGGCAATTTAATATTAAGTATAGATTCAATTTTGTCTCTAAAACTGTATGTCACAGTTACCTTTCAGCTCGTAATTTATGTTCACAAGTTAGAAGGATATATTTTATGACATTCACAAACTGTATTGTATGTTATTTAAAAAAAAACAAAATTACTTTTACCACATGCATTTACCAAGTATAAAATTACTTTTTCTATTATTAGGCACAAATTGAATAAATCAACTTTTTTTTTTTTAAAAAAAATAGCATGATCATATTTCTATTTTAGGGAAGATTGCTTATGCTAAAGAATCCATTATTTTTTTCTGAAAATTGTCGAACATATATTACTGTTTATGGCAATTTGAGCTCTCTTTTAAGGCTGAAAATAGAGAACCTTCTTCAGCCTTTACCAATTTTTATTGGACCGTATTGCGCGTTCGTGCATTGTTATTGTAACTCATGGATAAATGTAATGCCTGTGCATTGCAAAGGGAGAAAAGACAATCAAATATTCATAAAAACAACAACATGAATATTTATAAAGCTATTTGTATTTTATTATTTTCATAAAACTTTATAATTGACATCCACAGTAAGTTTGCATTGGCAATAGTACATGACAATGTCCTACTTTATTAAGTCTATATCGAATTAAAATACTATCTTGATAGAAAATTTCTTCCATTATAAGCCGCAAAATAATTTACTCATAGATATATTATAAGTTTAGTTTTCATAGTATGTGGAGTTAAAATATTGATTTTGAGCCTTATCGTGGATTGCACTGGTCTATACATACAACTTGAAGATATATTTACTATTTTAGATTAAGATTATATTGATAGCAAATTGCTCAAAGAAAAGCTGGGGAAAGGTAGAATATTATAGCTAGGCAGATTGCACTGTCATCATCATGGATTACACCGTTCATCGTCACTTGATTCTTCATCATCATCTTTTTCTTCTTCCTCATCTTCACTTGAGGAACTTGAGCTTGAGCTTGTCTCAACTTGCTTCTTACCCTTCATCTTCTTATGCTCATCACATGTGAGAGCTATGCTTTTGCTTGATGAAGTGACTTCTTCTTGACCCATCTTGCGTGACATCTCAAATGCCATTAATTTGCCAATAACAATGGTCAGGGTCATGGTGCTCAAGTCTTCCATGTTGTGAAGGATGATGATGATGGTTGTATAGCACGGAGACGATCTTCCTCACAATTTCCGCATCACCTAGCTTTGTAATCCCAATAGAATTGAGCTCATTTATGATTAGATTCAAACGAGAATACATGTCACGAACAAGCTCATTATTATTCATTTTAAAGAAATCATAACTTGTTCTAGCTAGATGATGTTTTTGCTTCCATACATTACTTGTAACATCATGGAGCTCATGGAGTTTTAACCAAATCTCATGAGATATTTGTAGAGTGAAAACTTGGTTAAACATATCCATGCTAAAGGATTCAAACAAGCATTTTTAGCTCTAGCATTAAGATGAATTTCCTTTTCATCACCCGCGGTTAACTTGTTGGGATTCTTAGGGGGTCTCATCCCATCGCGAGTGACTCTCCAAACACCTAGATCAACCGCTTCTAGGTAACAAGCCATTCTAGCACTGTAGTAAGGGAAGTTTGAGTCGTCAAGGTGCGGAGGCCTAGAGATATCCATCTCAACCACTCTTAATAGCGTCAGCTCAATGGTGGTGAGGCCAAGGGTAAAAAATGAGCCAACCTGCTTTGATACCAATTGAAAGGACCGTGACGCCTAAGAGGGGAGGATGAATTAGGCAATTAAATATTTCTACTTCAAACTATGGTATCTAATTACCACTTAGTTAAACCCTAAGAAAGTAAACTATCTAATTGTACAACTATGGTTTTGCTAGGTGTGTTGCTATCTCTACCGCAAAAGAGTTATGCAACCTAGGTTCCAATCCTATCAACTAGCCTATCAACTAAGCTAGGTAAAGTAAAGCATAAAACGAAGGTAGCAAGGTAAATGTGGAAGCTAAAGAGCAACGTAGCTAGAGATGCAAACTCCCGTCGATGACTCCGGTATTTTTACCGAGGTATCGAGAAGTGCGCAAGCTTTCCTCTAGTCCTCGTTGGAGCCCCTCACAAGGAATCCCTCGCAAGGGCCAAGCTCCAGTTGGGTAACTCCGTGGATAGCTCCGGACATTCCCCACACACAAGTGGGTCTCCGGTTAAGCCACTCGTGGCAAAGCCTTCCTCGGACCGCTCCCCGTCATCTTCACTATCAAGCTTTCGACCGAACCGCCACGGGCCTTGTTCCCTTCGGTACACGGTGGCGGTTACACCACGAACGCGGTTGATGTGGTCTCGCAAGACTACAAGCCCCTCCGATGTACAACAACGGTACGCGCAAGCACCGGCTGGTAAGAGGTAAGCAAACCTCACTAAACACTGAACATAACACCTAGAGCAAGCGGGGTGGTCTAACTAGCCTAAGCACTTCTCAAAGCACCTAAACTAATCACCTAGTATTTCACTAAGCACTTTAGTGGCTAGAGCAACTAAATATGTGTCTCAATACTTGGTATGATGGACTTTTCTGTGTAGCATCAGATGCTCTTGTTGGGAGCATCGGACGCGCGTCCGCTGTCACATAACGGCTAGTTGCCAGCCTAGCTCTCAGTCACATCGGACTCTGCCAGCGTCCGATGTGGCACCATCGGACGCGTCCGATGGCTTCAAAGCTTCTCTGGAACCTCTCTGCATAGGCATCAGACGCACTTGACGTCTAGCGTCTGATGTATACTGCACAAGCTGCACAGTGTTATCGTCATGTCCGATGTGCTCGGTTTCAACGTCCGACGTGCTCGGTTTGCGCTGACTTGAGCTAGAGTTTACCATCGGTGCGTCTGACGCTTGTATGAGCAGCGTCCGATGCAGCGTCTAATGTACCTTTTGCTTCGTTTCTTCACGATTTATTGCGCCGTCTTGGTTCCAATCTTATGCCTTGGTGATCTTTGTGAGTCTTCTGCTAAGCTTCAATTGTCAAGCTTAAGGTGTTGATCATCGGATCACCACGTCGCCTTTGTCCAAGTCACCTTTTGCACCATATTGAACTACAAAACCAACACTTGAAAACACATTAGTCTAATTTAGTTATGTTGATTATCAAACACCAAAATTCAAAGTTGAATAGGCCAAGGTCCATTTTCTTTACATTCATGTTGATCATCAAACGCTAAAATCCAAACTAAATGAGCCAAGAAAGTCTATTTCATCTAGTTTCATCGACTTATAAGATCCACAGCTAGCTAGCTAGCAAAACTTAGTCATGGCGCGTCACGGGTTTAAGAGCATCTCCAACAACTCTCTATTCTCACTTGATATTCTTATAAATTTGGTAAAAGCACAAATATTCTTCTCCAACAACTCCCTAAATGAACTTGCTATCTTTTCCAACTTCCTATTCCTCCATGCCACATGCGTAAATTTCCGCGCGTGGGTGAGGTTGCTATCCCGTGATTTCACCGTGGCCGGCTCCCGCGCGCTGTTCCCCACCTCTCCTAGCGCAAAATCTTTTCCCCTCCTCTCCCGCGGCAACGCAGATCGGCGTAGGTGGGCCTAGTTTTTTTTATTTTAGCAAGTTGGAATAGCAAATTGTTGGAGAGAGGTCTTTTTTTACTTGCCAAATGAATTAGCAAGTTGCTAAAACTCATGATATACCAAGTCATTTTTTCTAACTTGTTAGAGATGCTATAAACAGGTATTGGGTAGACCGGCTTGTTGTCGACATGGCAGTCCACGATGATGGCACCTTTGTTCCAACCGTGGCGTGGGGGGCAGGACTACACCGAGCAACTCCAATGGTTTTTGCATTTTTTGTTTGACAAAATATGGTATTTGCCAACTCTCAAATTAATATGGCAAAGGTAAAAAGAGTCAATCTTCAACAGTTTTGCATTTAGACTTGGCAAAACTAAAAAATTGTGCGCGCGAGAGGAAAATATCCTGTGGGAGTAGCACACGAGAGCGATTGCCAAGCGAACCGCGGCTTGACATATATGCCAAATATCACCCGGTGTTTGCTAAGTTGCTAAAAATGCGAAGCCTATTTGCCAAACTGTTGGATAGGATATTTTTAGACTTTTTTTTTGTAAAAACAAGAATGCAAAGCCTATTTGCAAAACCGTTGGAGATGCCGGTGCTCGCTTTTTTTTGTATCCAAAAAACTTTGGCTTGTGCACATGGTTGAAACGCACTTATTTTAGTAGTGTGTATAGTAATTAAAGCGAGGAAACTTATTGAAATGCACCCGATCGACACAGGAGTATGTACATCGTGTACAGGCCAGATGCATGTGAGGAGTCCGTCGTATGTTGTCACAAGAGAAGCCGTACCTATGCCGACAACCTGCAAGACCGAGAAGGGCGAATCACCAAGAAGGCCCAGGAGGCCCAATCCGAGAGTCACAGGCCCTGCGTGGCTGTAACTGGGCGGGTGGTCCATGTAACCCTTAAATACGAGCGTGAGAGAGGAGGAACAAACTCGACTTGTATTCGGCTAAAGGCAGGCACGACGGCAGAGCCCGGCGGGCGGCGACGGCGGAGCTAGCTGCGGCAACTCCGACGAACGCAAGTTCAACTCGCTTCCAGTTACCCTATAGAGTTCCGTGATATCTATATGGTGACATCTGGTATCAGAGGGGTTTGATTCTGGCATACCATCCGTACCTCACCGCCGCGGATGAGCATGGCCACGCCGGAGGAGCAACTCGGCCAGATCCTGGCGTTGCTCGGTGAAAACTCCAAGGGGATCGCGGACCTGCAGAGTTCGATGGTGGAGATGCGCGCCTTGAGGACCGACATCAACTCTTGGAAACCCATCGTGGACAGCCGCGTCGACGAATTGGAGCACGCGGTGCTGGATCTCGGCGAGCGTGTGGAGCAGGTGCTGGGAACCCTTCTTCCACAAGCCCCTCCACAGGCGTCTTCCACGGCAGCGCCATCGGGCGTTGTCACGGTCGCTCAGCCTTCGTTGCTTTCCGGTCTTTGGGAGGACCACTTCGCCTCCCCGAGCACCAAGGTGCCGAGCTCCGCCCATCTGGAGCTTCACCCGCCACGGGCGGCATCTGGGTCAATTGATCGCGGCAAGGATCATCTTCACCGGGGTACAGGCTTCGGGGTGGTGTTCACCACCGCCCCGGACCATGCCCCGGTCACAGGTCAGCAAAACTTCGGTTCCTCTGTTCCTCATACTGAATTGAGTGATGTTGTTCCTTGTGGCCTTCCATTCAATCTTAATGCTGCTATGCCGCAACAAAATTTTCCCCAATTTTCTGGTTGTAACCCTAAACTTTGGATCAGACAGTCTGAGAACTACTTTGATGTCTATGTTGTTCCTGCTAACTTATGGGTTAAGATAGCCACTATGAATTTCTCTGGGTCTGCAGCCCTTTGGGTTCAGACCGTTCCTGCGTTTGCTCGTGATATGTCCTGGAAGGATCTATGTGCCGCACTTTGTAGTTGGTTTGATCGAGATGAGCACGATCACCTTCTTCGTCGATTCTTTCACCTCAAACAACTTAACACTGTGGCAGAGTACATTGAGATCTTTAATGATATAGTGCATCAATTACTCATTTATGATCCTAAATTAGATCCTTCTATCATGACCAACCGCTTCATTGATGGTTTATGTGATGATATTAAAGCTGTTGTTTTAGTGCAACGCCCCCAAGACATCGATACTGCTAGTTCTGTGGCATTGTTGCAGGAGGAGGTCTCGGCGAGCACCAGCAAACGTGAATTTCATCGTAATGATCCAGCTTATATCAAGAAGGTGCAGTTGGAGGTTGGGCGGTCTTCTTTGCCACCATCCCTACCATTTATCAAGAGCACCTTGTCTGCCAAAGCTGATACTCGGCCTCCTGATAGCCCAACCATCAAGACACCTACTGATGCCATGGTTGATCTCAAGGCTTATCGCCGTGCTAAGGGGCTTTGTTTCAAGTGTGGTGAAAAATGGGGACCTGGTCATCGATGTCCTAAGGTTATTTCTTTGAATGCGGTTGAGGAAATCTAGAAATTATTTGATGATTCCCCTGAAAGTTCTACTGCAGGTCTTCCTACTGAAACTGATTCAGGTGATGAATTGATGACTATCTCAGTTCAGGCCGTAAAAGGGACTGAATCTGACAAAACTATCAGACTGTTGGGCTATATTGCATATCACAAGGATTATATGCTAGTTGATTCTGGAAGTACAAACTCATTCATCAGTGAACAGTTAGCTTTCTCTATTCCTGGCAAGTCCCACCTAGCTCCCTATCCAAGTCAGAGTTGCAAATGACAGTATCATTCAATGTACTCAGCAGTTGCATGGCCAAGTTTGGGGTACTGGAGGGCATACTTTTACCTCTACCTTCAAGATTATTCCACTCAGTAGCTATGACATCATATTGGGTATGGACTGGTTGCAACAGCATAGTCCCATGCATGTTCATTGGCAAGAGAAATGGATTCAATTTCCATATAACAATACAATGGTCACTCTACGAGGCATTTCCTCTACTGCTACTATGGGACCCTCTATCACAACCCAACAATTGGCGGATTTAGTCAAGGAGGATTCTATCCTTTATCAAGTCCAAGTACATCCAGTACCTGCTCCTCAGCCTGATAGTAGCTTGCAACTTCCAGTTCAGATTCAGGAAATCATTACTGAATTTGCTGACTTGTTTGAACCCTTAACTGGATTACCACCCCGACGCTCTGGAGATCACACCATACCCTTGCTACCTGGTATTCAGCCATTCAAGTCAAGGCCTTATAGGTATAACCCAGCTCAAAAGACAGAAATTGAAAAGCAAATCAAAGAACTCCTTCAGAAGGGTCTCATTCAGTTCAGTACAAGTCCCTTTTCATCACCAGCCTTGTTAGTCAAAAAGAAAACTAGAGATTGGAGATTATGTGTTGACTACAGAAAACTCAATGCCTTCACTGTTAAGAATAAGTACCCCTTACCTGTGATTGATGAGATCTTGGATGAATTGGGAGGAGCTTCCTGGTTTACATCTCTTGACCTTAGTTCTGGGTTCCATCAAATTCGATTGGCACCTGGGGATGAGTACAAAACTGCCTTTCAAACCCACAATGGTCATTATGAGTACCAGGTTATGCCCTATGGTATCACAGGTGGTCCTGCCACTTTCCAGTCAGTTATGAATCACATTTTGGCACCTTTTCTGAGACTATTTGTTGTGGTCTTTATCGATGATATCTTGATCTATAGCTCTTCTTGGTCTGATCACCTCTGCCACATCAGGCAAGTCTTTGAAGCCTTGCGCCAGAACAAGTTCCAAGTTAAGCTTAAGAAATGTGCATTTGCCCAGCAAGAATTGAGATATTTGGGTCATATTATTAGTGCTTCTGGTGTGGCTACAGACCCAACAAAAGTGGACATCATTCATAACTGGCCAACACCTTCCACTATCAAAGAACTGAGAAGCTTTCTTGGCTTGGCTGGGTATTATCGCAAGTTTGTGAGACATTTTGGGTTCCTAAGCAAACCTCTCTCCAATCTTCTCAAGAAGGGTGTACTTTTTCAATGGACCTCAGAGACTCAAGCAGCATTTGATGCACTCAAACATGCCTTAGTCACTGCACCCGTGTTGGCATTACCCAATTTCAGCAAGCCATTCGTGGTAGAAATTGATGCCTCGGACAAAGGGGTTGGTGCTGTCCTCCAACAAGATGGTCACCCTGTTGCTTACGTCAGTAAGGTTCTCAGCCTCAAATCTCAAGGCCTGTCTACTTATGACAAAGAGTGTTTGGCGATCCTTATCGCTGTGGATCATTGGCGCTCTTACCTGCAACATTCTGAGTTTATCCTCAAGACTGATCACAAAAGCCTCCTCCATTTGGATGCTCAGCGTATCACTTCCCCTTGGCAGTAAAAGGCTCTCACTAAGCTCATGGGTCTTAACTTCAAGCTGGTATACAAAAAGGGCTCAGAAAATAATGTGGCCGACGCCTTATCCCGTGTGACTCATCAACAGTCAGACGACTTAGCAGCAATCTCTGTACTCCAGCCTCTTTGGTTGACTGAATTGCAGGCAGCCTATCTCCAAAATGAAGAACTAGCTGAGTTACTACAAAAGCTGTCCCTATCATCCCCCATTGGTGACTTCTCCCTATCAAGTAGGCTGATCAAGTTTAAGCAACGCATATGGTTGGGCTCCATCACTGCCTTGCATCTTAAAGTCACTACTGCCCTTCATGCTACTCCCTTGGGTGGACATTCAGGTATTGAAGCTACTTACCACAGAATCAAAAAACTCTTTGCATGGCCAAAAATGAAACACTTCATCACTGAATTTGTTGCTCAATGCACTGTTTGTCAACAAGCTAAAACTGAAAAGGTTTCCTATCCTGGCTTACTGTCTCCATTACCTGTTCCTGAACAAGCCTGGCAAGTTGTTTCCTTGGACTTTATAGAAGGGTTGCCCAAGTCTAAGCACTACAACTGTATTGTGGTAGTGGTTGATAAATTTTCCAAGTATGCCCATTTTATACCACTATCCCACCCCTTTACTGCTATGAGCATTGCTGTTCAATACATGGTTTCAGTTTTCAAACTTCATGGACTGCCTCAGGCTATCATCTCTGACCGCGACAAAGTATTCACTAGCAATCTTTGGCAGACCTTATTCAAACTCACTGGCACTGACCTCCATATGAGCTCTGCTTATCATCCTCAAACGGATGGACAAACGGAGCGAGTCAACCAATGCTTGGAAACATATCTCAGATGTTTCGTTCATGCTTGTCCCAACAAGTGGTCTGATTGGCTGTCTCTTGCCGAGTTTTGGTACAACACCTCTTATCATACTGCCTTGAACAGAACACCATTCCTTGTTCTCTATGGTCATGAACCTCGACAGTTGGGTATTGATGTGGATAACTGTCAGATTGAGGATTTGGATCAGTGGCTCACAGACAGATCTCTCATGCAGCAACTGTTACAACAACATTTGATACGGGCTCAGAAAAAGATGAAGCATCAAGCTGATCGTCATCGCACTGAAAGGACATTCGAAGTGGGTGATTGGGTCTACCTCAAATTACAACCTTATGTTCAGTCATCGGTTGCAGCTCGCTCTTCCAACAAATTGTCATACCGATACTTTGGGCCCTTTTCAATCATCGCCAAGATTGGTTCAGTTGCTTATACACTTCAGTTACCTGCTGATTCTAAAATCCACCCAACTTTCCATGTCTCTCAGTTGAAGAAGGCCGTTCCTTCGACACAGTCGGTATGCACTCAATTACCTTGTCTGACTGACAAACTTCAGGTTCCGCAGGAGATCCTTGATCGCTGTCTTCACCTGGTACGTGACAAGACCACTCCTCAAGTGCTGATTCGTTGGTCACGCTCACCACTGGACCTCTCTACCTGGGAAGATGAAGACGCCCTACGCTAGCAGTTTCCCCGTGCACCGGCTTGGGGGCAAGCCGTCTTCAAAAGGGGGAGGAATGTCACAAGAGAAGCCGTACCTATGCCGACAGCCTGCAAGACCGAGAAGGGCGAATCACCAAGAAGGCCAGGAGGCCCAATCCGAGAGTCACAGGCCCTGCGTGGCTGTAACTGGGCGGGTGGCCCATGTAACCCTTAAATACGAGCGTGAGAGAGGAGGACAAACTCGACTTGTATTCGGCTAAAGGCACCGCACGGCAGAGCCGGCGACGGCGACGGCGACGGCGGAGCTAGCTGCGGCAACTCCGACGAACGCAAGTTCAACTCGCTATCCAGTTACCCTATAGAGTTCCGTGATATCTATACGGTGACATATGTATAGTATAACCGGCGGTAAAAATGATTGTGGCGGATCGGACTCGAAGCCGGATTCCGGTTGCCTGCCTGATCGAGTCGGACTGCCATCAGAGCCTGCAGTCGGACTTCCATCAGAGCCTGCCTACCTGATCGAGTCGGACTCGATCCGAGCATGCTGCAGGCCTGGCGGCCTATATATGTCCAAGGGACGATCCCTGCAGTACGCTGTCGATAACTTGGTCACCTCGTATCACAGTCGATATACGCGGACGACGCGGCTATGGAGGCGTCGACGACGACAGTGCGGCACGAGGAGGCGAGGACGACGATGTTCGTGGCGGCGGGAACGTCGTCGTCATCCAAAAGGATCGACGACGGCGGCGACCTCAGTGGGCACAATTCGCGCATGGAGGAGGTGAAGCCGCCGCAGCCGGCGGTGCGCGGAGGAGGGCGGCGACACAAGAGGCCGCTGGAGCTTCGCCTCTACCAGGACGACTATGACGAGGAGGACGAGGACGACTACGAGGTGCGGGAGGCGACGTTCGTCGTCCTCGGAGGCTCTGACAGAGCCTACACCAATTTCAAGATGCTCAAGAGGATCAACCTCGGGTACGACGTGGGTGAGACCTCGGCTCTTCTGTGCACGCACCTGGCCCTGGACGAACGCGGCGTCGCCGTCGACGTGCGCCTCAGCAGCGAATGCGCCGCCATGATGCGGGACATGCACGTCAGGACGACCGCCGCGAAAGCTGCAGCAGCTCCCATCGATCTTCAGCGCAGCAGTGCACACATGATAGATAGATAGATATAGATGCATCCCTTGATGCATGCGTTGTTCTTGATATATACTATATATATTGCTAGATATATAGCGTGGTTATGCCCATCTATCTTTCTTTATTTTATATATATATATTATTATTAGATTATTAGATCACCCAGTCTGCCCTATACATATTTGGATGTCTGCTTAATATAAAGGAACTGAATCCTATCATTAAGGTTTCGTTGTGTTAATTTCATATATTCGTTACTTGCTACACATCTCATCTCATTTATTATTATTAGGTTAATTTCAATGAGAGTTTTCCTAGAGTTTTATGAGTATTAAATACACGATGTGACACAGTATTGATGAAGTGAGAAATGATGAAAGTTTCATAGAAGTATGGGTAGAGATAATTTCATGAGGATGAAACTTTTCTGTACTGTTTCCAAATTATAGAGGTGTTGAAAACTATGATGTGACAGTAGCACTAAGGATGATCTTATAAAAAACTCAATCCTCGGTCGCGTTGGGATCTATTATTCCTCCGAGCTGGGCATGAGATGGGATGACGGCAGTAACTAACTCCTGGACGATCTAGGATTTCTCATATATAGCAGGTCATCACATCTGGCTAGGCTTCTTACTCCCTCTGTCCATAAAAGAATGTAATTATAGGAAACACACCGGTCAAACTATTTTTAACTTTGACCAAGTTTAAAGTAAATAGTATTAGCATTTATGTATTAAAATAAATTTATTATGGAAATATATTTTACAACTAATCTAATAATGGTGCTTATTATGTCTCACAAGTGTTACTCTTTTTCTATATAATTTTATGTGGGAATTGCATTATTTTGTGAACAGAGAGTAGGGAGGAGGGACCGAGGAGAGATCACTATCCGGAGATTTTTCCCTAGACAAATATTTAATTTCCCTGTCTTTCCTTCTGGAATAGGCCTTTCAATTGGTTGTCCTATCAACAGATCAAAGTCATGGATACCAAAAATATAAAAGCTTAAGTACACCAAAGTTTCTTTTACCTGTATAGGCAAGACATATAAAATTCCCAAACTAGAAAGAACTTGTCCTGAAGGGCTTTTCAGATATTTAGTTGTTGGGGGATTAATGTCATGTTTTCTAATAATTTACGTGCAAAGGTTGCAGACATGATATTAACACCTACAACAAGATTATAAAGAGCATAGAAAGGGTCTCTATGGATTTCAAAGAGGATAGAAGTAGAAGGTGAATCTAAGTGAATCGTATCAGAGGAGAACCCTGATTCTTTAACCACATACTCATGGCTTACCACAGACACTAACTCTTTTGTAGCCTTTTTGAAGAAAGCTTTACCAGTCAAATCTAGAGTTTTTCTGAAAGTTTTAGATTCTGAGGCTTCCTTGTCGTATTATACTTCGAAGTATCACCAAACTCAGTGAAATATTCATCCTCGAATTTCAAGAAGATCTTTGAAACTAGAGTTTCCTCCTCATCAGGATCTAAGATAGCAAATGATGAATTTAGCAGGATTTTAGGTTCAACTATCTGGGATTGTTTCTCTTCTAAGAACTCTATGGTCTCAGCTTCAGGAGTGGATTGAGCTATCTTTTGGAGAAGCTCTCTTGACGCAGGAGCAGATATGCAAAGAAATGATCCATTTGCAGGTCGTCGGATACCAAAATGAGGATACCCGAAACAAACCGACTAAAGAGCTACGGCTAATCAGAACAAAATCCAACTGTCCGCAACTGGACCCTGGGCTCAACTGGGCCCTGCAGCTGAACCTCAACGGGCAGACCAAGCGCTCTACTCTTCCCATGGAGGCAAAAATCCATCGCCTAACAGTGTTGGGCCATAGCCATCAACCCCAGGGGCTCGCTCAAACTCATGAGAGGGAACAGACCACCATGAGAGTCCACCCAGTCCAAGTTCGTCCTCCTACCGATGGGGAGGACGCGCCAACGTTCAGCAGGCGTGAACAACTGGCCAATATGGTACTCCCTGATAAAGGCGGGAGCTCCCACAACACGCCTCCTTATCCGTGCTGCTACAAGGTTAGGCGACGGACTGGTATCACAGAGCTCTACGCTCCAAAGACCGGGAGTCTAATAACCGCACTCATCGATGGGTCATTCGAGCACCTGATGGCACCAACTGCCAGCTGCTACACCTTATTGGTCGCACGACACCCACGCCCCAATAAAGAGGACTCGTCAGGGATTCGGTCCCAGCAAATCCGATAAAGGTGATCACACGCGCAAACACTGTAATGCATGCTCCTTGACTGACCAGGAGTACGACCGCTAACCCTCCATCTCACCCGAGGCCTCTGCGTCAGGCCTCAGACGGAAGTCGCATCTCTGACTCGCCCGAGTCCCCCGGGGCCGAGCCTCGAGGAGCGCCCATCCTCTGTCTCGCTCGAGGCTTCTGGCCCAGGCCTCGGATGAGCCAATATATCTCCGCCTCGCCCGAGGCCTCAGCGCAAGGCCTCGGACGAGGAAACGAACAACGATTCGCCCGAGCCTGGCTCAACCCGCAGTCTTTGGCCCAACCGTATGCTACGACAAGACTACATACCAACTACGTCGTACCATCAGTTCTAACACAGTGTCGCATGTGTACCTTCTCGGTATGGGCGAAATGGTGTAGCGTGCATAGATCAAGTCATCCCACCTGCTCCCGATTCGATGGTGCGGGGGCGCCAAGCACTACACCACCTTACTTCACACTATACCCACTACCAGGGTTTCAACAAAGTTCAGGCATCACGTCCGAGCACCACTACAAGAAATTTGGCTATACGTGACAGTCTTATCGTGACCTTCTAACAAATCATCACAGAATTTAGTCATCCATGACGGTTCAAATCCAAGGTGATGAATATATGACGATCGGTTAAATTATCATCACAACTGGATGCCACGAATCATTTTGGTCATCCATGATGAACTCATTGGAAGGTCACGGATCCAACATCCAACGTGTCATGCCGATGTGAGCGTCCACGTCGTTCCTACATGTCATGCTAAGTGGCAGGGACATGCGCTGGGCTGGTGGGACCTAGCTGTCAGTGAGAGATATTATAAATAAACATGGAAGGTGGGACGAAGGTAAATGTGCCAAAAAAACTGCCACCACCAGGAATCGAACCATGGACCTCTTGGTCTAAAGAGAATGGACCTAACCACTAGGATACTCATTTGTTTCTGTATAATAGTGATCTGATTTTTACCTTTATTCGTTATCAAACAGATTGTAGTCCTTTCAGTTTAAGGACGATGACCCTGTCCAGGTCCGTGACCTTGTCCGCGTCGAGTGCTCGGTGCCCCTATCCTCGCCTACCGCCGGCCGCTGGCCGTCGGCCACACGCCGCCCTGTCCTCGCCGGCCATCCCGGCCTGAACGCGTCGACAGCCATTTCCTTGCCAGACGCCGCTATCCACGTCAGCCGTGAGGTCCTTGCTCACGCGCGCCGGCTGCCCCTATCCGCGCCGTCGTCCCAGTTGCTGTTAGTGGTGGTACGGTGGCCACGGTGAAGGGGATACAGAGGAGCAGCTGCAGCAACGACTTTGTCAAGCCACCCTGCAGGTGATCCATCGACGCCCACCTCCAGAGATCTTGGTGCAATTGATTTCGATTGGTATGGATCTGAATACTCAGTTTAAATTAGTGTTGTACTTTGTTAGTTGATGTAGTGGCTGCAATTCTAGGTTAGATTGATCTATTTATTTTCTGCAATTTTTATGTAGATGGATAGAAGTTGGATTCATGGTGCTCTGTTTACCCCTCAGTATATTTGTGGTGTCTGGTCTTTCATGAACTTTGTCAAAGAGAGGTTTACTGAGGCTGAGAAGATTTTGTGCCCATGTCAACACTGTCTGAACAATAAATCTCTTGAGCAAAATGAAGTAGAGAGGCACCTACTGCTCAATGGCATGTCCAGCACATATACCAGGTGGATAGATCATGGAGAGGACATCAATATTCATGTTTTGGAGGAACCAACAGTAGTTGAGGATGCAAATGTTGATTCTTTTGTACCTGAGCACACAAATGATGATTGTGGGCTTGAAGAGATGTTAGGGGAATTTGTCAGGTCTGAACAACATAGAAATGAGGCTAGGCCTGAAGATGGAAATGAGGGTGCTGCATCACATTTCAAACAGCTGATTGAAGATGCTAAGCGTGAGCTGTATCCTGGTTGTATGAACTTTACAAGGTTCACATTTGTAATCAAGATGCTCCATGTGAAGTCATACTATAGGATCACTAACTCAGCATTTTCTGCAATTATGAAGATCTTGTCAGAAGCTTTCCTACAGTTCAATACTATTCCAAAATCATATGACGAAGCAAAGAAAATGCTACGTGAGTTAGGACTTGGTTATGAATCAATTCATGTGTGCCCCAACAATTGTGTGCTATTTAGAAAGGAAAATAAAGAAAAGGATAGTTGTCCAGTTTGTGGGGCATCAAGATGGAAAGATCCTGAGAGGAAGAAGGTTTCAGCAAAAGTATTGCAGCATTTCCCATTGGTCCCCAGGCTGCAAAGGATGTTTATTTCAAAGAAAAGATCGGAGGAAGCACAGTGGCATAAGTTGAAGAGGAAATCCAATGAAAAAGAAATGACCCATCCTGCAGATGGAAAGGCCTGGGAAGATTTTGACAACCACTGGCCTGATTTTGCTAAAGATGCACGAAACATAAGACTTGGACTTGCCACAGATGGTTTCAATCCTTTTAGCAACATGAGTTCATCTTATAGCATGTGGCCTGTTTTTGTGATTCCATACAATTTACCACCTTGGGCATGTATGGATGAATCTAATTTCATGATGGCTTTGTTGATTCCCGGTCCTCGTTCACCGGGGAAGGCCTTTGATGTTTTCTTGCAACCTCTTGTAGAAGAATTACTTGAGCTCTGGTCTGGTGTGGATACTCTTGATGCTATCACCGGAAAAGATTTTAAGCTTCGTGCAGCAGTGTTGTGGTGCATCCATGATTATCCAGCACTAAGTACCCTATCAGGCCATACCACAAGTGGTTACTTTGCTTGTCTCCATTGTGACAAAAATCCTCTGTCATATGCCATAAGGAACAAGCTATGTTATATTGGGCACTGTCGTTTCCTTCCGAGAGGTCATCGTTTGCGCAGGGCCAATGAATTTGCATCCCTCCATGATAGCAGTGCGAAGCTAACTAGTTTCACCACAGAAGAGCTGCTAGAAGAATTAGAAAAGGTTAGAGATAGTAGTGTAGGACAGAAAAGGAAGCGTTCAGGCAATCACGTGCCAATTTGGGGTAGAAGGAATTGTTTGTGGGACTTACCATATTGGCCATCTCTAAAGCTTAGACACAATTTGGATGTCATGCATATTGAAAAAAATGTGTGTGAAAGCCTTCTTGGTACCATTCTGGACACAAAAGGGAAGTCAAAGGACACAGTTAATGCAAGGCTTGATTTGACTGATTTTGAAATTAGAAATGAGCTGCAATTGCATGTAAAGGCAACACCTATAAAAAAAGCATGTGTGGCTATGATGAAGAAAGTTATTCGCCAGCAGCGCTACAGGCTCAAAAAGAGGTATTTTGATGCTTTGCCACTACATCAGGTACCCAAAACATCTCCTGTGACCTAAATGACTAATGAGCAGTGGGATGAACTTGTGGAACACTGGAAAAATGAGAAAAAATGGTAATTTCGTCAAACTATGCCACATCTTATCATGTTGATGTCAGATGTGCTTAACAACAAAACTGTGTTGTTGTAGGTGACTTGTGAGAAGAACAAAGAGAATAGAAGCAAAGTACAGTTCCATCAGACCACTGGTTCTCGAAGCTATGAAATGCAAATTATAAATTTGGTGAGTACAACTCACTAGCACTTTTCACTAGAACATGTTGTTTGAGCTTCAATTGCAAGACATTGTGTATGAACTAAACTTGGGCTGTAAAATTATCTATGCCACTTTCACTAGAATATTTTCTTATATGTGTTAAAAATACATAGAATTAGCAGCAACTTTTTAAAAATGTCCTTCTCTATTCATTTTCAGGCAGATAAGTACAAAAATGAACCACCAAATGCACTGGAACTATTTAAAGAGATGCACTACGGCAAAAAGAAAGGGTTTGCACCTGCAGTTCAGTCTCTTATTGTAAGTAAAATCATACTAAGTTCACAACTGCATGATACATTAGGTTCATATGTCATGGACATTGAGCTATCTATGTGTCCTCCATTGCTAGGTTAAAATGGAGGAGAAGCTAAATGAACCTGTACATGATGATGTTGAACCAAAGGATGTGACTAATGTTGTCTCTGAGGCTCTTGTTCAGAAAACAAAGAAGAATAAATTTATTGTAAATGTGGAGATCAGAAGCTCAGCTAGCAAGTTGGTCAGTGATCAGCGAGACCTAGAATAGGAACTGGTGTTGGAGAAACAAACAACAAGTGATCTTAGGGAGGTTGTCAGGACTCAACAACAAATTGAAGATATTATGAAGAAGTTCTAGGAATCAGAAGCAGCAAGGGCTAAGCAGGAAGAGGAGTCGAAGAAAAGGCAAGCTGACACTGATGCACTGATTAGAAGTTTTATGACCATGTTTAAAGGAAGTCAAGCGACACAGTAATGTTGTCTTCAGTTACTAGGTGGAACAGCTGTGCTGGTGGATGTTTCTTTTGTTGTTGGATGCATTTTGGCAAGTTGACTTGGTCTGTGAACAAGTGGATGTTTCTTTTGGTGATTGATGCATGTTATATGAACTGTGAACTTGATGCATGCATCTGTGAACTATTGTAAGGTCTGATGTGTGTCCTAGCATGTGCCGTGTCAAACTTCTTATGTAACTGATACCTACTATGTTGATATGTTTAGATGTGACTGTGAACTATGATGATGGCACCTCTATCTAGTTAATGTGATTACATATTTATCTGAATATGAGATGACTTGTGCTGATCTGTGATGATCTAAATTGTCTCAATTTAAATTTGGATTTGTTGTTAATTTAAATTTGAATCTGGTGCCAATTTGAATTTGAATTTGGTGCTATTTAAATTTGAATATATGCTGATGTGTGATGGTTCATAATGGGCCAATTCTTCTGTACAATTGGGCTAGCCCAATAGTTCCTGCTACAATATGGGCTGAAATAGAAAAAAAAACTACACAACACTTGGGCCTCATGAATAATGGGCCACAAACAGCCTACTGATGACGTGGCAAGTAGCAGCCAAGTCAAATCCAATATCATCAAATGACATGTCAGCAGCTGACGTGTAATACATCTATGACGGTTCATTTCATCACTATTGTCCTATGCTATTGTTGCTGACCAGTTCATCCATGACGAATGAAAAAACCAATCTGTGATGGTCCTTTTCAGACCGATAAATGTATGACGCCGGATACATGACATCTTTCGTGATCGTCATCATGAGTTAACAGTGATGCATTTTGCCTTGTCTGTGATGAAAGTAAACCGTCATGTATAAGAGAATTTCTTGTAGTGCACCCATCCCTCCGAAGCTCTTACCTAATGATCCACGACGCCAGCCGAGGCCTCGGTGCTCCACGGCATCAAAGGCATAGAAAACCATGCCTCTACAGACACCCTCACATCGCCCACATGACCACTATGCAGGACATGCCTCTACAGGAAGTCATCCCCTTCACCCCTAGTCCATTAGGAAGCCACGCGTGGTTGCTCCAAATATAACCCTATGCCCTCCTTGCGCCTATAAAGGGAGGAGTCAGGGAAGTCTTAGGACATGAATCAAAGGAAGCACGAAGCATTCGAACGCTTCTGCTCCCCACACCAAGCACATACGCACACATCTTGAGACTTGGGACTAGATCTCTCTCACCCGCTTGTAACCCCTACTGAAAGCACTCCGGTGCAAGATAACACGATCTCCTCCTCCCATTGGACGTAGGGCACTCCTTGCCTAAACTGCTAGTATAAATCCCTTATTTTTCTTCTTGCACCACCATCCAGAGCAGGAGCACACAGTGCCCCTCCCACGATACAAATTTACCCATCGGTGTGAGGGACCCCCGTTTTCGAATGCCGACAGTTGGCGCGCTAGGTAGGGGCGCTGCTCGAGAAGAATCCCTCGCTGTGAGGAGGGAATCTAGGGGGCTCTGCGTTCCCCCAGAAGCTAGGTTCCAGCGCTGGGCATGCTCCCGGCACAAGCTCTAGCTCCTCTGGGTCCCGCAAAAGGCCCCAAGAGAGCCTACATTAGCGGACGTTTTCGTTCGCTGATGTCATGTCATAACCCCTTTCCACCTCTCTATATAGGTTGCCCTCTCCATTCGCTGATGTCACATCAGGAACGAAAGGGAACCGACACCAAAGAGGAGGGAACATGGCCTATAAATTTAGTCAAAGTTAAAAAAGTTTGACTCTCCAAGATTCTTGGAATGATTTATAATTTGGGATGGAGGGAGTATATATATTGCTAGATATATAACGTGGATATATCCATCTTTCTTTCTTCATTTATATATATATTATTATTAGATTATTAGATCACCTAGTCTGTCCTATACAAACTTTACAAGATGTTTTAGTTTCAAACGGATTTGAATTTGAATTTAAAAATTTTTACAAAAGAAAAATAGTTGAGCCGTTGGTTTTCAGGTGACTGTTGAGCCATCCCATATTGTTGTCAGGGTCTGGCGCTCCCAATGGTTGAATTTGAGTTGATAGTTGAGCCGTCCATTGCGACACTCTATGGTTGTGTTGACATTTGTTAGTGCAAATAGAATATGAAAGATTCCACAAGCGCACAGAACATTATTGTAGCATTTTACCGGGAGTATTCCAGGATCGTTATTTATATTTTACCACATGGAAGCTAGGGTCAAGAATCTGATAACTCACTGTCATGCATCTACTAACTCAGAGTACTAAATAGACTAAAGCAGAGGTAAATGATATATGATATGAATATGAAAGTACATCAAAGAGAATTCAATAATAAATGTATAGACAACTATAGCGGGAGGACAACGGAAAAGATCAAGGTTCCTATGTACTTCTCTATTACTTGTGTTCTAAAGCAACAAAGATGAAAAGATATAGCAGTCATAAACATTGGCACTTTGGAGCAGCAGGTCCTTTCCAACTCTCGAAGAAGACTGGGAAAAAGGTAGTTGGGAGAAGGCTGCCAAAAGCTCTACGAAACATCAATCCGAACGTGGTGGACTACGAAGGCCTAACAGAGCTGTCACCCCTGGGGCTACCACAACTATTCCGTGGGATTGAGCGCAACCTCAGGTAACCTATAGACTAAACACCATGTCTAATCTATCGATTACTACTCTAATTACCATGAATAACTAGAGCACTCAATACGAGCGAAGATCCCATGCCAAGATATAACAACTATACTAATCATATAACAAAGCATAAAGTAAATAGAGAAGATAAATATATTAAAGCATAAGTCTTACAAAGAAAAGATACAAGACATACCAAAACTCTGAAGACTCAAAACTCTGAAGACTCCTCCGGAACCGGAGCGCAGCTCCGCTCTCCCTAACTCCCGACTAAAGCTAAGCTATTACATTGAAAAATCTAAACCTAATTCTCTAGGGAGGAGAGGTTATCCTTCGAGGGACGCCTCTACAAAGACTCCCAGATGATGATGGTGTGTTGCCTCAGGGGTCCTGAGTTTATTATATAGGGGCTCCTGGCCTCTCCTCCATCTTGGCCAAGCGATGTGGTACTAAATCCTTCGCCATGCGCACATGGCCCTCGTGGTCAGCTGAAACGGCCGGTTGGGCCGGCCCAACTGCAACTCCCAAGCGCAAACCAGGAATCTGGCCGCTCGGCCTCTCTCGCGCTGCCACCTGTCGCATCAGAGTTGGCTGCAGCGAGGCGACCGCGTGTGCACGCAGAGCGCGCTCTGCTCCCTCCCTTGGCCACGTGTCCGGTCGGGGTTGGAAAGGAGTGCGTTTGCCCCTTCTGCGCCCGTCAAGGCCTGCTCGCATGGGGCCCGTCGGTGCTGCTCCTGCTGATTGCATGCGCTAGGTTCTATTGGCTCTGCTAGCACCACGTGGCAATCCCTGGTTGGCATGCATAGCACTGTTGGTGAGACCACGTGAATAATTATTTTGCCAAATTAATATCTCCTTCATCCGTGCTCCAAATATAGCAAGTAATATATCCATTTCGATCAGTGCGATGAGCTCTACGCAATGGTGTGCTCTGTTTCATCACTTGAGATACTTTTATATGATGAAAAATCGAATATCCTGCGAAACAATGGAGATCACCAAAACTCGTGTAACTCGTTAGAATCAAACCCTACAACTATGTTTTATGTTTCATTTCATGTTAATTCATGCAATAGTTGATGGTATAATATTGACTATAAGGACCGCCAACAAGTTCCCCCAAGCTTACCCTTTGCTAGTCCCTTAGCAAAGTCAAATTTAATAGTGGATCAGGAGTTGCTACAATATCTGCACTTCTAACAAGTACTCATGCATTCAAACAAAAGTTCTCATTTGGATTAGAAAAGATATCATATTATTTATCATGGAGCTTAGTACTTTACCTTGAATCTTGAGTAATTGAAAGATAGAATGATCAAATCAAACATTATGTCTCTTGCTCTGTCACTTCACCATTATCCCGGAGTTTTATGAATTTTCAGAAAAGATTAAAAACATACTCCGTATGTTGCCAAATTAAATAATGGATCCAAAGACAAAGTCAACCATACTATTGAATCGAGAAGTGCATGTGTATGGAGAATGGAGGCGAATGCTCTTTTGAATATATCACTCTTTTTTGTCTATTAGAAACACATGGCTATCACGCTAATTCTACTGTCGGGCACGTGCCCATTTTTTCTGATATTCATCATTTTTTTCTTCTTCTTTTTGTTTTTTGAGGTTCCGGACACTTGTCACTTTTTATTTCCTCGGGATCTATCTTTTTGAGATTTCGGACACTTGTCCCTTTTTATTTCCTCAGTTTTTTTCTTTTTTTTCAATAGCCACATGCTTCCAACAAACTTTTGAGAGGATAGCAACAGATAATCATGAGCATTTATGCGGAGGATGGATGAAATGTGTACGTGATCTCAATTCAATAGCATGATAACTTCTCATAGGGTCAACAAAGCTTAATTTAACTCAATGCAATTATTTGTCATTTTAATATTGGAAAATCTCTGGAACTCTAGTGTTGTTTTAGAACAATATAACAGTAGCTCAGATCATCACATGTCATATCTATCAATTACCTAGACTCTGGATCAAGCATTTGCTACTCATGTATTTAATTTTATTTTAAGGCATCATTAATTTTTAAACTTAAGAGAACTAATGCTTAAAGGCTAGGTACTAGAAAGAAATACAATAGAGCAACCATTCATCATTTCCATTTTAAGAAATTAGGGAGAGAGTTCTTCAGATTTGACATGCTTTATTTATTTAATCTAACACACACTATAACCTATTATTTAAAATATTAAGATAGTAGTAAGACATACCTAAATCATGAAGATAACGGGAGTGCGTCTCCCCTAAGCTAATCCTTTCGATCACATCGAGCCTTCATGTGCCCGAATATTTTTGTTCTTTTTCTTTTTAAGGGTGAGCCTTCATGTGCTCACATTTTTTTTTGTATTTTGAATTTATTTATAAAAAGAAAAACTTAAGAGGATAATGATACTTACCTGGATACACGGGGGTGCTTTCCCCCAAGCTGAATGTTGACGTAGTCGTTTGATCTTGCAATGTAGCGGACTGGCAGTGGATTTGTACTTCCTCTATCGGAGCTTTGATTGATGTTGATGATTGTTGAAACAGTGCTCCAACAGTGGATAGAACATCCACTTGCTCGTCAGCTTTTCTTGGTCTTTCAATCCTGTGAAACTCAAATAGACAACAAAACTTGTGGAACAGATTAAGCGTTAGTGGTTGGCCACTCAAGCCTTAGTTGTCCAGAGTTTCAGTAAGATCTCTTCCTCAATATTTTTGTATTTTAATATTTTTTTTATACAAGAGAAAATGCAACAGGATGTATGCATATTTATTTTTGTTTTTATGCCACCACGGTGAATATTTCATGTGGGTTTTTACACACCATAGAATTATTCACATGGGGCCTTTAGGTTTTATGATGCAGTGCAAAAAGTAAAATATTTTCTCTCTCTTTTTTTTATGCAATGCTAATGCAGAAAAGTAAATATGCTATGGAGAGATGATGATGGAAAGTAAATATGCAAAATGGAAACTAATGCAGAAAAGATAAATATGGATAACTACCGATTTACCTTTCGACGAGGGTTCAATGTTTTAATTCTTCTGAACAGGACTTCTCACCATGTTCATTCCTGAGGTGCATCATTTGATTCCGATATATAGACCTTGATAACTACACCTCTTGATATGGTGTCACTCATGTTCTTCGTTCGCCCAACAATTTGAAGTGAAACATTAATTGTGAAAGTTGGTGACATCTTGCTCAGTGTGCATGTTCTTGTAGATCCAGGACCTTCACTCTGTAGAATTTGGGAGTTGACAAACCCTTCCATATTTTGCTCAAGAGTGTGTCCTGCTTATAAAGACAAGGTAGAGATCAAGTGCATAGGCTCTGTTGGTGGAAAAACACCAACAGAACCAAAAGTTTTGTTCATTCCTCTCTAACCTTAGGCACATTGAACAAGATGAACTTGTTGTTATTCAATCTTAACATGAGTGATAGGATCAAAAAGATGAGCATACAAGTACCATCTTAAAAATATTTAACAGATCATATTACTTAACCCAAGGAAGGATAATCTATGCATAATGTGCCGATCTTTTCATGATTGTGATATATCATCTTCCAAAGGTTAGATGCATAACATTTTAGCTCATTTGGTTAAGATAGTGAGATTCAAGAAAGTAAAGCTAAGAACAAAAAGTAAAGAACTGAACATGTTGAGTTGATTAGGTTGGATCATGCGAGGTGCAACTTAAACATGTTTGGTTCTTTATTGATGCGCATACCACAATTAAAGAGAAGCTTTTAAAGTGATAGACACTTACCTTGAAATGTTACCTTATCATTGAAGAGTGATTGTGTCGAACCACCCTGTGGAAGCTTCTCTTGTTTATCTGGTTATTGTTCATAAATGGCTTGTCTTCTCTTGCTTATCTCACAGTGGGCCAGCTGAGTCTTCTTCTGAACAGGTCCAGACGATGGAGACTTTGTCAATTATTCTCTTGATTTGTATGCTCGGGTACTATCTCTCCATCTTCTAATTCTTGTGGTGCAGTGGCTTCATCCTTTATGATGTCTTCCTCAATTCCTGATAGTTGGTTCTTCCTTCATCGGTTGAGTCAACGTCTTCTCTTGGTTTTCTTCGGCTGCTCATAAGTGGTGTAGTCAATTCTTTTGATCGAAGATCCAAAAGTGGACGTCTCCAGGTCCGACATAGATGACAACATTGGTGGTGTTCAAGAACGATCTTCCAAGAATGAGTGATGGATCATATTCTTCTTCTTGGCTAGGGCAGCGTCTAGTGTCTTGTACTGATCAAAGTGGTGAGAAGGATGTCAAAGTGTCTTGAAGCTGGATTTCTCCTTCCTACCCTTGATCATGAAACAAATCTAGACAACAAAATTGTGTCTCCCCCAAGCTGGCTTGTGAAGTAGGTGGATGCCCAAATTTGTTCAACAACATGTTCATGTGTTGAATTTATAGACCTTGTTGTTGTTGAAGTCGTACCACCTCGTCCCCCAAACTAGCTCTTGTGTTGCATTGATTAGTAGTGAGGAGAACTTCCACTGCTTGTCTTCATAGTGAACCACCAACAGACTTCCTTTGGATGACACACAGATGCATGTTATAATGTAGTGGCATATCGTCACCCTGATATTTGTTGTTGGTGTCAGTGTTGATGTCTTCGACAATGATGAGCGTAGGCATAGATTGACCAATACGAGGTGAGTTGCATCATGCTCGTCATCAGTGTCCTGGCTTAGGCCTTGGGATGGCTCAAAGCTTGGCTGCCTTCTACATCACTAGTGACTTGTCTGATGATGAGTTTTGTCTATCCACGGGTTGTGTTTTGGATCTTTAAGTTCACACCATGAACAAGCAAACCTCATCTCCTACAAAATGTTAGTGGACGCATACCCGAAGGATTGCACAGAATTTGAAACATGGGATGTTGTCCACAACTTTTTTTTCTTTTTTTATCCATGCTAATGAAAATATGATTTTAGGATTACTTTAGCATAGATTGGTATTTTATGTGTTGGCTGCATTTTAACATGGTTCAAGGCAAAAGACAACTTGCAGTAGAAGATGAATTTAAATAAACTTTAATAATCACAGTTCTTTCATCCATGATGAATGAGCTGAGTCTTCTTTTTGCAGTTCATCGTATGCCTTGCTTCATCTCTGATGTGAATTCATTTCAGGACTTTCCCAAATTGTATTTGAGAGTTTTCTGCAAGGGTTAGTCCAACAAAATAACCAGTATCTATTCTAGCACTTTTTAGTTCAATACTCAAACAAGACTCCATGTCTAATTTGATTAAGGTAGACTATTTAACCTAAGCACCATGCTTAATTTAAAAGCCTATGGAAGTATGATTAATACTTCCAAACCAAAACTTACTAGCATCGACAAAGGTAGCATGAAGGCATAAAAGAGATTTATTCAGATAGAGAAGAAAAAGTATGATCACCGTGAGAAACATTTTTTTTATTATTTCTTTTTTTAGATGCAGATGACATGAATGCAGACAAAGGAACTAAACAGGATGTGGTTTTGATAAAAGAAAACTTAAACTAAATGAAGTGGATGAATGATTAAAAGTAAACATGCAGTGGTATGCAAGAAATTAAAAAGATAACTACTCATAAAGTTTAAAGTCCATGAGCAAGACTGTCTCACCTTGATCATACTTACCATGACTCACAACTGGGACTTGTGAGTGGCGCAGTGTAACTATCCGTCACATGGGATGGGAGTTGAATTCTTGTGACGGCGACCTTTTCTCCAATCTACACATGGTTAGAATAAATAATATATATGTATACACAAACTTGTGAGATGGCAGGGTTCCAGAATTAATGATGGGTCTTGAATGTTCAGGCACCCTGGGTTCTTCATTCTTGTGGAAGCTCGCCATAAGGTCGAAACGACGTCTAATGTCCTGTCTATTCCACACTCAACAGAACAAGGGGTAATCCTACTAAAGCCAGTGGTACACTAAATTAGCAGACATCAAGATCATTATCAAAATCTTTACACCAATTGCTTCCCCGGCAACGGCGCCAAAAATGCTTGTTGACGTTTGTTAGTGCAAATAGAATATGAAAGATTCCGCAAGCGCACAGAACATCATTGTAGCATTTTACCGGGAGTATTCCAGGATCGTTATTTATATTTTACCACAGGGAAGCTAGGGTCAAGAATCTGATAACTCACTATCATGCATCTACTAACTCAGAGTACTAAATAGACTAAAGCAGAGGTAAATGATATATGATATGAATATGAAAGTACATCAAAGAGAATTCAATAATAAATGTATAGACAACTATAGCGGGAGGACAACGGAAAAGATCAAGGTTCCTATGTACTTCTCTATTACTTGTGTTCTAAAGCAACAAAGATGAAAAGATATAGCAGTCATAAACATTGGCACTTTGGAGCAGCAGGTCCTTTCCAACTCTCGAAGAAGACTGGGAAAAAGGTAGTTGGGAGAAGGCTGCCAAAAGCTCTACGAAACATCAATCCGAACGTGGTGGACTACGAAGGCCTAACAGAGCTGTCACCCCTGGGGCTACCACAACTATTCCGTGGGATTGAGCGCAACCTCAGGTAACCTATAGACTAAACACCATGTCTAATCTATCGATTACTACTCTAATTACCATGAATAACTAGAGCACTCAATACGAGCGAAGATCCCATGCCAAGATATAACAACTATACTAATCATATAACAAAGCATAAAGTAAATAGAGAAGATAAATATATTAAAGCATAAGTCTTACAAAGAAAAGATACAAGACATACCAAAACTCTGAAGACTCAAAACTCTGAAGACTCCTCCGGAACCGGAGCGCAGCTCCGCTCTCCCTAACTCCCGACTAAAGCTAAGCTATTACATTGAAAAATCTAAACCTAATTCTCTAGGGAGGAGAGGTTATCCTTCGAGGGACGCCTCTACAAAGACTCCCAGATGATGATGGTGTGTTGCCTCAGGGGTCCTGAGTTTATTATATAGGGGCTCCTGGCCTCTCCTCCATCTTGGCCAAGCGATGTGGTACTAAATCCTTCGCCATGCGCACATGGCCCTCGTGGTCAGCTGAAACGGCCGGTTGGGCCGGCCCAACTGCAACTCCCAAGCGCAAACCAGGAATCTGGCCGCTCGGCCTCTCTCGCGCTGCCACCTGTCGCATCAGAGTTGGCTGCAGCGAGGCGACCGCGTGTGCACGCAGAGCGCGCTCTGCTCCCTCCCTTGGCCACGTGTCCGGTCGGGGTTGGAAAGGAGTGCGTTTGCCCCTTCTGCGCCCGTCAAGGCCTGCTCGCATGGGGCCCGTCGGTGCTGCTCCTGCTGATTGCATGCGCTAGGTTCTATTGGCTCTGCTAGCACCACGTGGCAATCCCTGGTTGGCATGCATAGCACTGTTGGTGAGACCACGTGAATAATTATTTTGCCAAATTAATATCTCCTTCATCCGTGCTCCAAATATAGCAAGTAATATATCCATTTCGATCAGTGCGATGAGCTCTACGCAATGGTGTGCTCTGTTTCATCACTTGAGATACTTTTATATGATGAAAAATCGAATATCCTGCGAAACAATGGAGATCACCAAAACTCGTGTAACTCGTTAGAATCAAACCCTACAACTATGTTTTATGTTTCATTTCATGTTAATTCATGCAATAGTTGATGGTATAATATTGACTATAAGGACCGCCAACAAGTTCCCCCAAGCTTACCCTTTGCTAGTCCCTTAGCAAAGTCAAATTTAATAGTGGATCAGGAGTTGCTACAATATCTGCACTTCTAACAAGTACTCATGCATTCAAACAAAAGTTCTCATTTGGATTAGAAAAGATATCATATTATTTATCATGGAGCTTAGTACTTTACCTTGAATCTTGAGTAATTGAAAGATAGAATGATCAAATCAAACATTATGTCTCTTGCTCTGTCACTTCACCATTATCCCGGAGTTTTATGAATTTTCAGAAAAGATTAAAAACATACTCCGTATGTTGCCAAATTAAATAATGGATCCAAAGACAAAGTCAACCATACTATTGAATCGAGAAGTGCATGTGTATGGAGAATGGAGGCGAATGCTCTTTTGAATATATCACTCTTTTTTGTCTATTAGAAACACATGGCTATCACGCTAATTCTACTGTCGGGCACGTGCCCATTTTTTCTGATATTCATCATTTTTTTCTTCTTCTTTTTGTTTTTTGAGGTTCCGGACACTTGTCACTTTTTATTTCCTCGGGATCTATCTTTTTGAGATTTCGGACACTTGTCCCTTTTTATTTCCTCAGTTTTTTTCTTTTTTTTCAATAGCCACATGCTTCCAACAAACTTTTGAGAGGATAGCAACAGATAATCATGAGCATTTATGCGGAGGATGGATGAAATGTGTACGTGATCTCAATTCAATAGCATGATAACTTCTCATAGGGTCAACAAAGCTTAATTTAACTCAATGCAATTATTTGTCATTTTAATATTGGAAAATCTCTGGAACTCTAGTGTTGTTTTAGAACAATATAACAGTAGCTCAGATCATCACATGTCATATCTATCAATTACCTAGACTCTGGATCAAGCATTTGCTACTCATGTATTTAATTTTATTTTAAGGCATCATTAATTTTTAAACTTAAGAGAACTAATGCTTAAAGGCTAGGTACTAGAAAGAAATACAATAGAGCAACCATTCATCATTTCCATTTTAAGAAATTAGGGAGAGAGTTCTTCAGATTTGACATGCTTTATTTATTTAATCTAACACACACTATAACCTATTATTTAAAATATTAAGATAGTAGTAAGACATACCTAAATCATGAAGATAACGGGAGTGCGTCTCCCCTAAGCTAATCCTTTCGATCACATCGAGCCTTCATGTGCCCGAATATTTTTGTTCTTTTTCTTTTTAAGGGTGAGCCTTCATGTGCTCACATTTTTTTTTGTATTTTGAATTTATTTATAAAAAGAAAAACTTAAGAGGATAATGATACTTACCTGGATACACGGGGGTGCTTTCCCCCAAGCTGAATGTTGACGTAGTCGTTTGATCTTGCAATGTAGCGGACTGGCAGTGGATTTGTACTTCCTCTATCGGAGCTTTGATTGATGTTGATGATTGTTGAAACAGTGCTCCAACAGTGGATAGAACATCCACTTGCTCGTCAGCTTTTCTTGGTCTTTCAATCCTGTGAAACTCAAATAGACAACAAAACTTGTGGAACAGATTAAGCGTTAGTGGTTGGCCACTCAAGCCTTAGTTGTCCAGAGTTTCAGTAAGATCTCTTCCTCAATATTTTTGTATTTTAATATTTTTTTTATACAAGAGAAAATGCAACAGGATGTATGCATATTTATTTTTGTTTTTATGCCACCACGGTGAATATTTCATGTGGGTTTTTACACACCATAGAATTATTCACATGGGGCCTTTAGGTTTTATGATGCAGTGCAAAAAGTAAAATATTTTCTCTCTCTTTTTTTTATGCAATGCTAATGCAGAAAAGTAAATATGCTATGGAGAGATGATGATGGAAAGTAAATATGCAAAATGGAAACTAATGCAGAAAAGATAAATATGGATAACTACCGATTTACCTTTCGACGAGGGTTCAATGTTTTAATTCTTCTGAACAGGACTTCTCACCATGTTCATTCCTGAGGTGCATCATTTGATTCCGATATATAGACCTTGATAACTACACCTCTTGATATGGTGTCACTCATGTTCTTCGTTCGCCCAACAATTTGAAGTGAAACATTAATTGTGAAAGTTGGTGACATCTTGCTCAGTGTGCATGTTCTTGTAGATCCAGGACCTTCACTCTGTAGAATTTGGGAGTTGACAAACCCTTCCATATTTTGCTCAAGAGTGTGTCCTGCTTATAAAGACAAGGTAGAGATCAAGTGCATAGGCTCTGTTGGTGGAAAAACACCAACAGAACCAAAAGTTTTGTTCATTCCTCTCTAACCTTAGGCACATTGAACAAGATGAACTTGTTGTTATTCAATCTTAACATGAGTGATAGGATCAAAAAGATGAGCATACAAGTACCATCTTAAAAATATTTAACAGATCATATTACTTAACCCAAGGAAGGATAATCTATGCATAATGTGCCGATCTTTTCATGATTGTGATATATCATCTTCCAAAGGTTAGATGCATAACATTTTAGCTCATTTGGTTAAGATAGTGAGATTCAAGAAAGTAAAGCTAAGAACAAAAAGTAAAGAACTGAACATGTTGAGTTGATTAGGTTGGATCATGCGAGGTGCAACTTAAACATGTTTGGTTCTTTATTGATGCGCATACCACAATTAAAGAGAAGCTTTTAAAGTGATAGACACTTACCTTGAAATGTTACCTTATCATTGAAGAGTGATTGTGTCGAACCACCCTGTGGAAGCTTCTCTTGTTTATCTGGTTATTGTTCATAAATGGCTTGTCTTCTCTTGCTTATCTCACAGTGGGCCAGCTGAGTCTTCTTCTGAACAGGTCCAGACGATGGAGACTTTGTCAATTATTCTCTTGATTTGTATGCTCGGGTACTATCTCTCCATCTTCTAATTCTTGTGGTGCAGTGGCTTCATCCTTTATGATGTCTTCCTCAATTCCTGATAGTTGGTTCTTCCTTCATCGGTTGAGTCAACGTCTTCTCTTGGTTTTCTTCGGCTGCTCATAAGTGGTGTAGTCAATTCTTTTGATCGAAGATCCAAAAGTGGACGTCTCCAGGTCCGACATAGATGACAACATTGGTGGTGTTCAAGAACGATCTTCCAAGAATGAGTGATGGATCATATTCTTCTTCTTGGCTAGGGCAGCGTCTAGTGTCTTGTACTGATCAAAGTGGTGAGAAGGATGTCAAAGTGTCTTGAAGCTGGATTTCTCCTTCCTACCCTTGATCATGAAACAAATCTAGACAACAAATTAGATGGAATAATTCCCATCATATAAGTTGAGTCAACGTCCCTTTAACTTTCAATCTGGTACAAACATTAAATCCCATAATTACACACCGTAGAGTTATTGATTTATTAAATATATTATTGGGTTTGGCCCATAATAAATCTAACAATCCCCACCAAACTCTAGGGTTTGTAACAGTGAAGTTCCAGAATCATAATTCTCTGATATACCAGTGTTTCGATGGAGACTGTGTTGGGGGAAGGGACCCTCGGAAGCGGCGCCTCACGAGCTGGCTCGAATGGCAACCTTCGCCCAGCACGGGTGCTCTCACAAACTTTCTTCTCTCTGTCAATTTGGAGCCTCCGGACCGGTCTAACCTTCGGGTACAAAGCCGACCCTCGGAGTTCATTGTGCTACTTGCAGGTAAAGGCGCGCCGTGGACAAAGGGAGCGACCCTCGCATTTTCCGAGGCTCATTCGCTAAAGGCTTCAGGCTCGGCGAATGGCCAGCAGACGCTGACCTCGCGGCCAGCAGAGTCGCGAAGGTCTGACCTTTGCCCTTTCACGGAGGTGGGCAGAACAGGATGGCGGCGAGTAAGAGAAAGACAAGCTAGGGTTTCAGTACGTTGTGTGCTTGTATGACTTTGCCCTTTCGGTCGTGTGCTTGTACGACTTTGTCCTTCCGTTGTATGGCGCTGAGGAATCTTTCTTGTACCCTTTTGTAATTTGGTCAGCACCCTTTGGTATCCCTATAAATACCAATGGGTGAACAGTGTAGTGGAGGGACGTTTTTTGGGAATAGAGCCACATCATCACTGTTCTTGTTTCCTTTGCTCCTTCGCTTGGTTCTGACGATTGGCCACCTTCGCCACCCCCCTGCACGTGTGCGGAGGTAGGGCAAGTGTGTTACCAGCAGTTTGGCGCCGACCGTGGGGATCGGAGTTCGAAATGGCAGGAAACAGGAGAGCGCCCACTACGAGAGACCCTCGCGTGACCAGAGAGGCCACGACGATAATCCAGCCTGTGGAAGAGAATGTAGTACCCTCGGAAACAGAAGAAGTTGCTCCAGGGACGGAGGTCCCGGGCCCTCACACTCAGCCGGTATCACAGCCACACCCGCATACCTCCGGAGGAGATGGGGAAGAAGATGAGGAGGAGTTGGGCCTCGAGGCTTTAGAAAGACTTCAAGCTGAGTTACAGGAAAAGAAGAGGCGCCTGGACCAGCTTGAAAGGCACAACCGGCTGCGCCTTATCAGGCAAAAGGCGAATGAAGCAAGAGAGCAGCTTCGCCAAATGGAGGAGTCCCTCGCAGTAGCTGAGGCCGAAGCCGAGGACTGGAATGACAGGCAAATGCCGCCGCTTCGAGAGGAGAATGTTGGGCAGGGACAGGGCAACGCTCATCAGCCACCACCACCCCCACCACCACCAAACTTTCGTCAGCTCTACCCAGAAGAGCGAGAGCCAAACCTTCTTATACAACGAAGGGCCCAACAACACCAGATGCCCTACGACCCAAGATCACCACTCTCCCAAATACTACAAGCCCAACCCTGGCCACGATGCTACAATCCACAAAATCTCCCCTGTTACGATGGACTCACTGACCCTCGCCAATTCATAATGAGCTACGAGGCAGCAGTCGCCGCAGCAGGAGGGGATGAGTCAACAATGGCGAAGTCTTTCGTAATCATCCTTCGTGACATCGCGCAGACTTGGTACAACAACCTTCGCCCCGGAACGGTGGATTCCTGGGCCAACCTCAGAGACAGACTCTGCACAAACTTCAAGGGCATCACAACAGCCCCATCAAACCCCATCGAGCTGTTCAACTGCAAACAAGAGGAGCGTGAACTGTTACAAGACTACTGGCGAAGGTTCATCCAGATTAGAGCAAGAACTCTGGGAATATCCGACGAGGCCGTGATCCTTGCTGCAGTCAGCAGCTTACGCCCAGGCCCATGTTCCTCAAAGTTTGCCAGAAAACCAGCAAACATAATCAAAGAGCTTCATGATACAATGGAAAGGTACTATAGAGCAGACATGGATTTCCGGGCAAAGTCCGATGCTCGAAGGTCACAGCAGAAACCACAGCCGAGGCCCCAAGTGAGAGAAAACAACCCTCGCCAAGATCAGAGCAACGTTGGAGCGATCAACAAGGCAAATCCAATCAAAGACCAGAGAAGAAGCAATCAGCCTTCGGGCAACCAAAACCCACATGGATTTCCACCCCCGCCCGACCAAAGAAACCAACAGAGGGACCCAGCCAAAATGTATTGTCATTTTTGTGGCCAAGGAAAGGGGCACACAACAAAGCAATGCGAGTGCTTCGCCAAAGGAAAAGAGTACCAGGAATCCAAAAGAACCTCATCAACAGAAAACAGAACTATCAATCACACCAGAAAGCCAAACTTCAACCCAACCCACCCTCCTTACTAGTACACCCCCATAAACTACGGCTTACCTTCACACCAACCATTCTACGCTCAACACCCACACTACAACCACACCTCATATCAGCCAACCTCGATTCCTCAATGACAAAATATACCATACACTATCACTTTCCCAACAACCCCTCACACCCAAGCCAACCAACAAGCGAGCAACACTCTACCACCACCACCACCAATACCGGCCCTGCCAGCCCCCAACCTGTCAAATCCGAAGCCCAATCCCAGACAACCATCAACAACCCAACATCAACCTTCGGTGTGATACTAGCTATCACCGGAGGCTCCAATGAAGATCATGGCAACAAGAGGCAAAAGAAAGAACATGCTCGAAGAGTACATCATGTAGCCATCGAAGGACCGCACAAATTCGGCCGATGGTCTCTCATCCCGATAACCTTCGATTCCAGTGACATGAAGTTAAGGGATTACCCTCACACTGATGCATTGGTGATCAAGACCAACTTAGCAGGGTGGACAGTCACCAAAATTCTCGTCGATACAGGAAGCTCCGCTGACATCCTGTTCGCCACAACCTTCGACAGCATGAAGCTTGACAGAAACCTCTTGCAACCCTCCGACAACCCACTATACGGTTTTGGCGGGCAACAAGTAAGAGCTATTGGAAAAATATCTCTGCCCGTTACCTTCGGAGATCAGCTGAACTGCAGAACTGAGCACATAACCTTCGACGTGGTTGACATGTTCTATCCTTACAATGCAATTTTCGGCCGAGGCGTCACCAACACATTCAACGCTGTAATCCACCCTGCATACCTTTGCATGAAGCTTCCTGCTCCGAAGGGGGTCGTTGCAGTATACAGAGATCAAGACATTGCAAGAGCAGCCGAAGGAACAGTAGCACCGGGGCAACGCAATGTCCACAATTTGTCAAAGCCTCGAGCCACAAACCTCAGCGACGAGGGTGAAGAATGCATCGACAGAGTAAAAGCATCACCCAAAGAAGAGACTAAACAAGTCCAACTCTTCGAGGGCAATTCAGAAAGGAAAGTGTTCATCTCAGCCAACCTAGACCCCCAGTCAGAAGACAACCTTATTCGTTTCCTCAAGGAAAGCTCCGATACCTTCGCTTGGTCTGCGGAGGACCTCAAGGGAGTAAATAGAACTTTGATCGAGCACAGCCTAAACATCAAACCAGGCTATCGCCCAGTTAAGCAAAAGCTCCGCAAAATGTCAGAAGAGAGGAAAGAGGCAGCGAAGGCAGAGGTAAAAAGACTTCTGGACGCAGGCGTCATCCGTCCAGTCAAATATCCAACATGGCTCTCAAACGTGGTACTAGTTCAGAAAAAGAACAAGAAATGGAGAATGTGTGTTGATTTCACATGCCTGAACAAAGTCTGTCCGAAGGATGACTTCCCTCTGCCTAACATAAGCACCTTGGTCGACAGAGCAGCTGGTTGCCAAACGCTCTCTCTCCTCGACTGCTTCTCAGGGTACCACCAGATTTGGATGAATGAGGAAGATGAGGAAAAAACAAGCTTCATTACCCCTTCGGGTACATTTTGCTTTCGAAGAATGGCAGAAGGCCTCAGAAATGCAGGATCAACCTTCGCTCGCATGACATCTAAAGTCTTCAAAGATGAACACGCCATTTCTGCCTACGTCGATGACTTGATTGTACAAAGCGAGCTAAAAGAAAATCACATAACAGACTTGGAAAGAGTGTTCAAAAGCCTTCGGTCCGCTGGACTCAAATTAAACCCCGAAAAATGTGTTTTTGGGGTAAACGAAGGAAAACTGCTAGGTTGCATTGTCTCAGTAAGGGGAATTGAAGCCAACCCCAAAAAAATTGATGCCATCATCAATATGGAACCCCCGACAACCAAAAAAGCAGCTCAGTGTTTGACAAGTCGTCTAGCAGCACTCAGCAGATTCATCTCCAGATCAGCCGAGCGAGGGTTACCTTTTTTCGAAACTCTGAGAAGCACAACCCCATTCAATTAGGGACCTCGGCAACAGAAAGCTTTCGAGGATTTGAAAAACTACCTCACCAACTTGACCATTTTAACCAGTCCAAGCAAAGGCGATCTTCTACTACTGTATGTCGCGGCCTCGCCACATGCGACCAGCGTAGTGCTAATCAAAGAGTTGCATGAAAACAACAAAATTAAGCAGGCCCCAGTCTACTACGTGTCTGAAACACTCGAAGGTCCAAAACGGAACTACTCAGAACTAGAGAAGATAGCATATGCCGTGGTAATGGCTTCAAGAAAGCTAAAACACTACTTCCATGCACATGAAATCCAAGTGCCTTCATCATACCCACTCGAGAACATTTTCAAGAACAACGAGGCAGTCGGCAGAGTAGCAAAATGGTCAGTTGAATTGAACAGCTACGCTATAACCTTCGTGGGAAGAACAACGATCAAATCGCAGGCACTAGCAGATTTCATAGCCGAATGGACCCCAGACCCTCGCAGAGACGGAGCCCAACTAGACCCGTTTTGGCAGCGTATGTTGATGGGTCTTGGGGAGCAGCCGAAGCAGGAGCCTTGGCGATCCTAGTCTCGCCATCTGGGTCGAAGCTAAGGTACACAAAAAGACTCGACTTCAAATGCACAAACAACTCGGCAGAATACGAAGCCGTGATACTAGCACTCTCAAGGCTTCGATCATTGTCAGTCCGAAGGGCAGTCATTAACACAGACTCTCAAGTCATCGTGGGACACATCAAGAAAAATTATAAAGCAAAAGATCCAGAGCTACAAAAGTACCTACAATATGTTCGAAGGTTAGAATCTTTCTTCCTCGGCATAACAGTGAAAGCAATACCGAGGTCAGATAACAGCGAGGCAGACAATCTGGCCAAAGCGGCAGCTCAACAACTCTTGTTGCCCCCAGATGTCTTCTATGAAGCTGCGACACAATCAGCCATCGAAGTTTTTGAGAAAACAACGCTGATCAATGCAATTCAGAGCGAAGATTGGAGAGCACCCATCATGGCCTATATCAACGGGTTGCATGAACCCGACACCAAAGAGGAAGAAAATAGACTTAAAAAAAGAGTTCGAGGGTACAAAATTGTGGACAACATTCTGTTCAAAGCTTCGGTAACCTCACCTTGGCTCAAATGCGTGTCACAGATTGAAGGAAATGACATTCTCAAGCTTATTCATGAAGGTATCTGCGGTTCACACAACGGCCCGAGGGCGTTAGTTGACAAAGCTTTCCGACAAGGCTTCTACTGGCCAACGGCATTAAAAGATGCAGAAGGCATTGTCAAACACTGCGAAGGTTGTCAACTAATGGCAAAAACACGAAACGCCCTAGGGGCCCCAACAACTCTGATTTGTCCAACCTGGCCTTTGCAAAGATGGACAATGGATCTCGTTGGTCCACTACCAACAGCTCCAGGAAACCTCCGCTACGCAGTTGTAGCTGTGGAATACTTCACAAAGTGGATTGAAACTAGACCGCTGGCTTCCATCACATCCCTGGCCGTGAAGAAGTTTTTCTGGCAGCAATTAGTGTGTCGGTTCGGGGTCCCCAAATACCTAACTGTCGACAATGGCACTCAGTTTGACAGCGAGGTATTCAAAGAATTCTGCACACAAATCGGAACAGTTTTGTGCTTCGCCTCAGTCCGCCACCCTCAATCCAACGGCTTAGTTGAAAGAGCCAATGCAACATTTTTCCAAGCCATATCCAAAAAATTGCAAGGCAGGCGCAAGGGAAAGTGGGCAAAAGAACTAACCTCGGTCACCTGGTCCCATAACACCTCGGAATGCAGAGCCACAAAATTCACCCCTTTCAGGCTCCTGTTTGGGGAAGAAGCTGTGCTACCAGAAGAGTTGAAGCACAGACTAATCAGAGCAACCCTCGAAACAGATGAAGAAAACCAACTTCTAGACAAAGATCTACTTGAAGAAACAAGATGCAACGCAGTGCACAACCTTCGCAAGTATCAGGAAGAAACAAAAAAATGGAGAGACAAAAAGGTGAGAATCAAAGAACTAAAGAAGGGTGACCTCGTTCTCATTCGGAAGCAAAACGCCAACATGGCGGGAAAGTTTCAGCCAAAGTGGATGGGTCCATACTTAATAGTAGAATACAATCGTCCCGGCTCTTTTCACCTCTCTGACAGCGAGGGAAACATCCTGCCTCACACCTGGAATGTCGACGACCTTCGCAAATACTACCCATAGCGGAGCCTTAGCGAGCTCTTGCAACTTGTAATATGCCTTCAGTCAACTCTTCTTCTCAGCATCGTACTTGCAACCAAAACAAAGGCGCTGCACTCTTTTTCCTTATGAAGGGGCGTAAGGTTTTTAACGAGGCAGTTTCCAAGTCCTTAATAAAGGCATCAACCCCCGAAAAAACAAAACTCTAAAGTCCTTTCTTTCAGTTTTTCCTTAAGCATCGATAAAAGCAGCCCTTATCCAAGAGCGCTTAAAATCGATGAAAAATGCCAAAGATCGCTTCGTAGCACAAATTTTTTTGAAGCAAACTTGGGAAAAGCAAACTTTACCTCCACCTAAGACAAGGGGAGGCACGAAGTCCAAAAAAGTCGAGCACCCTCGCAAAACACGCTAGGGGCTCGCAAAGCAAACTTCACCTCCACCTAAGACAAGGGGAGACACGAAGTCCAAAAAAGTCGAGCACCCCCGCAAAAAACGCTAGGGGCTCGCAAAGCAAACTTCACCTCCACCTAAGACAAGGGGAGGCGCGAAGTCCAAAAAAGTCGAGCACCCTCGCAAAAAACGCTAGGGGCTCGCAAAGCAAACTTCACCTCCACCTAAGACAAGGGGAGGCGTGAAGTCCAAAAAAAGTCGAGCACCCTCGCAAAAAATGCTAGAGGCTCGCAAAGCAAACTTCACCTCCACCTAAGACAAGGGGAGGCGCGAAGTCCAAAAGTCGAGTACCCCCGCAAAACCAAAAATGTTAAGCGAGCCTCGCTAAAAGAAAAGGGGACGTCGCTGTTTTTCCTAATTCAGCTTACCAAAACGTTAAGTGAGCCTCGCTAAAAGAAAAGGGGGCGTCGCTGTTTTTCCTAATCAGCTTACAAAAACGTTAAGCGAGCCTCGCTAAAAGAAAAGGGGGAGTCGCTGTTTTTCCTAATCAGCTTACAAAAACGTTAAGCGAGCCTCGCTAAAAGAAAAGGAGGCGTCGCCGTTTTCCCAATTCAGCTTACCAAAACGTTAAGCGAGCCTCGCTAAAAGAAAAGGGGGGCGTCGCTGTTTTTTCTAATCAGCTTACAAAAACGTTAAGCGAGCCTTGCTAAAAGAAAAGGGGGCGTCGCTATTTTTCCTAATTAGCTTACAAAAACGTTAAGCGAGCCTCGCTAAAAAAAAGGGGGCGTCGCCGTTTTCCCCAATCAGCTTACAAAAATGTTAAGCGAGCCTCGCTAAAGAAAAGGGGGGCGTCGCTGTTTTTCCTAATCAGCTTACCAAAACATTAAGCGAGCCTCGCTAAAAGAAAAGGGGACGTCGCTGTTTTTCCTAATCAGCTTACAAAAACGTTAAGCGAGCCTTGCTAAAAGAAAAGGAGGCGTCGCCGTTTTCCCAATTCAGCTTACAAAAACGTTAAGCGAGCCTCGCTAAAAGAAAAGGGGGCGTCGCCGTTTTCCCAATTCAGCTTACAAAAACGTTAAGCGAGCCTCGCTAAAAGGAAAGGGGGGCGTCACTGTTTTCAAAAAATACCTCTCCCAAATGAAAAGCGAGCCTCAAGAGTCAAATATTATTTTCATCAAATTGCAAAAAAGGAATAGCGCCTCCAGAGAACAACATCACAAATTGTTCGCTTTTGACCACAGTGTGATATACAATCATAAAAAGAATAAAATTACAAGAACCATCACTACCCTCAATTCAACACCAAATCATCCCAAACCTTCGACACCCTCCTCAAATCATATATTCACCGAACTATGGGTCCCCACAACAAAGGAACTGCAGGAACAATTGGCAGCTCCCGACAAAAACCCTCGCCCTATACATATATCTACGATTTACTTCACTAACTTCCGAAGGTTCCTCTTTGGGAACCACAGCGACCCATCCGAACCTAAATCTAGTGTGCTTCACCCAAACAAATAATTCAGAGCTGTCTTCTCATCAATATCATCATCAACACAGCTTGCGAGGACGAAGATGAACCAAACAAATACCGTGTGGCATGTCGATCAGTATAATCAGCCTCGCGCCAAAAACAACTCCGATCTGCTATTTTCAAATCATACCTCCGCACTTTCGAGTCACCAAAATCGTTCAAAGGATAGCGAAGGGTGTTTAAGCCTAGCCCGAGCCCAGATTCACCAGTTATAAAACATCCTGATAATTTAGCATCAGCGGCGTCACATCAAAACCTCTAGCTCAGTTCCATCAGGAACCTGCATTTTCACAGATATAAAAAGTGTCTCAGTGTCATCAAGTCTTTCCAACTCCACACATATTACAAAATTACCCTCTCATTAGAGTAATCCTAAGTTTTCACACCTGCCCGGCTCCCCACTGCTGATCTGCTCCAGCTTCGGCAGCGGCAGCATCTAGACCTTCGCCAGCGGCAGCTGCCAAGTTCTCAGGTGCTTCCTCAGTCACCGCCTCTTCTATGTTAGCTTTTCCAGTCATCGGAGCATCCTCAGCCGAGGGTACCTCCTCCGCTGGAGGAACCTCCGCAGAACTGGGCGCAAGACCAGACTTGGAGCATCCGGCAGCATCTTCAGGCGCGCTCGGCGAGGGCAGTGCATCTTTCTGAGCCTGCATAAATAGACCACCAAATTAGAATACCATCACGGTCGTCCATAAAATAGTGACATGGAGTAAACAACTCATACAAATTAGTACCAGACGAGTAGCCTCCGCTGCCTCTTCGAAGGCGAGAGCGCGTCCATCTCCGTTAATCCAAAACCTCCGGAGCAAGCGCATCGCGCAGTTCCGAACCTCTGCATCATCCATCTTCATTTTCCGCACCTCGTCGACTGTTGGAAAAACATGGTTTGGTTTCCTAATTTTCTGAAGATGCTCGCAATCGGCCTGGCGAAGAGTAGCGGCCATGGCCAACGCTCCGGCGTAACAGCCAAAGTCAGCCGTGTTCTCAACTAGCGAGCTGAAAACATCAAGCTCAATTACAAGCCAACCCTCGAACGCCTCAGCCTCAGCAGCAGGCAACGTCTCCCGCAGAACCGCCAGCTTCGGTCAAGCAGGCGTCAACTTTATTCTTTATTTCCCCATGCTCTCCCGCCATGCCTCGGACTGCGAAGCAACCTCCGAGGACAGTTCATTTATGCGACTGTTCGCTGATAACAAGTCTTTGTCTTTTGACGACAAGCCGCCAGGAGCTCAGTGTTACTATTTGTAGCCTCTTGTGCCTCCTCTCGAGACTTTCTAACCTTTTCCAAGGCAGCCTTAAGCTCAATTTCCTTTTTCTCCAAACTTTGGCGAAGGTCTTTATTATCTTTTTCAACTTCAATCAACCGATCATTCAAATGGTGAAGATTATAACTCGCCCTCCGGCGCGCCGAGCGGTTAAGCAGCATCAACTCAGCCACTTTGACATCGATGTCATCATGAAGGTTGTCCAAGGGCTCGTTGGCCAGTCGAAGCTCCGCCTCCGGCACATAGATACGGTTAAACACCCGACCAGAAAGCGCCTCTCCTCCGGAGCACACTGTAAGTGACACTCTCGAAGGTCCGGACTCGTGAAAAGCTCCGTGCCGGATCAGAAACTCCAATCTTCTTCGGCGAAATAAGAAGGCTTGATCGACTAGCCTCGCCATACGGCCTCTCCCCGGGGGTCCGTTCGGATTCAAGATCACCAGAAAACTCGAAGCCATCAACCCATATGTGCGAGCCTGCAAACTCGGGAAATTCTCTCGTGGAGGACTCTCTGGCTCAAAGTCCCGAATGACATCATCAATACTTCGAGTAGCCACAGCGCCAGCACTAGACGAGACTATCCTTTTTCCTCGGTCATCCTCAATGGACACATCTTCATCAGAATCACCTTCGCTACTAGAGGTATCACTAACCTCATCGGATGAATCCTGTTAGAGCCCCCCTCCTTTTCACCCTCTCTCTCTTCCTCTTTCTCATCATCATCAGAGACACCTTCGTCGTCTGAGATCTGGATCAAAGCACTAATCCCGCCAACACACGGGGCACCCGTCCTCCAACCCTTCCTCCACCTCGGCCTCCTTGAAACAATGGCCGGAGGAGGAAGTACCGGCAGCACCTGAACCTACTGCGGCTTTCGTCGCAAGCGCTTTCACCCGGCCGGCGGCGCCGCCTCGGCACGACCACGACCCCTCTTTGGCCGCGAAATAATCTCTTTCTCCTCCGCAGAAGCACGCTTCCTTTTCTTTGGCGCATCCTCGCTCGACGGAGCAGGCCAATCAGCATACTGAATCCCAAGAATGTCGAACAGCCGGTTAACTCAACCTCCGCTACCCACCGAGCTGTGGATCGCCTTTACCTCCAATGTGGACAACTTTCCAACAAGTTCTTCCGCCCACTCCTGAACACGCTTATAGACCGCTTCGAGCCATCTTCTCGCCTGGGAATTTCCTGAGAACTTTCTCCCAAACTTGTTAAGGTCAACCTTCGGATTCTTCAAACCTTTACCCTCATACTTGGGGTCATCCTCGACTGCAAACCATGCCTGCCTCCCGGCTAAGGGGCCAAACCTTGGCACAGCAGTACTCTTCGACCAAGTCGCGAGCACACTGAGAGCGCGCCACCACCCTCAGACAATCACAGCAGCATGAGCCTCGGGGCCATCATAGGTTCGGCGCTAACGTCACCAAGCGGCGGAAGCTCGCCGCAAAGCTCCACATTACCACTAAGCTTATAGTAAGAACCAGAACTCCTGTCACCCACTGGTCCATTTGTTCTTCTGGGCTTGCACTGGCAATTCCGATCCGGGCGCATGGCAAAAGTGTATACCGCAAACTGACCGAAACTGTGTGTTACCTCCGCGATCAGAGACCTTGCGAGGCTGCATGTGCACACGATAGGTTCAAACAAACCCTCGACATGAGGAACAATACCCTGAGAACGGCACGCCCAGACATAAAACTGACAACTCTTCGTGAAGCACGAAGGTGTGAGCTGATGGAAACGCAAATTGAACCTTCGCAGAACCGAAGTCACAAAGGAATCAGCAGGAACCGCAACCATCTGAAAAGAACTCTTCAAATAAAAAACAACCTCATCTGTGTCCGGCTTCGGCACTGTCTCCCCAGCACTGGTCCTAGCCTTCCCATCCTCTATCCAACCTCGCTTGACATAGTAGCCAACTCTGAACTACAAACCCGGCTGAGTCCGAACTCAAAGCTAACCCCCCTCATCCGCAGCGGAGGGGATACGACACGAGCGGTTTGCTTGGACCTAGCCATCTCTCAAAACTAAACCCTTACAAAGGCAGCACGCCAACCCTTCGCAACCAGGCAAAACCAACCTTCGCATAAGAAACGCGCAGCAGCAGGAGGGCTAGAGCAAATGTACACCGACTTCAGTTCCCTCACCAGCCCCATCTATTATAGGCTGGAAGACGGGACACCCAGACCGACAAAACCGGCATGACAACGAAGTCCACGACGCAAAAAATGAAAGACCTCAACAGCAAAACAAAGATAAAACGGCCCGGCCCAAAGCAGCCATGGGTCGCTGCCAAGGGTCCCGTTACTTCCCTCCCGTCAAGACCGCTGCTTGGGCCTAAATACTGTTCCTTAGATCCAAGGCAACAGGGGCTACTGTTGGGGGAAGGGACCTCTCGGAAGCCGCCTCACGAGCTGGCCTCGAATGGCAACCTTCGCCCCAACACGGGTGCTCTCACAAACTTTCTTCTCCTGTCATTTGGAGCCTCCGGACCGGTCTAACCTTCGGGTACAAACCCGACCCTCGGAGTTCATTGTGCTACTTGCAGTAAAGGCGCGCCGTGGACACATGGTAGCGACCCTCGCGTTTTCCGAGGCTCATTCGCTAAAGGCTTCAGGCTCGGCGAATGGCCAGCAGACGCTGACCTCGGCGGCAGCATAGTCGCGAAGGTCTGACCTTTGCCCTTTCACAGAGGTGGGCAGAACAGGATGGCGGCGGGTAGGAGAAGACAAGCTACGGTTTTAGTACGTTGTGTGCTTGTACGATTTTGCCCTTCCGGTCGTGTGCTTGTACGACTTTGCCCTTCCGTTGTATGGCGGTGAGGAATCTTTCTTGTACCCTTTTGTAATTTGGTCAGCACCCTTTGGTATCCCCTATAAAACCAGGGGTGAACAGTGTAGTGGAGGGACGTTTTTTTGGAATAGAGCCACAACATCACTTCTTGTTTCCTTTGCTCCTTCGCTTGGTTCTGACGATTGGCCACCTTTGCCCCCCCCTACACGTGTGGCGGAGGTAGGCCAATGTGTTACCAATAGAATGTTAATTAAACATCCACCTAGAGTAAGAGTTTCACTCAGTCACACAGAATAATGGACTATGCCTTGAATTGACAGTTTTTGCGTGAGGTGAGATTCACTCAAGTCTTTTTGCTGGTACTGGGCTGCAACAAATCCCCACTGTTTGAAGCATATAAGTTACACTTCAGTGCCTTCATGAGTATTTAGGGACCCGCCCAAATCCCATAGACTATGACTAGCAGTCTGACTCATATAGGTGTACTCCTCATAAGATGTTTCTGTAGAACAACATCTCATCTGTAGAAGACTCTCGGAATACATTAAGGTAAATACCAACCTGCCTTACAGAAGGAAAGTTGCCTCAGAGATAGGTTCAAAGGGAACTTCCTCTCAACCTACTCATAGCTTGTTTTACCACTCTACTTAACGGGATCTCCGACACAGAGCAGGTTACAAACCATAGTAGATTTTCACATGGATCTCATACCCCTCTCTCCTCGATTGCATTTTCTATCATATTCATGATAATCCCTTAGTGAATTGATCTGCCAGATTATTCGATGTGTGGACATAATCCAACGTATAACTCCAGAGGTTTTTAGCTTTCTAACAGATTTCAATCTTCTTTTCACATGCCTGTAGACTTCATCTTACTCCTGGAACTGTTGACCTTCGCAATCAAGTTTGATTGTCACAGTTCATGAAAATAGCGGTATCGTTTCAACCACCGTTAATTCAATAGGAGCTCACGAAGCCACTCGGCCTCAGCCCCACGTGTCTAACGCTGTGAGTTCTGCTTCCATGTAGACTTCGTAATGAGAGTCTGCTTGCAAGACTTACAGGAAACCGCTACCTTCTAAGCAGGAACACATATCTGCTTGTGGCTCTAAGCTCATCAGCATCAGAAATCCAGTTGACATCACAATAGCTTCTGGCACTTTCGAGTGTCTGGTGATAATGAATACCATAAGTCATAGTACCTTTGTACCGCCCGCAACACTCTCTCAAGAGCGCGCCAGTGATCATCTTTAGGTTTGGACACACAACCTGGAAACCTGCTCAGCTTGCTCACAACATATGAGATGTCAGGCCTTGTTGCACTCGTAAGGTACATTAGCGAGCCAATGATCTAGGAGTATGTCAATTGATCCCTTGCTATTCTGCGATTTTTCCTCAATAGCATGCTAGGGTCATAAGGTGTAGGAGTAGGGTTACAGTCACTATAACCAAAGTGACTTAACACCTTTTCACATAATGGGATTGTAACAAAGTTACCCCACCCATCACCTTCTCTAATTAGCTTAATGTTCAGGATAACATCAGCTTCTCCCAAATCTTTCATGTCAAAATTGTTTGACAAAAGTTTCTTAACTTCCTCAATCACATTGAGATTTGATCCAAGATCAGTATGTCATCAACATAAAGGCACAACATAACAGCCTCACCCCCACCATACCGATAATACACACATGTGTCAGCTTCGTTCACAACAAAGCCAGCAACAAGTAGAGTATTATCAAATTTCTCATGTCATTGCTTAGGTGTTGTTTAAGGCCATATAATGAATTTAACAACCTGCACACCTTGTTCTCTTGACCATCCGTAATGAGCCCTCTGGCTGATCCATATAGATCTCCTCATCCAACTCTCCATTTAGGAAAGTTGTCTTAACATCCATCTGATGAATGATAAAACCATATGAGGCTGCCACGACAATCAAAGTGTGGATTGTAGTCAAACGAGCAACTAGTGAATAGGTGTCAAAGAAATCTTCACCCTTCTTTTGGGTGTATCCTTTGGCCACAAGCCTTGCCTTGTACCTCTCAATGTTCCATCAGGCCTAAGCTTTTTCTTGAATATCCATTTGCAGCCTATAGGTTGACAACCATAAGGACGGTTAACGACCTCCCATGTTCCATTAGACATAATAGATTCCCCTCCACTCCTGACTGCTTCCTTCCACAAGTCGCATCAGGAGAGGAATATGCCTGTCTAATGGTGGTTGGTGTGTCTTCCACAAGGTACACGATAGTCATCACCAAAGGATTTTGCAACCATTTGTCTCTTACTCTTTCGAGTGACTATAGTGTCATCCTCCTCAGGGATGTGCACATGAATATCCTCAGCATGATCTATTTGTTCTAGTTCATGGGGAATTATAGTCTCATGACTTGTTTCACTAGGTGTATTCTTCTTGGAAATTCATTCTCAAAAAATGTTGCTTCTCTTGATTCCATGATTATATCAACATACACATTAGGAACATCAAATTTAATAATTAAGAACCTATACCCAACACTGTGAAAAGCATAACCTAGGAAAATACAATCAACAGTTTTAGGCCCAAGTTTACGCTTTTTGTTGATTGACACATTTACCTTAGCCAAACAACCCAAGTGCGTAAATATGAGAGATTTAATCTTCTCTTTTCCTATTCCTCGAATGGTGTGATCTCTTTGTTCTTTGTTGGAACCCTGTGCAGGACATGACACGTTGTCAAAATCGCCTCACCCCACCATTCCTTGGATAATCCCGCTGTACTCAACATTGCATTCACCAGCTCAGTTAGAGTGCGGTTTTTCCTTTCAGCAATCCCATTGGATTGTGGTGAGTATGGCGGTGTCCTCTCATGAACAATACCATGTTCCACACAGACCTCATCGAACACATTAGAGAAATACTCTCCACCTCGATCGAACCTTAAACGTTTTATTTTCCTCTCAATTGGTTCTCAACTTCAGCTTTATAGTCCTTAAAATAATTAAATGCTTCATCTTTTGATTTTAAGAGATACACATACATAACCTAGTGGAGTCATCTATAAAGGTGGAGAAGTATTTTGTTTTTGTTTACCGCCTTTAGTCAAAATTCCGTTCATCTTGCATAGATCAGAATGCCAAAGTTCTAGAGGTTGCCAAGTTCCTTGCCTCAGCAGCCTTGTGTGGCTTGCGGGGTTGTTTCGATTCAACACCACACATGACACTTATGACTTTTTGACCAAGTTAAATTTTGTAGGAATTAAATTCAGATTTGGTAACCGCATTAAACATCCAAAACTTGCATGACAAAAACGTGAATGCCATAAATCTGACTCATCAGAAATATTACAGAATTCACCAGTTTGTTACACACATCATGCAACGATAAGCGGAACAACCCTCCACAATCATATCCTTCACCAAAAACAAACCATGTTAGAAACAACACATTTATTCGATTCAAGAACAAGGCATAACATGGAATCACTAACAAGATTCTTCTGATAGAGGGGCACATGCTGCACGCTCTTCAATGACACCGTCTTTCCCGAAGTAAACTTCAGAATGACTGTACCAAACACCAAGAACATGAGCACACGACCTATTCCCATCAACAAGGCGCCACACCTCCCGACCTGGTAGGAGGGAAAAAAGAGAGACATCAGCACACACATGTATATTTGCACCACTGTCCATCCACCACTCAGGTGAATTATAAACAGAAAAAAATGAATGGTAAAGAATTACCATACCCAGATGTTCCTTCACCACTGTTGTAGTAACAACATTTGTTGATTTGTTGTCTTGTTGGTATTGCGATCAGGGCACTCACTTGCCCAATAAGCATCACTACCACAGACAGAGCATCCTCCATTCTTTTTTTTGTTGTCCTTTTCTTAAATGTGTTGTCTGATTGGTCTTAGGAATATTCTGTTACTTGTTCTGGTGTTTCTTCTTTTTGTACTTACGGAATTTGAAGTTTTCTCTGCTGAACCACATTGGCAGAGTAGAGGTCTCAATACCTTTTTTTATTGTCCTTTGCTCTCGCCTCTCCTCAACATCAAGAGTATCAATGAGCTCTTCCACATTGAACTCTTGTCTCTTATGTTTGAGGGAGGTAGCAAAGTCCTTCCATGATGGTAGCAGCTTAGCGATAATACCGCCAGCCACAAACTTTCAGGAAGAGGACAAGGAAAAAGCTTAAGTTCCTTTGCTAGTGCTTGAATCTAATGAGCCTGTTCCACTACAGATCGGTTCTCAACCATTTGTAGTCATAAGTTGCTCATAAGATACACCTCGCTACCAGCATCGGTAACTCCAAACTTTCCCACAAGTGCATCCCACAGCTCTTTACTGTGGGAAGTATGAATGTAGCTTTTCAGGAATATTGCATCAAGTGCGCTAATTACTGCTCCTCGAAAGAGGTTGTCATCAGCCTTAAACTTAGCCTCATCCTCAGGAGACAAGTTAGCAGACTTGCCCTCAATAACATGAAAGCATGACATAGCAATTAGCCATAATTCCATTTTAGCTCGCCATACCAAGAAGTTTTCCCATCAAAAGCATCAGGCTTTTAAAAACGCAGCAAAATCACTGACACAAAAATGCCTATAATTAGGTTTTTGGATTGTTAGAAATAAAGACAATTTCTATGTCATTTCAATTTCGTAAATTAACATCATGATGAGACGACATATATGAGATAATATATTAGTCAATCATAATATCACATATGACCATAACAATATGGTACATATGTGCAACAAGCATGTGAAACATAAATGATAATCAAACATAATATATCATCTACTATAGAAAAGCATGTGAAACAACGTAACAGGCTTACTGAAATATATATGCAGCAACTACTGAAACAGTGAAACAGAGCTACTGCAACATTCAGGAAAAAAGTAACAGACGAAACCCATAATATATAACATATAGCAGCACTGGATAACTTATGAAACAATAAAAGACATATACTGAAACAAGAGTGAGACATCTATTGAAATAACACGACAACACTATTGAAACATATACATTCTGTAGCACGTAAAACAGAGAGGAGATGAACAGTACGTATCCTCCCATCCTTAGCGAATTTGAGGATCCAGAACCTTGAAACTTCCTTGGTCATGGTTGTGTAGAAGATGAGATGAAGTCCTCCAGGAAAGAGAGACGATGAACGCTCCTCTTGCAGTCGCAGACGAAGATGAACAACAACAACTTCGCTGGGAAGAAGACGTGACGAAGTTCGTCCTGGAAGAAGACAAACGACGGCGAAGATGGTTCGAACAGTCGCGTAGTCGCTCCCCAAAAACCTAATTGCCGATCCCCAGTGCAAGGTCTCGAATGGCACCATGCTCCCCGTCCGAATGGCCCAAAAAACCCAAACCCCACCATGCTCGATCCCAAAAACCTAATGGTCGGTGGCGAGGGCTGCAGCGATGGTGCAATGCCGAGCGAGGCCGGTCGAGCCTCGCCGTGCTCGAGGCGATGGAGGCCTTTTCCAACCACGGTGTCTGCGTCAGCAAGGCGTGCTTACGAAGATGATGAAGAACTGTGTCCAATGAAGATCGTCAAGCATAGATCAGCGATTGGGAAAAGGTCGAATCGCAGCCGTTACCTTTGTCGGGTTCTGCACGAAATTGCAATCGATGTTGCCATGGAAGATTTCAGCAGGAGATGAAGATCACGTGTGGGGGTTATAAACTCAGGTACCCTCACGACTGGACTTGGGCTGCTTCATGAAGGTCGTCCCGATTCGCTGTGAAGGTCCGTGGCGTTAATACTTAGCTGGTCGGACAGGCGGCCCAGCTAAACGGATAATGGCGCGGAGCCTTCTCAGAACCGGAAAGCAAGGAAGTATAGTCGGTTAGGGAAGATATCGTGTCTTCACGGTATCGATCTGTAATCGACTAGGTTTCCTTATTGTATCATGAGATCCAATCTTCTAAAGATTGTAACCCTGCTCCCCGTAGATATATAAGGCGAGCAGGGACCCCCTCTAAAAAACCATTCATTCAATATACAGAATAGATAACTCGACGCAGGACGTAGGGTATTACGTGAACTCGGCGGCCTGAACCTGGATAAACCCTGGTGTTCATCTAGTTTCGTTCCTGTGTCATGTCCGGATCATCGTTCCACGCGCCTTCCCCGCTAATCTACCACCTTGGGCATACCCCTAGGTGGGCTATCGACCATATTTCGCGACAGCTGGCGCCCACCGTGGGGAGTGTGCGTGCGAACGTCATGATGACTCAGATGGTTTCTTCCCGGTTTCCATGGATCTTCCGACGGGCTTGACGTTCACCGCCGGGTCTTTCGTCGGGTCACCGGAGGTGACCTAGTCGTCGGAAGCATGGGGACGCCCCAAGCATCTCAGCTACTGGGAGCACCGACGCGAGATCGAAGCTCCCAAGCAAAACAACGCTTCCCGGTACCAAGGGCGGCGCATCGACAATTCCGACTGATCGAATCCATCGATCGGGTCACGGCGGGCATCGCCGAAACTCTTGCTTTGGCAGACTCGATCAGAGATCGTTCGCCTCAGCGCGAATATGACGAAGGAGAGTGGCAACAACCTCGATGACCGGCTCGTGCTGGGAGACATGCACAACTTCAAAACGGTTTGGTCATCACTTCCACCCCGCGGGTCGCTCCGCCCCCTGCTCTGCCCTCCCCAGAAGTCTAAACCGGGCAGGACGAAACACAACTTTTCTGCTCTGTTTTCCTCACGGATTGACAAACTCGGCCTCGACATATGAGGAACAAGTCATGGGACTCTTCCAGGATAATACCAAGAATCGGCACACTCTGATGAGCAGCCATCCAATTCACACATCTAGTGCCAACGCTTGCATGGCTATCGTAACTTCCGTCGCGACTACCGCTTCGGCATCAAGCGCCGGATCGACCAGATCCAACTCACCAGATCAGACGCCGGATTATCCCCCAGGGGGCCCCTACCACACTATGGGGGCTCAGTATTGCTATAAGTCATGATGAGCCGGCAGTAGATGACGAAACAGATGAGGCCAAAGCCCAGCGTTGGCCAGAAACGCTGACAGAGCTACTCAGAGAGCAGCTGAGGCTAATGGTGCACAGCGCATACAACGCAACTTAAACGATGCATTTGACATATGTGATAACCATCAAGTTCACAGAACCCCGCAAGCCAATCTTGCGATGCAATGAACCTGGTCGAGAACCTCCCGGTAACACCTCAACTCGAACAGCTCGGAGCATATCTGAAGGCATCTCTGGTACAAGTCCAAGACCAAGTAGCTGGAGCATCCCAGGCCGCTCCCGCTGGATCTAGAAGAAGTCGCAGGGATCCAGACCCTCGCCAGAGTGTGTAGCAGTAATTAGGATCGCTGCAACGATCGCAATAATCGTAGAGGCGGCCAAGACGACGGAGCCGACCAGCGCGCTAGGAATAATCCAAGTGCTGGGCCCGGGACTTGCGCGACCACATCACCGAAAGGTCCGATCTACGCAATCACATTGAGGGTTCTAAGGACACAAGGCTCCGTCAAGAGATGGAAAGACGTAAAAGTGGGATCGCGAGCACGGCCTCCTAGATCAAACCCTCACTGGTCCAAGACAATTACGAACAGGCTCTGGTCTGTCATTTGGCCAAGAGGTTTCAAGATCCACGACCTGAGGTCGTACGATGGAAAGGCAGATCCTCGTGAATGGATCATGCTATACGAAACGGCAGTGTGGGCAGCCGGCGGAGGAGATGTCATGGCCAACTATTTGTCCGTGGTCCTTAATCAAGCTGCAAGCCAATGGCTCCTGAGCCTCCCTTCCGACTCCATTGACAGTTGGTCGATGACCTGAAAAAGGCATTCATATCTAACTTCAAAGCTCATTGTCAACAGCCTGCCAGCAATATGATCTAGAGCGCGTCAAAGACCCCCTGGCGAGCTGTTACGAGAATACATCCGCCGTTTCTCTGATGCTCGAATTCGGGTAGCCAACGTTACTGATGACGAATCTATCTCAGCTTTCATTAGAGGATTACATCATCATGAAGGGCTTAGGAAATAAGCTGCTGCGCAAGGAACCAAGAACGGTCGAAGAACTACTAATATAGCCCAGAGCTGGCCTCGGGCGGAAGGAAGAATATAACACACAGCTTGCGGACGATCGCCGAGACCAGAGGCCGACACGATGACCGCCAATGAAACGATTACCGTGGCGACCGGTGCGACGAAGCCCACGACGATCATCGACGATCACCAAGAGGAACTGCTTGATTTTCTCTTCTTCGATCTTCTCGAAATTTTCTGTTCGGCCGTTTCTAGTGTGAGACAGAGGATGAGCACTTCATGTTTTCTGTTCGTCTGTTTCCAGCGAGAGAGGATGAGCGCTTCGTGCTGAAACAGTTTAGCGTTGGAATGTAAATGAAACACAATGAATGACAAATGAACTAGTAGTCTTCATTGATCAATGATGTACATATATATATAACACATGTAGATGAGTAGCAACTGCCACCATCCGAGAGAGATCGAGAGAGGAAGAGAGCGGATGAGATGTCTCTTAACAAGGTAGCTCATGTACTAGCAAAAACATGTCACACATGCAAAATAGTCAGAGCAGTGGCATGAAAGCCCGACTTGTGCGTGTGTGATCTGATTGTTTTCTGAGGCCTCGGTCGTTCGTATATGAAAAGGCAAGTTGTTCACAAAATAAATAAATAAATAAATAATATCGTATATATTACTCCCCGTCCCACAAGGAAGTTGTTATAAAATACGTGCGGGTTAAATTTTCTCAGTTTTGATTAGATCTAGAAAATACATGTAAATCTATATCTTCAAATAATTGATTATGATAGTATATTGAAAGATCTATCTAATAATACTAATTATATATTATAAATATTAATATTATATTATATGGTTGGTGAAAGTTAAAAAATTGACTTTACAGAAACGAGAACGACTTCTATTTCAAACGCAGGGAGTATACTTAAAACTTCTCATTCCCGTTGGTTCCCGTACAGTTGAAGCATTGAAAATATCTTTCTTTTTTTCTGAAGCAGATGGAATTAAGCTGTTATAAATATTTGCTAATGCTTATATTCCCAAATAGTGTATATACATACAGTAGTTATAATATTAAATGAGGAGGAAACTTATTGAAATCTTAGTCTTTGCATTGGTCTGACACAGGAATACATCATGTAAAAATGATTGTGTCGGATCGGACTCGAAGCCAGATTCCGGTCGCCGCCTGTGCACGATTGGTGTAGAGTCCGAACTGTGCAGTGTCATCAGAGCCTGCTGATCGAGTCGGACTCGAAGTATGCTGCAGGCCTGGCCAGCTGGCTATATATGTCCAAGGACGATCCCTGTATGCTGTGGATGTAACTTGGTCACCGGCTATCACAGCCGTATTGATATACGCGGACGCGGCTATGGAGGCGTCGACGACAGTGCAGCACGAGGAGGAGGCGAGGACGACGACGTTCGTGGCGGGGGAACGTCGTCGTCCAAAAGGATCAAACGACGACGGTGGCGACCTCGGCGGGCACAATCATCCGCCACATGGAGGTGGTGAGCCACCGCCGCCGGCGGTGCGCGGAGGAGGGCGGCGGCACAAAGAGGGCGCCGCTGGAGCTGCGCCTCTACCAGGACCACTACGACGAGGAGGACGAGGACGACTACGAGGTGCGGGAGGCGACGTTCGTCGTGCTCGGAGGCTCAGACGGAGCCTCACCAATTCGAGATGCCCAAGAGGATCAACCTCGGTAAGACGTGGGTGAGACCTCGGCTCTTCTGCGCACCCACCAGGCCCTGGACGAACACGGCGTCGCCGTCGACGTGCGCCTCAGCAGCGAATGCGCTGCCATGATGCGGGACATGCACGTCAGGGCGACCGCCGCGAAAGCTGCAGCAGCTCCCATCGACCTTCAGCGCAGCAGTGCGCACATGATAGATAGATAGATAGATAGATATAGATGCATCCCTTGATGCATGCGTTGTTTATATATTGCTAGATATATAGCGTGGTTATGCCCATCTATCTTTCTTTATTTTTTTTATATATTATTATTAGATTATTAGATCACCCAGTATGCCCTATACATACCAGGTGAATTCCCCGCGCGTTGCTGCGGGACCTGAGGATAAAAAAAAACTTGACCTTAGTGATGTTTTATGGACAATTTGGATGTTCTCTGTAGTTGTAATGTAAAAACTCTGTAGTTGTAATTTTAGAGCATACCATCATTAATTTATGCAGCAATAAAAACTTGATGAAACTTTGCCGATCAACCAGCTCTTTCGTTGGAATAGTTTGCAGCGAAGATGTTCATCTGTTTACTATGAGCATACATGATTGAATATTGCAAAGTCAGAACATTGCACTACAGATAATTGTTGCACACTCTAAAAACTGGGTTGCATATATGAGAATCAAAGGGAACGCGAAGATTTAGCACACTCTACCATTTGGAAGTCTAGGTTCCTTTATTAGTATCTAAAAACCTTAGTATTTACATCGCGATATGAAAAAAAATATAGAAATACTAACATTGGTAAGAGTCATGTATATATATATGCATGTATAAATCAAGAAAAAAAAATAAGAAAAAGGCGAAGATCAAAGGGATTGTGAATCAATGTAGTCACCAAAGATGATCTAGAGCCATCATCGTTAGCAGCTGTTACAGCACAACTGTCTCAACTCGTAAAGCATCAACAGAGAACATCACAAACTCTGTCTCACCGTATCAAAAGAGAACTCACAAAACGGACCTGAATGGATGCACCATGCATCGTATCTATAAGAAAAGCAAACTTGATAAAAATGTAGTTAAGTAAAATAGACAGAGCAATATGAATGGATGAGGTGAGGCTAGCTAGCGTCAATACGTACCCAGGGAGCACAGAAGGCAGCAACAGTTGTTGACATTACAGTGAAGATTCAAAGATATGGCTGTAGGGAAGAATGCTAATCTCCCATTAATCCTGCTTAAGGAATATTTGGATCTGACGAAGTAGAAGTGACATAAAAACAATAGGAGTACAACGGTGTGGAAGGGTGTCCTGCTCGGTTGGCAGTTGTGATATTTGTGGTGATGATGATTGCATGAATACGGAGTCCCACAATCGAGCCACTTGGGGTTGTTGCGAAATGCGAATTGCAGATGGAGGAGTATATAAGACGTAGTATCAATGACTGCTCGGCTCCCGTGACGTATGGTTTCCTGAAGCAAACAATAGATTTTGGGCAGAGCGGAAGATATGTGTGCTGGGTGAGAACCGAAGCGATGGGATTTGGAAGCAGAGCTGTTGGTTTGAGAAAACAGGGCAGTGCTATGGACCAAGAACTGCCATGGTTGCAGAATTAATGATGATTAGAAACTGAAAAGAGTAGATGACGTGGATATGCTGGAAAGGGGAGATTTGGAAGATAGGGATTGAGGGGATGAACTCTAGTATAATATAGATTTTGATGTCTGCTTATTAAATGGAACGTTGAATCCTATCATAAGGTTTCGTTGTGTTAATTTCATATATTCGTTACTTGCTACACATCTCATCCATTTATTATTATTAGGTTAATTTCAATGAGAGTTTTCCTACAGTTTTATGAGTATTAAATACACGATGTGACACAGTATTGATGAAGTGAGAAATGATGAAAGTTTCATAGAAGTATGGGTAGAGATAATTTCATGAGGATGAAACTTTTCTGTACTGTTTCCAAATTATAGAGCTGTTGAAAACTATGATGTGAAAGTAGCACTAAGGATGATCTTATAAAAAACTCAATCCTCGGTCGCGTTGGGATCTATTATTCCTCCGAGCTAGCGGGCATGGGATGGGATGGCGGCAGTAACTAACTCCTGGACGATCTAGGATTTCTCATATACAGCAGGTCGTCACATCTGGCTAGGCTTCTTACTCCCTCTGTCCATAAAACAATGTAATTATAGGAAACACACCCGGTCAAACTATTTTAACTTTGACCAAGTTTAAAGTAAATAGTATTAGCATTTATGTATTAAAATAAATTTATTATGGAAATATATTTTACAACTAATCTAATAATGGTGCTTATTATGTCTCATAGTGTTACTCTTTTTCTATATAATTTTATGTGGGAATTGCATTATTTTGTGAACAGAGAGTAGGGAGGAGAGATCACTATCCGGAGATTTTTTCCCTAGACAATATTTAATTTCCCTGTCTTTCCTTCTGGAATAGGCCTTTCAATGGTTGTCCTAGCAACAGATCAAAGTCATGGATACCAAAAATATAAAGCTTAAGTACACCAAAGTTTCTTTTACCTGTATAGGCAGGACATATAAAATTCCCAAACTAGAAAGAACATGTCCTGAAGGGCTTTTCAGATATTTAGTTGTTGGGGATTAATGTCATGTTTTCTAATAATTTACGTGCAAAGGTTGCAGACATGATATTAACACCTACAACAAGATTATAAAGAGCATAGAAAGGGTCTCTATGGATTTCACAGAGGATAGAAGTAGAAGGTGAATCTAAGTGAATCATATCAGAGGAGGACCCTGATTCTTTAACCACATACTCATGGCTTACCACAGACACTAACTCTTTTGTAGCCTTTTTGAAGAAAGCTTTACCAGTCAAATCTAGAGTTTTTCTGAAGTTTTAGATTCTGAGGCTTCCTTATCGTATTATACTTCGAAGTATCACCAAACTCAGTGAATATTCATCCTCGAATTTCAAGAAGATCTCTGAAACTAGAGTTTCCTCCTCATCAGGATCTAAGATAGCAAATGATGAATTTAGCAGGATTTTAGGTTCAACTATCTGGGATTGTTTCTCTTCTAAGAACTCTATGGTCTCAGCTTCAGGAGCGGATTGAGATATCTTTTGGAGAACCTCTCTTGACGCAGGAGCAGATATGCAAAGAATGATCCATTTGCAGGTCGTCGGATACCAAAATGAGGATACCCGAAACAAACCGACTAAAGAGCTACGGCTAATCAGAACAAATCCAACCGTCCGCAACTAGACCCTGGGCTCAACTGGGCCCTACAGCTGAACCTCAACGGGCAGACCAAGCGCTCTACTCTTCCATGGAGGCAAAAATCCATCACCTAACAGTGTTGGGCCATAGCCATCCACCCCGGGGGCTCGCTCAAACTCATTAGCGGGAACAGACCACCATGAGAGTCCACCCAGTCCAAGTTCGTCCTCCTACCGATAGGGAGGACGCGCCAACGTTCGGCAGGCATGAACAACTGGCCAATATGGTACTCCCTGATAAAGGCGGGAGCTCCCACGACACGCCTCCTTATCCGTGTTGCTACAAGGTTAGGCGACGGACTGGTATCACAGAGCTCTGCGCTCCAAAGATCGGGAGTCTAATAACCGCACTCATCGATGGGTCATTCGAGCACCTGATGGCACCAACTGCCAGCTGCTGCACCTTACTGGTCGCACGACACCCACGCCCCAATAAAGAGGACTCGTCAGGGATTCGGTCCCAGCAAATCCGATAAAGGTGATCACACGCGCAAAACACTGTAATGCCTGCTCCTTGACTGACCAGGAGTACGACCGCTAACCCTCCATCTCACCCGAGGCCTCTGCGTCAGGCCTCGGACGGAAGTCGTATCTCTGACTCAACCGAGTCCCCCGGGGCCGAGCCTCGAGGAGCGCCCATCCTCCGTCTCGCTCGAGGCTTCTGGCCAGGCCTCGGATGAGCCAATATATCCCCGCCTCGCCCGAGGCCTCAGCGCAAGGCCTCGGTGAGGAAATGAACAACGATTCGCCCGATCCTAGCTCAACCCGCAGTCTTTGGCCCAACCGTATGCTACTACAAGCCTACATACCAACTACTACGTACCATCGTCTCGCATCAGTCCCATGAGCATGTCCCACCTTCTCGTATGTGTCCACAGTCAGTGGCGGTACGTATGGCACATGTGTAGCGTGCATAGATCAAGTCATCCCACCGCTCCGATTCGATGGTGCGGGGGCGCCAAGCACTACACCACCTTACTTCACACTATACCCACTACCAGGGTTTCAACAAAGTTCAGGCATCACGTCCGAGCACCCATCCCTCCGAGCTCTTACCTAATGAGCCACGACGCCAACCGAGGCCTCGGCGCTCCACGGGATCAAAGGCATAGAAAACCATGCCTCTACAGACACCCTCACATCGCCCACATGACCACTATGCCCACCTTGCGCCTATAAGGGAGGAGCCAGGGAAGTCTTAGGACATGAATCAAAGGAAGCACGAAGCATTCGAACGCTTCTGCTCCCCACACCCAAGCACATACGCACACATCTTGAGACTTGGGACTAGATCTCTCTCACCCGCTTGTAACCCCTACTGAAAGCACTGGCGGTGCAAGATAACACGATCTCCTCCTCCCATTGGACGTAGGGCACTCCTTGCCTAAACTGCTAGTATAAATCCCTTATTTTTCTTCTTGCCCACCATCCAGAGCAGGAGCACACAACGCCCCTCCCACAATACAAATTTACCCATTGGTGTGAGGGACCCTGTTTTCGAATGCCGACAGTTGGCGCGCTAGGTAGGGGCGCTGCTCGAGAAGAATCCCTCGCTGTGAGGAGGTAATCTAGGGGGCTCCGCGTTCCCCAGAAGCTAGGTTCCAGCGCTGGGCATGCTCCCGCACAAGCTCTAGCTCCTCTGGGTCCCGCAAAAGGCCCCGAGAGAGCCTGCATTAGCAGACGTTTTCGTTCGCTGATGTCATGTCATAACCCCTTTCCACCTCTCTATATCGGTTGCCCTCTCCATTCGCTGATGTCACATCAGGAACGAAAGGGAACCGACACCAAAGAGGAGGGAACGGGGCCTATAAATTTAGTCAAAGTTAAAAAAGTTTGACTCTCCAAGATTCTTGGAATGATTTATAATTTGGGATGGAGGGAGTATATATATTGCTAGATATATAACGTGGATATATCCATCTTTCTTTCTTCATTTTTTATATATATATTATTATTAGATTATTAGATCACCTAGTCTGTCCTATACAAACTTTACAAGTTGTTTTAGTTTCAAACAGATTTGAATTTGAATTTAAAATTTTTACAAAAGAAAAATAGTTGAGCCGTTGGTTTTCAGGTGACAGTTGAGCCATCCCATACTGTTGTCAGGTCTGGCGCTCCCAATGGTTGAATTTGAGTTGATAGTTGAGCCGTCCATTGCGACACTCCATGTTTGACAGGTGGGCCGACCGTCAGATGGTTTGACGCCAACTTGTTAAACTGGGCTGGCGCCTTTGGAACCTCCAGTGGTCCGAAGCCTGCTTCCTAGGGTCCGACTCTTACATAGTACCCTCCTCCGTGAACAATACTACTCCGTAGAGTATAGTCTGACGCTCTGAATGTGGTTGTGTGTGTTGGTTCTGCTGCTGAATCGTCAGACTCTAGATGAATTGGTGTGACACCCCTGAACGTTGTTGTCTGGTTGTTGTGTTGAACCGTCGGAACTCTAGATGAACGCTCTATGGCTAACAGGTGGGACGACTGTTGGATGGTCTGATGCCGACCTGTTGGACTGCGTCGGCGCCTCTGGAACCTCTCGGTGTTGATTTTCAATACCGTCAGACCGGCATGTTCCGGTGGTCCGAAGACTCCTTCCGAGGGTCCCGACTCTTACATAGTATGCTCAGTGAACAATACTAGAGTATAGTCCCACACCCTGAATGATGTTTGTGTGTTGGTTGAGCTGTTGAATCGTCAGACTCTAGATGAATTGGTGTGACGCCCTGAACGTCGTTGTCTGGTTGTTGTGTTGAACCGTCAGAACTCTAGATGAACTGGTCTGACGTTCCATGTCTTGAATCATGCTCCCGGTATCTTGCTTGAGTAGTTGATCGTCCAAATAATGTCGTCGTTTCTTAAGTCCAAGCCACTTTAATTTTGCCACCTACCTATTGGACTCTAAAATAAACACATGCGCAAATCTGTTAGTCCAACTTGTTCATGTTGATCATCAAACACAAAAATCCAAAACTAAATAGGCCAAGGGTCTATTTTCCTTGTAGCGGCCCTTTGAACTTGGTAGTGCCATTTAGTTTCATGGACTTATAAGATGCACAAGCTAGCAACCAGAACTGGCTATACCAGCTTGTCGATATGGCAATCCACGATGGCACCATGTACGAACCACAACATTGGCACCGGCGCGGGGCTAGGGCAGGACTACACCGTCCATGCAAGCCTCAGGCTCTTCATCTTAATAAAATGTTATAAAATTTTTGGTCCCTCTATTTTTCTTCATTCAAATATTAAGGGTTAATTAACAATAATGAGCATGGATGCAAATAACCTTACGTTGGTCTAGTTAAAAAACACATACATTAAACTTATTAAATTTACAACTCTATTATTCCACATCATCACCATGAGGCAAAAGTAGAATAGAACAACATACACATTGCTGCGTAGCGTAGCAGGAAGAGAGTTCCCAAGCAAGGGTGTAGAGGCTTGGACTCCCTCTTTCCTTATCGGATGAGCGCTTTAGAAGGAACAAAACACCAGAAGTTTCAACCGAACGGCGACCTCCGCGCCACAACAAGATACAGTGATTCAGGAGGAGATTGACAACTGATGCTTGGCCAGTTTCAAACACCTTCAGTCGCTAATGGCGCTGCTTTGATGCAACCGGCTTGCTTTTGTCGCGAAACGCTAGAATTGTTATCACAACGACATATATGAGATATATACTAGTGAATTCATAATATCACATATGACCATAACAGTATGGTACATATGTGCAACAAGCATGTGAAACATATAAATGATAATAAAATGTATTATATCATCTACTGCAGAAAAGCATGTAAACAACGTAACAGGCTTACTGAAACATATATGCAGCAACTACTGAAACAATGAAACAGAGCTACTGCAACATTCAGGAAAAAAAGTAACAGAGATAACCCAGAATATATAACATACAACAAACACACACTGGATAACTTATGAAACAATAAAGACATATACTGAAACAGGAGTGAGACATCTATTGAAACGGCACGACAACACTATTGAAACATATACATTCTGTAGCACGTAAACAGAGAGGAGATGAACAATATGTACCCTCCGATCCTTAGCGAATTTGAGGATCCAAAACCTTGTCCAACTTCCTCGGTCATGGTGTTGTCCAACTTCCTTGGTGCGGTCGGTGTTTCGTACCCGGGGGTATCACACCAACGAGTGATATGATCGCGTGCTTCTCTTCCTGGATGGTGATGCAAGGGGACACAAGGATTTATCCTGGTTCGGGCAAAGAAGGCCCTACGTCCAGCGGGGGGAGATGTTCTTGTATTACTTGCACCTAAGTGCTTGTACAGGGGAGAATACAAGCTCAGTGAGCGTGGACCGGAGTCCGGACTCGTGCCTGTGTGTGGACTCGTGTGTTGTGTTCGTCCCCCTGAATGAGGGCCCTAGTGTCCCCTTTTATAGAGCAAGGGGAGGCCAGGGTTACATAAAGGTATTACAGGTGTCGGGGCGTATGGTGCCCCATACGGAGAAGGGTAGGAACCCTGTCTTGTCGGGGCCACTGGAGCCGATGTGATCGTCGCTGTTGAGGCGTCCTTGGGTCGTGGCTTCCATCCTGGGCGCGGACGTGGTGGCGCGACAAGGCGGGAGCCGTACAGCACCCATCCCGGAATGTACAGTACGCGGTGAGGTCCCTCCGGGTCTTGGGGTACCTGTCCTCCAATAGCACGAAAGTAGTTAGGGCTCGAAGGGCGCGGAGCCGGCTTCGAGGGGTGGTGCCACGGGGGCTCAGAGGGCGCGGAGCCGGCCTCGAGGTGTACAGTGCAGGGCTCGAGGGCGCGTAGCCGGCCTCGAGGGGTTACAGTGCCTGGCTTGGCCGAACAGTGCTGTACTGGTGCCCTTTGCCCATGCTTGTGGTGAAAACGAGACTTGACCTTTACACCGAGTTACTGTGGTACATGCTGTGCACTGTGGACATGACCGGAGTAGGTGAAGGCATTAAATGCGTGGTATGGGCTGGTACGGCTGTCTGTGCAGCTCGAGGTCCGTGCGTTAAGGCTCGAGGTGTGGGGGCGCGCTCGCCCGAGGCCTGGAGGGCTCGAGCGAGACGGAGAGCGATCGTGCTCGCCCGAGGCCTGGCTGGGAGGGCTCGGGCGAGACGGAGACAGAGCGTTCGCCCGAGGCCTGGCAGGGGAGGGGAGAGGGAGGAGCGGATCCCCGATTTGATAGGGCGTTCGCCCGAGGCCTGGCTGGGAGGGCTCGGGCGAGACGGAGACGGAGCGTTCGCCCGAGGCCTGGCTGGGAGGGCTCGGGCGAGACGGGAGACGGAGCTCGCGTGTGTGCGTGATTGGGGGTGGGGGTACCCTTTTTGTACACCGACAGTAGCCCCCGAGGCCATGGGGGAGTGGTTAGAACTCCCTCGTGGGCTTCCCGAAGAATCCTCCGTCGTTTGGGAACCTTCTGCCCAGTGGGCGCGCCTTTTTAGGCGGAAATCGTCAGGGAGCGGAGATCGCGGCGCCGTGTGTACCTGTCAACAGGCTCGAAATGTGGTTCGGTAGTAATATTAAATATTCGCGGTTAACCTTTCCTTTGTCGTGGGAGACTCCGTCCGAGGCTTGGCTCGGAGGGCTCGGACGAGACGGAGAACGAGCGTTGTCCTGGCCTGGTCTCGAGGGCTCAGGCGAGATGGGGGTCGAGCTTTCACCGAGGCCTGAAAATCTCATGCTCACACAAAGAAAAGAGATTAGTCGCAACTGTCCGAGTTTTTAGACCCTCTTTCGTCGAGGGGTGCCAGGCTGAACCGACTGGCCGGCTCCTCGAGCTGTCCGGCATGCCGATTGCCCTGGCTTGTCATCCCGCGAGTCCTTTCGATCGGATGCGAGGGGGGATGCCTCGTACTACCCCGAGTGGGCGAGTATCGAGGTTCCCGGTGAGCTGGTAACGGGGAATCCAAGTGAGAGCTCGTGCCCCGTTCGTTAGGGGTCGACTGTGGCCCGGAGGCGGTCTCATAAAGCATGGGGTGCTCAGTCTGCAGGAGTGCCGGGTCCATTCGATAGGACCCGGTGGCTCGATGCCTCCCTCCGAGGGGATCTCACTGCACGTCGAGCTCCCCGCCTTGGATACACGTGAGGGGCCTCGAGGGCTCGGCCCTCGAGTAATGCCGCGAGTGGCGCCCCTTGGTGTCCCTGACTCGGGTGCTCGAAGCCGGCTGTCGAACCCTTTTCGAGGGCCAGCCTTCGCTGCTTCGAGACTTAGGGCCGGGGCCCCGTTTTTACCTTTATGAAGAAGCCTCCGTCGTCTGGGAATCCTTCTGCCCGTTGGGCACGCCTTTTTAGGCGGAAACCGTCGGGGAGAGCGGCGGGCGCGAAGCCGGAGCGACGGTCGTGGCGGGCCCGGGTAGTGGAGCGAATGGAGAGGTAACGCGTGTACCCTGCATCCGGCTCGAGACGCGGTTAGGTGGGCGCATTGAATGCATTCGGTTACCTTTTTACGTCGTGGGAGATCCCGCCCGTCTGGATTTCCCCCTATAAATATCGAAAGAGGGGAAAAAGAACCTTTTACTTTGCCTTTGCCTTCGCCGCCGCCGTAGCCTTACGCGCCCTCTCCTTCGAGCTAGTCGATTGGGGATTTCCGGCCGCCCGTCCGCTGCTCGGATCCGCGCCGCGCCACCGTCATGGCCGCCCAGACACAGATGCTGCCGGCCGAGGACTGGAGCCCGTCGAAGGTGACGCAGAGCGAAATGGACTCGCTGGTGGCCCAGGGGCTTCTGCGCCCCAACCCGGAGGAGGGACCCGCATGGTGGGTTATCTCGGCGGAGCACCGGGAGCCGCACCCGCCGGAGGGGTACGTGGTGAGCTTCACGCGCTACCACCGTATGGGGCTCGGCGTCCCGCCGAGCCGCTTCTTGCGAGGGCTGGCCCACCATTTCGAGGTGGAGCTGCAACACTTCTCCCCCAACTCCATCTCGCACGCCGCCATATTCGCCGCGGTGTGCGAGGGGTACCTGAAGATGGAGCCGCACTGGGAGATGTTCGTCCATCTCTTCCGGGGCGAGCTCTTCATCAAGTCCCTGAAGCCCAGCGGGAGGCGGCCCGTGCGCATGGGCTCCCTTGCCATTACCGCGAGGGCGGGGACCTCGTCGGCCAATGTCCCCCGCGAGTACCTGCGATACAAGCTTTCCACCAACCAGGCCGGGTGGGACGACCATTGGTTCTATCTGCGGAACGAAGGTGGCCTCCTTCCGCAGTACACCGGCAGGGTCCTCACTCAACGCCCGGAGAAGTGGACCTGGGCGTTGCGGCGGACAGGCAACGCCACCTGGCCCCGCTGATGGAGAGATGATGAAGACGCTGGTGGATGAGAAGAAGCTGACCGTGCAAGCGGTCATTTGGGCGTTCCACCAGCGAAGAGTTCTTCCGCTGGCGGACCGCCCCCTTCTTATGCACGAGATGGGCCCGCAGGCTCAGCTCGAGGCGCTCAATCGCTCGAGGATGGCCGAAGAGAGGCTGTCCCGGAACGAGGGCGTCTCCCGGGTGTCGATCACGATCCAGGGGCCGTTCGTCCCTGAACTCTCCAACCTGGTTGCGATGGCACCCGACGAGGGGTGTCTCGACCTGGTAAGCCTCCCTCGAGTCGAGCTATCTCGAGCCTCCTCCCCCTTCTTCCTCCTTCGATCCGTTTGCATCCGTCTTGTGGTTTGTCTCATCACGCTTCTTCTTTCTTCAGGGGGCATTTACTTGTCGCGCGTCGAGGCCCCCGGTGAGGGAGGACGCCGCGGATTCTCAGGTGAGGCGCCTCTCTGCTCAGAAGGACAAGGAGAGCAAGGATGCCAAAAAGAAGAAAGAGAAAGATAAAAACTTGCGTCGCTTAGCTCGGGAGCAGAGACTGGCGAAGGCTCGTCGTAACCGTCAGCCTGGGGACGGGTCCCCCGAGCTGAGCTCCTCGAGCTCGGAGGAGGAGAGTGGTGATGAGGAGGAGGGCGACGACGAGGGGATGGATGCGCGCTTGATGCGCGCGGGGCTCGTCGATGACAGGGCTGACCGCTCCTCTGTGCAGGAGGGTACACTGGAGGTCCCACCGACAAAAGGGTCGCGCGGGACGCAGCGCGGAAGGCGGCGCCGATCCCTGCCTCGTCGGGGGCCCGAGGTCCGTCGAGCTCCGCGCCGGATGTGCCCCTGGTCGTAAGGAAGCCCCGGACCCGGAGCGCCTCCGCCACAGCGCCAACGGAGGCCGCCCCCGCGTCAGCCCAGACGGGGGGTCTCGAGGGGTCGGGCCTCGAGAGGCGGTCGACAGGTGAGAAGGGTTTCGGGCCCGACCCCCGCGAGCCGTCAAGGGCGCCGTCGAGCCCGCGGAGGGGCGGGCGCCAAGAAGAGGCGTCGAGCCCGCGCCATCACGAGCGTCGGGGAGGGAGCCCCCGAGCGTCTCGTGACCAGGGGCGCGAGCGTCCCCGGAGTCCATCGCCGCACCGCCGCCGGGACACGGAAGCGGACGCGGGAGGGCGCGACCACCAGCGCGGGCGCCGGAGCAGGTCCCGGAGCCCGCGCCGGGGCGAGCGCCACGACGTCAGCACGAGGGTGGTACGGTCGCCTCCCGCGATGTGGGGCGGAAGGAGGGCTCTCCCTCGAGGTCGAGCCATGGGAGGCGTCGGGAGCCCTCCCCCCATCCCAGCCCTGTGGAGACGGCCCAGGCGCAGGGCTCGAGCCGTGGGGTGGGCTCGAAGCCCCCGAGTGGGTCCGGCGATTCCGGGAAGAAGCCCAGCCGCCGCTTCGGGTGAGTAGTTTCCTTGGGTCTCGTCGGTAGTGAGGCTTCACCTCTTTGCTTTTGATGACGCGTGCCATCTCCATCTTCTCAGGGGGAAGCGCTCCTACCAGGAGGTGGACCTCGCTTCGTCCAAGCGGGCCAAGACCTCGAGCCCCGTCGAGGCACAGGCACCTCGAGGTATGGCACCTTCCTCCGCTAGAGAAGCCGCTTGGCTGGAGAAGGCCCGAGCTGCCATGGCTCGAGGGGGCCGGATGATCGTCGCGAATTTTGGTGAGGCCGTCGCCATCGACCACAGGGGTCGAGGTACTCTTCCTGGTTCTGACATCTCCGTCATCTCGTATTGCAGGGGCCTCAGCTCATGGCATCGAGCCTGCCACCACCGTATCCGCCGAAGCGCTGCCTCCTCCCCCCTCCTCTCTCCCGCGATGGTGCCAACTGGGAGCGCCATCCTTCCCCTCACCACGACGGGTGTTCCGGGGGAAGCGCCTGGGGCGAGCACGGCCCCGCCGGCGTCTGGGGCTGAGGAGACTGCGCCCCTTGTGGCTCCGACCAGCACGGGCCGGGCTGCGGAGGAGGGAAGGGGGGAAGAGGCGTCGGCGGAGAAGGAGCCGACGGTGGAGGACCTCCTGAACGAGCTGGAGCAGGGGCCGCTCCTCGCCGCGGGCTCGATGACGGTGGAGGCGCCCGAGGTGCCGGCTAGCGCCGACAAGGCGCCGGAGGGCCCGGCCAGGGAAGAGGGCCCGGGGTCGAGCCTTCCCTCGATCGATCCGCAACAGGAAGTGCCGGCGGAGGGACGGAGGGAGTCGGGGCCCGTGCCGTCGGGCGGCGGGTCGCTGTCGGGGCAGCTCGAGGCGGAGGAGGATCTGCCCGACATCGAGCTCGACCGACCGATATGGCCGTTTCCCGTCCCATGAGCCCGCCCCTTGCCGTGGTTCCCATCGAGCAGCCGGCCCAGCGGGGGGCCCCGCGCGAGGTGCGGTCCATCTTCCGGGAGGTGGCCGTGCTTATGGCGGAGGCGGAGCGGTCCTGCTCCGAGGAGGCGGGCGGTCCGCACATGTCAGGTGTCAGCCGCCCTCGCGCGGGCTGAGGCGGAGCTTCGAGATCTCCGCGCGGAGCTGAGCCGGAACGCCCAGATGGCGAGCCGGCTTAACGAGGCGGAGGCGGAGGTCCGGGTGGCTCGAGGCGAGGTCGCTCGATCCAAGGAGGAGGCCGCCGCCGTTCTCGAAGCGTCGAGGAAGGAGGCCGCGGACGCCCGAAGCGAGGCCACCTCTGCCCGGGCTGAAGCCGAGGCGGCGAAGCAGGAGGCTGCTGACGCCCGTGGCGAGGCCGCCGCTGCCCGAACCGCAGCGGAGGCGGCGAGAAAAGAGGAGAAGACGAAGACGGTGGAGTGGTGCCGCCACCGCCCGAGCTGCCGAGGGGGCGGCGCGGCAGGAGGTGATCCGCAAGGATCTGGCCCTGGTGGAGGCGGGCCGGCTGATCGAGGACCTTAGGTCCGAGAAGCTCCTCACGCTGGCCGAGAAGCGCAGGCTGGAGCAGCGTGCTGAGGGCCTGACCAGCGACCTCGCCGCACTGGGGCAACACTGCGACGGTGAGGCTTACACCTTGTTCTTGTTTGGGTCTCGAAGTTTTTTTTACGCCGCCGTCTCACTCTTCCTTGTTGTTGCGCAGGGGTCGAGAAGACGGTCGAGGAGCTCCGCGGGACGAACCAGGCTCTCTTGGACCACTCCAAGACGAGACGATGGTGGCGGAGCGGGCTCGCTCCTCTCTCGACCGGCTCGGCCCCATGTGGGGTGCTCCTCCTGTGACCGCGGCAGAAGGTGCAATGGCTCGGGGCGACGCCTTGGTCGACGCCTTGTGCTTCTTCGACGCAGCCGCGCGGGACCGTGTCCGGCAAGCTCTCCATCACGGCGTCAAGCAGACACTCGCGGTTGTTCGCTCCGGTTTCCGCTTCCCGGTCCACGTTGTCGCGAATGGCTTCATCGAGATCGAGGGGAAGGATGAGGAGTGGAACAACCGCCGTGTCGACAAAATTTTGGAGAAGATGGAGAGGCCGGGGACGTCGCTCGCGAAGATCTTCGAGGAGGACGTGCTGCCTCCTGACGCCAGCAGCGGTGTCGGGAGCCCTCCTCCTTCGAGCTCGGGCGTCGAGGTCGAGCCGCCATCGTGGACCTCGGGGAGGAGTACCGCACCGACGAGGACTGAGGCCTGCGTGCCAAATTTGGGCGTCGAGGCCCTTGTAAGAATTCTATGACATAAATGAGGGTACGTCGAGACCCGAATGTATATGTGATTTGTTTATGAAAAGAGTTGTTTTCTTTTCAAATGCGTTTGACCGCTTCTCTTTGTCGCAAGCTCGAGTTTCTGCTAACTTAGTCTGTGTTCCTTCGATACGTCGCGAGCCCCTCGAGGGGAGGCGTAGGTAGGGCACCGTAGCCCGGGGGCGTAGGTGGCCGTCTACGTCGACGCCCCCCGACCTTGGAGGCTCGAGGTACTTTAAGATTTAGACGTCGCTAGTTCACTCGAGGCGCGAGTCGAGACGAGGGTCAAATTTTTGAAAAGAAAACACGCGTTTTTTTCCGGAGTCTGGGGGGCGTTACCCCCTGTCAGCCCCCGAGGGAGGCTCGACCCTGAGCTAGGCAGGGTCGAGGCTACCTTAAGATGCGAAGCAACATGAACGATAATGCACGAGTTTGTTCATTCATTTGACATGTTTGTACAAAGTGATAAAATGAACAAGGCCTCGAGGCCTTTAAGGGTAGAAGCGACGTAGCTGAGATATGTTCCACGCGTTCGCCAGGATCCTGCCTTGGTCGTCGTAGAGCTTGTATGTGCCTGGCTTGAGCACTTCGGCCACGGTGTATGGGCCTTCCCACGGAGGGGTGAGCTTATGGCGCCCTCGATTATCTTGCAGCCGTCGAAGCACGAGGTCCCCCACCGCCAGGTCCCTTTTGCGCACGTGCTTGTCGTGGTAGCATCGAAGTGTTTGCTGGTAGCGTGCAGAGTTGATGAGCGCCACGTCTCGGGCCTCCTCGAGCTGGTCCTTGGCGTTGGCGAGCCTTTCGTCGCTGGTTTGCTCGTTGTAGGCTCGAAGTCGAGGTGAGCCGTACTCGAGGTCCGTAGGTAAGACGGCCTCGGCGCCGTAGGTTAGGAAAAACGGAGTGAACCCGGTGGCTCGACTCGGCGTAGTCCTGAGGCCCCACAGCACCGAGGGGAGTTCTGTAGCCCACCCCTTTCCGAAATTCTTGAGGGTCTTGAACAGCCTCGGCTTCAGCCCATGGAGTATCATGCCGTTGGCGCGCTCGACCTGCCCGTTGCATTGGGGGTATGCGACCGAGGCCCAGGTTACGCGAATGTTGTTGTCATCGCAGAAGTTGGTGAACTTTTTGCCCGTGAATTGGGTGCCATTGTCGGTGATGATGACATTAGGCACCCCGAACCGGTACATGATGTTGGCGATGAACTCGACAGCCCTCTCGGAGGTGGGGTCTCCTATCGGCTTAGCCTCGATCCACTTGGTGAACTTGTCGACGGCCACGAGCATGTGTGTGTACCCTCCACTTGTCCTTTTGAGGGGACCCACGAGGTCGAGCCCCCAAACGGCAAATGGCCAAGTGATTGGGATCATCTGCAGGGCGTGTGCGGGCTGGTGCGTTTGCTTGGCGTAGAATTGACACCCATGGCACGCTTGGACCAAACGCTTGGCGTCCCCAATGGCGGTCGGCCAATAGAAGCCTTGACGGAAAGCGTTCCCAACCAGGGCCCTCGGCGCTGCGTGGTGGCCGCAAGCCCCCGAGTGCATATCGTCGAGGAGCTTGCGCCCTTCCTCGAGTGGGATGCAGCGTTGAAGGATCCAGTCGGACTTCGTCGGTATAGCTCCGTTCGTCGCCGTAGATGACGTAGGTCTTGGCCCTCCGAGCGATGCGTCGGGCCTCCGTCTTGTCTTCTGGTAGCTCGCCTCGCGTCAGGTAGTCGAGGTAGGGCGTCCGCCAGTCGAGGGGCCGTGATGAAGAAGAGGCGTGTGCGTCGACCTGCATCGCCTCTGCGGACGTCGAGGGGTCCTTCTCGAGGGGTGGCGTTGAGAGTCGAGCCCCCGTGTCTTGCTCGAGGGGTGGCGTCGAGGGGCCAGCCCCGGGTCGATTTCGACGGATGGCTCGAAGACGTCCCTCGAGAAGACGTCTGGCGGTACCGTGCCGCGTGGACGCCAACTTTGCCAGCTCGTCTGCGGCCTCGTTGTACTTCCGAGCTATGTGGTTGAGCTCGAGGCCGTAAAACTTGTCTTCCAGCTTGCGCACCTCCCCGCAGTATGCCTCCATCTTGGGATCGATGCAGCTTGAAGCCTTCATAACCTGGTTGACGACGAGCTGCGAGTCTCCTCGGGCGTCGAGGCGTCGGACCCCGAGCTCGAGGGCGATGCGCAGCCCATTGACGAGGGCCTCGTACTCGGCGACGTTGTTGGAGGCGGGGAAGTGCAAGCGTAGCAGGTAGCGCATGTGTACTCCGAGGGGTGAGATGAAGAGCAGGCCTGCTCCTGCCCCCGTCTTCGTGAGGGATCCATCGAAGTACATGGTCCAGAGCTCGGCTTGAATCTGTGCCGGCGGGAGCTGAGTGTCGGTCCATTCAGCAACGAAGTCCGCCAACGCTTGCGACTTGATGGCCTTTCGCGGGGCATAGGTGATGGTCTCCCCCATTAGTTCGGCGGACCACTTGGCGATGCGCCCCGTGGCCTCCCGATTGTTGACGATCTCTCCGAGGGGGAAGGACGACACCACCGTCACGGGATGAGCGAGGAAGTAGTGCTGGAGCTTGCGCCTTGTGACGATGATGCCGTAGAGCAGCTTTGGATGTGGGGTACCGGACCTTGGCCTCGGAGAGTACCTCACTGGTGAAGTATACCGGTCGCTGGACCGGCAATGTATGACCCTCCTCGTGCCTCTCGACGGCTATGACCGCGCTAACCACCTGAGTGGTTGCGGCCACATAGAGGAGGAGGGGCTCGGGGGAATCGTCACCTTCGGCTGGTCGCGGGGGGCACGAGAATTGGTGCAGAAGTCAGCAGCCCCTTCAACTTGGTTAAGGCCTCCTCGGCTTCGGCGGTCCACGCAAAGTGTTCCGTCTTTTTTAGCAGGCGGTAGAGGGGTAGTGCTTTTTCCCCCAGCCTCGAGATGAATCTGCTGAGAGCGGCTAGGCAGCCTGTTACTTTCTGCACACCCTTGAGGTCACGAATCGGGCCCATCCTCGTGACTGCTGAGATTTTTTCAGGGTTTGCCTCGATCCCCCGTTGTGAGACGATGTAGCCAAGTAGCATGCCTCGAGGCACACCAAAGACACACTTCTCGGGGTTGAGCTTCACATTCTTGGCCCGGAGGCACTCGAACGTGGTCTCGAGGTTGCTGATGAGGTTCCCTACTTTTTTAGTTTTAACCACGATGTCATCGACGTAGGCCTCGACGGTCTTGCCTATGTGCTCGCCAAAGATGTGCTGCATACATCGTTGGTACGTTGCCCCGGCGTTTCGAAGGCCGAAGGGCATCGTAACATAGCAATACATACCAAATGGCGTGATAAAAGAGGTCGCGAGCTCATCGGATTTTCTCATCCTAATTTGGTGGTAGCCGGAATACGCATCAAGGAACGAAAGCACTTCGCACCCAGCAGTGGAATCGACGATCTGGTCAATTCTAGGTAAAGGAAATGGAACTTTTGGACATGCTTTATTCAGACCAGTGTAATCTACACACATCCGCATTTTTCCATTCTTTTTCCTAACTAGTACAGGGTTAGCTAGCCACTCTGGGTAAAATACCTCCTTGATGAATCCGGCCGCCAAAAGCTTGTGCACCTCCTCGCCGATGATCCTGCGCTTTTCCTCGTCGAAGCGGCGCAGGCGTTGCTTCACCGGTCTGGACCCGGCCTGGATCTCCAAGGCGTGCTCGGCGACTTCCCTCGGTATGCCCGGCATGTCCGAGGGGTTCCACGCAAACATGTCGATGTTCGCGCGGAGAAAGTCGACGAGCACTGCTTCCTATTTGGGCTCGAGGCTGGTACTGATGGTCAGCGTCTTGCCATTGGCCGAGGTCGGGTCGACGGGTATTTGCTTGGTGTGCTCAGCCGGCTCGAAGGTGCCGGCGTGACGCTTTGCTTCTGGGGCCCCCTCGGTGGCCAGAGCTGCCAAGGCCTCGAGCGAGTCGAGGTGGACGTTGGCCTCCCCCCGCTCGACGCACTCCACGTCGCAGTGGTATGCGTGCTCGTAGGAGGTGTCAACGGTGATGACCCCTTTGGCCCCGGCATCTTGAGCTTCAAGTACGTGTAGTTAGGAATCGCCATGAACTTGGCGTAGCCTGGCCGGCCGATGATGGCGTGGTAGGTCCCTTGGAAGCCGACCACCTCGAAGGTGAGCGTTTCCTGACGGAAGTTTGCCGGCGTGCCGAAGCAGACCGGCAGGTCGATGCGCCGAGGGGGTGGGCCTTCTTTCCTGGTACTACTCCGTGGAACCCCCCGACGCTGGGTCGGAGCTGTCCCTCTGAAATCCCCAGGAGGTCGAGGGTCTCGAGGTATATGATGTTGAGGCTCGAGCCCCATCCATCAACACCTTGGAGAACCGAACGTCGATTATGACGGGGTCGACGACGAGGGGGTAAGCCCCCGGGTTTATGACCCGGTCCGGATGGTCGTCACGGTCGAACGTGATTGGCGCATCGGACCAGTCAAGATACCGGGGGGCGTCGTGGCCAAGCGAAAAGATTTCCCGGCGCTCCTTCTTTCTTTCTCGAGCTGAGAGCCCGACGGTCGGCCCCCCGTAGATCATGTAGCAGTCGCGCACCGGGGGGAAGTCGCCATCTGCGTTTCTGCCGCCGCGTCGATCGGTATCCTTTCCCTTAGGCGCGTCTTCCCTCTTATCGCCGAGCTTGGAGTAGTAGCCCTTCAACAGTCGGCAGTCTTTCAACTTGTGGTTTACGGGGCCCCTGTGGTAGGTACAGGGATCCTCGAGCATCTGGTCGAAAACAGCCCCGTCGGGGGGCCTCGGGGCTTCTTAGGCTCGAGGGCGCCCGCGAGCACCTCTTTGTCGTCGTCGTCATCGGCGCCACGCTTCGCCTTCTGGCCCTTGCGTTTGTTTTTCTTCCTTTTGTTGCCGTCATTGTTGTCGTTCTTGGCGTCGTTGCCCTTGTTGGAGCCCTCCGGCGCGATCACCGCCTTGCCTTTGTCCGTGGAACGGCCAAAGAAGGCCCCCACTGCTTCGTCGCCCGAAGCAAAGCTGGTGACGCGATCCATCAGGTCCTCGACCGTCCCGGGACGGTAGCGTCCTAGCTCATGAACAAGCTCTTGGCATGTCGTGCCCGCGAGGAACGCTGAGATGACGTCCTCGTCAGGCACGTGGGGGAGCTCGAGACGCTGCTTCGAGAACCGTCGAGCAAAGTCGCGGAGGGGCTCGTCCGCCGCCTGCCTGCAACGCCGTAGGTCCCAGGGGTTGCCTGGACGCACGCAGGTCCCCTTGAAATTCCCGTCGAAGACCCTGACTAGGTCGGCCCAGTCATGGATCCGATCCGGCGGGAGCCCCTCGAGCCACCGGCGGGCGGTGTCCGAGAGGTAAAGTGGGAGTTGACGTATGATCACGCGGTCGTCGTTCTTCGCTCCGCCCAGTTGGCAGCCAAGGCGGAAGTCCGAGAGCCAGAGCTTGGGCTCGACCTCCCCGTCATACTTCACGATGTTGGTCGGCGGTCGGAAGCGGTCGGGGAGGGTGAGCTGCGGATGGCCCGGCTGAAGACTCGGGGGCCCGGGGGCTCGAGGACCTGCCGGTCCTCGTCGCTGTCGTAGCGCCCCCCTCGATGGGCGCTATAGCCACGCTCTTGGGCCCCCTTGTCCTTGCGCCGTCGGTTGATGTCGTTGCGGGCGTCGTTGGGGTCTCGAGGTGGCCGGTTGTCGACGATCCGTTCGCGGACTGGCCTAGCTCGAGAGGCGTCCGGCTGGTGGACGGATGCCTCGCGAGCGTCGTGGGGCGTGTCCGCCGGTCTCCCGAGGCTGCTCCGCGTCGGCGTGACGCCGAGCTCTCGGCCTGCTGCACCGCGGCTGTCTCGAGGAGGTTTTTCATTTCTCCGAGCATGCGCCTGGCATCGGGGTTGGAGACGGCGGGCAGGTCACGGAGCATCATAGCCGCCGCCACCACGTTCTGGCCAGCTCGCGGGAAACATACCTCAGGGCGTGCTGGTGCCCCGTCCTCGAGGATCCGCCGGTGGACCTCTCGAGCCCGGCCTCGAGCTCCGGCTCCTCGGGGCTGGGGTGGTTCCTGCATCAGGGTTTGCCGGAGCTGCAGCAGGTGTCGCCGTTCCTCCTCGGCTTTGGTGATTGCCTCTTGCACTTGTGCGAGTTGCGCCGCCCGGCCATCGTCGTGCTTAGGCGGTACAGCCGGTGCCGGAGGTTCGTCCCTTCCCTGAACGCGTGATCCGCCTGCCGCGGCCACGTCGCTAGGTCCCTCTAGGTCGAGCGCCGGCCTGCCGTCGTCGCCTTCGTCCTCGGTATCGCATACGACTCCCTCGAGTTGGAAGCACTCCCTGGTGGGATCCCAGAGGTCGGGGTCGTGGTAGTCGTATTCGTCGGAGTCGGAGCTGTTGACGGCACGCCGCCTTGGCCGATGCTGGGACCGCAGCTCGCGGTACCATTCTCCGACGGTGGCTCGCCGAGGTGGCTCGAAGGGTCGCAAGAAGTCGCGGTCGACGCACGCGGGGTGGACGATCTCCAGGCTGGCCATGGCCTGCAGCAGCGCGCCCGAACGCTGCTCCCGGTCCGCCATCGTCTGGTCCTGATGGCGCTCGTCGAGGCGGCGTGGGCGTATACAGCCGCAGAGTTGTCGAGGCCGACCGGGAACCGCTGGCGTCGAGCGCGGCGCGACCCGTGCGGGAGGAGGCTGAGTGGCGTCGACGGCGCACGGCTCGGAGGCCTCTGGCCTGGTTCCTGGTCCGTACGCATGATGAATGCGAAGTCGCTAGGCGGGCGCGGGTGCGCCCTGGAGGTCTCCGGCCGCGCGCCGGGCTGGTTTTCCCTTGGGGACCCTGCACCGGCTACGGGGGTGTAGGTGTTTGCCGCGGGCACCGCCTGCGCCCGGCGACGACGGTGACGACGGCGCCGCTCGCGATGTGGCGCATGTGGTGGTGCGGGCGACGCGTCACGCCCCCCGCGGGGGTGGCGTGACACGCACTCCGCTCAGGCCCTCCGTGGAGAGCAGAGTCAGCTCGTTGCCGTTGCCTGTGGCCAGGAACTCGAGGCTCCCGAACCAGACGACGGCACCAGCCGAGAACGGAAGAGGGGATGAAGCCATCCAGGAATCAACGAGAAATCGGCTCGGACACGCGAAGTCCCCTACCTGGCGCGCCAACTGTCGGTGTTTCGTACCCGGGGGTATCACACCAACGAGTAATATGATCGCGTGCTTCTCTTCCTGGATGGTGATGCAAGGGGACACAAGGATTTATCCTGGTTCGGGCAAAGAAGGCCCTACGTCCAGCGGGGGGGGGATGTTCTTGTATTACTTGCACCTAAGTGCTTGTACAGGGGAGAATACAAGCTCAGTGAGCGTGGACCGGAGTCCGGACTTGTGTCTGTGTGTGGACTCGTGTGTTGTGTTCGTCCTCCCGAATGAGGGCCCTAGCGTCCCCTTTTATAGAGCAAGGGGAGGCCAGGGTTACATAAAGTATTACAGGTGTCGGGGCGTATGGTGCCCCATACGGAGAAGGGTAGGAACCCTGTCTTGTCGGGGCCACTGGAGACGATGTGATCGTCGCTGTTGAGGCGTCCTTGGGTCGTGGCTTCCATCCTGGGCGCGGACGTGGTGGCGCGACAAGGCGGGAGCCGTACAGCACCCATCCCGGAATGTACAGTACGCGGCGGGTCCCTCCGGGTCTTGGGGTACCTGTCCTCCAATAGCACGAAAGTAGTTAGGGCTCGAAGGGCGCGGAGCCGGCTTCGAGGTGGTGCACGGGGGCTCGAGGGGCGCGGGGGAGCCGGCCTCGAGGTGTTACAGTGCAGGGCTCGAGGGGCGCGTAGCCGGCCTCGAGGGGTTACAGTGCCTGGCTTGGCCGAACAGTGCGTACTGGTGCCCTTTTGCCCATGCTTGTGGTGAAAACGAGACTTGACCTTTACACCGAGTACTGTGGTACGCCGTGCACTAGTGGACATGACCGGAGTAGGTGAAGGCATTAAATGCGTGGTATGGGCTGGTACGGCTGTCTGTGCAGCTCGAGGTCCGTGTGTTAAGGCTCGAGGTGTGGGGGCGCGCTTGCCCGAGGTCTGGAGGGCTCGAGCGAGACGGAGAGCGATCGTGCTCGCCCGAGGCCTCGCTGGGAGGGCTCGGGCGAGACGGAGAAAGAGCGTTCGCCCGAGGCCTGGCTGGGAGGGCTCGGGCGAGACGGAGATAGAGCGTTCGCCCGAGGCCTTCTGGGAGGGCTCGGGCGAGACGGAGATAGAGCGTTCGCCCGAGGCCTGGCTGGGAGGGCTGGGCGAGACGGAGATGGAGCGTTCGCCCGAGGCCTTGGGAGGGCTCGGGCGAGACGGGGAGACGGAGCGTTCGCCTGAGGCCTGGCTGGGAGGGCTCGGGCGAGACGGAGAATGGAGCGTTCGCCCGAGCCTGGCTAGGAGGGCTCGGGTGAGACGGAGACGGAGCGTTCGAGGTTTGCGTTGATTGGGGTTACCCTTTTTTGTGCCACCGACATTACTCAGATGACTTGTTTGCGTTGATAACGTCTGAGGTCAATGCTCGCTCGACAAGCTAGCTTGTGTCTCGACGGCTCGCTCACCCTGGTCGACGACCAACTTGATGGCTGCTTGCGGGTTCAATCGCAAACTCGAGGGCTCGATTGCTTGCAGCTCAGACAGCGGCTTGATGGTTCGCTCGTGGCTCACAGGCGCTCGAAGGCTCGTTTTACGGCTCAACGCAGCTTGATGGCTTGCTTATGGCTCAACAGCAGCTTGAGGGCTTGCTTACTTACGGCTCAACGACAACTTGATGGTTCACCCACAGCTCAACAGTAGCTCGAGGGCTCACATGCGGCTTTACGGCAGCAGGATGGCTTGACGACGGCTCGACAACTCGCTTGTGGCTCATGGCTCACTTGCGGCTAACGACAGCATGATAGCTCGACGACTCGGTACCCAGAATTGTGGATATACGAGTAGTTGGTTGTTGATGAAGTCGATTAGTCGGAACAGCTCCTCAGCAGATTCTTGATCGAGCCGGGGTGTTGCCGAGTAATTCTTGATCATCTGGATCTCGTTCCTGACTAATACATTGAATCCGAGTGGAGTATTCGGTCGAGTCGGGGTAGTCGGAAGTACGCGCGGAGTCTGCCCGTGGCTCGGCTTGCTTGCAGCTTGGATAATTTGCTTGCAACTCGCTTTCAGCCCAGACAACTTGCCTTCAACTTGAATAGCGTGATGTAGTTAGACAACTTGTTGCTTTTCGTGTGATCTGAGTCCCCGCCGATATTGGAGTTGGCGTAGTAGCAGTCGGACTCGGCCAGTCGGAGTTGAAGCTAGCTCCATCAGAGTCAGAGTAGAATTCGGATGTGCTGATGGCCCTCGTGGCCTTGCTGCTTCCGATTTGGACGAATAGTCCACGTTGGTGTAGATTGCATCGATGTCTCAGGAGCACGATCTAATAGATTGATCTGAGATCACGATAACAAGTTGACGAGTGCATCGGCGAGTTGTTGACGAAGGCTGTCGTAGACTGTCGCCGAGAGCCGACGAGAACAGCAGCGAGTCCTCGCCGAGGGTCTGATGGTCCGTCGAGCTCTTGATCGCAATTGCGCCGAAAATTCCCATATCTGGCGCGCCAGCTGTCGGTGTTTGTTAACCGGCAACTCGTCTCGGGGGTATCCGGACGATTTGTTCGGTGGGGATCGACGTATGCAGAACTCGATGGTAAACGCAGAGACAAGGATTTATACTGGTTCGGTCTGCTGAATAGCATCCCTACGTCCAGTGTGGGGGAATAGTATTGCGCCCTGCGCTTATGGGTGTCTGGCTATGTACCATGACCCCTTTATGTCTGTGTCTTCTCTTATGTCCCGATCTAGGGAGCTCTGCCTCTCTTTATATAGTCCAGAAGGCTAGAGTCCTAGTCGGTTACATCTTAAGAGTCCTAGTAGGATTACAAGGTAGCAATACCACTAGCATTACATACGAGGAGTCCTAGTTGGACTAGGTCTTCGCCCTTCCTTGCGGAGTACCCGGGGACTCTGTCCCACAGTGTGAGAAAGAGCAAGAGCCCTAGAGAGGTTGAGAGAATAGCTAATTGAGAGAATTAGTGACCTCCTAGTGAGAATTGAGTAGCAAGTGTGCATCCATCCATCTCTTTGGCCTTGTCTTGGTCAAGTGAGAGTTCTAGCTTGTTACTCTTGGTGATCGGCATCACCTAGACGGCTTGGTGGTGATCGTGAAGCTTGGAGAGCATCCGGTGGCATTGTGGATGACCCAAGCAAGCTTGTGACCGGTAGTGAGCGATTCACCGGGCCGGAGCGGCGAAGAATCAGCTCATAGTGAGCACTTGATCCTTGCACGGATCAAGGGGGAGCGATACCCTTGGGTGCTCCAACGAGGACTAGGGGGTGTGCCGACACCTCGATACCTCAGCAAAAAGATCGTCTTTTCATTTCTACTCCTTTACTTACGCATTTACCTTTGAGCAATTCAATTCTGCAATATATTTGTTGTTCATTCTTTATTGAATTGCTTTGCTAGAGTAGGAGTGACATAGACATTGTCTTTTGTGCGATAGAATAGAAAGAAACACACTTCTAGGCACAAGGGGGTTAATTGGGCTTAATAGGTTTTAATTCTTGCTAAAGTTTTAGAAAAGCCCAATTCACCCCCCCCCCCCTCTTGGGCATTTTGATCCTTTCAATTGGTATCGGAGCCTCGTGCTCTCGATTTAGGCTTAACCGCCTAGAGTTAAGATGTCGGAGGTGATGGACCACCTCCCATGTTGAGAGGAGATGACTTCCCATATTGGAAAATCCGTATGGAGTCGTACCTAGAAGCGGTTGATGTTAAATGCCGCGAGCCGCGATCATCGGCTTTGCCAAGCCCAAGGAAGGCACAAGCCTTACTCCTAATGAGGAGGAAAAATGAGAAATGGAATGCAAAAGCCAAAAACATCCTTTTTAGAGGCATTTGCAAGGATGTGTTTAACCGCGTCCGGAACCACAAAAATGTCCATGATCTATGGGAAAACATTTGTGCGCTCCATGAGGGAACCAAGAGTGAGCGTGAGGAACGCTATCATTTAGTTATGCAAAAGCTTCATTCTTTGATATGCATGCTAATGAAAGTGCAAATGAAATGTACTCACGCTTGAATGTTCTTGTAGAAGAGCTAAATGGACTTGGCCTCACACAAAGCAACCATCCGATGTTGTGAGGAAGATTCTTTGTGTTCTTACAATTGAGAAGTATGGACACATTGTGACCGTGCTACATCAAAGTGATCTTTCCACCGATACACCAACACAAATCTTAGGAAAGATCAATGCGCATGAGATGTACATGCACATCACACCAAGTGGTGGCTCCTCCACCGACAAGAAGAAAGACTTGGCCTTCAAAGCAAGCCATGACAAGAAGGGCAAGTCCAAGTCAATTGAGGTACACCATGAGAGCTCAAGTGATGAGGAAGATGATACAAACATTGATCTCATGGTGAGAAGAACCACAAAGATGTTGAAGAAGCTTCACAAGAATGGAGTCAACTTTGACTCAAGAAAGAAGAAATTCTTCACAAGTAGCAAGAGAAGGCCAATCTCCGAAATGGATTGCTACAATTGCGGTGAACTTGGCCATCTTGCTCACCAATGCACCAAGCCCAAGAAAGACAACTACAAGAACAAAGAACAAGGGCAAGAAATATGACTCATCAAGCGAAGATGAGAAGAAGAGTGAGAAGCCCTACAAGAAGGATGGCAAGAAGAAGAGAAGCAATACCACAAGAAAGGTGGCAAAGCTTACATTGTTGGTGATTGGCTCACCGACATTGACTCCTCCGGTGGCTCATCCAATGAAGATAGTGGATGATGAGAAGGAGAAGGTGGCCGCTCTAGTGATGGGACTTCTACGCGACCACCACCACCGTCGCCATCATCCACTACACACTTATGCCTCAGGGCAAGGGTGACGGAAGGTACAAAGTGATGATGACTCTAGTGATGATGAGAGTGATGGAGAATTCAAAGCTCCCTCTTATGATGAACTTGTTGATTTGCTAAACAACTATTCTAGAATCATAAGAAAGATTAGAGCTAAAAAATGAGAAGCTGTTGATGAAAAGAATCTCTTGTTGAGAAGTATGATCATTGCTATACATGCTAGTAATGAGCAACAAAATGAACTTGCTACTATGTCATCATCTATCAAGGAGCTCAAGTCTTCTAAAAAAGAGCTCAAAGCTAAAAATGAAAAACTTGATAAGATGCATAGTACCCTTAACTCTAGCTATGCTATGCTTAAGGAACAATATACTCAAGTTAAAGTAGATCATGATACACTTGTTGTAGCTTATGATATACTTTCCCATGAGACACATGATGCCCCTAACCTTGTTGTTAAGTGTGACATAGCAAATCTTGTGAGGACTTGGTTAGTGAGCATGATGAGCAAAGAGCTAGTGGCAGGGCAAGAAAGTGGTTGTGGCCGGATCACTATGATGACTACATCAAGATCAGAATGAGAATGCAAAGCTCAAGAGTGATCTAGAGAAGCTTGCAACCACAAAGCAAGTCATTGTTGAGACCAAGATGATGATTATAGCATGTCACTTGAGCTAGACATGCTAAAGAAGAAAAAACAAGAGATTGAAGATGGAGAGGGATTACAAAATGACACCATCTCAATTGGAACTCAAACAAGAGAATGACAGCTCAAGAAGGAGAAAAGAGCACCTCACCACCGGATTGAGGAACTTCACCAAGGGTCAATGTCTTCAAAGTGAGCTACTCATGAACACCGTAATGAAGACAATAGAAATGGCATTGGCTTTCTTGAAGAGAAGATGAAGCAACGCAAGAGCATCACAAGCCAAAGAGAAGAAGAATTGGAGATGCTATGAGTGTGGAAAAGGACACTTTGCTCATGATTGTGAAGAGCCAAAACCCACACCCTTGCCCAAGCATGCTAGGCCCTTTGCTTTCAATGCTCACTACATGCTTAGACAAGATTCTAGTGGCAAAGTGGAAAGTCATGTTCATGGGGCCTCCTAACAAGAATAGTCCAAAGCAAATATGGGTTGCAAAGTCACTAGTTGAGAAGGTTAAGGGACCTCACAAGTTTGGGTCCAAAAGCTCAAGCTTGATTTCTTGTGTGTGTAGGTGAACTACAAGACCGGTGGATCTCATTGGGTGATTGATAGTGGTTGCACACAACATATGACCGGTGATCCCCGGATGTTCACCTCACTAGAAGAGAATGTCGATGACCAAGAAAAGATTACATTTGGTGACAACTCAAAGGGCAATGTCAAACGGATTGGGCAAAGTGGCAATTTCAATGATCATACCATCTCCAATGTGCTTCTCGTTGCATCATTGAGCTTCAAACTTGCTATCCGTTGGGTAACTATGTGATCTTGGCTTTCAATGTTTGTTCACCGACAAAGAAGTAGTTGTGACAAGAAAGATGATGCACAAGTGATATTCAAGGCTTTAGATACAACAATCTTTATCTAGTGGATTTCTCCTCTGAAGATGCCAACTTGAAGACATGTTTGTTCACAAAGCAATCACTTGGTTGGCTATGGCATAGAAGATTGGCGCATGTGGGAATGAACACTCTCAACAAGCTATTGAAGAAGGATTTGGTTAGAGCTTGAAGGATGTCAAATTTGAGAAGGACCAAATTGTGTAGTGCATGTCAAGCCGGCAAGCAAGTTGCAAATACTCATCCAACCAAAGCCTTTGTGTCAATATCAAGAGAGTGGAGCTACTTCACATGGATCTATTGGGCCAACAACATATGCTAGCTTGGGTGGAAATCTCTATTGCCTAGTGATTGTTGATGACTATTCTAGATACACTTGGGTATTCTTTCTTCATGACAAATCCGAAGCAACCCCTCATTCAAGAAGTTGCCAAGAGAGCCCAAAATGAGTTTGACTTGAAGATCAAGAAAATAAAAGTGATAATGGAAAAGAGTTTGACAAACACCACATTGAAGAATATTATGATGAAGTTGGGATTCAGCATGAAGTCTCTGCAACCTACACCCCTCAACAAATGGGGTAGTTGAGAGGGAGAAACCGGACACTAATCACCCTAGCAAGGACAATTTAGATGAGTACTCTACACCGGAAAGATTTTGGGCGGAAGCAATCAACACCGCTTGTTATGCATCAAACCGGTTGTTCCCCCCCATCGTCTCCTTGGCAAGACCCCCTATGAGCTACTCACAACAACAAGAAGCCAGATGTATCATTCTTTAGGTGTTTGGGTGCAAATGCTACATCTACAAGAAAAGCGCCAAACCTTGGGAAGTTCCAACGCCGATGTGATATTGGTTTTCTTGTTGGTTACTCATTGAAGTCCAAAGCATATCGAGTATTCAACCATGCCACCGGGATGGTAGAAGAAACATATGATGTGGAATTCGATGAATCTAATGGCTCTCAAGGAGAGCATGGGAATCTTGATGATGTAGGTGATGAACCATTGAGGGAAGCAATGAAGAACATGTCGGTCGGAGTCATCAAGCCTAAAGATGATGATGATGATGTGCAAGTCATTGACAAGCCATCCTCATCCAATGAACCACAAAATGATGATAAAGATGGGAGAGAGCCATTTGAAGACACTCATGTCTCCCATGATCAAATGGTGGTACAAGCTCAAGATGTTGATGTCTCTCATCTACTACAAGCTCATCCTCAAGATCTCATCATAGGGAGTCCAACAAGGGGTGTAATGACTCAATCTCAAAAACTTGCTCTTTTTATTGAACATCACTCTTTTGTGTCTCTTGTTGAGCCTACTATTGTAGATGAATCTCTAGGTGATCCGGATTGGGTGAATGCTATGCATGAAGAATTAAACAACTTCACCCGCAACCAAGTTTGGACACTTGAAGAGCGACCAAAAGGCGCAAGAGTCATTGGAACAAAATGGGTGTTTAGGAACAAGCAAGATGATCAAGGCAAGGTTGTTAGAAACAAGGCAAGGCTAGTGGCAAAGGGGTTCTCTCAAGTTGAAGGTTTGGATTTTGGAGAGGCCTTTGCACCGGTTGCAAGACTATAAGCCATCCATATCCTCCTTGCATATGCATCACATCATGACATTAAGTTATATCAAATGGATGTGAAAAGTGCATTTTTAAATGGCTTCATAAATGAACTAGTCAATGTTGATCAACCTCCCAGATTTGAAGACCCTAGATATCCTAATCATGTTTATATGTTGTCCAAGGCGCTATATGGGCTCAAGCAAGCCCCTAGAGCATGGTATGAACGCCTTCAGGACTTCCTCATTGAGAAGGGCTTCACCATTGGGAAGGTCAACACCACACTATTCACCAAGAAGCTTGAAAGGATCGTTACGCCTAAGAGGGGGGTGAATTAGGCAACTTAAAACTTCTACTCTAAACTAAGGCCTCTAATTTCCACCTAGACAAAACTTATGCAAGAAGGTAAACTATTTAATGTGCAACTAAGGTTTTGCTAGGTGTGTTTGCTATCTCTACCGCAAAAAGGAGTTAGGCTACCTAGTTTCGAAACCTATCAAATAGCATATCAAACTAGGAAAGGTAAAGCACATGAACTAGGTAGCAATGTAAATGCGGAAGCTTAAAGAGTGTGATAGAGATGCAAACTCCTGTCGACGACTCCGGTATTTTTACCGAGGTGTCGAGAAGCGTGCAAGCTTCCCGCTAGTCCTTGTTGGAGCCCCTCGCAAGGAATCCTTCGCAAGGGCCAAGCTCCCGGTCGGGTAACTCCGTGGATAGCTCCGGTCCTTCTCCACGCGCAAGTGGGTCTCCGGTTAAGCCACTCGTGGCAAAGCCTCTCCCGGATGCTCCCCGCCGTCTTCACTATCAAGTTTCCGGCCGAAACGCCGCGGGCCTTGTCCCCTTTGGTACACGGAGGCGGCCACACCACAAACGCGGTTGGTGTGATCTCGCGAGACTACAAGCCCCACCGATGTACAACAACGGTGCGCGCAAGCACCGGTAGACAAGATGTTTTCAACCTCACTAAACACTAGGCCTAACACCTAGAGCAAGCGCAAAGCGGTGGTCTAACTAGCTTAAGCACTTCGCAAAGCACATACACTAATCACCGAGTATATCACTTGAGCACTTTGGTGGCTAGAGCAACTAAATATGTGTCTATGCACTTGGTATACTTCCTTGAGCTCCAACCTTGTTGTTTTGGCCGACCATGGGGGTATATATAGAGCCCCAAGCAAATAGAGCCGTTGGGCAAAGAGATGCACTTTTCAGACATCGACCGGACGCACTTCACGTCCTGACCGGATGCGTCCGGTCTCTCACAACGGCTAGTTGCCAGCCTACACAGGCACTGATCGGACTCTGCCATGAGTCTGGTCACAGACGACCGGACGCGTCCGGTCACGATTTTGTGCCTCTGGAACCTCTCTGTGTTCGATCGGACTCGCCTGAGTTTCAGCGTCCGATCGTCGTAGTAGCGTCCGGTCACACTGCCACGCTGATGAACAGTTGTATCGGTGTGTCCGATCACATCTGGCACAACGTCTGATCGCTTTGACGTGGCACTGCTGGCTTGAGGTACTGACCGGACGCATCGAGGCCAGCGTCCGGTCACTTCTGTTTCCCGCCTTTCACTTGTTCTTTCCGCCCAACTTGGTTCCATTTTTGTGCCTTGGACTTTGCTTGATCTTGATAGTCTTCTATTGAGCTTCAAATGTCTTTCTTGAGGTGTTGATCATCGGATCACCACGTCGCCTTAGTCCAAGCCACCTTTTGCACCCTACTGGACTACAAAACAAACACTAGCAAACTCATTAGTCCAATTTGGTTATGTTGTTCATCAAACACCAAAATCCGAAGTTAAATGGTCTGAGGTCCATTTTCCTTACAATCTCCCCCTTTTTGGTGATTGATGACAACACAACCAAAGCAAGCAAATAAACAATACATAATTTAAAATGCAATCTACTTGCTAGGATGCAATGCAAAGGCAAGATCATATGATGTTTAAAAGATACCAAATTGAAACATATCTAATCTAACATATCTCGCCCTTGCCATAGAGTCTCACTGTGTGACTTTATGGATTAAGGCTCCCCCTAACTCCATAAATCACTTCCTCCCTTTTTGAACCATTCCCATAAAAATAACCATAGAATTTTTTGAAAATTTGATTTTGGTTATTTTGTTTGTTTTAGTTTGGGCTTGATTTTGGTTCCTACACATTCTCCCCCTTTGGAATCAAACACCGAAAAGGAAGACATTAAAGCTCAAGAGAGGAAACATTATATAAGCTAAAACTCCCCCTAAGTATATGCATACAAATGATGTAAGGCAAAAGCATATGCATAACCGACAAATTAAAGCACAAAGGAGTTTAATCTATATAATGCATGGAGAAAGCATATAAGAGTATCAAATTGAGATCAACATAATGATATCGGTTAGGAATACCACATGTAGATGCCAATTGGATTATCACCACACATGATGCTTGTCTCCGAGAACTCCATTTTCCTTGCAATGAGACTACTACACACATGATAATCTTGAAAGTAGTGTTAGTCTCAAAGCTTCCAAATTGTAGAGCAAACTCTCCCTAAAAGTGTGCATACAAGTTTGAAATACTTGTAGGAGACATGCACATTGACTTGTAAGGTCAAACTACCATTTTCCATATTGATATTACAAGAAATGTGACATCAATTGAAGATGGTAATTGGGGAAGTTTATCTATAATTTGGACTTTGGCACATATAAGATAAATACAAAGTAAAAGAAGCTATGTGCCGTGCTTCTAACCAATTAAAACCATGTAGGATTGCTCTAAGGATGCGAGTGATATCGAGCAAAACTACCATATGATAAGCCTAATGTGTGCATGACAAAAGATATGAAAATATCAATGCAAACCTAGGCAATAAAGGAACTAGATGCTAAAGTAATTGCAAGAAATTAAATCTAGTTACCTAACATGGGAGGGGGAACTTGGGTACATAGTACCCACTAACATACTTGGCAATGACATGATCCAATGTGATGCACCCCATGATATGCACCCAAAACTTTGCCAAGTCTCCAAATTCCCTGTTTCCAATTTGGCTACTCACTTCCCTTTCGGGACCCAAACCTTTTTGGTGCTCTTCATAGTTGATATAATGTCCTTAGGCACCCAAATGCGTTTGGCCCCATTGTTGGCTTGCTTGTTCACCTTGATGGCCACCACCTTGTCATTCTTCTTCTTCTTCAAAAGATAAGGTGTGGAGGCCTTCTTGTTCACCTTGTTGGTGTAGGTGTTGGAGAGCTTGCTTGTTTGCTTTTTGTTTTTCTCTTTCTTCTTTTCTCCCCCATGCTTCACCTTGCACTCATAGGACTTGTGGCCTTCCTTGTGGCAAACATAACAAACCACAGTTTGCTCCTCATCAAGCTTCTTCACTCCCTTGACGGTGTTATCTTGATGAGTTCGGGTTTGCTTTGTCTTGCCTTTAGTTTGAGTCAAGTCCATGGTGAGGCGAGCCACTTCTTGCTTTAGTAGCTCATTCTCCATTGCAACTTCTTGTGTACATGTTTCTACAATGACATTCTCAACACAAGCTTGTTTGCACATAGGTGACTCTAAATCATGTAAATCAAAGCAAGAAGTAGAGGCATCCTTTTTAGGCATATCAAATATTGATTTCTCAATTTTAGGTGCCTCGGTGGGGTTTGCTCTAATGGTTTCAAGATTAGCAACTTTATTAGTTAGCTCATCACAATGCTTGCACATAATTTCCATTTTAGCAAGCAAGCTTTTGTAAGCATCTTGTGTGCTAGCTAACTTTGCTTTTAGTTTTTCATTTTTCTTAGCAAGTTGCTCATCATTACTTGTGCTATCACATGTGCTTGTACTAGCCTTAAGTTTCTCAATTTTGTTAGATAGCTCAACATTTAAATTTGAAAAGGTTTCATATTGTTCAAGCATAGCATTGTAGGCTTGTTGAGAGCTATCTAATTTTTCTTTTAAAGCATTAATTTTCTTTTGTTGACTAGTACAAGCTTTAGCATAATTGAGATTATCTTGCACAAGTTCATTATAAGAAGGTAGCTCATCATCACTATCACTATCACTATCACTATTACTAGAGATAGAGCTTGAGTTACCTCGTGCCATAAGGCACATACATGAGGAGCTTGATGATGAGTGCTTGCGGCCATGCCTCTTGTGATGGGCTTCATCATCACTTGATGAATCATCCCATGTCTTGATGGTGGTAAGAGCTTTGGCTTTGCATCCCTTCTTTTTCTTGTCGTTGGGTGTGGGCTTTTGTTTCGGACAATCTTCCACAAAGTGCCCTCTTTTGCCACATCCGTAGCATCCCTTTTTTCCTTTGCTCTCTTCTTTGATTAGTGAAGAGGCAATCTTCAATTATGATGGGCACACCCTTGACATTAAGCTTGCGGATCATCCTATTCAATCCTTTCATGAGTTTGATTGTTTCTTCTTCATCTAACGAGGAATCAGATGAGGTGGAGGCTTGATCATCATCACTTGATTCTTCATCTTCATCATCCTCTTCTTCACTTGAGGAGCTTGAGCTTGTCTCAACTTGCTTTTTGCCCTTCATCTTTTTGTGCTCACATGAGAGAGTGATGTCTTTGCTTGATGAAGTAGCTTCTTCTTGACCCATCTTGCGTGACATCTCAAATGCCACCAATTTGCCAATGACAATGGCCGGGGTCAGGGTGCTCAAGTCCTCCATGTTGTGGAGGATGGTGATGATGGTTGCATATTTGTTCTTTGGAAGCACAGAGATGATCTTCCTCACAATATCCGCATCACCTAGCTTTGTAATTCCTATAGAATGGAGCTCATTGATAATTAGATTCAACCGAGAATACATATCACGAACAAGCTCATTATCATTCATTTTAAAGGAATCATAGCTTGTTTTAGTTAGGTGATGTTTTTGCTCACATACATTACTTGTACCATCATGGAGCTCATGTAGTTTTAACCAAATTTCATGAGATGTTTGCAAAGTAAAAACTTGGTTAAAGACTTCCATGCTAATAGATTCAAACAAGCAATTTTTAGCTCTAGCATTAAGATGAATTTCTTTTTCATCACCTACGGTAGGTTTCTCGGGATTCTTAATGGGTTTCATCCCGTCGCGGGTGACTCTCCAAACACCTAGATCAACGGCTTCTAAAAAGCAAGCCATTCTAGCACTATAGTAGGGGAAGTTAGTGCCGTCAAAGTGTGGAGGCCTAGAGATATCCATCCTAACCTCTCTTAGGGGCGTCGGCTCGAAGGCGATTAAGCCAAGAGTCCACAAGAGAGCCAACCGGCTCCGATACCAATTGAAAGGACTGTGACGCCTAAGAGGGGGGGTGAATTAGGCAACTTAAAACTTCTACTCTAAACTAAGGCCTCTAATTTCCACCTAGACAAAACTTATGCAAGAAGGTAAACTATTTAATGTGCAACTAAGGTTTTGCTAGGTGTGTTTGCTATCTCTACCGCAAAAAGAAGTTATGCTACCTAGTTTCCAAACCTATCAACTAGCATATCAAACTAGGAAAGGTAAAGAACATGAACAAGGTAGCAATGTAAATGCGGAAGCTTAAAGAGTGTGATAGAGATGCAAACTCCCGTCGACGACTCCGGTATTTTTACCGAGGTGTCGAGAAGCGCGCAAGCTTCCCCTAGTCCTCGTTGGAGCCCCTCGCAAGGGCCAAGCTCCCGGTCGGGTAACTCCGTGGATAGCTCCGGTCCTTCCCCACGCGCAAGTGAGTCTCCGGTTAAGCCACTCGTGGCAAAGCCTCTCCCGGATGCTCCCCGCCGTCTTCACTATCAAGTTTCCGGCCGAAACGCCGCCGACCTTGTTCCCTTTGGTACACGGAGAAGGCCACACCACAAACGCGGTTGGTGTGATCTCGCAAGACTACAAGCCCTGCCGATGTACAACAACGGTGCGCGCAAGCACCGGTAGACAAGAGGTTTTCAACCTTACTAAACACTAGGCCTAACACCTAGAGCAAGCGCAAAGCTATGGTCTAACTAGCTTAAGCACTTCGCAAAGCACATACACTAATCACCGAGTATATCACTTGAGCACTTTGGTGGCTAGAGCAACTAAATATGTGTCTATGCACTTGGTATACTTCCTTGAGCTCCAACCTTGTTGTTTTGGCCGGCCATGGGGGTATATATAGGGCCCCAAGCAAATAGAGCCGTTGGGCAAAGAGATGCACTTTTCAGACATCGACCGGACGCACTTCACGTCCTGACCGGACGCGTTCGGTCTCTCACAACGGCTAGTTGCCAGCCTGCACAGGCACTGATCGGACTCTGCCATGAGTCCGGTCACAGACAACCGGACACGTCCGGTCATGATTTTGTGCCTCTAGAACCTCTCTGTGTTCGATCGGATTCGCCTGAGTTTCAGCGTCAGATCGTCGTCGTAGCGTCCGGTCACACTGCCACGCTGATGAACAGTTGTATCGGTGCGTCCGATCACAACTGGTGCAGCGTCCGATCGCTTTGACGTGGCGCTGCTGGCTTGAGGTACTGACCGGACGCATCCAGGCCAGCGTCCAGTCACTTCTGTTTCCCTCCTTTCACTTGTTCTTTGCACCCGACTTGGTTCCATTTTTGTGCCTTGGACTTTGCTTGATCTTGAGAGTCTTCTATTGAGCTTCAAATGTCTTTCTTGAGGTGTTGATCATCGGATCACCACGTCGCCTTAGTCCAAGCCACCTTTTGCACCCTACTGGACTACAAAACAAACACTAGCAAACTCATTAGTCCAATTTGGTTATGTTGTTCCTCAAACACCAAAATCCAAAGTTAAATGGTCTGAGGTCTTCATTTGTCAAGTCTACGTTGATGATATCATCTTCGGGTCAACAAATGAAGCCTATTGCAAGGAATTTGGTGACTTGATGTGGAAGGAGTTTGAAATGTCCATGATTGGCGAGCTCACATTCTTCCTAGGCTTCCAAGTCAAGCAATTGAAGGAGGGGACTTTTATATCACAAGAGAAGTGCGGGAGGACCTTTATTTCTAACAATCCAAAAACCTAATTATAGGCATTTTTGTGTTAGTGATTTTGCTGCCGTTTTAAAGCCTGATGCTTTTGATGGGAAAAACTTCTTGGTATGGCGAGCTAAAATGGAATTATGGCTAATTGCTATGTCATGCTTTCATGTTATTGAGGGAAAGTCTGCTAACTTGTCTCCTGAGGATGAGACTAAGTTTAAGGCTGATGACAACATCTTTCGAGGAGCAGTAATTAGCGCACTTGATGCAATATTCCAGAAAAGCTACATCATACTTCCCATAGGTAAAGAGCTGTGGGATGCACTTGTGGGAAAGTTTGGAGTTACCGATGCTGGTAGCGAGCTGTATCTTATGGAGCAACTGTATGACTACAAGATGGTTGAGAACCGATCTGTAGTGGAATAGGCTCATGAGATTCAGTCACTAGCAAAGGAACTTAAGCTTTTTCCTTGTCCTCTTCCTGACAAGTTTGTGGCTGGCGATATTATCGCTAAGCTGCCACCGTCATGGAAGGACTTTTCTACCTCCCTCAAACATAAGAGACAAGAGTTCAATGTGGACGAGCTCATTGGTACTCTTGATGTTGAGGAGAGGGCGAGAGCAAAGGACAATAAAAAAGGTGTTGAGACCTCTACTGCTAATGTGGTGCAGAAGAGAAACTCCAAATTCCGTAAGTACAAAAATAAGAAAAACCAGAACAAGTAACAGAATATTCGTAAGACCAATCAGACAGCACAATTTAAGAAAAAGAACAACAAAAAGAAGAAGGGAGGATGCTTTGTCTGTGGTAGTGATGCTCATTAGGCAAGTGAGTGCCCTGATCGCAAATACCAACAAGACAACAAATCAGCAAATGTTGTTACTACTAACAGTGGTGAAGGAACATCTGGGTATGTTAATTCTTTACCATTTGTTTTTTCTGTTTATAATTCACCTGAGTGGTGGATGGACAGTGGTGCAAATATATATGTGTGTGTTGATGTCTCTCTCTTTTCCTTCTACCAGGTCGGGAGGTCTGGCGCCTTGTTGATGGGAAATAGGTCGCGTGCTCATGTTCTTGGTGTTGGTACAGTCATTCTGAAGTTTACTTCGGGAAAGACGGTGTCATTGAAGAGCGTGCAGCATGTGCCCTCTATCAAGAAGAATCTTGTTAGTGCTTCCATGTTATGCCGAGATGGCTACAAAGTTGTTCTTGAATAGAATAAATGTGTTGTTTCTAAACATGGTTTGTTTATTGGTAAAGGATATGATTGCGGAGGGTTGTTCCGCTTATCGTTGTATGATGTGTGTAACAAACTGGTGAATTCTGTTAATATTTCTGATGAGTCAGATTTATGGCATTCACGTTTTTGTCATGCAAGTTTTGGATGTTTAATGCGGTTACCAAATCTGAATTTAATTCCTAAATTTAACTTGGTCAAAAAGTCTAAGTGCCATGTGTGTGTTGAATCGAAACAACCCCGCAAGCCACACAAGGCTGCTGAGGCAAGGAACTTGGCACCTCTAGAACTTGTGCATTCTGATCTATGCAAGATGAACAGAATTTTGACTAAAGGCGGTAAAAAATACTTTCTCACCTTTATAGATGACTCCACTAGGTTATGTTATGTGTATCTCTTAAAATCAAAAGATGAAGCATTTAGTTATTTTAAGGACTATAAAGCTGAAGTTGAGAACCAACTTGAGAGGAAAATAAAACGTTTAAGGTTCGATCGAGGTGGAGAGTATTTCTCTAATGTGTTCGATGAGTTCTGTGTGGAACATGGTATTGTTCATGAGAGGACACCGCCATACTCACCACAATCCAATGGGATTGCTGAAAGGAAAAACCGCACTCTAACCGAGCTGGTGAATGCAATGTTGAGTGGGATTATCCAAGGAATGGTGGGGTGAGGCGATTTTGACAACGTGTCATGTCCTGCACAGGGTTCCAACAAAGAACAAAGAGATCACACCATTCGAGGAATAGGAAAAGAGAAGATTAAATCTCTCATATTTACGCACTTGGGGTTGTTTGGCTAAGGTAAATGTGTCAATCAACAAAAAGCGTAAACTTGGGCCTAAAACTGTTGATTGTATTTTCCTAGGTTATGCTTTTCACAGTGTTGAGTATAGGTTCTTAATTATTAAATTTGATGTTCCTAATGTGTATGTTGATATAATCATGGAATCAAGAGAAGCAACATTTTTTGAGAATGAATTTCCAATGAAGAATACACCTAGTGAAACAAGTCATGAGACTATAATTCCCCATGAACTAGAACAAATAGATCATGCTGAGGATATTCATGTGCACATCCCTGAGGAGGATGACACTATAGTCACTCGAAAGAGTAAGAGACAAAGGGTTGCAAAATCCTTTGGTGATGACTATATCGTGTACCTTGTGGAAGACACACCAACCACCATTAGACAGGAATATTCCTCTCCTGATGCTGACTTGTGGAAGGAAGTAGTCAGGAGTGAGAGGGAATCTATTATGTCTAATGGAACATGGGAGGTCGTTGACCGTCCTTATGGTTGTCAACCTATAGGCTGCAAATGGATATTCAAGAAAAATCTTAGGCCTGATGGAACCGTTGAGAGGTAAAAGGCAAGGCTTGTGGCCAAAGGATAAACCCAAAAGGAGGGTGAAGATTTCTTTGACACCTATTCACCAGTTGCTCGTTTGACTACAATTCACACTTTGATTGTCGTGGCAGCCTCATATGGTCTTATCATTCATCAGATGGATGTTAAGACAACTTTCCTAAATGGAGAGTTGGATGAGGAGATCTATATGGATCAGCCATAGGGCTTCATTATGGATGGTCAAGAGAACAAGGTGTGCAGGTTGTTAAATTCATTATATGGCCTTAAACAAGCACCTAAGCAATGACATGAGAAATTTGATAATACTCTACTTGCTGCTGGCTTTGTTGTGAACGAAGCTGACACATGTGTGTATTATCGGTATGGTGGGGGTGAGGCTGTTATGTTGTGCCTTTATGTTGATGACATACTGATCTTTGGATCAAATCTCAATGTGATTGAGGAAGTTAAGAAACTTTTGTCAAACAATTTTGACATGAAAGATTTGGGAGAAGCTGATGTTATCCTGAACATTAAGCTAATTACATAAGGTGATGGTGGGGTAATTTTGTTACAATCCCATTATGTGGAAAAGGTGTTAAGTCGCTTTGGTTATAGTGACTATAACCCTGCTCCTACACCTTATGACCCTAGCATGCTATTGAGGAAAAATCGCAGAATAGCAAGGGATCAATTGACATACTCCTAGAACATTGGCTCGCTAATGTACCTTGCGAGTGCAACAAGGCCTGACATCTCATATGCTATGAGCAAGCTGAGCAGGTTTGTGTCCAAACCTGAAGATGATCACTGGCGCGCTCTTGAGAGAGTGTTGCGGTACCTGAAAGGTACTATGACTTACGATATTCATTATACCAGACACTCGAAAGTGTCGGAAGGCTATTGTGATGTCAACTGGATTTCTGATGCTCATGAGCTTAGAGCCACAAGCGGATATGTTTTCCAGCTTGGAGGTGCGCTGTTTCCTGGAAGTCTTGCAAGCAGACTCTCATTACGAAGTCTACCATGGAAGCAGAACTCACAGCGTTAGACACTGCTGGGGCTGAGGCCGAGTGGCTTCGTGAGCTCCTATTGGATTTACCGGTGGTTGAAAACCGATAGTGGCTATTTCCATGAACTGTGACAATCAAACTGTGATTGCGAAGGTCAACAGTTCCAGGAGTAACATGAAGTCTACAAGGCATGTGAAAAGAAGATTGAAATCTGTCAGAAAGCTGAAAACCTCCGGAGTTATAACGTTGGATTATGTCCACACGTCGAATAATCTGGCAGATCAATTCACTAAGGGATTATCACGAAATATGATAGAAAATGCATCGAGAGAGATGGGTATGAGACCCATGTGAAAATCTACTATAGTTGTAACCTGCTCTATGTGATCGGAGATCCCGTTAAGTAGAGTGGTAAAACAAGCTATGAGTAGGTTGAGAGGAAAGTTCCCTTTGAACCTATCTTTGATGCATAACTTTCCTTTTGTAAGGCAGGTTGGTATTTACCTTAATGTATTCTGAGAGTCTTATACAGATGAGATGTTGTCCTACAGAACATCTTATGAGGAGTACACCTATATGAGTCAGACTGCTAGTCACAGTCTATGGGATTTGGGTGGTCCCCAAATACTCATGAAAGGCACTGAAGTGTAACTTATATGCTTCAAACAACGGGGATGTTTGTTGCAGCCTAGTACCAGCAAAGGACTTGAGTGAATCTCACCTCACGCAAAACTGTCAATTCAAGGCATAGTCCATTGTTCTGTTGTGACTGAGTGAAACTCTTGCTCTAGGTGGATGTTTAACTTAACAGTCTCCATCGAAACACTGGTATATTAAAGAATTGAGGTTTTGGAACTTCACTATTACAAACCCTAGAGTTTGGTGGGGATTGTTAGATTTATTATGGGCCAAACCCATTAATATATTTAATAAATCAATAACTCTATGGTGTGTAATTGTGGGATTTAATGTTTGTACCGGATTGAAAGTTAAAGGGACGTTGACTCAACTTATATGATGGGAATTATTCCATCTAATTTGAGAAGTAGAGAAACGGACAATGGAAGCCACACGCGCACGCGCGTGCTGCCGCCGCCACCGCCGGCCGGCCGGGCCGGGCACGGGCACGGGCGTGGGCGTGGTGTGTTAGTATTGTTTTAATACGCACTAACCACGCCTTAATCACTGGAGTTTCCAATTTTGCCTGCTCCTCCGTCTTCCCTGCATGCTGAAAGGATCAAAATACCCAAGAGGGGGGGGGGTGAATTGGGCTTTTCTAAAACTTTAGCAAGAATTAAAACCTATTAAGCCCAATTAACTCCTTTGTGCCTAGAAGTGTGTTTCTTTCTATTCTACCACACAAAAGACAATGTCTACGCCACTCCTACTCTAGCAAAGCAATTCTATAAAGAATGAACAACAAATATATTGTAGAATTGAATTGCTCAAAGGTAAATGCGTAAGTAAAGGAGTAGAGATGACAAGACGATCTTTTTGCCGAGGTATCGAGGTGTCGGCACACCCCCCTAGTCCTCGTTGGAGCACCCGCGCAAGGGTATCGCTCCTCCTTGATCCGCGCAAGGATCAAGTGCTCACTATGAGCTGATTCTTTGCCGCTCCGGCCCGGTGAATCACTCACTACCGGTCACAAGCTTGCTTGGGTCATCCACAATGCCACTGGATGCTCTCCAAGCTTCACGATCACCACCAAGCCGTCTAGGTGATGCCGATCACCAAGAGTAACAAGCTAGAACTCTCACTTGACCAAGACAAGGCCAAAGAGATGGATGGATGCACACTTGCTACTCAATTCTCACTAGGAGGTCACTAATTCTCTCAATTAGCTATTCTCTCAACATCTCTAGGGCTCTTGCTCTTTCTCACACTCACAATGTGTTTCTCAGCAAAGGAAAGTGGCAAGAACGCTCTAATGGAAGAGGGGGAGGAGTATAAATACTCCCCCCAATCGGCCATCCAAAAGAGCACTGAACAGGTGCTTCTGCGGGGGCATCGGACGCTCCGATGCCTAGCATCGGACGCTGCGATGACCTCGACCAACGGTCGACTATACAACCTGTCAGATAACTTAAAGGAGCATCGGACGCTGGGCAGCGTCCGATGCCATCACAATGGACGCGTCCGATGTGATTATACCCTCTCTGGAACCTCTCTGCATGGACATCGGACGTTGTCCCTCAGCGTCCGATGCCAGCGTCCGATGCAGGCCCAAGTTTACTCGAAAGGAACAGTGGCACGAGCGCGTCCGATGTGTCAACATCAGCGCGTCCGATGCCATGCACCAGACTAAACCCTAGTCTGTTTCACAGGCAAAACTCACTCGGATCGCGACGCGGCCTTAACGACTTTTCATCCTTACGGCATAAGGCATCTCTCTGAGCTACCTAGGTGAAGGGTCGAGATGGCAGACTAGAGGGGGGTGAATAGTCCTTTCTAAAAATAATCGTACCGGCTAACCGAAACAAATGCAGAATTAAAACTATCGGTCTAGCCAAGACTACACCCCTCTACTTATACTCTATGACACCTTACAAAAGATCCTAAACAAAGCAAATAAGGTGTCGGGCTAGCTAGAGCTCACCTAAACAATTCTAGCCTGCAAGGTTACACAAACCTAAGCAACTAGTACTCAAGCAATCGGGGAGCTCCTACACATGCCACTAAGCAAAAGCACAAAGCCTAAGCTCACTAGCAATGCTCAATAACAAAGCTACACAAGCTAAATTAGAGAGCTCAACTTATCTACACAAACTAAGCAATGTGACTAGCAAGACTACAAGTCAACTAGTCACTCAAGGGATCAACTCTATGCTACACAAGCAAAGAATGTAACTAGCAAGCTACACAAGCTAACTACAAGCACAAGAGCAATCTACACTAGCACAAGTATATGAACAAGTAAAAACAAGCTAGTGAATGGAGTTTGCAAACCACCGAGAAGATGAACACGAAGTTGACACGGTGATTTTTCTCCCGAGGTTCACTTGGTTGCCACCAAGCTAGTCCCCGTTGTGTCGACCACACACTTTGGTAGTTCGGCGGCTAATAGGCACCACACCTAGCTCGACACTCGAGCGCCGCAAGAACTCACCCACAAGTGAGGGTAACTCAATGACACGCTCTACTAGAGTTGCTCTTCGTGATCCCCCGGGGCGAGCACAATGCCCCTCACAATCCTTCTCCGGAGCCACGCACAATCTTCACGCGGGCTTCACGACGGCGACTCGATCACCAAGCCGTCTAGGAGGTGGCAACCTCCAAGAGTAACAACACCACCGGCTTGCAACACGAACACCTAGTGCCACTCGATGCAATCTCTCAATGCAACACACTAGCAATCACTCACTCGCAATTGATTCGCACACTAGCAAGCACAAGTGAGTTAGAGGGCTTCCTAGCACTCCCCAAGCATGGACACCAAGTCCCAAGGGTGCTAAAGCGTCAGCCAAGGCCGGCCACCACTTCTATTTATAGACCCCAAAGCAAAACTAGCCGTTATGCCTTTGAATGGGCTGACTGCGTACTGACCAGACCCGTCCGGTCAATGTTGCAGTAGCGTCCGGTCAATGTTTCATTAGTGATCGGACGCATGTTTCACTAGCATCCGGTCAATGTTTCACTCGTCGTCCGATCGCGAACAGAGAGGTTCCAGAGACGGTTTTCCTTGATCGGACGCGTCCGGTCACAACTGACCGGACTCACACTCAGCGTCCGATCACTCTCTTGCATGCGTTGCCTCCTGGGAACAGTGCAATAGGCGTGTCCGGTCACACGTTGCACTAGCGTCCGGTCACTGTTTCAATTGTGATCGGACGCATGTTGCAACAGCGTCCGGTCGTTGTTGCAACGTCCGATCATGCCTGAAAACCACATTTTCAACTCTGGTTTCTTCTCCTTTGCAAATGTGCCAACACCACCAAGTGTACACCACCTTGTGCATGTGTGTTAGCATTTTCACAATCATTTTTCAAAGGATTAGAACTTAGCTCTTGCCTCGCCACTCGATCCTAACACGTCACAAAGTTAGATCGCTCAAGTGGCACTAGATGACCGATATGCAAACAAGTTTGCTCCTCTTGATAGTACGGCTATCTATCCTAAACCCGGTCATAAACTTCTCTACACACCTATGACCAGTGAAATGAAATGCCCTACAAATATACCTTTGCCTTGCGCATTCCATTCCATCTCCTTTGGTGTTGATGCAACACATGCACCAGCCTATCATCAAATGATATGATCCACTTCATATCATCACATGGCCTCCATGGTCCATCGACCTTGACCTCACTTGCTCTTCACCATTGCTTTGGTCCTTCGGCGCCAAGTCTTTGCTTAAGTCTCCCGACACTCAGTACCAACGGTTTCAAAGCCTCCAACTTGCCCTTCACCTTCGCAATCGGTCCATCAAGCCAAGTCTTGCCTTGATCTTCACCATCTTAGCCACATGACTCCATGTCATGTCACATATGCAATAAGCTCCTTCATCACATGTGTACTTGTGGACTAATCTCCTGTGTATCTCACATAAACACAATTAGTCCACCTAAAGTTGTCACTCAATTACCAAAACCAAACTAGGACCTTTCAATCTCCCCCTTTTTGGTAATTGATGACAACTCTACAAAGATATGGAAATTAAGCTTTTTGGATTCTATGTTACTTATCCAACATTAAGACCATATGAGAGGTTTGGATAAGTACCATACAACCTGACTTGGTAGTGTTAACTCCACCTACATGTGTGCTCAAATGGTTTGGTTTCAAGCTTGCACACATGCATAAATATGAAGTTTGTGGGAGTGTTAGCACTACTAAGTGATGCTAAGGTATACAAGATAGAATTTTACCTTTGAAGCGTGTACACCAAATTTTTAATCATCCTTAGCATCAACCTTGCTAGAGACAAGTGAAACTAGATACCACGTGAGATCAACATTATAAACATGGTTCTAGTTACCACTTGCTATACTAAGACTATGCTCTAGATACCAAATAAAGGAAAACAATCATCATCCAAGTCTTAGCTCTAGCAAATATTGCACACAAGCATATAAGAATTTAGAACATATGTAATGCAAGCAAGCAAATGTAATGCACACCCAAATGCATCAAACATGTATTCATTAGCTTGCTCCCCCTACTTGTGTGCTCTTTTTATTCAAGAATTTTGATCCTTTTGCATTCTCCCTCTTGATCCATGTCCATCTTTTTGTTTTCTCCTCACAATTTCTCCCTATCATATCATATCTTTGGCACTTTCTCCCCCTTTGTCACCAATGACCATAAAAGGCATGCTTCTCTTGATACAAAGGGTTGGACTAGGGTAGAAGGTTGATACTTTAGTCTTCATTTTTAATGGACACTACCATATATGTTGGAATGACACTACTTGTAGATACCTCGTGAAGATGCATGAAAGCCACTTGTAGGATCTTTGACCTTGATACCAATCGGTGGGGCACCTTCTCTTTTAGCATGAGTCATTCACTTGATAAACTTGAGCTCTTGTTGGTGAGGGATGCTTTGCTTGATTTGATCACTTAAAGTTGAGGATCACTTGAAGTCTTGTAGGATACCACTTGAATGAAAGTTTAACTTGATATCCATTTGCATTATTATCTTCTTCTTGAACTCTTGTCATCTTCATGAGCTTCTTGTTAACACTGGATTTTGGTCAATATTGAGAAGATGACAGGTGGACCCAACGAGCAGTGAGAAGAGCATTCGGTAGACAGCCAAGCGGTCGGTTACTCCATTCAGGAAATAGATATGGCAAGAGAAGCCGATCACGAGGATAATCGACCATGACCGTGATAGATTAAACGAGTATTCAAGAAGCAGAGGGTTCTGATCTCATTGGCCAGGAGTTGGATTTGGTGGTGTTGTGATGTGGCAATCATGCAAAGAAGGCAATATATATAAAGCATGCACATCTCGACGTCCACTTCTATATTTAGCATGAATGGCTTCACGATGAAGGAAAGGCTAGAAGACGGCATGCATGTCTAGTGTGCGGAGATGGACGTATAAGGCATTCGGCAAGTATCCATGCGGTCGGCTAGTTTCCAAGGATTCGGCAACTGCTCATGCGGTCGGCTATTCTGAGAAAAGGGAGTTTCCATTGAAACGACGGAAGCGAGAGCCGATCGGGCAACAAAATTGCGACAATTAAGGCAATGATGATTTCAAAAGGAATTGAAGGCCAAGAATATTGTATTTTGCTTTAATATTTCATAGTCGTGTCCTCTTAGGACTTGTATTGCGTCCAGGGTATAAATATAAACCCTTGGCTATTGTAAAAAGTGTTCACAACCACATCAATACAAACCGGCCCCGTGCCGTCTTCGAGTCCTTAGTCGTGTCGTCGAGTCCTTCGAGAGGAATCATCGATCCGTCGACCTCCGTAAGTCCCGACAACCTTGCTATCATGTCTAGTATCATGCGGTGGATTTAGATATGATGCAAGTAGTCTCGTATGTTAAGCTTAGTATCGTGCGGCGGATTTAAGCTTATGACGGGAAGTTTTTGCTTGTCGCATATCGTGCGGCGGATTAAGTCATGAGTAAAAATAGTTATCGGCTCTATTAGATTTGGCAGATCTAATAGATTCATTAAGTTATCATGTGTTATATGTTTTATTTATTTAATTCTTGTAACACTGTTTTGCCCAATCTAGATTGATCTTTGTTCAGCCTTGTTCCACAAGTTTGCTTGTGCTTTTTGCTAATCATAATATCATGATGGCCAGATCAACTTTCAATCCAGATTGTTACATGTCGCGGGTTCATGCATGTTAATTACGATTAGGCTTTGATAAAACTAGGTATCATGCGGCAGATGCAGGTTTTAGATTAGTTTAACCGTGCTTGCCTGTTTGTTCCTTCTTCATGGACCCCAATTCGGCTGGTTTGCCGATTTTGGTTATGCCTACATGAGTAATGAGCTTTTATAGATCTATTCAAATATATGCATGCTTTTAGTTTGTTATAATTAGATTGTATCATGCGGTGGATTAATCTAATTATAAGAAGTGGCGTAAACTCATAGCAAGTGGTATCATGCGGTGGATTAGCTTTGCTTGAGTTTATACCTGACGGGTTTATGAAGACTAAACGTGCGGCAAATTAGTTGGATTGGCCTATGCATGTGTTATTTGAGTGGATCTATTTTGGCAAGTTACCTGTTTACAACATCTCTAATCTTTTCGAGCTTGTCTTTCCTTACATGTGTATTCGGCAGTTAATATGTTTTACATACTCTGTTTTCATACTTGCCGAATGATTTTACAAACATGCTCTGACAGACAGCTTCTATAGCTGTGTGCCGTCGTGATTGGCTTTTAAAGCCGTACATATGGAACTGTCTGGTCTCACCCGGCACGTTCCAGAGGTATTCTCACGTTTTTATCCCTTGTTGGTTTTCAAGTCAAACCGACTGGCGCGTCTCCGGAATCAACATACTCCGGGCACCCGATTGAAGCCAGCTTTTCGGCTTGTTGTGTGCTTGGCGCGAGGTATCATGTTTTGCGCCAACACTTCTCATTTGTGACTTGAACTAGGAAATATTGCACAAGATATCTAACTCGGTTTGCTCTAGAGTAAGCTTCTTCACACATCTTTCAATGGTTATCTTACTCACGTTGAATTAGACACTTGAATGTTCATCTTCTAGATCAAGTACATGGGTTCACTAGCTCATGAACAAACTCATATACTAACCACTAGATCATATAATCAAACAAGCAATAGTGGTAGGCTATGAATTTAAACTTTTCAATTGTCATGCATGATCCTATTGAGCATGTACTATATGCACTAACCGCATACTAGTAAGGGATGAATATGATCGTGCACATTACAATGATACCTTTGCTATCTTGGAGTAGAGGATAGTCATTAGATTCTAATTAAGCTCCGCAATAGCAATGTGAAATCCATTTATAAGCTTGGTGAAGACCAATAGATACCAATTTGAATATCACTCTTCACCCATATGAATTGAGAACCACTAATGATCAAGTGCACTATCTTGTTGTGGTTGGCTTGCTTCTTTATTTGATCATAGCTTGCATATACGAATACCACTCATGATTTGCTTCTCTGTCTTGGGTGTTGCTTGCTTTCTTTCTTGATCAATCTCTTGATTTCTCCAACTAAGCATCTCCAATGATAATTTAGATCACCACTTCCATGTTAGCCTTCCAAGCCTCGTGCTCGGTTAACCTACAAAAGGCGGCGAGCCCCTACAAAAGGGAGAAGTGACCTCTCTCCAAAGAATCATCCTTGATACTCATTTGAATTGACTTTTGTTTGATTGATCCATTTGAACTTCTTCTAGAAATGTGACTTTTAATCATTCTTTGAGTTCTTTTCTTTCTTCCAAATGATCTTCAATTAATACTATAACTTGATCTTTATCTTCATCTTGATATTGGTCTTGATCATCAATTTGAGTACCAAATGTGACTCCTTAATCAAATGACCTTGTACTCATATTTGTCATGCTTCTAGCTTATTTCAAAACTAAACATAGGTCCCTCAACCACTTATAAACATGATTCCAACTTGAGGGCCTTTCAATCAAAGCGACTTGTGATCTATCCAATAAATGTCACTTATATGGCAGATTCTGTCATCTTCAAAGAAATGATCATATCTCACAATATATTGATTCAATTGCCATGAAATTTGGTGGAGATGTGCCTCACTAAGTCTTCTAGCAGCCATAAAAATTTGAGCTTTGTTGGACTTATAGATAGCTACCAGATTTTTCATCTTTACACACTACTACATGCTGAAAACTGCTGCACTTGTGTTGAAAAGATCCACTCCAAAACCAAAGCTTCACTTATCCAATCATCATGAAATTTTCACAGCAACTAATACCATAAATTTAGAGCATGTGTACCAAATTTCAAGCCAATCCAAATAGATTTGATCACTCAATCTATCATCACAGCTAGCTCAGATTTCAGATTTTGGACAGATTTCTATATTTGAGCTATAGTTCTCCAAATTGAATCAATCTTGAGATAAACTTGCTTGAACATCAACACAAGACATATATCCATGCAAATCCACTTACTAAATGCCATCTTGTGAATATATCCAATCAAACTAACTCAATTTTGATCACTAAGCATCAAATCCATTCAAACATCTCATAGCAAGCAACATATGCATATATATCCAATTCAATCAACTCATATGCACCCAAAAGAATATGATCAACTAGAAATATACCTTGGTAGCTCATGATTATTCAATAGCAAGCTTCTTCATCTATCATTTGCAAGCCTTCGTATAATTCCAATAAAATCACCACAACTCGAATATGGCACTTGTATGTTGTAGCACTTGGACTTCACTAATCTTGACTTGGTATTGGGATGTGAATAGCAATAAGCTTCATTACTTGACTCAATCACATGATGAACATGGAACCAATTGAATCAAGCCTCCAATGCCATGGTACCTACACACATTCATCCACGGTTTGATGGTACCCAAACTAGTTTGGGTCCTCTCAAGTTAGGTGCAACATACTTAGGCAATGCCTTAGTATGAGTAGCGGGATGTTTTGCAATAGCAACCAATGTGGTACCATTGTCATCCTTTCTAAGCACAATATTATCATCAATTGAAATAGGCTTAGAAGTCATACCTAGGGGACATGAATTTGCCATGTGTCCCCTTTCCCGGCATGAGTAGCAAACTCTCTTTGATTGAGCCTTCTCTTCCTTGCTCATTTGTTGCTTCTCATTGCCTTGCCTCTCATGAATTGCTTGAGCCTTCTTCTCAAGCTTGGTAGGACATTTTGAGGCAAAGTGTCCCATGTCACCACACTTGTAGCACTTGATGTGAGCCAAATCTTTCTTCTTTTCTTCATTCTTGCTCATCATCATCTTGGCATCATGGATATGAGTTGGATGCCTTGATCTTCCTCTTCTTGTCTTCTTCTTCTTGTTCCCCATATCACCATCTTCATGGTTGATCTTTCTTTGCACATGGGGCTTCTTCTTTTTATCCTGTGACTTCATCATTGGCTTCTTGGTTGGGCAAGATTTGGCAAGATGACCCATCTCATGGCATTTGAAGCACACGAAATGAGAGAGATTCTTTTCTTCTTGCTTCTTCATTTCCTTGCCCTTGCTCATCTTGTTCAAGCCAATGCCACTCTTGTCACCATAGCTTCTTTAATTCTTCATCATATGCTCGAAGGTGACTTTGGAATTGTAGCACCTCTCTAGTTTGTTGCTCAAATTCTTCACTTCATTTTTGAGCTCATTGTTGTCCTTCAAAAGGTTAGTCTCACAAGACATAGAAGTAGAACAAGCATCTATATGTGAAGAACATGGCATTTCTAATAAATCATCACAAGAGGTGGATACATGCTTCTTCTCTACAGCACATGGGTTAACACAAATATGTGATTGATCATTTGACCCAAATGATGAGATCTCACTAGTTTTAGTTTCTTCATTAGAAAACTTCTTAGTGAGAAAAGCATGGTCTTGTACCAAGTTGTCATGAGCAACACTAAGTTCCTCATGAGTCAATTTAAGCTCCTCATGTGAACAAGTAGTAACATAAAGTATATGCTTTTGTTGTTCACATGCATTCTTTAGAAATGAGTTTTCATTTTTCAATTTCATTGTTTTAGTCATCTCATTTTCTAAAGCCTTAGTGAGTCTACAAACAAGCTCAAAGTTTGGATCATCACAATCAACAACCACATTTGCAATTGATACCTTTGCGTCACCATGTGACATGAAGCAATGTGGTGTAGTAGAAGAGCTTGTGGAGACATCACTCTCATAGCCATCATCATCATCATCAAGTGAGCATGGAGTAGAATCATTGATTGCATCACTTGAGCATGGCCCATCATCAACAATCATGTCAAGTGAACTTGTGGATTGATCATCATCATCTTCATCACTTGACCATGAGGTGGAGCAATCTTCCACAATCACCAAGTTGTGGTCATGCTCATCATCCTCATGCGTCTCCTCCTTGGGCTCATCAACATCATCATCGAAGATCGTCCCATATTTCTCATTGAGATAAATCCAAATCTCATGAGCGGACTTCAAGTCCATGATCTCACCAAAAATGTTATCCTCCATAGATTGATAGAAAATGTTAGTAGCTTGGCAATCGAGATGTAGGCATTTCTTTTGCGCTTGAGTTACATTCTTTCTGTCCAACACAAGAGAAAGGCCCACATCTACGATCCACCACATTTGAGGACTAATAAACTGAAAATTGCATATCATCCAATTTTTCCACCGTGCAAAGTGTGTGCCATCAAAAATGTGTGGACACCCAACATCTAGCCCATAGTTCGCCATCCTCTCGGGTCGGTGAAGACCACAAATGAGAGACCTCGGCTCCAAAACCAATTGAAGGGTCGAGATGGCGGACTAGAGGGGGGGTGAATAGTCCTTTCTAAAAATTAATGGTACCGACTAACCGAAACAAATGCGGAATTAAAACTATCGGTCTAGCCAAGACTATACCCCTCTACTTATACTCTATGACACCTTACAAAAGATCCTAAACAAAGCAAATAAGGTGTCAGGCTAGCTAAAGCTCACCTAATCAATCTAGCTTGCAAGGTCACACAAACCTATGCAACTAGTACTTCAAGCACCGGGAGCTCCCACACAATCTAGTAAGCAAAATCACAAAGCTCCTAAGCTCACTAGCAATGCTCAATAACAAAGCTACACAAGCTAAATTAGAGAGCTCAACTGAGCTACACAAACTAAGCAATGTGACAAGCAAGACTACAAGTCAACTAGTCACTCAAGGGATCAACTCTATGCTACACAAGCAAAGAATGTAACTAGCTAGCAAGCTACACAAGCTAACTAGAAGCACAAGAGCAATCTACACTAGCACAAGTATATGAACAAGTAAAAACAAGCTAGTGAATGGAGTTTGCAAACCACCGAGAAGATGAACACGAAGTTGACACGGTGATTTTTCTCCCGAGGTTCACTTGGTTGCCACCAAGCTAGTCCCCGTTGTGTCGACCACACACTTTGGTAGTTCAGCGACTAATAGGCACCACACCTAGCTCGACACTCGAGCGCCGCAAGAACTCACCCACAAGTGAGGGTAACTCAATGACACGCTCTACTAGAGTTGCTGTTCGCGATCCCCGCGGGGCGAGCACAATGCCCCTCACAATCCTTCTCCGGAGCCACGCACAATCTTCACGCGGGCTTCACGATGGAGACTCGATCACCAAGCCATCTAGGAGGTGGCAACCTCCAAGAGTAACAAGCACCACCGGCTTGCAACACGAACACCTAGTGCCACTCGATGCAATCTCTCAATGCAACGCACTAGCAATCACTCACTCGCAATTGATTCGCACACTAGCAAGCACAAGTGAGTTAGAGGGCTTCCTAGCACTCCCCAAGGATGGACACCAAGTCCCAAGGGTGCTAAAGCATCAGCCAAGGCCGGCCACCACTTCTATTTATAGACCCCAAAGCAAAACTAGCCGTTATGCCTTTGAATGGGCTGACTGCGTACTGACCAGACGCGTCCAGTCAATGTTGCAGTAGCGTACGATCAATGTTTCATTAGTGATCGGACGCATGTTTCACTAGCGTCCGGTCAATGTTTCACTCGGTGTCCGATCGCGAACAGAGAGGTTCCAGAGACGGTTTTCCTTGATCGGACGCGTCCGGTCACAACTGACCGGACTCACACTCAGCGTCCAATCACTCTCTTGCATGCATTGCCTCCTGGGAACAGTGCTATAGGCGCGTCCGGTCACACGTTGCACTAGCGTCCGGTCACTGTTTCAATAGTGATTGGATGCATGTTGCAACAGCGTCCGGTCGCTGTTGCAGCGTCCGGTCATGCCTGAAAACCACATTTTCAACTCTGGTTTCTTCTCCTTTGCAAATGTGCCAACACCACCAAGTGTACACCACCTTGTGCATGTGTGTTAGCATTTTCACAATCATTTTTCAAAGGATTAGCACTTAGCTCTTGCCTCGCCACTCGATCCTAACACGTCACAAAGTTAGATCGCTCAAGTGGCACTAGATGATCGATATGCAAACAAGTTTGCTCCTCTTGATAGTACGGTCATCTATCCTAAACCCGGTCATAAACTTCTCTACACACCTATGATCGGTGAAATGAAATGCCCTACAAATATACCTTTGCCTTGCGCATTCCATTCCATCTCCTTTGGTGTTGATGCAACACATGCACCAACCTATCATTAAATGATATGATCCACTTCATATCATCACATGGCCTCCATGGTCCATCGACCTTGACCTCACTTGCTCTTCATCATTGCTTTGGTCCTTCGGCGCCAAGTCATTGCTTAAGCCTCCCGACACTCGGTACCAACGGCTTCAAAGCCTCCAACTTGTCCTTCACCTTCGCAATCGGTCCATCAAGCCAAGTCTTGCCTTGATCTTCACCATCTTAGCCACATGACTCCATGTCATGTCACATATGCAATAAGCTCCTTCATCACATGTGTACTTGTGGACTAATCTCCTGTGTATCTCACATAAACACAATTAGTCCACCTAAAGTTGTCACTCAATTACCAAAACCAAACTAGGACCTTTCACTAGGGCTATGAAATAACAAGTGTGCACCACACCTACCTCAATAGACTCATCTAGGTCAAGCTACTGATTCACGCTCCCCTTTATAGTACGGCCAAAGGAAAAACAAAGACTTAAAACTACCTAAGTGTCCTCCAACACCATATGACACTTAGCCTAATCTACCACCGTCTTCGTCGTCCATCCTTTGAAAACCGAAACGATTTTCATCGCCAGGGGGCATGAACTCCATATGCCTGTATCGTCGCCATTACCGTGACCTAACTCTACCCTGTTTCTGCAAAACACACGTTAGTCACAGTAATCTTGTGTTTCATCCAATCACCAAAACCCAATAGGGGCCAAGATGCGTTCAATCTCCCCTTTTTGGTGATTGATGACAACACGACCTCGAGTATAGAGAGAAGAGGTTTTCAAATCATGACATGTATGAACTTGCGATGAATAAAAGAGAATGATTGGAGGCAAGCTCATACATATCATGCCAACATCCTGCACTCAACAAGTTAGAGTGAATAGCAAGTGCAAAAGTAAAGAGCTCGAATACATCACAAGTAGAATTAAGCGCAAGTAAACGAGAGAAACGAAATGACATGTCATATAGTATATCATAGTGAGCACATACATGTTATAAGGTCCATAGCACACATATAAAGCATAATAAAGTTCAAAAGATGCGATATGTAAAGAGCGTATGTGAAACATAACATAACAAAAGAAGTCAAATCCCTCTCACATCGCTCCCCCTATCGCTATACTCGACCCACTCTCCCCCTTTGGCATCAAGCGCCAAACTAAGCGTCGGAGGGCGAAGGTGGCGCAGACGAGTCAGGAGCAGTCTCTGGAGATCGCTGGGTGAACTCGAACTATTGTAGAATAGCCTCGGAGTCTGAAGAAGAGTCGCCGGTAGCCTGCTGACCCTCTGGAGCTGGAAGCTGCGGTGAAGCGGTCTGAGTCGGCTCTGGCACTGACTGCTCCGCCTGCTCTGTCTGCTCTGGCTCTGTCACAGTCTCTGTAGCTGTGTCAACCTGAGTGTCGGAGTGCGGAAGCTCGTGTATCGTAGATAACTCAGGGTGAACAGTCGTGGTCATCTCTGACTGGTCAGGCTTGGTCTGCTCTGAGGACGCGACGGAACTCGGAACAGTCTCAGTGGTGGAAGTCATCGGAGTCGTCGACGTCTGAACTGGGCCCTGAAGATCAGGCGTGGGAAACCCAGTTAGCTCACTAAAGCTAGCAGACAAGTCTCGCGTCACTGTGGTGGTTGTCGCGAACAGAGACTCTATCGGACGTGGCGTGAAACCAGTGTGAAGCGGACTGAACACCGGGGCCACGACTACGACGAGGAGGACAAGGACGACTACGAGGTGCGGGAGGCGACGTTCGTCGTCCTTGGAGGCTCGGACAGAGCCTACACCAACTTCGAGATGCCCAAGAGGATCAACCTCAGGTACGACGTGTGTGAGACCTCGGCTCTTCTGCGCACCCACCAGGCCCTGGACGAACGCGGCGTCGCCGTCGACGTGCGCCTCAGCAGCGAATGCACCGCCATGATACGGGATATGTACGTCAGGGCGACCGCCGCCAAATAAAGCTGCAGCAGCTCCGATCGATCCTCGGCGCACTAGTACGGCGCCGTACATGATAGATAGATAGATAGACAGCGACGATGCATCCGTTGATTGCATGTGTTGTTCTTACATATATGTTATATAATATTGCTAGTTATATAGTGTGATTATATCCATCCATCTTTCTTTCTTTCTTTTTTTATATTATTATAATTAGATTATTAGATCACCCAGCTTGTCCTATTATACATATATATTTGGATGCCGCCTGCTTAATATAAATTAAAGGAACCGAATCCTATTGTTAAAGTTTAGTTGTGTTAATTTCATGTACTGGTTACTTGCTACACATCTCATCTCAGTTATTATTATTATAAAAAAAAACTCAATCCTCCGTTGCGTTGGGATCTATTGTTCCTCCACGCTAGCGGGGATAGGATGGGATGGTGGCAGTGACTCTCGATCTAGAATTTATCATAGGAGGTCATCACACATGATCTAGCTAGCTTCTTGCTCCCTCAGTCCACAGAACAATGTAATTATAGAAAACACACCGGTTAAACTATTTCAATTTCAACCAAATTTAAAGTAAATAGTATTAGTATTTATGTCTTAAATACATTTATTATAGAAATATATTTTATAACTAATCTAATTATGACGTGCTTATTTTGTCTTATAAGTATTTAGTATTTTTTTCTATATAATTTTATGTGAAAATTGCATTTTTTTTTGTGCACAAAGAAGGGACGATCAAGGGACCGAGGAGAGATCACTAACATGCGAGATGCCTTGATTATCTCTCCTTATCACACACATTACAGTTTTCTTTTATTTAGAAAAAAAAGGAATAATTCTGGCCTCTCGAACCGCACATATACTACTACATACATACATTTTTTTTTAGATAATGGAGACGTTCCGGTTTCAAACCTCTTAAAATAAGAACGGGTGACAATCCACCAAATTACAATTCAATTAAGAACTAAACAAAATAGAGTTTACCAATATTAACCAATAAGTAAGGCGTCTAAAAGGCCATCTATTGAAAGTAAAGAACTGTGTAATGCTCTAGCCTCTAGAAGTTCGATCGTTGGCATGCCGAAATTACGTAATAACTCTTATTCAAAATTTCAAATACATATACTACATAATAACTCTTCGACACTTCATTTTGAGGACCTTTTAAGATTATTCTGGGCCTCATCACTATAGTAAACCTAGGCTTTGACGAGTGGCTGGGGATTTGCCGAGTGCCAAATTTTGGGCACTGGGCAAAGAGCCTCTTTGCCGAGTGCCGGTCACGTGACACTCGGCAAAGGGCAAACACAAGGCAAAGGATGCTTTGCCGAGTGCCAGATGTCGGCACTCGGCAAAGATCCCCTCTTTGCCAAGTGCCAGCCACGTGGCACTCGGCAAAGCAGCAAAGAGCTCTTTGTCTAGTGTTTTTTTTGACACTCGACAAAGCCAGTTTTTAAATTATATTTTGAAGCAGTAAAGTAATCCAAATGAAAAAGTTTTTAACTACAAAGTTGGTTAACTTATCAACATGAATAATTTTTTGTTTTGGTGATTTCTTCATTTGACAAACTTAAAATAAATTCGTTCACAAATCTTATATATCTCTCCGGTAGTTTATAAAACTACAAGAGTGATATATAATGTTTGCGAATAATATTAGAACCACAATGTCGGATGCACAAATGGTCAAACAACCAAAATAAACTTTGTAGATTTTGACAAGTTATGAAAGTTTGTAGTTGATAACTTTTTAATTTGAAGTCATCTAGTTTTGCAAAACTGCGTTCGAATTTGAAAAATTTAAAATTCGAATTTTTTAAAATACCTCGGATGAAGAAATGACCAAAATGAAAGTTGTAGATCTCGAAAAGTTATGAAACTTTGGTGTTGACAACCTTTTGATTTAAAATCATCTTGTCAACGAAAACTACGTTTCAAATTGTCAAATTTGAAATTCAAATTTTCGTAAACGACCTCGATGGCAAAACTATCAAAGTAAAAGTTGTAGATCTCAAAAAGTTAGAAAACTTTGTAGTTGACAACTTTTTGATTTGAATTCGTTTAGGGCCTCAAATAAGCAAGTTACACCCGGTTTAGTATAATATATGGGTAACCGAAACGAAAATGAAACGTATATGTGGTAGTGGTAGAGGAGACTCCGCGCAAATGAGAGGTCGTGAGTTCGAATCCTGCTGACTGTGTGAGAGAAAATCGCGTAAAAAATACTAGGACTTCCGATTTCGAGGGAGATGGGTGGGCGCTGCCCAGTGGGCTCCTCCCCCGATTTAATAAAAGTTTTTCTCTATTTTTTGGTTTTTTTTTGTTTTTTTTTCCAGCACTCGGCAAAGCCTTCGCCGAGTGCAAAAGGCTCGGACAGAGTCTACACCAACTTCGAGATGCCCAAGAGGATCAACCTCGGGTACGACGTGGGTGAGACCTCGGCTCTTCTGCGCACCCACCAGGCCCTGGACGAACGCGGCATCGCCGTCGACGTGCGCCTCAGCAGCGAATGCACCGCCATGATGCGGGATACGTACGTCAGGGCGACCGCCGCCAAATAAAGCTGCAGCAGCTCCGATCGATCCTCGGCGCACTAGTACGGCGCCGTACATGATCGATAGATAGATAGATAGATAGACGGCGACGATGCATCCGTTGATTGCATGTGTTGTTCTTACATATATGTTATATAATATTGCTAGTTATATAGTGTGATTATATCCATCCATCTTTCTTTCTTTCTTTTTTATATTATTATAATTAGATTATTAGATCACCCAGCTTGTCCTATTATACATATATATTTGGATGCCGCCTGCTTAATATAAATTAAAGGAACCGAATCCTATTGTTAAAGTTTAGTTGTGTTAATTTCATGTACTGGTTACTTGCTACACATCTCATCTCAGTTATTATTATTATTATAAAAAAAAACTCAGTGCTACGTTTCGTTGGGATCTATTGTTCCTCCACGCTAGCGGGGATAGGATAGGATGGTGGCAGTGACTCTCGGACGATCTAGAATTTATCATATGAGGTCATCACATGATCTAGCTAGCTTCTTGCTCCCTCAGTCCACATAACAATGTAATTATTATAGAAAACACACCGGTTAAACTATTTCAATTTCAACCAAATTTAAAGTAAATAGTATTAGTATTTATGTCTTAAAATACATTTATTATAGAAATATATTTTATAACTAATCTAATTATGGCGTGCTTATTTTGTCTTATAAGTATTTAGTATTTTTTCTATATAATTTTATGTGAAAATTGCATTTTTTTTTTGTGCACAAAGAAGGGACGATCAAGGGACCGAGGAGAGATCACTAACATGCGAGATGCCTTGATTATCTCTCCTTATCACACACATTACAGTTTTCTTTTATTTAGAAAAAAAAGGAATAATTCTGGCCTCTCGAACCGCACATATACTACTACATACATACATTTTTTTAGATAATGGAGACGTTCCGGTTTCAAACCTCTTAAAATAAGAACGGGTGATAATCCACCAAATTACAATTCAATTAAGAACTAAACAAAATAGAGTTTACCATTATTAACCAATAAGTAAGGCGTCTAAAATTAAAGTAAAGAACTGTGTAATGCTCTAGCCTCTAGAAGTTCGATCGTTGGCATGCCGAAATTACGTAATAACTCTTATTCAAAATTTCAAATACATATACTACATAATAACTCTTCGACACTTCATTTTGAGGACCTTTTAAGATTATTCTGGGCCTCATCACTATAGTAAACCTAGGTTTTGCTCAGTGGCTGGGGATTTGCCGAGTGCCAAATTTTGGGCACTGGGCAAAGAGCCTCTTTGCCGAGTGCCGGTCACGTGACACTCGGCAAAGGGCAAACACAAGGCAAAGAATGCTTTGCCGAGTGCCAGATGTCGGCACTCGGCAAAGATCCCCTCTTTGCCAAGTGCCAGCCACGTGGCACTCGGCAAAGCAGCAAAGAGCTCTTTGTCTAGTGTTTTTTTTGACACTCGACAAAGCCAGTTTTTAAATTATATTTTGAAGCAGTAAAGTAATCCAAATGAAAAAGTTTTTAACTACAAAGTTGGTTAACTTATCAACATGAATAATTTTTTGTTTTGGTGATTTCTTCATTTGACAAACTTAAAATAAATTCGTTCACAAATCTTATATATCTCTCCGGTAGTTTATAAAACTACAAGAGTGATATATAATGTTTGCGAATAATATTAGAACCACAATGTCGGATGCACAAATGGTCAAACAACCAAAATAAACTTTGTAGATTTTGACAAGTTATGAAAGTTTGTAGTTGATAACTTTTTAATTTGAAGTCATCTAGTTTTGCAAAACTGCGTTCGAATTTGAAAAATTTAAAATTCGAATTTTTTAAAATACCTCGGATGGAGAAATGACCAAAATGAAAGTTGTAGATCTCGAAAAGTTATGAAACTTTGGTGTTGACAACCTTTTGATTTGAAATCATCTTGTCAACGAAAACTACGTTTCCAATTGTCAAATTTGAAATTCAAATTTTTATAAACGACCTCAGATGGAAAAACTACCAAAATAAAAGTTGTAGATCTCAAATAGTTAGAAAACTTTGTAGTTGACAACTTTTTGATTTAAATTCGTTTAGAGCCTCAAATAAGCAAGTTACACTCAGTTTAGTATAATATATAGATAACCGAAATGAAGATGGAACGTATATGTGTAGTGCAGTGGTAGAGGAGGCTCTGTGCGAACGAGAGATCGTAAGTTCGAATCTTGTTGACTGCGTGAGAGAAAATTGCGTGAAAAATACTAGGACTTGCGATTTTGAGGGAAATAAAAGTTTTTCTCTATTTTTTTAGATTTTTTTCGTTTTTTCTTTGCCGAGTGCCAAATATGTCAACACTCGGCAAAGCCTTCGCCGAGTGCCCGATATTTGGCACTCGGCAAAGAGCCTTTTGCCGATATTTTCTTTGCCGAGTGCAAAAGGCTCTTTGCCGAGTGTTGCCAGCATTCGGTAAAGTCTGATTCTGTTGTAGTGCGTGGGCGCCAAAACGCCACCACTGGGTGAGGGGAACACCGCAACAGCAAAGCCATTTGATCTGTAGTTCAGAGATGGACGATGATGAGCTTGTGTCGGGCTCCCCCGCCCGGCGTCGTATGATACTAGGTGTCGCTTTGCTTCACCCCGTCTATCTTTGATTTTACAATTTTACTGTGCTTACCACTCGGTAAAGTCTGATTCTGTTGTAGTGCATGGGCGCCAAAACGCCACCGCTGGGTGGGGGAACGCCGCAACAGCAAAGCCATTTGATCTGTAGTTCAGAGATGGACGATGATGAGCTTGTGTCGGGCTCCCCCGCCCGGCGTCGTATGATACTAGGTGTCGCTTCGCTGCACCCCGTCTACCTTTGATTTTACAATTTTACTGTGCTTTACCTATTATCACATGTGTCCCTCAGTGATAAATATAATAAATAGTATGAGCGGGTTGTTTATTTGGGTTCTGAAAAGTTTGTGGATGTTATATTAGATGTTGCAGCACTAATTAATTTAGCCTATAAAAATAGGGTAAAGAAAAATAACTATATGTTTCGCCAGTAAATTGTGGGATAATTAAGCATGCCCTTAATTTGATTTTTCTTTCGGCCGCAACTAAATAAAATTTCTGAAATTTGGACAAAATTTTAAACCCACCTAAATATAAATAACATAAGAAAAAGAGACAAACCGGGCTTGAATTGGACTCCCACTTGGACTTGGATTGGTTATTTCATCCGTTAATGCCGCCGCCGCCGCCAACTAACTTCCTATAAATCTCTGCGGGTAGTTTGTTTCCTCCGTGGAAGTAAACGTACTTGGATTTGGCTGGTATACATACAGTAGAGCGGGGAGGGATGGATGTCGTGGAGGCGGAGGAGCCGCTGACAGAGCCTCCCGACGAGGAAGAAGAAGAAGGCTTCGTCGAGAAAGACCCTACCGGACGATTCATCCGTGTACGTAGAGGCTTCACTTGTCAAATCTTCATCACTTCTTCTTGAATCAGATATTTCAGATCCGTTTTATGTCTTTATGTTATCATTAAACATTTGAGTTTGATTTGATCACATCGTTAGCTGAGGATGATTATTTTGAATGCAAGATTTACTTGCTTTTCTGTTTGTTTTTTTTCCCTTTCTTATTAATGGTGTGGCACCGCCGGCGTGTCTGCAGTACGATGAGATCGTGGGATCAGGGGCCGTCAAGATTGTGTATCCTAGGATCAGTCTCATCTGTTGATCTTTTTGTTTCTTTTTGACTGGATTAAATGCACCTTTTTTTTTTGAGAAATACCAAATCTAGATTCTAGACCACAACTGTCCCATTTAGATATATCATCAACTGATGAAGCTGAAAATGTGTATCAGACAGAATTGTTTCAACTTTTGCAAAAAACAATGCTGGTTACCCTTTAGTCAAACTGATATTCGAGGCTCTTTCGTCATGCAGTGGTTCTTTCCTCCTTCCTTGGCTGTGTGACGCTGACTGAACATTGCTGTTCTTGTGTGTTCCTTAATTCTGATTTGATGGTATAGCTACAGAGCCTTCGACAGGTTGGAGGGTGTTGAGGTTGCATGGAGCCAATCGAGGATCAATGACTCTGTCATGGTTTGCTCACAAAAGATGGACCAGCTGAACACAGAGATCCAACTGCTGAGGACGTTCAGGCACAAGAACATTGTGAAGATGTTTGCCTCTTGGATCGATGAGGACAAGGGGATTGTAAATATCATCACAGAGTACTTCACATCAGGCAGCTTGAGACAGTATGCACCCTTTTCTTTCATTCATCCTACTACTACTTTGAATGCTCACGCCAACCTGCTGTATTTATTTATATCTTTTATTAAATGAAAATTACTCTGCTTTGTTATCTCTGAAGCAAATTAATAGCCCTCTTTGTGATATTTTACATGTGGATACATGTCAGTCTTTCAGTTAACAACTTGATATTGTTGTTGAACACTTAAACCAATCAATGCTGCCTGAGCTATGATAAAATCTGCCAAAGAGCAGATAAACTTCATTTGTATCCTTCAGACCTTACACAAAATCTTAAGTATCTAGGAACTACCCTTTTCCTTCACAAAATCTTAAGTATCTAGGAACTACCCTTTTCATATACAGCTTATTGATTCTCCCTTCTATTCAGAAAAAGGAGAAAAAAAGAAGTTACCTTTAATGTTTACTGCTTTTGAGTTTTGCACTTCTATAAAATGAACACTGTTTTCTTTTTCCTTATGAACTGTGAAATAACATTTTTGACGTTGTTAACATATTATTAGGTATCGCACAAAGCACAAGAAAATGGACATGAAGGCTATGAGGCGATGGGCGATACAGATACTGACTGGGCTAGAATATTTACACAGTCAAAATCCCGCCATCATTCATAGGGACTTAAAGTGTGATAACATATTTATAAATGGAAACCATGGAAAAGTGAAGATTGGTGACTTTGGTTTGGCGACATTCATGCAACAACAGAAAACACGGAGTATAAAAGGTCGGTATTTGTCTCCTTACGCAAATCTATTGTTTCTTTAACGACAGGTATACTACATGCATTTTTAGACCTGTTCTCTATATAGCCTGCACTTCTAGTTTGAAAGAGCTGAAGGGATGCAGTAAAAACTTCCTTGTTCAGTGAGATCATGTACTAACAACAGCAACTCCATCATCAAATGCAGGGACATTGGAATTTATGGCACCAGAGCTCTACACTGGGAATTACAATGAGCTGGTGGACATTTATGCTTTTGGGATGTGCATGCTTGAACTGGTGACTTGTGAATATCCGTATAGTGAATGTCAAGGCATGGGCCATATATTCAAGAACGTTTCACAAGTAGGCATTTTGTGGTCCATACAGAAATACAGAATACCTTGTTTTTTTTTTCCATACTATTGTACAAAAACAGAATCACTTTTTCTATTCTATATTAATATGAATTGTTATTACAGGGTAAAAAACCAGCTGCACTCTACAAGGTTAAAGATGTCGAGGTAAGATCCTTCATAGAGAACTGTTTAGCTCCAGTGGATGAGAGACTCTCTGCGAGTGAGCTCCTTGGGAGTTCTTTCCTCCAGAAAGATGGTTCTCTTTCAGCACCTCCTCCAGTTTCAGTCTCCCTGGTTGAGATCGAGAATGTGACTAGAGATGGTGATCAGTGTGATAGTTTTGTGTTTCGGGAGGGTGAATTCCTGCTCAGAGGAAACATGGAAATTACCAACACAGTCCATCTGCTGCTAAGGTTTCCTGATCCATCTCTTTCAGGTGGTTTCAAAGTTGTAGAGTTCCCATTGGACGTGGCCAAGGATACAGGCCTTTCTGTTGCCACGGAAATGGCTGAGCAGCTTCAGCTACCACAAGGGAGCATAGAGATCATTACAGAGTTGATTGGTGCTTTCCTGCTCGTCCTGATTCGTTATTGGAAATCTTGTGTTACCATGTCATGATACAACCTTTAATTTGCTTCCCCCAAAGCGCGGTTACCGCAAATGATCCTGGTTTGCGCTTATGTATCTTTATTATTATCATTTTTGGTTCATTGAATAGGGCATCATAAGATAGGTGTTTTGGTTTCATTGATTGAATAGGGAATAGGATAGGCGACTATGTTTCAGTCTATTTTGTGTACACAGTTTACAGTCCCTGCGCGCGAGATGGTGCTGCTTAGCATGGAATCGTCAGTTGGCCATGACGAAATTTGATATAGTAGAGTGGATGCAGCTATATTGACAGCAAGCAGAAAATTGAGAGCAATCTGTTGATACTATTTGTTTTCTTCATTTGCGGATTTATGAATTGGATGATATCGTGGTAGAGCCACAATAGTATTGTGGATGTGTTTCTCATTTGTCATACTTGACTGTATAAAATTAAATACTAATCTAAATTCTTATAAGTGTTAATATTTATAAAGCATATATACTAATAAACTAATACAAATTAGGGTGTGTTTGTGGGAGGAAGAGTGGAAAAAGTCTACTTTACCTCATCACCTATTAAGGGTTGTCTACTTTATCTCCCAACCTATGAAACCGTCTGTTTTAGCCCCTGAACTTTATAAAACCGGTCAAATTATCCCCTCAGGCGGTTTTAGATGGTGATTTTGCTATAGTAACAACAGTTTTGGTTTTTTATTTATTTATTTTGGTTGAATCTTTGAAAAAAATCATAGTAAATCACAGAAAAATTGTAAAATGGAAAATTTAATTTTTTTTTGACTCCACATGAGTAAATCTACATAGAAAACATATAATAGCATATGCTTTAGTATAAAGTTTTTGCTGTAGATTTAGGTCTATTATTTTTTATAATTAATTGAAATAATTCATAATTATAGTTTGTATGGTCTAATTGTAGTGAAATTTTTATGGTGGCCCAACTGTTGTATACTTGAACTATAGTAAAAATTTTATACTCATTGGATCAAGTATAACTTAGTTATAGATTTATTTAGGATTTATGTTTGTTAAATCTAAATAAATCTACAACTAAGTTATATATGATCTAATGAGTATAAACTTTTTACTGTAGTTCAATCATACAATAACTAGGTCACCATAAAAATTTCACCATAAATGGACCATAGAAACTACAGTTATGAATTGTTCCAATTAATTTGAAAAATAACATATTTAAATCTACAACAAAAACTTTGTACTAAAGCATACCATATTATATATTCATTGTGTAGATCTGCTCATGTGGAGTCCAATAAAATTAGATTTTTTATTTTACGAATTTTGTGTGATTTACTATGATTTTTTAAAGATTCAACCAAAATAAATAAAAAAGATAAAATCAAAACCGTTGTTACTGTAGCAAAACCACCGTCTAAAACCACCTGAGGGGGTAATTTGACCGGTTTTATAAAGTTAAGGGGTAAAACAGACGGTTTCATAGGTTGGGGAATTAAGTAGACAACACTTAATAGTTGAGGGGGTTAAGTAAACTTTTTCCGAGGGAGAGTCTATATGTGTGCCGTTTTCTGTGTGTTTGCTGGGATAGTTTCCTAATCTGAACTGTGATGTGTGTTCAAAAGTCAAAACATATTCAATTTACTCTTTAGCATGTGTAGAAGCCAACATGTATGGTAATTTTAGGTCCGTTTAGATCAACCATCGTCTAATCCGTTAGTTGCTACAAATTAGCTAGGATAGGTCTAAAGAGGTAAGTTAATTGTTCCTTAAGCACCTAGCTAATAACAATCTCCCTTCCCAACCCAGCTAATAGATTGTAGAATGTCACTTTTGCATTCCTATCTACCTCTGTCAAAACATGGCCTACCAAAACCAAATAAAAAGTAGGATATTACAAGAACACCAATGAGAACACCTATTTTAGCTAGTAGATCCAAAGTTAGTGACTAATATTAGTTGTCAACTATTAGATAGCTAACTGTTATAGCTATTAGTAGATCCAAACATAGCTTAGCCACCTCAAATGGAATGTTTTTATTATTTGGTAGCATAAAATATTAGCTCAATCTGTTAGAATTTTGATCTCCTCCAGCTCAGCCCAGCGGCCGAGCTGGGCCTTGAACTAAGGCCATTAGTTGTGAGAGTGAAAAGTTTTTGCGTGACACATCGGATATTCTGACACTCATCTAGTCTATTAAAAAAAACTAATAACAAAACAAATTGCATATTCCGTCTGGAGAACCGTGAGGTGAATTCATTAAAACTAATTAATTTGTCATTAGCACATATTTACTGTGTTATATATATATATATTCCAAATTCAGTTGCACATTATATTGGCCGACTTCTGCCGAAGCGAAGCGGAGGCCCGCCGCCGGAGGCTTAGGCCGGAGCGAAGCAGAGTCTGAAGTCGTCCCAATGGGATGCGACCCCGAGAACACTTGGGGGTGACTCTTGATAGTAGTGAGGAGTGTTTGTTGGCTGATGCCCTTGGTTTTCCCTCCATGTTAAATCTTGTGTCTCCGCTATGATTGATCTTGTCTGCATCGTCGTTATTCGCCATAATTCATAACATACTGTAGCACAATATTATCAAAACATAAACTTATTAGGCTTAAAAAATCATCTACCAAGTTACACACAATCTGTGTAATTAGTTATTTTTAGTCTGCGTTTACTACTCCATGCATGTGTCCAACATTCGATGTCACTATGTAAAAAAGGGCCATATCCATCGGACGACCTACAGACATCACCAGAAATGCTCGTCTGTAACAAATTACTATAGATGCGCTTTCAAGTACGGAGTAGGGGCCGACCATGGCGGTGGCGGGCTGCGGCGGAGCATGGGTGAAGGATCGAGATGGCGGACTAGAGGGGGGTGAATAGTCTTTTCTAAAATTAATCTTACCGGCTAACCGAAACAAATGCGGAATTAAAACTATCGATCTAGCCAAGACTACACCCCTCTACTTATACTCTATGACACCTTACAAAAGATCCTAATCAATGCAAATAAGGTGTCGGGCTAGCTAGAGCTCACCTAACCAATTCTAGAAGCAAGGTCACACAAGCCTATGCAACTAGTACTTCAAGCACGGGGGAGCTCCTACACAATCTAGCAAGCAAAGCACAAAGCCTAAGCTCACTAGCAATGCTCAATAACAAGGCTACACAAGCCAAATTAGAGATCTCAACTTACTTACACAAACTAAGCAATGTGACTAGCAAGACTACAAGTCAACTAGTCACGCAAGAGAGCTACTTCTAGGCTACACAAGCAAAGAAGGTAACTAGCAAGCTACACAAGCTAACTAATTACAAGAGCAACTACACAAGCACAATATATATGAAAGTAATTACAAGCTTGTGTATGAAGAATGCAAACCAACGGGATGAACAAGGTTGACACGGTGATTTTATCCCGAGGTTCACTTGGTCACCACCAAGCTAGTCCCCGTTGAGGCAAGCCCAAGATTGCCGTCGATCCTCTTGCTAGTGGTGACCCTAAGTCACACTCTCCACGATGGAGTGCTCAACAAGAGCTCTAGCTTCGATTCGGCCGGACCACTTGGCGCTCTTCGCGCCTCTCTCTACTAGAGTTGCTCTTCGCGATCTCCCGCGGGGCGAGCACAATGCCCCTCACAAAGCTTCTCCAGAGCCACGCACAATCTTCACGCGGGCTTCATGACGGAGACTCGATCACCAAGCCGTCTAGGAGGTGGCAACCTCCAAGAGTAACAAGCACCACCGGCTTGCAACACGATCACCTAGTGCCACTCGATGCAATCTCTCAATGCAACGCACTAGCTATCACTCACTCGCTATCGATTCGCACACTAGCAAACACAAGCGAGTTAGAGGGCTCCCCAGCACAACCACACAAGCCACAAAGGCTCTAGAGTGCTCCCCGCACAGCCCAAGGCCGGCCACCAACGACATATATAGCCCCAAAGGCTAACTAGCCGTTGCCCCTTCACTGGGCAACCTGCGCCACCATCGGACGCTCTGGATCGGGGGCATCGGACGCTGGGGCCAGCGTCCGATGCACGGATGCTCGCCACGTGTCCCCCACGTTCAACTCCGGCCGAGCGATCCCAACGGCTATATTACTTCCCGCGCCAGTTAAAGTGGCATCGGACGCGCCGAAGCCTAGCATCGGACGCTCCGATGCCTCTGCTCAAATCTGTGCAAGATCACCCTCACATCGGACGCACCGAGACTCTAGCATCGGACGCTCGACCCCAGCGTCCGATGACACACCAGAGAGGTTCCAGAGAGGGCAGAAACACATCGGACGCGTCCGATGGTTCCACATCAGACGCAGGCCAGCGTCCGATGCTCCCTGGAAAGCATGCTCGCGCCACGTCACCTGCATCGGACTCTGCAACAGTGATTCCTCAGCGTTCGTTGCCTACGTCCGATGCTCCTTCAACTTCTGACAGAAACTAGGGTTTACCATCGGACGCTTGGCCCAGCGTCCGATGCTCCTCGGACCAGCGTCCGATGCTCCCCGAGCACAACACTTCACTTCCGAAAACCGCTGAATCCTGCCTCGCAAGCTTGGCAGGAGGGAGAGGGACTATACACTAGTTTCTCCCACTTCTCCATGCCTCCTTTCAACACAACTTCTTCTCCAACAACTTCTCCTTTGCAAATGTGCCAACACCACTAAGTTGTCGGGGGAACACCAAAAGGGTACCCCCAATCAACGCAAAACCAATAGGTCAAACCTAGAACACCAATTAATAGCAAAACCTAGCAAGTATAACCTTCTAAAAAGCCAACTCCTCGAGCCCCGGTACATAGGCCTTGAGCCCTCCGCAGCCATACATCGCTCCTCGAGACCCCACGCAGGGACCTCGAGCCTCTCTGGCGTGACAGCCTATCCCTCGAGACGCTCCACGCCACTCTCGAGCGGCACGAGCACCGGACACCAACCCCATACTGCGTATTTAATGCGTTCACCTACTCCGGTCACGTCTTCTGGTGCACGGCGACATGCGCCACAGTAAACCGGAGCCACAGTCAAATCTCGCTTTCACCTCAAGCATGGGCAAAAAGGCGCAAGTACAGCACTGTTGGGCCGTGCCCTGCACCGTAGCACACTCGAGCCTCATCCCGAGGCCTAGGATCCCGTTGTACGCCCGGGCGTTCTGGGACTTGCCCGTACCTGCGGGGGCTCGAGCCCTCCGTAGGCGCCACCTCGAGGCCGGCTCCGCGCCCCTCGAGCCCTAACTGCTTTCACGCTATTGGAGGGCAGGTACCACAAGACCCGGAGGGACCCCGTCGTGTTCTGTACGTACCGGGATGGGTGTTGTACGACTTCCACATCGCCACGCCTCCACGTCCGCGCTCGGGATGGAGGCCACGTATCGAGGACGCCTCAACAGCAACACCCACGTTGGCTACAATGACTTCGACGAGACAGAGTTCCTACCCTTCGCCATACCGAACGTTGTACATGTCAATCCTATGTAAACCTGGCCTCCTCTTGTTCTATAACAGGGGACGTCAGGGCCCTTCGTGCGCAGGAAGAGACACACGAGTCCACACACAAAAACACGAGTCCGGACTCCGGTCCACGCTCATTGAGCTTGTATTGCCCTTGTACAAGCACTTAGGTGCAAGTAATACGAGAACCTCTTCCCCCGCTGGACGTAGGGCCTTCTTTGCCCGAACCAGGATAAATTCTTGTGTCATCTTGCATCACCATCCAGGAAGAGAACACGCGATCATATTACTAGTTGGTGTCATACCCCCGGGGTCAAAACAACGACAGTTGGCGCGCCAGGTAGGGGCCTTCGCGTGTCCGAGCTGATTTCTCGTTGTTTTCTGGATGGCTTCATCCCCTCCTTCGTTCTCGGCTAGTGCCGTCGTCTGGTTCGGGAGCCTCGAGTTCCTGGCCACCGGCAACGGCAACGAGCTGACGCTGCTCTCCACGGAGAGCCTGAGCGGAGGGCGTGTCGCGCCACCCCGCGCAGGGGGCGTGGCGCGTCGCCCGCACCACCACGCGTCGCCACCTCGCGAGCGGCGCCGTCATCACCATCGACGCCGGCGCGGTGCCGCGGCGCACTTCCCCGCGGCCGACGCAGAGTCCCCGAGGGGAAACCTGCCCGGCGCACAGCCAGAGACTTCTAGGGCGCGCGCGCACTCCCCCAGCGAGTTCGCGTTCGTCACGCGCACGGACCGGGAGCCTGGCCAGAGGCCCCCGAGCCGTGCTCCGTCGACACCACCAGGCCTCCTCCCGCACGGGGTGTACCGCGCCCGACGCCAGCGGTTCCCGTTTGGCCTCAACAACCCCACGGCAGTTCACGCCCACCGCCTCGGCGAGCTCCGTCAGGACCAGGCGGCCGCAGAGCGGGAGGAGCGTCCGGGCGTACTCCTACAAGCCACCACCGACCTGGAGATCGTCTACCCCGTGCACGTCGACCGCGGCCTCTCACGAGCCGTCGAGCCACCTCGCCGAGCCACCTTCGGGGAGTGGTACCGCGAGCTACAGTCCCGGCACGAGCCAGGGCGGCGCGGCATCAGCAGCTCCGACTCCGATGAGTACGACTACCACGACCCTGACCTCTGGGACCCCACCAGGGAGTACTTCCAGCTCGAGGGGGTCATGGACGACGTCGAGGACGACGGCGACGACGACGCCAGGCCGGAGCTCAACCTCGAAGAGCCCGGAAACGTGGTTGCGGCCGGAGGATCACGCGTTCAGGGGAGGGACGAACCCCCGGCACCGGCTGCACCATCTCAGCACGGCGACGACCGGGCGGCGCAGCTCGCGCAGCTGCGGGAGGCCATCGCCAAGGCTGAGGGGGAGCGACAGCGTCTGTTGCAACTCGAGAAAACTATAGCACAGGACCCGACACAGCTTCGAGGCGCCGGTGTTCGTGGCCGCGCTCGAGATGTCCACCGGCAGATCCTCGAGGACGAGGCACCAGCACGCCCCGAGGTGCGTTTCCCGCGAGCCGGGCATAACGTGGTGGCGGCGGCAATGTTGCTCCGTGATCTACCCGCCGTCTCCGACCCTAACGCCAGGCGCATGCTTGGGGAAATGAAGAACCTCCTCGAGACAGCCGCTGTGCAGCAGGCGGAGAGCTCAGCCTCGCGGCGGCGCGGGGCGGCCTCGGGGAAACCAACAGACACGCCCCGCAATGAGCGCGAGATGTCCGTCCACCAGCCGGACGCCTCTCGAGCTAGGCCAGTCCGGGAACGGATCGTCGACAACCGGCCGCCTCGAGACCCCAACGACGCCCGCAACGACATCAACCGCCGGCGCAAGGACAAGGGAGCCCAAGAGCGTGGCTATAGCGCCCATCGAGGGGGGCGCTACGACAGTGACGAGGACCGGCAAGTCCTCGAGCCCCCGGGCCCCAGAGTCTTCAGCCGGGCCATCCGTAGCTCAACCCTCCCCGACCGCTTCCGACCACCGACCAACATCGTGAAGTATGACGGGGAGGTCGAGCCCAAGCTCTGGCTCTCGGACTTCCGCCTAGGCTGCCAACTGGGCGGAGCGAAGAACGACGACCGTGTGATCATACGCCAACTCCCGCTTTACCTCTCGGACACCGCCCGCCGGTGGCTCGAGGGGCTCCCGCTGGATCCGATCAACGACTGGGCCGACCTAGTCAGGGTCTTCGACGGGAATTTCAAGGGAACTTGCGTGCGCCCAGGCAACCCCTGGGATCTACGACGTTGCAGGCAGGCAGCGGACGAGCCCCTCCGCGACTTTGCTCGGCGGTTCTCGAAGCAGCGCCTCAAGCTCCCCCACGTGCCTGATGAGGACGTCATCTCAGCGTTCCTCGCGGGCACGACATGCCAAGAGCTGGTTCATGAGCTAGGACGCTACCGTCCCAGGACGGCCGAGGACCTGATGGATCGTGTCACCAGCTTTGCCTCAGGCGACGAGGCAGTGGGGGCCTTCTTTGGCCGCTCCACAGACAAAGGTAAGGCGGTGACCGCGCCAGAGGGCTCGAACAAGGGCGACGACGCCAAGAACCGCAACAACAACAACAAAAAGAAGAAGAACAAAAGCAAAGGTCAGAAGGCGAAGCGCGACGCCGACGACGACAACGATGAAGAAGTGCTCATGGGCGCCCTCGACCATAAGAAACCTCGAGGCCCCCACGACGGGGCTGTTTTCGACCAGATGCTCGAGGACCCCTGCCCTTATCACAAGGGCCTCGTAAATCATAAGCTAAAAGACTGCCGACTGTTGAAGGGGTTCTACTCCAAGCTCGGCGACAAGAAGGAAGACACGCCTAAGGGCAAGGACAACAATCGACGCGACGACGGGGACGCGGGTTTCCCCCCGGTGTGCGACTGCTTCATGATCTACGGGGGCCCAACCGTCGGGCTCTCGGCTCAACAGAGAAAGAAGGAGCGCCGGGAGATCTTTGCACTCCGCCACGAAGCACCCCGGTACCTCGACTAGTCTGATGCGCCGATCACGTTCGACCATGACGACCATCCGGATCATGTCGTAAATCCAGGAGCGTACCCTCTTGTCGTCGACCCCGTCATCATCGATGTACGGTTCTCCAAGGTGTTGATGGATGGGGGCTCAAGCCTCAACATCATATAACTCGAGACCCTCGACCTCCTGGGGATTTTGAGGGACCAGCTCCGACCCAGCGTCGGGGGGTTCCACGGAGTCGTACCTGGGAAGAAGGCACACCCCCTCGTGCGCATCGACCTCCCTGTCTGCTTTGGCATGCCGGCCAACTTCCGCCGGGAGACGCTCACCTTCGAGGTGGTCGGGTTCCAAGGGACCTACCACGCAATCATCGGCAGGCCCGGCTATGCTAAGTTCATGGCGGTCCCCAACTACACGTACTTGAAGCTCAAAATGCCGGGGCCAAAAGGGGTTACCACCGTCGACACCTCCTACGAGCACGCGTACCACTGCGACGTGGAGTGCGTCGAGCGTGGGGAGGCAAACGTCCAACTCGACTCGCTCGAGGCCCTAGCCGCCCTGGCCACCGAGGAGGCCCCTGAAGCAAAGCGCCACGCTGGCACCTTCGAGCCGGCGGAGCACACCAAGCAGATACCCGTCGACCCGACCTCGACCAACGGCAAGACGCTGACCATTAGTGCCAGCCTCGAGCCTAAATAGGAAGCAGTGCTCGTCGACTTTCTCCGCGCGAACATTGACATGTTTGCGTGGGGCCCCTTGTACATGCCAGGCATACCGAGGGAAGTCGCCGAGCACGCCTTGGAGATCCAGGCCGGGTCCAGACCGGTGAAGCAACGCTTGCGCTGCTTCGATGAGGAGAAGCGCAGGATCATCGGCGAGGAGGTGCACAAGCTTTTGGCGGTCGGGTTCATCAAGGAGGTATTTCACCCAGAATGGCTAGCTAACCCTATACTAGTTAGGAAAAAGAATGGAAAAGTACGGATGTGTGTAGACTACACTGGTCTGAATAAAGCATGTCCAAAAGTTCCATTTCCTTTACCTAGAATTGATCAGATTGTCGATTCCACTGTGGGGTGTGAAGTACTTTTGTTTCTCGATGCGTATTCCGGCTACCATCAGATTAGGATGAAAGAATCCGACGAGCTCGCTACCTCTTTTGTTACGCCTTTTGGTATGCATTGCTACGTTACAATGCCCTTCGGCTTTCGAAACGCCGGGGCAACGTACCAACGTTGCATGCAGCATATCTTCGGCGAACACATAGGCAAAACCGTCGAGGCCTACGTCGATGACATCGTGGTTAAAACCAAGAAAGTCGGGAACCTCATCAGCAATCTCGAGACCACGATCGAGTGCCTCCGGGCCAAGAATGTGAAGCTCAACCCCGAGAAATGTGTCTTTGGTGTGCCTCGAGGCATGCTACTTGGCTGCATTGTCTCACGACGGGGGATCGAGGCCAACCCCAAAAAAATCTCAGCAGTCATGAGGATGGGCCCAATTCGAGACCTCAAGGGTGTACAGAAAGTGACAGGCTGCCTAGCCGCTCTCAGCAGATTCATCTCGAGGCTAGGGGAAAAAGCGCTACCCCTCTACCGCCTGCTGAAGAAGACGGAACGCTTCACGTGGACTGTCGAAGCCGAGGAGGCCTTAACCAAGTTGAAGGGGTTGCTGACTTCCGCGCCAATTCTCGTGCCACCGCGACCGGCCCAGGGTGGCGATCCCCCCGAGCCTCTCCTCCTCTACGTGGCCGCAACCACTCAGGTGGTCAGCGCGGTCATAGCCGTCGAGAGGCGCGGGGAGGGTCATGCGTTGCCGGTCCAACGGCCGGTGTACTTCACCAGTGAGGTGCTCTCCGAGGCCAAGATCCGGTACCCGCACATCTAGAAGCTGCTCTACGGCATCATCATCACGAGACGCAAGCTCCAGCACTACTTCCTCGCTCATCTCGTAACGGTGGTGTCATCCTTCCCCCTCGGCGAGATCATCAACAATCGGGAGGCCACGGGGCGCATCGCCAAGTGGTCCGCCGAGCTAATGGGGGAGGCCATCACCTACGCCCCGCGAAAAGCCATCAAGTCACAAGCGTTGGCAGACTTCGTTGCTGAGTGGACCGACACCCAGCTCCCGCCGGCACAAATCCAAGCTGAGCTCTGGACCATGTACTTCGACGGATCCCTCATGAAGACGGGGGCAGGCGCAGGCCTGCTCTTCATCTCACCCCTCGGAGTCCACATGCGCTACCTGCTACGCTTACACTTCCCCGCCTCCAACAACGTCGCTGAGTACGAGGCCCTCATCAACGGGCTGCGCATCGCCCTCGAGCTCGGGGTCCGACGCCTCGATGTTCGAGGGGACTCGCAGCTCGTCATCAACCAGGTTATGAAGGCTTCAAGCTGCATCGATCCCAAGATGAAGGCATATTGCGGGGAGGTGCGCAAGCTAGAAGATAAGTTCTACGGCCTCGAGCTCAACCACATAGCTCGAAAGTACAATGAGGCCGCAGACGAGCTGGCAAGGTTGGCGTCCACGCGCGGCACCGTTCCACCAGACGTCTTCTCGAGGGACGTTTTCTAGCCATCCGTCAAAATCGGCCCGGGGGCTGGCCCCTCGACGCCACCCCTTGAGACAGATGCGGGGGCTCGACCGTTAACGCCACCCCTCGAGAACGACACCTCGACATCCGATGAGGCAATGCAGATTGACACGCCCGCCTCTTCTTCATCATGACCCCTCGACTGGCGGACGCCCTTCCTCGACTACCAGACGCAAGGCGTGCTACCAGAAGACAAGACGGAGGCCCGACGCATCGCTCGAAGGGTCAAGACCTACGTCATCTACGGCAACGAACGAGAGCTGTACCGTCGAAGCCCATCGGGAATCCTTTAACGCTGCATCCCCCTCGAGGAGGGACACAGGCTTCTCGACGACATGCACTCGGGGGCTTGCGGCCATCACGCAACGCCAAGGACCTTGGTAGGGAACGCCTTCCGACAAGGCTTCTACTGGCCAACCGCCATCGGAGACTCCAAGCGCCTGGTCCAAGCTTGCCAAGGGTGTCAGTTTTACGCCAAACAAATGCATCAACCCGCGCACGCCCTACAGATGATCCCCATTACTTGGCCGTTTGCCGTCTGGGGGCTCGACCTCGTGGGTCCCCTCAAGATGACAACCGGAAGGTACACGCATGTGCTCGTGGCCATTGACAAATTCACCAAGTGGATCGAGGCCAAGCCCATAGGCGACGCCACCTCCGAGAAGGCGGTCGAGTTCATCGCCGACATCATGTACCGGTTCGAGGTGCCTAATGTCATCATCACCGACAATGGCACCCAATTCACGGGCAAAAAGTTCACCAACGGGCAGGTCGCATACCCTCAATGCAACGGGCAGGTCGAGCGCGCCAAAGGCATGATACTCCATGGGCTGAAGCCGAGGCTGTTCAAGACCCTCAAAAATTTTGGAAAGGAGTGGGTCGCAGAGCTCCCCTCGGTGCTGTGGGGCCTCAGGACTACGCCGAGTCGAGCCACCGGGTTCACTCCGTTTTTCCTAACCTACGGCGCTGAGGCCGTCTTGCCTACGGACCTCGAGTATGACTCACCTCGACTTCGATCCTACAACGAGCAAACCAACGACGAAAAGCTCACCAACGCCAAGGACCAGCTCGAGGAGGCCCGAGACGTGGCGCTCATCAACTCCGCGCGCTACCAGCAAACACTTCGATGCTACCACGACAAGCACGTGCGCAAAAGGGACCTAGCGGTGGGGGACCTCGTGCTTCGACGGCTGCAAGATAATCGAGGGCGCCACAAGCTCACCCCTCCATGGGAGGGCCCATACACCGTAGCTGAAGTGCTCAAGCCAGGAACGTACAAGCTCTACGACGGTCAAGGCAGGATCCTGGCGAACGCATGGAACATATCTCAGCTACGTCGCTTCTACCCTTAAGGGCCCCGAGGCCTTGTTCATTTTGTTGCTTTGTACAAACACGTTGAGTATGAATGAGCCAACTCGTGTGCCATCTTTCATATTACTTAGCAACTTAAGGCAGCCTCGACCCTGCTATGCTCAGGGTCGAGCCTCCCTCGGGGGCTGACAGGGGGGCCCCCAGACTCCGGAAAAAATGCGCGTTTTCTTTTCAAAAATTCGACCTCCGTCTCAATTTGCACCTCGAGCATAATAGCAGCGTCTAAATCCGTAAGTACCCCGAGCCTCCAAGAGTAGGGGGGCGTCGACGTAGACGGCCACCTACGCCCCCGGGCTACGGTACCCTACCTACGCCTCCCCTCGAGGTACTCGTGGCGCGCATCGAAGGAACACGGACCAAGCCGGTTGAAGCTCGAGCTAGAGACAAAGAGAATTGATCGAATAAATTTGAAAAGAAAACAACTTCTTTAAATAAACAAGTCATATATACACATGATTGGCCTCGTCAGGCCACAAGTAACGACACAAATTTTTACAAAGGGCCTCGATGCCCAAATTTGACACGCAGGTCTCAATCCTCATCGGTCTGGTACTCCTCCCCGAGATCTTCCGCGGCGGGCTCGGCCTCGACGTCCGGGCCAGGAGAAGGGGGGCCACCTACACCGCTGTCCGCATCCAGAGGCAGCACATCCTCCTCGAAGAGCTTCGCGAGCGCTGCCCCCGGCTTGTCCCCCTTCTCGAGGATCTTGTCGACGCGGCGATCGTTCCATTCCTCGTCCCTCCCCTCAATCTCAATGAAGCCCTTGGCGACGACATTGACCGGGAAGCGGAAGGCGGAACGGACGGCCGCGAGCGCCTGCTTGACGCCATGGTGGAGAGCGTGCCGGACTCCGTCCCGCGCGGCCGCATCAAAATAGCATAAGGCGTCGACCAAAGTGTTGCCTCGAGCCACCGCGCCCTCTGCCGCGGCTACCAGAGCGACGCCCCACATAGAGTCAAGCCTGTCGAGGGTGGCGCGCGCTCGTTCTGCCACCATGGTCTCGTCCTGGAGTTGCCCCAGGAGAGCCTGGTTCGTCCCGCGAAGCTCCTCGGCGGTCTTCTCAACCTCTGCGCAACAAACAAGAAGGAGTGAGATCGCGGCGTGACAAAAACCTCGAGATCAAAACAACGCAAGGCATGAAAATTACCTTCGCAGTGCATGCCCAGAGCGGCGAGGTCGCTGGTAAGGCCCTCAACGCGCTGATCAAGCCTACGCTTCTCGGACAACACGTCACGCTTTTCGGCCCGGAGGTCTTCTACCAGCTTACCCGTCTCTGCGAGGGCCAGATCCTTCCGGATCACCTCTTGCCGCGCCGCCTCCGCCGCGGATCGGGCGGTGGCCGCTTCGCTCTGGGCGTCCTCGGCCTCTTTCTTCGCCGCCTCCGCTGCGGATCGGGCGATGGCGGCTCCACTTTGGGCGTCAGCGGCTTCCTTCTTCGCCGCCTCCGCTTCAGACCGGGCGGTGGTGTCCTCGCTTCGGGCATCAGTGACCTCCTTCCTCGATGCTTCCAGAGCGGTGGCGGCCTCCTCCTTAGCTCGGGCGGCCTCCCCTCGAGCCGCCTAGGCCTCTACCTGCGCTTCGTTGAGCCGGCTCGCCATTTGGGCATTCCGGCTCAGCTCGGCGCGGAGATCCTGGAGCTCCACCTCCGCCCTAGCAAGGGCAGCCACCGCCCGCGCGGACCTATCCGTCTCCTCCGAGAAGGACCGCTCCGCTTCCGCCACGAGCTCGACCACCTCCCTGAAGATGGACCGCGCTTCCCGCGGGCCCCCTGTTGGGCCGATCGCTCGACGGGGATCATGGCTCGGGGAGAGCTCGGCACGTGAGGAAACTGCCACACCGGTTGATCAACCTCGACGAGGGGCAGGCCCTCCTCCTCCGCCTCGAGCGGTGCTGGCCGCGGCCCACAAACCGGTGGCACAAGCTGCGGCTCCCTCCTCCCCCCCTCTGTCTCCGCCCGCTACTCCATCTCCTCCCGGGGCGACGGCGCGGCCTCGCGTGGAGGCGGGGACTCGAGCGGTAGCGGATCGCTCGAGGGGTGGCTCGCCTCCAAGCTCTCCTCCCTCGCCGAGTCCTTCGGCGTCTTGTCGCCCCCGACCGGGGCCTCGAGCGCTTCTCCCAGTGTTGAGCCCTCGACCGGAGGCGGCACCCGCTCCAGCTCGTCCAAGAGCTCGTCCACCGTCGGCACCAACGCCTCTCCCTCCTGCCCCCCCCCCCTCCGTGGGCCGACTCTCGTCGACTGGGGTCTCGGGGACCGTCGACCCCCCGGCCTCAGACACCGACGGAGCCGCTCCTATCTCCGGTGCTCCCCCCAAAATGATCGTCATGGCGGGGGGAGAAGCGGCCCTCTCGGTAGGTACCACCGGAGCAGGAGGAGGCGGTGTCGCGACGGACGCGGTGACGGCAGGATCGATGCCAGAAGCTGCGGTCCCTGCTGAAAAAGATAACGACGTTGTCAGAGTCAGGAAGATGCCTCGACCTCCATGGTCGATGGCGGCGGCCTCACCAAGATCCGCGGCGGCCATCCGACTTCCCCGAGCCATGGCCGCTCGGGCTTTTGCCAGCCAAGCGGCCTCCCCAGCAGAGGAAGAAGCCGTACCTCGAGGTGCCTGTTCCACAGCAGAGCTCGAGGTCTTAGTCCGCTTGGACGCCGCGAGGTCCACCTCCTGCCAGGAGCGCTTTCCCCTAAAAACCATAGACGACGCGCATCACAAAAGATAAAAAAGGGGGGGAGTAAAACCTCACTACCAGCAAAATTGAAAAACACTACTTACCCAAAGTGACGGCGAGCCTTCTTCCCCGAGCTGTTGGATTCACCCGGGGGCTTCGAGCCCGATCTATGGGTCGAGCCATGCTCCCGAGCCGTCTCTGTGTGGCTCGACCTCGATGGGGAGCCCTCCTTCTGCCCCTTGTCTCTAGGGGGCGACCGCACCTCCTTCGAGCAGTCATCTCGGCGCCTTTCCCGGCGCGGGCTCCGAGACCTACTCTGGCGCTCGGGCCGGCGGTCGCGCCTCCCCACATCTGCCTCCTTCTCCCGGCGGTGGTGCGGCGATGGACTCCGGGGTCGATCGCGACTCTGGTCGCGAGACGGCCAGGGACTCCCCCCTCGACGGTCATGGTGACGGGGGCTCGGCGCCCTCTCATGCTGCCTGCTCCTCCGCAGGCTCGACGGCGCCCTCGACGCCTCGTGGCAGACGGCCCCGGCATCCCCTCCGGCGTGATGATCACTCCTCGAGGTCCGGCCCTTCTCGAGACCCCCCGCTTGGGTCGATGTGGCCGAAGCCTCCTTCCGTGCCACGGCGACGGCGCCCCGGGTCCGAGGCTTCTTTGCGTCCGGGGGCACGTCCGGCACGGAGCTCGACGGTCCTCGTGCCCCCGACGAGGCAGGGCTCAGCGCCGCCTTCCGCGGCTGCGTCCCGCGCGATCCCTTCGCCGGGGGATCTCCAGTATACCCTCCTGCACAGAGGAGCGGTCAGCCCCGACGTCGACGACCCCCGCGCGCCTCAGACGCGCATCCATTCCCTCGTCGTCACTCTCCTCTTCATCATCACTCTCCTCCTCCGAGCTCGAGGAGCTCAGCTCGGGGGACCCATCTCCAGGCTAACGGTTGCGACGAGCCTTCGCCAGCCTCTGCTCCCGAGCCGAGCGACGCAGGTTTTTGTTTTTCTCTTTCTTCTTTCTGGCATCCTTGCTCTCCTTATCTTTCTGAGCAGAGAGGCGCCTCACCTGGGTATCCGCGGCGTCCTCCCTCACCGGGGGCCTCGACGCACGACAAGTAAACGCCCCCTGCAAAAAAGAAGAAGCGTGACGAGACAAACCACAAGAAGGGTGTGCCAGGTTCGGATAAAGAGAAAGGGGGAGGAGGCTCGGGACCGTTTAGCTCGAGGGGGCTTACCAGGTCTAGACACCCCTTGTCGGGTGCCATGGCGATCAGGTTGGTGTCCTCGGGGATAAACGACCCTTGGATCGTGATCGACACCCGCGAGACGCCCTCGTTCCAAGGCAGCCTCCCCTCGGCCATCCTCGGCCGATTTAGCGCCTCGAGCTGGGCCTTCGGCCCCATCTCGTGCAAGAGAAGGGGGCGGTTCGCCAGCGGAAGAACCCTTCGCTGATGGAATGCCCAGATGACCGCCTGGACGGTCAGGTTCTTCTCGTCCACCAGCATCTTCATCATCTCCATCAGTGGAACCAGGTGGCGTTGCCTGTCCGCCGCGACCCCCCAGGTCCACTTCTCCGGGCGCTGAGTGAGGACCCTGCCGGTGTACTGCGGAAGGAGACCACCTTCATTCCGCAGGTAGAACCAGTGGTCGTCCCACCCGGCCTGGTTGGTGGAAAGCTTGTAGCGGAGGTATTCGCGGGGGACATTGGCTGACGAGGTCCCAGTCCTCGCAGTGACGGTGAGGGAACCCATGCGCACGAGCCGCCTCCCGCTGGGCTTCAAGGCCTTGATGAAGAGCTCGCCCCGGAAGAGGTGGACGAACATCTCCCAATGCGGCTCGATCTTTAGGTACCCCTCGCACACCGCGGCGAAGATGGCGGCGTGCGAAATCGAGTTGGGGGAGAAGTGTTGCAGCTCCACCTCGTAGTGATGGTTCAGCGCCCGCATGAAGCGGCTCGGAGGAACACCGAGCCCCATGCGGTGGTAGCGCGTGAAGCTCACCACGTACCCCTCCGGCGGGTGCGGCTCCCGGTGATCTGCCGACGGGATAACCCACCACGCCGGTCCCTCCTCCGGGTTGGGACGGAGAAGCCCCTGGGCCACCAGCGACTCCATCTCACGCTGCGTCACCTTCGTCGGGCTCCAGTCTTCGGTCGGCAGCGCTTGTGTCTGGGCGGCCATGGCGATGACGGCGCGTACCCGAGCGGCGGACGGACGGCCGGAAAATTCCCAATCGACTAGCTCGAGGAAGAGGGCGCGTGAAGGCTACGGCGGCGGTGAAGGCAAAGGCAAAGTAAAGGATTCCTTTTCCCCTCTTTCGATATTTATAAGGGAAAACCCCAACGGGCGGGGTCTCCCACGACGTAAAAAGGTAACTGCATGCATTTAATGCGCCCACCTAACCACGTCTCGAGCCGGTTGACAGGTACACGCGGCAACATCTCATCCGCTCAACTACCGGGGCCCTCCGCGGCCGCCGCTCCAACTTCACGTCCGCTGCCCTGGCGCCATGATCTCCACTCCCTGACGGTTTCTGCCTAAAAAGGCGCGCCCAATGGGCAGAAGGATTCCAAGCGACGAAGGCTTCTTCAGGAAGGTAAAAACGGGCCCCGGCCCTAAGCCTCGAAGCAGCGAAGGCTGGCCCTCGAAGGGGGTTCGACAGCCGGCTTCGAGCACCCGAGTCAGGGACACCAAGGGGCGCCACTCGCAGCATCGCTCGAGGGCCAAGCCCTCGAGGCCCCTCACGTGTATCCAAGGCGGGGCGCGCGACGTGCAGTGAGATCCCCTCGGAGGGAGGCATCGAGCCACCGGGTCCTATCGAATGGACCCGGCACTCCTGCAGACTGAGCGCCCATGCTTTATGAGATCGCCTCCGGGCTACAGTCGACCCCATCGAATGGGGCACGAGGTCTCACTTGGATTTCCTCGTTACCAGCTCACCGGTAACCTCGATACTCGCCCACTCATGGTAGTACGAGGCATCCCCCCCTCGCATCCGATCGAAAGGACTCGCGGGATGACAAGCCAGGACAATTGGCGTGCCGGACAGCTCGAAGAGCCGGCCGGTCAGTTCAGCCTGGCACCCCTCGACGAAAGAGGGTTAAAAAACTCGGGGGCTCGACACCCCCGAACCTAAAAAATATAACTAACACTCGCAAAACAGCCCACGAGGGAGCTCTAACCACTCCCCCGTGGCCTCAGGGGCTACACCCGCGGGTGTCGCTCGCACGACACCCACGGAATCAAAATGGCCAAACCCTCGAGACCGGTTAGCTAACCCTCGAGATCCCAGTCGGGAGCCCCTGCTCGAGTGCCAGCACTCGAGCAAGGGCTCGGGGGCTACTGTCGGGGGAACACCAAAAGGGTACCCCCAATCAACGCAAAACCAATAGGTCAAACCTAGAACACCAATTAATAGCAAAACCTAGCAAGTATAACCTTCTAAAAAGCCAACTCCTCGAGCCCCGGTACATAGGCCTCGAGCCCTTCGCAGCCATACATCGCTCCTCGAGACCCCACGCGGGGACCTCGAGCCTCTCTGGCGTGACAGCCTATCCATTGAGACGCTCCACGCCACCCTCGAGCGGCACGAGCACCGGACACCAACCCCATACTGCGTATTTAATGCGTTCACCTACTCCAGTCACGTCTTCTGGTGCACGGCGACATGCGCCACAGTAAACCGGAGCCACAGTCAAATCTCGCTTTCACCTCAAGCATGGGCAAAAAGGCGCAAGTACAGCACTGTTGGGCCGTGCCCTGCACCGTAGCACACTCGAGCCTCATCCCGAGGCCTGGGATCCCGCTGTACGCCCGGGCGTTCCGGGACTTGCCCGTACCTGCGGGGGCTCGAGCCCTCCGTAGGCGCCACCTCGAGGCCGGCTCCGCGCCCCTCGAGCCCTAACTGCTTTCACGCTATTGGAGGGCAGGTACCCCAAGACCCGGAGGGACCCCGCCGTGTCCTGTACGTACCGGGATGGGTGCTGTACGACTTCCACATCGCCACTCCTCCACGTCCGTGCCCGGGGTGGAGGCCACGTTTCGAGGATGCCTCAACAGCAACACCCACGTTGGCTACAATGACTTCGACGAGACAGAGTTCCTACCCTTCGCCATACCGAACGCTGTACATGTCAATCCTATGTAAACCCTGGCCTCCTCTTGTTCTATAAAAGGGGACATCAGGGCCCTTCGCGCGCAGGAAGAGACACACGAGTCCACACACAAAAACACGAGTCCGGACTCCGGTCCACGCTCATTGGGCTTGTATTGCCCCTGTACAAGCACTTAGGTGCAAGTAATATGAGAACCTCCTCCCCCGCTGGACGTAGGGCCTTCTTTGCCCGAACCAGGATAAATTCTTGTGTCATCTTGCATCACCATCCAGGAAGAGAACACGCGATCATATTACTAGTTGGTGTCATACCCCCGGGGTCGAAACACCGACATAAGTGTACAACAACATGTGTATGTGTGTTAGCATTTTTCACAATCATTTTCCAAAGGATTTTCACTTGCTCTCACCACGCCACTCGATCCTAGCAACATCGCAAAGTTAGATCGCTCAAGTGGCACTAGATGACCGATATGCAAACAAGTTTGCTCCTCTTAATAGTACGTCCATCTATCCTAAACCCGGTCATAATCTTCTCTACACACCTATGGCCGGTGAAATGAAATGCCCTACAAATATACCTTTGCCTTGCGCATTCCATTCCATCTCCTCCGGTGTTGATGCAACACATGCACCAGCCTCTTCATCAAATGATATGATCCACTTCATATCATCACATGGCCTCCATGGTCCATCGATCTTGACATCACTTGCTCTTCACCATCGCTTCGGTCCTTCGGCGCCAAGTCTTGCTTAAGCCTCCCGACACTCGGTACCAACGGCTTCAAAGCCTCAACTTGCCCTTCACCTTCGCAACAGGTCCATCAAGCCAAGTCTTGCCTTGATCTTCACCATCTTAGCCACATGACCACATGTCATGTTTCATGTGCATTTAAGCTCCTTCTTCACATGTGTGAGCCTTGCAACATATTCCAAACCATTTCTCCTTTATGGCATATGTTGCTCACACATGATCACCTGTGGACTAATCACCTGTGTAATTCACTTCAATTAGGGGCTCAAGGAACACATCAAAATCCTTTCCTGGAGATTTTGGACCTAGGATGAGTAATGCCATAAAGCAGTTTGCTGGATTCACGCATTCCCATGGCGAGAGATTCAGTGGCGTTAGAAGCACTGGCCACATACTGTACTGGGTACTCATGTTGCCAAATGGATTGAATCCATCGGTAGCTATGGCAAGCCTCAGGTTCCTCGGATCGGCTGCAAAGGATGGTTCCTGAATGTCAAAGTCCTTCCATGCTTCCCCATCGGCTGGATGGCTCATTACATTGTTGACCGGTGTCCTCTTTTTCTTGTGCCATTGTGTTTCCTCAGAAGTTCGCTTTGATGCAAAAATTCTTTTCAGCCTAGGCAAAAGTGGAAAATACCTCAGTACCTTCACTGGAACCCGCTTGGTCCCAGTTTCATCTTCCCATCTAGACGACTGGCATACTGGGCACACATTGTCTGTTTCATACTTATCCCGAAACAACACACAATTCTTCGGGCACACATGGATGTTTTCACATGCAAGGCCCAATTCTTTAAGATATTTCTTGGCCTTGTCGTATGATTTTGGCAACTGACTCTGAGGGTACCCTTCTGACATCAACTTTATCATCGCGGAAAATGTTGTATTGACAATTCGATAACGAGACTTGAGATACAACATCCTCACCAGAAAAGAGAATTTTGAGTGGCTAGATCCCAGGCTAAGTTGCTTCTTGGCATCTTCAATGACTTTCTCAAACCTTGGCGGTTCTCCGCCATCTGCCTCTGCCACAGCAAACAGCTCTCCTATCATCTCTGGTACTCCGTGATCCTCATCATAGTCATCATCGGCCACATCCTCATGTATCCCAAAGTCATGATCCCTTCCTTCGAACTGCTGCTCCAAATTTTCAATTATTTCAGTATCCGCCGACTCCCCATGATGAATCCACCTGGTGTACGTAGGTGACATTCCTTTAATGTGTATATGGTCACTTACAATCATGTAGGTCGATTCCAACAACCTGTGCTATTTTTATTTTTTTACAATAAAATATAGGACGTGAGGGGCTGCGGGTTGGAGCTGGTGCACCTGGCCCGTGGGCCGTATTGCCACACGTCAGGGCGGGTTGGAGCTGGTGGACCTGGCCCGTGGGCCCGTACTGCCACATGTTCGCAGCCACGTCCCACTGGTGGGACTACATTGCCATGTCATCGCAACATTATTTACAAATAAAAAAACATGTATCTTAAAAACACAAAAGTAAAGTGCTTGTGTTCTGTTGGTAAGGCTACTCTCTGTTCACTGATAGGTCTTGGAATCGAACTCCTGCAAGGGCAAATTTTTTTGCAAAAAATAAATGGAGCGCGCAGGCATCTGGTCGACTTCAACCGTGGGCCCGCGGTGACACGGCCATGAAGTGGGACCCGCTAGTGGGACCACAGTGCCATGTCCTTGAGGTGAAACAATAACCTAACAATCAATGACGATTTGGTTTTGTTATTGTATGACGATTCTTTAGTTTTCGTCACTATTCTTCTTGTCAAAGCTCCGTCACTTGTGAAGCATGACGATATATCCAATTTCGTCATAGAATGCTATCATTCTGTGACGCATTTGGTAATCGTCACTAGTGAATCGTCATGGATTACCACATTTCTAGTAGTGTCACATGTCATGTTTCATGTGCCTTAAGCTCCTCCATCACATGTGTGAGCCTTGCGACATATTCTAAGCCATTTATCTTCTATGGCATATGTTGCTCACACATGATCAGTTGTGGACTAATTACCTGTGTAATTCACTTCAAACAGATATTAGTCCATCTAAGTTGTCACTCAATTACCAAAACCAAACAAGGACCTTTCAATGGGGTGCGCCCGGGGCCGGCCGTGGCGAGGCATGGGGCATGGACGCGAGGCAGCATGGCCGTGGTGGGCAGCAGGGTGGCGTTGGCCGGCCGAGACGAGCTCGGGCGAGCAGCCAGGGCGGACGAGGCTCGCAGCTCGACGGAGGAAGAAGAAAAGAATGTGTACGGAGTAAGGAGAAGAAAATAGAAACGAACCGGTAAGTTGTGTAATCAGTGGCAGTGGTGGATAATTTCCACCAACTCCACCAATCTCACTTTGGTGGAGCAGCCCTTGAGGAGCTCCACCAAAATAGTGAATTTGACCCTCAAATCCACTATTCTGGTGAATCTGAATTTGGTGAATCTAGAGTGTTTAGCAAATATTTTGGTGAATCCAAGTCCATGAATCCGAATTTAGTGAATCGGAATCTGTACCAAACAGACCCTAAGTGACACACGTCTATAGTAATCTCATGAGTGGGGACCCCCCGCGCGGTGTGGTTAACACGCGTCTGTAATAAGCACTCTTACAAACGCGTGTATTAAATAGGCGTCTATCGTAAAATTTCAGACAGTTGTTAAGTAGGACCGTTATTGATATTTCAATAATCATAGACGCGCTATAAATTTCATACGTCTCCAAAAGACGAGCGTTTATAGTAGTTTTGTTCTTAGAGACGCTTCTTATTTTTACTGACACGGTTTTCTATGTGTGTCTGAAGTTCTGTCTTATTATCTGATGCGTGCTCCATATACACGTTTGTAGCAAATTTTAACCTAAAACTTTACATGCAGATGTTTAGTTGGCGGTAAATTTTATATCGTTCTAAAAAAAAAGAAGACAATTTTAAGTTGTTCTAAAAAGAAGAAGATGATTTTAAGTTGTTCTGAAAAGAAGAAGACAGTTTTATGTTTTTTTCCTCCCGTGGACCACATGTCGATCCAATTAGTACCTCCATGAACACCATATATCCCTGCAGTAATACTCCCTCCGTCTCTAAATAAATAGATTTCTAGAGTTGTCATAAGTCAAACTTTTTAAACTTTGACCAAATTTTTAGAATAATACGTTAAGATTTATGATATCAAATTAATATCATTAGATACATCATAGAATATATTTTTTATAATATATTTATTTTATATGATAGATATTTTTATTTTTTGGTATAAAGTTGATCAAACTTTTAAAAATTTGACCGGCACGGATTCTAGAAATCGATTTATTAAGGGACTGAGGGAGTATATGAACAACAAGTTTCATACCAATATAAGACTAATGCAGCAAACCAGCATATATAATATAAAGATAGATGCACTTTAAGGAACTATTTTGGTTTCCATACATTGATACATATGATAATAATTCCTACATCATCACTTGTTTGAAGATGGTGTCCATAATACATCTTCGCCACAAGCTGTATCATACTCCCTCCATCCCAAATTATAAGGCATTCCAAGAATCTTGGGGAGTCAAAAATTTTCAACTTTAACCAAAATTCTAGAGAGAAACTCAAAGATTTATAAAATCAAATATGTATATTATGAAAATATAACTAATACAACATCTAAATGTACTTAGTTGGTATTATAAATATTATTATCTTATTATATAAATTTGATCAAAGTTAAAAAACTTTGACCTCTCCAAGATTCTTGGAATGCCTTATAATTTGGGATGGAGGGAGTAATATATTACTGCCCATTTAGGCTTCCAAAAGTCATGCCATGTGTATATATCACCAAAAGTCACTGCTTCCATATAATGACATCATCACTTCGGGAGGCTTCTTAGTCAGGCTAATTCACGAGACAAATCTATTAAACTTCATTAGTTCATGATTTGACAATATCATCCTATAGTAAATATTCGCTAATGATGAATTAATTTACCTTAATAAATTCGTCTTGTTAATTAACATATGGTAGTGTAATTAGTTTTATAATTAGTTTATTTTTAATAGAGTAAATTAATGTCGCAATATCAGGGCTAAAATTTTTACCAGAAAATGACGCTTCCTAAGCTAAACAAGGCCATGCGAGCTGTGAGGTCCGACAGCAACGAGGTCCAGCGGCGGTGGGGGGCCAGCGAGGTGCTACCGGCAACGCGTGAGGTCCGCGTCCGCAGCCAGCACTCGGGGAGCGAGGCGGCCACGCGAGGCTTCGAGGCGGTGGTTGCGCTCTCCACGGCGGCTCCGATTCGACGGCATGCCAGGTCCACGGCGGTGCTGGCCAGCGGTGTGTGTGGTTCGCGCTGGGCGGGTGCGCTGCGCGCGATGTCCTCACCCGCGCAAGCCTGTGGCGAACAGAATATGCCTTTTCACTGTTTATGTGCATAGCTGCTTAGTTAGGGGATAAGTAAATGAACTAATGAAATTTGTTAAAAAAATATATATTCAAAGATCTTTCTAATAATACTAATTGTATATGATAAATTTTAATATTTTTAATATATACTCCTTCCGTCCATAAAGAATCAATTTCTAGAGTTGTCTTAAGTTAATTTTTTTAAACTTTGATCAAACTTCTAAAAAAACAATCAAGATTAATGGTACTAAATTTACATCATTAGACATATCTTCGAATATATTTTCATAATGTATCCATTTTATATCATAGATGTTATTATTTTTTTTCTATTAAATTAGTCAAAGTTAGAAAAGTTTGACTGATATGAATTTTAGGAATTGATTCTTTCATGAACGTAGGGAGTATTTATTTAAAAATGTTTTTTCAGAAAGCGAAGAAAACGATAGATAATTAGGAAAGGACTACTCCCTTCATCCATTAAAAAAATGCAATTCTCATATCCCGATAAGTTAAACATCGTAAATTTTGATTAAAATTATATGAAAAAATAGTAACACTTATCAGACAAGATAAACACCATTAGGTTAGTTATAAAATATATTTTTATAATAAGTTTATTTTAAAATATAAATATTAATACTATGTAATACTCTGTATAAATTTGATTAAAAAGTTGAAATAGTTTGACCGCCATGTTTTTTATAATTATATTCTTTTATATACATAGGCATACCAGTTAGACCTTGTTTAGTTGTCACCACAAAAACTTTTCACTCATCAAATCAAATATTTGGACACATGCGTAGAGTAGTAAACGCAGACTAAAAAATAAGTAATTACATAGATTACGTGTAATTTGCGAGATAATTTTTTAAGCCTAATAAATTTATGTTTGGATAATATTATACTATAGTAAACATGTGCTAATAATGGATTAATTAGTTTTAATAAATTTATCTCATTGTTTCCGGACATAATATATAATTTGTTTTTTATTAATTTATTTTTAATAGACTAAATAAGTGTCAAAAAATCTAATGTGACACGAAAAACCACGCCACCCAGCAAATAAGGGCAAGTACATAGGTGGTCTCATGTAGTGTCACGTAATTTTAAGACGACTTAGTAGACGACATGTATAATAGTTTATTTTTTAAGTTGTCTCGTAGCAACTCATGATTCCTTAATTTGTGGATAGAATAAAAATAAATTGTGAGTTGCATGATAACAACAACTCATACAATGGTAGAATAATTGTCTTATAGTCTTAAATTTTAGCTTATGAGATGGTTGTTTCGCGAAACAACGACTTGTTTCTCTTTCGCTTCTCTTTTTTCTCCGTACCAATGAAAATCCTACGTGACACTGCGTGACGTGTAGCAATGTTGCCCAAGGCCTTATTTGTGCTCTGGATAACCACGCCACCCCCGGCCAGCGACCACTCTCACTGTTTCTCAATGTTCCTTACTGTTTTTACCTTCCAATCTCCCACATCGTCTGCCTCCTATCCTCTTCTCTCCGCTCCTTCTTGCCTTCCATCTTGACGCCGGCAGTCGATGCTTGTTAGCGGAGGCGGCGGCCGGAGAGGATGGTGATCGGGGCTATGATGGTAGGTTTCTTGCAATCCCTTCCTCACGGTTTCCTTCCCCTGTCTATCTTGGCTTTGGCTCCTGTGATGTTGTCCCCGGAGCCGGAGAGACGAGTTCTTGCGTACTTGACTGCTTGTGCGTGGATATGGATGGGGACATTTGAGCATGGTCCGAGCCATGGTCCCCGGATGGGGTTCGTCACTGTTGCTACTCTGAAGCATTGTTCATCGGGGATGTAGATTTGTGTTGTAGCCACTTAAAGTTCCAAGGCCTTGTTTAGACGAGGAGAGTGATTTTTTTTCTCAACTGTAGCATTTTCGTTGTTATTTGACAAACTTTGTTCAAATATGGTCCAACTAGACTCAAAAGATTCGTCTCGATACGTACATACTAAAAGTACAATTAGTTATTTATTTTACCAACATTTAATGTTCCATGCATGTGTCAAACATTGATGTGATAATGATGTGATGGAGAGAGAGCGAAAAAAAAGTTGATAGTTTGAGTCGTTCTCCACTGCAGAACAGAATATGCCCTTTCACTGTTTGTGTGCATAGCTGCTTATGTACGTATTGCTTACCTACTAAACCTTGCTTTTTTTTAGATTACACATAGACTCACGGTAACGGGCACCAACTTGCCATCTGTGCACTTCGGTGTGGACTCTATCAGAACCACGATTACTCTCCAGATGGGTCCATTGGGTTAATAGAGCATCAGGTGCCACCTTTCCAACAAACAGAGCAACTTTCTTTTGTTCGCATCGCAACTACACTTTGTCTTCCTCAAATAGTACTGTACCTACTAGTTACAGATGAAGTACGGTTTAATTTATCCATATACTCACTTCATCCCAAATTATAAGACGCTTGATTTTTTTTTCCCCTCAAGTTTGACTACTCGTCTTATTTAAAAAATTTATTCAAATAAAGTCAAATTTGAGTTATTCTTAAAGAGTTTTTATTAATAAACAAAGCCAAGAGAAAAGACGTGATATTTTGCACAAAATTTTGAATAAAACGAGAGGTTAGACTTGATGTCAAAAAAGTCAAACGTTTTATAATTTGGAATGCATTGAGTATAATATTAGTCTTGCTCAAATAAATCATGACACAGAGCAGCTACACTTGTTGGTTGACTGAATGTGAAAGCTTGCTAACGTGAGTGGTTTATACCTAGTTACTAACGGTAGCAGCCCTGACGATTAAGGTTGGGTATCAACATGTGTTTGTAGAAAAGTCTGTATCACTTTTTTTGGGTTCATATTATCAAGAAGGTCAGAATGATGGGTTAGTTAAATAGAGAGGCTAGCTTAATTTGTGGAGGTGGCAAGGTGGTGTGGTAAGTAAATGTGCAGAAGATGGTGAACCTCCAGCTAGGAGGAGGTGAATATGTGCGTGAGCCATTTATTTACACTGGCCGTAGAGGAGAGGCAAATAAGAGGCATTTGCGTGTCTGCGTGTGTGTTGTTGCATTGTTTGTCTGTTGCATAAATACTTCCATGCTAAAAAAGTAGCCTTCGGTGTTCTGAAGGCTGTGGTTTTGAAGCTGAATTGCAATGGAATTCGATGAAGTGGCTTTAGGATGGAAAGCATTAAAGATTATTTAAGTTGGACCAGTTCACACTCTAATGAGATTAGTCTATTTTAAGCCCTCCAAGTTTTGTATTAGGTTCACATCTTTTGTTGAAAGATCCGGTTTCCCGGCTTTTATTATTAATAATAAGAAGCAGGTAGCAGGCACCAGATGGTTACATGCGCGAGAAGCGCTCCCTACCACAGCTTAGGCTGCAGATTTTCAAATTTTATGCAGGGGTTTGATATCAACTACCAGCATACCAAATTTGAGCTTTTATCGGGGGAAACAAATAAGGAAAATGTTATTAGGGTAAATTGGTCTGGTTTAAATAGTTCAGGACAGTTGAATGAGAATTTTGTATGGTGGTGTAAATGGGAAAACTGGGGTCATTGAGTAGTAAAATGGACCTTTTCTCCATTTTACATATAGTATGGTTTTAAGGAAGTTGTTTGAAAACTAGAGTCAGCACACTTACTGTAAATAGGGAACGTATGCTATGGAAACCAGGTTTCCGTGGAAACTATGGAAACTCGCACGTGGATCGCTGGATCTAAATCCGATGGCTATGGCTAATGGTATTGTGCACCTGTGTTGGCTATATATATTAGGGAGAGATAAATGGGAGGGGTTAATTGCTAATCTACAACATTAGCCATAGCCATCAGATTTAGATCCAGCGATCCACGTGCGAGTTTCCATAGTTTCCACGGGAACCTGGTTTCCAAAACATACGTTCCCATAAATGAAAGCCTTTTTTTACTCCTTACATGCCACCTTGTAATGAATTATTTTGCTATATATGGCATCATGACCTTTTGAGCTTAATACGATAGTGTTTCCTACTGTATGTGATATCATGACTGCAAAGTAAATAAAATAGCACATGCACAAGTTACTTCCTTTGATTGTTGATATAAGTCCATATATGTTTAACTCTGAAACCAAAATGGGGTATTGGATATATGATATATGATGCTTGCTTTCCATGATATTTGTTGGTTTAGTCAACCTGCAAATGCTGTACTTCACAAGAAAATTGCATCTAACTTAATGTCTACCTGATATGGTGAATTAATAATTCTGTAACTGCAACTATGTTTCGGTGCCATCTTAAACTGTTACTGCCATAGTTTCATCTTTTATTTCCAAATTAGTCATAACTGTATTTTGGTATGGTTTTTATAAACTATATTCAGTATTTTGGACAAATGTTTCATTGTGATGTTTATCTAACTCCCAACATTCTGGTCCAGTTAATTTTGAAGGTTTCCAGCCGTAACATATTTATCACTAAACTATTTCTTATTGAGGTTTGATATAATTACTTAAGATCAGCTAGAGTTTGTTGGCTGACTACCTCGGCCTCGGTTTCTAATTAAATTTACTGTGTTAACCTTGCTTAAAGTTGAGATTATACAAGTCTAACTAGACTACTAGAGTCTAGCTCACTCAATATATCTAGATGATGGCCTCACTACTTTGCTCATGCTAGCATCAAACTAATTGTTACTATACTAAGGACAGGGCTATGGCTTGCCCGGACATTAACTTCTGGCACTTGAGAACTATGTGGTCATTAAAAGGTTCAATGTAGGAAATCTATCTAGAGCTTTTCTTAATTTATGTTGCATAAAAAAACCAATCGAAATGTTATAGGTTGCGGCTGATCTTTAATCATCAATGACCTAGTATATATCATAACTAGTGAACTTGGATATTGTATCAGTAAAACATGACAGCGCTATCAGGCTATTTTATGGTTTTATTGTTCATTACTTTCTATAGTTGATAATTTATAGCAAACACCTTGGCCCTGCAGAATGCTGTGTGTGAAGTGTGTGGAACTGTTGGTGTTGAACGTCTCCTGTTATGTTGCAGTGACTGCAAGGGAGCTCATACACACCAGTATGTGACTTTTCATCCTAAGGATACCTAACTGTTAACGTTGCAACAACATGAACAAATAATTACCTGGTACACATCTGTTTTTTGGAGTATGCTATTGTCACTTGATCTAGAAAAGGCCTTATCTGTACCTTTAAACATATTTTGCTGAATCCATTATTTATGTTTGGCTTGTTAATGGACATAGTCAATAATAATAGATTTGTTCTCTTTTGGATGTTTTTTTTTTATATATTATAGATCACATCAAATGCGCTACTTCTGCAGTTTAGTTATGTTAGCACTACATGTTTAGCTTTCTTTTCTGGATCGAATAGATTGTGGGCTATCCTTTTGATGACTTCGTCATTGGTGCAGGTACTGTTTGGAAAAAGTTGTCTTTGATGCATCTTTATTAGAGGACTGGTGTTGCGATGAATGCAATCAAAGGCATGATGAAGGTTCTCACAGCAGGTCTCTAGGGAAGGTGTCAAGTGAAAGGCCATCAAGTCATGCTCAATTCGACTCTATATCACAGCAGCCAATTACCACTGGAATCAACTTTGCTGCTCCTGCATCCCCTCAGTCTCATGCCACTGGAATCACTCAGGTGCATAAACTCTAATAATCGTAGTTTGGGTCTTTCCATCTCCCGTTATGAAAGGTAGCCCGATGCCTATCTTGTTTCCTTTTTTAGTTTTCGATTCAATGATTTACAACTTTTTGAGCAGCTGCATAATTCACCATATTGGTAACTTTCCAAAACAAGGCATCACATACACAACTTCTGAATTTGCATATTTGCTTTCAGGACCTTGGTCCTACTGGGAGACTTGACACTAGAGCCTTGGCTCCAATTAGGTGTCAAGATTTCCATTCAGCGTGTAGTCTCGAAGCAGAGACTGGAGCCTTGGCTGTGTGTCTGCCGTCGCGTGTTCAGAGTAAGGTGATCACACAAAACCAACCAACGGGCTCAGATAAAGGAGGACGACGCTCATCGCAAGAGCAAGGAAGGCGACTGCGAGAAGGCCCTGATCGAGTCTGGCAATGTGCAGATGGTCACAGAGATACCAGGGCGTCTGTTGGGTCGTCAGAGACAAAAAAGGAACTGACTTTCTGTTGTAGGGTGACTCAAATCCTAATTAGAATAGGACTCAAAAAGGTGTGCTATTAGGACTTCTAGTTCTACTAAGTTTTGAGTGTAGAATCCTACTAGGAGTAGGACTCCTATTTGTATGTATGAGGGCCTTGGAGGGGACTATATAAATCAAGGGGTAGAGATCATAGACATCACAACAAGATCATAAGCCAACACAAGGGGTCTCATCTAAGGCTTGTACGGAGCAATTAGGAGCGCTCAAGAGGATTAGACTAGACAGCTCTATTGCACTAGATTCTTGTATAGGGCAAGAATCAGTGGGTCCTAGAGGGTCAAGTAGGGTTGTGAGAGAGCGACAATCTCTTGTACTCTTTTAGAGTTGTGCTAATAGAATTTGCGGTCGGCTTCGCCAAATTCTAATCTCTTGTTGTGGTTGCTTCATCGTCATCTAGGGTTTTCTACGCGATTCGACTACATCGTTCTTCATACGGTGCTAGCTTGTGTCATATTCACAACATCTTTTCAAAGATCCGAGGGTTGCTGCGCATAAATAGGGGTATCAGATTCTAACAAGTGGTATCAAAGCCAAGGTCGGATTGATTTGATTTTGTGAGAAGATTGACAGGGCTAGGAAGCACAAAATTAAGGCGATGTCAGGGATGTGGAATCAAGTAGAGAAATTTGATGGCAAAGGGAATTTCAGCGTGTGGCAATGCGTGGTACAAGATGTGCTTGTCCAACAAGGATTGATTGATGCTCTCGAGGGCACCAAACTGGACAAGATAACTGATGAAGAATGGAAGGTGATGGAGCGAAAGGCTGCCAGTACAATTCGACTATGTCTCTCTGATAAGGTAAAGTACTCGGTAATCAAGGAAAATTCACCGACGAAATTATGGAAAAGCGTAGAAGAGTTGTATATGGCAAAGTCGCTGACAAATCGGTGGGTACCAAAGCGTCAACTATTTAGGTTACGCATGGAGGAAGGTACACGATTCGTCGACCATCTAAATGTCTTCAACAAGCTTGTCACGCAGCTGATTAGTGTGGATGAGAAAATTGAGGAGAACGATAAAGTCGTCATATTGGCTTCATCCTTACCACCATCGTGGGAGCAGCTAGTGATGAATATTCTCGTCGGGAAGACTACTCTCAACTTCAACGAAACAATTGCATATCTACTGGAGGCAGAGTCCTTGAAGAAGCCGCAAGATTCTTCATTCTCGGGTGATCAAGCTTTGACTGTTTCAAGTGGAGCAGGAAAAGTCAAGAATCATGGGAAGAAGAAAGGCAAGAGCAAGGGACAACGTACATGCTATCTATGTGACAAGGAGGGTCACATGATAAAGGACTGTCCAAGTTTGAAGACTATGAGAGGAACATGCTCAGTGGCAAGTGGGGATGAAGGTGACGTACTTATCGTCAGTCAACCAGGTACTATTCATGATTGGATATTAGATTCAGGAAGTTGTTTCCATATATATTCGGTGAGGGAGATGTTTGACGAAGGATCTCTACACCCAGCAAATGGAATTGTTCACTTAGCGGATTGCCAGGAGTATGCAATCACTGAGGTGGGAACAATTACATTGGAGATGCATAATGGAACACTTTGCACACTGACGGGAGTTTGGTATATCCCGGGATTGAAAAAGAATCTAATATCTGTGAGGTCGCTAGAACTCCAAGGATGTGAATTATCACTTCAAGGCGGAGTCATGCGAGTTACTTGCAAAGGGCAAGTAATTATGAAAAGTATCTGGATTAATGGAGGATACCGAGTGATAGGAAATCTCATGGGTGGTGCAACCATATGGGAAGATTTGGCAAAAATCCTGATCAGGAGAAGGAAGTCGTCTCGTCAACGGCAGGTGCTCAAATCTCAATTGTGGTCAAGTGCAAGGCTACAAAAACGGTTACAAAATCTAACAATCGTAGAGGCGAAGCTACGCGTTGTTGGAAGAAGGAAGACGTGGTCGAACCAACCACGCAGTACCAATGAGTAGGTGGAGCTCGAAGGCGGTACAAACCTATGGCATGGAGGGCCAAAGGAGAAGGTGGTGTGGTTAACCAAACTACACAACGATGGAGCTCTCAGATGGAAGGTTCAGGCACTCCAGCCTGGAACTGACAAGCACATTGTGGTGATGTGCATGAGCCTCTGTGGTGGAGGCACTCTCGAGGTGAGAGTATAAATAAAAAAAAGAAGAAACCGATTTGGAGCAAATTCTTGGAGGAGCACGATGACTTTAAAGGATTAGAGTCAAGGTGGAGTTTGTTGTATGGTGACTCAAATCCTACTTAGAATAGGACTCAAAAAGGTGTGTTATTAGGACTTCTAGTTCTACTAGGTCTTGACTGTAGAATCTTACTAGGAGTAGGACTCCTATTTGTATGTATGAGAGACTTGGAGGGGACTATATAAATCAAGGGGTAGAGACCATAGGCATCACAACAAGATCATAAGCCAACACAAGGGGTTTCATCCAAGGCTTGTACGGAGCAATTAGGAGCGCTCAAGAGGATTAGACTAGACAGTTCTATTGCACTAGATTCTTGTATAGGGCAAGAATCAGTGGGTCCTAAAGGGTCAAGTAGGGTTGTGAGAGAGCGACAATCTCTTGTACTCTTTTGGAGTTGTGCTAATAGAATTTGAGGTTGGCTTCGCCAAATTCTAATATCTTGTTGTGGTTGCTTCATCGTCATCTAGGGTTTTCTACGCGATTCGACTACATCGTTCTTGATACGTTGCTAGCTTGTGTCATATTCACAACATCCTTTCAAACATCCGAGGGCTGCTGCGCATAACTAGGGGTATCAGATTCTATCGAGCAGGTCTCACGGCACTTCTGCGTGCCGATTGAGCAGGCGGCGCGGGAGATCAACGTGGGGATCACCGTCCTGAAGAAGCAATGCAGGAAGCTCGGCATCACGCGTTGGCCACACCGGAAGGTGAAGAGCCTGCAGAAACTCATCGACAACGTCCAAGTCTCTGCTTCTGTCAATCTACAACTGACTTCAAGTTGGTTTCGGCTGACGGCTAGTAAAAATTTTCTGCAATCTTTATGATCTGACAAGCGTGGAGTGCGCATGCTGCAGGGGCTAGGGAAGGAGAATGCACAAGAGAACGGACATCTGACGAGGAGCCTGGTGGGATTCATGCAGCAGACGATGAAGCTGTCCGGGGAGAAGCCCGATGTGACGCGGACTGAGGAGCTCAGGCAGGTGTGCTTCAATGAGAATAACGCACAAGAGGACGGGCATCTGACCAGGAGCGTGGTGGAATTCCTGCAGCTGACAAAGAAGATGATCGAGGAGAGGCCCGATATGATTCTGGATCAGAGGACGAAGCAGCTCATGCAGGCGTGCTTCAAGGAGAGCTTCAAGAGGAAGCGCCTATAATAAGGCAGGCATGGCACCTGGTGAAGGATGCCTTGATCTGCTTGCTGTGCTGATTTATTTGGTCCCTGAATTTTGTGCAGGTGCAGGTCTGATCGCATAGGAATTTTGTCTGATGGCAATGCGTCAGTCTTGCAGTTTAATTAGCAGTAATGTTAGCTACTATTTTTTTTAGATAAAGGATAATCAAATCCGGTCTCTACATCCAGGGATGTACACAGCCAATTATTACAAAAAGAGAAAAAAAAACAAAAGAGAGAAAATCCATAGTCTTATACATAGGCCAGGACATTAGAACAAACGATAAATGCTTCGACCCTCTATTTGATCAACGAGAGGGCATCCTTGGCTTGCTCTCGACGCCGCAGTTGGGTCTCAAATGTCGCAGTGCGGTATGGCTAGGAGCAGGTGTGCTTATGTTGATGCCTCCAAGAAGGTAAATGACGTCCGCAGGCGCCATCATCAACGAAAGGAAATTACAGCGACGCCTTCAAGGGGAAATATGACGTCGATTGCGTCATCGCCGTCGGCCCAGCACCTTCAGGCAGGGTTTTCACCTGTATTCCAAAATCCTGCAAAGGCACATCCAAGCCAAACCTGCAAACGACGAGATGTCGGAGATGGTCGGCAGAGTCTTCACCAAATACAGCGAGGCAGCAAAAAGGCAGGGGGCGACAGTGTCCTTTGATGTGGATGTCGGAATCGATTTGCGGGCCGCCTGGGAGCGATGTGGTCTCGAGCCGAGTGTCTGGTGCAGGATTGATCCAGGCCTCGACCTCGTGGGAGGGTGGGTTGGACGGCTTGTAGATGGCCAGTGCCAACACCGCCATCCCCATTCGATGCCCGGGAGTCCAAATTGACCCCTGGTCGCCGCTGGGGAAAGTGTCCCCGGCCCGAGGCAACGCCAGCCCGAGTCCGCATCGCCGGAGCACCACACGCACCGAGAAGGGGGCAACACGGGGCAGCAGCCGGCGGATCCAGGCCTGAGATACCCAGATGCGCCTGCCGCCGCCAGACCCCTTCACCGGTGTGGGTACTCCGGCCGCCGATGAACGGTGCCGTCGTCCGCGTCGCCAAGCCCACCGGGGGGCGAGCCAGATCGGCCGCCACCGCCGAGTAGGCCACCACCTCGCAGCACCGCCGGGCGAATGGCCACACCAACCCTAGGTTGGTCCGCCGCTGGCCGATCCGGCCGCCCCAACCATGGGGAAGCCCGATCCGGCCGTGGGGATGCCGGATCCGGCCACGAAGGAGCCGGATTGACCCCACGCCGCCCGACGGTCACCGGCGCCGAAGGAGAGGGTGGAGGAGGAGAGAACGACGAGGACATGGAGAGGGAGGAGGACGCCCGGTCGCTGCCGTCCTTGCCCTCCACTGGATTCCCGGCGGCGAGCTCGGGCAGCGACCAGGACGGGAGGGGCACGAGGGAGGAGCCCGGGGACAGGGCGACGGCGCCGCCGCCGTGTCGCCCTCGGGAGATATACGGCTTCAGTCTTCGTTATGTTGTTGTTAGCTACTATAGTGTGTGGACCTTCAGATCAGGCATGCCATTGAGCAGTAGTAAGTTAACAAACTAGTTCAGCAGTCAGCCGTCTCGTAGTGTAAATTGTGTGTGTAATTAGCAGTAGGCCAGTAGCGTATGGTGTAGCGTGGTGACCTTATGATCAGGCTTGCCATTGGGCAGTAAGTTAACACTGGACAGCAATTGAAGAATCATTTTGCTGTGTTTATCTCTTCTTGCCATCCTCCCACTTTGGATTTTAGAATAATTCTGCCATGAATTCTGTATGGCAACTGCTAGACGAGCAGTTAAACAGTCTCATCAGTACATTATTTTCCTGTCAGAGTTCAGAAACTAATGATACAAGGATACACAGTAATCAGAACCAGAACGGGGGACACATTCATTCACGTCAAACTTTGCCGCCGTCAGCAAACCAATCGAACTGCTCCGAGTTCTCAACATCACCAGATGCTACATGTTGCAGGATCGATCGATACAAACAGACAGCACTTTGATCTACTTGCTGCACTTGCACAACCTCTCTCTGTCCTCCTTTTTTTCGAAAACGTGCATTGCACGTACCTCATTAAGAGAAGTGGGAATGATCAATAGACCTACACATATAAGATACAAAAGGATTGATTGGTAATCCATGGATTACCAATAGAGTCCTCAACACAAACAAAAGCAAGAACATGAGGATGCTCCACCTAACATCGTCCCCAACAGCTGAGCCTAATACAATAAACTAACTCAACACAATGGTAGCCAAAAGTGATAGGAGCCGTAGATGAAAAATAACAGCGGCAAAGCATCCGCTCAATCTGCAGACGGCAAAGCATCCGTCCAAACAGCCTCGGCAGCAAAGCACCACCGGAAACGACGACCTTGGCGGCAAAGCATCCGCCGGAGCCGAGACCGACTCCTCCGAGTCACTGAGGGCGCCATCAGGACCGCGGGCGAGGAGGGTCTCCACAATCCACAAGACCATCAACGCAGCAAAGCATCCGCAGATGGGACCAATGCGCTCTCAGCAGCAAAGCATCTGCATGGGAGGTGGCCAAGCTACGACTACAGCTACGACGATCACAAAAAGGACACACCAAGAGAAGAGCAGCATGAGGCACAAATAGGCGCAGCACGACGAACACGACGACCAGCATCAGGACCACAGGGGGACAAGCAGCGAGTCGTAGAGGGTTTCTGCAGCGACGCCTTCAGGAAGGAGACGACACCCATGGGTATGGCCCTGGACGCCGTCGTCGCTGGCCTTAGAGGCCTCTAAGGCAGGGCTTTCGCCCAGAAACCTGCAATGTCGACGCGGAAGCACGAGATTCATAAACGACGCCTCCAAGAAGGTCTATGGCGCCAAGGGCGTCACTGTCGTCCATCCAGTTACGGAAACCGGACTGGGCTTTTACCCCAAATCCATGCAACCACCACGACGCCCACGAGCACCGTTGCAGACACGCCACCTGCCAGGAGCCAAAGGCGCGGCGGCGCAACCAAGCCCCAAGAGCAAGCCGAACGCGATGCTCCCAGGCAGGAGGTCGGGGATGGAGCGCGGCGGCAAGCCAGCCACGGCCGCCGACGGGAGCCCGCAGGACACAGGCCGCCGCCGGCCCCGGACCTCGCGCCACACCACGGAGCAGTCGGACCTCCGCCACGCCCAAGAGGGTCGGATCCTGCCCGTGGGGCCATAGATCGAGCCCCATGAGCGTGAATCTGGCACCAACGTGGGAGCCACCGGCCACAGGCCGCCGCCATGCCTAGACCCCGTGACGCGCCTCGGACGCCGGAACAGGCCGGATCCGACCCGTGGGGCCACAGATCGAGCCCCAAAGTTGCTGAAAGAGGCCGGACGCCGCCGTTCGTTCCCGATTCACTGGAGGTGATGAAGGTGGAGGGGGTGGAGGAGAAGGGCGAGACAGGGATGGAGGAGGCGCGAGCAAGCTCCTTTTTTTCGGAGCCGCTGCTGGCCGCCGCCACCGCTAGCCATGGGCGACGACGGCGGCCTGAGGAGGACGCGGAGGAGGGGGCCTGGGGCGGCGGCGGCGGAGGCGCCCCCGAGTCGCCCGAGAGGTGGGCGCTCGGGGGGAAGCGAAGCGAGCACTATTCATAATTTCAAATTGAGTCCTGTCCTCCTCTCTCTCTTCCTCTCCGTGCCCATTGCCCACGGACGTTGTTGGCCTAAATTAACCCGGTTGATCAGCCTAAAATCTAATAGGCGTAATAGTCAAAATCGTCCTTGAACTATATTGCTAGGCTCATTTTGGTTCTTGAACTATGAAAACGTCCAATTTAGTCCCTAAACTATGCGGCTCGACTCAATTTGGTCCCTAAACTATAAAAACATCCAATTTAGTCCTAAACTATCGTAATCGGCCCACGTTCATCCCTGACGGCATTAGTGACAGCGAGGAGAAAAAAGTGATAGGATCGGTTACTGTAGCAGATCTCCAACTTTGTTTTTGAAACCATATTTAAATTTCAAATATTTTTGAGAATAGGATTTTGAAAATTAAATTTAAAATTAGTATTTATAAAATACTTAATTCACAAATTAGTTACAATATTGCATCTATATAATACATATTACATATTTGCTTCTATATACTGTATGTGCAGGAGACCTCGATTTACTAGGGTGAAGTTTGGAGGAGAAAATCTAGTGTGCTTTAACTTCAATGTGCATTTCGTTCTGAGGTTAAAATCTAGAACAGCTGCAGATTTGGATGAGCTCATGGCCTAGCTTGTAGAACTTGCTAGTTAGCACGATAGGGAGGCAACAAATCAATTCATCATGCCCCCGAAGTTACGTCAATCAGTGACTGTGTGCTTTGCATATAGATTAAATTCCTCTGTTTCTTTTGAGAGAAACATTTTTTGAGAAATCAGTTCTTGTATTGTTGTGGATGAGCTCAATTTGTGAATTAATTATTTTATGAACCCTAATTTCAAATTTAAATTTAAAACCCTATTTTCAAAAAAAATGGAATTTAAAGATGGTTTCAAATGCAAAGTTGGAGATCTTAAAAAATTAAGTAACTTTTATTTTTGAAGATTTTCATGTTGTTATATAATTTTAAAAGTAATTTTGAAAATAGAGAAAAAATAGGGAACTGCTACACTAACCAACCCTGTCACTTTCTTCTCCTCGCTGTCACCGGTGGCGTCAGGAATGAATATGAGCCGATTAGGATAGTTCAGGGACTAAATTGGACTTTTTCATAGTTCAAGGAGCTAATTGAGCCGAGCAGCATAGTTCAGGGACTAAATTGGACGTTTTTATAATTCAGAGACCAAATTGAGCGCGGCAGCATAGCTCGGGGACTATTTTGCCTATTACGCCAATCTAATACGACTCAGCTGCGACTCGAACGAACACCTCAAGTCAATGCCATTTCGATGACTATGATGATGACGACATCATCAGAGGTGGACCCATGTGCGCCGGTGGCCATGGCAGCGGCGCTTCTTTGCTTCCTGCTGGACCTGCGCAACATCCATTGCCCTGCTCCACTGCCTCAAGGACATGAGTTCAGTGTTAGTCCTTTCCTAGGTGTATCGTACACCTAGTGGCGGATCAAAAAAAAAAATGTTAGAGGAGGCTCGTTCAACCTCTAAACAGCTTCATCCCCTCCCCAATGTGTATCTACAGTAAAAAATTCTAAGGGGGGCTTAGGGGAACTCCATGGATCCAGTGGCCGTAGGAGGGCTAGAGCCTCATCCGCTCCACCGCTGGATCCGCCCCTGCGTACACCACCCCATAGTCCATCCCGAACACATCCTTGTGGTATTAGCAGGCGTAACCTAGGTTCCATTGTTGCCAATGGTGCCCTCATAGATAGCTGGTCTAGAAGCCTGGAGAGGTACGGTATGATCAGGGATCGATAGAGGGTCGGTTGCCTGATTTATCGAGGTTATCGGCCTATATGGCCTTGGATTTCAGGGTTTTTTTTTTTTTTTTGCAAATTACATAGTACATGCAGACATAATAATCTTAATTACAATTACACTTATCACGTATGCACACTCATTTCTATAAAAACACACACACGCACACACACAAACTTTGTCCATGATAATCTTAATGATTGTGTTGTTAAACAGCAGACGTTTAACATAATGGGGCCTCCTTGTTTCACGGTGTTAAGTTACACTGAGCATTTGCCCGGGCTAGCTACATACACTGAACATTTGTCCTGCAGATCTGGTTCTATGTTTCTTCAGTTACCCGTGGACAAAAATTCAGGCTTTTAGGGAAGCAGCATGTTACATAGCAACAGATACAGTCATACAGACCCCTTATTGGCCAGAAGGGGGGGAAAAAATGAACAGATGGAAACCACAAAGCAGTTTCAAATGAACCCCCAGGAATTCTGGACAGATTAGTAACACGGTAAACTCGCAATAGTAATAGTTCTGACTGAAGACCCTTTATACACAATATAAAAAAAAACTGTTCCATTTCAATACATAATAATGATTCAATAAGACCCTCCTGCCTTTCTCAAGATGGCCTTCTGATAACGGGGATTCCCCATGCCCCCAGTACAACTGTGATCGCAAACCCTACACCGAACCCAATTCCGGAGAAGAGGAACAGCATAATGTCCACAGAATCAGAATCCTTGTTGGAACGATGTCGCGCCACACTCTGGTTCTGGTTTGCTGCTGTGTTGTTGTTGGTGCACTCTTTTGACAGCGGAGGCCCGCACAGCCCAAGGTTTCCAAGGAACGAGCCGTTGCTGAACGTGGAGAAATGAGGCGACTCTGGGATGCCTCCCACCAGCCTGTTGTCGGACAGGTTCAACATTGCCAGGAAGTCCAGTGACGCTAGCTCACGGGGGATCTCTCCGGAAAGCTCGTTGGAGGACAGGTCCAGAGCCTCCAACTGTGTCAGATTGCCCAGCTCAGACGGAACCGGCCCTGACAGGGAATTGTGTGACATGTTGAGCATGTTTAGCAAAACAAATCCCCCAACAGCTGCGGCAGGGATGCTACCCTGAAGATTGTTGTTTGAGACATCAAGGAACGCGATAAGGGTCCACAGTACCATTTCAATCGTAAGGTCTGACCCTTTATATGTGAGTTCGACTGTAATCTGATATAGCTCTCGTGCTCTGTCAGAATCAGACTCTGCTACTATCGTCGGCGGCTCCTCGAATCCACCTCCTCCATTACCCATCATGGCGATCAATGTCGCTAGCCATTCCTCTGTCAAGGCGCCCGAGAAGCTGTTTGAGGCTAGATCCAGAATCTTTACACTTGGAAATCCACAACTATGTTTGTCTTCAGCAGTAGATGGGGGCCCCACTTGCCCAAAGAAGTCGTTAGATCTTAGCACAAGAACTGTAAGCCTAACAAGCGTGCTCATCCAGCAGGGAAAACAGTCACTGACTTGATTGTTTTGAACATCGAGGATCGTCAGATTGGAGCAAGCAGCTAGAGACCTCGGCAGTTTTCCTTTGATCTCGTTGTCGCCAAGGTCTAGCACCTCGAGTGAGCAACTTGCATTTATGTTGTGAGGCAGCTCTCCGTGGAGTCGATTCTTTTTCAGGTTTAACACGTGCAGTTCACTGGCAGCAGCACCCTCCATCAGGCAAGAAGGGATTGGGCCATTGAGGTTATTGTAAGAGAGATCAAGGACCTCTAGATTTACGGCGCCGCCGCCGCAGAACGATGCTAGGATACTACTTCCTGAGAGGTTGTTTCTTGAGGCCCTGAAGATGGAAGCTCTAATGGAAAAGTTAAGTGATGGCATGGAGGAGAACATGTTGCTTGAGTAATCGAGCTCCCATGCGCCGCCGCCTCTATAATTCAGGTTCTGGGGTAAAGGTATACGTCCTTGAAACATGTTGTAACTGAGATCGAGACGGTCTACGGAAAAGGGAAGAAAGGTCGTCTGTGATAATAATCCACCACCAAAACCGGTAAAATTGTTGTGTGATAGGTTGAGGTATTGGAAGTGCAGGCCTGACCAATTTTCCAACGCCCACTGAGGTATGGGGCCTCGGATTCGGTTCTGTGAAATGTCAAGCCAGACTGTATTTGTATCACTACTAGGACCTACTATCAATAATTTTGGAAATTCCTCCATGCCGCAAGAAGCTAAACCTAAGGATTTTATCCGGGGATATCGTCGATGGTGCACGAGCGAGGAGGAATTGCCGGCTTCTCCATCTACCACCAACAGATTGTTATTTGAGAGACTCAATACGGACAGGTTTGGTAGTCCCAAGAACCAGGAAAGCTGTACTGTCCCAGAAAAATTGCAGTTAGACAGCGTTACCTGTTCCAATTTCTTCAGTTGTGCCAGTGCCGAAGGTATTGGTCCAGATAGGCCACAGTTGGAGAGCTCGAGAACCGTCAAGGAAGTTAGATTCCCAATCCATGGCGATATGGATCCTACAAGTCCAAATCCAGATAAGGATAGCAGCTCCAAGGACCTGAGCTCACCGATCGAAGAGGGCAGTGTCCCTGAAAAACCCGGTCCATATGAGGAAAACATTTCAGAGAAATCAAGTCCAGCTTGTTGAGCGAGGTCTAGCTCCTCCAGAGACCTGAGGTTGGCAATGGAGCTCGGTATCTCACTCGAGAAGCTGGTGTCACGTAGAAGCAGATGCTTCAGTCTGCTGCCAACTGGAAACCTGCTTGGCAACCTGCCGGTGATTCCTGTGTTACGGCTAAGATCGACCGTTTCTAGCATTGTTTTCTGGAAGATGATCGAGGGGAACGGTCCTTCAAGACCATTGTCGCTTAGCTGGAGCACTCTCAGAGAGGACAAGTTTGCCAAGAAATCCGGGACCGGACCGGACAGGCCGTTGCACCGTAGATCGAGTATGGCGAGAGAGGTTAAGCCAGAAAAGGACCGACAAATGGAGTTGGAAGTTGGCCGATCTGGTTGCCACAAGGAGCATGGCAAGGTAAGAACACGGAGGTTTGGAGTGTACATGGCCAGAGCGCTGCACCACAGATTTGCATCTTCTGCAGTAGTCGTCCCCTCCTGGTCTGACATGGATAGGGTGGCAAAGTCAAGACGCAGCTCCCTCAGATTGCTCAGCTTGGAGATGAAACTCTCGAAGTTTGGCACCACGAGTCGTTGGAGAGTCGTTTGATCATCATCAGTGCTGCCGCCGCCGCCGTCGTGCCCGGCATCGTCGTCGGCGGCGACCAAGTCACGGGAAAAGGACACGGGGACAGAGAGGTCGAGGGAGACTAAGTTCACGAGGCGCCCAATGGCTGCCGGGACCACGCCGGACAGGTTTGACTTGGAGAGGTTGAGATGGGTGAGGTCGGCGAGCCGCTCGAACCCGGCGGGCGGGAGCTCCGAGGCGCCCAAGTCGTTGCCGCCGAGGTTCAGGTACCTGAGCGACGTGAGGCTGAAGATCGCCGGATGAAGCGCGGCGCTCCGCAGGCCGCGCCCGCCCAGGTCGAGCGACGTGATAGCAGCACGGCTGCCGTTGCCGCCGCAGCGGACGCCGTGCCAGCGGCAGCAGTCCGTGCCGGCCCTCCACGACGCGAAGGCCACGGTGGACGCGGCGGTGGCGGCGAACGAGCGTTTCAGGCGGAGCAGCGCCGCCGCCTGGCCGGGCAGACACGGCGGCGGTACGGGGTTGTCGGCGTATGCACCGGCTAACGTTGACGACGACGTCGGGAGCGGGAGGAAGGAGCACACGACGACGCTGATGACGACCGCCATGATCACTAGATGATGCTTGTGGTGGTGGTGGTGGTGGGTCATCATGATATGATCGTGATTATATTCTTGGATTTGTGTTCTTGTCATGAGCGAGCCCCAGCAACCTGTTTTCTTAAGTATAAATAAAGTAATTAATATACAAAGAGATGGAGTAGCAGTAGTCTTCGGCGTGGCCCGTCAAGTGAAGTCAACGACAGTTGAAACTGTTCGAATCCATGCCATTCCTGTCGTGGCCGTGCACAACAAGCAGCTGGTGCGCCCCCCCCAACATACACGGCGGAATTGGAATTTGACCGTCGTCAAGTCGTTGTGTCGTCGTTATCATGGGCAGGCGTCAATCAGGTCGCCGCTGGGCCGAGGGAAGCAGTCAATAGTCTATTAAAAATAGACTAAAAACAAATTATATATTATATTAGAAAACTGTGAGACAGTTTTCTTAAGACTAATTAATTTATCATTAACATATATTTACTGTAACACAATATTATCAAATTATAGACTAATTAGGCTTAAAAACCATTTTGCAAAGATATCGTAATATGTATAATTAGTTATCATTTTAGTCTATATTTAATAATCTATACATGTGTCTAAACATTCGATGTGATAGGTGAAAAGTTTTTGGAATTGAAACTAAACACCCCTGCAGAATGCTGTGTGTGAAGTGTGTGGAACTTTTGGTGTTGAACGTCTCCTGTTACGTTGCAGTGACTGCCCTGTTACGTTGCAGTGACTGCAAGGGAGCTCATACACACTAGTATGTGACTTTTCATCCAAAGGATACCTGTTAATGTTGCAACAACATGAACAAATAATTACGTGGTACACATCTGTTTTTTAAAGTATGCTATTGTCACTTGATCTAGAAAAGGCCTTATCTGTACCTTTAAACATATTTTATTTGCTGAATCCATTATTTATGTTTGGCTTGTTAATGGACATATTTTATCATGATATGATCGTGATTATATTCTTGGATTTGTGTTCTTGTCATGAGCGAGCCCCAGCAACCTGTTTTGTTAAGTAAAGTAATTAATATACTCCACAGAGAGATGGAGTAGCAGTAGTCTTCGGCGTGGCCCGTCAAGTGAAGTCAACGACAGCTGAAACTGTTTGAATCCATGCATTCCTGTCGTGGCCGTGCACAAGCAGATGGTGCCCCCCCCCCCCCCCCCCCCCCCCCCAGCAACATGCACGGCGGAATTGGAATTAGACCGTCGTCAAGTCGTCGTGTCGTCGTTATCATGGGCAGGCTTCGCGTCAATCAGGTCGCCGTTGGGCCGAGGGAACAATTTACGAGGGTGTTTATACTGTTTAGTTGCTGCGCGAAAAGTTTCTAGAGTCATATCATATATTGTGACAAATTATATATTCTGTTAGAAAATAATGAGACAGATTTATTAAGACTAATTAATTCATCATTAGCACATGTTTACTGTAGGACAACATTGTTAAATTATAGACTAATTAAGCTTAAAAGCCATCTTGCAAAGGTATCGTAATATGTATAATTAGTTATTATTTTAGTCTACATTTAATAATCTATACATGTGCCTAAACATTCGATGTGATAAGTGAAAAGTTTTTAAGAGTAAAAACTAATCACCCCCTGCAGAATGCTGTGTGTGAAGTGTGTGGAACTGTTGGTGTTGAACGTCTCCTGTTACGTTGCAGTGACTGCAAGGGAGCTCATACACACCAGTATGTGATTTTTCATCCCAAGGATACCTAATTGTTAATATTGCAACAACATGAACAAATAAATACCTGGTACACATCTGTTTTTTGAAGTATGTTATTGTCACTTGATCTATAAAAGACCTTATGTGTACCTTTAAACATATTTTGCTGAATGGCTTGTTAATGGACATAGTCAATAATAATAGATTTTTTCTCTTTTAGATGTTTTTTTAATATTATAGATCACATCAAATGCGCTACTTCTGCAGTTTAGTTTTGTTTAAAGGTCTCCTCACCGTCTTCCTCTCCGTGCCCATTACCCACGGACGTTGTTGGCCTAAATTAACACGGTTGATCAGCCTCAAATCCCTAAGAGCAAATATAATAGTGGGCTGTAAGCTGGCTAAATACTGAGGTGGAGGAGAGAGGAGAGGAGAGAGAGCAGAAGCAGGCTGTAAGCTTACAGCCGGCACAACCAAGAAACTGTGTGAGACAGACAAGTGGACCCTATATTAATTATGAGTAGCTACTATACGAGCAGGCTAGAAGAAGGCTGTAAGGAACCTTACAACCAGCAAACTGCCTGGATTATTAAACTTGCTCTAATACGACTCAGCTGCGACTCGAACGAACACCTCAAGTCAATACCGTTTGGACGACGATGATGATGACGACATCATCAGAGGTGGACGCATGTGCGCCGGTGGCCATGTGAAGGACCGAGAATGCAAAAGCAAGGCGACCAGAGGGGGGTGAATGGGAGCCAATAAAATTTCTCACGAAACTTTGGCCAAGTGTCCCAAAATCAATCCCCAAGAGCTACTACAAAAAACGTGATGCCCACGACCCTTGGAAGAGGGTGGATGATCCCTGGGATCACAGCGAGGCACCACAAAAACTTCCTCACCCAAGTTCACGCAAGTCAACTAGTGACGGGATGGGTTTTGGGTAACCTCAACCTCCCCCGAGCAACGCGAGGGGGATTCAGGCTATTTTGTAAAGCGGGAAGCCCAAATTCTGTAGAGCACGAAGTTAGGAATCCAACGCAACAAACGAATTTCGAATCGAAAGACGAACGAACAAACTGCGGACGAAAACGCGTCGAACCAGCACTGACCGGACTCTGCCTGCGTCCGGTCGCTGACCACCGGACGCGTCCGGTCGTGCAAAAACAGTTTTCGGAGCTTACTGTTTCTGACCGGACTCATCAGAGACGAGCGTCCGGTCGAGAGCAGTGCGTCCGGTCACAAAATACAAGCCAAGTGAACAGTACAATGAGCGAGTCCGGTCACTTAGCGAAAGGTGCGTCCGGTCAAGTCACGAACCGAACACAGCGAAGGTGTTCATCGACCGGACTCACTGACAGCGTCCGGTCGTTGAACAGGCAGCGTCCGGTCACCCCGATTCAGGCTGTTCGTTCACCGATTCGACTCGATCTCACCCAAAACAAATCCTCTAGGGATCAAACTTGGTGAGAAGAGTCACAAAGAGTATAGTGAGCTATCTCTAAGAGATCATGGCTCGAACCTATCTCCAAATCGATGAATCGAAGAATTTCGGGGGAAGGGAGAAAACTTGACCCGAAACGAAAAATCGATTGATCTCCTAGACCGTGAGGTTAGAGGATGATTCCTTCGGTGGAAAGAAGTGCCTCACGATCTAGAACAAACCAGTTCAAACGGAATTGCAAAAGATGAACCGAGCAAAGAGATCAAGCGACGGGAAAATCGTGGGGAAAAAGGATTCCGCGAAGAACACGAACAAAACACGAATCACACCCACGAATTGCAAGCCGAAGCGCAAACACACGCTACGACAAGGAGGTTACGGCCTCCTTTCCTCAAAATCAACAGTACACAGAGTTGCAAGTCTCTCTGCGGATCTCAGCTACAGCAGGGGATGGGAGAGCAGGAAACCCTAAGTGCAAAGAGCAAATGAGGTGGCTAAAAACTGAGATAGGGGAGGAGGGTGTCTCCCCTGACTACTTATCCTATTCTAGTCTAAGTCTATTTCCTACTCTACCCCTCTCTATTCTAATTACAGAGCGAACCAGCTAAACCCTAAGGTTATTCTGGACCAACTCAAGTGGTAGGTAGACCCAACGGCCACGCCCGCACAACTCGTCCGTGTTGCCTCCACGCAACCTTCCGATTGCCGCCACGTGCCGTCCTCGCTCTGCACCCCCGGTTTTGTGGCCCAAACCGGGAAACCAGCCTTTTCCAGCAACCCCCGGTTTTGAGGCCCAAACCGGGAAACCAGCCCACCAGCCTGAGTTTTGTGGCCCAAACTTAGAAACCCGCAGCGCCCGAGTTTTGAGGCCCAAACTCGGAAACCGGCCCATCGCCCGAGTTTTGTGGCCAAACTCGGAAACTGTCCGCGCCCAGGAGAAACAAGAGTCTCGTCGAAGGTGACATCTGATGTCTCCATGACTCGGTTAGTATCAAGGTTAAGTACACGATATGCTCTAGTGTGAGTGCCATAACCCAAAAATACCCCGTCCGAAGAACGAGACTCAAACTTGTCTAGGTTGCCCTTCTTCAATATAAAACAGTGGCAACCGAAGACTCTAAAATAACTCACCGTGGGTTGGCGACCAAAACGCAACTCATAAGAGGTCTTCTTCAAAAAGGCTCTCAGAAAAATGCGATTTGAAATGTAGCATGCAGTGTTCATAGCTTCGGCCCAATAGCGCCTAGGAGTCCTATGCTCATCGAGCATTGTCCTGGCCATCTCAACAAGGGTCCGATTCTTCCTCTCTACGACACCATTTTGGGGCGGTGTGTAGGGGGAAGAAAACTGATGCTCCAAACCAAGGCGGTCACAAAACTTCTCAAAATCTGAATTTTTGAATTCGGAACCATTATCACTTCTAATAGCTCGCATCGAGTTCAAAGGGAACTCGTTCTGAAGACGCAAAATCAGATTGCGAGCGAAGGAGAAAGTCTCAGTCTTCTCAGTCAAAAAGAAGACCCACGAATATCTCGAAAAGTCATCAACAACAACCAAAACATACCACTTGCCACCAACCGAGCTCACCCGTGCCGGACCAACAAGGTCCATGTGTAAAAGCTCTCCGGGGTGCGAGGTCATGACCTTAGTCACTGGATGGTGGGGAGCGGCAACCATCTTCCCATGTCTGCAAGAATGGCAAACTAGATCCTTCTCCATCGAAAGCTTGGGCAATCCTCGGATTAGGCCAAGTGAGCTAAGTCTTGCAAGCAAGTCGAAGCTTAAATGACCGAGCCTCCTATGCCACTTCCAAAGATCGGAGGAAGAAGGACTAGCCAAAAGACAGCGAGAAGAACCAAACGACTCCGAGAAATTCACGCGAAAGACTTTCCCAAAGGGCGAAATCAGACATACAAGATCGCCCTGAGGATCTAAGATGCGACTAAGGTTCGGTTTAAAACGAATCTCGTAGTCATCATCAAAAAGTTGCGAAACAGAAAGCAAGTTAAAATGCAGGTTAGAAACAAGAGCAACATCGCGCAACACAAAGTGCTCATTAACCCGAACCGTCCCACGGGATAACACCTTACCTTTACTATTGTCGCCGAAGGTTATGTACTCCTTTCCGGCGACCGGGCTAAGGCTGGAGAACCACTTGGCGTTTCCGGTCATGTGCCTCGAACAACCGGAATCCACCAACCAAATGTCCTCCAACCGTCTTACCTACATTTAATAAAAAGACATAGAGTGAGCATACGGTCCAACACTGGGGTTAGTGAAATAGGAAGGATACCAGTGTTGGGCCGGCTGCTCAAAAGAACGGTCAGTGTAAAAACCATTCCTAGTCTGTCTACGGGGGTAGCGATCACCACGCACAGGAAAACGTGGTCCGCTAGGGAAGAAACGCTCACCGCGGTACTCACACTGCGGTGGGGGAAAGCGCTCAACAGAACCTCCGCCACGGGGTCCGTCAACTGCAAAGGTAGGACCCCGTCGGGCACGCTCTCTACGAGGCCTAGGCCTAGCAACTTGAGGCACTGTGCCTCTAGGCCTAGCGTCTCTCCTCGGAGCTCTCTGCTGCCTAGGCCTGGGAACTTGACCTCCAGACCTAGCAGCTCTCCTCTGGACATTCGGCCCATGCACACCTTGGAAAGGGTGGTACATGTCCGGGTTGTCCATCTCCCGAGCACGGCGCACCTCTCTCTTGCGCCGAAAGCAGAACTCGCTCAAGTGACCATCTCTCCCACAGAAGTCACACTGGTACCTCACCGCACGCACAGGGGGTTGTTGGTACGCAGGACTGTGGGTATGGATCACTTTGCCCTTCTGTGGCAACTCCTCCTGGATAGGTGGCATTGTATCCAGCTTGTTCTTTAGGTGGTTGGGTTTGGGATGCCACACTTGGTTCTTGGGTGGAGCTTTCGGAGGTTCCTCAAACACCCCATCCTTGGTGGTAGGTTTGACGGGCTCTTTGGGTGGAAGCTTGGCAAGTTTGGGAGTAGTGGTGGAGTTGGGCTTCTCACTAGGGTTCAGACCACTCGACTCTCCAATCTTCCCAAAAGCAGAAAGATCAACACCCAAAGCAAAACCTACACCAGGACCTCCAGCAGCTCGCTTAAATTGGGAGATCATCATCCTGAGCTGCGGCTCACTACAAGAGACCCATGACAAGATGGTCTGAAGGTATGTGTTTTCCTCCTCGGTTTGCATCTTGCCATGCTTGACATTCGCAATCTCCATCTCCAAACCCTCACACAAAGCACACCTAGCCACACTCGTGCTACCTGAGTTGGCCTCCTCAAGAGACACAATCTTGGCATTCTTCTCTGCCAACTCAGATTGCAAGACAGGACAAGTCTTGCACGCACCCAACAGAGAAGGTCTAGCTTTCAGCTCATCCACCTCTCCTACCAACGCAGCATACTTACCTCTCAAAGTGAGAAGGTCAGTCATGTGCGTGGTGCACATCTCACACTCAACTTCCTCCGACACGACCACGGTGGACTTGGCAAACTCAAGTTCTCTCACCGTGTCCTCCCACTTCTGCCTAAACTCTTTACGCTCTCTAGCGGCACGCCTAAGCAACTTGTCCTGACTAAGGAGTGCGGCAGTAAGCTTCTCAACCTCAGCAGAAAGCTCGTCGTGGGTGAGGGATACCTGGGAGGTGTCGTCGTCGTCGTCCTGAGGGGTGTGCTCTAGCTTGCCATCGACCTCATCCCCAAGCGCCATGGTGCAGAAGCCATCGTCATCGGCGAAGAAGCAGAGACCGTTCAGCTTGTCCTCGATCCTCTTCTTCTTCTCGGACTCGTCATCGCTTGAGCAAGCGAAGTCGTCATCCGAGCCGTCAACATCGCTGAGCGTGGCGAAGAACGCACGCTGCTCAGCCTGGGCCTTCTCCAAGTACTTCTTCTTGATGTACTCCTTGTCGAAGCCGCCCCTCCGCTTGTGCCTCGCGGGGACGTACTTCTCCTTGCACTTGCCGGAGTCGTACTTGTGCCCATGATCGCCCTTCCCAGATGAATGCTTCTTCTTGGGGCAGTTGGCGATGAAGTGGTCGGGGTCGCCGCACTCATAGCATCCTGAGCGTCCTCCACCGCGGCGACGGTTCATGCGGTTGTTGTGGAACCGCGTGAACCGGTTGGCGAGCATTGCCAACTCGTCATCCCCCAACAACTCAAGCTGGTCCTCTGTGACAGAAAAGAGTGAAGAAAGTGCAAAGCCAGCAGAGGGATTAGCAGAAGAGCCAGAAACCAAAGCCATAGTCGGGCCAGAAGGATTCGCATAAGAAGCCCTCGACATGGCATCAATCTCACTGGACTTGAGCTTACTAAAGAGCTCGTCGCACGTGAGGGTCTCATAGTTAGGCGATTCGATGATCGCCTGAACTTTGGAATCCCACACCGACCGATCAAGAGTATGCAAAAGCTTCAGGGCTCTCTCATGATCGTCGAAAGGCAACTGCTCCTTGTTAGCCCTCATCCTGTTGACAATCACCTGAAAGCGAGCGAATAAACTCTCTATGCTCTCGCCAGGTTGATGTCTAAAGTTCTCATACTCTCTCTTGAATGACTCGTAGAGTCGGGTTTTGACTTGAGAGGTGCCCTCATGAAAACGCATGAGGGTGGCCCAAATCTCCCGAGCCGTAGAGAGGTGAGAAACGCGATCAAACTCTCCCATGCTCAAACACGAAAAGAGAGCATTACGGGCTCGGCTATTGGCTTCGTGCTCATCGATCTGATGCTGAGTCACACGAGCAGCCAAGACCACGTAATCAGCAGAGTTGCAAATATCCCAGATGGAAGCACCCAAGCTCTGCAGATAGGCCGACATGCGTATCTTCCAATATGCATAGTTTGTCCCATCGAAAAATGGCGGTTTGCCCATGCCGCGATCCATGTCGCCTTCGGTGGATCTGGAACCGGCTAAGGTGGAAGATCCTTAACCTGCTCCGATACCAATTGAAGGACCGAGAATGCAAAAGCAAGGCGACCAGAGGGGGGGGGGGGTGAATGGGAGCCAATAAAATTTCTCACGAAACTTTGGCCAAGTGTCCCAAAATCAATCCCCAAGAGCTACTACCAAAAACGTGATGCCCACGACCCTTGGAAGAGGGTGGATGATCCCTGGGATCACAGCAAGGCACCCCAAAAACTTCCTCACCCAAGTTCACGCAAGTCAACTAGTGACGGGATGGGTTTTGGGTAACCTCAACCTCCCCCGAGCAACGCGAGGGGGATTCAGGCTATTTTGTAAAGCGGGAAGCCCAAATTCTGTAGAGCACGAAGTTAGGAATCCAACGCAACAAACGAATCTCGAATCGAAAGACGAACGAACAAACTGCGGACGAAAACGCGTCGAACCAGCACTGACCGGACTCTGCCTGCGTCCGGTCGCTGACCACCGAACGCGTCCGGTCGTGCAAAAACAGTTTTCGGAGCTTACTGTTTCTGACCGGACTCACCAGAGACGAGCGTCCGGTCGAGAGCAGTGCGTCCGGTCACAAAATACAAGCCAAGTGAACAGTACAATGAGCGAGTCCGGTCACTTAGCAAAAGGTGCGTCCGGTCAAGTCACGAACCGAACACAGCGAAGGTGTTCATCGACCGGACTCACTGACAGCGTCCGGTCGTTGAACAGGCAGCGTCCGGTCACCCCGATTCAGGCTGTTCGTTCACCGATTCGACTCGATCTCACCCAAAACAAATCCTCTAGGGATCAAACTTGGTGAGAAGAGTCACAAAGAGTATAGTGAGCTATCTCTAAGAGATCATGGCTCGAACCTATCTCCAAATCGATGAATCGAAGAATTTCGGGGGAAGGGAGAAAACTTGACCCGAAACGAAAAATCGATTGATCTCCTAGACCGTGAGGTTAGAGGATGATTCCTTCGGTGGAAAGAAGTGCCTCACGATCTAGAACAAACCAGTTCAAACGGAATTGCAAAAGATGAACCGAGCAAAGAGATCAAGCGACGGGAAAATCGTGGGGAAAAAGGATTCCGCGAAGAACACGAACAAAACACGAATCACACCCACGAATTGCAAGCCGAAGCGCAAACACACGCTATGACAAGGAGGTTACGACCTCCTTTCCTCAAAATCAACAGTACACAGAGTTGCAAGTCTCTCTGCGGATCTCAGCTACAGCAGGGGATGGGAGAGCAGGAAACCCTAAGTGCAAAGAGCAAATGAGGTGGCTAAAAACTGAGATAGGGGAGGAGGGTGTCTCCCCTGACTACTTATCCTATTCTAGTCTAAGTCTATTTCCTACTCTACCCCTCTCTATTCTAATTACAGAGCGAACCAGCTAAACCCTAAGGTTATTCTGGACCAACTCAAGTGGTAGGTAGACCCAACGGCCACGCCCGCACAACTCGTCCGCGTTGCCTCCACGCAACCTTCCGATTGCCGCCACGTGCCGTCCTCGCTCTGCACCCCCGGTTTTGTGGCCCAAACCGGGAAACCAGCCTTTTCCAGCAACCCCCGGTTTTGAGGCCCAAACCGGGAAACCAGCCCACCAGCCTGAGTTTTGTGGCCCAAACTTAGAAACCCGCAGCGCCCGAGTTTTGAGGCCCAAACTCGGAAACCGGCCCATCGCCTGAGTTTTGTGGCCAAACTCGGAAACCGTCCGCGCCCAGGTTTTGTGGCTCAACCTGGAAACCGAGCACCCGAGTTTTGAGGCCCAAACTCGGAAACCGTCCACCCGGTGGTTTTTCCCTGGCTCAACCACCAAACCGGAGCTGTAGAGGGGATGCACCGCCCGTGCACCCCGTCCACCGACACATGTCCCCAGGTCCTCGACCCGAGCAACACCGTTCCCCGCAAGTCTCCGCTCGTCACTGTCCCAGGCTGCCAGCCACCACAGCTGATCCTCAGGCACTCCGGTCCCTCAGTCCAAGCCTCACGTCCGCCCTTCACTGCTCGATACATCGGCATGGCACGTCCGCCGCACGGCACGCCCATCCTTCATCGCACCCAGTCCGTCGGCACGGCACGTCTCAACTTGACCTTCACCTTGCCCTCGATCACTGTCTCCGTGCTCGACACCTGCACAACACAAGCCAAAGAACATGCGATCAAACCCGTTGACAATCACTCATCACTCAGAGACTCGGCATACACCCATGTATCCGCACCATGGCAGCGGCGCTTCTCTGCTTCCTGCTGGACCCGCGCAACATCCACTGCCCTGCTCCACCGCCTCAAGGGCATGAGTTCAGTGTCAGTCCTTTCATCGGTATCGTACACCCAGTGACAGCAGATTCAGAATAAAAAAATTAGGGGAGACTTCTTTAACTTTTAAACAGTTTCAGTCCCTCACTCGTGTGTATCTACGATAAAAATTTCCAAAAGAGTTTAGCTATTGAACCAGCGACCATAGGGGGCTAAAGCCTCACCTGTCCCACCGCTAGATCCGCCCCTACGTACACCACCCAGGGGCGGATATGGGCCTAGGGCCAGTAGGGCCACGGCCCTAGGTGTGGGCCCAAATCCACCTTATAGTATATGTAGTTTCCTGGTCTGGCCTAGTAGATATTGGGCCAAATGTTGTAGAATCTGGCCTAGCAAAGAGAGGAGAGGCATAAAACGCAGAGTGCACATTGTTAGGTTCTAGGATCGACTAGCAGTAGATCTATCGGGGAAAAACATGACTAGATTGAATGAAAGGCTTGTTACCGACAAGGCAGTGAGGTCCCGTCCTTCTCAGGTGATGTAGGAGCGCCGCACAGCAGGTCGGTGATGGCATAGTCGTCGAGATCCAGTGGCGGCGCCGGTGGAGCTGCTGGTGGCACTTCCCGTCACTGGCAGCACCTCCCTCTAGATCGGATTAGGGTTTAGGTGGGGAAAACAGGGTCACGGCGAACCTCGTGTCTTGTGCCACCAACCCCCACCTCTCTCTATATATGGTGTTGTGTGACAGGGGCCCACCAGCCACCTATTGGGCTGGACACCCCCTATCAGGGCGTTGGATCAAGGCCCAGTCTGACCGTTGGGTCAGACTGGAGGAGATCAATTCTAACATTCTCCTCCTTGATCTCATCTTATACTTTAACTTCTTATTCAAATTCCAATCTTCCTTATTTTTGTTCCATTCCATTACAGATTAGTGCATAGAGCATGCTCCATCATCACGGTCAATCGCCGATAGATTTAACAGCTACAATCCACCTCTATGTTCTGAAATAGATCATATAACCTTGGGCCCTTTATTGTCCAGAAATCATAGGCCTTACCATACAACTCATGTCGACTGTGTATTCTCTGAACACACTAGGCGGTAAGCCTTTGAAAAATGGATTTGTAATACTTTCACATTATATAAGTATGATTCTGGACTTTCTCCTTCACAACGTATAACTCAATGTCAATGTGTTTGGCAGTACACTTGACCCGTTGTCTTAGGAGCAAACTTGTTGAATGGTTATTGCTGTTGTTTACCATTATGAACTCCGGGTATAGGTTTCTAACCATTTCACCTATCCTTTATGCCTCATAATAAGCTATATCATAGGTATGCATCATCAATGACACATAACTATTTCTGAGGAGCTTTTCCACAATAAAACTCCAACTGCGAGTGTTAGTTACTAATGTGGGTTTCACTACACATCTCGCCAAGATTAACATTTTGTACCCACAACCCTTTGAGGGTACTCGAACTCAGTTACTCATCATGAGGCGTAAGAAACTTTGCACAATTGCAACACTTCCATTCCAGTGATCTATATCTGGATTGGACATCTGCCAAAATCCCAGATACATGAACCATGTCAGGGTAAATACTTGTGCACTCATTAAGCTTCCAACAACCGAAGCATACAGGACGTCCATTTTATCAATTCTCATATCTATTCTTGGAACATTGAAAGTTCCCAAAACTATTACCCTTGACCATAGGAACAGGCATATGTTTACACACATATATACTTTATTTCTTTAGAATCTTCTCAATTATACACTTGAGACAGTTGTAATACCCCTTTTCTGTTGTCTCGGTAAGTTTCAATTCCTAGACAAATGACACTTCACCGAGATCAATCTTATATAATTTAGGGCAATGACTACTTTTTCAATAGTAGATTAACACCACTGCCAACAAGCAAGGTGTCATCCATATACAGGTTTAGGAAAATGAATTTCCTATTCTTGAACTTTGCACATTGCCATTGTCCTTCTCATTCTCTTCAAAACCCAAACTTTCTAATCTAATGTAGCATCAAACTTTGAATATAACTGTTTAGATGCTCGTTTGAATCCATAAATAGATTCCTTCAGGTGGCATCCTAAACATTCTTTTCCTTTCATGACAAAACCATTAGGTTGTGCCATGTAAACTTTTCATACAAATCCCCATCAATTAGTACCGTCTTTACAACTATCTGATGTAACTCTAAATCATAATGTGCCATCAGCACTCGTTAAAGTGTTTCCTTTTCTTTGTGTGAATCCTTTCATCATAAGTCGCACTGTATATCTTTCTACGTTCCCTCCGGAGCCACAATGTGTCTTGTAGACCCATTACAGCCTACTGTTTTGGCTCCATTAGGAATAACTTCACATCTTTTATTCTTTGAGACCTTTTAGGTCCAAAATGACACTCTTTTACATGGGATGTTGTTGCTCTTTCATTGCCAAGAGGCAATTGATACTTTACATTACTCATCTTTCTAGAAGAGCTAACAACAGGTGTTGTATAGGCCATACAACATCAACATGTATGATTGTTCTTGAGTCATTGGAGTGGGCACGCAGTCTCACTTCTCTTCAAGTCTTAGATCTCTACATACCATGCTCCCCCAGATTATCTCATCTTTTGAAAAGATGGAGCTTCCTCAAATTTCTTATTTGGGTTTAATCTGTCAAAAATCATAGGGTGCCTTAATCACCGCTCGTCCAGTACAAATACTGGCTCACTATGCTATCTTCCTATCATAACCATAAAGGTATAGGAATTTAGCTATTTCTTTCTTTACTTAGGGGTATCGTTATTATGATCATTGTACTCCCTCAACGGTCATATTCATCTTTTATAGATCACTTTTGCCTTAATGCATATCATGCATTGCACTTTTGAGGCACAGGGAAATGGAGAGAATCTCTTATCTTTCTTAGTATAATCTCACCATTCTCCCCCTCGAAATATGGCACAAACTTTACTGCCATAATTTCGAAACTATTCTGAACTTTTGTGAACGAGGAGACATCTATAATTTGCTTTATTCACATGACCATGTCATGCAAACAAAGTCATCTTTTGATTCTTATGGGAGTATACTTTCCTCATTCCACTTTAAGAACTTAACGAAGTCCTTACTTAACTTTACTTTTGCAAGTCATGCTTGCATGCTTTCTTTATCTGGGATTGCTCCCCTCATGGCCTTAGCCCATGACCATGTCACGGTCAACACTGTGATAGCATAAAGGCTACTGTTAACACTGGATTTTGGTCAACATTGAGAAGATGATAGGTGGACCCAACGAACAGTGAGAAGGGCATTCGGCAGACGACCAAGTGGTCGGTTAATTTTTGGAGTTTCGGCAACTACCTGTACGGTCGGCTAGTTTACAAGGGTGTGACTCCATTCGGGAAATAGATATGGCAAGAGAAGCCGATCACGAGGATAATCGACCATGGCCGTGACAGATTAAACGAGTATTCAAGAATCAGAGGGGTCTGATCTCATTGGCCAGAAGTTGGATTTGGTGGCGTTGTGATGTGGCAAGCAAGCAAAGAAGGCAATTTAAATATAAATATATATAAAGCATGCACGTCTCGACGTCCAGTTCTATATTTAGCATGAATGACTTCACGATGAAGGAAAGGCTAGAAGACAGCGTACATGTTCAACGACACTACATGTTCGGCTATACATACACGTATACGTAATTAGCCAATTACAACTAGCCGGGCCAGTGTGCGGAGATGGGCGTATGAGGCATTCGGCAAGTATCCATGCGGTCGGCTAGTTTCCAAGGATTCGGCAACTGCTTATGCGGTCGGCTATTCTGAGAAAAAGGGGGTTTCTGTTGAAACGACAGAAGCAAGAGCCGATTGGGCAACAAGATTGCAACAATTAAGGCAATGAAGATTCCGAAGGGAGTTGAAGGCCAAAAATGTTGTATTTTCCTTTAACGTTTCATAGTCGTGTCCTCTTAGGACTTATATTGTGTCCAGGGTATAAATATAAACCCTTGGCTATTGTAAAAAGGGTTCACAACCATATCAATACAAACCGGCCCCGTGCCATCTTCAAGTCCTTTGTCGTGTCGTTGAGTTCTTCAAGAGGAATCATCGATCCGTCGACCTCCGTAAGTCCCGACAACCTTGTTATCATGTCTAGTATCATGCGGTGAATTTAGATGTGATGCAAGTAGTCTTGCTTGTTTCCAATGGTCGTGCGGCGGACCTTTGTTAACGATCAAGAAATCTTTGCTTATGCTTTACTTATGAGTAAATTTCGTGCGGCAGGCGTTTGCTTGATATGTTTAGCAAAAGCGAGATAGTTATCGACTCTATTAGATTCGGCAAGATCTAGTAGATTCGTAAGTTACCATGTGTTGCATGATTTAATTAATTTTGTAACGCTCTTTTGCCCAATCTAGATTGATTTTGTTCGGCCTTGCTTTACAAGTTTACTTGTATTCCAATAATTGCATGATCATGATGGCCGAATTAATCTCTAATCTAGATTGTTACGTGTTGTGGGTTCATAAATATCAATCACGTTTGAGCTTAGATAAAACTAGGTATTGTGCGGCAGATGCAGGTTTTAGATTGGTTTAATCGTGTTTGTTTGCATGTTCCTTCTTCATGGACCCCAACTCGGCTAGTTTGCCGAGCTTGGTTACATGTCAATTTATAATTTATCTTTACTTGTCCAAGCATGTCTTTTTCATGTACGTACGTTCGACAATCAGCTGTTTACATATGTTTATGTTTAGAGATAGCCGAATGATCTTTAAACTTGTTGACAGACAACTTCTATAACTGTATGTCGTCATGAGTGGCTTCAGAGCCGTAAATATGGAACTGCCTGGTCTCACCTGGCATGTTCCAGTTTTATTCTCACAGTTTTATCCCTTGTTGGTTTTCAGGTCAAACCGACTGGCACGTTTTCGGATTTCAAATCGCCCGGGCACCTGTTTGAAGCCACGTTTTCCGGCTTGCTGTGTGTCAGGTGCGGAACGCCGTTTTTGTGTCAACACACTTTTTGGCACGCCCAGTGGGACGTGCTGTGTGAGACCAGGCAGCAAAAAAGTGTGTTGACGCAAAAACGGAGTTCCGCGCCTGACACACAGCAAGCCGGAAAGTGTGGCTTCAAACAGGTGCCCGGGCGATTTGAAATCCGGAAACGTGCCAGTCGGTTTGACCTGAAAACCAACAAGGGATAAAACTGTGAGAATAAAACTGGAACATGCCAGGTGAGACCAGGCAGTTCTATATTTACGGCTCTGAAGCCACTCATGACGACATATAGCTATAGAAGCTGTCCGTCAACAAGTTTAAAGATCATTCGGCTATCTCTAAACATAAACATATGTAAACAGTTGATTGCCGAACCTACGTACATGAAAAAGACATGCCTGGACAAGTAAAGATAAATTATAAATGGACATGTAACCAAGCTCGGCAAACTAGCCGAGTTGGGGTCCATGAAGAAGGAACATGCAAACAAACACGATTAAACCAATCTAAAACCTGCATCTGCCGCACGATACCTAGTTTTATCTAAGCTCAAATGTGATTGATATGTATGAACCCACAACACGTAACAATCTAGATTAGAGATTAATTCAGCCATCATGATCATGCAATTATTGGAATACAAGTAAACTTGTAAAGCAAGGCCGAACAAAATCAATCTAGATTGGGCAAAAAGAGCGTTACAAAATTAATTAAATCATGCAACACATGGTAACTTACTGAATCTACTAGATCTTGCCGAATCTAATAGAGCCGATAACTATCTCGCTTTTGCTAAACATATCAAGCAAACGCCTGTCGCACGATATTTACTCATAAGTAAAGCATAAGCAAAGATTTCTTGATCGTTAACAAAGGTTCGCCGCACGACCATTGGAAACAAGCAAGACTACTTGCATCACATCTAAATCCACCGCATGATACTAGACATGATAACAAGGTTGTCGGGACTTCTGGAGGTCGACGGATCGATGATTCCTCTCGAAGAACTCGACGACATGACAAAGGACTCGAAGATGGCACGGGGCCGGTTTGTATTGATATGGTTGTGAACCCTTTTTACAATAGCCAAGGGTTTATATTTATACCCTGGACACAATATAAGTCCTAAGAGGACACGACTATGAAACGTTAAAGGAAAATACAACATTTTTGGCCTTCAACTCCCTTCGGAATCTTCATTGCCTTAATTGTCGCAATCTTGTTGCTCAATCGGCTCTTGCTTCTGTCGTTTCAACAGAAACCCCCTTTTTCTCAGAATAGCCGACCGCATAAGCAGTTGCCGAATCCTTATAAACTAGCCGACCGCGTGGATACTTGCCGAATGCCTCATACGCCCATCTCTGCACACTGGCCCGACTAGTTGTAATTGGCTAATTACGTATACGTGTATGTATAGCCGAACATGTAGGGCCGTTGGACATGTACACCGTCTTCTAGCCTTTCCTTCATCGTGAAGTCATTCATGCTAAATATAGAACTGGACGTCAAGATGTGCATGCTTTATATATATTTATATTTAAATTGCCTTCTTTGCTTGCTTGCCACATCACAACGCCACCAAATCCAACTTCTGGCCAATGAGATCAGACCCCTCTGATTCTTGAATACTCGTTTAATCTGTCATGGCCATGGTCAATTATCCTCGTGATCGGCTTCTCTTGCCATATCTATTTTCCAAATGGAGTCACACCCTTGTAAAATAGCCGACCACACAGGTAGTTGCCGAAACTCCGAAAATTAACCAACAGCTTGGCCGTCTGCCGAATGCCCTTCTCACTGCTCGTTGGGTCCACCTATCATCTTCTCAATGTTGACCAAAATCCAGTGTTAACACAGGCCCCCTAGTTCGGAGTATGAATTGTCATGCTTCGAACTATTTGATCTTTGTTGGTCTTCTTCAAAAAGCCAAGAAATCCACTGATAACAATAACATTTTCTCACCATGTTTCCACAATTTTGCCTGTAAAATAATAATTCTCCAATACATGTGGAAACAAGTTAGTTACGAATGCATATGTGTATAAATATTATAGTTCTTCCATTTTGTTGATCAGAAGATGCTGCAATGCCGACTATATCTCAAAAGTATCATATTTTATAACCAAGATCTCTTTTAAAAATGGTACCTTACTCATCCATCCGTCTCTTTAATTATGGGGTTTTAGTTCTCACTGAGTCCTCAAGCGATTGCAAAACAGAATAGCTACAGAAATGCTTATCTTTTACCCCCTGATCACTTTTCATCCGGAGTTTTTATCATTATCTTTATATAAAATCGTATCATATAATATTGCAAAGTCAAAGACTCGACCATAAGGAGATACAAGCCATAAACCTAGATCAAGAAGTGCAAGTGAATATTTTTATTACTTTTTCTTTTGCATATGTCATTTTCCCTACCTTTTAAAATTATGAGGCTACTGGGCCTTCGGACATCTTTTATTTTATTTGGCGGTCACTTGACCTTTTCTTTTTCATATTTTTATTCGGGCGGTCACTTGACCTTTTTTCTTTCTCAGTTCTAGCGGACACGTGTTCGTCGTTTTTATTTCTGAGATTTATAGAATAGCCTCATATTTTTAATCAAAGAGAGAATGCACATGCAAAACACTTATTAGTTTATAACGTGTACGTGAATCTTGATCTTGAGAATATGACTATAATCTCAACTAGCAGTCACAATGATTTGACAGTGCTCAATATGACATTAAGTAGATTTTATTATTTCATTAAATCTCCGAATTTCAAGTATCTCTCAGAATAATGTCATAGCAAATTCTACCTCTATTCATATCCCACAACTACTTCCAGACAAAGTTTAAATTCTATGCAACCCACAAATTTCAAAGACTTCAAGATAAATATAATAACCACTAGACCCAAATATTAAAGAAATCAAAGTTATAAACCAGACACAGGTAAAACATAAAACAAAGCATCTATTTATCATTTCAACAATGGATAGAGTGGAATTTTTTTAAGGTTTTTTTAGTGCGGAGATGCAACATGAGAGGTTTCACTTTTTAATGATTTTAATTTTATGCTCTGAAACTATTAGAGAAGCGAGGGTAAAATTACACAAACCACCGTTGATGATGAAGCAATTCGTCTTGTCCTTCTTCACGATGGATCGCTCGATGCTGTACGATGTGTGCGTGTTGAGCTCAGGCCCCCTGACACGTAGTCACAGTGGCGTAATCGATGATTCACTGGTGTCCTCCTTTCTCTCATCCAAGACGTCTTCGTTGAATACGGGTTGAAAGTATTTGAAGCCAATCATAAACGTCAATCCTTCTTCTGCAAATGACTGGCTGCTTCAGATCTTGTAGCTGTTCTGACTATAAGTGAACTTGTCACCGTTGCATGTGTCTTGTTGGCACCATCTTATTTAAGGCCATCAGCAAAGGCATCTCTTTCAATATGAAGTGTGCTGAAAACGTTTTAGCCGATGGTCTTCTATCGGCCGTCCGGTTGCTAACGTCCTTTGTGCCTTTGATGTAGCCTTTCGTAACCTTATCACCAGAATGAGCTTTGCGTTACTCAGGGAAATGTAAAGTTATATTAATAGGAGCCGAAAGTTCTGTCTTATCGGCTTTTGCTTAGTATGCCTTTGACTTTCTTCTTGTTGAGGAACTGGAATGCTTTAGATGAGCATGCTGTCAGGTAACTCATGGTAGCTTCGAAGAACGTCATTTTTGATGAAGCTGAGTGTGCCGTAGAGGACGAATACGAGCTCGGCGGTGCATGGATGCATGCACGATGAGGTTCAGCCCCCCCCTCCCCCCGAGTGTAGTTGATGTAGGAATTTGAGCATGTTCACCTCATGTTTTTTCTTCTCATTAGTTCTTTATATCTGTGTCTACACTCTTCCGCTCCAAGCCGATAAGTGTTCTTCTTGGAATATGTGTATAATGATATTTTCATCAGTGTGCTTATCGGCTGCTGCATCTAGAATTCCTGTATGCTTCTGTAGTGCTGCTTTCCATGCTAACATTGGTCTTTAAATATGCTCTCCAGATATTTAACCGACGTAAACATAAATTGGGCATCGATCTTGAATGTATGCAATCTTCTGGTGTGGCGGTCGGAACTATTGCTATCGGCCTACCCTTTCAGCCAACGCCTCCAAAAATTAGCCGATTGTATCATCCCATATATGTGTGATGCTTCTTGGTTAATCATCCTCGTGTCTGCTTGACTGATTGACTTTTGGTGTGTTGGCCTGACCTTGACAGCTGATTCTTATATACACTAGTTAAGAATTGATTTTTCCTTAACTGAGTTCTTACAATGCTGGATCTGGAGTTCGATTTGAGTAATACCGGCTGTGTAACATCGTCAGGGTCCTAACAGCTTTGATCGGCCTGATATTTTTGTTCAAGTCTGTCAGCTTACTCCATCGATCATATCTAGCTTCTTTATTCACCAACAATAGATTCTCCACTTCTTGTGAATACTAAAAACGGATCGACTGTTACCTCTTTGTCGATATTGCAGAGGCTGCAGGTTGCAATAGTCTTGCGAGGCTCCGCGTAGCCGATCATGAAGTGTGAGATGATATTATACTCTGATGGATGGTTAATGGTAGCTTGGAGGCATGATGACAGATTGGTGATGATGGTGAATGTGAAGGTAAAGAACGTCCTTTACCACAACAATAGTACTTCATTTTTCATTTCGTGACGTTGCCAAATTTATTCCCAAAGAATGGTGAACTGTATTGCTGTGGGTCTGACAATATTATCTCAACTCCAAGAAGTTGCAGCGCAGGATCAACGTGATTATGAGAAATCACGCTTCAAAATTATCATTAGTCTCGATGTTGATAGTACTCCAAAATAATTAATCCGGTCAGCTTTGTTTGTTTCCTCTGTAGACAGCATAAAGTTTTCTACGCTGGAGGTGTGCCGACGGGACAATCGGCTCTTGTGCTGATCAAATCATTTATTTCTAAAATAATTTGTATCAACATCGTAAATAATCTCCTGAACCGATGGATCAATTTTGAGGCCGACTGAGACGTCTAGTATGAGACATCAAACCTCTTCTGAGCCGGCCATTGCATAATCCGGTGACTGCTGCGATTATGGTTACTGAAATTGTCTATCATTCGACTATATTGGGATCAATAGAAACCCTCCTCGATAGGTTTCTCTCAGAGAAAACGAATATGGTTAGATGTCCGAACCATGACTTGCATGCACATTATTTTGCTTTCCTTCCCCTATGATTATTAGCCGATCAGTCTTTTTCAAATCAGCTTATACTTATACATTGCTGGGTATATGTACGCATACTGCCTTCAACATCTGATATTCTGAAACTACACCACATGGAAACTGATAGAACTAGTGCAATATGTTCGGATCATCAGTTCCGCGTACGTTTGCGGTTCACCTGGTCGCTTGATACTCAATCTCTTTTCTTTCATTACGCAGCCATCAGATAACCAGGACTGTGATGCATTTGGACTTGCAATCATAGTTTGACGCTTGTACAGTCTCCATGTTTGTTGCTATCGAAGCTTCCTTCTGTTTCCTTGATTAAACATGCAAGTGCGGCAAACGTGTAGGAGCTGGATAGCTCTAGATTAGAATCATCATCGGCTACTTTTTGTGTCTTAATTTTAAACCAAAAGAGCCGATGTCATGCTGCTGCTTTACCAGAACCAATATCTCATCGGTTTTATTATGTCTGGTATTCTGAACAGCCGATTCTTATCTTCAAGAGTCGATTCCTCCTATCACTGCATAATGGCATATTTTCATGAGTACCGAATTTGATTGCATTTATGATGCTTCCGGATATGCAAACTCTCCATTTTTCATCTCCCTAATACAACGTGCATGTTGTTCTTTGTTTAGCCGATGCATCACTGACACTTTGTTCATAGCTTCTGATAAAATCAACCAATACTTCTCCTTTTTTCTGACTTATCGGCCTAAATTCTTTATGAACCCATGCAGTCTTGATTATCCTTATGATATGAGGATCTCATATAGATGTGACGTGTTGTGTATATATGCTGTGTATAATAATCTGTCAGTCACGTTGATCTTCCGAATCCTCTGCTAGCTGCCTTTTAATCGGGCACTCCTGTCAAGCACTAAGTTCTAGACTCCAAGCATTTTAAGGCATCTAGCCGATGGAAATAAGATCTTCCAATCTTCATTCAACATTGGCTATTTAATCTCATAACCCGAATTTCCAGATCATCTATACGATGAACCTATAGCTGGTGAATCTATATTAGATTCCATGTCCTTGAGTCTTGCTTTTATTTCATCGATCAAACCGACAGAACTATTACCAGTCGAGCAAAAATTTGCAAATTTCTTCTGTATTGGTAGTTCCGTCAACATCAGCTGTTAATTACAATTTGCATGGACAGCGGTAAGAGATAAAAATTTCTTTTATCTCTGAATCTCGTCCCAATACTGTTTGCTAGCACTCCTTTAGGTATGTATGCATCTCAAAGGTGTCTTATCTTCATTAATCCATGTACGTATATGAATAATAAGCTAGTGTGAAATAGCCGACTTCTTCTGTGCAAGAGTCGATTTGATCTTGGAGCCAATGAAAGTGAATAGCCGATCACCATCTGGGCATAGTATTCTTTGTCTGGTAAGGCCTTGACTCAGGTTATGATCGGCATGGTGTTAACAGATCCAAATCTCTGGAGACAAAAATATGACATGCATGTTCATCACTGTTGACGAATTTATTTATATAGTCTCAATGATGGCCGAATATAATATCATCCTCTTGTTATCTTCAGTTCTTCTGGTGACCATAATACGCACGTGCTGTATGCTTGCACGTAGTTGCCACAGTTAGGCATGCATATAGTCCAGTAGCACGTCCTGACTCATCTTTTTGAGACTTGTGAACTTTATGAGCAACACGTGGCCGGAGAATAGCAAATTGATGGCACTTAGCACATACGTTGCAACTGAGATTTTATAATAACTCCCAACTTAAGACAAATCCTGATGTTTTCTTGCGTGATTTGATCTTCAATCTATCTTCACAGAATAGCTGATATTATTTTCTTCTCGGTTTTCTTTGGCACTGATCTGCAGCTTCTGGATTCTGACTCATCGTGATATCAGCCATCAAGCTGATTTTACTGGAAAGTTCCTCATCAAATTATATTGCACTTTGTCTTTGTCACTTCTTTCGGCCGAACCTTTATTGATAAAATAAAAGTTAAACATCATCTCTTCGCGATCTGAAAGTGACAAATATTTGGAGAGGATCTGATGTTCGATCAAATGATTGTGGTCCCACCGAGCGTGCCAAAAAGTGTGTTGACGCAAAAACGGCGTTCCACGCCTGACACACAACAAGCCGGAAAGCGTGACTTCAAACAGGTGCCCAGGCGATTTAAAATCCGGAAACGTGCCAGTCGGTTTGACCTGAAAACCAACAAGGGATAAAACTGTGAGAATAAAACTGGAAATGTCAGGTGAGACCAGATAGTTCCATATTTACGGCTCTGAAGCCACTCATGACGACATACAACCCAAGTTATTAGGACCGGACCGGAGATCGAACCGGCGAGGCCATCGGTTCACTGGTTTACTGGTCCAACCGTTTAGAACCGGTTGAACCACCGGTTCAATTATTTTGGACCGGATAAATTGAACCGGCCACGAATACTTTGAACCAGTATATGTGTATATATATATATATGCCACAATTAATAATTAATAGATGGAACAATCGCATAAATAACACAATATAGTTGCACCCCAACCATAAGGTTTTTACATATGTAGATACAAAATGACATGTTTAAAATGATAACTTTTCATACTTTGATGCTCTTGAGTTATTTTTCAAGATATATGAAAAATACGCATTAAAATTAATATAGAGAGCCCTTATGAATTAGTGCAAAAAACTTAAATAGTAATTAAAATATTCACCATTGCAACACAATCTTATATAAAATAGAGTGCACCGTTGCAAAGAGTTTGTTGAGATAATAAAAATAGATATACGGTTTAACTAATTTGAAGCACGTATCAAGAAAATATAAAATTCTAAAATTAAAAAAGGGCATCAAAAATTAACAAGCAAGCACACGCATGCAGTACGACAGGGCCATCCAACCGTGCCCACCTGAACGAACTCCCTCAACGCCACGTGAATGATAGGGCCCACATCCACATGATGCAGGTGTGCACAGACTACATGCACGCGTGCTATTAGCAAGCCACTTGTTCTGAACGCATGCAGGCAGATTGAGCCGTCCGGTTCAATATGCAACCGGCCGGTTCACCGGTTCCACGAAAAACTGGCCGGTTCAACCGGTTTTTACCGGTTCGATTGCATGAACGGTCTTTAAACCGAACCGAGCCGCTAGAGTCTCTAGTTCGGTCTTTTACCGGTCGGACCACCGGTCCGTTCCGGTCCTAATAACTAGGCATACAACTATAGAAGCTGTCTGTCAACAAGTTTAAAGATCATTAGGCTATCTCTAAACATAAACATATGTAAACAGCTGATTGCCGAACGTACGTACATAAAAAAGACATGCTTGGACAAGTAAAGATAAATTATAAATTGACATGTAACCAAGCTCGGCAAACTAGCCGAGTTGGGGTCCATGAAGAAGGAACATGCAAACAAACACGATTAAACCAATCTAAAACCTGCATCTGCCGCACAATACTTAGTTTTATCTAAGCTCAAACGTGATTGATATGTATGAACCAACAACACGTAACAATCTAGATTAGAGATTAATTCGGCCATTATGATCATGCAATTATTGGAATACAAGTAAACTTGTAAAGCAAAGCCGAACAAAGTCAATCTAGATTGGACAAAAGAGCGTTACAAAATTAATTAAATCATGCAACACATGGAACTTACTGAATCTACTAGATCTTGCCGAATCTAATAAAGCCGATAACTATCTCGCTTTTGCTAACCATATCAATACAAACCGGCCCCGTGCCATCTTCGAGTCCTTTGTCATGTCGTCGAGTTCTTCAAGACGAATCATCGATCCGTCGACCTCCGTAAGTCCCAACAACCTTGTTATCATGTCTAGTATCATGCGGTGGATTTAGATGTGATGCAAGTAGTCTTGCTTGTTTCCAATGGTCGTGCGGCGGACCTTTGTTAACGATCAAGAAATCTTTGCTTATGCTTTACTTATGAGTAAATACCGTGCGGCAGGCGTTTGCTTGGTATGTTTAGCAAAAGCAAGATTGTTATTGGCTCTATTAGATTCGGCAAGATCAAGTAGATTCAGTAAGTTACCATGTGTTGCATGATTTAATTAATTTTGTAACGCTCTTTTGCCCAATCTAGATTTGCTTTGTTCGGCCTTGCTTTACAAGTTTACTTGTATTCCAATAATTGCATGATCATGATGGCCGAATTAATCTCTAATCTAGATTGTTACGTGATGGCCGAATTAATCTCTAATCTAGATTGTTACGTGTTGTGGGTTCATACATATCAATCACGTTTGAACTTAGATAAAACTAGGTATCGTGCGGATGCAGGTTTTAGATTGGTTTAATCGTGTTTGTTTGCATGTTCCTTCTTCATGGACCCCAACTCGGTTAGTTTGCCGAGCTTGGTTACATGTCAATTTATAATTTATCTTTACTTGTCCAAGCATGTCTTTTTCATGTACGTACGTTCGGCACTCAGCTGTTTACATATGTTTATGTTTAGAGATAGCCGAATGATCTTTAAACTTGTTGACAGACAGCTTCTATAGCTGTATGTCGTCATGAGTGGCTTCAGAGCCGTAAATATGGAACTGTCTGGTCTCACTTGACATGTTCCAGTTTTATTCTCACAGTTTTATCCCTTGTTGGTTTTCAGGTCAAACCGACTGACACGTTTCCGGATTTCAAATCGCCTGGGCACCTGTTTGAAGCCACGCTTTCCGGCTTGCTGTGTGTCAGGCGCGGAACGCTGTTTTTGCGTCAACAACTATCCAGACTTTTCATTCTTTTTCCCACTCTGGGATATACTTTAGGCACATGAGCCATCACAAACTTTTTTCCCGCCATGCGGGACATTTTCCCATTAGGGACATTAAAGCCAGAATTGGCTTTCACATTCCATCATCAAATTCAGAAATAAATCTAAGTATTCTGTAACATACACATTTAATCCAACAATCGGTCAAATTAAATATGTATATTCCTTATTACAACTTGTCATAATGACTGAAACTGAAACAAAATTCTTCTTTGTAGAAAGTACATAAAACACATTTCATGTACTAAACTTTTACTTTGGACTAATGTCCCTGAATTCTTTTCCTTTCGAGCCATTCTCTAAAGAGAACCTAGTCCCTTTATGTAAGGACTTTCACTTTCCATCTTCTGAGTCACAAGTACCCAGCTCTTTTCTTTTCTGCCTCCAAGAATGAAAGCATGAAGATCTTTTCTGAAAAATATTAATCAATAAAATCAACAACAATGAGCATGAAAATAACCCTACGTTGGTCTGGTTAAATCATGCACATTAAACTTTAAGACTTGCAGTTCTATTCTGTATCACCGTTGGGCAGAAATAGAATAAAATAATACTCTTTTACATTAATTCTACATCACTATTGGGCAGAAATAGAATTAACGTATGCAAACTCAAATAACTTATGATAATCAACATCATTGCAGCGGAAAACTTTTCACTTTATCAGAGACATTTCTTGATTCTTTTCTAGTCTCTAGAAAATTGGCCACGATGACTCAAAATTTACTAGAGATTCAAACTTCAAACTTAAACTCATAAATAAAATTATAATGTTGTTATCATCAACGTTGGTTAGAAAATAACAATATCATAATTCGATTTAAACATGTGACTATTCCTCTAATTAAATTTTCCCGTTGGTTCCAATTTAATTAGAAGATAATCAATGTCAACTTTGCAGCGGAAACAATTAAATTCTCTTTATAACACTTTTCCAAAAGCACTTAACATACTTTTCTATTTTGTGAGCAAAATATCATAAAATAGAAATGCACAGAAATTTGCATAAAAAAACGACAAAATTCAATTGCTTCTGGAAAAATAAACTGAAACATTTTCAGTTACTATACTTGTGAGGAAAAAAACGGCCCGAGGCCAACTCGCAGCAAGCGGCCCAGCACCAAAAACAGGCCCAGCTAGAGCCGCTGCACGTTCTCCCCCGCGCCCAGGCCGCAACCTGGGCCTTGGCCGGGAATCCGACCTCCCACCTGGGCCTAAAGAGGCCCAAACGGCTCTCAGCCGTCCATCTCGATCGGATGGTTGTGCGTGCTTCTCGCGGGATCAAAACCGACGATGCGGCCGGCTCCCCCGAACCCTAGCCGCATTTTCCTCTTCTCCTCTCTTTCTCAGTACCGCAACTAGCGGCGGCGGCCGCCGCCATGGCCGCCATGGCCGCCGGGCGACCCGACCGACTTCTCCCTTCTCCTCTTCTTTCTCTCTCCATCGGCGTCGTCGGTCAAGGCCGACTCCTCTCCCTCTCTTCTCAGCACAGCGGCAGCAGCCGCGCCCACCCGAGGGGCTGGACGAGAAGAAGGTGGCACCTCCGCGCGTCCCTTCGCCGGCGCGCGCGTCCGCCCGAGGGTGAGCGCGCCGCCGTCGAATGGTTGTGCGGCGGTGCTAGCGGCCTGGTGTCCAAGAATAGAGAGAGAGGTCGCGGCGGCGTGGGCTTCTTTCCCGCTCGACGACGGTAGCACCAACGATGAGGTTGGCCCAGGTAACTGATAGGGTTAGGGTTTGATCCGAACGGATGGAGTCCCTCCTCTCTCTGTCCTTTCTTTCTCATTCTTTAGGGTTAAGGTTTGGATTCGGGTTTCCCCATCCGTTCGTGCGCCGGCAAAGGACCTCGGCGGTGGTTACTGCGACGATGGAGGAGCCATGGTGAGACCATCTCCTCCTCTCCCTTATCTGCTTTGCCGAACCACTAACTAGTTAGGTTTTGGCTCCGTACCGCACGAGATCTAGGGTTTCCCCTAACTGTTTCTATGCTTTAGGGTTCGAATCCAATCCTCCCCCTTCTCTCTCTGTTTCCTTTGCCGAAACCGGCTCTGTTCCCCACGCCGACGAGCAGCGGCAGGCACTGTAGGAAGAGATCTTCCTCTGTTCTACTCCAAACTCAACCTACACGCTAGATAGTGGCTCTGATACCATTGTTATGTTCTAGGATCGACTAGCAGTAGATCTATCGGGAAAAACATGACTAGATTGAATGAAAGGCTTGTTACCGACAAGGCAGTGAGGTCCCGTCCTTCTCAGGTGATGTAGGAGCGCCGCACAGCAGGTCGGTGATGGCATAGTCGTCGAGATCCAGTGGCGGCGTCGGTGGAGCTGCTGGTGGCACTTCCCGTCACTGACAGCACCTCCCTCTAGATCGGATTAGGGTTTAGGTGGGGAAAACAGGGTCACGGCGAACCTCGTGTCTTGTGCCACTGACCCCACCTCTCTCTCTATATATATGGTGCTGTGTGACAGAGGCCCACCATTGGGCTGGATGCCCCCGATCAGGACGTTGGATCAAGGCTCAGTCTGACCGTTGAGTCAGACCGGAGGAGATCAATTCTAACACACATCCCCACCCATCCGCGTCTTGCCGAAGATTCGCCCACCCGTGGTCCTGCCGGTCCTCCACGCCGCTGGGTGCTGCTGTCCTGGTTCCTGATGCCAGTCTGCCACGGCACCAACGCCGCTGGGCCTCCCGCCTGGGCCTGGCCGCTGAGCGTACTAGACGGTGTAGTCGTGCAGTGCAGGCCTGGCCAAACGGCAGTGTGGACAGCTAGAACCGCAAAGATAGACAGCACCAAACGGCCATGTTCTGTGTTCTGTTTTTTTTTTTAAAAAAAAAGTTGCTCAAGCGGCCGTGAAGGCTTTCACAAATTTAAGTTCTATTTGGACATTGAACTATTGGTGATCTAAAAGTTCTTTGAATGAATAATTAATAATCTCTATGAAGCGCTTGCCTACAGTGTTCTGTCTATTTGTAGTAATATAGAGCTGCACAACAAAGGAGATCAAACATTAAAATCCTTAAAACTGAAATTAGATATATCATTTAAACTTATGTATTTATAGATATATCATTTAAACTTATGTATTTATAAACTAGTTTTTATTATCTATCAGGATAGACCAGACAAAAAACATATTATTTTGATACACTGGACAATATATATGCTTTGATAGTGGCCCTAGGCATTAAAATCGACGAGCTCCGCCACTGACACCACCCCATAGTCCATCCCGAACATATCGTTGTGGTATTAGTAGGCGTAACCCAGGTTCCATTGTTGGCGGTGGTGCCCTCATAGATAGCTGGTCTAGAAGCCTGGAGAGGTACGGTATGATAAGGGATCGATAGAGGGTCGGTTGCCTGATTTGTCGAGGTACACACACGCAAACTTTGTCCATGATAATCTTAATTATTGCGTTGTTCATCTTTAATCTGGGAGTTATATGTTAAATAGCTACTATATGTTTTATTTGAACTAAAAAAATTACATTATGTCCCATTTGATTTATGAAAATTCATTATATTTCCATTATATATTATGTGTGTTGATGGTTCTAAAAAGTATTGTCACTGTCATGATCTTCTTCTTCTTTTTGCTTGATCTATATTTTGTATCAACAAACGTAACAATAGTTTACGTGAATAACATTCACACTTGCCCGCAAAAAAAAAAAATCACACTTGATTATAGCTACATGCTACCATTTTAACAAATAATAGATAGCTAAAGAGAGAGTCTATATTGTACACGCAGATCGTCTATGTGTCATACAGATAGATAGCTTTCAGTCTGTGAGTTGTACACATGGCCTTAAGACAATCCTTACGAAAACATTGGGTTCTGATTTTTTCCATGCTCCTAGAATCACATTGTGTTCAGCCTTGGCATTCAATAGAAAACGAATATAGTATGCGCATGATATATGTACTCGCTCGGTCCCACAAAGCATGTCATTTAGCTTCACGAGAAGTCAAATATGGGTACCAAACAAGGTTCATTACAGAATTTTTTTCTTGGTTTATTAAGAACCCAAATTTGTTTCAACTAAAATTTCTTTATGACCGGTATAAGAAGTGCTAGTTTAATTTATTGCAAATGAGATGTTGGATTGGAACTAAAAAAATATTTGATCCAGAGAATTAAACCCAAATTAAAAGTAGTCAAAGCCATTCCCCCATATTGCACCATTAGGGCATGCACATACAGTGGAGGAGCCAAAAGTTATGCATAAGGCGGGTCGATCAAAGAGTTTCAACATATAAAAAATTAGTGTAGATTAATTATTTAGATTTTTGTTTTAGGTCAAGTTCTATTTTTCTAGATTTATTCTAATTTTTTTTTTGATATCCAGTTACAGACACAGACGCTTACAAACATGAATGCACATTCAGCCTACTACCCCTACTATGAACGCACACACACGCACGACCTACGCCCTGTGACACCCTAGTGTCAAGCACTACATTAGGAATCACATTAGCTACTAAATTTCCATAAGCAGTGCATTGCATCATTTCATGTGCATAGAAGTGTTTTTGCCTTTTTCTTGTTTATTTGAATTTTGGTTTCAATAAGACTTGATTGTCTAAATAAATTTCTGTCTTGGCAAATAATTTTATAAAATAGATAATATTGAGTATAACATATTTCATGTAGACACCTTGACCTAGATCAATATAGTTTAATAATTATAAATGTGGGAACAAAAATGGTTTATGGCTCAAAAATTGGCTTTAATTATGTGTAGGTCAGAGAAATGATTTTCAGAAAGAGTGTCTTATATGAAAGTTGTAGAGTAAATTATTTTGAGCAACTTTTATTTTTGGGTCAAAGCCTAGTTTTGAGTTTTTGAAACTGTTTTGAAATGGTCAAAGTTTGGAAAAAGAAAAAGGGTTTTCTTTTCCTCCGGCGAAAAGCTTTTGGCCCATCCGGCCTTTCGGCCCGCCTCGCGCACGCGCCGGCCCGCTTGCTCGCGCCCCGCCTGCTCCCGCGCGCGACGCGCCGCGCCGCGCCGGTCGCCCCGACCACGCCGCGCCGCACGCCGGCGTTCGCGCCACGTGGCCGCCGCTTCCTGCCGAAGATCCGCGCCGACCACTCCCCATCCGATCCACCTCCGCCTGATCACGCAAGCGATCCCGCTCGCCCACTCTCTCGCCGCCTCGCCTGCCGCGCTGCCCTCGCCCGCCGTGCCACCAATCGTCGCACGCCGCGCCGGGCCCCGCCACTACCACCGGTCGTCCGTCAACCGACCAAGCAAAGCCAAGCCCCCGCACTTCACTCCCTCACTCACCCCTGAAAGGTCCTAAATGGATAGAGGGGGGTGAATAGCCTAATAAAAATTCTACAAAACACTTAGAGCAACTAGTTAGACAATTACAAAGCGAAGCTTTTTGCTCTAGCTCTACAAAGTGTTGCAAGCCACCTATCCAAACAATTCTAGTATGTTATGGTCTCTATGCCACACAAAAGCTAAGTCACTACTTTCTAAACTAGTGAGCTAGCAAGAAATAATTACTTCTAATTAGTGAGCTACTTCTAGCAACAATTATCTCTACACAATAGATAAAGAATGTAATACAATGATAGAGAGATATACCGACACCGGCAAGAGATGATCAATCACAATATGAATACTAATGAAGTCTGGGAGATAGCCAAATAGACAATGGACACAAAGATTTTCTCCCGAGGTTCACGTGCTTGCCGGCACGCTACTCCCCGTTGTGTCGACCAACCACTTGGTGGTTCGGTGGCTAATAGGTGTTCACAAACCTAGCTCAACACTTGAGCGCCACAAGAACCGACCCACAAATGGAGGTAACTCAATGACACGCACAATCCACTAGAGTTACCTTTTGGCTCTTCATCGGGGAAGGCACAATACCCCTCACAATCACCGGGAGATGGCCACGAACAATCACCAACTCGTGCCAATGCTCCTCCGCTGCTCCAAGCCGTCTAGGTGGCGGCAACCACCAAGAGTAACGAGAAAAGCGCAGCAACAACGATCCCCAAGTGCCACTAGATGCAATCACACAAGCAAATGCACTTGGAATCACTCAATCTCTCTTTGATTTGCGCTATCAAGCAAGGAGATGAGTGAGAGGGGGTATGTTTAGCTCAAAGGGATGTCCAATATGTTAGAATGCCAAGAGAGACCTCCCAAAGCCGGCCAATTCATATTTATATACCCCCTCAAACAAATAGAGCCGTTACCCCTTCGAATGGGCTATTTACGGGACGACCGGACGCGTCCGGTCATTGTTTCAGTAGCGTCCGGTCATTGTTTCAGTAGTGACCGGACGCATGTTTCAACAGCGTCTGGTCGCTGTTTCAGCGTCCGGTCAGGCCAGAAAACCACGTTTTCAACTCCGGTTTCTTCTCCTTTGCAAATGTGCTAACACCACCAAGTGTACATCACCTTGTGCATGTGTGTTAACATTTTCCAAACATTTTTCAAAGGATTAGAGGTTAGCACACTAGGTCCTAATGCATATGCATGTATGAATTCACCTAGTGGCACTTGATAACCGTAATCACCGAGATAGTCCCCTCTTAATAGTACGGCTATCAATCCTAAACACACTCACACCCTCTATGGTGTCTTGAGTGCAAAAAAAATCCCTATTTATACCTTTGCCTTGATCTCCATAGGGTTTTGCTTTTCTCTTCTTCTCTTTCCAAATGTGGAGCACTTGATCCATCTTTTGGTCATCATCGCCAACACCATGATCATCATCTAGCTCCCACACTTGGTGTGTACCAACCTAGCTCATAAACACTTCATGACAAAGGTTAGTACCCTAGGTGACATCAATTATCCAAAACCAAACAAGGACTTTCAATCTCCCCTTTTTGGTAACGGCGTCACTAGCGCCCGGACGTCCGGACGCTAGCATCCGTCCGGACGCCCGCCCACAGCTGCTTTATTTGTTTTGCCTCCTACTACATGTACAGACCTGTACTATTATCTATTATTATTATTTGTCCTGCTACTCCGCATGGGCCATCTAATGCTGCTCAGTGCGGTTGCGCCTGTTGCTCGCATGCACCTCGATCTGCTATCCTGTTTATCTTGATCTGCTGCTCGAATACGCCTCCTGCTTGCCTCCTATTGCTTGTCATGCTGTTTTGCTTGCATGTTGCTGTATGTCCATGTCTGCTGCTCGCATGCTATGCTCATGTTTACGTGTTGTGCTGCGTGATTGCACAGGCTGCACGCGTATTATGCTTCTACGTGCACGCGCCTACGTATGCTGCTGCACATGCATGTAGGACCCATCTGTTTTGCTTCTCCACGCACGACTATGTCGCTTGTTTACGAAAACAAGTATATTTTCTGCAAAATATGATTTAAAACAAGTAAAATATCTGCAATATAAGTTTAAAATATTCGTGTATAATTACTACAACATATGCAATATTTAGATAAAATATTTATAACATATGTCTTAAGTAGCTGAAACATTTAGAATGTACACTTACATTTAGATAAACAAAGCAACTAGCGCTCGAATGTTCGAACGTCACGACCGCCCGGACGCAGTTCCCAAAATTCATCGGGCGCCCGCCCCTACTGTTTACTTGCATGCTCCTCCGCGTTGATGCATGCGCGCGCGTCCAACTAAGAAGAAAGCCTCCTCTCCCACATGCGTATGGATCTACCTGGACCCAACACATCTTCTCTGCCCATAGTCCGCCCCAGCTGCAACAAAGGGAATAAAGCTATTGCAACATCGAATGACACCCTAATGAGATAATCGAAAAAAAACTAGTGAAACAAAAAAAAACTATTGAAACACCTAAAAACAAATAACGGAACAAATAAAAATATGAAGTGCAACATAAAAAATATCTACTGCACACATTCAAAACACATCCACTACAACATCAGGGAGAATCTGCTGCAACAAAAAACAAAAGGCTATTGCAACATTAAAAGCACTACTAATGCAGCGTGAAAAATGTCTGTTGCAAAAACAAAAATATACTGCAACATCGGGGGGACTGCTACGACAAACGAGATAAAACTATTGAAACATCTAAAGAACTACTCCTGCAACATCTCAGAAACGTCTGTTGTAACAACAATAAAAATATACTATTGCAACATTACCACATCATTTGTTGCAATATTAAAAATAAATCATTGCAACAACAAGGAGAATCTCAAAAAATCTGACTCGCCAGAACCCTAGCCACCATCAAAATCGTAGATCCAGAGGTGAGAAGAGGAGAAGAGACTTGCGGATGCGAGTCGGTGTCGATGTGTGGATGCGAGTGGGTGCCGATGTGTGGGCTTGCAGATGTATGAGCCTCAGCCTAGCGACAGTGAGCCATCCGGCTCGGCCGGACGTCTTCCATATCTAGAATTTTTGAAAATATAAACGGTGCAACTAGTGCCCGGACATCCAAACACCATGTCCGTCCGGACGCAGTTCCCAAAATCCATCGACTACCCGCTCCTACTGCCTCTGTGCATGCCCCCTCCGTCCTAACACCCGTGCCCACATCCAACTAAGAGAAAAGCCCCCTCCTCCCGCGTGCGCACGGATCTGCCCATGCTCCAACCTCGCTGGCCCCAGCGCATCCGCCCCGCCATCACCATAGTCCATCCCCCAGCCGCAACAAAAGGAAGAAAAAAAGGTTACTGTAACATTGAAGGACACCCTAATGAGATAATCGGAAAAAAACTGGTGAAACAAACGAAAAAAGCTATTGAAACATCGAAAAAATAACTAATGAAACAAACAAAAATATGAAGTGCAACATGAAAAATATCTACTGCACACATTCAAAACACATCCACTGCAACAGCGGGGAGAATATGCTAAAACAAAAAAGAAAAAGCTATTGCAACAATAAAAGCACTGCTAATGAAACATAAAAAATGTCTGTTGCAAAAATAAAAATCTACAGCAACATCAGAGGGAAACTGCTACGACAAACAAAAAAACTATTGAATCATCTCAAGAACTTCTCCTGCAACATCGCAAAAACGTCTGTTGTAACAACAAGAAAATATACCATTGCAACATTACCACATCATTTGTTGTAACATTGAAAATGAATCATTGCAACAATGAGGAGCATCCCAAAAAATCTGACTCGCCGAAACCCTAGCCACCACCAAAATCGTAGATCTAGAGGGGGAGAAGAGGAGGAGGAGACTAGAGATCCATAGGAAGGAAGGATGGGGAGGGAGGTCTCAGATCCAGATCCTCTCCCACCTACCTCGCAGGAGCCGCGCCGCACGTCCTTCGTCTCCCGATGCATAAAGGTTGCGGCACGCGAGAATGAAAGCAGTAGGGAGGATAGGAGGTGCGCGGGGTCACCAGATGCCACCGTCGTCGTCCCCACCCCGATGGTGAGAAGGACGTAGAGGTCGCAGCGGGGGGGGGGGGGGGTAAGGGAGGGGCAGTGGAGGGAGGAAGGGAGGAGGGAGCGGGAGGCAGGAAGGAAGGAGAGCTCATCGCCGACGTGGCACGAGGATCGAGGGCACACATGGAGGAGTGCGCGTGGGTGTGGCACTGGAACAACACGCATGTGAGCGGAGCTACAAAGAAAACGAGGAAGAAGGGATAAGGTGTGGGAGGAGGCGAATGAGTGCGAGTGTGATTTGACACGTTCGGACGTCCTCGTTATATAATTACCGATATATGTAACATCTAGAGAAACACACTAAACAACCGAAATATTTAAAATATACAATTACAATATATTTGTATAGCTATGGCAACATATAAATCATCATAGCAATATCCAGATAAAATATACATTGGACACTCATGAAAACATACGAAACTCGATGACTCATACGTAGCTAGATGCCACGGAGTGCCATAGTGAGCTCATGCACACATATATTAATTTTAAAATAGAACATGGAGCACTTTACTGTTTTGCATGTGGATGAAAGAATTTCATAGGGGGACAAAGCCTGCGCGTGCTTTAATGTGATGCAGATCTCATGAGTGGTTGGTCCTCTGTTTATATGCGGATGGAAGAATTTCAGGTAAAGGCAACGTTTACTCGTGTCTCAACGCGATATAGAGCGTGTGAGTAGCTATGTTGACCGACACAGGCAAGTCGGGAATATATATGTGTTTGGTAGGCAGGCAGGCCAGCCGGGAAACAGACCGATCTACTACGCAGGCAGGTCCATTTTGTTAATTGTAGACCAAACAAACGTGATATAACTACTACTGCTCTTAATTATGAAAATCAGGGAACAGACGGACCGGAACAGTGAGCTGACAGGAATAGTAAGCTGACAGGATGCAGATCGAGACGTATACTGCGCAGTGCGAGTCCGTCCGGACGTCGTATACGGAGCATTACCGTTTTGGTAATTGATGACAACCTTTCACAAAGATATATATTTGAAAATTTGAGTCACCTATTTGTTAGTATTAGCTCCCCCTACATATGTGCTATAGTGTTTGGTTCAAGTTCGGCACATATGCATAGATATGAAATGTGGGAGAGTAATACTATCAAATGATGCTAAGGTGTAAAGAATGGACCTTTGAAGCGTGATACCAATCGGAGTTGCCAATGTATACCATCCTTAGCACCATGGTTAGCTAGACTTTACGAAAACACTAGATGCCTCATGAGATCAACATTATATGAAAGGCTCTAGTATCACTTGTAAAAACAAATTACATCTAGCTACCACCTATGCATGCTAGTTTGCAAATCATCATTCAAAATCTATTTCTAGCATACACCACACAAGCATGGATATAAAGTTAAAAACTTGTCTAATGCAAGCAAGCATATGAATATGCACAAAACAAATGCAACAACCAAGTTCATGAGCTTGCTCCCCCTACTTGTGTGCTCAAAAGTCATTTTCAATCATTTTCAAAGTTTTGATCCCCTTCATTTGATCTTTGTGACTTTTCTCTCCCCCTTTGTCATCTATTCCCATAAAAGGTTTGCATAAAAAGGTTCAAATTGTTTAGGAGAGAGTTAGTTCTTTCATATTTGGTTCAATCTAGATCATTTGCATGAAACATCTAACACAGTTTGCTCTAGAGTAAGCTTCTTCACACATCTTGCAATGGTTATCTTACTCACGTTGGTTAAACATTCCATTGCTCATTTTCTAGATTAAACACTAGGATTACAAGCCCATAAATATGTCATATGTTACCACTAGATCATATCAAGCATAGAAACAATAGTGGCATCATACAAGCATCAAAATCATTTTATTTTCATGAATGAGCCTAATGATTGTGAGGAATGACTAGATGCACTAAACATGTCCTACCAAAGTATGAATGCATATGCCAATCAACTTTTACCTTGCTTTGTCGAAGGAGAGGCATGTCATATAAGTGGGGGTGCATCAACACATATTTGAGAAATCAAGTATGTTCAATTCATTCCTTATCTTGCAAAACCTCTTCTCATCAAGTGGCTTGGTGAATATGTCGGCAAGTTGATCATCGGTACCAACACTCTCAATTGAAATATCACCCTTTTGTTGATGGTCTCTTATGAAGTGGTGCCTACTGTCAATATGCTTTGTTCTTGAATGTTGCACGGGGTTGTTTGTGAGCTTCACCGCACTCTCATTGTCACATAGCAATGGCACTTGTTTGAATTTGATTCCAAAGTCATCCAAAGTTGCTTTCATCCAAAGTAACTGAGCACAACAACTACCGGCGGATATGTATTCGGCTTCGGCGGTTGAAAGTGCCACACTATTTTGCTTCTTTGATGACCAAGACACAAGTGATCTTCCCAACAATTGACATGTGCCCGATGTGCTCTTTCTATCAACCTTGCAACCCGCATAATCAGAGTCCGGATATCCAATCAACTCAAAGTTTGACCCCTTTGGATACCATAAACCAATATCTTGTGTATGCTTCAAGTACCTCAATATTCTCTTAGTTGCCTTCAAGTGACTCTCTCTTGGTGAGGCTTGGAACCTTGCACACATGCATACACTAAACATGACATCCGGTCTTGATGCGGTCACATAGAGTAGGCTTCCAATCATAGACCGATACAACTTTTGATCCACCATATTGCCACTTGCATCACTATCCAATTGTCCATTTGTCCCCATAGGTGTGCTAATGGCTTTTGCATCTTGCAATCCAAACTTCTTGATCATATCCTTTATATACTTGCCTTGACTAACAAATGTGCCTTCCTTCAATTGTTTGATTTGAAGGCCAAGGAAGTAGCTAAGCTCTCCAATCATGGACATCTCAAACTCGTTTGCCATCAATTCACCAAACTCTTCACAAAAATCTTGATTGGTTGAACCAAAAATAATATCATCAACATAGATTTGCAACACAAACAAGTCTTTTCCAATCTTCTTGGTGAAGACTGTAGTATCAACCTTTCCCATCTTGAACCCTTTAGAGAGGAGAAAATCCCTTAACCTCTCATACCATGCTCTTGGTGCTTGTTTCAAACCATAAAGTGCCTTCTTGAGCTTGTAAACATGGTTGGGCTTCTTGTCATGTTCAAAACTGGGTGGTTGCTCAACATATACTAACTCATTGATGTAGCCATTGAGAAATGCACTCTTGACATCCATTTGATATAACTTGATGTTGTGGGAACAAGCATAAGCTAATAAGATTCTTATTGCTTCTAATCTTGCAACCGGTGCATATGTTTCACCAAAGTCAAGACCCTCTACTTGAGTGTAACCTTGTGCTACTAATCTTGCTTTGTTTCTCACCACGATGCCATCTTGATCTTGTTTGTTGCGAAAGACCCATCTAGTGCCAATCACATTGTAGTTCTTAGGCCTCTCTACCAATTCCCATACTTGATTTCTTGTGAAGTTGTTAAGCTCTTCATGCATGGAATTTACCCAATCAACATCTTGTAATGCTTCTTCAATCTTGGTTGGCTCGATGGATGATACAAAAGAGTAATGTTCACAAAAATAAGCCAATCTTGATCTAGTTTGCACACCACTTTGAATTCCACCAATGATTTGATCTAATGGATGATCTCTTGCAACATTGGTTGGTTGGAGCACTTGGACTTGATTGCTTGTACTTGTTTGATCATTTGGTTGAGATGAACTAGCCACTTGTTGATCTTGCAATTGAGAACCATTGGCTTGCACAATTGGAGAAGTGAGCACTTGATCTTTGTCATCTTCAACATCAATTACCTCCCTAGGCTGAATATCACCAATATCCATATTCTTCATTGCATTGACCAATTGAGTTCCTCTCACATCATCTAGATTTTCTTCTTCATCTTGAGAGCCATTTGTTTCATCAAATTCAACATCATGCACTTCCTCAAGAGTACCACTAGCCAAATTCCAAACTCTATATGCTTTGCTTGTAGTGGAGTAACCAAGCAAGAAGCCTTCATCACATTTCTTCTCAAACTTGCTCAATCTAGTGCCTTTCTTCAAGATATAGCATTTGCAGCCAAAGACTCTAAAGTATGCAATGTTGGGCTTTCTTCCATTCAATAGCTCATAAGGTGTCTTCTCCATCATGGGGTGACAATAGAGGCTGTTGCAACAATAGCAAGCCGTGTTGATAGCTTCAGCCCAAAATGAATGACTCACATTGTACTCACTAAGCATAGACCTTGCCATATCAATGAGAGTTCTATTTTTCCTTTCAACAAGACCATTTGATTGTGGAGTGTACTTGGCCGAGAATTGATGTCTAATTCCAAATTCATCACATAACTCATCAACTGTTGTGTTTCTAAATTCACTACCATTGTCACTTCTCACCTTCTTGATGGTTGTTTCAAACTCATTGTGGCATCTCTTGACAAAAGATTTGAATGTAGCATATGTATCACTTTTGTCACTTAGAAAGAACACCCATGTATATCTTGTGAAATCATCCACTATCACAAAGCCATATTTGTTTCCACCAATGCTAGTGTATGTTGTTGGTCCAAATAGATCCATGTGCAACAACTCAAATGCTTTGCTAGTGCTTATCATGCTCTTTTTAGGGTGAGTGTTTCCAACTTACTTTCCAGCTTGACAAGAGCTACAAAGTTTGTCCTTCTCAAACACCACATCTTTCAAGCCTCTAACTAGATCATGCTTAATCAATCTATTCAATTGTTTCATGCCAACATGACCAAGTCTTCTATGCCACAACCAACCCATGCTAGATTTGATGAACAAACAAGTTGACAATTGAGCTTCACTAGCACTGAAATCAACCAAGTATAGATTCTCATATCTAAAGCCTTTAAAGATCAAGTTTGAGCCATCTACACTTATGATCTCTACATCATCAACCCCAAATATGCATTTGAATCCAAGATCACACAATTGAGCCACAGATAGCAAATTGAAGTTCAAGCTCTCTACTTTACATTGGATATGCTCATGTCATTTGATATAGCAATCTTACCAAGCCCCTTAACCTTGCCTTTGCCATTATCACCAAATGTAATACTATCAATCCCATTGTCATCATTCTTGTGGATTGAATTGAACATTCTTGCATCTCCGGTCATGTGTTGAGTGCACCCACTATCAAGCACCCAATGCCTTCCTCCGGCTTTATAATTGACCTACAAGAAAAGATCAATTCCTTTTAGGTACCCAAACTTGCTTGGGTCCTCCAAGGTTAGTCACTAAGCTTTTGAACACCCAAATTGCCTTCTTCTTTGGGCCAACAATGGGAGCACCAATAAACTTAGCCTTCACACCATTTACACCCGTGGTAAGCAAATAACAAGAATCAAATTGAATTGAGGATACATTAGCATTTTTATTCTTGTTCTTGCAATATTGCTCTATATGCCCGGATTGCTTGCATTTGTTGCAAAACCGACCATTGCTTCTCACAAAACTAGTCTTGTGAGTCACAAAAGCCACCTTGCCATTTTTGGGGGTATAGCCCAATCCCTCTTTGTTAAGAGAGAACTGTTGGCTACCCAAGCACTTAAGCAAGCGGGCATCTCCACCATAGGCATTGCCTAAGGCATGAGTAAGCTCATTGACCTCATTTTTCAAGGTCTCATTCTCCACCATTAGTGAGGCATCACAAGTGAAACCATCACTCATAGTAGAAGTAGTAGTGGATGAGCTACATGAGTGGTTAGTGGGAGCAACAACAATAGGAGTATAGAAAGATTCATCAAGAATATCACAAGTTACTCCTATGTTACATGTTGGAACAATGCTCTCAATCTTGACTTGATCAAGGAGGGAGGAGTGAGCCTTTTCAAGCTTGGTGTGAGCCTTGCCAAGCTTCTCATGGGCTACCTCTAGCCTCTCATGAGTAGACTTGAGCTCATCAAGGGATTGCTCAAGAGCACTAAGCTTCTTGCGCAATTCCTTGCACTCCTTCCTCTTCATCTCAAAGCAAGTGTGAGCTTGCTCCAACATGTCCATGAGGTCCTCCTTTGAGTGCTCCTCATCCTCATCACTCTCACTATCACTCTCATCATCGGGTTGTACCTTTGTTGGCTTAGCCATGAAGCATGATGGAGTGTCAAATAGAGAAGACTTGTTGTTGATTGCAATGCTTGCAAGTGCCTTCTTCTTGGTGCTCTTCTTGTTATCATCATCACTTGAGTCTTCACTATCAGATGATGCATCACTATCCCATGTGACAACATATGAGCCACCCTTCTTCTTCTTGAAGCTCATTTTCTTCTCTTTCTTCTCCTTCTTATCTTTCTTCTTCTCATCTTCATCGTTGTCACTATTGTAGGGACAATCCGCCACAACATGATCCTTGCTCTTGCACTTGTAGCATCTTCTCACATATCCTTTGCTCTTGTTGTAATCTCTTCTCTTCCTTGCACCATATCCCTTCTTCTTCATGAACTTGCCAAATTTGCGCACAAAGAGAGCTAGGGCTTCATCATCAATGTCACTAGCTTCTTCATTGTCACTTGATTCTTCCTTCTTGGACTTGCCCTTGCTCTTTGATGAGGTGGCTTTGAATGCCACACTTTTCTTCTTCTTGTCTTCTTCCTTGACCACCTCTTCACTATCTTCATTGTATTGATCTTCGGTCATGACATCACCAAGCACCTCATTTGGAGTCACATTCTTCAAACCTCCTCGAAAGATGATGGTGCGAAGTGTCTTGAATCTCTTGGGCAAGCAACTCAAGAACCGGTGAGTGAAGTCTTCATCTTGCACCTTTTCTCCCAAGGACTTGAGATCATTGATGATGACTTGCAATCTATAGAACATTTCCGGAATTGATTCATCATCCTTCATGTTGAAGTTGGTGAGCTTGTCCTTGAGCATGTACAACTTGGCACTCTTTACCGTTGAAGTGCCCTCATATGTTTCTTCTAATCTTTTCCACACCTCACTTGCATTGTCAAGATCTTTGATTTGCTCAAACACCTTTGGATCAATGGCATTGTATATGGTGTTGAGCGCCATTGTGTTGCATTGCTTGTTGATGGAGTCATTTGGTGTTGGATTGGTAGGATCAAGAATCACAAACTCATTTTCTACCACATCCCACACCTTGTCATTGATTGAACCCAAATACATTCTCATCTTCCTTTTCCAATAATCGAAAGATGTGCCATCAAAGAACGGTGGTTTGCCCCCAACATGGTTGAACACAATTTGAGCCATTTCTAACACCGAAGGTTGTTAATCCTTATGCAAACGGTGACCACGGCTCCGATACCACTTGAAAGGTCCTAAATGGCTAGAGGGGGGTGAATAGCCTAATAAAAATTCTACAAAACACTTAGAGCAACTAGTTAGACAATTACAAAGCGAAGCTTTTTGCTCTAGATCTACAAAGTGTTGCAAGCCACCTATCCAAGCAATTCATGTTATGGTCTCTATGCCACACAAAAGCTAAGTCACTACTTTCTAAACTAGTGAGCTAGCAAGAAATAATTACTTCTAATTAGTGAGCTACTTCTAGCAACAATTATCTCTACACAATAGATAAAGAATGTAATACAATGATAGAGAGATATACCGACACCGACAAGAGATGATCAATCACAATATGAATACTAATGAAGTCTGGGAGATAGCCAAATAGACAATGGACACAAAGATTTTCTCCTGAGGTTCACGTGCTTGCCGGCACGCTACTCCCCGTTGTGTCGACCAACCACTTGGTGGTTCGGTGGCTAATAGGTGTTCACAAACCTAGCTCAACACTTGAGCGCCACAAGAACCGACCCACAAATGGAGGTAACTCAATGACACGCACAATCCACTAGAGTTACCTTTTGGCTCTTCGCCGGGGAAGGCACAATACCCCTCACAATCACCGGGAGATGGCCACGAACAATCACCAACTCGTGCCAATGCTCCTCCGCTGCTCCAAGCCGTCTAGGTGGCGGCAACCACCAAGAGTAACGAGAAAACCGCAGCAACAACGATCCCCATGTGCCACTAGATGCAATCACACAAGCAAATGCACTTGGAATAACTCAATCTCTCTTTGATTCGCGCTATCTAGCAAGGAGATGTGTGAGAGGGTGTATGTTTAGCTCAAAGGGATGTCCAGTATGTTAGAATGCCAAGACAGACCTCCCAAAGCCGTCCAACTCATATTTATATACCCCCTCAAACAAATAGAGCCATTACCCCTTCGAATGGGCTGTTTACGGGACGACCGGACGCGTCCTGTCATTGTTTCAGTAGCGTCCGGTCATTGTTTCAGTAGTGACCAGACGCATGTTTCAACAGCGTCCGGTCGCTGTTTCAGCGTCCGGTCAGGCCTGAAAATCACGTTTTCAACTCCGGTTTCTTCTCCTTTGCAAATGTGCCAACACCACCAAGTGTACATCACCTTGTGCATGTGTGTTAACATTTTCCAAACATTTTTCAAAGGATTAGAGGTTAGCACACTAGGTCCTAATGCATATGCATGTATGAATTCACCTAGTGGCACTTGATAACCGTAATCACCGAGATAGTCCCCTCTTAATAGTACGGCTATCAATCCTAAACACACTCACACCCTCTATGGTGTCTTGAGTGCCAAAAAAAATCCCTATTTATACCTTTGCCTTGATCTCCATAGGGTTTTGCTTTTCTCTTCTTCTCTTTCCAAATGTGGAGCACTTGATCCATCTTTTGGTCATCATCGCCAACACCATGATCATCATCTAGCTCCCACACTTGGTGTGTACCAACTTAGCTCATAAATACTTCATAACAAAGGTTAGTACCCTAGGTGACATCAATTATCCAAAACCAAACAAGGACTTTCAATCTCCCCCTTTTTGGTAACGGCGTCACTAGCGCCCGGACGTCCGGACGCTGGCATCCGTCCGGACGCCCGCCCACAGCTGCTTTATTTGTTTTGGCTCCTACTACACGTACAGACCTGTACTATTATCTATTATTATTATTTGTCCTGCTACTCTGCATGGGCCATCTAATGCTGCTCAGTGCGGTTGCGCCTGTTGCTCGCATGCACCTCGATCTGCTATCCAGTTTATCTTGATCTGCTGCTCGAATACGCCTCCTGCTTGCCTCCTATTGTTTGTCATGCTTTTTTGCTTGCATGTTGCTGCATGTCCATGTCTGCTGCTCGCATGTTATGCTCATGTTTACGTGTTGTGTTGTGTGATTCCACAGGCTGCACGCGTATTATGCTGCTACGTGCACGTGCCTACGTATGCTGCTGCACATGCATGTAGGACCCATCTGTTTTGCTTCTCCACACACGACTATGTCGCTTGTTTACGAAAACAATTATATTTTCTGCAAAATATGATTTAAAACAAGTAAAATATCTGCAATATAAGTTTAAAATATTCGTGTATAATTACTACAACATATGCAGATCATCATCTAGCTCCCACACTTGGTGTGTACCAACCTAGCTCATAAACACTTCATGACAAAGGTTAGTACCCTAGGTGACTTCAATTATCCAAAACCAAACAAGGACTTTCAACCCCGCACACACTCGCCTGCTCCCGTTCGCTCTCACCCCTTTCTCTGCGCGCGAACGCGAGCTCGAGCGCCACCCTCGCCGCGACCGCCACCGCAAGCCTCCCCTTCGCCGTTCTGGCCTTGCCAGAGCCCTTCGGCTCAATCCCTCGTGCCCACCGTTCCGCCTCGTCCCCGCACACACGGTGCGCGCGACCACTGTGCCGATCGAGCTCCACCGGCGCCGGAACACGCCCGCACCCCCTTCGGCCACCGTTCGCCGCCAAGGAGTCCGCTTCGCTGTTCCGCAACCACCGAGCCTCCGCCGAGCCCCAATCCTCCCCGGAGCTCTTCACCGCACCAAGGCAAGGTGAGAACACGCTCCCACCTGGTCTCTACCGCTCCCTAGCTCCCTCTTCTTCCCGGCCGAGCACCATGGGCGCCGCCATGGCCCTCGCACGTGACCAAGCTCCCCTGGAGCTTTGCCAGCCAAATCGAGCCTCCTAGTAGCCACCCTAGGGTGCGCACAAGCTATAGCACACACCAATTTAGTCGGAGACCGCCGGAGATGGCATAGCCGAGCCTCACCACCGGCACCGTCCGCCATTGCTCGTCGCCGGCGAGCTACGGTCGTGCGCTGGCCAAACCAACACCACCACTCGATCCGCCTCGTCGAGGCGAACTCACCAAGCCCAACCCCACCCCGGCGACCTCGCCGACGGCGAGTAATCGCCAGTCAAACTTTTCCCCTGCTTGGCTTTCACCGACAGGTGGGTCCGTTGACCCGGCTGACCCCGCAAGTCAGCCACTCTTGGTCCATGGGCCGAGTCTACGCAAGTTGGGCCGGGAGTTTTCAAATATTTTTCTTTTTCCTTTTATTTTTCAGAAAAGCTTGTTTATTTTGTGTAGCACGTTTTAATGATCCATATGAGGTGCTTTTAGTTTTATAAACTTGTTCATGAGTAGATCTAGTAGGAAAAAATATAAAAGTATTTTTGGTGAAAATTTATTGTACTGTTCTTATTTATATGTTTTCTGATTGAATTATTTATAGGTCCTTATTTATTTCAGTTTATGTGCTCTATGCTAAATAAATAGGTTTATATGTTTTCTGATTGAATTAATTTATGGCAAAAATTGTATAGGTTTCTTATCAGGTTATGTATCTGAGAAAAATTTATGAGGACCTGTTTCTGTAGAAAAAGAATCTGTTTAGGTTTAAATTCCTTTTAGGCTGTTTTCTTAAAATATTTGTTATGAGAAATATATGTGGAAATAAAATATGGGAAAATTTATACAGTCTCTGTGTGTGCTGTTTAAGCTGAGAAAAATGTTAAGTATAGGTTGTTATATGGAAAAATAAGAAGTTATAGTACAAAGGTATTTTTCTATGTTTTTCTTAGGAAATTCATGCAGAAAAGAATATAATGTTTCTGTCCATTGAACATTCTTGATAAATATGAAATGTGAAGTAGAATCTGGGAAAAATATGAAAATAAGGATTGCACCCTTTTCTAGTAGGGTTGCAGTTCAAAGGTTTTATTTTGAAATAAACTTGTTTATTTTGTGTAGATTTATATGTTCATGCTTTAGCAGTAAGTTTTCTGCAGTGAAGTGGTTATAGGTAGATGAAGCTAGGAATAATATGAAATCTGCTGGTTGACACTTTTCATAAGAAAAGTTAGTTCAAAGCACCTTTTGGGCAGTTTATTTCATCTTTTTGTATTTGCTGTTCAGTAATTTGTATCTTGGTGAAATTTGTACAGTAAGGTCTAGTAAGTGTAAGTTGCATACTTAAATTTTTGTGGATGTTTCTGAGTTCAGAAAAATATACTTGCTGTTCAAATCTAGATTTCTTTTAAAATTATAAATAGAAAATAAGTAAAATAATGGTTTTGTTTAATGTGGTAAATAAGTGTTTTCCTCAATGTCAAAAGTGGTTCAACCAAGTTGGGTTTGTTGGTTTGCAAGAAATGTTTACATTTCATACCACCATATTTGCACCCTGCATTACTTATTTATATACCGCATTGCAATATGATCGACAGCCCCGGAGACCGAGCCAGAGCCGGAGACAAACGTCGAGCAGGAGATTCTGGAAGTGCCCAGGAGCGAGGAAGCCGAACCCGCAGCGGAGACTAACTTGCCCGAGTGTCCCTCTCACGAGGCATCGATCTTCTCCTAAGGCAAGCCCCGGAGCATCTTAAGTCTCCCAGTTTTACAATTAATTCAATTGAGTATTTTATATTGTGATGCATTAGGTATAGGAGTTGATTGAATCCTATTTGATGCATTATCCATTTCTTGATTATTGTATATCTGCCTTGTTATCCTGTTAGTTATTCAAATGTAGAATTGCTTAGTCTGCTTAATAAAAGTAGTAATTTAAGGATGTTCTCGTAATACCCCACCATATATCTGCCTTGTTATCCTGTTAGTTATTCAAATGTAGAATTGCTTAGTCTGCTTAATAAAAGTAGTAATTTAAGGATGTTCTCGTAATACCCCTGGTGGGTATTTACCGGATCACGGTTGGCTATATTTGCTATCGTGGAAAAGAACCTGAGTACTAACGAAATACGGTCAACTGGAAGGCAAGGCACCAAGTTGGAACTTGGGGGCAGTTCGCCCGTTGGATCGTGTAGGTTTGTATCGATGTTGGCCCTCGTTCATTTTTGAAAGCGCCCTTTTACTTAGGGTTGTCGGTGCTGTAATCGCTGACCCCGAAGCCGGTTAGACGCTGTTCGGGCCGGTCTCAACCCGTGTCGCACCCTCTAGTATGGAAACACGATCTGCCTCGGAATGACCATCGTATAGTTCTAATTGGGTGGTCCGTGCTTGAACCGCGATGATTACCACCACGAACAGTATCGAGCGGTGACCCAATGCATGGACCCGACGAGAAAAGTGTGGGTTTGTATTAAAGGTTTCTCGCTAGCTGGTTTGTAATTCGATTCGAGTCATCGTCTCCCCCGGTTAGTGGGAAACTATATCGAGCTTCACCACGATGCATCTCCATGTGATGTTTTCGGTTCAACTAAAATGCGGATAATCCAACTGGATATGGTTATATTATTGATTGTTAGACTCAAGTGTATGAAATAGTTCAGGTGCAAACCTAGATTAAGAAGTAGGCCTAAAACCTGAATGCTCACTGGTATCATTAAATATTTCTTCTCTTAAATTGAGCTTTTCTCAACTAAAGATCTCAGCTCCATCAAAAGGCCTTGCATACCCTTGGTGTCTTTTATTTTCAGTTGGACGGGTAAGTCTAGCTGAGTACATTCCCGTACTCAGGGTTTATCCCGTTGTTGCAGATGGCCAGGTCTACTACGGCTATTGTAAGCACTGTCTCTACCCTGTGGAGGGTGATGAGGAGTAGGCCCAGGGCAGGGTCGTCCAGAAGCTTCTCCTTCTCTTTTGCTGGACCTAGACTACTGGTGGCACACTATTTGAAAAAGGAGGAGTGAGTTATCAAACAATGTTTTGTTTGGACCACGTATGTGGTGGTCATGTCTCAGACGTATTTGAGCTTCCGTACTTTTAAACGCCGTGTTGTAATAACTCTTTTAAGATTTCGCACTCTGATGTTAATTTCGGTTTCGATTATCAACTGTGTATCCTTGCGAATGTGGTACTTGAACAATGCGATCCTATATGTTGTACGATGTTTGAAATCCTTCGAGATTTCTGGACTACCGGAGTTATATGGGGGTTCAAGTATGAGTCGACGTCAGTCGAATTTGGCTAAGACGGTACTTGAGCTCTTATAATTTGGACGGTACCTCCACACGCCCCTATGAACACCTCTGGAAAACTGGGTTGGATGATTTAATTAACATGCTTGCTATTTTCTTTGTGGTAGACAACCACGTCTATCGAAATTAGAGCTCAAATGATGACCTATGAATACTAAAAAAAAGTCGGTTTAATATTTTAAAGGTGCTCATATCTGTGGTAGGTGACCATTATTCATGAATCTTAAAATTTAGAATCTTAGTATTTCGAAACTGCTCATAGTGGAGTAAGATATGTATTTACTTGTAGAAATTAGGGTACAGTGTACGTATATGAGAGTCTACATCTATAATGTGATCCACTGTAAAAAGAGATAGTTACCAAATTATTATTGCTAGTCAAGTATACGTTGTTTAAAATGTAAAGCACAATAAAACATAATTAATTTAGTAGAACAAAACATTGCAAAGATATATGTCCTAATATAACTGAAAAACAAATTTAGATAAATCAAAATATTTTACTATGCTTGTTACATACAGATATTAAATATTAGTAGATATATATAACAAGATTTTATTTATTATATCTTTTTAGTATAAATATGGACTATTAAAATCTATATATATTATAAGAAGTTTGTTGTGATAGGGGGGCCATGGCCGCTGCTAGCACCCCCTGGCTCCGCCAGTGTGCACATACAAGTACTCCCTCCGTCCTATAAAAAGTGACGTTTTTTTTACTTTTGCACTTATCGTTTGACCATTCGTCTTATTCAAAAATTTTATACAAATAATAAAATAAATAAATTATTATTAAAATACCTCTAATGATAAAATAAATTATAACAAAATAAATAATATTTATACAAAATTTTTGAATAAGACGAATGGTCAAACGAGAAGTCTGAAAATCGAAAACGACACTTTCAGTGGGATGGAGGGGGTATACAACAAGCTTTGAGAAGCCATTTACGGGATGCAATAGAATGTTCAGTTGCCAAAAAATTTCAAGATTTCTCGTACATCGAATCTTTAGACGCATACATGGAACATTAAATGTAGGTAAAAAATAACTAATTGTACTTTTAGTCTATAAATATCAAGACGAATCTTTTGAGACTAGTTAATTAATATTTTAACAAAGTTTGTCAAATAACAATAAATGTGCTAAAGGAACAAAACCCAAAAATTTTCGGGAACTGAATGGAAGAGAGAGACTGAAATCATCATCTCGTTAGGTGCGGTGCCGACTCGTGCTCCCAAGTGGAATCACCAGTGGAAAGCTAGGCTAGCCGGGACTCTTCGTCTGCGCACGCGCGTTAGGAAGAATAGCGACGCGCGCGTCCTTTTAGGGAAAGCAACGTACGAGTTTCGAATATTACGGCCTCCTGTTATCCTCTGGTTCTCTTGTGTGGCTTCTTCATAAGGCCCAACTAATTTCTAGAGTCTAGTTTTCTTGATTAATGGACTATTTTGAATTTCTACGAGCTATTTTGTTCTCTTTTGGGATCACGGGTTTGTGAGAGAAATAACACGGTGGGGGAATAGTTTGACATCCATATGGATGCAAAAGTACTATTTTTTAAAATAATATATCTTATTATATGTCATAGTATTTTATATAATATTATTAATTCAAATGATACAGGGGTAAACTTAAAAAACAACATCTTATACGTATATCATTGGAAAAAACTAATATAAAAGCACATGTGGATTCCTTTTCTCTGGGGCTAAAAAATAGTTCTTCTTAGTACCCTGAAAGAAAATAAGGCAAAACTAAAAATATATTAAAAAATAAAATGAAGTATTGTTGAACTTTACATTTGTGTATGTAAAAAATGATAAAAATAACATGAAAATTAAAATTTGATTTTTGAAAAGGATACATACTGAGCTTTTTCAGCTATACCAGATTATACATGAAAAAAGAACCTCGGTAAAATTGACAGAAAGATTTATTTCAGAAACTTTAATTATGACATTATAAACTTTGTAATGCTAGATTCAAAAACTTTAAACTATATCATTATAAAACTTTACACTGCTATATTAAAAAATATTCATAACTAATGAACTTTGAATTATGATATTTTAAACTTTGTGCCGCCATGATCATCACTTTTCACTCAGAATTTTGAAAAATTTAACTATGACATCACAAAAACTTAACTTTGTACTTGTTAGATTTAAAACTTTAGATTCAGAATGAAAAACTTTGAACTATGACATTACAAACTTTGTACACCTAAGTTAAAGAAAATGTTACACTAGGATGAAAACTTTGTACAATTTTATACAGCTATGTTAAAAAAGTTTGCGTATGATATTATAAATTTTGAACTACTAGGTAAAAAACTTTATAGTTAGAATTTATAACTTTGAACTGATACATTAGAAAAAAAAACTTTATACTGCTAGATTCAATACTACTTTGATCTATCACATTATAACTTTTGTACTAAATAGCTCCAAAACTTTGTAATTTTAAATTTTATACTTTAAATTTAAAAACTTCATACTACCATAATTAAAACTTTGTATTTTAAAATTTAAAGGTTTTAATTTTAAATTTATTTTTAAAATTGAGAAACTTTATGTTAACACATTTAAAACTTTATATTTCTAGCTTTAAAACTTTGTAATTGCAAACTTTTTATTAGCACATTTAAAATTTTGTATTTCAAAATTTGAAACTTTATAATTTAAAACTTTATTTTTAAAATACAAAAACTTTATACTAACATATTTTAAATTTTGTATTCCAAGGTTTAAACTTTGTAATTTTTAACTTTACATTTTAAATGTAGAAACTTTTACCAACACATTTAAAACAATATATACTTTGTATTGTTAAATTTAAAACTTTGTGATTTTAAAACTCTACGCATAAACTTAGAAACTTAATATTGGTCTTTTAAAACTCGGTCCTGACATGCTATGAACTTTATACTCCTAAAGTGAAATCTTGTAATTTAAAACTTTACATTAAGTTTTAAAAACTTTTAAGTACCATATTTAAAACTTCATAGACCTAAGCGCAAAACTTTATAATCACATAAATTATCTTAAAACATATCCAACATGGATCTACTTTTGTAGATCTCGTCATAAGAAAGATTATGATACAAACGGAATAAAAAATAGATGTTCTACGAGAAAGTTATTGTATTTTAAAGTTTGTAAACTATTTGTAAATGTAAAAAAAAGCAGATCTGACACACAACTTCCGTGTGTCGCCGATGCTTATCATTTGGTCCCCACAGATCTGACACACGCGTGCTCTCTCTCTTCATGCTTATCGTTTGGTCCCCACATCACAACACTCTACGCTTGTCCCTCTCCTACTCTCATTGTACCACGCGTTCGTTGCACGGCTACGCGACGCAGCGCATGCGCGTTCTCTAATGATTATCAAATCCATCCCATCGCCGCTTCAATTCCCTCCACATTCCTTCCCTACGGGAGACGGGCTCTTTGGCAAGTGCCAGAGACACTCGGCAAAGGCCTAATTACACTTAGCAAACCCTTTGCCGAGCGCCACACTCGACAAAGAGCTCTCGGTAAACCAAGTATCGGCGAAGGCGGCTTTGCTAAGCGCCAAATATTGGGCACTCAGCAAAGAAAAAAGTCAATTAAGTAATGAAATAGGAATGATTTGTCACAAAATTTGAGAACAAGATACCAGTTTCTCACCATCAATCCAATGCAGACCTGTTTAGGTGTAGGGTCAAAAACATAATTGTCACACATCCAATACCTCTGTTTATATGTGTCCTCATCAAATTTCGTAACCCTACAATCATCACCGCAGTAGCACATGAGCAGACAATGGCAATCGGGCGAATGCATTGCCCACAAACGTTTGCCTACAATCATCACCGCAGTAACACACGAACCAAACAAAAAAATTACTTCATATTTCCGATAAATAAATAAATAAACAATGAACAAAGATTACCTTGGCTTAGTAGCTTTGTCATGCCTCGACATCTTAACAATAAACAATATATATGTATAAGCCTAATATTGTAATTACTTACAAACTAACATAATAAGCAAACTAATATTTTACAAATAAATGTATACAGATTGAACAAAATATTAAACAAAACGCATATAAAAAGTCTACTACGAGTTAACCGATCGACCAAGAATTCTCGACCAAACAACGTGTCACAATAATTTTAAATTAAATCTTGTCTCCGAACCCTAACTAACACGAATATGTTTCAATCTAACGGTGTAGAAATGGATGAAGAACATGGCAACAACATACCTCCTGTGTAGAACAAACGTTTGACACCAAAATCCCGTAGGATGATTTAAAGTGAGAGCTCAAGGTGATAGAGGTAGGTGAGTGAAGAAGAAATGGAATGGAAGGAGAAGAGAGCAATGAGGAGGAGGAAGAATGTGGCTGCGGGCACCAGATCTAGATGAGTTTTGTCGCGCATGACAAAGACATCAGCCATGCCAGGCCGCCTGGCGCGGCAAAGGCGACAACCGCGCTAGACAGGTTGGCGCGGCAAACTGACCGGTGGGACACACTTGGGTTCACATGGCTGGGTCGTGCCACGGTGACACTTTTGCCGTGCCACCATACATAGCACGACTAATGCGTTTGTCGCGCCTAGTGGCTTGACGCGACAAAAGAGTTAGTTTGAGAAAAAAAATAGTGTTAATTTTAAAATATCTTATTAAAAAATGTTATTAATAAAAATTCCTCGTTTCGTGCCCATAAAATGAATTTTTTGTCGCATCTTTGTTTCATGCAAAAAAGTACAGATTTATTGACATTAAATATGCATGAAAAGCCCCATAAAAATCTTACTGACCTTGTAGTACCAGCGAGAGGGTTGACTAACAAATTTGTACTACATTCCTCCGATGACTGCGCCACCTAAACCCAACATTGATACCACTGCATGTCTCTCCGACTTCCAACTCGCACTGCTTAAGAGCACGTACAATAATTGGCTTATAGTCAAGTAAATACTAATGAATACTAATGTAGAGAGAAGAGAGAAGAGAAAAACTTAGCTCTCATGCAAGTATCAAGCTAGACATGGAAGCATAAGAATAGAAAAGAAAAAATAATTTGCAGATAACTAGAAGACTAACTACTATATAACTCAACTCTTATAATTTGGATTATAGTCAACCACTTGGCTCTATGTCACTCTCAATATATAGTTTGATGTTCCAGTTTTCAAGACAAATGAAATAGACTCCTCTTTCAATTACAACTTCAATGCACAGTTTTATATGCCTTCGTAGTCCCATGATCCCTCTTTCTCTCTTCTTTTCCTCTCTCAAGCCGCACGTATTGCACAGGATAAAACACAATAACGCTCAATGAGTATTTCACGAAGATTTCAATGTCTTAGAAATACTTCGTCCGTCCATAAAAGAATGCAATTACGAGAAACATATCGGTCAAACTATTTAAACTTTGACCAAGTTTATCGTAAATAGTATTAACATTTATGTCTTAAAATAAATTTATTATAAAAATATATGTTATAACTAATCTAGATATTAGTATTTTTTATATAATTACAGTCAAAATTTACGATGTTTGATTTCTTGGGATGTGAGAATTGCATTCTTCTGTGAACGGAGGGAGTAACACTTAAACATTTCATAGGGATAAAACATTTCACCTCTCAGTTTATATAGTTTGACATCACAAAATCGTCAATCATAGATTTATTGTGAAAATACTCATAATATAAACTCTTTTTATTTAGGGGGCGTTTGAATCCCTTTATTTTGGAGAAATTGAAATCCACTCAATAAACTACGTTATTTGGCTAGAAATTAAACATTCCATCATTTTTCAAAGTTCACGTATAAGCCTATCTCAAATTCATATATATGGTGGGAGAGGGAAATAGATTTTATAGATCATCATGCTTTATTTCTACTTTTTAATTTATAACACACTCTTCAACTCACTGCCCTACGATAGAAATACAACACATGAGTATCTCTATCATGTATTGCCAACAATAATATATAAATTTGAATAAAAAAACAATAATATATAAATATAATCCATATATAACTATGTTAGCTTAATTAATATGTGTCTAAATTATGATTCTTAAAATGAATTTAATTCCAAGGATACAAACAGGCTCTCTAAGGTAATATATTTTATACATATTGCTAGCCAAAGTATTTTTGGCATAGGACATATCGATCTGGATGGACTTATGTTTGTGATTGGAGGAAGTGTTTAACTTATGTTAACAAATTGGTATTGGATATATGATATATAATGCTCGCTTACAATGATATTTGCTGGTTTAGTCAACTTGCAAATGCTGTACTTCACAAGAAAATTGCATCTAATGTAATGTCTTCTGATATTGGTGAGTTAATAATTCTGTCAACTGAAAGTATGTTTTGGTGCCATCTTAAATATTACTATCATAATTTTATATTTTATTTTGAAATTAATCGTAGTTTTGTATTTTATTTCCAAATTAGTCATTACTATAATTTTGTATGGTTTTCATAAACTAGGTTATATTCAGTATTTCGGATAAATGATTCATTGTGATGTTTATCTAACTCCCAACATTCTGGTCCGGTTAATTTGAAGGTTTCCTGTCGTAACATATTTATAGCTAAACTATTTCTTATTTAGGTTTAATATACTTACTTGAGATCAGCTAGAGTTTGTTGGCTGACTAACGGTCTTTACCTTTGGCTCGGTTTCTAAATTTATTGTGTCGACCTGCTTGCTTAAGATTAAGATCTGACTAGTCTAGCTCACTCAATCTATCTAGATGATGGCTCACTGTTATGCTCATGCTAGCATCAAACTAATTGTTACTATACTAAGAAGGGGGCTATGGTTTGCCCGGACATTAAAAGGTTCAATGTAGGATATATATATCTATATGTAGAGTGTTTCTTAATTTATGTTGCATACAAAAAAGAAACGATCCAAACGTTATGGTTTGCAGCTGATGTTTAATCACCAATGACCTCTAGTATATCATAACTAGTGAACTTGGATAGTACTGTATCAGAAAAATATGAGAATATGCTACCAGACTATTTTATGGTATTATCGTTTGTTACTTGTATCAGAAAAATATGAGAATATGCTACCAGACTATTTTATGGTATTATCGTTTGTTACTTCTATAGTGGATAATTTATAACAAACACCTTTTGGCATTTCAGCAGAATGCTACCAGACTATGTTGCACTGACTGCAAGGGAGCTTATAAACACCAGTATGTGACCTTTCATCCTAAGGATACATAATTATTGTTAATGTTGCAACAATATGAACAAACAGTTATTACCTGGTACATCTGTTTTTTGAAGCATGGCCTTTTTTTGAAAGGATGAGGGGTCGCCGGCTCACCATCGCCCCGGCGATCAAGAGGGCACTTCGTTCTTCCTTCTCGTCGGTTGCCTCTGAAGGGGACGCTGATGATGACGAGGAAAAGCGCCGTGCTCAAGGTCGGGAGGAGCTGTTGGGAGTTAGTGGATCTCGTCGTGGCGGCCTCTCGCCGTCCGACGCCGGTCCACGCTGTGAAGGATCTTTCAGGGGCGGCGCCTACTGAAGGGGACAAGGCCGGGCCACGATCCGACGCCGAGTCCTGGTGGTCTGGATCAGCTCGGCGCGATCCGCTTCAGGTTTTGGGCGCAGCCTGACGGCAGTGTTGAGTCTGATGATGACGGAGAGCCATCGACGCCGGAGTTCATCCAGCAGGCGGCGGATGCTGGCTTTTCTCTCGATCAACTCCTCAGAGCCGAGCGGGCTTTGGGGTCAGGTAATGTTTCAACTTCCTCGGATGTGAAACTCTCTAAGTCGATCATCTCAAAGCTAGTGAACGTGAAACTCTCTGGTGAAGTTCCTTGGCAAGGGGGTGGAAGTTCGTCGCATGCTGGAGCCGGCTTTCTCCCATCAGACGCCTGCAGCAGGTTTGGTCCAGCAGCAGACGATGGGTGACGCTCATCCGTCGTCGGCGCTGCCGGAGCAAGTTCCTGCAGCAACCATGCAGTTGGCGAGTGCTGGGATGTTGCCGCAGCCGGCCAAGGGAGCTGAAGCACGCGGTCAGCAGGACGAAAGGAACAAGTCTCCATCGATGCTAGAGGTGCCGAAGTCTACTGTCCCACCAATTGGTAAAAGTGGAACCTTAATCAATGATTTTCCAGAGTCATCTAACAAGGGAGCACATAAAAATAAAGGCAAGCCGTTTTGCTATCGCTGCCACACCAAAGGTCATACCATCCACAAATGCACTGTAGTTCTATGTTGTGACATTTGCTTTGGTGACCATGTTACTAAGATTTGTCCAAACATGAAAAAAATGAACGCCTCAGCCATCCCATGTGGCTATGTTGTGGAGGGTCTTGGGTTTATTTTATTCCTGTGACCGAAAATCCCAAGGTTACCAAGGAGGAAAAATCTGTTGTGGTACATGTTTTGGAAGGTTCTTTTACTGTTGAGCAATTGGCAGTGGAACTGGAAAAACTAATACTTGGAAAAAACAAGTGGGAAATTGAGGAGAAAGGCAAAGATACCTTCACCACTAATTTCCTCTCCGCTGATTGGTTGGATACTTTGGTCAATTGGGGTACTATGGACACAAAATCGATAAAAAGGAAAAATTAAGTTTGAGAACGGAGTGGAAAATGAGGTGTTTAAATATGAGATTGAGAAGGTTTGGGTACAGTTCCGAGGTCTACCTAAAGAGTTCAGAGAGTTCCCCATTATTTGGGCAATTGGTACTATCCTAGGTGTGCCTCGAGCTGTGGATACAAATTTTATCAAGAAGTTTGGTAGAGCAAGAATGAAAGTAGCCGTGCTTGATCCCAATCTCATTCCAGATTTAGTGGATGTTGTGATTGGGGATTTCGTGTACGAGTTACAGTTTCGAGTTGAGCAGGATTTGCATAATGCCGAGCCAGAGGTCATTGATATGGACTCTCCCAAGGAGGATGTAAATCCCCACGACGATAATCCTTTTAGCAATAAACCTATTGAGGACATGGAGGTGGATGGACAAAAAGATGAGAATCGGGAACTTAGCAAGGAGGCTAGTAGCAAGCTAGCGGCCTCTAATCAGCATGGCGATGGAGGTCCTGCCAAGTTGGGAGGTGCTGGCGAAGCTGCTCGGGTAGGGGGAGCTGGGGATGGTACTGCGCTGGCTGGTCAAAAGCCAGTTATTGTGCTCTCCCAGAATGGGGCGCCCCCAATTGGTTCTGGTCAGTGGAAGGCTAATGTGATCCCTCAAAAGAATGACTCTGGGCCTCCTAAAAAATTGAGATCGCATAATGGTGGGACAGTGTCACCAATGAGATCAAGTAAGAGAAATGCTTCATCTGCGGATCAAGATTTGGTTGAGAAGCCTTCAAAGCTGAAGGCTAGGAGGAACCTGGACTCCGCATCAGATAAAGGTAAAGAACCTCTTTCCTGCTCTTTTTCTATTCGTGATGACTCTTCTTTATTAAATTCTTTTAAGAAAATAGGAGTGGTAGTAGGGGATAACATTCAAGATGTTACAAAATCTTTAAAGTCTCTAAGAGAGGTAGAAGCTAGCAGGATGAATAAGTATTTTAACAAAACAGACGATTCCGTTTTTTTGGCAGATGAAGTGTCCACGGTTTGTTCTAATGAGGATAATTTAGACTTAGTGGCCTTGAATTTTATTTGCTCTGAGATTTCAGAAGGGCTAGGTGATGGAGGTTGTGACCCAGAGTGTCTACAAAACTCTATATCACAGGAAGAAAATACTTGCCCTCTGCGTAAGAAGAAGAAAAATAAAAGGTTTTCTCGATGAAAGGTATTTTTTGGAATTGTAATGGGTTTGCAGACTGCAAAAAGTATAGGTTTCTGTCGGATCTTACTAAAGAAAAGAACCTAGATTTCATTGCCTTATCGGAAACTGGTAGAGCCAATTTTTCGCAATCCACCTTGAATAATATCTGCGTAGGCAGAGATTTTCTCTGGCATTGCATGGCTCCACGGGGTCGGTCCGGTGGCATGATCTTAGGTATTCATTTATTATCTTTCGATATTGGGGAAATTGAGGAGGGGGATTTTTTTATTCGCTTCAAGATTAGACACAGAGAGGATGATTTTAAGTTTAATCTAATCTCTGTTTATGGGCCAGCACAGATGGGACAAAAAGCTCAGTTCCTATCCGAAGTAGTACGAGTATGTTCAAAAGAAGCTTTACCTATTGTCATAGGTGGTGATTTTAATATTATTCGGAGACCGGATGAGAAAAATAATGATAATTATAATGATAGGTGGCCTTTCTTGTTTAATGCCGTGATTGACTCTCTAAATCTTAGAGAAATTGAAATGTTAGGTAGAAATTTTACTTGGGCTAATCACCTACAAGTTCAAACCTTTGAAAAATTAGACAGGATACTAGTTTGCACAGAGTTTGAATCTAAATATCCGCATACCACTGTTCAGGCTTTGAATAGAGAGATCTCTGACCACACTCCACTACTCTTTGCCGCGAACAATCCGAACTCGGCATATCAGCCTCAATTCAAATTTGAATTAGGCTGGTTGCTGAGAGATGGGTTCTGTGAGATGGTTAGGGGAGTGTGGCAAAATTCTATGCATGCTGGTTCACCAATTCAAAGGTGGCAGGCAAAAATTAGAAGGCTCCGTCAGCACCTAAGAGGCTGGGCAAAGCATACGAGCGGTGCGTATAAGAAAAGGCGTCTCTTCTCAGTAAGTTGGATGAGTTGGATAAAAAGGCAGAATCTGTTTTACTTAGCGATATCGAGCTGAACCTAAAGCACGTGCTGAATGAAAGGCTCGCTGAGCTTCTTAGAGAGGAGGAACTCAAGTGGTACCAAAGAGCTAAAACTAAACATCTTCTTCAAGGCGATGCCAATACAAAATATTATCACCTGTTAGCTAATGGTAGGCATAGAAAAACTCGTATTTTTCAGCTAGAGGATGGCAACAATATAACAAGTGGTGATGCTCAGCTCAAAGAGCATATTACCAATTATTATAAGAATCTGTTCGGCCCATCGGAGAATTCTATTCTCGCGTTAGACGAATCTCAGATCGATGACATCCCCCAGGTCTCTGAGCTGGAAAATGAGTACCTGACAGATAACTTTTCCGAAGAGGAGGTGCGGGCTGCGATTTTCCAAATGGATCATAATAAGGCTCCTGGTCCGGATGGGTTTCCCCTAGAGTTTTATCAGGTTTTCTCGGATTTAATTAAGGAGGATCTGATGGCCTTATTTTCAGACTTTCACCAGGGCTCTTTGCAGCTTAATCGCCTAAACTTTGGAAATATAATCCTCCTACCTAAGAAGAAGGATGCGAGAGTGATTCAACAATACAGGCCGATCTGTTTGTTGAATGTTTCATTCAAAATCTTCACTAAAGTCACATCAAATAGAGTATCTACTATAGCCCATAAGATAATAAGACCAACTCAGATAGCTTTTCTTCCTGGTAGAAATATTATGGAGGGTGCAGTTATACTACACGAAACGTTACACGAGCTTCATTTAAAAAAAAGGATGGGGTTATGTCACACCCGGTTTTAAGAACAAAACCAGGTATACACCATATGTGAGCCCAGGAAGTCAAATCTCACATATAGCTACAAATAAAGGGTAATATCGAAAGACAATGCACATATATAACGTATATAAAACAAAAGAACATAACCTTAAAGAGCAGACATCGGAAAGACACTCCGATCTTCAGATGGAGACACCAACTTCACAGGGACAACTGACTGGTTGATCACAAGCCTAACTTCTCCAACTCTTGCTGTCTGGTACCCATCCGGGATTTTTCCAAAGTATCGAAAAGTAAAACAAGCATAAGTACATCTTGTACTTAACAAATATAACATGAGGTTCATGAGGCTCAAAAGGTTGACACTGGTTTAACTGCATTAGCTTTTAGTTGGCATAATTTTAGCATTAAGTAGCATCAAAGTATAACCATCCCAAATTAAACATATGATCAAGTAAACATGTATCCATTGAATAAATATCATCATCATTATTACCATTATTTATAGCAACAACTATACCATAAGAATTACAGGCCGCTCGTAACCGTGAGCACAGCTGATATATCAGTTTTACACTCTGCAGAGGTTGTACACTTTACCCGATGAGTAGTGATCCCCGTTTGCCAGGGATAGCTAGTCCCATATCACACTGCCAAGGTGCATGGCTGGGTTCACTGCGCAGCCTTTCAAAGGTTCGTTTAACAAGTTAGGGCCGCTAGGTTTCATTAGTCAGTCTGGGTGATTCAACCAGTCGCAGGGATCCCTAGTCTGCTATCCCCCATTTGCGCCACAAGGGTAACCTCTAACAAGCTAGAAAAGGTCCTTATACTGAGCTAAGGTCAGAGCCATATAACTCTCATGGTTGCACTGTTGTCCCGGGTGATCACTTATAGTAGTTCCTAAACCATGTTGCTATAAAAGTCATATTTTAACATGTATCATCTCATATATCATTAAAACAAATTTACATGATCATAGTTTAAGTTGAGCACTAGCGTCAAGCTATCCAATGCATACCCATGGTTATCAAGGTACAAGATCAAACATCTAGGATAAATCTATATAGGCATCAAGGTAGACACATGCAATATGAATTAAGTGATTATAGGGTGAATAGGTAACAAGGATGGTCCCATGCTATACTTGCCTTAAACTCAAGATCCTTCTTCTGTTGACTTGTAGACTTCCAAAGGTTGACTCTTTGATCACGATCTCTTGATCACGAACTCTTCCTCTTGATTACCAACGTAAACTCACAGACTGGACATACGATCATAGGACACCACACAAACATCCAAAGGCAATCATGCAAAGCAAACATAGCCTATGATTAGAACAGTACACCAATCAATAAATAAATAAATAAAGAGTTTTGAAAACTGATCTACGATTCGCTACGAACACATAGACGCGAAGATCACGCTAATCGGAGCTATAACGGAAAAAAATATGAACTAAACAAGATTAAAGACACTAATTACTAGATTAGTTTTAACTCAAATTTTAATTACAGAAAACAGTAGTGAAAGTTAGATGGTTAGAAAGAACTTTTTGAAACGAACCTAACACAAGTTGAACGGATCAAAACGGAGTTAAAACAAAGAAGTTATAGGGGTTTAAAGTCAGTGGCAGTTTTGTAAATAAATTAAACTTCGAATTTGCAGATTTAAATAAATAAAACAAAATTTGAAAACTGGCTGGACTGCGCCTGGAATAGAGAAAAGCGCAGGGGCTTGGTTGGAAGATTTTACAGACTCAGTGAATAGGGCTAAAAGGAGCGCGGGTTGACACATAGAAAGTTGTAAGGGCTCTTTTGCAAAACATCGGGCGAAGGGGTATGGACAAATCTGGGTGGTTGGATCACAGACGGATGGTTTGGATTAGACGGGCGCGGGGGCGGGCGGCGCTGACGCCGGAGAGGGAGGCGGAGACAGCGTCCACGGCGGCGCCATTTGCCGGAGAGCGGCGGCGCTATAGGATCTCATGCTACAAGGCGATAGAAAGCTTGGGAGTAGGTTCAATCAAGAGAGGAGCTCAAGGCTAAACTACGTGAGGCACAAACAGGGTCGGAGAAGGCCCGGCGATGGCGTGGAGCACGGCGAGGCGGCGGCGGAGCTCTGCAAACGCCAACGAGCGATCAGAACACAAATCAGAAGAATAAAAAGGAATAAAAGGGGCCGGGTGTCTTCAGGAGATCTATACGAACCTCGCTGAAGACCCAAGGGTGACGATAGAGCGGCTCAGAGCACGTTCAACATCGGTGGAACTCGGCGAGATCCAGAGCTCGGGGTTGAGACGTTCTAGGGCATGGGAGCGGAAGCTTCATGGACGAGGGAAGGCGTTAGGCGTCAGCAAGCTTTACAGAGCCTCGAGCTCGGCGGATTAGGCAGAGGAGGGGGAGCTCGTGGCGGAGAAGGACTCAGCGGAGGAGAGTCCAGAGGGGACACGGGAGGAGAACGACGACCCTGACCGGAGGGGTCACGTTGCCAGCGGAAGAAAGGAGCGCGAGTGCGGGAGTTCAGCGGCTGACGTGCGGGACCCACGTGACAGCGAAAGAAGGAGGCGGCCGTGGCTTCTGCGATCGCGAGGGTGGGCCGAGGCCGCGCGGGCATGCAAGAGCTCGGGTGTAAGCGCCGACTAGGCCGGGGCGTGGAGACTGCCCAAGCGCGGGAATGGAGGGAGGCAAGCAGCGGCTGGGCCAAGCTGTTGGGCCGCGCGGAAAGAGGAGAAAGGCCGGAGGAGGAAAACAGTCGGGCCATGGAGTGGGCTGACTGGGTCCTTCGGGCCAGAACGGGGAGAAGAGGTGGGGAGGGAAAGGAAAAATGCCTTTTCATTTTTGGTTTTGGCTTTTCAAAAGTATTTTCAAATCCAATTTGAAATCCTTTCGAACTTTTGATTTGAATCCTTGATTGAAACAGAAAGATTTGAAACTTTAAACTTTTCTAACTTTTTGAAAAACATAAGGTCTTTATTTCAAACCCTTTTCTAAGAAATTCATTTTTAAATTGTTTTCTAAACCATTTGGAATTCAATTTGAATTTTAAGCAAAACCACACATCACAAAATCTCAAATGCTCCAGCATGAATGCACAAACATGTTGCTAAACCCTAGGATAAATTTTAATTTAGAGAAAATTTTTATTTCCCTATATTTTATGAGCACAAAAATTCATAAATAAATCATTTTAACTCTAATTTCAGAAATGTAAATTTTAGGGTGTGACAGGTTATATTTAAAATTGACTTTGAAAAGACATATGATAAGGTTAAATGGAGTTTCTTACAACAAACGTTGAGAATGAAAGGGTTTTCACAAAGATGGTGTGATTGGGTCGAAAAATTTACTCAGGGAGGGAATGTTAATATTAAGCTTAACGATCAGCTAGGTTCCTACTTTCAGACAAGAAAAGGCTTAAGGCAAGGTGACCCCATGTCGCCAATTTTATTTAATATAGTGGCTGACATGTTGGCTATACTGATTGCCAGAGCCAAGGAAGCATGACAGGTAGAAGGGGTCATTCCTGATTTAATTCAAGATGGCTTGTCTATCCTCCAATATGCGGATGACACAGTTATTTTTATGAACCATGATGTTGAAAAGGCGATTAATATGAAATTATTACTCACTACCTTTGAGCAACTATCAGGCCTTAAAATAAACTTTCACAAAAGTGAATTATTTTGTTTTGGCAAAGCCAAAGATCAGGAAGTGTTCTATACGCAACTTTTTGGATGTGAGGTTGGCAAGTATCCCTTTCGTTACCTTGGTATACCCATGAATGTCAGAAAACTAAGAAACAAGGACTGGAAAATAATTGAAGATAGAATAGAAAAAAGGCTTAGTGGTTGGAAAGGAAAAATGCTTTCGGTAGGGGGACGCTTGGTTCTGATTAATTCGGTGTTGTCCAGTTTACCAATGTTCATGATGTCATTTTTTGAAGTTCCTAAGGGAGTACTTGAAAAAATTAACTGTTTCCGATCACGGTTTTACTGGCAAAGCGACCGGCATAAGCGAAAATATAGATTGGTTAAGTGGGAAGTCTTATGTCAGCCCAAAGACCAGGGAGGTCTAGGCATTCAGAACCTGGATATACAGAATAGGTGCCTTTTAAGTAAGTGGCTATTTAAGTTATTGAATGAAGATGGCATATGGCAGGAACTGTTGAGGAATAAATACATCAAAGATAAGACTCTTGGGAGTTGTGGAAAAAAACCAACTGATTCGCACTTTTGGAAAGGTCTAATGAATATTAAAGAATCTTTTATGAGTCGGGGTTTTTTCAAAGTGAAAAAAGGAACGCAAACCAGATTCTGGCTAGATAAGTGGTTGGTTGATAAGCCTCTAAAAGATAAATTTCCTTCGTTGTTTAATATAGCAAGAAGAAAACAGATCTCGGTGGCACAGGTCCTGGGTGCTTCTCCACTAAACATAGCGTTTCGTCGCAATCTAGTGGGAGCGAACCTAAGGGACTGACAGAGGATTGTGGCTTCTTTACAAGATGTCAATTTAATCGAACAAAGAGATGTGTTCGTGTGGGGGTTAAATGCTTCAGGATGCTTTACGGTCAAATCCATGTATGTTGCGTTAATTAACAATAGAGTTAAAGTGTCACAAGATATTTGGCAAACCAAGGTCCCTATGAAAATAAAAGTCTTCATGTGGTACCTAAAAAAGAAAGTGATTTTAACTAAAGATAATTTAGCTCGTCGTAACTGGAATGGTGACAAGACGTGCTGCTTCTGTCATTTACCAGAAACGATTGATCATCTCTTTTTAGATTGCTCTTATGCCAAGTTCTTGTGGCGTGCTGTTCACTTACTTTTTGGGATTTCGCCTCCGAGTGATATGAATGACCTGTTTTGTAGATGGTCAAATTTGGGCAACAAAAAGTGGCAGTCTGGATAACACGAAACGAAGTGACTTTTGACAAATGTAGACCAAAATCTTTTTTGCAGGTTCTATTTAGGGGCATATACTGGCTTCGGCAATGGGCGGCATTGCAGCGTAATGATGGACTAAGGGATCAGCTGATTTCAGCAGGACTGCACCTCGAGACATCAGCTCTTCGTTTCTTTGGATCCAATGGCTGGTTGTGGTCTAGGCATATTGATCATACTTAGTCAAAACTCTATTGTCGTTTCGGGTTTCTGGTTTCTTTGGTTGTTTACTGTCTTCTGGCAGCTAGAACTTGTGTTTTCCTGCGGTTGTATGTTCGTCTGATTCTATCAGCTGATAGATGAAGCCGGATATGAACTATCATTTATCTAAAAAAATCTGTTTTTTCAAGTATTCTATTGCCACTTGATCTAGAAAAGGCCTTATCTGTACCTTTAAACATAATTTGTTGAATCCATTATTTATGTTTGGCTTGTTAATGGACGTACGTAATAATAGATTTGTTCTCTTTTGAAAGATTTTTTTTATCATAGATCACATCAAAAATAGCATGGGCCATCTTTTTAATTCACGAATTCATCATTGGTGTAGGTACTATTTGGATAAGCTTCTCTATGATGCATCTTTAGAAGACTGGCTTTGCGATGAATGCAATCAAAGGCATAATGAAGGTTCTCACAGCAGGTCTCTAGTGAAGGTGTCAAGTGAAAGGCCATCAAAACATGCTCGATTTGACTCTACATCAGAGCAGCCAAATGCCAAGAAACTGGAGTCAGCTACGGTTGTAGGGTCATGGGGGCAACAAAAATCAAGTCTACGGTTGTAGGTGCAAATCGAAAGAAAAAACATTCTTCTAGGAAAAAGTCTTTGCAAAAGAAGTGCAGGTCTAAACATTCTTCAAATTTTACAGAGCAGTTGAACCTCTCAACAGGACAGGTTCGCTCAGCATCATCGTCGAAAGGTGTTAAGCAGCCTACCCCTGTAATTGCGAATAGCATGGGTTATACATTAGGAGACACCGGCACTAGCCAATCTCATGTGTTGAAACCGTTGGAAGGGTTAGCCCCCAAATCAATGCAAACTCCACAATCAGTAACAACGGATCAAGCAAATTCAACTTTACCATTAGGGATCTCTTCGAAAGCTAAATTCGCTCTTGAGGCTAGTGCTACACAAGTTGAAATTTCTGATACTGTTCAAAACTTGAGAAAGGACAGCCCAAAAAAGCGTAGACGTCTCATTCTAGCAGATGATGATGAAGATGAAGTTGAGCAGGCTGAAGATGTCCAACAGGAAAATGTCAATCATCAACCTCTTAAGTGTAATGAACCAATGGAGAAGCATCGGATAAACACTGAATATTATGTGGAAGAGGCTGTACAAACTGGAGACTTTAATGACCAAAGTCTCATAAATGGTGGGCCAATGAAGCGGAGGAGAAGATACATAGCTGAAAGTGATGATGAACAGGATATGGAAGGTGTTGAGTCTGCTCTGAACAATGCTTCAAAGTGGTCTTTAAATGACAGTGCAAAGGTGGCATCACAAACTCCAGTTGCAACAGACCATTCTCTCCAATCCAGACCATCTGATTCAGAATATGCTGATAGACAATGTCACATTTGTTTGCAACCCCTTGATGAGCCTGTTTGGAGGTAATACTCTTGTATAACATGTGATGCATTGTACGATTACTTTTTTCTCTTAATCAAAGTAATATTCGTGCTATTTGTCTTTTTTGTATGAAAATATTATGCATTCTTTTTTTATTTGAACAGTGGAGTCTTTAAGATAGACAACGAGGTGTTTCTTAAGTTGGATGCACACTTGTCAAAAAAAACGATCCAGAGAGTTCATGAATTCTCAGGATTGTTGCAACCAGTAATTGAAGTAACGACGCTCTCTCGGTTGCAAGTCTGGCCAGAGAGATGGATATCTTCAGGACCTACTGATGACAGTATAGAGTTATTTTTCCTCCCACATAGTTCGATGTGTGTTTGCCTCTCTAATTATTTCCTCTTCCCATACCCAATGTGATTCTGGTTTACTAATATTTTCATTTCATTCCAGGCAAAATGAGGAATTAACCAGACTTAACAGAATTATCAAGAGTGATGATGCCTTGCAGGTTACTTTTGGTATTGTGGAGTTACTGATATTCCCCTCTGTCCTATTGGCAGAACAATATCATCGTAAGTGTCGCAGTTGGAGAATTGCCCCAGTCTCCCATTTGCTAGACGATGCAAACACCTGTTTCTTTTCCTATTTAACCCTTTTGATATGATCCAGCGTTGCCTTTGATATATCATTGTCATATTGGAATATTTTGCTGACCTTTTCCTTTTACTGAACAAATTCTTTTGATCTTTAGTTTTCCAAGGGAAACACTATCTGTGGGGAGTGTTCAGGCCAGGAAAAGATATTCTTGACAATGGTGTTCATGATGAAGAGCGAGATGGTTCAGTGCAAGTGACAGGGGAAAGGCAACATCAAGAACATGATCTTTTGGACCAACAAGATGAATCATTCCATGAGTTATCGGACAAAGAAACTTTTGCTGTGAAGCACGTTGTGGATGCTGAGGATCAGCTGCAGGTGGAGGGTGACACTGAGGTACAAAATGAACTCCTACCTTTGTTTGCTGGGTGAAAAGGAGTGAGAGCTTGGAATGCTTGCCATGACTCTGAAATAATGTTAATGAAAATGATTCTTTTTGTAGGGCATTAAAAGGAAGACCTATATACTTATGAGGTCCACATTTAAAAACATTATCATGTGAAGGACCGAAAGAGTCAAAACCAGGCGACCAGAGGGGGGGTGAATGGGAGCCTCAAAAAATTCTTCACAAAAATGAGGCCTCTGTCCCAATAAAAGCAACCCCCCAAAACTCCAACCAAAATCGTGATGCCCACGACCCTTGGAAGAGGGTGGATGATCCCAGAGATCACAGCGAGGCACCACAGACTGAAAACCGCAAGCGAACCAAGCGAAAGACTGAGCCACGCGGCCTCGGGGCGAAACTCCGATTCGCCCGAGGCTTTGGAAAGGCCTCAGGCCAAAATAGCGATTCGCCCGAGGCTGAGGCCCAAGAGAGAGGCCTCTGAGCAAAACTCCGACTCGCCCGAGGCTTGAGGCTCGAGAGAGGGAGACCTCTGATCAAAAACTCCGACTCGCCCGAGGCTGGAGGAGGCCTCGGAGGAAAGCTCCGTCTCGCTCGAGGCTGAGGCTCGAGAGAGAGGCCTCGGAGCCAAAACTCCGTCCCGCCCGAGGCTCGAGGCTCAAGAGAGAGGCCTCGGACCAAAAAGCCGATTCGCCCGAGGCTCGAGGCCCAAGAGAGACCTCAACGTGAAACTTCGACTCGCCCGAGACTGAGGGGACCTCGGAAAAAGCTCCGATTCGTCCGAGGCTCAAGAGGCCTCGGGAAAAGTTCCGCCTCGCCCGAGGGTGGTCTCAGTTCACTCGAGAAGCTCCGTACGAAGGAGGCCTCGGCACGTTCCGACACCCGAGCCTACTGCGTACTGGCCACACAGAAGCTCGGATCTGGGCGCTTTCTCCCGAAAAGGAAATCTCTCCAAAACTTGTTCAAAACACAATCCCAAGTTCCCAAATTTGAGGAAGAAGATCACAGGGTAGTTAGAAGACTATCCCCAAGAAATCATCTTCTCAGAATTACCAAGAACACAGAGAAATCAAAAGGGAAAGTGGATGAACAAAAAGTGCCACAAAAACGAAATTGTCCCGATCTATTCGATCATGAGGAGTTAGATGAATTCCTTTGGTCAGAGTGACCTCCTCAATGATACGAACAAACTGATTCAAACGGATTTCGCAAAGACACAGCAAAGAGAGAGATCGAGCAACGAGGAAAAACGAGCAGAGCCAAAAAGCGATGAACACAGTGCACAACACAGCCAATCGGAGGGCTCGGTCCAAGAACACAGTGCACAGCACGAGTCTGCTCGGAAGGATGAGGATACGGCCTCACTTCCTTGAACCAACAGAACACAGAACAAGTTCTTCTGTGGATCTCAACTAGCTACAAGCAGGGAATGGGAGAGCAGAAAACCCTAGGAACAAAAGCAACTAACTGAGATAAGAAGGGAGGAGGGTGTCTCCCTCTATTTATACTACAACTAGCCTAAGTCTATTTCCTACTCTACCCCTCTCTACTCTAAGTACAGAGCAAGCCAGCCAAACCCTAAGGCTAAACTGGACTAACTCAAGTGGTAGGTGTATCCGACGGCCACGTCCGCACAACTCGTCCGCGTTGCCTCCGCGCAACCTTCCGATTGCCGCCACGTGCCGCCTTTGCTCTGTACCCCCGGTTTTGAGGCCCAAACCGGGAAACCAGCCACCGCCCGAGTTTTGAGGCCAAACTCGGAAACCATCCAGCCCAGGTTTTGAGGCTCAACCTGGAAACCGTCCAGCCCAGGTTTTGAGGCTCAACCTGGAAACCGTGCACCCAAGTTTTGAGGCCCAAACTCGGAAACCGTCCACCCGTTGGTTTTTCCCTGGCTCAACCAACAAACCGGAGCTGTAGAGGGGATGCACCTCCCGTGCACCCCATCCACCGACACGTGTTCCCAGGTCCCGGACCTGAGCAACACATGTCCGCACTTCTTTGCTTGTCGTCGTCACAGGCTGCCAGCTTCCACAGCTGATCCTCAGGTACTCCGGTCCCTCAGTCCAAGCCTCACGTCTGCCCTTCACCGCTCGGTACATTGGCATGGCACGTCCGCCGCACGGCACGCCCATCCTTCACCGCACCCGGTCCGTCAGCACAACACGTCTCAACTTGACCTTCACCTACCCTCGATCACTGTCTCCGTGCTCGACACCTGCACAACACAAGCCAAAGAACATGCGCATCATACCTGTTGACAATCACTCATCACTCAGAGCCTTCGGCATACACCCATGTATCCGCAATCTCCCCCTTGATGAGTGCATTGTCAACTACTCACACAAATCATAATAATAAAAGAGAAAGAAGGAAGAAGAAAGAAGGAAGAAGAGAGAACTCAACCAGATGACCCAAAAGCATTACAAAGCCGAAGAAGGTCAAGTGGAAAGAGCAGAACAACTTGGTTCCCAAAGACATGGGCAACGGCTCGACGCAACCAAGCAAAGCAAAGCTAGCCCTCAAGAAGAGGTAGAACAGGCTCAACACCGCTAGCAAATATCAATCGAAGCTTCCAGAAAAAAAAGCTCGACAACAACTAAAGTAATGGTGGAAAACGAGACAAAATGCTAGTCCCTCAAGAAAGAGGCAACGGCTCAACACAACTAGCACAGGAAGCTCAGCACCAATACTTATCAGACTGCGAGAAAGCAGCAAGACTCGAGGCTCGAGGCCGAGGCTCGAGGCAGAGGCTCGAGGCCAGGGCTCGAGGCCGAGGCTCGAGGCCGGGGTTCGAGGCCAGGGCTCGAGACCGAGATGAGGCCGAGGCTCGAGGCAGGGGCTCGAGGCTCGACCGTAAACAGACGAGCTTTTCCTCGAAAAATAAAGCTCGAGACTCTCGAGACTCCCTCCGCTCCCCCTTGAATAGTGCAGATAATAACTCCCCCTCGACTGAACATCCAGGGAACAGGGAACATATGATTTGCAAAAATTCTCCCCCTTAGTTGAAAATGCACTTATCAAGAGTCAAAAATTCTTCCTCTTTCATGATACAAATGCGAGGCAGGAGCTTCAGACTTATAGCCAAAAGAATGCAAAAATGCTCCAAACGGTATAGTCCGAGGGGTGCAACAGAGGCATAGAGGCTCAGCGAAGGCTCAGACGGATCACTAGATGCGAAAAATGAGCCATATGAGCAAAAGTGAGCAGTTTTGAGTCAAAAAGGCATTCACCATCAAGGTAGCACTAACAAAGCGTAGACTAGAGTCTATACAAGTGCTAAACATGTATACCAGGTGAACTACCCCTAGCAAGGTTCTATCATCATGCATAGAACTGAAACATATACTTGTGATTTCAATTTTATATCGGAGTTGCAGCGGTGAAAATACACAAGTTTAATTATTTGCATGTGATTGCGAGAGGTTGAAAGCTTGTCTGTGCCTTACTTTTCAACCGAGCGAAGCCTATGCCGAAGCAATCAGGAGCTTAAAGCTACGGTTTCGGTCATACACTACACGGCTCAAGTTTAACTCATAGTGCAATGAGAGACTGTCTCGATACCGTGATGTGTTTGACAAGCAATCCCATCTCGATCTTTTCTGTTCACTAATACTTGGTTCCGAATTTTTTAGACAGGATATGAACAGACCAAGCAAGTGAAAGACTCAGAACTAGAGACATAGCAACCTAGCATATATGAAAAGCACGAGTAAACTCGACATAACCTACACACGCTAGTTGCATATCTCAATGGTGAACATTTTCAGATTATAATTTATTTAGCAAAATTCACCATTTTAAAAAGGCCCAGCTCACAATATGTACTAGTGATCAGTAAGAGCATAAGCTACAGCCAGCCAGTATGAGCCTCGGAACTCACTGTACAGAGCATAGTCACGTTCTAGTAAATATCAATCTGAGGCTCAGAGAGTGACTAAAAATGCCGAATCAAAAGAAAAAGGGAAAAAGGAAAAACTGTACAAGATCCAAAATGTTTCCCCCGTCTAAAAGGGGAAACAGACACCAAGCTCACCCCTCAACCTATTAAAGGTTGATTCGTCTAGAGGCTTGGTAAAAATATCGGCCAGTTGATGATGAGTATCGACATGGCGAAGGTCGATATCACCCTTCTCCTGGTGGTCTCGCAAAAAATGAAAGCGCACATCAATGTGTTTGGTCTTCGAGTGAAGCACGGGGTTCTTAGCAACGCTAATAGCACTCGTGCTGTCACAAAGCAAAGGAACTCGAGAAAAGCTCAAACCAAAATCACGCAAAGTGACCATCATCCAGAGTAACTGGGAGCAACAGCTAGCCGCAGCAACGTACTCAGCCTCCGTGGTAGACTGGGCGACACTAGACTGCTTGCGAGAAGACCACGAGACAAGAGAAGAACCGATAAATTGGCAAGTCCCAGAAGTGGACTTGCGATCAATACGACACCCAGCAAAATCGGCATCAGAATAACCGCAGAGGGAGAGAGTGGATGAGGCCGAATACCATAAACCGAGCTCGGGTGTGAACCGAAGGTACCTGAAGACCCTCTTCACGGCCTGACGGTGAGAGGTGCGCGGCGAAGCTTGAAAGCGGGCGCACAGACATACCACGAACTGAATGTCCGGGCGTGTCGCCGTCAGGTAGAGGAGCGATCCAATCATGCTGCGGTACTCCTTCTGGTCCACTGCCTCGCCATCCACATCCGCATCCAGGGCAGTCGTTGTCGACATGGGCGTTGGTAGAGGCTTGGCCTCACCCATGTCGAACCGCTTCAGCAAGTCCTTGGTGTACTTGCCCTGATGCACAAACGTTCCCTCTCGGGTTTGCTTAATTTGCAACCCGAGAAAGAAGGTAAGCTCCCCCATCATGCTCATCTCGAACTCCCTGCTCATAGTATCTGCAAACTTGGCAACCAAAGCGTGAGAAGAACCACCGAAAATGATATCATCCACGTAGATCTGGACCAAGAGGGTGTCTTTGCCTTGCCTGAGGAGAAAAAGCGTTTTATCTACACATCCCATTTTAAAACCCTTAGCAAGCAAAAAGGTTTTTAACCTATCATACCAGGCTCTAGGGGCTTGTTTCAGACCATATAAAGCTTTGTGAAGTTTAAAAACATGGTTCGGAAACTTGGGATTTTCAAAACCGGGGGGCTGCTCAACATACACTTCCTCTTCTATGTAGTCGTTTAAGAAGGCACTCTTGACATCCATTTGAAACAATTTAAACCCTTTGGATGCAGCAAAAGCCAAGAGTATCCTAATAGCCTCCAAACGTGCTACAGGAGCAAAAGTCTCCTCGTAATCTATTCCCTCCTTCTGACTATAACCCTTCGCTACAAGCCTGGCCTTGTTCCTAACAACTTGGCCATCCTCTCCTTGCTTGTTTTTGAAAACCCATTTTGTCCCAATAGGCTTACAGTCAGGTGGAGGTGGAACTAGAACCCAAACCCGATTTCGCTCAAAGTTCTCTAACTCCTCATGCATGGCATTGACCCAGTCTGGATCCGTCAAAGCGTGTCCAACATCTCGGGGCTCAAAATTAGCGACAAATGCAGAGTGAGCAAAGTGCGAGATTTGCTGAGACCTGGACCGAGTGACTCGGTCGTCGAGGCTGCCGATCATCTGCTGAGGCGGGTGCCGACGCTGGATGTGCTGCGGAGCCTCCCTGGCCGAGGTGGCCTCGGCTTCAGCCTCAGCAGCAGCTGGTGCCTCCCCGGGTACAAAAGGTACCGCACGGGATGGCGGATCCCATGGCCCCCAGGAAGAGGAGGTCTCGGGGCCGTGGATCGTCGTCGAGGCTTCTCTATTGGCCTCAGCGAGTGGAGGGGGTGCTGGACCGTCTATACCCTCTGCAGGGTCGTCCATACCCTCGGCACCCTCCTCCTGGTCATCAAAAAGAGGCTCGCCGACCTCATGATCACCTGCACGCTCAAAACGAGAAGAAGGACAAACGAGAGTCTCGTCGAAGGTGACATCTGATGTCTCCATGACTCGGTTAGTGTCAAGGTTAAGTACACGATAGGCCCGAGAGTGAGTGCCATAACCCAAAAACACACCGTCAGAGGAACAAGACTCAAATTTGTCCAGGTTGCCTTTCTTTAAAATAAAACAGTGGCAACCGAAGACTCTAAAATAACTCACTTTAGGTTGGCGACCAAAACGCAACTCATAAGAAGTCTTTTTCAAGAACGCTCTCAGAAAAATGCGATTTGAAATATAGCACGCAGTGTTTATAGCTTCGGCCCAGTAGCGCCTGGGAGTCCTGTGCTCGTCGAGCATCGTCCTGGCCATCTCAACGAGGGTCCAATTTTTTCTCTCTACAACACCATTTTGTGGCGGTGTGTAGGGGGAAGAAAACTGGTGCTCCAAACCTAGAGAGTTACAGAACTTCTCAAAATCCGAATTTTTAAATTCGGAGCCATTATCACTTCTAATAGCTCGCATCGAGTTCAAAGGGAACTCGTTCTGTAGACGTAAAATCAGATTGCGAGCAAAGGAAAAAGTCTCGGTCTTCTCAGCTAAAAAGAAGACCCACGAATATCTCGAAAAGTCATCGACAACGACCAAAACGTACCACTTGCCACCAACCGAGCTCACCCGAGCTGGACCAACAAGGTCCATGTGTAAAAGCTCTCCAGGGTGCGAGGTCATGACCTTAGTCACTGGATGGTGGGGAGCAGCGACCATCTTCCCGTGTCTGCAAGAGTGACAGACTAGATCCTTCTCCATCGAAAGCTTGGGCAATCCTCGGATTAGGCCAAGTGAGCTAAGTCTTGCAAGCAAGTCAAAGCTTAAATGACCGAGCCTCCTATGCCACTTCCAAAGATCAGAGGAGGAAGGACTAGCCAAAAGACAGCGTGAAGTGCCAAAAGACTCCGAGAAATTCGCACAAAAGACTTTCCCAAAGAGCGAAATTATACATACTAGATTGCCCTGAGGGTCCAAAATACGACTGAGATTCGGTTTAAAACGAATCTCATAGTCATCGTCAAAAAGTTGCGAAACAGAAAGCAAGTTAAAATGCAAGTTAGAAACAAGAGCAACATCGCGCAACACAAAGTGCTCATTAACCCGCACTGATCCGCGGGACAAAACTTTACCTTTACTATTGTCGCCGAAGGTTATGTACTCCTTTCCGGCAACAGGGCTAAGGCTGGAGAACCACTTGGCGTTTCCGGTCATGTGCCTCGAACAACCGGAATCCACCAACCAAACGTCCTCCAACCGTCTTACCTACATCAATAAAAAGACATAGGGTGAGCATACGGTCCAACACTGGGGTTAGTGAAATAAGGGGAATACCAGTGTTGGGCCGGCTGCTCAAAAGAACGGTTAGGATAAAAACCATTCCTATACAGTCTACGAGAGGAGCGATCACCATGCTGAGGAAAACATGGTCCGCTAGGAAGGGAGCGCTCACTGCAATGCTCAAACTGCAGTGGGGAAAAATGCTCAACAAAGCCTCTGTCACGGGGTCCATCAACTGCAAAAGCAGGACCCCGTCGGGCACGCTCTCTACGAGGCTTACGCCTGGGAGCCTGAGGCTCAATATGCTGCCGAGGCTCTGGACCTCTAGGCCGAGGCTCTCTCCTTGGAGCCCTCCGCTGCTGAGGCCTGGGTGCTCGAGGCTGAGGCCTGTGAGCACGAGGCTGAGGCCTCGGGGCTCGAGGCTGAGGCTGAGGCCTCGATATCTGAGGCTGAAGCCTCAAAGCTTGAGGTCCTGAGCCCCTGGACCTGTCAGTGGGCCTCGGTGCCCCTTTCTTGGCACGGCGCACTTCTCTCCTGCGCCTAAAACAGAACTCGCTCAAGTGACCATCTCTCCCACAAAAATCACACTGGTACCTCACCATACGCACAGGAGGTTGTTGGTACACAGGGCTGTGGGTGTGGCTCACTTTGCCCTTCTGCGGCAAGCACTCCCCCTGGATGGGTGGCATTGTGTCGAGCTTGTTTTTGAGGTGGCTCGGCTTGGGTGCCCACACTTGGTTCTTGGGAGGATCTCTCGGGGGTTCCTCAAACACCCCATCCTTGGTGATAGACTTCAGAGGCTCTTTGGGTGGAAGCTTGGTCAGTTTGGGAGTAGTGGTGGAGTTCGGCTTCTCACTGGGATTTAGACCACTCGACTCCCCAATCTTCCCAAAAGCAGAAAGATTGACACCCGGAGCAAAACCTACACCAGGAGCACCAGCAGCTCGCTTAAATTGGGATATCATCATCCCGAGCTGCGGCTCACTACAGGAGACCCATGACAAGATGGTCCGAAGGTATGTGTTTTCTTCCTCGGTTTGCATCTTGTCATGCTTGACATTCGCAATCTCCATCTCCAGACCCTCACATAAAGCACACCTTGCAACACAAGTGCTATCTGAGTTGGCCTCCTCAAGAGACACAATCTTGGCATTCTTCTCTGCCAACTCAGTTTGCAAGACAGGACAAGTCTTGCACGCACCCAACAGCTGAGGCCTAGCACGGAGCTCATCCACCTCTCCAACCAGCGCAGCATACTTACCCCTCAAGGTGAGAAGGTCAGTCATGTGCGCTGTGCATGACTCACACTCAGCCTCCTCCGACACGACTACGGTGGACCGAGCGAACTCCAGCTCCTTCACCGTGTCCTCCCACTTCTGCCTAAACTCCTTGCGCTCTCTAGCAGCACGCCTAAGCAGTTTATCTTGGCTAAGGAGGGCAGCAGTAAGCTTCTCTACCTCAGCAGAGAGCTCGTCGTGGGTGAGCGATACCTGGGAGGCGTCGTCGTCGTCGTTCCGAGGGTTGCGCTCCAGCTCGCCTCCGACCTCGTCGCTGAGCGCCATGGTGCAGAGGCCGTCGTCGTCGGCGAAGAAGCAGAGGCCGTTCAGCTGATCCTCGATCCTCTTCTTCTTCTCGGACTCGTCATCGCTCGAGGAGGCGGAGTCGTCATCCGAGCCGTCGACGTCGCTGAGCGTGGCGAAGAACGCGCGCTGCTCAGCCTGGGCCTTCTCCAAGTACTTCTTCTTGATGTACTCCTTGTTGAAGCCGCCCCTCTTCTTGTGCCTCGGAGGGACGTACTTCTCCTTGCGCTTGCTGGAGTCGTACTTGTGCCCATGATCGCCCTTCCCCAGATGCTTGTTCTTCTTGGGGCAGTTGGCGATGAAGTGGTCGGGGTCGCCGCACTCGTAGCATCCCGAGCGTCCTCCTCCGCGGCGACGGTTCATGCGGTTGTTGTGGAACCGCGTGAACCGGTTGGCAAGCAAAGCCAACTCGTCATCCCCCAAAGACTCCAGCTGCTCCTCGGTGACGGAGAAAAGAGAAGCAAGAGCAACGCCACCAGAGGAGTTGGAGGAGCCAGACACCAAAGCCATAGTCGGGCCAGAAGGGTTTGAATAAGCAGCCCTCGACATGGCGTCGATCTCACTGGACTTGAGCTTACTGAAGAGCTCGTCGCAGGTGAGGGTCTCATAGTTAGGTGATTCGATGATCGCCTGAACCTTGGAGTCCCACACCGAACGGTCAAGAGTGTGCAAAAGCTTCAAAGCACGCTCATGATCGTCAAAAGGCAACTGCTCTCGGTTAGCCCTCATCCTGTTGACAATCACCTGAAAGCGAGCGAATAAACTTTCTATGCTCTCGCCAGGCTGATGTCGGAAGTTCTCGTACTCTCTCTTAAACGACTCGTAGAGTCGGGTTTTGACTTGAGAGGTACCCTCATGAAAACGCATGAGGGTGTCCCAGATCTCCCGAGCCGTAGAGAGGTGAGAAACGCGGTCAAACTCTCCCATGCTCAAACAAGAAAAGAGAGCATTATGGGCTCGGCTATTGGCATCGTGCTCATCAATTTGCTGTTGAGTGACACGAGCAGCCAAGACCACGTAATCAGCGTTGTTGCAAATCTCCCAAACAGAAGAGCCCATGCTCTGGAGATAGGCCGACATGCGTATCTTCCAATACGCATAGTTCGTCCCATCAAAAAACGGCGGTTTGCCCACGCCGCGATCCATGTCGCCTTCTGTGGATCTAGAACCGGCTAAGGTGAAAGATCCTTAACCTGCTCCGATACCAATTGAAGGACCGAAAGAGTCAAAACCAGGCGACCAGAGGGGGGGTGAATGGGAGCCTCAAAAAATTCTTCACAAAAATGAGGCCTCTGTCCCAATAAAAGCAACCCCCCAAAACTCCAACCAAAATCGTGATGCCCACGACCCTTGGAAGAGGGTGGATGATCCCAGAGATCACAGCGAGGCACCACAGACTGAAAACCGCAAGCGAACCAAGCGAAAGACTGAGCCACGCGGCCTCGGGGCGAAACTCCGATTCGCCCGAGGCTTTGGAAAGGCCTCAGGCCAAAATAGCGATTCGCCCGAGGCTGAGGCCCAAGAGAGAGGCCTCTGAGCAAAACTCCGACTCGCCCGAGGCTTGAGGCTCGAGAGAGGGAGACCTCTGATCAAAAACTCCGACTCGCCCGAGGCTGGAGGAGGCCTCGGAGGAAAGCTCCGTCTCGCTCGAGGCTGAGGCTCGAGAGAGAGGCCTCGGAGCCAAAACTCCGTCCCGCCCGAGGCTCGAGGCTCAAGAGAGAGGCCTCGGACCAAAAAGCCGATTCGCCCGAGGCTCGAGGCCCAAGAGAGACCTCAACGTGAAACTTCGACTCGCCCGAGACTGAGGGGACCTCGGAAAAAGCTCCGATTCGTCCGAGGCTCAAGAGGCCTCGGGAAAAGTTCCGCCTCGCCCGAGGGTGGTCTCAGTTCACTCGAGAAGCTCCGTACGAAGGAGGCCTCGGCACGTTCCGACACCCGAGCCTACTGCGTACTGGCCACACAGAAGCTCGGATCTGGGCGCTTTCTCCCGAAAAGGAAATCTCTCCAAAACTTGTTCAAAACACAATCCCAAGTTCCCAAATTTGAGGAAGAAGATCACAGGGTAGTTAGAAGACTATCCCCAAGAAATCATCTTCTCAGAATTACCAAGAACACAGAGAAATCAAAAGGGAAAGTGGATGAACAAAAAGTGCCACAAAAACGAAATTGTCCCAATCTATTCGATCATGAGGAGTTAGATGAATTCCTTTGGTCAGAGTGACCTCCTCAATGATACGAACAAACTGATTCAAACGGATTTCGCAAAGACACAGCAAAGAGAGAGATCGAGCAACGAGGAAAAACGAGCAGAGCCAAAAAGCGATGAACACAGTGCACAACACAGCCAATCGGAGGGCTCGGTCCAAGAACACAGTGCACAACACGAGTCTGCTCGGAAGGATGAGGATACGGCCTCACTTCCTTGAACCAACAGAACACAGAACAAGTTCTTCTGTGGATCTCAACTAGCTACAAGCAGGGAATGGGAGAGCAGAAAACCCTAGGAACAAAAGCAACTAACTGAGATAAGAAGGGAGGAGGGTGTCTCCCTCTATTTATACTACAACTAGCCTAAGTCTATTTCCTACTCTACCCCTCTCTACTCTAAGTACAGAGCAAGCCAGCCAAACCCTAAGGCTAAACTGGACTAACTCAAGTGGTAGGTGTATCCGACGGCCACGTCCGCACAACTCGTCCGCGTTGCCTCCGCGCAACCTTCCGATTGCCGCCACGTGCCGCCTTTGCTCTGTACCCCCGGTTTTGAGGCCCAAACCGGGAAACCAGCCACCGCCCGAGTTTTGAGGCCAAACTCGGAAACCATCCAGCCCAGGTTTTGAGGCTCAACCTGGAAACCGTCCAGCCCAGGTTTTGAGGCTCAACCTGGAAACCGTGCACCCAAGTTTTGAGGCCCAAACTCGGAAACCGTCCACCCGTTGGTTTTTCCCTGGCTCAACCAACAAACCGGAGCTGTAGAGGAGATGCACCTCCCGTGCACCCCATCCACCGACACGTGTTCCCAGGTCCCGGACCTGAGCAACACATGTCCGCACTTCTTTGCTTGTCGTCGTCACAGGCTGCCAGCTTCCACAGCTGATCCTCAGGTACTCCGGTCCCTCAGTCCAAGCCTCACGTCTGCCCTTCACCGCTCGGTACATTGGCATGGCACGTCCGCCGCACGGCACGCCCATCCTTCACCGCACCCGGTCCGTCAGCACAACACGTCTCAACTTGACCTTCACCTACCCTCGATCACTGTCTCCGTGCTCGACACCTGCACAACACAAGCCAAAGAACATGCGCATCATACCTGTTGACAATCACTCATCACTCAGAGCCTTCGGCATACACCCATGTATCCGCATCATGGCAGCTGAAGTTCTGTCAGATGATGCAAAATACAAGGTCCGTTCTCTTGGTTTCGGCGACTTGCTGGGTCTCACCCTAGAAACCCTTCAAAGCAGAGAAAGAATCGTATGGCTGGCAGAAAGATGCGACGTTAGCTCTGAGGGCGAAAGATTTTTCATGAAAATTAACCCTGGCAAATTACTGGAGATCACATCAGAGTTAGTGCACGATGTACTTGGTATCCCTCACGGTTGCAGCAGGGACAATAACAGTTGCCTGTTGGGTGGTAAGCTAACTGCCATAGAAAAAATGAATGAATACAGAAAACTCTGTAATGAGATGAAAGAAGCTGGTTTTGTGGTGGATTTTGCGATCAAGCCAAAGAACAAAGAACCGGCTTTGTGTTTTGATGAACCGGCTTCTGCTGCCCACTACTTCTGATTACATTACAGGTGAGAACATAGCCTTTTGTTCTGACCTTCAAAGGATGGAAAAGCAGGATTGGTGCAAGATCGTTTGTCAACGTCTCAAGGATGGTATCTCAGAATGGATGCGAAAGAAGGGGAAAGAAAACGCAACAGATACAGTCCCTACGGGTTGCACAGCTGTGCTGCTTGTAAGAATCTTTAAAACCATCTCTTTTGTCTGCAATTAAATTTATGTTTAACACTAAAATTGTGGCCGACAGATATCGTACCTAGACAGTCTTCTCCCGGAGCCTGAACAGGAGAAACCACGCATCAAACACTACAGTAAAGAGAAACTTATGAAGATGTTAGCACAAGCAAATGAAATAAAAAAGATTGTGGGAAACAGTAATATGATGTCTGCCATGTACGGGAGAAGCTATGCAAGGAGGCAGAAAACCGTTTCCACGGAGCAGGCTGAGGGCTCGGACGTCGTGCACATCGATTGACCTATTTTCGAAAGTTTGATTAACGACTTTGGCTCTGTTCACTCGAGCTAGAAGTTAATTTTAATCAGTATAAATCAGTCATAGAACAGCTTTAAAATTCAGTTGAAGGGAGTCGTAGAACAGCTTTAAGTTCAGTCGAAGGGAGCCTTTGTTTAGGGACTCTTTATACGTACTCTCTGCAAACAACGAAGGAGTTATTATAGTTAATACATTAATCTTGCCTCCCTGTTTCTCCTCCCTTTTCTACTGTTGTTGCCACCCACCACCGCTATCACATCTGCTCTCGTTCAAGATCCTTTCCCCTCTTCAATTCCATCCGGCCACGTTTAGTTTTCAAAAATTTTCAAGATTCTCTGCCACATTGAATCTTTAGATACATGTATGGAGCATTAAATGTAGGTCAAAAAATAACTAATTATATTTTTTGTCTGTAAATATCGAGACGAATTTTTTGAGCCTATTTAGTTTATGTTAAACAAAGTTTGTCAAATAACAATAAAAGTGTTATAGGAACTTTTCACCTTCGAGCTAGCTAGCCCTCACTGATTTGGCGCAACAGATAAGTGAGCAATTCACCGAGGTCAGAGATTCATCGCAGGCAGCCGTTTCGACCGCCGCTACAGACCAATTCGGTTTTGGCAGATTTTGATTCTGAACAATTTACAGAAATCCCAGGGGAAAACAAACCAGGGTTGAATTGGACTCGTTCGGGGACTCCGAGAGACTATGAAAAGTGGACCTTTAAATGGACTCTCTAAAACTATTTAGATCATCAAAATAGGTATGGTCTGCAGCAGAATCTCTCTTAGGTTGCCTATTTTTTTTTTTTAAAAAAAAGTCATCACATCAGCAAAAAATAATCAATTACAACCAAACCTTGCAGATGAAAGGTTTCTCCCCCAAATGGTGTAGGTGGATTCAAAGTACGGTCTCGGGAGGAAGTGTGGGGATTAAAGTCAATGATGATGTTGGCCCCTACATCCAAACGAAGCGTGGGCTGAGACAGGGCGACCCTATGTCGCCTATCTTATTTAACATCGTCGCTGATATGCTAGCTCTTCTTATTAATAGAGCAAAAGCCGATGGTCAAATAAGAGGTATCATCCCAGACCTTATTGATCATGGTCTGTCTATTCTGCAGTATGCTGATGATACTATTATTTTTCTCGATCACGATCCAGAGCAGGCAAAGAATCTAAAGTTTTTGCTATGCGCCTTTGAACAATTATCTGGGCTTAAGATTAATTTTTATAAGAGTGAAATCTTTTGCTACAGAGCAGCCAAAGAGATGGAATTCTATTATACTACTCTCTTTGGATGTAATGCAGGGTAGATATTTAGGAATCCCAATGCACCACAGACAACTCTTAAATTCTGATTGGAGAAAGATCGTAGAGCGTTTTCAACAAAAACTCTCAATGTTCATGATGTCTTTCTTTGAGATTCCTAAAGGAGTACTCAAAAAACTTGACCATTTCAGATCAAGGTTTTTTTTGGCAAGGTTCCTCCGACAAGCATAAATATAGACTTGTCAGATGGGACATCTTGTGTCGTCCTAAAGAACAAGGGGGTCTAGGCATCCTGGATTTACATTTACAGAATAAATGTCTATTGGCCAAATGAGTGGTTAATTTACTAAACTCAGATGGCATGTGACTGTCGATGCTTAAGAAAAAAATACTTATATTCAAAGACTTTTTCTCAAGTGACAGCCAAACCCAATGACTCCCATTTTTGGAGAGGCCTTATGCGTATTAAAGATGAGATTTTGGCTATAGGTTCTTTCGATATCAAAGATGGGACCAGTACAAGGTTCTGGGATGACACCTAGGTAGGTGACAAGTCTCTAAAAGTTATTTATCCGTCCTTATATAATATAGTACGTGATCCACATGCAACTGTATTGAGAGTAATGGCCACAAGTCCTCTTAATATCTCTTTTAGAAGGGCTCTGGTGGATAATAAACTTTTAGAGTGGCTTAATTTGGTAGCGCAGATCTCCAATGTCCATTTAATGGAAGGTTCGGATTTCTTTAAATGGGGCTTAACAAAATCTGAGTTATTTTCCGTACGCTCTATGTATCTTCATCTTATAGATACTCAACCACCTATCCTTCATAGGAAGATCTGGAAGATAAAAGTTCGTCTAAAAATTAAAATTTTTCTATGGTTCCTGCAACGGGGGTCGTCCTAACCAAGGACAACCTTGATAGGAAAAACTGGACAGGGAGCCAAAAATGTATTTGTTGCAATAGGAATGAGACTATCCAACACTTGTTCCTAGACTGTCCCTGTGCCAAAATGATTTGGAGGATTATTTTTACGCTACCAATCTGACCCAACCGAGATCTATCAGACATATGTTTGGTAATTGGCTTATTAATCAGCCTAAGCATATCAAAGATTTAATTTGAGTTGGGGTTGCTGCCATGTGTTGGGCTATCTGGCGATGCCGGAATGATGTTATTTTTAATAAAATGAAATTTAACTCTATTTCGCAGGTCATTTTCAGGGGAGCGTATTGGCTCCGCTCCTGGCTCAGCTGCGGCGTGATGAGCAAGCCAAGGACACCCTCTCGTTGATAAGCAAGAAGATAGAAGTGATTGCTTTGGAGATTTCAAATAGAGGGTGGAATCATGTTTATCTTTTGCTGTAGAGTCGTATGTTTTCGATTCAAACTCTGGCTTGTTCTTTATCTTGCGTGCGTTGAATGACTTTGTAATAATTGGCTGTGTACATCCTCGGATGTAGAGGCCGGATATTTCATCCCTTATCTAAAAAAAATTCCAATCTTTTATTCTTCTAGAACGTACTACAAGGATCCATTTTCTCGGCAGAGTGGCAGAGTAGTAGATCACGGTGACAATGCGCGTGGGAAAACCAGGGGTGCATGGAAATCGGCCTCCACATACGTAGAAATCACCATGGCAAGCAGTCATGGCATGAAGAAAATAATTAGGCGAGAAGCTGATAATATCGGAATAAAATTGAGCAGAGAAAAGAAAACAGGATACACATGCTGTCAGACTCGTTTTTTTTTTGGCTCATAATCGTCGTCGTCGAGGATCTATTTGGTTGGCTGGATATAGCCTGTCCTGGCCTGGCTCCTGGGTTGCAGATTCATGAGCTGTAGTTGCATGTATTCTATCCTAGCCCGGCGTGTGCAACCTTCTCTCTAAATGTAGGCTCTATTGGGTCTTGATTAAATCTGGGAGTGGTTTGGACCCAAACCGGGTTATGTGGTTTGGTTTTTCATTTGGGTCAAAGAGACTAGTGGACTGGTTTGTCCTAAGGTGAGTATGAATCAATTTCTATCTGTCTCTAATGCCAGATGTCTCTCTAGACTCCGTCCTCTCGTGCGAGCGCAAAGCTACGATTCCATATTTCCGCGAATTCTCGGCACGCCAGAGACCGATGACGGGGCTGAAATAACAATACGGTCTGGATTGAGTTGGGTTTCAGAAGAGAAGAGTTTGGTTTGGTGTGGATTAATTAATCAACACGTATATCTCTGGACAGGTGTGTGTTCGATTGGGATCCCAACCCATTGTCAGGTTTAGTCTTGATCGACAAAACAAAATGGTCCTTAGGATTTTGCACTTTTTCCTTGACCATTTTTGTTTTTCTCTTTCTTCTTTTCCAAGTAGAGTACATGATAATCATCTTGTGGCCATCACCATCTATCTCTATGGTTGCCATGCATCTAGCTCCACTTGATATTGGACCAACCTATCTTATCTACACACACTTAAGCATAGGGTTATTTCACATAGGTTTCATCAATTAACCAAAACCAAACTAGGGCTTTTACTCTCACATTGTTGGTGCCAGTAATGGAGCCGCTCAACGTATTATGTTATAACCATTTGTTATGGTTTGTTTTATTCATTCTAGTGGTATTTTATGTCTTGTGTATTGATGAAAACAAACCAACTAACATGTTTCAATGCAAATAAAGACATGTGGTGTCTTCTCGGAGGACCCATCTTACAAGGTCCTTAACTATTTTTTATATGTTCCGTTATATATATATTTGCTCCTTTAATTTCTAGAGTTAGCCACCCTTCATTCCCAACCTCCTTAGTCATCTAGTTCCACCATTGGTTTGATGGGAGAGAATAAAGATGTCATGCTGCCAACTGATGCTCGATGAGATTATCTCCACAAATGCTACCACCATTGGCACACTATCATGGTTGCATTGGTTGCACGAAAAAAAGGAATATATGTGCCATCCAACCTACAAATCAATAACCTCATTTTTTGAGATGGATCCCAACCTTCACTGCGCTTGCGTCTACCAACTTCTTCCTCTCATCATCATAAAGACTCTCTTGTCGTCATTGCCAAAAACTAGCCGGTACTGAGCTCAAAAAGTGTGAACCACCTCGCAATCCAACACGATAGAGCCTAAAATTTAACAAACCTCACTTGTCGCAACCACAACATTGTATACGACATACAGAAAGCACTACTAGGTTTTCACCCTAATGCATCGGGCAAAATTTGACGTTATAGGTCTAAAATGGATGCAAAAGCTCGTTTCCGCATCAATTTGTCGGTCGATGCAGCCGATGCAATTATCCCAGATGCAATAGCCTTTTGCATCGGTTACTTGTGGTTGATGCGAAGCAGCTTTTGCATCGGATAGTCGTTGTCTATTTCATCAAAAATGTCCGATGCATTAACTTATTGCATCTAAATCATGTTGATGCAATACATATATTGCATCGGATAGTCGTTGTCTGTTTCATCAAAAATGTCCGATGCATTAACTTATTGCATCTAAATCATGTTGATGCAATTCATTTAGTGCATCGGATATGGTACGATGCAATAGACTATATTGCATCAAAATTAGGTTCGATTCAATATAATCTATTGCATCACCAATTTGGTTTGATGCAAGAGGTTCTATTGCATCACCATTTTGTTTGATGCAAGAGGTTCTATTGCATCACCATTTTGTTTGATGCAAGAGGTTGTATTGCATCACCATTTTGTTTGATGCAAGAGGTTGTATCGCATCAATGATATGATGGATGCAATTGAAACTTTTGCATTGACATGAGGTTCGATGCAATACAAAGTATGACATCTACATGACCGTGGATGCAATAAAAGCTATTGCATCGACAAGATATTTGAAGAACGACCAATAATAGCATTGAATTCATTGCACAGGAAATCATTAAATTACAAAATTCAATGGCACAAAAGGCAATTATATTAATAAATTGGATAATAATCATTCAATAGTTTGTACAATGGAAGGAAGTCACATGGCTTCCTATTTCCAAAGGAAATTGCAAGGTCCAAATGCATTAGAAACCACTATCTTATGGTACTAATAGATGCTAGTCATAAAGACGAAGACATGTGTCTTATCACAAAACATGGCATATTTCTTGTTGCACAATCTTTGAATCATTTCAGCTTGCCAAGACTCCCTCATTGTTGATCTTCCTGAGAAAAGTCAAAATGACATGCATTAGTAATATATATATAGTTGATCACATAGCTGGATTGAAACATAGGCAACACATGATATGGAACAATATTTTTGGGATTAAGAAATACAATGGATACTTAAAATGAGAGCTGATTGATCATACCTTTTCTCATTTATTTTTTGCTTTGTCGCTTTCTTCTATCAGCAACCTGTCTAAGTGTTTGTGATTGAATATATGACATTGTATCATTGCTATCTTTATCATTTGGGAAAAGAGCTCTGTTGGCACTGCCGCGAGTGAAGTGAATAGGTAGGGTACTGTTATTGTTCGTCAACAATTGACTGTCCTGTAGAACCTGCACAAACTAGAAGATTTGAAAGAGCAATCAGCACTTAGCGATCTGTTGAGCTGCAGGTAATGGTTTCGAAGTAAATTACCCGTTCCACATGTTCTGATTCTTGGATGGGAGTGGGAATAGCATTAGGTGCGTCTGAAGGATCACTTTGAATGGGCAAGGCAGCTTTTGTGGCAACCTTCATATCAGGAAAAAAAATATTCACACTTTATGTCAAAATACATGTAGCTGACCATTACATTTCAGTTTCCATTAGTTAACAAAATAATACCTTTGCTGAATCTGCAACATCTAAACCATGAACAATATTTTCAATACCAGTAGCATTAGCTGTCAATTCTGAAGGTTGAGTGGTTGTTTCTGCAGTTTCAGGGGATGGTGTGGTTGTTGCAGCAGTCTGTCATTGGTGATATGAGGAGGAGCATTAGCAATCAAGTTTTACTAAAAACAATGATGTTGGTAACAATTAAGAATTAGTAATCTTACCAAAGGCGGTGCTTCATTGCGTTCTTTGAATAGTGAGAAAAACTCTTGCCTTAGTTTTTCTCTAATCCTGTCAGTTGTACTCTTCAATTCTTGTTGCAGCAGCACAATTTGTTCCTTGTCACTCTCCCTCTCAGCGGCTTGAACGGTAAGTTGTTCTTTTAACTTCTCTATCTCAGCTTGCATCTCACTATTCTTCTGTTGTGCTGCTGCTGCTATTGCTGTGACACGAGCTTGCTCTTCAATTCGTTCATGCATAAGTTGGCTTTGGGTCGGATAATTTGCCATGTATCCATGTCCAGGACCTTTCCTGCTCTTGCAACCAGTGGTTTCCTTGTAGGTTTCATGAAGAATTTGTCTTTCTTGTTCTTCTGATATCACAGAAGCTTCCTTCTCAATTTTTTCTGTGATTTTGGAGAAGGCGGTTTCCTAAGTTTAAGAACACAATTAGTATGACATTGATGATGTATGGATATAACTTGTGGGCTGGCAACAGTTGGTCAAAAAAGAAGTCGTATCTGGAGATTTACAAGTCCAAATGACTTAATAGAGGACTTTCTGGAGATATTATAAAATTCTCCAGATTTTATTTTCAGACATCAAAGCATGTTTCAGAACTGGACTATTTTGAAATAGGCAAATTACAGAAACTTCTCAATCTCCCCAGATCTGCCCAGATTCTACCAACATCTCAATTACAAAATTAACGATGTTCCAAATTACAAGGAGATGATGACCTTTTAACAGCTAATCAGGTCAAGGAAGACCATGACTATAATATGAAAAACATCACTAAGTAGTAGTGAGCAAAGTAGCACTTACATATATTTCCCTAGCAGCATCAGAAGACCATCGACCCTCCTTGGTGCGTGTACTCCTCCAAAATGTCAAACCATTTGGCTCTTCACCGGTCTCCAGGTTTCTCTAATATGCGTAAATAGAACATTGTTACTGTTTAGGAACAAAAATAAAAGAACAAGTTTAGGTTCCATATCATTACCTGCTCAAAACTAACTTGTGAATAAGGTTTTGATCCAGTTAGATGTATTGTCTGTCGATGCTGGGAGTTGCTAGAGTTTTTGTTGCTCATTCGCTAAATTAAACACAGATATGTTAGTTTGACATCAAAGATGCAGACAATAAACACATATAAGTAAGAGGCTTGGAACCTGGAATGAGTCACTTGAAAAATACAACACCAAGTAGTGCCACTCCACAATGTCCACGTCATCTGGCTTATGTCTCATTCTTTCATGATAACTGTTGTATGGTGGCAATCAATTGAGCTCGCCATCCCTTGTAACGATTCTGTACAATCTTCCAAATCCTAGCCTTCTCCTCAACATTGTCCTCAATATTCCACCTTGCCTGTACAAATGAGATTTCAATAAAGTGTCAACAAATAAGGTATTACAGAGTATTAATTGATCATATGCGGTAGCAACACTGTAACGTACCATTATTTCTGTTGTTATTTTATCTTTAGCTTTCTGTTTCACTTGTCGCCACTTCCTAAGTCCAATAAGTGGAGTCCATTTTCTTGTAAACCGAACAACTTCATCAACGAACGAGCGATAGTTATCTCCTATAGGACCGCCCTTCGTTGATGAGAATTCTACACTAAGTTTGTCAGTGGCAAGTTTAAATCTCTTTGCTTCGACCGATACACCTTACAAGGTTCCACGCCCAATCTTTCTCTTCTTGCCAACCCCAGCTGTGAAATTAAGTATATATAATGAAATGAATGTAAACATTATAAATCAGTATTTTTATGTTATACTAGTGTACGAACAGTAAGTACCATTGCATACCTTTTTGAGAGGGCTTGGGCCTACGAGCATGAGCTGGAAACTGAATAGGTGTTGCGCTATTGTCACCACTTCCGTCTTCTTCATTGGCTTGATCATCTACATATGCATCTGCACATACAAAATGTTGAAAGTACACAGTTACAGTTCAGTTGGAAATATATATATGTATATAATAGTGCTTCGACTAATGAACCATTAAACAAGATGAGATTACATATATCTTGAAGAAGCCCTTCCGTCCTCAACCATTCTTGATATGTTTTAACTGTACTCATTCGGGTGTCATCTGTAAATTCTGCGAGATGCACATATACATGTTATATATATACTGACAGTTTTAGATAAGTAAATATATATCATTGAGATGTATTTTTCTTGTCCATTAGTACCTGGGTTATCTTTATCCTGTTCCAGCTTACTGAGCCACACCTTGTATGCATCAATGTCTTCATCCTCATCTCCTTCTCCACTTACATTCGCATGTGTTCTACGTTGCTTAAGCGGTGTGACTGCATATTCTCCATGGTGATCTATATCTGTTATCGAAACTACAATCCTAACTGTCTTCTCTTCTATCCCATCTTCTATCATTGTGAATGCATCTTCTTCGTGATCTACACGATGCAGCTCAGCTGTATCGTTGCCATTTCTCTTCAAATAGTACATGAAGTCCCTCGGCGAATAACCACACTGAACTTTGTACTTTATTAAGTTTGCAAAGGTAATTCTAGCACGGTCAATGTCCAATATGCCACGATGCTTGTCCATGGGTCCCCCGCGAAAAGAATATATACTCTCCATTTTTCTCCTGTTCTACTACAAAATAATTTAAACCGCAAATCATTCATGATATTGTATTTGGATATCTAAAACTGTGGTCTGCATTTTTGTTTTGACTCATCAGTAAACAACGTAGCATTGATTGGATAGACAATTACAAAAAGATAAGTTTATTTCTAATTAAGAAGTGCCTGAGAAAAAAAATAACTTCTAATTGATACATATACACCATCAGATGTAAAAAAATATAATTTTTGATGGAAACCTGAAAATGCGCAAGCAATATCATCTGCAGCTTACTGTAAACCCTAAGACAATAGCATTTTGGACACGTGCACAAGCAATTTGAAGGCACAACATAACTAGAACAAATAAATGACAAAAATTGACCTGGGTTGTTCATTTGTGTTCTTGTCGGGGACATTTTCTTGGCCATGGGCATCTTGAGGGCTCGACCGTCTAGTTCTCCTCCTGTTTGTCGGAGGAGATGCCAATCTCTTGGCCGGAGTAGACGGCGACGGTGACCGCTTTGTGCAGCGCCTCCGGGCAGGCGGCGGCGACGGCGAGATCCCTGCGGGGCGCCTCCAGGCTCCCGGCGGCGACGAAGACATCCTGGTGGAGGGCCTCCATGAAGGCGGCGGCGACGGAGACAACTTAGCGGAGGGCCTCCGGGGTCACGGCTGCGACGGAGACGACTTGGCGGAGGGCTTCCGGGCCGGTGGCGACGAGGGCGACCTAGCGGGAGTAGCCGACGGCGTGCTTCCGATCTTTGGCATGGCGGCTCGGAGTAGGATTAGATGGGATGCGAAGGGAACCGCTGCAGGTTGTATTAGGGAGGGGCATAATTATCGGCAATCTCGCGGGTGGAGGGCGCCTAATCTGAATTTTTTGGCGGTTTCAACCTTTCTCGGGCGCCACTTTGAGCTGAACGTATGGGACTTTTTGATTTAGCCAAATAGTAAATAAATAATAAACTCATGACAATAATTATATTTTATTTACAAAATAATTGTAATCATTTTGATATAATTACATCGTATGTAAAGCAATAATTAAATGCTACTACATCCTTTTTTATTGGAACAAAAAAATGATTATATTTTATACAAGGTTGTTGGAGTGTTGAATTTATTAAGAGTACTGTAGTTGTATTAGTAGAATTAGGATTATTGGTAGGATTACTAGTACGAGTAGTAGTAGTATACATGTCGGACGAATTGTTGTAGAATTGGAAGTAGTAGTGCAAGTAGTAGGATTAGTGGTATGAGTAATAGTTGTACTAGTTGTAGGATTAGTAGTAGGATTAGTACTAGTAGGATATATTAGTAGTATACCTATCAGAGCAGCAGGAGCAGTAGCAGTAGCAGTATTAGTAGTAGTAGCAGCAGCAGCAGCAGGAGGAGTAGTAGTAGTAGTCGTAGCAGTAGTAGTAGTAGTCGTCGTAGTAGTAGTAGTCGTAGTAGTAGTAGTCGTCGTAGTAGTAGTCGTAGTCGTAGTAGTCATAGTCGTAGTAGTAGTCGTAGTAGTCGTCGTAGTCGTAGTAGTCGTAGTCGTAGTAGTCGTAGTCGTAGTAGTCGTAGTCGTCGTAGTCGTAGTCGTAGTCGTAGTCGTAGTCGTAGTCGTAGTAGTAGTAGTAGTCGTAGTCGTAGTCGTAGTCGTAGTCGTAGTCGTAGTAGTCGTAGTCGTAGTAGTCGTAGTCGTAGTCGTAGTAGTAGTCGTAGTCGTAGTCGTCGTAGTCGTAGTCGTAGTCGTAGTCGTAGTCGTAGTAGTAGTAGTAGTAGTCGTAGTCGTAGTCGTAGTCGTAGTCGTAGTAGTAGTAGTAGTAGTAGTAGTAGTAGTAGTAGTAGTAGTAGTAGTAGTAGTAGTAGTAGTAGTAGTAGTAGTAGTATAATATTGAAAAATGTAAACCGGTATTTCAAAATTTAATGTTACACAAAACAAATTTTTAACAGGATTACAAAAAAAATAACACCATGAGAGGCCTGCAAGGGCCAAGGGCCTAACCAAGCTCGACCACATGAAGGATCATAAACAGATCAACCGCAAACGGGAGCCCAGTTAGGCCCAGCCCAAGCAAGCCCTCTCAATGGTGTGTGTTACAAGGAGTTCAGGGCAAGACGCATGGTTGAGACTTTATGTTGGGTTTGTGTGAGTAGAATTGGCGAGGTGGTGCAAACGAACCAACCCTTGTATGCAGCGTGCGCGCCTTTGCACTTCGGGGTGGTAATGGGCTGGCCCATTTGGCAACGAAGCCAAATCGACAAGTACCCCGTGCCCCTCCCCATCCCGTGACCCTGTCGCTCACTCCCTTCCCTTCTCCTATCTTCTGATTCCCCTCCATTGACCTCACGAGCGACGGAGACGACGGTGGCGGAGTCAATCGGAGACGGCGGCGAGTCAATCGGAGGCGCCATGGCTCGCGGCAAGGGCCGCGGCTGGAACGCGAAGGGACAGTTTCGCAACGAGCGCGGCCAGTTTGCCGCAGCCGATGTAATCTACATCAGCTCCGACGATGAGGTGAGCAAGCCCCAGGTTAAGCGCACCAAAGGGGAGGCTTCGACTCCAATCCCGGCGAAGAGGACGACCAAAAAGGAGGCGTCGACCCCACCCCCAAGCCCGACGACGAAGAACCCAAACCCTAGCAACAAGGGGGAGAACAAGGTCAGCTCTGCCTTTCCCATACGCGCTGTTAGGGCGTGATTGGTTGCCCCGACGGTTGTTAGGGCAGTGCCTTGCTGGTTAACTGGTGGTTCGGACGGTATAGCTCGCCTCCCCTCCTCGTCTCCCTGTGATTTGTTTTGTTGTTTTTGTTTGAGCCCTCTGATTACATGGCTGCCATGATTGAGGGTTGTCCTAGGCCTATGATGCAATCTATCCATTTCTGAGGTGGCAGCATTTTTAATTCCCATTATCGTTCTTTGTTATTGTCATGTGTGCTATCAAACCGTGGGATACATCCATTCCCAACCCACTGTTGTAGGCTTACCTCCCTGATGGCTGGGATGGATGTATCCCACGCTTCCATAGCTCCCATGAACTTGTCTGCCATGTTTTTCTACTTAATTGCCACCAGTGATGATTTTGAAATAGTTGAGACTTAATTGACTTATACTGAGGCCTGTGTTTGGTGAATTCTTTCTTGTCTATGATGAAACATGCTATATAGAGGTGGCTGCTTTTTTCATGTCATTCATCTGATCTGCTAGAATCATCCACTGTTTAGCAACATTTGGGTGACCCCCAAGTTGATGGCAAACAGTGGATGCTTTAGCAGATTTCATGGGTGCCATGTACATATGAGGCCTTTACATTTTGCTTGCAGCCACCAATGACATCTATGTATGTTTCTAAGGCCAACTTCATATTTTGTTACCTGCCTATGATGATTGCATAACTTGTTATATGACTGAATGGAATTATGTGATGACCTTGACCTTGTGAGGCACTGGAGCTATGTTGATTCTGCCTTGTTCTTATGCTTGTCATGGCTGTCATCAAACCATGTGAAACATCCATGCCCAAGCAACTGTTCTCACTCTCCTAAACCGATGGCTGGGCTGGATGTCTCACATGGTTCCATGTCTGTCATGATTTCAGTTTGTTCTTCTCTGTTGATGTTGGTTCTATGGCATGTCGATATGTGTTCTTTAAGCTCCAAGTTCAAGGTCTCTTCACAAGGCAATTAAATCTGAGGCAAATGATTTCAAATATCTCTCCTCTATCTGCACATGTCTTACTTGCTTTTATTTGTTATTTGAAGGTTACCAAACACAGCTGCATGGTGACATTTTGTTCTGGGATGTGGTTATTTGCCTTGTACCTACAACAACCTTGCTGTTTAATACATAGTGTCCAAGAGTGAGAATATGTGCTTCAAAGATGGTTGATTTCAGGTTTATTAACCATTATGTATGTGATCTTTAAAGATACGATGCGTCTTTTCTGATATGTTAGTTATATGTACTATGTCTTTTTCCCATTGAAGGTAGAGGCACCAATCTCGGCGAAGAGGAAGAGCAAGCTGTTTTGGGATGATCTGGAGAATGTTGCGTCCATGTCCCATTGCCTGTTTGGGACAGCAGCAAACAAAGTGAACAAAAGGCTGAATCGGCGAACAAACAAGCTGGTCTATGCAGTCAATAAGGAAATGGACAATCTATTGGTTCATGCCAAGTATCAAGTGCTGGTGGAAGTGGGGTGGACCAAGAAAAGTTCTGTACAAGTGATGAGGAAGTTCTTTGATGACTCCAAGGACGAAGGAAAGAAAATTCTCCTTGATGAGGCCAACAAGATGTGGAAGGACCTTGATGAGTGCTATGAAGTCCTCTTCACCAACATGGTGAATAGCGTGCTCAGGCCTCTAGAGCAGAAAGTGAAGAAGCTTTAGTAACCCATGTGTGCCTGCACTTCATGTGATGCTATTTGTATATATTAAGTAATGACCAGTGGTAGATTGTGGACTGGTAGAACCAGTGGTACTTTGGTAGGTTGTGGACTGCTACAAGAAGTGGTACTTTGCTATTTTGCTGATGTCCACAAGTAACTTTATGTGCTTGATTGTGGACCCACTTAGTATGTGATAGTGCTTAAGTACCTCTGTGTTGGACCACTAATGAAGTTAATGTTATATAATGTTAGTTATATATGTAGTTGCCTTTGATGCATTATTTCTAATTATTGGAAGCCATGACATGAAGATGACGTGTACCCCTGGTGGCCTCTGATCCGTATCTTTTCATGAGGTCATGTTGGGTCAACTGTTGGTTGCATTCACCGACTGATCAATTACCTTGACAAATATTGTATAAAGGTAAACTAAACTGATTGGTTGCTAAATAGGAGTGACATACCCGATTACACACACATAGATGAACAAACTTTATTACATATGCATGCTGTCAATAGTAGCCTAAGAACATCCAAATGACATTGACAGTAGCATAGATGTAAATACTTAAACGAAAAAATCATCATCAGATTCATCGGATGTGGCAACGGCAGGTGCGACAACTCCATCGTCAATGTATGCGTCCACGTCATCTTCACCTTCATCAGTAAAATCTTCATCATCTGGTTCTGGCATAGATTGAGCAATTGCTTTCTCAATAATAAACGAATCAATTGATTCGCATTCCATGTCCATTCGTCGCCAATTCATCAAGTCCCCCTGATCGATAACAGTCATGTCCTCCACCCCAACAACCAATGAGTCGACATCTAGCCGATTATTTTTTGCTTCCTCTTCAACAACTGTGGATTCCGGCATCAAGAAAATGTTTCTTGGTTTGATTCGAACAACACTACACCAATTTGATTTCTTTGCGTGTTTCACATAAAACACCTGCTCTGCTTGTGTCGCCAAAATATAGGGATCATCTGAATATCTGAGATGGGTAGTATCAATATCTATAATTCCATATTGATCTTTGTTGAACCCTTTACCTTTGTTCTTTGTTCGAGCCGGGACATCGAACCAATCGCACTGAAACATAATCACTTCCTTTCGACCAGTGAATTGTACGGACATAATTTTCTTAATAACTCCATACCAGTCCATATTACCCGTACTTTCATCGTCCTTGACAAGGACACCACTGTTTTGTGTGATCAAGCTCGTCTCTGCCGACACCGTCCGAAATAGGGTGGCATTGATGAAACATCTATTGAATACACGAGCACGATCATCTGGTCCTCGAGAAAGGTTCAACATGTCCTCAATAGCTTTTCCTTGGTCATATTCTTGTTTGGTCTGTAATTCCATTGAAAAAATAAGATGTTTTCATTGCGTGCAATATAATGTGAACAATAACAAAATTGTGGTGACTCACTCTTTCCTCAAACCAACCAACAAATTGTTGCTTGTGTCTTCTCTCAACATTATGCGGATTGTATTTCTTTAGTGAAGCCTTATGTACACTGCAGTGGGAAGACCAAACAAGATACAAAGAATAAGTAATATATGATGTCAACACAAAATAGCATGCTGCAATATTAAATAAAACTCACTCACGCAAAGCACCACATTCGTTAGTATTTGTGATTATGTAGTGCCTTATTGTCCGCATTTCCGATTCGTCCAAGACCTCGAAACTGTAGCCTTTCCTACTGTACTCAAGGTCAGCAAAAACACTCAAACCCGATGGTGGTTCACGCACAGCCGCGCTTTCATGACGCTCTGGGTGACTTGGCATGTCTTTGAAGAACAAAGAACAAAATGTCATGCACTCTTCTGTGATATATCCCTCCGCTATTGAGCCTTCAGGATGTGCTTTGTTCCTCACGTAACCTTTTACCATACGCAAATATCTCTCCACGGGATACATCCATCCATAGCATACAGGTCCACCAAGTGCAGCCTCTTCAGCAAGATGAACTGGCAAATGCACCATGATGTCAAAAAAAGTAGGTGGAAATATCATCTCAAGCTGACATAGAGTCTCCCTGATGGAGGCACTCATGTTCACAAGCTCGTTTACATCCAGCTCCTTTGAACAAAGCGAACTGAAGAACCTACTCAAATTAATCAATGGGACAACAACTTCTTGAGGTAGAATGTTGCGTAGTACTAATGGTAAAAGTTTCTGGAATATAATATGAAAATCATGAGTTTTCAGACCAGAGAGCAATAGCCGATCCTCATGCACACATCTTCGGATATTGGATGCGTATCCATCAGGCAACTTAACTTCATGAAGAAATTTGCATAAAAGTTTCTTGTCCTCTTTCCCTAATTTGTACAAAGCAGGTGGTAAGGTGAACTTACCATTCTCATGCTGCACTGGATGCTGATCCTTCCTTGTACCGAGATGCTGCATGTCAAGCCGAGCTTCTTCATTATCCTTACTTTTACCTTCTATTTCTAGCAAAGTGTCCAATATGCTCTCACATATATTTTTCTCGATATGCATCACATCTAAGTTGTGCCTAATAAGCAAGTATTTGCAGTACGGAAGCTCGAAGAAAATACTCTTCTTCCTCTAGTTGTGCCATCTTTTTTCTTCATCACGCTGCTTCCTTTTTCTTGATTCAGGGCCGAATGTGACTTGGTCAAAAGAACCATAGTGTTGCAGCACCTCTTCCCCAGTGAGTGGTTGTGGAGCCCCCCTATATTCTATATTGTTGTTGAAACTGACCTTGTTTCTGCGCCACTTGTGGTTCGTAGGCAAAAAGCGACGATGCCCCATGTAGCAGTGCTTCTTCCCATGCTTCAACCATAAGTAGTCTGTTTCTGTATAGCAGTATGGACATGCAAACTTGCCTTTCATACTCCATCCAGACAGCATCGCATATGCTGGAAAGTCATTGATTGTCCACAGTAGAATTGCATGCAAATCAAATTCCTTCTTCTCCTTTGCATCCCAGGCTTTGACACCCTCTTTCCAGAGAACTTTGAGCTCATTAATAAGAGGCTACAAGTACACATCAATGCTAACACCAGGCGATTTCGGTCCTGGTATCATCATCGACAACATCCAATACGACTGTTTCAAACACAACCATGGCGGAAGATTGTAAGGAATCAAAATCACAGGCCAGCAACTGTATGACACATTCATCATACCAAACGGATTGAATCCATCAGATGTCAGACCTAGCCTGACATTACGAGGATCTTTTGAAAACCATTTATAGGTTGTATCCACATGTTTCCATGCTTTGGAGTCCGCAAGATGTCACAATTTTCCATCATCCACCAATTCTTGCTTATGCCAACGCATATATGATGCTCTAGTTGCCGATATATATATATATATATATCCTTTGGAGCCGTGGAATCAGTGGGAAGTACCGCAACATCTTACGTGGAACACGCTTTTTTGACCCACAACTACGGGCATCATCCTGTTCCTCTTTAGACTGCTTCCACCTTGTCTCACCATATTTTGGGCAATTATCCAGGGCCTCATATTCTTTCCCTCTGAATAACACACAATCATTATAGCATGCATCTATCTTTTCATAATGTAGACCAAGATCTCTAACAATCTTTTTGATCTTATCCATACTATCTGGGAGGCAGTGTCCTTTAAGAAGAACAAGCAAGAACAGGGCAAGTACGTACTCCAAGCAAGCATTACTACAACCAAACATGCACTTCATCTGAAACATTTTGACAATGAAAGACACCTGGGTAGCTTTCGTGCAGCCTGGATACAACTCCTTCCTGGCCTCTTCTAGCAATTTAAAGAACTTTTGTGACATCTTATTTGGTTGTTCCTCATCAATTTCTCCACGTATGGTACCCTTGACCAGAGAATGTATCAAATCTGTGGTACGAGCCCTATCATCGACATCATCATCATCATGATCACGTACAGCTGAGCCTTCACATATACTTTCCTCCTCGCGGATGAAGCCTTCATCAAAACCTTTCCGAAGCAAATGATTCTGAACATCAGAAAATTTTCTAAATGACATGGAACGACATTGTGAACATGGACATGGTGTCGTTCCTCCTTTCGAGCTGCCTCCAAAGGCGCTGTTAAGATATTCAGTTAATCCTTGTTGCCGCTCTGCAGATGTCTTATCTAGACGCATCCAACTTCTACCTTGTTGTGACGACATTGATTTCAACTCCTGACAAAAACAACACAAAGATAAATATGTCTTCTATTTCTTTAAAAGCAAAATCAGTATGGATATTAATGATGTCCAAATAAAATCTTTGGCAATGTCCTGCCCTACGTACCTATGCCGTTCAATATTTATAACAATTCAAATAAAAACATGGAACAACAAATTCATGACCCTACCACACTGTACAATTACTGTCTACAGAAAACAAATAATCGATCATGGGTATTGGTGTGGTACTTACAAACGTCACGTCATCGACGTACGTTGTCGGTTGCGTCGTGGTGGTGCCACGGCGGTGAGGCGGACAACAGGCGAAGCTTCCTCCGTCGTCTTCAGATGACGTCCGGGCGAGGGCACGAGTGGACGTACCACGCTCGGCGAGGGCGAGAGCCGCCGCCGACGTATGACTCGCGACGTACGGGAGAGAGAGATCGACGAACAAACTATCAATACGTGATGGGCTGATGGGCCTCATCCGTTAATTAGCATGTGCAATCAGTCAAAACATGTTTATTTAAATATAAAAGAGATCATATACTCTTCCATGCAACAACAAACATCTATCCTAATGGTTTGTCCTCAACCTAGACATGCAAGAGCTCACAACCTAGACATGCAAGAGCTCACAGGTTCGAGTCCAAAGCCTGCCCTTTAGCAGGTATGATTTTTTTAAGCGATTATTATTAAGTGCAAGATATTTTTTGTTCAGATATTTACCATTTCACTTATGACACACCTCATTTAAATTAGCAGCCATGTTTTTAAAATTTACAATCTAATTGTTAGGTGCAAGTTTTTTTAAAAAAAATATATTTAACAATTTACTTACTAAACATCTCATTTAAATTAAGATTAACAATTCACTTATATTATGTAGCCATAATGTTTTTTTACATTTCTCAATTCTAATTAAAATTGGTCGCATCAAACACAAATCCGTTGCAATAGCACTTTCTAATTGCATCTACATTCTAAACCGGTGCAATACCACTTACATAATGCATCAAAAATTCAAGACTAATACAACCAAAGGTGTTTGATGCAATAATTTCTACCTATTGCATCCCTGTTCCTAAATGATGCAATAGCACTTCTTAATTGCATCTACATTCTAAACCGGTGCAATACCACTTACATAATGCATCGACAATTGAAGACTAATTCACCCAAATGTGTTTGATGCAATAATTCCTACCAATTGCATCCCTGTTCCTAAAGGATGCAATAGATCAAACTTATTGCATCCACAGGAATTACTATCGTATCTAACTCTTTTTTGATGCAATAACGACTACATATTGAATCGGATTCTAAACACTGATGCAATAGCACCCACCTATTGCATCAGATTCTTGTTTGATGCAAGGGAACTGCGGATACATGGGTGTATGCCGAGTCTCTGAGTGATGAGTGATTGTCAACTGGGATAATGCGCATGTTCTTTGGCTTGTGTTGTGCAGGTGTTGAGCACGGATATAGTGATCAAAGGCAAGGTGAAGGTCAAGTAGAGACGTGTCATGCCGATGGACCGAGAGTGGCGACGGGCGGACGTGAGGCTTGGACTGAGGGACTGGTGGCCCGAGGATCAGCTGTGGTGGCTGACAGCCTGGGACAGCGATGAGCGAAGACTTGCGGGCACGGTGTTGCTTGGGTCGAGGACCTGGGGACACGTGTCGGTGCACGGGCGGTGCATCCCTTCTACGGCTCGGTTTGGTGGTTGAGCCACAGAAAAACCACCGAGTGGACGGTTTCCAGGTTTGGGCCTCAAAACCTGGGCGCTGATGGTTTCCGAGTTTGGGCCACAAAACTCGGGCTGAGGACGGTTTCCAGGTTTGGGCCTCAAAACCTGGGTGTTGCGGGTTTCTGAGTTTGGGCCACAAAACTCAGGCGATGGACGGCTGGTTTCCCGGTTTGGGCCTCAAAACCGGGGGTTGGTCGTGAAGGCTAGTTTCCCGGTTTGGGCCTCAAAACCGGGGGCGAAGTCTAGGAAAAGGACGAGCGGAGCGGTGGCGGCACGTTGCAGCAATCGGTGAGGTTGCGTTGAGGCAACGCTACCAGTTGTGCGGGCGTGGCCGTCGGATCACCAGCATCTTTGAGTTGGTCCAGAATAACCCTAGGGTTTAGCTGGTTCGCTCTGTAATTAGTGAGGGGTAGAGTAGGAATTAGAATTAGGATAAGTAGAGGGAGACACCCTCCTCCCATCCTATCTCAGTCATTTGTTCTTTGCCTTCTAGGTTTTCCTGCTCTCCCAATCCCTTGCTGTAGCAACTGAGATCCACAGAGAACCATACCTCTGTGTACTGGAGATTTTGAGGAAGTGAGACCATAATCTCACTGTTGTAGCGTGTGGTAGCCACACGGTTGCAGATCGATGACTTGATTCGCGTTTTGTTCGTGTTCCTCGCATTCTTCGTTTCTCCGCGATTTTCCCGTCACTCGATCTCCCTCTCTACTACGTCTTTACGAAATCCGTTTGAATCAACTTGTTCTTTATAGTGAGGAGATCATTTTCACCGAAAGAATTCATCTAATTCCTCACGAACAAGTAGATCGGGTTGATTTCGTTTTCGTGGCGCTTTTTCCGTTCATACACCTTCCCCTTCGATTTCCCATTGATTGAATCAATTTGAGCGGATGATTTCTTGGGGATAGTCTCCTAACTACCTCGTGATCATCTTCTCCAAGTTTGGGAACAAGGGATTTTGGTTTGATTCGAATTTGGGAGGATTTGAGTTGAGGACGACCGAAATCGCCCTCTCTGGTCGACCGCGGATAGTCCGCCATCTGACCGGCGGACAGTCCGGGCGTCGGGGATCAGCCGGACCAGTGGCTGTGTTCTCCAGCCAATTTGCTTTTGAGTGACCGGCGGACAGTCCGCCATTGGAGTTCGCGGACAGTCTGGGAACGTCCAGGGGACTTGCAGCAACTGTGCTGTTTCGGGGTTTTTGCCGGCAGACAGTCCGCCATCCCCCCGCGGATAGTCCGCGGTTGAGCCGGACAGTCCGGGACCGTACTGGCGGACAGTCCGGGAATCGGCTGTGTGTTGAGTTTCAGTGCGTTTGCTCTCCCGGCTTCTTCGCTTGGTTTCCGGACTTCTCGGTTGGTCTTGTAGTTCACCTAGGAACCTCTCTAGGTATCTTTGCTACTTGTTAGCATCGGTATTTGGGGATTTCCCGACGTAGCTTTCAATCTACGTTTGGGACTCGGGTTCTAGGCATCAAACTTGTGTCGGTGCTTTTGGCTTTTGGATTGCTGTCGCTTTGTGGTGCCTCGCTGTGATCCTAGGGATCATCCACCCTCTTCCAAGGGTCGTGGGCATCACAGTTTCGATCGAAGCTTTTGTGGGTTGATTTGTGGGACAAAGGCCAAAGTTTCGAGAGAAATTTTTGAGCTCCCATTCACCCCCCTCTGGTCGCCTTGCTATTGCATTCTCGGTCCTTCAATTGGTATCAGATCCACCGAAGGCGACATGGATCGCGGCGTGGGCAAACCGCCGTTTTTCGATGGGACGAACTATGCGTATTGGAAGATACGCATGTCGGCCTATCTGCAGAGTTTGGGTGCTTCCATTTGGGATATTTGCAACTCTGCTGATTATGTGGTCTTGGCTGCTCGTGTCTCTCAGCTTCAGATCGATGAGCACGATGCCAATAGCTGAGCCCATAATGCTCTTTTCTCATGCTTGAGCATGAGTGAGTTTGATCGCGTTTCTCACCTCGCTACGGCTCGGGAGATTTGGGCTACCCTCATACGTTTTCATGAGGGAACCACTCAAGTCAAAACCTGTCTCTACGAGTCGTTCAAGTGAGAGTATGAGAACTTTCGACATATGCCTGGCGAGATCATAGAAAGTTTATTCGCTCGCTTTCAGGTGATTGTCAACAGGATGAGGGCTAACAAGGAGTTGTTGCCTTTCGACGATCATGAGAGAGCTCTCAAGCTACTCCATACTCTTGATTGATCGGTGTGGGATTCCAAGGTTCAGGCGATCATCGAATCGCCTAACTATGAGACCCTCACGAGCGACGAGCTCTTCAGTAAGCTCAAGTCCAGTGAGATCGATGCCATGGCGAGGGCTTCTTATGAAAATCCTTCTGACCCGTCAATGGCTTTGCTTTCTGGCTCTTCTACTAACCCCTCTGGAGGTTTTGCACTCTCTTCTCTCTTTTCTGTCACAGAGGAGCAGCTGGAGTCTTTGGGGGATGACGAGTTGGCTTTGCTCGCCAACCGGTTCTCGCGGTTTCACAACAACCGCATGAACCGTCGCCGCGGAGGAGGACGCTCAGGATGCTTTGAGTGCGGCGACCCCAACCACTTCATCGCCAATTGCCCGAAGAAGAACAAGCAAGTCTTCGGCAAGGCGGATCATGGGCACAAGTACGACTCCGGCAAGCGCAAGGAGAAGTACGTCCCCGTGAAGCACAAGCGGAAGGGCGGCTTCAACAAGGAGTACATCAAGACGAAGTACTTGGAGAAGGCCCAGGCTGAGCAGCGTGCGTTCTTCGCCACGCTCAGTGACGTCGACGACTCGGATGACGACTCCGCTTCCTCAAGCGACGACGAGTCCGAGAAGAAGAAGAAGATCGAGGACAAGCTCAACGGCCTCTGCTTCTTCGCCGACGATGAGGGCTTCTGCACCATGGCCCTCGGCAAGGAGGTCGATGGCGAGCTGGAGGACATCCCTCAGAATGATGACGACGACGACGACACCTCCCAGGTATCTCTGACCCCCGATGAGCTTTCTGCTGAGGTCGAGAAGCTTACTGCCGCCCTTCTTAGTCAAGACAAGTTGCTTAGGCGCGCTGCTAGAGAGCGGAAGGAGTTTAGGCAGAAGTCGAAGGACACGGTGAAGGAGCTTGAGTTTGCCAAGTCCACCGTAGTTGTTTCTGAGGAGGTTGAGTGTGAGATGTGCACCACGCACATGACTGACCTTCTCACTTTGAGAGGTAAGTATGTTGCGTTGGTAGGAGAGGTGGATGAGCTGAAGGCTAGATCCTTGCTGTTGGGTGCGTGCAAGTCCTGTGCGGGCTTGCAAACCGAGTTGGCAGAGAAGAATGCAAAGATTGTGTCTCTTGAGAAGGCCAGCTCGGGTAGCACTTGTGTGACTAGGTGCGTGTTGTGTGAGGGCTTGGAGATGGAGATAGCCAATGTGAAGCATGACAAGATGCAAACCGAGGAAGAAAACACATACCTTCGGACCATCTTGTCATGGGTGTCTAGTGGTGAGCCGCAGCTTGGGATGATGATCTCCTAGTTCAAGCGTGTTGCCGGAGGTCCTGGTGTAGGTTTCGCTCAGGGTGTTGATGTGTCATCTTTTGGCAAGATTGGAGAGTCGAGTGGTCTGAACCCATGTGAGAAGCCTAACTCCACCACTACTCCCAACCTTACAAAGATTCCACCCAAAGAGCCTCTCAAGCCCAACACCAAGGATGGTGTGTTCGTTGAACCTCCGAGAGCTCCACCCAAGAAACAGACATGGCATCCCAAGCCCAACCACTTAAAAAACAAGCTTGACACGATGCCACCTATCCAGGACGAGCTTATGCCACAGAAGGGCAAAGTGACCCACACCCACTACCATGAGTACCAACAACCCCCTTTGAGAGCGGTGAGGTACCATTGTGAGCACTGTGGGAGAGATGGACACTTGAGTGAGTTTTGCTTTCGGCGCAAGAGAGAGGCACGCCGTGCAAAGGAGATGAACAACACGGACATGTACCATCCTTTCCATGATGTACATGTGCCAAATGTTCAGAGGCGTGCTGCTAGGCCTAGAGGTCCGAAACCTCAAGTTCCTAGGCCTAGGCCGCGAGGAGGTCGTGCCCGACGGGAGCCTGCAGTTGTAGGCTATGGAACCTGTGGCGGTGGCTTTGTAGTTGAGTGTTTTCCCCCACCGCGTTTTGAGTATCGCAATGGACGCTCCTCCCTTAGTGGACCACGTTTTCCTCTACGTGGTGATCGCTCTTCCTGTAGGCGTGCTAGGAATGGTTTTTCTGCTAACCGTTCTTTTGAGCAGCCGGCCCAACACTGGTATTCTCCCTACTTCACTTACCCCAGTGTTGGACCGTATGCTCACCCTATGTCTTTTTATTGATGTAGGTAAAACGATTGGAGAACGTTTGGTTGGTGGATTCCGGGTGCTCGAGGCACATGACCGCAAACGCCAAGTGGTTCTCCAGTCTTAGTCCGGTCGCCGGAAAGGAGTTTATTACCTTCGGCGACAATAGCAAAGGTAAAGTATTATCTCGTGGGTCGGTGCGAGTTAATGAGCACTTTGTGTTGCGCGATGTTGCTCTTGTTTCTAACTTGCATTTTAACCTTCTTTCTGTTTCGCAACTTTTCGATGATGACTATGAGATTCGTTTTAAACCGAATCTCAGTCGTATTTTGGATCCTCAGGGCAATCTTGTGTGTTTGATTTCGCCCTTTGGAAAAGTCTTTCGTGCGAATTTCTCGGAGTCTTTTGGCATTTCTCGTTGTCTTGTGGTTGGACCTTCCTCCTCTGATCTTTGGAAGTGGCATAGGAGACTTGGACATTTGAGCTTCGACTTGCTCGCAAGGCTTAGTTCACTTGGCCTAATCCGAGGATTGCCCAAGTTATCCATGGAGAAGGATCTTGTTTGTCATTCTTGTAGACACGGGAAGATGGTTGCCGCTCCCCACCATCCAGTGACTCAGGTCATGACCAAGCGCCCTGGAGAGCTTTTGCACATGGACCTTGTTGGTCCGGCTCGGGTGAGCTCGGTTGGGGGGGAAGTGGTATGTGCTTGTTGTTGTTGATGACTTTTCGAGATATTCGTGGGTCTTCTTTTTAGCTGAGAAGACCGAGACTTTCTCCTTTGCTCGCAATCTGATTTTGCGTCTTCAGAACGAGTTCCCTTTGAACTCGATGCGAGCTATTAGAAGTGATAATGGTTCCGAATTCAAGAATTCAGATTTTGAGAAGTTTTGTAATTCTTTGGGTTTAGAGCATCAGTTTTCTTCCCCCTACACACCTCCTTAGAATGGTGTTGTATAGAGGAAAAATCGGACCCTTGTAGAGATGGCCCGGACGATGCTCGATGAGCATAGGACTCCTAGGCGATATTGGGCCGAAGCTATGAGCACTGCATGCTACATTTCCAATCTCATTTTTCTCCGAGCTTTCTTGAAAAAGACTTCTTATGAGTTGCGTTTTGGAAAACTGCCCAAGGTGAGTTATTTTAGAGTCTTTGGTTGCCACTGTTTCATACTTAAGAAAGGCAACCTGGACAAATTTGAGTCTCGTTCTTCTGACGGTGTGTTTTTGGGTTATGGCACTCATACTCGCGCATATAGTGTACTTAACCTTGACACTAACCGAGTCATGGAGACATTAGATGTCACCTTCGACGAGACCATGGTTTGTCCTTCTTCTCGTTTTGAGCGTGCAGGTGATCATGAGGTTAGCGAACCTCTTTTTGATGATGAGGAAGAGGGTGCTGAAGGGATGGACGACCCAGCACCACCTCCACCTGTTGTGCCGCAAAGAGCGGCTTCTACTATGACTCACGGCCCCGATCCCTCTTCTTTGACTTGGGGGCCGTGGGATCCGCCACCTCGAGCGGTACCCTTTGTACCCGAGGAGGCGCCAGCTGCTGTTGAGGGGGAGGCTACATCAGTTCGGGAGGCGCCACGACACATCCAGCGCCAACACCCGCCTAAACAAATGATCGGCAGCATCGGCGAACGTGTCACTCGGTCAAGGTCACAACAAATCTCTCACTTTGCTCATTCTGCATTTGTTGCTGATTTTGAACCCTGAGATGTTGGACACGCTTTATCTGATCCAGATTGGGTCAATGCCATGCATGAGGAGTTAGAAAACTTTGAAAGAAATCAGGTTTGGGTTTTGGTTTCTCTTCCTCCTGAGTGTCATCCTATTGGGACAAAATGGGTTTTTAAAAACAAACAAGGAGAGGATGGCCAGGTTGTCAGAAACAAGGCCAGACTAGTAGCCCAGGGGTATAGTCAGAAGGAGGGGATAGACTATGAGGAGACTTTTGCTCCTGTAGCTCGTTTGGAGGCAATTAGGATACTCTTGGCTTTTGCTGCATCCAAAGGGTTTAAACTTTTTCAAATGGATGTCAAGAGTGCCTTCTTAAACGGCTACATAGAAGAGGAAGTGTATGTGAGACAACCCCCCGGTTTCGAAAATCCCAAGTTTCCAAACCATGTTTTTAAACTTCACAAAGCTTTGTATGGTTTGAAACAAGCCCCTAGAGCCTGGTATGATAGGTTGAAAACCTTTTTGCTTGCTAAGGGTTTTAAAATGCGATGTGTGGATAAAACGCTTTTTCTCCTCAAGCAAGGCAATGACACTCTCTTGGTCCAGATTTACGTGGATGATATCATTTTTGGTGGTTCTTCTCACGCTTTGGTTGCCAAGTTTGCAGACACTATGAGCAGAGAGTTTGAGATGAGCATGATGGGCAAGTTGACGTTTTTCCTCGGGTTGCAAATCAAGCAATCCCGAGAAGGGACGTTCGTGCACCAGGGCAAGTACACCAAGGACATCCTGAAGAAGTTCGACATGGGTGAGGCCAAGCCTCTTCCAACACCCATGCCGACCACGACGGCCCTGGATGCAGATTTGGATGGAGAATCTGTAGACCAGAAGGAGTACCGGAGTATGATCGGGTCGCTGCTGTACCTGACAGCGACATGCCCGGACATCCAGTTCGCGGTGTGTCTGTGCGCATGATTTCAGTCGTCGCCGCGCACTTCTCACCGTCAGGCGGTCAAGCGCATTATGAGGTACTTATGCTTCACTCCAGAATTTGGGATTTGGTATTCTGCTTCTTCCACCCTCTCCCTTTGCGGTTATTCTGATGCCGATTTTGCTGGTTGCCGCGTTGATCGCAAGTCCACTTCTGGGACTTGTCAGTTTATTGGTTCTTCTCTTGTATCGTGGTCTTCTCGCAAGCAGTCTAGTGTCGCCCAGTCTACCACGGAGGCTGAGTATGTTGCTGCAGCTAGCTGCTGTTCCCAGTTGCTTTGGATGATGGCCACTTTGCGTGATTTTGGTCTGAGCTTTTCTCGCGTTCCTTTGCTTTGTGACAGCACGAGCGCTATTAGCGTTGCTAAGAACCCCGTGCTGCACTCTAAGACCAAACACATTGATGTGCGCTTTCATTTTCTGCGAGACCACTATGAGAAGGGTGATATCGACCTTCGCCATGTCAATACTCATCATCAGTTGGCTGATATTTTCACCAAGCCTTTGGACCAATCAGCTTTTGCTAGGTTGAGAGGAGAGCTTGGTGTGTGTTTCCCCTTTTAGATGGGGGAAACATTTTGACTCTTGTATCACAAACTGACTTTCTGCTTTTCAATTGGTTTCTTCATGCATCTTTGCATTTCATCTTGCATATTTACATTCAGAGCTTCTTGTATATAATCCTTAGAATGTGTCTATGCTCTGTATAGTGTATGCTCTGATGCTTTATGATGATGCTTATAGCTTATGCTCCTTCTAATCACTGATACATGTTGTGAGCTGAGCTATTTTATGAACGGTGAACTTGCTTAATAAACCTAAAATCTGAAAATGTTCACCATTGAGATATGCAACTAGCATGTGTAGGATGTGTAGAATTCACTCATGCTTTTCATATATGCTAGGTTGCTATGTCTCTAGTTCTGATTCACTCACTTGCTTGGTATGTTTATATTCTGCTTTAATTCAGAACCAAGTTAAGTGAATTGGAAAGATCGAGATGGGATTGCTTGTCAGCACATCACAGTTTCGAGACTGTTTCTCATTGCACTTTGAGTTAAACTTGAGCTGTGTAGTGTATGACAAAAACTGTTGCTTTAAGCTTCTGATTGCTTCTGCATAGGCTTCGCACAGTTGAAAAGTTAGGCAATGACAAGCTTTTAACCTCTCGCAATCACATGCTAAAATTTGAACTTGTGTAATCTAACCGCTGCAACTCCGATAAAATTTGGATACATAAGTCTATGTTTCATTCTATAGCATGATGATTGAACTGTGCTAGGGGTAGTTCACCGTGTATACATGTTTAGCACTTGTTTGACTTCCTGTCTATACATGTTTGGTGCTATTTTGATGGTGAATACCTTTTTGGCTAAAAACTGCTCACGTTGCTCACATGTTCATTTTTCGTATTTGGTGATCAGTTTGAGCCTTTGTTGGCATTATGTGCATATTGTTGAGTCATCAGATCAGCATTTTGTTGAGCATCTTCATATTTTATCGACTATATTCCTGAAGCTGCTAACTTGCATATTGACTCATATGCATTTTGGAAGGGGGAGTTATTCTGTCAAGGGGGAGAAATTTGCTTGATGGTGCATTTTCAACTAAGGGGGAGAAAATATTGACAAATCATGAGTGCCTTCTATGTTCAACTAAGGGGGAGCTTTCCGAGTTGAACTAAGGGGGAGATTTCCTAGTTGTGTGTACCATTCGAGGGGGAGTTTGCTCGCTGCTGCGTTCTCGAGCTGGTAACAGTTTGTTTGGAGCATTTTTGGTAGCTAGTTGTGTTGAGCCTTTGCCTCTTTCTTGAGGAACTAGCACCTTTGATCTTTTATGCTCTTCAGCTGATTTCTAGCTTTCTTCAGTTGGTACCGAGCTTCCTCGCTAGCGGTGTTGAGCCTGTTCTGCCTCTTCTTGAGGGCTAGCTCTGTTTTGCTTGAATTTCAGTTGATTTTTCAATTGGTATCGAGCTTTCACGCTAGCGGTGTTGAGCCTGTTCTACCTCTTCTTGAGGGCTAGCTTTGCTTTGCTTGGTTCCGTCGAGCCGTTGCTCATGTTTTTGGGAACCAAGTTGTTTTGCTCTTTCCACTTGACCCTCTTCGGCTTTGATATGCTTTTGGGTCATTTGGTCGAGTTCTCTCTCCTTCTTCCTTCCTTCCTCTATTCTATTATGATTTGTGTTGGTAGTTGACAATGCACTCATCAAGGGGGAGATTGCGGATACATGGGTGTATGCCGAGTCTCTGAGTGATGAGTGATTGTCAATTGGGATAATGCGCATGTTCTTTGGCTTGTGTTGTGCAGGTGTCGAGCACAGATACAGTGATCAAAGGCAAGGTGAAGGTCAAGTAGAGACGTGCCGTGTCGATGGACCGAGAGTGGCGAAGGGCGGACGTGAGGCTTGGACTGAGGGACCGGTGGCCCGAGGATCAGCTGTGGTGGCTGACAGCCTGGGACAGCAATGAGCGAAGACTTGCGGGCAATGGACCGAGAGTGGCGAAGGGCGGACGTGAGGCTTGGACTGAGGGACCGGTGGCCCGAGGATCAGCTGTGGTGGCTGACAGCCTAGGACAGCGACGAGCGAAGACTTGCGGGCACAGTGTTGCTTGGGTCGAGGACCTGGGGACACGTGTCGGTGGACGGGGTGCACGGGCGGTGCATCCCTTCTACGGCTCGGTTTGGTGGTTGAGCCACAGAAAAACCACCGAGTGGACGGTTTCCAGGTTTGGGCCTCAAAACCTGGGCGCTGATGGTTTCCGAGTTTGGGCCACAAAACTCGGGCTGAGGACGGTTTCCAGGTTTGGGCCTCAAAACCTGGGTGTTGCGGGTTTCTGAGTTTGGGCCACAAAACTCAGGCGATGGATGGCTGGTTTCCCGGTTTGGGCCTCAAAACCGGGGGTTGGTCGTGAAGGCTGGTTTCCCGGTTTGGGCCTCAAAACCGGGGGCGAAGTCTAGGAAAAGGACGAGCGGAGCGGTGGCGGCACGTTGCAGCAATCAGTGAGGTTGCGTCGAGGCAACACTACCAGTTGTGCGGGCGTGGCCGTCGGATCACCAGCATCTTTGAGTTGGTCCAGAATAACCCTAGGGTTTAGCTAGTTCGCTCTGTAATTAGTGAGGGGTAGAGTAGGAATTAGAATTAGGATAAGTAGAGGGAGACACCCTCCTCCCATCCTATCTCAGTCATTTGCTCTTTGCCTTCTAGGTTTTCCTGCTCTCCCAATCCCTTGCTGTAGCAACTGAGATCCACAGAGAACCATACCTCTGTGTACTGGAGATTTTGAGGAAGTGAGACCGTAATCTCACTGTTGTAGCGTGTGGTAGCCACACGGTTGCAGATCGATGACTTGATTCACGTTTTGTTCGTGTTCCTCGCGTTCTTCATTTCTCCGCGATTTTCCCGTCACTCGATCTCCCTCTCTACTGCGTCTTTACGAAATCCGTTTGAATCAACTTGTTCTTTATAGTGAGGAGATCATTTTCACCGAAGGAATTCATCTAATTCCTCACGAACAAGTAGATCGGGTTGATTTCGTTTTCGTGGCGCTTTTTCCGTTCATACACCTTCCCCTTCGATTTCCCATTGATTGAATCAATTTGAGCGGATGATTTCTTGGGGATAGTCTCCTAACTACCTCGTGATCATCTTCTCCAAGTTTGGGAACAAGGGATTTTGGTTTGATTCGAATTTGGGAGGATTTGAGTTGAGGGCGACCGAAATCGCCCTCTCTGGTCGACCGCGGATAGTCCGCCATCTGACCGGCGGACAGTCCGAGCGTCGGGGATCAGCCGGACCAGTGGCTGTGTTCTCTAGCCAATTTGCTTTTGAGTGACCGACGGACAGTCCGCCATTGGAGTTCGCGGACAGTCTGGGAACGTCCAGGGACTTGCAGCAACTGTGCTGTTTCGGGGTTTTTGCCGGCGGACAGTCCGCCATCCCCCCGCGGATAGTCCGCGGTTGAGCCGGACAGTCCGGGACCGTACTGGCGGACAGTCCGGGAATTGGCTGTGTGTTGAGTTTCAGTGCGTTTGCTCTCCCGGCTTCTTCGCTTGGTTTCCAGACTTCTCGGTTGGTCCTGTAGTTCACCTAGGAACCTCTCTAGGTATCTTTGCTACTTGTTAGCATCGGTATTTGGGGATTTCCCGACGTAGCTTTCAATCTACGTTTGGGACTCGGGTTCTAGGCATCAAACTTGTGCCGGTGCTTTTGGCTTTTGGATTGCTGTCGCTTTGTGGTGCCTCGCTGTGATCCTAGGGATCATCCACCCTCTTCCAAGGGTCGTGGGCATCACAATTTCGATCGAAGCTTTTGTGGGTTGATTTGTGGGACAAAGGCCAAAGTTTCGAGAGAAATTTTTGAGCTCCCATTCACCCCCCCCTCTGGTCGCCTTGCTATTGCATTCTCGGTCCTTCAGGAACTTGATGCAATAGGGTCAAAACCTTGTAGTGAAGATGGATTCCATCTTTACATCACGGTGACAAAGACGTGTGGGAAAGCTAGGGAGTGAGAGAATCGACCTCCAGACATATAGGAATCACCATATGGTGAGAATGTTGGGGTAAGCAAAGAAAAGAAAACAGGATACACATATTGTAGGACTCTTTTCTGCACATAATCGGCTAAGGGCGTGTTTGGAGGCAGCTGGTTGGTGATAGTCTGATCTAGCTCCTGAGATGGAGGTTCAAGTCGGTTGGTTGCATGTCTTCTATCTTGGGTTAGGCTCGACGCATGCAACCAACTCTCCACATATTGTCATCGTTTCGCCGGCTAGACTCATGTGAACAGTTTGACCATGTGTGTGAGAGAGCGACAACGTAGACACATTGACAGATGAAGGTAACGAAATAGCTGTGCGGATCAAGGCAACCAAGAAAACAATATGGTTTGTATGACAAGCATGACTAGAAGGGGCAAAGCTAGAAGCCACCTTGAATGAAACCAAACAAGTCCAAAACCGTGCTTCACACAAGAATTAAGATATGCTATTGGAGTTGCTCTTATCCAATGAAATTTGTGCATGAGATCAGAGTCTCCAATACGTGTGTGGTTTTGTATTTGTGTTGGCTTGGAGGGTTTCATGATCTAACTGTGATTTGAATTGAGCATATTTAATTTAGATTTTAGCATGTGTAGGAGCCACAAATATTTACAATTGGTTGTCGTGAGTGTGGCATGTGTCATAAATGTTTATGGTAGTATTAGTTCGATTTAGATCACATAACCAAAAGTTAATGGCTAAAAATTAGTACAATGGTAAAGTGCAATGGCAGAGCACAAGGATCCGTCCGGTAGAGTACAATATGACCTATTTGTGGGTTAGGCTAGGACTGGAGCCTGGTTAGGCTAGACCTGTCCCTAGCAAGACAACATGGGTTTGTTTGGTGGGGCTCCAATCCATGGCCTGGTTTCCAAAAGAGTTTATTTCGTTGCTTGCTTTGTCTTGCATAGAATCACCATAATTTTAGCCTTGTATAGGACCTTCATCGCGCTTATGCCCAGGCCAGCCTTGAGTACCTAAGCTGCCAGCCTTGGCACCCATATGCCCCACTTAGCTTGCCGCTCCCTCCTGAGTTCCACCTGTCTATCATCGCGCTCCTGATGAGCAAGGGAAGCTTGCTATCCTCGCTTTGCTTGTGCAAGTTTGCATCATCCAGCTATGCCTGATCTCGAGCTAGCAGCTGACCGCAAGCCAGGCTAGGGCAAGTTTTTATGCCAAGATCTGATCGAGAGCCCGCAGAGCCATGGTCGTGAGGAGCTCGACAGCCACAATGTTGTTTCGATCTTCAATGAAGAGCTCGCTGATGAAGGGCTAAGTGTATATGAGCCAGGGTGGATGCTTGACTACAGAGGAAGAAGAGGGGTGGCTAAGGACCTCCGTTGCGCCCATGCCTAGGCAAGCCCTAAGCACCTCACGATGCTCCTTTATGCACCCCTCATCACTTTGAGGTCTTGAGCATCGCGATCGCGAGCGCTTGCACTGAGCCCGTGCTACAGATGTTCGGCGCCTGTGTTGAGCCTATGCTACGGATGCCACTCGGGCTCTTCCTTTGGCTGCGCTCGAAGGAGTAACTGTTGACCACGACAAACACAACCTGGCCAGAGAGAGCAAGGCTGGAGGTTACCTTAGAAGGAAACTAGACATGTCATAACTCATGCTTCAAGGAAGAACTTATTAGACATATGTTGTTTGAGTTGCTCTTATCCAATGAAATTCATGTGTGTGAGTCTTGAATACATGTGTGGTTGTGGTTTTATATTTGTGTTGGCTTGGAGGGTTCGCTGATCTAACTGTGATGTGTGTTGAACATATTTAGTTTATGTTTTAGCATGTGTAGGAGCCATAGGTATTTGCAATTGCTTGTCGTAAGTGTGGCATGTGCGAGACACGTTTACGGTAGTTTTAGGTCCATTTAGATCGCCCAACTAGTAGTTAATAGCTAAAAATAGTAGAATGAAAAATATGGTTTTGGAGGATGTGGAATAACATTGTAGGTTTCACAAAAAAAAACTTTAGTGATATTCAAATAGTATTGCAAGTTCTAGCCAAAAACACTACAGTGAAACTTTACTAACGGTTGTTGATTGAACCGATACCATTATCTGTTTTCACTATTAGTTGTCGCCACTAAGAATACCTCATCCAATGAAAAAACCCAAAGGTAATTCCTTACAGCTTGTATTTTATCCTGGGTCAGTAATGTTGTCTGTCGTTTGGTTGCATGTATATGTATGTTACCCTAGGTCTGGTCCGGCGCGTGCAGCCTCCTCTCTGCAGCCTCCTGTCCAGCAGAAATCTGTTTCTAGCTGGCCTAGCTCGGATGGGCAGCGTGAATACGCGTGAGAGAACCGTGATGCAGGTATGATGGTACATCAAGGCAACTAAACAGTTGTTCCATGCATCATCAAGACAGGATCAAGGCAGCCAAGCAACAATGGTTTGTATGACCACAACTTAGTCTGGCTGGCTAGTGGCTAGATATGATAAGGGCTAACTGAGTAGGAATCAAATAGGTCCCAAGTTGTGCTTCACAAAAAAAATTAGATAGGCTGTTAAAGTTTCTCTTATCCATTAATATGTCGTTGTAGTTGGAGCCACAACCGTGGGCAAGGCGCCGACTAACTTTGTATACATGTCTACACAAAATTTCTTTCCTTTGTGGATGTAAATTGGTATACAACAAGGTGTAAATGTCGTGGCGGAAGATGAACTCGAGACAGAGCCTCCTCCTGACAGGGTGAAAGAAGAGAAGGAGGCTTTGTTGAGAAAGAAACTACTAGACCATTCATCCATGTAGGCAATACCAATGTGTTGACTTATCTTTTCAAGATAGGACCAACACAGAATCAGCATGGTCCACCTACCTGTGTAACTGTAACTTTAAATAGCGAATTTTAGTAAATAAAAAATAAACAATAATGAGATGCACCTAACACCTTTTTGCCGGCAATGACCATCGTATTTATGGTATTTAATGGACCCTAGAAATTTGTGGATATTTAATAGGCTCTTTGATAGGGTTTTTTAGCTTCTCTGCTGACTTGCTAAACATGCACACGCGAGGATGGATTGTGAAGCCAAAACAAATGAAGCCTACAGGTAGGTGCATAAATGTGGCTTTCTTTGACTTCTCCATTTATCAAGAAACTCAAGCTCCTAAAATATCAAGGACTTTCTAGCAGCACATATCCATAATTTTGCATCAGCTTGAGATAGAAAATATATAGATGCTATTTTAAGGAGAATCCACACTTTTATAAAATTTATTCAAGAATGTCACATGGCAAAAATATAATGCCTAATATTTTGTCCAGAGTTCTTGATGGACTTTTGTTATCCCAACCGTGAACAATCTTGTCAAACTTTTTTCTCAGTTTTGCCATAGCTCATAGGCTAAGCCTAGTGAGAAGAGCGCGCTCTTGATAATTGTGTTGTGTTGTTGTGCCCCAATGAGAGGCGCCCTTTCAACTTAGGAGAAACACATAAGGGCAGCCGCAATGGCTAGCTCATAAGCCAGCTCTTAGAATTTTTGAAATATTTTAATAGAAGGAAGAGAAGAGTTAGCTCTTACTCAAGAGCTAGGTTCATACACACATTCCAAGATCATGTGTGAATGTAATATAGGTTTAATCATACTATGAGCTATTGCTAAGAGTTAGCACTATTGGAGCAGTTGAATTAGAGCTAGCAGCTAGCTCATACCACTACGGGTGCCCTAAGTAGTGCTCCTTTGGCTGCAGTAATTGCATGTGTGTGGCTATACCACTTGAGCAGGCAGTTATACAAAAGCTGAAGGCCTTCCTTGTGCGATCGATCATTCAGTTCAGTTCCAAAGCTAAAAGCACCAAAACTATAGGGGAAAGCATTAGGCAGTTAGGAAAAGTTGAAATCCACGCGGTTATATAGGGCATGTTTGGTTTCCTGTCTTAGTTGGACAATGACTATGACTGGAGCTTGGTTAGGCTAGAACAGTCCCAACAAGCCAACAAGGGTTTTTTTGTTGAGCTACTATACCTAGCATTGTTTCCAAAAGAGTTTGTTTGGTTGCTTGCTTTGTCTTGTATAGAATCACCACATCTTTAGCCTGGTATGGTTACCCCATTTGAAGAATTCTATCGAATAGGTGGAGAGCTCTATTGCGGTGCTTCTGCTCTACTTTTCGCTAATGAGGACCTCCATCGCGCCCATGCTAAGGCCAACCCTGAGTACTCAAGCTACCAACCTTGGAAACTAGATGCCCCGCTTAGCTCACTGCTCCCACCTGAGATCCACCTCTCGGGTATGCACTCCTGGATACTTTGCTCCCCCTTGATGAGTAAGGGAAGCTTGCTATGCTCGATGGTGCTAGTGCAAGACTGTATCATCTAGCTGTGCCTGATCTTGAGCTGGCTGCTGACCGTAGGCGAGGCTAGGCGAATGTTTTTGTGCCAAGATCTGGTCGAGAGGCCACAGTTGATGTCAAGCCATGGCCCTGAGGAACTGGGCAGTCACAAACCTAATTCAATCTTTGATGAAGAACTCGCTGATGAACTGTTGAGTGTCGTCCATGAGTATGCAAGCGACGATGGAGGCTTGCCTATGGAGGAAGAAGAGGGGTGGCTAAGAAACTCCGTTGCACCCAAGTCCTGGCCAGCCCTGAGCACCTCACGCTGCTCCTCTCTGCACCCCTCATTGCTTTGAGGTCTTGAGCATCACAACCACGAGTGCTTGTGCTGAGCCTGTGTTGTGGATGCCACACAAGCCCTTCCTTCAGCTGTACTCAGCACTACGAGCACCTCAAAGAGCACAACCTAGCCAAAGAGTTCAAGGTTGGAGGTTACCTTAGAAAGAAACCAAACGGGTCATAAACCGTGCTTCATGGAAGAATTTATAAGATAGGTTGTTTGTGTTGCTCTTATCCAATGAAACTCGAGTGTATGAGAGATACATGTGTGGTTTTGTATTTGTGTTTGCTTGGAGGGTTCCATGATCTAACTATGATGCATGTGGAACATATTTAGTTTATGTTTTAGCATGTGTAGGAGCCACAAATATCTGCAATTGGTTGTCATAAGTGTGCCATGCGAGAGACACATTTATGTTATTTTGAGGTCTATTTAGACCACACAACCAGTAGTTAATAGCTAAAAACTAGCACAATGGTAACGTGCAACAACATAGCACTTGGATCCAACATAGCACAACGGTAAAGTACATGCACAATATTATTCAAGTAGTAGATTACAAGTATCATTGAACAATCATTTAAATGTAGTAGTTCACAACATTGTATGTGTGAGACATGATAAGGCTTTTGTCTGTACATCACAGTCACGATGGCACCTGTGAAAGCTAAGGACGTGTGGGAATTGGCTTCCAATATGATGAAATCACCATTGCGAGCGGGCGTGGCTAAAATGACTAGGCAAGAAGTCTAAGAATGTTGGGATAGAATTGAGTAGAAAAATGAAAACATGATATGTATCCTATTGGACTTGGATTTTTATGACCCATAATCATCAAGGATCTATTTGGGTGGTTGGATTCATGGCCTAGCCTGGCTCTTAGGATCATGTCCATGTCGTTTGCTTGCTTGTATTTTATCCTATACAACACCATCAACAATACGTCCAAATTATCTCTTCGAATGAATCAACAATACTCTCACTATTATCTTTCTGGATACTATGTAAATATCCTAGTTGTTTCCTTTTTGGTAGAACTAATAAATCACTATTCCTAGCTAACAGAGGGAATCATTTCATGATCATTAATACGCTTTCACATCAAATTGTAGGAAGAGAGTAATAGAGAGATAATCACATACACATGTCCTGATGAGGTAGATCTGGTAATGAGGATAGAAAGGTAGTGGAAAGGGCGATGAAGCAGGTCACTATTGTATGAATATGATGGTAGGGTCAATGTCGTGAATACAACAAAAATGTCAATGAGGTAGATCTAGTAACAAAGGACACAATATGAGTGACAAGTACAAGCATATTCATGTTAGAGTTGCTAGAGGGTGTGAAAGGACATGATACTTCATCTTCTAATGAAAAATCAAAAAGGAGAATATCGAAGAAAGAGGATGTGTGGTACCTTAAGTTAAAAGATATCCTACGACACAACTATAGAGAATCTGAAGTTGAACTACCAAGGGTCGGTCGCCCCTCCAAAAGAACCCCATTGTGCCCAAGAAAGCTTGCTAGAGGGTTCTTGGCATTGAAATAATTCCAAGCCTGCACCGGTTGGGAAAATACTGATGGCAGTGATAGACTGAGAAGAGATAAAACCCTAGGAATTAGAGAAATAAAAGTGGTTGGGGCTCGCTATATATAGCATATGTGGTTGTCAGGTCGACTTGGGGGGTCACAAACAAGGAGTAAGAGCAATGCGGCCCAATAAGCCCTTTTATCCATCTTTTTGACTTTTATTTTCTCGTTGTTCTTAGTTTCTTAAGTTATGGTTGTGTTACTGTTAACATATTTTCACAATATTTGTATCAACTTTTTTTTGTCATACTAGGACTTTTAGTTTAAAGCTTACAAATGACCTACCTTCAGCTACGCTCGAGGAGTAACTGTTGAGCATGGTGAGCGCCTCGGCGAGCACAACTTGGACTATTCATGTTAAAAAAACTTGGCCTGTGGGGGCAAGCCTGGAAGTTACCTTAGAAGGAAACCAAACATGTCGTAAACCTTGCTTCACGGAAGAATTTATTAGATAGGTTGTTTCGATTGCTCTTATCCAATGAAATTCTTGTGTGTGAGTCTCTTCAATACATGTGTGGTTTTGTATTTGTGTTGGCTTGGAGGGTTCGTTGATCTAACTGTGATGTGTGTTGAACATATTTAGTTTACGTTTTACCATGTGTAGAAGCCACAAAATATTTGACCCGCACATTTATTTGCAATTCCTAGAGTTAGTCTCCCTTCATTCCCAACCTCCTTAGTCATCTAGTTCTGCCATTGTTTTGGTGGGAGAGAATAAATATGCCATGTTGCCAGTTGATGCTCAATGCGATTATCTCCGTAATGGTACACCACCAGTACACCATCATCATTGCATCATTTGCACACAAAAAAGAATATCTGCACCATCCAACCTACAACTTGAGAACCTCATTTATGGAGATGGCTATATCCCAACCTTCACTAGGCTTGCGGTATACAAACTTCTTCCTCCTGTCATCATAAAACCCCTCTTGTCATTACCAAAAACAACCTCAAAAGGCTACTAAGCTCAAAAAGTGTAAACCACCTCACAATCTGACACGACCGAGCCCAAGATTTAACAAACCTAACCTGTAACAACCCACCACCATGGATTCTAATGCTCCAGGGATCCCCTCCTTTGATCCACAAGATACCTAGCACCTTAAGGCTTTTAGCGAGAAAAGGTAATCCACCACCAACGCATTGTGCATCAAGTCCATCCATAAGCAGCTGCAATCCACCTTTGTGATGTCAAACATTCTAGATGTCCCCTCTTATACTTCTAGAAGTCCATCTACATGAAGCCAAAACCCAACACCAGTATCACAAATGGTTTAGCAATCCCCACCTTTGCTCCAATGGATACTCTACAACCTAACAAAGATAAGAAAAAGAGCACAAAAGCCAGAAATCATCTTTTGAGGATATTTGTTATACCATCATCGACACCAGTATTGATAAATGCAATGCCACAAAAAAATCAATTTGTAGCATTGGCTCGTTATAGGTATGAATTTATCTTTCAGTTGGAAGTGCAGGCTAACTTATTCATTGCAATGAAGCCTGAAGAGGTGTATGGTACCATCAAAATTTGGTAGAGGGTAGGTTGCCTAATTAGGTTGCTTGATTTAACCAGGTTATTGACCTATATGGCCATTGATTTTAGGCCTAAGATCTAGGTATAATCTTAATTGTCGTGTTGTTCATCTTTGATATAGGAGTCGTTACATTAACAACAATGTTTTATTTGAACTGAAAAATTTGTATTAGGTTTTACTTGATTTATGAGAAATCCATTATATTACATTATATATAATTATGTTTACATACAACTTGTATTGATGGTTCTAAAAAATATTGGAACCATGATCATCTTATCGTTTTTACTTGATTTATTTTGTATCAATAAACACCACCATGGTTTACATGAATAATATCCATGCTTGATCATTACTACGTGTAAGCGTTAAACAAAAAACACACAACCAAAGAGACAGTCTACTGTTCAAGCTATCTATTTAGTTGTCTACATGTCATATGACTTTATCGTACAAACAACTTATTGTATGTGGATTGTACTTGCCCTAAATACATTTGTAACTTAAAACTATGAGATAGTTTTAGTAGTAATCAAGTCGTGTGGACACTACACACAGAATAGTTATCAAGTCATATGGACACTACACATAACAATATATTTTCTGTGGATTGTTTTCTCAAAAGAACAAATTTTCTTTAAACATATCTATCACATCTCTTGATGTACACCCATGTAAATCTATTTTCATGGCTGAGAAACCACTTCCTCATCTCATTCTTTTTTAAAATTCAGCCACACACTATTTTACTTAGTTGGCATGCATTCTAATGAATAATAACCATAAAAATCATCCTACAATGAGGGATGAATTCATCGAGGTAGACGAACTACAGACAGAGCCTCTGGACGAGGAAGGAAGAACGATTTGTCAAGAAAGACCTTTACAGGATGATTCATCCGGGTGTAGGCTTCAGTTGTATGTTCTGTCGTTCCTACCACGATTCATCTGTGTAGGCTTCACATGTAAATGCGACCTTTATAACCCTATTATAGTAATTTAGATTTTCCTCTTCTCTTCAGTACACCGCTATCATGCACCAGTGATTGGGAGCGCAAGGTCTTCACAACCTCCGCAACCTCTAGCTTCGACTGGTGCCATTAGTTGTGGGTCTGCGCAAGATATTATATTCTAACCATATGTTATGGTTTATTTTATTCATTCTAGTGCTATTTTATTCTTTGTGAAAACAAACCAACTAACACATATTAGTGCAAAAAAAGACATGTGGCATTTTCTTGGAGGACCCATCTTACGGGGTCTTTGACTATTTTTTGTAAGGTGTCTTATATATCTGCTCCTTTATTTCTAGAGTTGGCCTCCTTTTATTCTCAACCTCCTTAGTCATCTAGCTCCATAGTTATTTTGGTAGGAGAGACTAAAAGATGTCATGCTACCAGTTGATGCTCCAATGCGATTATCTCCATAGATGGCACACCACCAGCACACCATCGTGGTTGCATTGGTTGCACACAAGAAGGAACAGTCGTGCCATCAAACCTACAAATTGATAACCTCATTTATGGAGACAGACGCCAACCTTCACTACGCTTGCATGTACCAACTTCTTCCTTCGATCATCGTAAAAACCCTCTTGTCAATTCAAAAAACCAGCTTCAGAACGCTACTAAGCTCAAAAAGTATAAACCACCTCGCAGTCCGACAAGATAGAGCCCAAGATTTAACAAACCTCACATGTCATAACCACAATGTTAGATGTGGCATTATCATGAGTATATACTTTGATAACACAAGAGAGATTAAGTGAACATATCATAGAATGTTCAATTGTAAAGGGAAAACATCCATATTCCTTTCCGATAGAATGCTCAAGTGATTAACTGAGCATATCAGTGCTAGATGTAGAATGTCGAAAGGTGTTTTAAGTTTCTATATACAAGCATGTTGGTCTTGAAGTCTGCATGCTCACCAAAATAGGAGTCAACACTACACCAAAGTTTGCTAATGCCAAAAGGTAGTGAGCAGTGACATCATATTAGGACAAAAAAGACGATGGATTGGTCTAATCGACCTTCTGGTCGGCGTCTTGTGGAAAGGTCATTGTCATGTTGATTGGTCAAAATATTGAAAGAAAGACCATTAGATAATCATGCCAAGGAATTGCCTAAGCTGGATAGTGGGTGTTGTTCACGGAGCTTTAACTCTTCCCTAAAGAGGCCCAAGAGGTAGCCAAGTTTTGTTGCCACAAAATTAGTGGGGAGTGTGTAGCTTTAATCTCTCACACCAAGATTGGAATCTTGTGCTCGTAGTGTGTCTATGTGGAAACATGAATACTCCACCATGCTACATAGGGTGTTTTATGCGGTCCAACCATATTCATGTGAGAAAATATATGTGTGTGCAGTTTTGTATGTGTGATGGTTTGGAGGGTTTCCTGGTCTAACTTGGGTATGTATTGAACATATTCAATGTACATTTTAGCATGTGTAGAGCCACAAATATTTGCAATTAGACCCCTTTGGTAGAGCTTCCACTTCTCTGAAGCACACATTGTTCATGTACTTTTCACATGAGCTCTTTTTTCTCTCATCTCTTCTTCTCTCACAGAGCCAGTGGGAGAAGCAGTTTTTTTTGCTTCCCTTGCTCCCACTGGCTCTATGGGAGAAGGAGAAGGAGAGAGGAGAGAGAAAAAGAGCTAATATAAGTAGTGTGTGCCAGATGGAGCCTCTAGGAGCTCTACCAACAAGGGCATTAGTTGTTGTGAGCATGACATGTGTTATACACATTTATGGTAGTTTTAGGTCTATTTAGATCGTACAACTAATAGTTAATGGCTAAAAATTAGCACAACACAAGAAGTGCAACAACAGATCGAGCACTAGGACACTAAAGTTTGTGTGTGTGAGATGGAGTCTCGAATACGTGTGTGGTTTTGTATGTGTGTCGGTTTAAAGGATTTGGTGATCTAACTGTGATGTGTGTTGAACATATTTAATTTATGTTTTAGCATATCTAGGAGCCACAAATATTTACAATTGGTTATCGTAAGTGTGGCATCTATGAGACATGACTAGGGTAGTTTTAGGTCTATTTAGATCACACAACTAATAGTTAATGACTAAAAATTAGCACAACGATAAAGTGCAACAACAGAGCCAAGGACCCATTCAGCAAAGTACATATAGGGATTGTTTGGATACTTGTCTTATTTAGAGCCTGGTTAGGATTAGTGACTGGTCAGGCTAAACGTGTCCTAACAAGCCAACATGAGTTTGTTTGGTTGGGCTACTATCCATGGCCTAATTTCCATAAGAGTTTGTTTGGTTACTTGCTTTGCCATGCATAGAATCACAACATCTTTAGCCTGGTATGGTTACCCACTTCGAAGCATTCTATCCAACAGGTTGTGAGCTCCATTGCGGTGATGTAGCTCTGCTCTTTGATGATGAGGACCTCTATCGCCCCTATGCCCAGGACGAGCCTGAGTACCCGAGCCACCAGCCATGGAAACTAGATGCTCCGCTGATCTTGTTGCTCCTCTGAGATCCACATCTCCCCTGAAGAGTATGGGCAGCTTGCTATGCTCATTGGTGCCAGTGCAAGCCCGCATCATCAAATTGTGTCTGATCTTGAGCTGGCGGCTGATCGCAGGCCATCCAGGCTGGGGGCAAGTTTTTGTGCCAAGATCCGATTGAGAGGCTGCAGTTGATGTCAAGCCATAATCACAAGGATCTCGGTAGCCACAACGTTGATTTGATCTTCAATGAAGAGCTCGTTGATGAAGGGCTAAGTGTCATCGATGAGTATGCGAGCGACGGTGGAGGCTTGCCTACGAAGGAATAAGAGGGGGGGTGGCTGAGGATACACATGATATTGGACACATTTTTTTGGCCCATAATCATCATGGGCCTATATGGTTGGCTGGATGTAGCCTGGCCTGACTCTTAGGATGCACATTCACATAGTTTGGTTGCATGTATTCTATCATGAGTTTTGGTCTGACACGTGTAACCTGCTCTCCACAGCTTGCTGACAATCGAAAATATGTTTTTGGCCGTCCTAGCTCGCGTGGGCAGCGTGAGCATGTACATGAGAGAGCCACGATACATGCACGATGGTACATCAAGGCAACCAAACAGTTGTTCTATGCATCCTGACTGTACAGATCAAGGCAACCCAAAACAAAAATGGTTTTTATGGTTACACCCTATTCTGGTTGGCTAGATACGATGCAGACTGATTGAGAAGGAAATCTAACAAGTCCCAAACTGTGTTTTACTAAGAATTTAGATAGGTTGTTGAAATTGCCCTTATCCATTATTATGCATATGCAGTTGGAAATCTCTGACGAGGCACCAACTAACTTTGTATAAATCTCTGCGTGTAATTTCATTCCTTATGAAAGTAAATTGGTATACAACGAGGGGTGGATGCCATATGGAGGTGGATGAGCTGCAAACAAAGTCTCCTGACGAGGAAGGAAGAAGAAGAAGAAAGCTTCGAGCAAGACCCTACCAGACGATTCATCCGTGTAGGCAGTTCCATTGTCATGACTTGTCTTTTCATTGTGGCACCAACACGGAAGCAGAGTGATTCACCTGCCTGTAAGTGAAATTTTAAATAATGAATTTTAGTAAATGAAAACTTAATTTAACAGTAACGAGAGGATGCACCATCACCTTTTTTACCAATAATTGCCACTACGTATATGGTATTTAATGGACACTAGAAATTTGTGGGTATTTACTAGGACATATTGGTTTAGATTTGGTACAATAAGACTTTTTGATTGTTTTTTTTAACTTCTCCATCACCAGCTTAATCAATAGTCTTGCTAAACATACACACACGAGGATGGATTGTCAACCCAAAACCAATGAAGCCTAGTCTCTGACTTCTCCATTTATCAAGAAACTCGAGCTATATCAACCAAGGCCCAAAATATTATGGTCTTTCTAGCAGCACGTATCCATAGTTTTGCATCAGCTAGAGATAGAAAAAAAAATAGGTGCTACACTAAAGGCAAAATTTGCCTAACATTTTGTCTAGAGTTTTAGATGGAGTTTAGGTATCCCAATCATTAACCATCTTTGTCAAACTTTTTTCTCAGTTTTGCCATAGCTCACAGGTTAAACCTAGTGATAGAGCACACTCATGATAATGTGTTGTTGCGCCTACCAAAGAGAAGCACTGTTTCAACTTAGGAGAAACACATTGGGTTGCACTTAGGGGTGGGAAATGGTCCTCTAATTTAGCCTAACAAATTTAAAGATCGGGCTCAATAAGAACTAGACTATAATATTATATAATTTTAAGCTAAAATTAGATAGGACTTAGTTGGATTGTGAAAGAAGCATAAGAGCCATCATTCATTACCACACCTAGTTACACTACCCACCCACATTTGATTCAACCCTTCAATTGAGTATCATGCAAAAATATGAGACGAGTGCTACTTTAGTTGGCTGCACCACCCGTTACATGCATGTGTGCTTGTACCACTTGAGCATGCAGTCCTCACAAAAGCTGAAGTCCATGTGCGAGTGTTCTGTTCCAAAGCTGAAAGCACCAAAACTAGGAGAAAGCCTTTCTATATAGGCAGTTACGAAAAGTTGAAATCCAAAGCCTTTCTATATATAGGCAGTTACGAAAAGTTGAAATCCATGTGGTTACATATATTCCTCTATCCTCTTGAAGAAGCTTAGTACTAGAAAGCATGGCTGACGCCTGACGAAGATAAAAAGACTTGTTTTAATCATGTGTATATGAAACGCTTTCCAATCTAGCAGCCAATTTGGCTTTTGTATATGAAAGTGAACAGGACTGCAGGAATACGTACATCTCAAGGAACAAGAAAACACTAACTATCACGCAAGCGACCTATGCATGCAGGTCGCAAGAGCATCTTTTCATTCAGAGGTTGTTGATCGATGACGATGGACACCAGGGCTGGATCAAAGGAACACACGGGCGCGCTGGATGAACAGATATATATATATATATATATATATATATATATATATATATATATATATATATATATATATATATAAGTCATTATTCGGATCACATGAACACATGCTTTGCCGAAGATGAGCTAGAATCTCCAGAGACTGCAGCAGCAGGTTCGTAAAAGCCAAAGGCGCTAGGCCCTCATGCCCCACGGAAAGGCCGTCGTCAGGCCGATTGGTCAAAAGATTGAGAGGAAGATCATGATCGATCATCATGCAAAGAAAGGAAGGCATAAAAACGCACCGTGTATATTCCATTTCCATAGCACATTTGCCTAATCCGGATGGTGGGTGTTGTTCACGGAGCTCCAACTCTTCCCCAAAGAGGCCAAAGGGTATCGATCGAAGAGCTAGCAAAGTTTTATTGTCACAAAATTAGTGGGAGCACGTAGCTTTAGGCCGTGTTTGGTTGGCCTTTTGGCCCAAAAGCCAAAAGTCCAACCAAAGGGGTTATAGCTGCAGGCAGCTTTTGCAGAAGCAGGTGCTTATCCGTAGTACATTTTTGAAAGCTGCTTTGACCCTGCTTTTGGCTTTCAGCTTTTCAAAATAGGTGAAATAAAAAATGTTTTCATAATTATTTAAAAAACAAAACTAAAAGATATACTTTATACATGTTTAACCAAACAGATTTCAGCTTTTCACAGTTCACAGTCCATAGCAGCTTTTCCACAACTCACAGCCACAACAGTTTTTTTCCACAACCACAGCTCAACCAAACAGGCCCTTAGGTCCCATTTGGCACAGCTAAGATTCGCTATGGAAGCCATAAGCAGCTTTCTCGGTGAAGTGGAGCTATTTTAGAAAAAAAAATATTTGGTAAAACAGCTTCGTAAATCGTTTAATGCATGGGTGAGAGACGGAAATAGAGGAGAGCTGTGAAAAGCTACTTTTTCGGATTTAGCTATGTCAATTCCTTTGTGAGAGCATAAAAAAGATCTTCACTCATAAAGTTGTTTTGTTGGGCAAAAAATAACTCACAACAACTCATAAAGCTATTGGTGAAGTTGTATCAAACAATGTCTTAATCCCTCCCAAAGATTACAATGAAGCATGGCAAATAAGTGTAGTATGTGTTGACCATATTTAGTTTACATTTTAGCATGTGTAGGAGCCACAAATATTTACAATTGGCTGTTGTGAGTGTGGCATGTGTCACACACGTTTGTGGTAGTATTAGATCTATTTAGATCACACCACTAATAGTTACTCCCTCCGTTCCATTGAAAATATCGTTTTAAACTTTTAAACTTCTTGTTTGAATAAGACAAACGGTCAAACAAGAACTCAATTATGTGTTCCCAATTTTTCTTAAAACATTATTGTGTCCAGAAAATACATTGCACTAGGAACAAACCAATGCTCCTAGAGAAGATTGCATGTGTATCTCAAAGTGCACTGTGACACTACTATCTACTATATGCATCATCGCCCTAACAAGAAAACCAATGGTGTCACTTTAATCAGAGCAAGCCACGAGGAAAGGCCTTACTTATTGGTTATCAATAAAATTGGCATAAAATTTTGGCAAGAATGCAAGTGTTACAAGCAGGGCATGCATCCCATCTTCAAAGGAAGTTGTATCAAAGTCACATTGCTTGTCATGTTTGACAGCTTCAAAACAAGTATATCTACAATCATGTTTATAGTATGATGTGGAAGTTGTGTGCTATTCTCGTAGGATATATAACACCACATTGAATGAGATGTGTGTAATCAATCTCCCCTCTTGCTTGCGTCTACCAACTTCTTCCTCCTGTCATCATAAAACCCCTCTTGCCATTGTCGAAAACCAACCTCATAAAGCTACTAAGCTCAAAAAGTGTAAACCACCTCTCAATAATCTGACACGCTAGAGCCCAAGATTTAACAACCTCACCTTTTGAAAGGTCCTAAATGGCTAGAGGGGGGGGTGAATAGCCTATAAAAAATTCTACAACAACACTTAAACAAACTAGTTAGACAACTAAATGGCGAAGCGAAGTTTGCGCTAGCTCTACACAGATGCAAGCCACCTATTCAAAATTCTAGATAACCACAAACTCTAAGTCACACAATATCAAAGGAACTATCCAACGACTAAATAAGCAATAATGTATATCACTACACAAGATAAGAGAATGTAACTAACAATAAGGTATAATATTAACTTGCAAGAAAGTAACAAATGTAAGTACAAGAGATAGAAGTGTGTATACCGAGCCGGCAAGAGATTAATAAATGAATATCAAAGAATACCACGGAGACGAGTTGACACAATAATTTTTCCTCCGAGGTTCACTTGCTTGCCGGCAAGCTACGTCCCCGTTGTAGCGATACACCCACTTGGAGGTTCACGCGCTAATAGGCATCACACGCCTAACCCTCAATAGGGTGCCGCACAACCAACACAAGATGGGGATCCACAAGCTACGAGCAATCCACTAGAGTTACCTTTGGCGCTCCGCCGGGGAAGGTACAAGAAACCCCTTACAAATCACCGGGAGATGGCCACGAACAATCACCACTCGTGCCTAATCTCCTCCGCTGCTCCAAACCGTCTAGGTGGCGGCAACCACCAAGAGTAATAAGAATATCCGCAGCAACAACAATCGCCAAGTGCCACTAGATGCAAACTCACAAGCAAATGCACTTGGATCTCTCGATCTCACTTGGATTCGCACTAACAAGCAAAGAGATCGGAGGGAGGGATTAGATCTTGCTCAAGAGGATGTTCAAGAAGTCAGAGAGTCAAGAAGAACCCCCCAAAGGCGGCTACGGCCAATTTATAGGGAAGGGAGGGCGACGGCCCGAACCCTACCTTTCTGCGCTTGGTCGGTAGTACCGACCCCTCCTGGGCGGTAGTACCGACAGAGTCAAACTAGCCGTTTAACACACGTCCCGCTGATTTAGGCGAGGCACCGACTCTGGTCGGTACCTCCGAGGTCGGTAGTACCGAGGTAATGGCGGTACTACCGCCAGGCCAAAATCGCCGCGAACAGAGAGCTCTGCGAAAAACCAGCCACTACCGACCTTGCGTCGGTACCACCGTGGGCGGTAGTACCGAGGTAATGGCGGTACTACCGGCAAGCCATTTTCAAAACAACAGAGAGCCTCGCGAAAAAAACAGCCACTACCAACCTTGCGTCGGTACCACCGTGGGCGGTAGTACCGAGGTAATGGCGGTACTACCGGCAAGCCATTTTCAAAAACTACAGAGAGCCTCCCGAAACTCCTCAGGACCACGGTACCACCGACCATCCGGTCGGTACCACCGCCGGCGGTAGTACCGAGGTAATAGCGGTACCACCGCCAGGCCAAAAACGCCCCATTACAGAGAAGGCTGCACGCAGCACCTATGGGCGGTACCACCGACCACCCTGGTCGGTACCACCGACCATACACAGAAAACTCCATTTTCTTCTCTGTGTTGATCCAAACCAACTCCAACAACTTCTCCTTTGCAAATGTGCTAACACCAACAAGTGTACAACATCATGTGCATGTGTGTTAGCATTTTCACAAACATATTCAAAGGATTCGAGTTAGCACACTAGGTCCTAATGCATATGCATGTATGAATCCACCTAGTGGCACTTGATAACCGTGATCACTGAGATATTCCCCTCTTAATAGTACGGCTATCTATCCTAAATGCACTCACACCCTCTATGGTGTCTTGAGTGCCAAAACAAAATTCCTATTTATACCTTTGCCTTGATCTCCATAGGATTTTGTTTTTCTCTTCTTCTTCTTCCAAATGTGGAGCACTTGATCTATCTCTTGGTCATCACCACCAATACCATGATCATCATTTGGCTCCCGTACTTGGAATGTACCAACCTAGCTCATAAACACTTCATGACAAGGTTAGTACTCTAGGTGACATCAATTATCCAAAACCAAACAGGGACTTTCAATCTCCCCCTTTTTGGTAATTGATGACAACCTTTCACAAAGATATATGTTTGAAAATTTGAGACACCACTTTGTTAGTATTAGCTCCCCCCACATATGTGCTATAGTGTTTGGTTCAAGTTCGGCACATATGCATAGATATAAAATGTGGGAGAGTAATACTATCAAATGATGCTAAGGTATAAAGAATGGACCTTTGAAGCGTGATACCAATCGGAGTTGCCAATGTACACCATCCTTAGCATCTTGATTAGCTAGACTTACAAAAACACTAGATACCTTATGAGATCAACATTATATAAAAGGTTCTAGTACCGCTTTGCAAAAACGGATTACAACTAGCTACCACTTATGCATGCTAGTTCACAAATCATCATTCAAAATTTATTTCTAGCATACATCACACAAGCATGTATATTGAATTTAAATTGTTTACAATGCAATCACTCATATGAATATGCACATTCAAATGCAACAATCAGTTCATGAGCTTGCTCCCCCGACTTATGTGCTCAGATTTTACATATATCTATCTCAACCATTTCTCCCCCTTTGTCATTAAGTACCATAAAAGGCACACCAATTTTAGTAGGAGTTAAGTTAATCAATAGGGTGATCAAGTTTGGTTCAACCTAGCAAACAAACATAAGATATTTAACACGGTTTGCTCTAGAGTAAGCTTCTTCACACATCTTTCAATGGTTATCTTACTCACGTCGGTTAAACCCTTGAAAGCTTGTTTTCAAGATCAAACACTAGGTTCACAAGCCCATAAACATGTCATATGCTACCACTAGATCATATCAAACATAGAAGCAATAGTGGTACCATATGTACATCCAAAGTATTTTATTTTCATGAATGAGCCTATAAGATGCAAGGAATGACTAAATGCACTAAACATATCCTTAACCAGAATGAATGTCATGTCAAACAATTTTACCTTTGCTTTGTCGAAGGAGAGGTATGTCATATAACGGAGGGTGCATCAACTCATATTTGAGAAATCAAGTATATTCAATTCATTCCTTAGCTTGCAAAATCTCTTTTCATCAAGTGGCTTGGTGAATATATCGGCAAGTTGATCATCGGTACCAACATTCTCAATTGAAATATCACCCTTTTGTTGATGGTCTCTTATGAAGTGATGGCGAATGTCAATGTGCTTTGTTCTTGAATGTTGTACTGGATTGTTGGTGAGCTTCACTGCACTCTCATTGTCACATAGCAATGGTACTTGTTTGAATTTAATGCCAAAATCATCCAAAGTAATTGAGCACAACAACTCCCTGCGGATATGTATTCTGCTTCAGCGGTTGAAAGTGCAACACTGTTTTGCTTTTTCGATGACCATGATACAAGTGATCTTCCAAGTAATTGACATGTGCCCGATGTGCTTTTTCTATCAACTTTGCATCCTGCATAGTCGGAGTCCGAATATCCAATCAACTCAAAGTTTGACCCCTTGGGATACCATAATCCAACATTTTGTGTATGCTTCAAATATCTCAATATTCTTTTAGTTGCCTTCAAGTGACTCTCTCTTGGTGAAGCTTGAAATCTTGCACACATGCATACACTAAACATGACGTCCGGCCTAGAAGCGGTCACATAGAGTAAGCTTCCAATCATAGACCGATACAACTTTTGATCCACCATGTTGCCACTAGCATCACTATCCAAATGTCCATTTGTTCCCATAGGTGTACTAATAGCTTTTGCATCATTTAGACCAAACTTCTTGAGCATATCTTTGATGTACTTGCCTTGACTCACAAAAGTGCCATTCTTCATTTGCTTGATTTGAAGACCAAGGAAGTAACTAAGCTCTCCAATCATAGACATCTCAAACTCATTTGCCATCATATTCCCAAACTCTTCACAAAACTCTTGGTTGGTTGACCCAAAGATAATATCATCAACATATATTTGCAACACAAACAAGTCTTTCCCAATCTTCTTGGTGAAGAGAGTAGTATCAACCTTGCCCATCTTGAACCCTTTAGAGAGTAGGAAATCTCTCAACCTCTCGTACCATGCTCTTGGTGCTTGCTTCAAACCATACAACGCCTTTTTGAGCTTGTAAACATGGTTGGGCTTCTTGTCATCTTCAAAACCGGGAGGTTGTTCTACAAATACTAACTCATTGATATACCCGTTGAGAAATGCACTTTTGACATCCATTTGATATAACTTGAGATTATGAGCACATGCATAAGCCAATAGAATTCTAATTGCTTCCATTCTTGCAACCGGTGCATATGTTTCTCCAAAATCAAGACCTTCAACTTGAGTGTAACCTTGAGCTACCAATCTTGCTTTGTTTCTTACTACTATCCCATCTTGATCTTGCTTATTTCGAAATACCCATTTGGTTCCAATTACATTGTAATTCTTTAGGTCTCTCAACAAGTTCCCAAACTTGGTTGCGGGTGAAGTTGTTTAGCTCTTCATGCATAGCGTTTACCCAATCAACATCCATCAATGCATCTTCTATCTTGGTTGGCTCAAACTGATGACACAAAAGAAAAATGCTCACAAAATGATGCCAATCTTGATCTTGTTTGCACACCACTTCTAATATCCCCAACAATTTGATCTATGGGATGATCTCTTGCAATATTGGTTGGTTGGAGGATTTGCACTTGATTGCTTGGTTGAGATGAACTAGCTTGTTGATCTTCACTAGCACTTGATTGATCATGAGAACCACTAGCTTGATTTGCATCAACTTGCACATTTGAGGAGAACATTTGGTCATCTTCATTATCATCCACTTGTCTTGGCCTAATATCACCAATATCCATATTCTTCATTGCATTAGACAATTGAGTGCCTCTCACATCATTAAGATTTTCATTTCCTTCTTGAGAGCCCTTAGTTTCATCAAATTCAACATCATGCACTTCTTCAATAATACCACTAGCCAAGTTCCAAACTCTATATGCTTTGCTTGTTGTTGAATATCCAAGTAAGAATCCTTCATCACATTTCTTCTCAAATTTGCTCAATCTTGCACCTTTCTTCAATATATAACATTTGCAACCAAAAACTCTAAAGTATGCGATATTTGGCTTTCTTCCATTTAATAGCTCATATGGTGTCTTCTCTAGCATGCCATGGCAATAGAGACGGTTGCTACAATAGCAAGCCGTATTGATAGCTTCGGCCCAAAAGGAATGACTGACATTGTATTCACTGAGCATAGACCTTGCCATATCAATCAAAGTTCTGTTCTTCCTTTCAACAATCCCATTTGATTGAGGAGTATACTTGGGTGAGAATTGATGTCTCATGCCAAAGTCATCACACAACTCATCAATTCTTGTATTCTTAAATTCACTCCCATTGTCACTTCTAACTTTCTTGATTGTTGTTTCAAACTCATTCTGACATTTCTTGACAAAAGTTTTGAAGATATCAAAAGTTTCACTTTTATCACTAAGAAAGAAGACCCATGTGTATCTAGTGTAATCATCCACTATCACAAAGCCATATTTACTTCCACCGATGCTAGTGTATGTTGTTGGTCCAAATAAATCCATGTGCAATAACTCAAATGCTTTGCTAGTACTCATTATGCTTTTCTTAGGATGGGAGTTACCAACTTGTTTGCCAGCTTGACAAGAGCTACAAAGTTTATCCTTCTCAAAAGTGACATCTTTCAAGCCTCTAACTAAATCATGCTTCACTATTTTGTTTAACTGTTTCATTCCAACATGACCAAGCCTTCTATGCCATAACCATCCCAAACCAGATTTAGTGAACAAGCATGTTGACAGCTGGGTTTCACTAGCATTGAAATCAACCAAGTATAGGTTCTCATATCTAAATCCTTTGAATATCAAATTAGAACCATCTACACTTATGATTTCTACATCATCAACTCCAAAAATGCATTTGAAACCAAGATCACACAACTGAGCGACTGACAGTAAATTGAAGTTCAAGCTCTCAACTAGCAACACATTGGAAATGCTCATGTCATTTGATATTGCAATCTTACCAAGCCCTTTAACCTTGCCTTTGCCATTGTCACCAAAAGTGATAGAATCAAAACCATGATTGCCACTTGAATTGATTGAATTGAACATTCTTGAATCCCCGGTCATATGTTGAGTGCACCCACTATCAAGCACCCAATGCCTCCCTCCGGCTTTATAGTTGACCTACAAGAACAAATCAATCCTTTTTAGGTACCCAAACCTTTTTGGGTCCTCCAAGATTAGTGACCAAACTCTTTGGTACCCAAATAGCTTTCTTCTTTGAGCCCACAATTGGTGTACCAATGAATTTAGCTTTTATGCCATTAACACCCTTGGTAAGCAAATAACAAGAATCAAATTTAATAGAGGATACATTAGCGTTCTTGTTCTTGTTCTTGCAATATTGCTCTACATGCCCACTTTGCTTGCATCTAGTGCAAAACCGACCATTGCTCTTCACAAAACTAGTCTTGTGAGTAGCAAAAGCCGCCTTGCCATTCTTGGGGGTATAGCCCAATCCCTCTTTGTTGAGAGAAAAACGTTGGCTACCCAAGCACTTAAGCAAGCGGGCCTCACCACCATAGGCTTTACCTAAGGCGTGAGTGAGCTCATTTACCTCCTTCTTCAATGTCTCATTTTCAACCATGAGTGAGGCATCACAAGTGAAGCCATCATCCATAGATGAAGTAGTAGTGGTAGATGATGAGCTACATGAAGGGTTAGTAGCAGCAATAACAATAGGCTTATAGAAAGATTCATCGATTATATCACAAGCTATGCCTATGTCACATGTTTTAACCACTTTTTCAGTTTTAGCTTGATCAACAAGTGAGGAGTGAGCTTCCTTAAGCTTAGTGTGAGCATTGCCAAGCTCCTCATGGGCTTCCACTAGCCTCTCATGAGTAGCATTGAGCTCCTCAAAGGATTGCTCAAGAGCTTTTAGTCTCTTTTGCAATTCTTTGCACTCCTTTCTCTTTTTATCAAAATGTTCTCTAGCATCATCAAGCATTTCAATTAATTCATCTTTAGTGGGTTCATCATCATCACTATCATCACTATCACTCTCATCATCATCAGATAGTACCTTTGTGGCCTTAGCCATGAAGCATGATGGAGTATCGAAGATTGAAGGCTTGTTGTTGATAGCAATACTTGCAAGTGCCTTCTTCTTGCTTGTCTTGCGATCTTCATTATCACTATCTTCATCACTATCACTTGTGGATGCATCACTATCCCAAGTGACCATATATGATTGCCCCTTCTTCTTCTTTGTGTAATTCTTCTTTTCTTTCTTCTCCTTCTTCTTGTCCTTCTTGTTGTCATTATCATCATTCTCACTGTTGTACGGACATTGAGCAACAAGATGGTCCTTGCTACCGCACTTGAAGCACCTCCTTGGTTCATCCTTGTTCTTGTATGAAGTCTTCTTCCTCCTTGCCTGGTAGCCCTTCTTCTTCATGAATTTGCCAAACCTTTTGACAAATAGAGCCATCTCTTCATCATCGTCATCACTGTCATTTGAGCAGTTATCTTCGCTAGAATCTTCTTTCTTTGCTTTGCCCTTGTTCTTTGATGATGATGTTGTGGCTTTGAATGCCACACTCTTCTTCTTCTCATCCTTCTTCACTTCTTGATCATTCTCATCTCTATAGGTGTCATCGGTCATTACATCTCCAAGAACTTGGTTTGGTGTCATAGTGTCCAAACCGCTTCTTACAAGCAACGTGACTAACATGCCAAATCTCTTGGGAAGACATCTCAAGAATTTATGAGAGAAGTCTTTGTCCTTCACCTCTTCTCCAAGTGCTTTGAGATCATTGACAAGCACTTGAAGCCTATGGAACATCTCTGGAACACTTTCATCTTCATTCATCTTGAAGCTAGCAAACTTTTCTTTGAGAATGTATGCTTTTGCTCCTTTCACTGCTTGAGTGCCCTCAAATGATTCTTCCAATTTCTTCCAAGCATCATATGCCATCTCCAAATTTTTGATTTGCTCAAATACCCTCTCATCAACGGCATCATGAATAGCACTGAGAGCAATGTCATTGTTCTGCATCTTCTCTTCTTCGGCATTGGTGAGATTCTCCGGATCAACTATCTCAATCTTGACATCCACAACTTGCCATATCTTTCTATTGATTGACTTTAAATGAGTGGTCATTTTTGCCTTCCAATAGCCATAGTTTGTGCCATCAAATTGGGGTGGCCTTTTGGTGTTGTTGATATGAGCCATTTTGACACCGAAGGTTGTTAAGCCTCAAATAAACGGTGACCTAGCTCCGATACCAATTGAAAGGTCCTAAATGGCTAGAGGGGGGGTGAATAGCCTATAAAAAATTCTACAACAACACTTAAACAAACTAGTTAGACAACTAAATGGCGAAGCGAAGTTTGCGCTAGCTCTACACAGATGCAAGCCACCTATTCAAAATTCTAGATAACCACAAACTCTAAGTCACACAATATCAAAGGAACTATCCAACGACTAAATAAGCAATAATGTATATCACTACACAAGATAAGAGAATGTAACTAACAACAAGGTATAATATTAACTTGCAAGAAAGTAACAAATGTAAGTACAAGAGATAGAAGTGTGTATACCGAGCCGGCAAGAGATTAATAAATGAATATCAAAGAATACCACGGAGACGAGTTGACACAATAATTTTTCCTCCGAGGTTCACTTGCTTGCCGGCAAGCTACGTCCCCGTTGTAGCGATACACCCACTTGGAGGTTCACGCGCTAATAGGCATCACACGCCTAACCCTCAATAGGGTGCCGCACAACCAACACAAGATGGGGATCCACAAGCTACGAGCAATCCACTAGAGTTACCTTTGGCGCTCCGCCGGGGAAGGTACAAGAAACCCCTTACAAATCACCGGGAGATGGCCACGAACAATCACCACTCGTGCCTAATCTCCTCCGCTGCTCCAAACCGTCTAGGTGGCGGCAACCACCAAGAGTAATAAGAATATCCGCAGCAACCACAATCGCCAAGTGCCACTAGATGCAAACTCACAAGCAAATGCACTTGGATCTCTCGATCTCACTTGGATTCGCACTAACAAGCAAAGAGATCGGAGGGAGGGATTAGATCTTGCTCAAGAGGATGTTCAAGAAGTCAGAGAGTCAAGAAGAACCCCCAAAGGCGGCTACGGCCAATTTATAGGGAAGGGAGGGCGACGGCCCGAACCCTACCTTTCTGCGCTTGGTCGGTAGTACCGACCCCTCCTGGGCGGTAGTACCGACAGAGTCAAACTAGCCGTTTAACACACGTCCCGCTGATTTAGGCGAGGCACCGACTCTGGTCGGTACCTCCGAGGTCGGTAGGACCGAGGGAAGGGCGGTACTACCGCCAGGCCAAAATCGCCGCGAACAGAGAGCTCTGCGAAAAACCAGCCACTACCGACCTTGCGTCGGTACCACCGTGGGCGGTAGTACCGAGGTAATGGCGGTACTACCGGCAAGCCATTTTCAAAACAACAGAGAGCCTCGCGAAAAAACAGCCACTACCAACCTTGCGTCGGTACCACCGTGGGCGGTAGTACCGAGGTAATGGCGGTACTACCGGCAAGCCATTTTCAAAAACTACAGAGAGCCTCGCGAAACTCCTCAGGACCACGGTACCACCGACCATCCGGTCGGTACCACCGCCGGCGGTAGTACCGAGGTAATAGCGGTACCACCGCCAGGCCAAAAACGCCCCATTACAGAGAAGGCTGCACGCAGCACCTATGGGCGGTACCACCGACCACCCTGGTCGGTACCACCGACCATACACAGAAAACTCCATTTTCTTCTCTGTGTTGATCCAAACCAACTCCAACAACTTCTCCTTTGCAAATGTGCTAACACCAACAAGTGTACAACATCATGTGCATGTGTGTTAGCATTTTCACAAACATATTCAAAGGATTCGAGTTAGCACACTAGGTCCTAATGCATATGCATGTATGAATTCACCTAGTGGCACTTGATAACCGTGATCACTGAGATATTCCCCTCTTAATAGTACGGCTATCTATCCTAAATGCACTCACACCCTCTATGGTGTCTTGAGTGCCAAAACAAAATTCCTATTTATACCTTTGCCTTGATCTCCATAGGATTTTGTTTTTCTCTTCTTCTTCTTCCAAATGTGGAGCACTTGATCTATCTTTTGGTCATCACCACCAATACCATGATCATCATTTGGCTCCCGTACTTGGAATGTACCAACCTAGCTCATAAACACTTCATGACAAGGTTAGTACTCTAGGTGACATCAATTATCCAAAACCAAACAAGGACTTTCAATCTCCCCCTTTTTGGTAATTGATGACAACCTTTCACAAAGATATATGTTTGAAAATTTGAGACACCACTTTGTTAGTATTAGCTCCCCCTACATATGTGCTATAGTGTTTGGTTCAAGTTCGGCACATATGCATAGATATAAAATGTGGGAGAGTAATACTATCAAATGATGCTAAGGTATAAAGAATGGACCTTTGAAGCGTGATACCAATCGGAGTTGCCAATGTACACCATCCTTAGCATCTTGATTAGCTAGACTTACAAAAACACTAGATACCTTATGAGATCAACATTATATAAAAGGTTCTAGTACCGCTTTGCAAAAACGGATTACATCTAGCTACCACTTATGCATGCTAGTTCACAAATCATCATTCAAAATTTATTTCTAGCATACATCACACAAGCATGTATATTGAATTTAAATTGTTTACAATGCAATCACTCATATGAATATGCACATTCAAATGCAACAATCAGTTCATGAGCTTGCTCCCCCGACTTATGTGCTCAGATTTTACATATATCTATCTCAACCATTTCTCCCCCTTTGTCATTAAGTACCATAAAAGGCACACCAATTTTAGTAGGAGTTAAGTTAATCAATAGGGTGATCAAGTTTGGTTCAACCTAGCAAACAAACATAAGATATTTAACACGGTTTGCTCTAGAGTAAGCTTCTTCACACATCTTTCAATGGTTATCTTACTCACGTCGGTTAAACCCTTGAATGCTTGTTTTCAAGATCAAACACTAGGTTCACAAGCCCATAAACATGTCATATGCTACCACTAGATCATATCAAACATAGAAGCAATAGTGGTACCATATGTACATCCAAAGTATTTTATTTTCATGAATGAGCCTATAAGATGCAAGGAATGACTAAATGCACTAAACATATCCTTAGCAAGAATGAATGTCATGCCAAACAATTTTACCTTTGCTTTGTCGAAGGAGAGGCATGTCATATAACGGAGGGTGCATCAACTCATATTTGAGAAATCAAGTATATTCAATTCATTCCTTAGCTTGCAAAATCTCTTTTCATCAAGTGGCTTGGTGAATATATCGGCAAGTTGATCATCGGTACCAACATTCTCAATTGAAATATCACCCTTTTGTTGATGGTCTCTTATGAAGTGATGGCGAATGTCAATGTGCTTTGTTCTTGAATGTTGTACTGGATTGTTGGTGAGCTTCACTGCACTCTCATTGTCACATAGCAATGGTACTTGTTTGAATTTAATTCCAAAGTCATCCAAAGTTGCTTTCATCCAAAGTAATTGAGCACAACAACTTCCTGCGGATATGTATTCTGCTTCGGCGGTTGAAAGTGCAACACTGTTTTGCTTTTTCGATGACCATGATACAAGTGATCTTCCAAGTAATTGACATGTGCCCGATGTGCTTTTTCTATCAACTTTGCATCCTGCATAGTCGGAGTCCGAATATCCAATCAACTCAAAGTTTGACCCCTTGGGATACCACAATCCAACATTTTGTGTATGCTTCAAATATCTCAATATTCTTTTAGTTGCCTTCAAGTGACTCTCTCTTGGTGAAGCTTGAAATCTTGCACACATGCATACACTAAACATGACGTCCGGCCTAGAAGCGGTCACATAGAGTAAGCTTCCAATCATAGACCGATACAACTTTTGATCCACCATGTTGCCACTAGCATCACTATCCAAATGTCCATTTGTTCCCATAGGTGTACTAATAGCTTTTGCATCATTTAGACCAAACTTCTTGAGCATATCTTTGATGTACTTGCCTTGACTCACAAAAGTGCCATTCTTCATTTGCTTGATTTGAAGACCAAGGAAGTAACTAAGCTCTCCAATCATAGACATCTCAAACTCATTTGCCATCATATTCCCAAACTCTTCACAAAACTCTTGGTTGGTTGACCCAAAGATAATATCATCAACATATATTTGCAACACAAACAAGTCTTTGCCAATCTTCTTGGTGAAGAGAGTAGTATCAACCTTGCCCATCTTGAACCCTTTAGAGAGTAGGAAATCTCTCAACCTCTCGTACCATGCTCTTGGTGCTTGCTTCAAACCATACAACGCCTTTTTGAGCTTGTAAACATGGTTGGGCTTCTTGTCATCTTCAAAACCGGGAGGTTGTTCTACAAATACTAACTCATTGATATACCCATTGAGAAATGCACTTTTGACATCCATTTGATATAACTTGAGATTATGAGCACATGCATAAGCCAATAGAATTCTAATTGCTTCCATTCTTGCAACCGGTGCATATGTTTCTCCAAAATCAAGACCTTCAACTTGAGTGTAACCTTGAGCTACCAATCTTGCTTTGTTTCTTACTACTATCCCATCTTGATCTTGCTTATTTCGAAATACCCATTTGGTTCCAATTACATTGTAATTCTTTGGTCTCTCAACAAGTTCCCAAACTTGGTTGCGGGTGAAGTTGTTTAGCTCTTCATGCATAGCGTTTACCCAATCAACATCCATCAATGCATCTTCTATCTTGGTTGGCTCAAATGATGACACAAAAGAAAAATGCTCACAAAATGATGCCAATCTTGATCTTGTTTGCACACCACTTCTAATATCCCCAACAATTTGATCTATGGGATGATCTCTTGCAATATTGGTTGGTTGGAGGATTTGCACTTGATTGCTTGGTTGAGATGAACTAGCTTGTTGATCTTCACTAGCACTTGATTGATCATGAGAACCACTAGCTTGATTTGCATCAACTTGCACATTTGAGGAGAACATTTGGTCATCTTCATTATCATCCACTTGTCTTGGCCTAATATCACCAATATCCATATTCTTCATTGCATTAGACAATTGAGTGCCTCTCACATCATTAAGATTTTCATTTCCTTCTTGAGAGCCCTTAGTTTCATCAAATTCAACATCATGCACTTCTTCAATAATACCACTAGCCAAGTTCCAAACTCTATATGCTTTGCTTGTTGTTGAATATCCAAGTAAGAATCCTTCATCACATTTCTTCTCAAATTTGCTCAATCTTGCACCTTTCTTCAATATATAACATTTGCAACCAAAAACTCTAAAGTATGCGATATTTGGCTTTCTTCCATTTAATAGCTCATATGGTGTCTTCTCTAGCATGCCATGGCAATAGAGACGGTTGCTACAATAGCAAGCCGTATTGATAGCTTCGGCCCAAAAGGAATGACTGACATTGTATTCACTGAGCATAGACCTTGCCATATCAATCAAAGTTCTGTTCTTCCTTTCAACAATCCCATTTGATTGAGGAGTATACTTGGGTGAGAATTGATGTCTCATGCCAAAGTCATCACACAACTCATCAATTCTTGTATTCTTAAATTCACTCCCATTGTCACTTCTAACTTTCTTGATTGTTGTTTCAAACTCATTCTGACATTTCTTGACAAAAGTTTTGAAGATATCAAAAGTTTCACTTTTATCACTAAGAAAGAAGACCCATGTGTATCTAGTGTAATCATCCACTATCACAAAGCCATATTTACTTCCACCGATGCTAGTGTATGTTGTTGGTCCAAATAAATCCATGTGCAATAACTCAAATGCTTTGCTAGTACTCATTATGCTTTTCTTAGGATGGGAGTTACCAACTTGTTTGCCAGCTTGACAAGAGCTACAAAGTTTATCCTTCTCAAAAGTGACATCTTTCAAGCCTCTAACTAAATCATGCTTCACTATTTTGTTTAACTGTTTCATTCCAACATGACCAAGCCTTCTATGCCATAACCAATCCCAAGCCAGATTTAGTGAACAAGCATGTTGACAGCTGGGTTTCACTAGCATTGAAATCAACCAAGTATAGGTTCTCATATCTAAATCCTTTGAATATCAAATTAGAACCATCTACACTTATGATTTCTACATCATCAACTCCAAAAATGCATTTGAAACCAAGATCACACAACTGAGCGACTGACAGTAAATTGAAGTTCAAGCTCTCAACTAGCAACACATTGGAAATGCTCATGTCATTTGATATTGCAATCTTACCAAGCCCTTTAACCTTGCCTTTGCCATTGTCACCAAAAGTGATAGAATCAAAACCATGATTGCCACTTGAATTGATTGAATTGAACATTCTTGAATCCCCGGTCATATGTTGAGTGCACCCACTATCAAGCACCCAATGCCTCCCTCCGGCTTTATAGTTGACCTACAAGAACAAATCAATCCTTTTTAGGTACCCAAACCTTTTTGGGTCCTCCAAGATTAGTGACCAAACTCTTTGGTACCCAAATAGCTTTCTTCTTTGAGCCCACAATTGGTGTACCAATGAATTTAGCTTTTATGCCATTAACACCCTTGGTAAGCAAATAACAAGAATCAAATTTAATAGAGGATACATTAGCGTTCTTGTTCTTGTTCTTGCAATATTGCTCTACATGCCCACTTTGCTTGCATCTAGTGCAAAACCGACCATTGCTCTTCACAAAACTAGTCTTGTGAGTAGCAAAAGCCGCCTTGCCATTCTTGGGGGTATAGCCCAATCCCTCTTTGTTGAGAGAAAAACGTTGGCTACCCAAGCACTTAAGCAAGCGGGCCTCACCACCATAGGCTTTACCTAAGGCGTGAGTGAGCTCATTTACCTCCTTCTTCAATGTCTCATTTTCAACCATGAGTGAGGCATCACAAGTGAAGCCATCATCCATAGATGAAGTAGTAGTGGTAGATGATGAGCTACATGAAGGGTTAGTAGCAGCAATAACAATAGGCTTATAGAAAGATTCATCGATTATATCACAAGCTGTGCCTATGTCACATGTTTTAACCACTTTTTCAGTTTTAGCTTGATCAACAAGTAAGGAGTGAGCTTCCTTAAGCTTAGTGTGAGCATTGCCAAGCTCCTCATGGGCTACCACTAGCCTCTCATGAGTAGCATTGAGCTCCTCAAAGGATTGCTCAAGAGCTTTTAGTCTCTTTTGCAATTCTTTGCACTCCTTTCTCTTTTTATCAAAATGTTCTCTAGCATCATCAAGCATTTCAATTAATTCATCTTTAGTGGGTTCATCATCATCACTATCATCACTATCACTCTCATCATCATCAGATAGTACCTTTGTGGCCTTAGCCATGAAGCATGATGGAGTATCGAAGATTGAAGGCTTGTTGTTGATAGCAATACTTGCAAGTGCCTTCTTCTTGCTTGTCTTGCGATCTTCATTATCACTATCTTCATCACTATCACTTGTGGATGCATCACTATCCCAAGTGACCATATATGATTGCCCCTTCTTCTTCTTTGTGTAATTCTTCTTTTCTTTCTTCTCCTTCTTCTTGTCCTTCTTGTTGTCATTATCATCATTCTCACTGTTGTACGGACATTGAGCAACAAGATGGTCCTTGCTACCGCACTTGAAGCACCTCCTTGGTTCATCCTTGTTCTTGTATGAAGTTTTCTTCCTCCTTGCCTGGTAGCCCTTCTTCTTCATGAATTTGCCAAACCTTTTGACAAATAGAGCCATCTCTTCATCATCGTCATCACTGTCATTTGAGCAGTTATCTTCGCTAGAATCTTCTTTCTTTGCTTTGCCCTTGTTCTTTGATGATGATGTTGTGGCTTTGAATGCCACACTCTTCTTCTTCTCATCCTTCTTCACTTCTTGATCATTCTCATCTCTATAGGTGTCATCGGTCATTACATCTCCAAGAACTTGGTTTGGTGTCATAGTGTCCAAACCGCTTCTTACAAGCAACGTGACTAACATGCAAAATCTCTTGGGAAGACATCTCAAGAATTTATGAGAGAAGTCTTTGTCCTTCACCTCTTCTCCAAGTGCTTTGAGATCATTGACAAGCACTTGAAGCCTATGGAACATCTCTGGAACACTTTCATCTTCATTCATCTTGAAGCTAGCAAACTTTTCTTTGAGAATGTATGCTTTTGCTCCTTTCACTGCTTGAGTGCCCTCAAATGATTCTTCCAATTTCTTCCAAGCATCATATGCCATCTCCAAATTTTTTATTTGCTCAAATACCCTCTCATCAACGGCATCATGAATAGCACTGAGAGCAATGTCATTGTTCTGCATCTTCTCTTCTTCGGCATTGGTGAGATGCTCCGGATCAACTATCTCAATCTTGACATCCACAACTTGCCATATCTTTCTATTGATTGACTTTAAATGAGTGGTCATTTTTGCCTTCCAATAGCCATAGTTTGTGCCATCAAATTGGGGTGGCCTTTTGGTGTTGTTGATATGAGCCATTTTGACACCGAAGGTTGTTAAGCCTCAAATAAACGGTGACCTAGCTCCGATACCAATTGAAAGGTCCTAAATGGCTAGAGGGGGGTGAATAGCCTATAAAAAATTCTACAACAACACTTAAACAAACTAGTTAGACAACTAAATGGCGAAGCGAAGTTTGCGCTAGCTCTACACAGATGCAAGCCACCTATTCAAAATTCTAGATAACCACAAACTCTAAGTCACACAATATCAAAGGAACTATCCAACGACTAAATAAGCAATAATGTATATCACTACACAAGATAAGAGAATGTAACTAACAATAAGGTATAATATTAACTTGCAAGAAAGTAACAAATGTAAGTACAAGAGATAGAAGTGTGTATACCGAGCCGGCAAGAGATTAATAAATGAATATCAAAGAATACCACGGAGACGAGTTGACACAATAATTTTTCCTCCGAGGTTCACTTGCTTGCCGGCAAGCTACGTCCCCGTTGTAGCGATACACCCACTTGGAGGTTCACGCGCTAATAGGCATCACACGCCTAACCCTCAATAGGGTGCCGCACAACCAACACAAGATGGGGATCCACAAGCTACGAGCAATCCACTAGAGTTACCTTTGGCGCTCCGCCGGGGAAGGTACAAGAAACCCCTTACAAATCACCGGGAGATGGCCACGAACAATCACCACTCGTGCCTAATCTCCTCCGCTGCTCCAAACCGTCTAGGTGGCGGCAACCACCAAGAGTAATAAGAATATCCGCAGCAACAACAATCGCCAAGTGCCACTAGATGCAAACTCACAAGCAAATGCACTTGGATCTCTCGATCTCACTTGGATTCGCACTAACAAGCAAAGAGATCGGAGGGAGGGATTAGATCTTGCTCAAGAGGATGTTCAAGAAGTCAGAGAGTCAAGAAGAACCCCCCAAAGGCGGCTACGGCCAATTTATAGGGAAGGGAGGGCGACGGCCCGAACCCTACCTTTCTGCGCTTGGTCAGTAGTACCGACCCCTCCTGGGCGGTAGTACCGACAGAGTCAAACTAGCCGTTTAACACACGTCCCGCTGATTTAGGCGAGGCACCGACTCTGGTCGGTACCTCCGAGGTCGGTAGTACCGAGGTAATGGCGGTACTACCGCCAGGCCAAAATCGCCGCGAACAGAGAGCTCTGCGAAAAACCAGCCACTACCGACCTTGCGTCGGTACCACCGTGGGCGGTAGTACCGAGGTAATGGCGGTACTACCGGCAAGCCATTTTCAAAACAACAGAGAGCCTCGCGAAAAAAACAGCCACTACCAACCTTGCGTCGGTACCACCGTGGGCGGTAGTACCGAGGTAATGGTGGTACTACCGGCAAGCCATTTTCAAAAACTACAGAGAGCCTCCCGAAACTCCTCAGGACCACGGTACCACCGACCATCCGGTCGGTACCACCGCCGGCGGTAGTACCGAGGTAATAGCGGTACCACCGCCAGGCCAAAAACGCCCCATTACAGAGAAGGCTGCACGCAGCACCTATGGGCGGTACCACCGACCACCCTGGTCGGTACCACCGACCATACACAGAAAACTCCATTTTCTTCTCTGTGTTGATCCAAACCAACTCCAACAACTTCTCCTTTGCAAATGTGCTAACACCAACAAGTGTACAACATCATGTGCATGTGTGTTAGCATTTTCACAAACATATTCAAAGGATTCGAGTTAGCACACTAGGTCCTAATGCATATGCATGTATGAATCCACCTAGTGGCACTTGATAACCGTGATCACTGAGATATTCCCCTCTTAATAGTACGGCTATCTATCCTAAATGCACTCACACCCTCTATGGTGTCTTGAGTGCCAAAACAAAATTCCTATTTATACCTTTGCCTTGATCTCCATAGGATTTTGTTTTTCTCTTCTTCTTCTTCCAAATGTGGAGCACTTGATCTATCTCTTGGTCATCACCACCAATACCATGATCATCATTTGGCTCCCGTACTTGGAATGTACCAACCTAGCTCATAAACACTTCATGACAAGGTTAGTACTCTAGGTGACATCAATTATCCAAAACCAAACAGAGACTTTCACCTTTCACGACCACAGTCACCACCACCATGGTTTCTAATGTTCCAGTGATCCCCTCATTTGGTCCATTGTATACCTTGCACTTAAGGCTTTTGGCAATCCACCGGCAATGCCTTATGCAATAAGTCCATCCATAAGCAGCTGCAATCCACCTTTCGCGGTGTCAAACATCCTCGATGTCGGATCCCCTCCTGTACTTCGATGCAAACCATGCCTGGTAAAGTCCATGTGCAAGCAGCCAACTCTATTCGCATGGATATCCTACACCCTCACAAAGACAAGAAAAGGAGCACAAAATCCAAAAATCATCATGAAGTCAAGCATATACATGTGAGGATATTTGTTACACAATAATCAACGGTAGTATTGATAAATGCAAGTCCGCCAAAAATATTTGTAGCATTGGCTTGTGACATATATGCATTCATCTTTGAGGTGGGAGTGCAAGCTAACTTATTTGTTACAATGAAGCATGAATAGGTGTATGATATGGTCAGATTTAATTAGGTTATTGGCCTATATGGCCATTGATTTTAGGCCTATGCCCTGAGGATCATCTTAATTATCATGTTGTTTATTTTTTATTTAGGTGTCATTTCATTAAACAACTATGCTTTATTTGAATTGGAAAAATTCGTACCATGTTTTACTTGATTTATGAGAAATCCATTATATTACATATATAAATGCATTATTTGTATTGATATTTCTAAAAAAAAATATTGTAACCATGATCATCTTATCTTTTTACTTGATTTGTTTTATATCAACAAACATCACAATATAGTTTACGTGAATAATATTCACGATTGATCATAACTAGGTGAAAGCGTTAAACAAATAACACAACCAAATAAAGAGAAGTGTACTATTTATGCTATTTATTTAGTTGTATATGTGTCATGTGATAATATCATAGAAACATTTTATTGTTTGTAGGTCGTACATGTCCTTAAGACAGTTGTAACCTACGAACTAAGCGTAGCTTGGGGCAGTCGGTGGTGATTAGGTTGCTTATGGTGGAACCTGTCCCTGACTTGACACGGGTGCTAGCATTTTTTATTTATTATAGGATTTAACAACGCTATTTTTTAGTGGTAGGTGTCAGACTGGGCACTTTTAAACCGTAAACCACAAACCGAACCAAACCGAGCCGAACCGAACCGAATTGTCTGTTTATTCGGTTTTCGGTTGCGGGTTCGGTTGCTGCGTTTCGTAAAATCAGTGCTCGGCTTCGGCTTCGGTTCTTTAGGCAAACCGAACCGAGAAACCGATGTTCATCGATTCATACAGCACACCGCGGCTGCCTGTCAATCTATCGTGTGTTTTGCTGCCTGTTCCCCTCCCACCTTGGATCAGCAGCCCACCTCACGGTGAGGTCCTCACCACCCTATCACAAGCAAAGCCCACCAAGGCCCAACAACTAGCCATGACACCAGTCTCTCATTTGGCCTAACAAGCAGCAGAGGCCGTGAACCTTTTTTTCGCGGAAAGCACGGTTGCGGGCTCCTGCTAGCGTGGCCGTGCAGCTGCCGAGCGTGCGTGTGAGTCTGCTGGCCAGCGTCGGTTGAGTGAAGCAGCATGCGCGCGTGCGTCGGTTGAAACCGAACACCAAACCGATGAAACCGAAGCCGAAATCGTCGGTTTCTCTTCCTTGTTAAAACCGATCGGTTCCATCCATCCTTTGTCCAAACCGAAATTTCTTGAAACCGATGAAGCCAAACTGAATTGTCGGTTCCAACCGAATGCCCAGGCTGAGGTAGGTGATATGCCTGTCGATATCGAGGCGCCTGTGTCATATAGGTGAATGTGAGTTCGTGTATGTGAACGTCTATATCTATATATATAATTGGGTCTCGCAAAAAAAAGGACTTTTGTAACCTAAAACTTATGATTGTTTCAACTAATCAAGTCACGTGGACACTACACGTAGAATAATTATCAAGTCACGTGGACAATACACATAAAACCATATTTCAATGGATTATTTTTTCTCAAAAGTATAAATTTTGCGTAAATATATCTATCACATCTCTTGGTACACTCCCATGTAATTTTGACTTTTTCTATAAATTATTATATTACATAACCATAATTGCTTAATTTGGAGATCGCGTTTGCTATACATGCACGGTTAATGACTGTGGCCTGCCAACAAAAGAGTAATTTCCAGGGCCCTTCATGGATCTTGTTTTGATCGCGGCTTGGACTATTTGGAAGGAGAGGAATGATGTCATTTTCAATCATAAAACTGCTTCATTGGCAAATTGGAAGCGTTCTTTTAAGGAAGAAGTTAAACTTCATCTCCTTCGGCTACCCAATCAGCGCAGGGTATTAGTTATGAATTGGATAGAAGCTTTGTAATTTCCTTTTCTCGGTCACTCTGGGCTGCAGTAGCAGCTGGTTGTAATAAGTAGCTAACTTGTAATCTGTGCTCTTTTTTAATATATTCCCGGGCAGTGATTCTCCACGGTTTCATTCAAAAAAAAAATGACTGGCCTGCCCATGCACGACCATACTCCTTCCAAATTTTTTTTTTGGTCGTGTTGCATTTCACGCGTTCATGTCATCCTGGTTGAAACGTGACGTGGCGCACCATGCTGCCCGGCCTTCACGCAGCCATCGGGCTCTCGTGCTGTACTGCTGTAGGCCTGTAGCCGACCTCGGTTTGTTGAGAACAAGAGGTCGCTCGGTATGCCGTCAGTTCGGACCCCCCGGACATCGGCATGGGCCACTCACCCCGGCTCGGCGGAGGAGCCGCTAGTGCCGTAGCGAAACCGTGCATGTGGTCAAGTGGTTGTCTCACTCTCACCTGCAGCATTCACAATCACCATGCCCCGGGTTGTATGTTGTGTTAGAAGATTTGGGCTTGGTCCAAATAAATATTCCAAATAAATCCCAAAAACTCATCACACATACATGGTATGGTGGGGGGCTTTAGTCCCACATTGCTACTCCAGAAGAAGTGAGACCAACTTATATAGTTGAGCTATCTCTACACTACTAGAGAACAGGCCTTTGGACGATCTATCAATTGAGCTATAGTCTCGGCCAACGGTTGGAAGCACCCGGGACTAAAGGGTCCGACCAACGTGGAAACCGGGGCTAAAGATGAATCAACCAACGTGGAAACCTTAGGGTCCGACCTTTGGTCCCGGATTGGTAGCCCCGGGTGGTATTACCAACGTGGATTACCAACGTGGAAACCTTTAACCCCGGTTGGAAGCACCAGGGTCCGACCTTTAGTCCCGGATTGGTAGCCCCGGTTAGGAAACCGGGGCTAAAGGCCGTTTCTCCAGTAGTGCTAACTGGTTGAAGCTATTGAGGAGAGGCAAAGGAAGAAACACGCGCGCGCTCGCTCGCCTCGCCGGGCGTGGCGAGACGAGGCGACTCGCGTGGGGACGCACGACATGCGCGTGAATGGTCCGACCGAGGCCTTACGGGTGCGCGGCTTCCTTTTGCCACTCGATATTATATTTTTGCATGCATGGAGAAAATTGCGCTGGCCTGTTTTAGCAAACAATGGTGATTGATTCGTCCACTAATGGTAGGTTCAATCACATTAATATTGTGATTACGCGGTTGTTGGAAAATCACATTTATATAGTTCAATCACGTCGTTCTCTAAAGGTTACAACACATTCTTCTCCTCCTCTGCCCTAGTGCTGCGCTGCTGCTGTCGACCCATCCCGCCGCCGACGTGCCATCGGTGCCGGGAGAGTAGGATCTCCGAAGCCTACGTCTCCTCGCGTCCCTGCACGGGGTAGATGACGTATAAGGTTTCTGGGAAGCGCCGTCGCGACTGCTCGCTGGACGTTTTCTTCCCTCTATGCCGACTTCGCCGGTCTTCATCAACGGTCTGCGTCGTCTTCTCGCAACCCCACTGTAAGCAAGCCTTCAATCTCACTGTCCCTCTATTTTATGTTCTTCGTGTTACTAGCGATACATAGTCTGGATATGTATCGGATCATACTGCTAGTGGTAGATTACATATCTACGATACATGTTGTTTATCTTTTCCTTATTGTCGAAATTAATTTATGCATCACTAAATTGCTATTATTTCCAACACGTTGTGCTACACACGGCGGTGGAGACGGGTCAAACGGCAGTGGGGTGGGACGACAGGAGATTTATGTGCCTCTAAATTTTTGGTATTTTCAGATGCAGAGCAGAGTTAGATCAGTCTCAACCTAAATTTCATTGACATGACACTATATTAATAAAGAGAGGTGATTAAAGGTCGCTTTAGTTTTCCGTGCTATAAATTTAACTCAATTTATATATCTTTAAATAATTTTTTTAAAAAAATAGATTTAAAGATGTTTTCGATACTAATTATATATCATAATATTAATATTTTTTTAAAAAAATATATGTAATCCAACTTTCGAGGACTATTGCGTCGCGACGCGAGCCCCCACCAATTGCGGAAACAGCATCCCGTGTGTAAATCGGAAATCACCGTCCCACGCCGGATCCAACGGTGGCCAGCGACCCAAACCCCCCCACGCGGGATCCAACGGTCCCCCGTCTCTTTCTCTCCTCGCACCGCCTTAACCACGCCGCCACAGTAATAATCCTACGATTACTGAAGCCCCTCTCCCTCTCATCACAGCCAAGAAAACCGCCGGGGCACCATTATTACCTTCCACCTTCCTCTCCTCCCGTCATCATTGCCTCTCCTGGTTTCTTTCGAGTGTAGAGAGAGAGAGAGTGGTCGAGGAGTAGGGTTCAAGAGGGATCTTCGGCCGCTGGAAGCATTGCGCTCGGGGAGGAGTGGAGCTGTGCCTTCGAAGCTTCTTCATGCCTCCAGAGGCCAGCCATCACGCCGGATTCGATTTCTTGGGGATTCCGTCCTGAGGCCAGCCGGTGCTTGTTAGCGGAGGGGAGAGGATATGGTCCGAGCTACAATGGTACGTTTCCAATCCCTTCCCTCGCGATTCCTTCCCCGTCTTTATTAATTACTGCTTCTTCGCGGACAAAAAACAAATGTGGATGTCGTCCCGGAGCCGAGAGCCGAGTTGTTTGTTGCGGACTGGTTGTGCGTGGGCACCGGACATTCGATTCGAGCATGGTCCCCCATTGTTGCATCCAGGATGGGGGGCCGTCACTGTTGGGAGGAGAATTGTAGTCTTGTCCTGTTGTTACCTTATTCTTTTATGGTTTGTACTCTGGCATTCAATCGGGGATGGAGATTTGTGTTGTGGGTTGTGGCCACTTAAAAGTTCAACCTACCCGTGCAGAATATGCACCCCCGAGGGTTGTTAGTTCAGGAGGACCACCGCTTTATGTCATTATTATAGTGCCTCGAGTCCAAATTAAAATCAGTATAATGCTAGGTAGCTCCTCAATGCCTGCTCCATTGGATGCTTAGCTGACATTTCGTGTCAGCAAAGCCACTGTTTGTGCATAGCTGCTTTGGGGCCTTTGATTACCTACTGAATACTGAACTTGGGAGAAAACTAGAAGGCTGTTCTTTTCAGGACTGAGGGGAGTACGTACAAACGTTTCATGGTTATTTTCATATGCTGGGGTACATGATATTAGTTTGACCCTTCCGATACAAAAATGCATGAAAACAATCACAAAAGGTTAAACTACTTTGTATGGGGTTTCATGTCGACAACCAACATGCCAAATTCGAACTTTTATCGGGAGAAACAAATAAGGAAGATGTTGTTAGGGGTAAATTGGTCTAGTTAAATAGTTCAGAATAGTTAAATGAAAATTTTGTATGGGTTTTTAATATAAAATGGGAAAACTGAGTCATTGAATAGTAAAATGGACTTTTTTTTCTCCATTTTACATATAGTATGGGTTTAAGGAAGTTGTTTGAAAACTATAGTTGGTGGACTTACTATAAATGGAAGCCTTTTTTACTCCTAACGCGCCACCTCGTAAGAAAGTGTTTTGCTATATATGGCTCAGTGTTATCAGATCGTATATTCGAGGCTAGTTGTAACACCACCGATTAGATGCCTAATTGTGATTAGTCGTCCTACAGGGTCGATTAGTTGGTCCTAGTTGGCTAGACAGACATTTAGTCGTCCATGTGCCTAGATGGCCAGTCAAACATGTATATATATATAGTGTAAATATATGTAATCATTGATCATAAATAGGCAAACGGAACAGGGGGGGGGGGGGGGGGGTTCATCTTGATGATCGTGGAGGGTGCTCAAAGTTGTAGCTTCATGTCAGGTCCTCCAGATGCTGGCAGGGGACCAGGCAGTGGTGGGTGAAGGCATGAGGTAGACGTGGGTGGAGCTGTAGGCAGTTAGGAGCCTAGCCGCAGGTAGAGGTGGAGGTGGAGGCGCTGACAGTTGGGAGGCGGGGGTGGAGGTAGGAGCCAGCGAGAGAGAGGCGTGTGAAAGCGAGAGCCTAATAAAAAATAGACCTCGCGGTGGAAAAACGACAGGTACTGCTTGTTATATTCTATAAACCTCATGGGCTATCTAAGGGTGGACCAAATTCTTCCCACCGTATAAATTTCTTGGGCTGACCCAGCTAGTTGTTTGGATGGCTTGATCGGATGACAAATCACAATGAGTCGTACATGAGTCGGACGACTAGTTTTCTAGTTGAGGTAATAGTTTGAGGATCCTTATCGAGCCTCATGTTACAATAAGGATGGCTAATCATGATTAGTCATCCATCTGATAACGTTGATATGGCCTCATCCCTCATGATCTTTTGAGCTATGTACGGTAGAGTGTTTCCAATGGTATGTCATATCATGATTGCAAAGTAAATAGAATAGCACATCCACAAGTTACTTCCTTTGATTGTTGATATAAGTCCGCATATGTTTGTCCCAATTTTCAACTTTGACTATAATAAATAACTAAGATTTATAGAGTTTGCCATCGCAAAATTGACATCACTAGATTAGTTATGAAAATACTATTATATAATATAACTCTTTTCATTAAGATAATATATTTTTGGAAATATTGCTAGCCAAAGTTTTTTTTTTTGACATAGTACATATCTAGACGGACTTACGTTTGTGATTGGAGGAAGTATTAGGGCCTGTTTGGTTCCCGCCGCTGCCGCACAACGCCACAGCTGTGGCTGCGCCGCTAGTGTCGCGGATGAATCGTCCGCCAGACATTCAGCGAGCTATGGCGTCAAAAATGAACTAGCTTTTGCGTCGTGAGTGTTTGGCTGACGCGGCGTGGTGAGCTGCAGCGCATTGCGGACGCGAGCCAAACAGGCCCGTAAACTCTGATACCAAATTGGATATATGATGCTTGCTTTCAATGATATTTGCTGGTTTAGTCCACCTGCAAATGCTGTACCCCATAAGAAAATTGCACCTAATGTATACCTACCTGATACAAGTATGTTTTGGTTCCATCTTGCACAAATTAGTGATTATTATATTTTCATATGGTTTTTATAAACTAGGTTATATTCAGATCAGACAAATGTTTCATTGTGATGTTTATCTAATTCCCAACATGCTAGTCCCTATTGCTCAACTGTTTCTTATTTATACTTGGTTTGATATACTTGATATCAGCTAGATTGTTGGCAGAGTACCTGGTCTTTACGTCTGGTTCGGTTTCTAAATGTGCTGTGTTGAGCTTGCTTAAGTTTGAGATTGTACAAGTAACTAGATTCTAGCTCACTCAAACAAATTATATATCTAGATGATGGCCTCACTGCTATGCTCATGCTAGATCAAACTAATTGTTACTAGACTAAGGACAGGGCTATGGCTTTCCCAGACTTTAACCTCTAGGGTTTGTGAACTATGTGGCCATTAAAAAGGTTCAATGTAGGATACCTATCTTTAGTGTTTCTTAATTTATGTTGCATACAAACAACCCATCCAAATGTTATCTGTTGCAGCTGATTTTTAATCATCAATGACTTATCATAACTAGTGAACTTGGATGATGTATTAGTTTTTTTATTACAAACAATGTATTAGAAAATATGGTAATGCTACCATACTATTTTATGGTTTAATCATTTGTTATTATTACCTCTATATAGTTGAAAATTTGTTACTAACCCCTTGGCATTTCTGCAGAATGCTGTGTGTGAAGTGTGTGGAGTTATTGGTTATGAACATCTCCTGTTATGTTGCTGTGACTGTAAGGGAGCCCATACACACCAGTATGTGCCTTTTCATCCCTAACTGCTAACTTTGCAATTATAGGAACAAATAATTACCTGGTACCTCTGTTTTTTGAAGTGTGCTATTGTCACTTGATATAGAAAAGGCCTTATCTGTATCTTGGAACAATATTTTGTTGAATCCAATATTTATGTATTATGTTAGTCAACAATAGATTTGTTCTCTTTTTTCATTCCTCGATCTACACCGGAGAACTGCATGTCATTTCATTAAGTAGAGAGATTTGTTCTCTTCTGGAAATTTTTTTCATAGATCACATTAAATGAGTTTTGTTATGGTAGTACTGCATGTTTAGCTTTCTTTTCTGGATCTAAAAGAGCTATCCTTTTCATGAATTCATCATTGGTGTAGGTACTGTTTGGATAAAGTTCTGTATGATGCATCTCTAGAAGACTGGTTTTGCAATGAATGCAATCAAAGGCATAATGAAGGTTCTCACAGCAGGTCTCTAGTGAAGGTGTCAAGTGAAAGGCCATCAAAACATGCTCGATTTGACTCTACATCAGAGCAGCCAAATGCCAAGAGACTGGAGTCAGCTAAACATTCTTCAAATTTTACAGAGCAGTTGAACCTCTCAACAGGACAAGTTCGCTCAGCTTCGTCATCGAAAGGTGTTAAGCAGCCTACCTCTGTAATTGTGAATAGCATGGGTTATACATTAGGAGACACCGGCACTAGCCAATCTCATATGTTGAAGCAGTTGGAATGGTTAGCCCCCAAATCAATGCAAACTCCACAATCAGTAACAACGGATCAAGCGAATTCAACTTCACCATTAGGGATCTCTTCGAAAGCTAAATCCACTCTTGAGGCTAGTGCTATAGAAGCTGAAATTTCTGATACTGTTCAAAACTTGAGAAAGGACAGCCCAAAAAAGCATAGACGTCTCATTCTAACTGGTGACGATGAAGATGTGGAAGAGAAGGCTGAAGATGTCCAGCAGGAAAATGTCAATCATCAACCTCTTAAATGTAATGAACCAATGGTGAAGCATCAGATGAACGCTGAATGTTATGTGGAAGAGGCTGTACAAACTGGAGACATAAATGACCAAAATCTCATAAATGGTAGGCCAATGAAGCCGAGGAGAAGATACATAGTTGAAAATGAAGATGAAGAGGATATTGAAGGTGCTGAGTCTGCTCTGAACAATGCTTCAAAACGGTCTTTAAATGACAGTGCAAAGTTGGCATCACAAACTCCCATTGCAACAGACCATTCTCTCCAATCTAGATCATCTGATTCAGAATATCTTGATCGGCAAAATCATATTTGTTTGCAACCCCTTGATGAGCCTGTTTGGAGGTATGTTAGATGATCTTTTTCTTCTCTGAACCAAAGTAATATTCTTGTTAACATGTGATGCATTGTATGGTATTTTTCTTCTCTGAATCAAAGTAATATTCGTTTTTCCTTTGAAAAAAGTGATATTCTTCTTTTTTGTATTAAAATGTGATGCATTCTTTTTTAATTTGAACAGTGGGGTCTTCAAGATAGACAACAAAATGTTTCTTAAGTTGGATGCCCACTTGTCAAACAAAGCGTGCCAGAGAGTTCATGAATTATCAGGATTGTTGGAGCCAATTGTTGAAGTAAGGACGCTCTCTCGGTTGCAAGCCTGGCCAAAGAGATGGATATCTTCAGGACCTACTGATGATAACATTGGATTATTTTTCCTCCCACATAGTTCAATGTGGGTTTGCCTCTCTAAATATTTCCTCTCCCCATACTCAATGTGATTCTGGATTACTAATATCTATAATATTGTCATTTAATTCCAGGCAAAACGAGGAATTAACCAGACTTAACAGAATGATAAAGAGTGATGATGCCTTACAGGTTACTGTTGGTATTGCAGAGTTACTGATATTCCCGTCTGTCCTATTGCCAGAACAGTATCATCGTAAGTGTATGATGCCCCCTCCCCAAAAAAATGCCTAGATGATGCAAACACCTGTTTCTTTTCCTATTCAATACCCTTTTCATATGAACCAGCGTTGCTTTGGAAATATCCTTGTCTTATATTGGAGTATTTTTTTGACCTTTTCCTATTACTGATCAAATTCTTTTGAACTTCAGTTTTCCAGGGGAAACACTACCTGTGGGGAGTGTTTAGGCAAAGAAAAGATATTCTTGACAATGGTGTTCATGTTGAAGAGCAAGGTGGTTCAGCGCATGCGACAGGGGAAGAGCGACATCAAAAACATGATCTTTTGGACCAAGATGAATCATTGTATGAGTTATCAGACAAAGAAACTTTTGCTGTGAAGCATGTTGTGGATACTGAGCATCAGCTGCAGGTGGAGGGTGACCCTGAGGTACAAAATGACAATACGAAAGTTGCCACGAGTGAAGGCATTACCTCACTTAGTAGCAGTTGGTCCCCTGCTAAGCCGGACTCTTCAAAAGCTGGATCAAACAGCTCTGTGCAGCCAATAACTGAGCGTAAATTGGATGCTCCTGGAGCCATGGAGCAGCAAGAAGACTTCACCTCTTCACCTCAGTGGAATGCCTCAAGTATCACCAAACAATCAAGTGCTGCTGTACCTGCTGAACATGGCAACAACCAAGCCCACCCAGGCTCAGAACCTTCCACCACAAAGCTTTTTGGATTTGTCGCTGTCAGGACACCCAGATCTCAACAACTCATCCAGGAGATGGTCAGTGAAGGTGCAGTGTTATTCCCAGTGCCAGAAGAGATTGCGATGACTGATTCTATCATAGGAAGCAGCACTGGAGTTGTGTCTTCTTCACTGAACCCTGACGCCAAGTGTGAGGCCCCACAGGCCTTAGATTTTGTGTCCTTGGCTGTGGGACATGGCGACCCTGGCGTGGATTCTGAAGCGTGCCTGGAGCTGTTTCCGGTGCGTCAGGAACAGATTGGATGGACTCCAAGGGCGGAAGTTAGTGGGGAAGTGGACCTCAACTTGAGTCTTGGCAAGCGTCCGCCAGCACTTTCCTTGCCACCGCTGCTCTGAGACTTGCGTCAGAGTTTCTGGCAACCTTTTTGTTCAGAATAGTAATGCAGTGTTGTGTTGCCTTGTCTCCCAAAGTCCCAATGATGACTGTTTTTTCTCTGACCAGTGATCACTCCCGGAGCCTGTAAATTTTGTAGTGCGGTGTAGGGGTTTTTCTTGCAAGGGATTTTTTTTAAGTCCCAAACTGATGTCGGCAAAGGCCGTTTGTTCTTTGTTGGAAACTTTGCTTTCAGTATGAGTACTTAAATTTGGGCACTTGTCTGTTGTCTGGGCTTTTGGCATCGACCGGAAATCAATAGGGCAAAAATTGAGTGTAATGTTTGTTAACTTTATGGGGACAGATGATTTTGCTGAGAACTTGACATGGTAAGGCTTGTGCTTGGTGCAGCAGCGTGGCTAAACTGACTGCTGTGAGAAATGCACTATGGCCCTATTTGGTTGGGCTTTTAAACCTGCTTTTGCTCTCGCAAAAGTTAAAAGCCAACCAAAGGGTTAAGACCATGTTTGGTTGAGCTTTTAAACCTACTTTTGCTTTTGCAAAAGCTAAAAGCCAACCAAAGGGATTTGATCTGAAGGAGCACTATATTGATCTGGAGTGTTTCTAACATATGACTGCTTTATTTAGTTAATTATTACTTTGGCCAATGCAGGTTCTCTAGTTGTCCATGTGAGTGTTTCTAACATATGACTGATTTATTTAGTTACTTTGGCCAATGCAGGATCTCTAGTTGTCCAGGTTTTCCTTTCTAGTATGAGCAGCAGATAATAAGGCTCTGTCTGCAATAAAGTTTTGGGTATATTAGTTATATCGTAGAGACATCTAAATTCTAACATGATGGAAGAAGAACATGTTGGTAGCCTCCGATTGAAGCGTGCCCTCCTTATTAGGCGTGCTTTATGAAGCGTCCACTCTTTATTAGGCCTCACATGATCTAGCTGGATTTAATTATACCAAACTAGAACTGAATGCATACTTGATACTGAAAATCTCACAACTGCTTTTTAAGTCACATATAGACATTACCACACATATTATCCTTGCTAATATATTGTGCTCCCTAACTATTTTTTTTAGAACTGCTTGTAATTGATCTTGCAATTCTCTGAGTCTTTGTTTTTCGAGTGTGTTTGTATTTTGGTTCGAGACGGTTGGGGTCTACGAGTTATTCTTGTTTTCTTTGGTTGAGACCTTGCTCTTTGTCAGTTCACAGTATGCCGTCTTCGTTTTCATTAGGTGTCGTCTTCTTTATGAGTCTGCCCATTGTGTGCTTGTGGTCATGGGATGAGTCGAGCTCACACAAATGGTGAACGCCGGATGTTGGGTAAGATTTACTCACACAAGTATCAGAATAGGTATAACTCAATTGCGTATTCTTGATTGAACAATTTTTCTCAAAGATCGTGATTTTCAATGACACATACAAAGATGTTATAATTTCCATTTCTACTATATTTCAAGTGTCTGAATTTTAAGATGATTTTAGATGACACTTTTGTATCACCGACTACTACAAGTAAATTGTTACTTTTATAATTTGTTATTTGTCTTTGTATCATAACATATTAATTTTTTATCCTTATCTGCTTCTTATAGAAATAATTATAAATTGTTAATTGTCTTGGTATTAATATAGATTAGATTTTGTCAGGCTTGTGGCTTTGTCTAACACATTTTTTTATTCTCGGTACTAAAAATTACAAATTATATTGATAGAGGTTGCAATGAATGAAATCTACAATTTTAATATAAAACATGTGCAATAACGATCGTCTAAGAGGAAACTAAAATCCAGGCATCTGAATTCTAGCAAATCCTTATAATTTCCAATGACATTCAACAAATTTTCTCTAAAGAGTAAAGTCCATCACCGGTCCCTAAACTTGTACCGTTGTGTCATTCTTGTCCCTAAACTCGCAAATCGACCGTTTAGGTCCTCAAACTTGTTCGGTTGTGTCATCCGGGTCACTAGAGTTGCAAATCACTCATTTAGATCCTTAAATTTGTTCAGTTCCTAAACTTGGTTTTGAGTCTCATCTAGGTTAAAACAGGGTGATCTAAAAATTTTATATTTAAAAATAATTTATAACTTTTTAATATAAACTCGAATAAATGAAGATAACTTTTAAAATTTAAAATTAACTTTTTGGATACTAAATGACTTTAAATAAAAAAGTTTCATCTACAATGTTGTATATTGCATTGCTATAATTTTTATATAGATCATGTCAATATTCAAGATCTTTTGATAACTTAAAATTTTAAATTTTAAAATCTATAATCATAAAAGCAATATTTTGGGACTCTAAATAATTTTAATTAAAAACTTTTCAACTACAAAGTTATAGATCGCATCAAGGACTACAATTTTGATTAAAGTTGGTCTTAATTTGAGTTCGTATAAAAAAGTTATGAATTATTTGTTGATATAAAATTTTAAAATTGTCATGTTTAGATCTAGATGAAACTCAAAACAAAGTTTAGGGACCAGGATAACACAATTGAATAAGTTTGAGGACCTAAACTGTTGCAAGTTCAGGGATCAGGATGACAGAGCCGAACAAGTTTAGGAGCTGGGCTGATATAACCAAACAAGTTTGAGGACTTAGATGTTGATTTGCGAGTTTAGAGACCGATGACACAACGATAAGTTTAAGGACCGGTGATAAAGTTTACTCTTCTCCAAATGTGATGACCGTTATTCCCGCCACCGGTACATCTCCTTTGCATCGGCGCTGGTGCCGCTGCCCCTCCACCAGCCAAGGCCTGCCTGCAAGCCCCGTGACTCCGCCCGTCCCCCTTCGCTCGCGAGGCTGCGCGACTCCGCTCGAGGACGGGGCCCTCGCCTGCAGCGCCGTCAGCCTGGGGCCATGGGCCGCCCACGACGCTTATCGCCGAGTCCAGGACCCGCACTCGCGATGCTGGCCTGCTGCCCTGCTGGACAGCGTGAGCCCTACGCTGCCAGTCAGTGCTCAGAGCAGGTTGTTCCACTCCGTGTTGTTGTTCTTCCTCGTCAACGCAGTAGTGTTGTTCTTTTTCTACAGATGCATCGATATGAGGATCCCTGAAGGGTAAGTCTCGGACCGTTACTCTGTATTGAATATTTCTTTGTTGCCTCTGTTGATGCATGCGGTGATACGTTGTTTGTGTTCTATGTTAGCTTGTGGTGTCTGGATGCGGTTGGTCAGTGTTGATCTGATCTTGTGGAATTTTCTGCAGGCAATGTTGTTAATTTTCTGCACTGCTACTCTTTCAGGCTCGATGAGAAGAATGCTTGTAAAATTTTCATTGATGTTTTCTTGTACTATTGAGGATGATCGATCTAAGTATTATAAAAGATCAGCATTTGGAGTAGTGGGTAGATTCAGAGGAGTACTTTATCATTGAGATGAAGGTTGATGTTTCCAAGCAGTACAGCTGGGCAAGTTATCAAGAACTAAATTTTTGGTATTCAGATCATGATGGTCAAACAAGGTGGCTTGCTAGTGATAAGGAGCTTCTGACCTTGTTGCGAGCATCAAAAGGGTTGAAGTTTATCATGACTATTGATAGATGCTCAAGTGTTGTTGCTTATGATGACACTCAAATGGAGAAAGCCTAGTGACAGATGAGGTGATAGATGAAGAGAATGAGTTGTAGGTTACATTCTCAAATGAGAGGAATTTGGAGTTGGTTCATGTCATAGATGAGTTCAATGGGCTACATATTCAGGCCACAAATCAGGTGAATGAGTCTGTCTGAAGCACACCAAAGGTGCTTGTAAACAATGGTCAAGAATGGGTTGAAGTACCAGAACTTGAGGTTACAGCAACTGGTGCAGCTAGAGTAGAGGAGGCAGAGACAGAGCACTACATGGAGACTGGTGTTGACCCTGATAGAGATGAACCAATTGGGGCTGATGTAGAATGGAGGTATTTCAAGAAGGCAAAGGTAGCTGAAGAAGATAGGAATGCAAAGGTATAGCAAGAAACCAAGAAAGGGGAGACAAAAAGGAAGGAATACATAGCATTTCATCCTGATGTAGTACACAGTGATGAAACCACTATGGCCAATGTTGTGAAAACAATATAAATGGGCTTATTGGGCCGCGTTTGGGGGTATATGACTAAAATCCTCCCATACTATAGCTATATATAGCAAGAGACCCTTTCCTTTCTCGCTTCTAGGGTTTCTTTCGTCGTTGATCGTCGCTGCCGCCGCCGTCGTTGCTGCATCCATTAGGTTTGGGTTTTGGTGCCCAGAGCTCTGTCAAGCTCTATTAGCCACGTTGGGGTTTGCTGGAAGGGGGCGATTGATGTTTGTCGCCCTTGTGTTGGATTTGTCTGCATACTAGCATCGAAGGGGATCATATTCCCCAAGGTATTGTACGACCGATCGGTCTTCTTCCTTCGCCTACTTTTTCATAGGTAGATGAGGCATTTTGTCCTTCTCACCCTCTTTAGCAACCCTAATGCCATTTTTCCTGCAGCTTTGGCTGGCTTGTGGCCTTCTCTATTGAATCTATCTCATCGCTCGATTGTTACATCCATTATGCTGCCTCTATTATAATAGTCATCTACAACTGCGACCCCACTTCATTGCCCTTACAAGCAAATCAGAACTAGCTCGTCAAGAAATGGTATCTAATTATCGCCACCTGTCTCTTGGTACAATTTGTTGAGAAAGTGTATCACTAGTTAGCAATTCCATCCATTAGCTAGGATATCAGTGTCTTTTAGTTCATTTCATATAGTCTATTGCCAAAAAGGAAATACACATGGAAAGGTAACCATGAGAGATGCCAATGGTTTGTTTAAGGAGATAGTGTGGACCTATCATTGGTTGTAGCTTTTCTGGCATCCCACAAGCATTGGTTTGCTCCATCCATCTTGGGTCAAATGCAGGAAGAGGCCACTACAACTAGCTAATAGAGCATGTTCTAGCTAACACTCCCAACTTTAGTTGGATCATCATGAATACTCCATATGGATTAAAAATCAAATTATATTTGTGGTTATTATAAGGTGTTTGGCAAAGATGTCTAATGTGAGCCTATGTCATCCAATTGGTATCCACAAGGCAAGAACATCGTGATATTGGTTCAACAAAAGAAGATGTGATTGTATCCCAAACACCATTTAGCTTGACATTGACATAGGAGAACCAACCCAATTGACATCTAAGTAAACAATGAAGTACATGGAGCCGAGGTGATATGACCTAGGTGTAGACTGCAACATATGATACAACATAGGCAATGTTGGACATTTTGAAACTGAGATACTACATGCCTCTAGGTATGCTACAACACTAAGTAGGATAAAAGATAGAGGCCATTTAAAGTGGGTAGCTTGACCTTGGTGTTAATAGGAGTGGTATATGAATTGCAAGAGGTCATTCTAGCTTGGATAGAGAGAGGTAGTAGATATTAATACTATGTGTGATGTACATGTGGACAAAGAAGTGAATCACATGCTCAGATTAGTCATAACAAACTCATGAGTAAATGAGGTGATAACTTAATGAGGAGTGATGACATGGAAACAATGACAATGATGCTAGCCATATGTATTAGATAAAAACCCTTGCAACAGGATGAACATGGAGGTGCAAAATTTAGACTTAGTAAAGCCAAGGGACAGTGAAATGGTTGAATTACCCACAAGGTGCTTGATTCATGTCATTAATGGACCCGAGGCCCTAAGGAATCCCAAAGGTTTCTGAGTGTAAAAAAACTCGATAATATAGTAGAATAATAAAGGAAGACACTTTTTGGATCAAATTGATGAGAAGCGAAGTTTTAGGACCAGGATAAGGTTGGCATAATGTGCTTGGATGGTGGCTTGTTTGATGGCAAAAGTACAAGGTTAGGAGAAGTCGATGCCTTCCAGATAGTCATTATTATAGATTCATTGGTCACTACTAGGACTAAACCTAACAAATCTACTAGAATCAGAGCTAGCAAAGGGCAAACGATAGTGATGGGCCGAGATTACTTATGGTTGCTAGTTCCAAACATGGTAATGACAAGATCATATTGCCCATATTGTTTTTGGCGAAGGCATGAACCGTCAGATGAATATCATTGCCGAGTTGTAGCCTAACCCAACAATGATACTTCCCATATCACTTTTTGAAGGAAAAAACTATTGGACATGTCCATGTAGCACTTCATTTTCAATTTAAGTGTACAGAAAAAGGTCCCTACAACCCATACCATTGTCAGGTCAGGGCACAAACCATCATACTAATGTCCAAGCAACCAAATTCCCTACTGCTTTGCTAGCATCATTTTCTCTCCATAGGCATTGCTTTCAAGGTCTTTCAATATTATCTATTACCCCTAAGGGTAGAGTAAGGGAGTGTAAGTTACCATTGAGGTGATGATGGAATTGATCATTTGTAGTGAGATGTCATTTAACTCTATCCATCAAAGGAGTTAGGTCTTCCATGCATGGCTTTGTTGTTCCTATCCACAACCCAAGTAAATTAAGGGCATTTTATTAATTTGACAGTCAAATGTGTTTGCTGGAACACTCACTTTCTCCCTTCAGACATTGATAGGTAGAATGTAAGGCATGTGAAGAGATTTGAGGCAAGCTAATTGCCACTTCAACTTGTAAAATGAGGAGTGTGTCATCATTGAATAATCAGAAACCCCATATTCCCAGTGAATTGGTGCTTAGATGAGGTTTAGGCTTATGCTTTGTTAACAATTATCTGCAACATTTCAATCACCAGGAAAAATATAATGGGGGAGAGAGGGTCACCTTGGTGCACTCCTCTTTTGCATCTAAAACTTTTACCTAGGACTCTGTTTAAGATCACCGAGGATGTTCTAGAGGAAAGCAAAAGATTGAATCTAGCTCATCAATTTATTTGGATAGTCCATGTGCCTCATGACTTGAAGAATTGAGCACTGGCAATTTACTACCCAAATGCATATAACCCACTGTGTCAAGGTTGAAGGTACAAATACTAGGATATCCTTATAGGTATCAAGGTAGACGCTTGCTGATGAGGGACGACCCGATCTTCCATGAGGTAACTGGTAAATTTGATTGGTGGAGATCTCGACGTTGGCGACCAGGCTTCAAATCAGACACGATTCAAACCCTGCAACCGTTACACCACTGCTCCATTGGTTATCAACCAAGTACAACTTGATTGACCTCGCCAAGAAGGCTATTCCTGCAAGCGAATCGAAGAACACAAGCAAGAAGGTAAAAACACACAATCTGAAATTGCAAATATGAATCTTGCGAATATTAATAGAGGGTTCAAGAACTCAGTTCTAAAGGACTAATCAACACAGTGGAGGAGATCAAGAACGGGGGCCCTGGATCACTGTAAAAGGATTCGACACCACAGTTACAATGAATGATTCAATTTCTCGATGGAAAACTAAACTCTAAACAAAACCCAAGCCCTAACAACGATGGCGGCGGCTAATTATAGGGTTTAGGACATCACCCCTGCTGGACGCGCCCCCTAATGGGCTCTAAGACGATACACGGCCCAACGGACCAAAAGACGGTGTCGTAGCACCCTGGCAGATTCTAGACGCTGACTTATTTTGACGATTCCCGTTGACTCCAAATGAATTTTGTCACACCCAATTTTAAGAACAAAATTGAATGTATAAACTTATGTGCGCCCAGGAAACAGTCGCACACATAAGGGACAAATTACAACGAAAGGCATCATCACTGTGCTTAATACATAGCGTATTTATTACAACTCATCAAATAAAACTAAGCATAAACAAGCTGAAGATAAATAACTCTCGACGAAGCTCCACTCCATAGGGACGTCGACTGGTGAACCGCAAGACTAGAAATCCTCTGGGAACTTGTCTTGCTCATACTCAAATCCATCTGTTACCCATCCGAGATTTTTATCCAAAAAGAAGAAAGTATAACAAGCGTAAGTACATATCGTACTCAACAAGCAACATGGGGTTATGCAGCTCAAAAGGCTTGACACTGGTTTACTGCAGTTAGCATTTTTAGTTGGTCAAGATTTTAGCTTTAAATAATCATCAAGTTGTGCTTGCAAACCCAATTAAACCACATGAATAATAATATGACAACATCATCAGAATCACAAATATGATAGTAACATGAACAAAAGTAAATTTTGTTTAAGTGTTTAGCCTGCAAGTTTTCCGAGCCGCTCGTGACCGTGAGCACGGCTGTTATAACAGTTTTAATACTCTGCTAAGTTTGTATAACTTTACCCGTGAGCCGTGATCCCCATGAGCCAGGGGTTGCAAATCTCATATCACCTCTACCAAGGAAGTGCGGCAGGGTACACTATGAAGTCTTTCGAAGTTCCCCTAACAAGATAGTGGCCACTAGGTTTCCAATCGGCAAGCAGATATAGGAAGCCCTTTCCGATGGCACATTCCTTCCCGGCTATACACATGAGACCAGAGGCTGTCCTATACCCGAGTCGTCGAGCCCCTTTTGTGCCCTTTCAGTTAACCACCATCAAGCGAGGAGAGGTCCTCGAACCAACTAAAACCAGAGCCATGTAGCCCTCACGGTTGTACTGTATGTCCCAGCTTTTGCCCGCAGAAGATCATTGAGAGGGGGCCAAGAGCACGAAGACTCCCACGCCCGGGTTCACATTACCAAGAACAAGATAAGATCAGAAGTTGCGCATATTATTAGTCAGATTATTAGATCTTATTTGAAGGTTTACAGCACTAGCAGATCTACTCGTATGCACATATCCCAAGGTAACAAGGTACAGGTTGAACATCTAGGTAATTCTTATGGTTATCATTTCGACACATGCAAATGATTGGTAGATTAAAATGCATAGGTAATAAGGATGATCCCATGTATACTTGTCTTGATCCACGTAGTCCTGGTTCTGGTTCTTCTGCTGGTCGTAGTAAATCTGATCTTGGTCACCCACGTACTGCTCACCGTCTGAACTCGAATACAACGCAACACACAAGCATCCACGCACACACATGCATTGCAAACAGATCTAACATTAGAACAGTACACCAACAGATTTAAATAATTAATTAAAGGTTGTAAAACAGATCTATACGTCGCTACGATCACATAGACGTTTGGATCACCGAAATCGGATTTAAAACACGGAAGTTACGGCCTAAATAAGATTCTAAAAGGCCTAAACAAGACTGACTTAAACATGAAATAAAACTTTTGCAAAACTAATCTACAGAGGTACTACTGCATAGAGTACGAAATTACGAAACTAACGCAATTTGAATGGATCAAATCGGAGTTAAAATGAGCAAGTTATAGACAAAATGGTGCAGTGGCATTTCTGTAAATAGATCAAACAATTTTCAAAATAAAATAAATCGGAACTTCAGATTAAACCGCGCCGGCAGGGACCGCGGGTTAATTCGGCAAAAGCCGAGGGGCTCTTTAGCAAATCTGCCGGCGAAAGGGTACCGGAGTGTTTCGGTCGTCCGATCTAAACTGGATGGCGCTGATTAACCGAAAGGGGTTTGGGCGGCGCCGCTGGCTTCCCTGGAGCCGGCGCGGCGGAGCGCCATACTTGCGGCGGCGGAGCTCGCCGAAGTTGGCCAAATCGGCCATTCCGGTCACGGTTGGATATGGGAAATAGTCCGAGAGAGAGAGAGAAAGAGATGAGGATCTCACCACGACACAAAACAAGGCCGAGAATCAATCGAGGAGGGCGCACGACGGGGTTTGGCGGTCGGGTGAACTGCAAAAGTCGGCGAGCAATTGGTTAACAAATGAAGAATGAAAATAGGAATTGAGAGGTTCCCGAGAATCCATACGGTTCGGCGAAGCTTAGGAGACAGTCCAATTCGACGGTCAGACGCCGAGGAGCTCGGCGGCGGCGGCTAGGGTTGCGGTGCTGTGGTTTTCAACTGCAGAGATGACAGCGCAAAGAGTAGGATTGAGGGAGCGTGACGCTGTGCTTTATAGAGCCCAGGGCGCACGGATAAGCCCTTCCCCGAAGATGTCGGACGCGGAGCAGGAGGCTCGGCTTGCAGCGGTGGCGGTCGAAACCTTCGGCGGAGGTTTGGGACGGTCCTGACGAGCGGGTCCCACCTATCGGTGAGTGCGAGCGTGTGAGGCGGAGGGCGCTGCAGCGCTACGCGGTGCGGAGGCGGACTTGGCCGCGGGGTAGGGGGTGCGCGGGCCTGGAAACGGCGGTACGGCAGTGCGGCTTGCGCGCGCTGGACGGGTCGACTGCTTGCTTGGGCCGCGCGGAGAGGAATGCGCAAGCGGGCCGAAGGTGAGGAAGGTGGAGGAATGGCAGGCCGGTTGCGGGGAGAGGAGAAGGCCTTTGGGCCAGAATTGGGAGAAGGGAGGGAAAGAAATATGTTTTGCCCTTTTCTTTTATTTGCAAAGCAGATTTCAAATCATTTTCTAAAACTGAGTTTGAATTCCAATTTTCAAATTTAAACCTCATTCAAACAAAAGAATGCAGCAGCATGAATGCATCAACTTGTTGCTAAGCTAGAATAAATTTTATTTCCCCAACATTTATTTATTTTGCCTATGTTATAATGCCACAACTAAATTAAAATAAATCATATTGGCCTATTAAAAGTAAAAGGAAAAAAATTTAGGGTGTTAAAAATTTTGACGTGATTCCAAAGCCATTGGTTGGCTTATCAAATTATCTTTCCAAGCATATCTGGTTCGTCAAAAACGGAGTCCGTATGCGTCCGGGGCGTTGATTTTACCCGGGACTGCTCCTGAAATCTGAGATGGACTCGGACTTGAGTTGGACTGGCCCTCCACCATGGAAAACTCGTGTTGGATGTCCTCGCTGGTACTCTGCGTCTCCTTGGCTGGTACATGACGGAGTGATGTCCTCATCACTTGCACATGAATTAAGTGATATTAAAGGTTATTAGGAAATAAGGATGGTCTCATGCTATACTTGCCTTAAAGTTGGAACTTCTGATGGTCCTAGTGTTCCAAGGGTTGCTTCCTGATCACTAACATCTTCTTGATCACCAACTGGACACTGGACATAATCATAGAGCACTATACAAGCATCAAACACACATACATAGTGTACAAACATAACTATATTAGAAAGTAACCAATCAATAAAAATGTTTTAAATCTAATCTAGGCATTGCTACATGCGCGAAAAGCATGCTAATCAGAGCTACGGTGCAAAAGAATCAACTACAAGAAAAACTATAAGCTAGTTACATTTGTTTTAAATGTAACTAGCTTACAGTTTTAAATTGAATTAAGTCTAGTTACATTTGTTTTAGAAAAACAAAACAAGTCTAATCATGTTTTATTTATAAATCTAGTTGCATAATCATTAATCAAGTTAGGATTGAAGTCACAAAATTCTAGAGCTAGTGACATGGTAAACATTGTTACTAACGCGTAGATTACATCATTATGAATCTAATACAACATGAACAAATCAAAATGGAGTTAAAATGGAGACTTTATGCATAAAACAAGGTTAATGGCATTTTTTAAATATTGGGATCTTTCTTTTGAATTTAAGTAAATGAAAACCTAATTTCCAGAAGAGGTTGGGATGGCGGGTTCTATAACCCAAAATTGTAGGGGGCTATCTGCAAAAGGCATAGTGGTTGTCGGCTGACTCGGACAACGGGACATGTGGTAGGTGGCGATAGGCCGAAGCCACGCACCGATGGTGGACGGAGACGGTGGACCCTATCCATGACTATAGCAGTGGACCAATTATGAAACAGAGTGGACCAATCATGAAACGGAGGGGTATGGTGGAATCTAGACCATTGATATGGAGATGAACGATTGTGATGGCTTGGGTGAGAATGGTTGCTGATACAGTGCTTGAGGTTTTGCCAGAACATCAACGAAAAGACAATGTCGCCCACGGTTGTCCAAGGGAAAGGCACTAGAGCGTAGAGGGTGAGCTTGTGAACTCCGCTAGGGCATTGGTGAAGGTAGCGGGTGGTTGGAGGCGCGTCAAGGCTGGTGGCTCGATCCGTCAGGATTGCTCCGGCAAGCTCGTTCTTACACAAAAGGGAAGGAAGAAAGGTATCAAGAGGGGTACCAACGTGTTCCTTACCAGCTCGCAAAGTTCAAAGAGGTGGTCGTAGTGGCAGAAAAGCACGGACGGTGAAGATCACAACAGCGGTGGCGCTATCTAGGGTTTCAGCTGTCGGGGAGGTGGTGGTTGTGCTTAGGGCTTGGATAAGGGTCAGCGGCACCTAGGGTCATGTTTTATAGGGCCTATGATGTGGCACACATGCAAAAGGGCCCATAATTCGAGGCACATGGTGGCGGGATTTCGTCCTTAGGCCGAGTCCGGCTCAAGCACGAGGAAGGGGAAGAGAGAGCAGCTGATAGGCGCGGTCGGGACATCAACGAGAGAGAACAAGCACGAAGCCGACTTGGCCCACATGGAAGAGGAGGAGCGGTCTCGCCGCTTGGGTTGTCCAAGCCGAGGTGGACTAGAGAGATGGATGGGTGACTGGGCCGTTTGGGCTAGAAAGGGAAGATGTCGAGTTTTCCTTTTCCTTTATTTCAAAGACATTTTCAGAAGCTTTTGAGGTCATTTTGTATTTTAGTCAAAAGCACTCATCAATAAATTTTATGCACTAGCATGAATGCAAGCAAAAATATTGTTAACCTTATAAATGACTTTAATTTAATGAAAAAATTATTTTCCTATGTTTTCATAAGCACAAAAAATACAAAATTAAATCAATTATCCAAAGTTAATAAATCAATTATACAAAATTTGTTTTCCAAAGCTACAAATTTAGGGTGTTACAAATGCTAGAGGGATACAAGTTGAAATCAGTATGTGAGGAGAGTGACGTCAGTTGCATTTCTAAGATTAAATGATTAAGGGCAAGATGTTCTAGGCAAGAAGCATTCAGGCTGGGCACTTTTTCACCGAAAACCGATCACCGAACCGAACCAAATTATCGGTTTTTAGTTTCGGTTTTTTTGTTTTAGGCAGTTCGGTGATCGGTTTTGGCTTCGGTTTATGTACGCGCTGCACCGAACAAACCGAACACCCGATCTCCCCGTCGGCAGTCTGCACTCGGCACTTCCTCCGTTCCTGTTTCTGTTTCCCTCGTTCAGCATCTTCCCGGCCCACCTAAGCCCAGCGCCAAAGGCCCAAGGGAAGAGAACACATTAGCCGGCCACAACCATGGTCCACGTATTGTTGTAAAAAAAACATGGTCCACGTATTCCAATCTCACAAGGCATGAACGGTCACGAATTTACTACGATAACAAAATACGGCGGTAGTGGCCAACACCGCATCTTCATCTGCTCGCCGCCGCTTGCCTGAGAGCGCATGGCACCGCTGCTTGCTCGCTCGCCACCACCTGCGCTAGCCTGTGCTGCATCGCTGCAGACCAGAGCATGAGCTGAGGTGGGTGCGGTGCGGACACGGTCACGCGGGTGGCGAGGAGCCGAGCTGAGCGCCTCAACGCCGGAGGAGCAGGAGCCGAGGCAGGCGCGGGCGTCCGCGTTGGTGACGGGGTCTCTGCCGACCGTTGGTGTTGCGCCAGTTGGGGCAGCGGATCAAGACGAGCAACCGAGCGCGACGCAAATCGGGGGCGAGGCTGACGCGAAGAACTTGTTCGTCGGTGTTTTCGGTGGAACCGAAAAACCGAACAGAAAACACCGAAGCCGAACTCGTCGGTTTTCTGTTTTGTGAGTAACCGATCGGTCTCTAATGTCTGAAAACCGAAATTTACAGAAAGCGAACAAAGCGAACTGAATTCTCGGTTTAAACCGATTGCCCAGTCTGAAGAAGCATTACAGGTTCATCTCCTTTTATTTATAGAACAAGGTTTAATAGGAGTCATGCTCAGTAGAGTCTTAATGATGGTTTCAAAATTCAAACTCATCAAATGATATGCTATGTCCAAATTGAAGTTTATGGATATTTTTCTTTATTGGGTTAGCAACACTAAAACAAATTGCAGCTACGCCAAATAATGACATTTAGTAGCGCTAAAGCATCCTTAGCTGTAATAGTGAAACAATTGACAATAATATGCTAGCTGCGTGATACTCTCTAAAATACCTATACCGGATGATGATGATATTTAAATATTTTGTTTCAGTTTTAGGCTTCCTAATAATACGTTAACTAATCGACTCATCTAAAACTGGTAACCTTAGAACCTGTATCACCAATATTAGAATATCGTCAACAGTTTGACGATTGTATTTGGCGTACGTCCACTGATGATATCTTTATAAGAAACTGTTTGCGATTTTGTGAAGGGTGACACTGGAAACACAGTATGTGAAATGTGCGGACATGTTGGCTTTCGACATCTCTTGGCGTGTTGCAGATACTGCAAGGGATCTACTACACACCGGTATGCTTTCTTTTCACTGTAATGATTGGTATTAAAAATATGCTTGTGCTTGGTTACAATGCAGAATAAATCTCTCTCCTTACTAGCTCTCAAATGCTTTAACACGACTTAGAATCTTACATTACATAAGTCTTAAAAGTTTACTCGATAGGTTCATGTATAAAACTAATCAAAATCTATTATCTTTGCTCTGTCTACTCATTTCCGAACACAATACCCTTTCAGATACTATATAATCTCTATCCAGTTACGATAAATGTATCAACTTCTCCATATATACTTTCATTCTTTGCATTGCACCTTTTTAAATTTTGAGGTTAACAGGAGGGATCACTCCCTACCGAAAGATTTTAATGAAGTTTAAACAAAGTTCATGCAGCTCCCTTCAGGAGAATGAAACGAGGAAAATTAAAGCAATTACACATAGGCTTCTATCAATAGTTTCATCCTTGGCTTGTAAGCACCTTTTGCCCTGAGAATAACTTGGGCAAAGTCTGTCTTGAAATGTCTCTTCCCAGATTGTAGGACAAACGTACATTTGAAAGCTCGCTCGGATTAGCAGGGGATTTGATAAAGAAACATTATAGAATAGCACCCTTTGATGAGAGATATGATAAAGAAACATTATAGAATAGCACCCTTTGATGAGAGAGATATATGAGCAAGAGGCTTCAAGAAAACTTGCGTTTTTGGAATTATATAAAACCAGTAAACAAACAAACAATCCATGGTATTTGAAGCCGAGTGCCCAGGAAAAAAACAGAATATTTGATGGAAGAACAGGAGATCCTTTCGAACAATCTATTCTAATAGGGAAGTCCTATATCTTAAAATTAATCCATCAAGTTGATGAGAAAATTCATGGACATTCTACTGGGCCCTACTCACTTGTTACCCAACAACCCGTTAGAGGAAGAGCCAAGCAAGGGGACAACAGATAGGAGAAACGAAAGTTTGGGCTTTAGAAGGATTTGGTGTATGTATGACATCTTTTTAATGACATCAAGAATCTCTATTTCGGCTGTCAACTTTTGATCTCGTTAGTTGTTTCAATTCTTTTTATCTGTATTAAAGTTCAAACTCTAGTTCTTATTGTATCTATTATTCTTTTATTCAAACTTTCCTTTCATATTTTATTAAAAAGTGCATTATAGTTCCTCGATTCCACACTTAATTACTATCATGGCATAGACAACCGTGTCAGCCTGCACCATGATGCTCTGTTGGATTTACTTAACTAAAGAATTATATGGATAGTAATACTGCTCCATAAAAAACAGAATGCTTAGAGTTGAAGTACCAATATCGATGTCATAATGTATCAGTCAAAATGTATTAGCTTATCTAAAGTACAAACATACAAGATTTATTGTTATAGAGTTTTGATATATTTAAAATGTTTAAAATGAATTGTTAGTATTATTGGTATGTGGTTTGTTAATGGAATATTTTTCATGATTGATAAATTAAAAGTTTATATATTACTAATGCATGGCCAATAGCCTTTATATCAACTTTTAATTTAGCAGCAGTAGCAATGGGTAATGTAGAAATCATTACTTGTTCATTTAGTTTTTTTGCATACTTGGTATTTATCTAATTTAGCCAATATTTACTTGGTTATTACTTGGAAATTTAGCAGCAGTAGCACTAGGTTATTTGGTTCTTTTGCATACCGGCCAATAGCCAATATTTTAATTTAGCATGCATGCATACTTGGTATTTATCTAATTTAGCATGCACAGTGGTTATTAGTTCTTTTGCATCTAATAGCTTATATTGATAATTTGGATGTAGATTTGGGAAATATTTGTGTTTAAGTTTTGTATGACATCCATAGTAGCTTACAATGGTCATTTAGAAGTAGATTGGAGGAATATTTTAGTTTATGTTATATCATAAATTTAGATGATTTAGACTGAAATTAAATGTGCTACTTTATGTTATCCTTCATGATAGGGAATGCTGGTAATTTTAAAGAAAATGTAGAGGTTACTTAAGTAGGTAGATTTAGGAGGCTAAAAAAAGATAAATGATACTTTATGTTATCTTTCATGATAGGGAAATTAAATGTGTTACTTTATGTTATCTTTCATGGTATTAGTTTATGTTTTTTTTCATTCATATGGTTCATAGATTTAATGGTCAAAGAGTCTTGATTATTATAATAGTTTCTACGGTATATTTTTATCTAATGTATCTTGCAAGAACTAACGTGGGGTTCAATTGAGGACCTATAATTTGTAATATTAAAATATAGCGTCATCAACCTTTCGACCGCATCTATGTGTTTTCAATATGTATTTAGTTAAGGCATAAGTTCAAGTTATATCAGCTCATATTTCATATTTTATATTATACATTATGAATCTACTTGTTTGCTTTCAACTTTTGATCTAATTAATTGTTGTGATTTTTTATCGAACTATTAAGTTGAATCAGTATTAAGTGGTGCTTATTGTATCTTTCAAGCAAAATTTTCATTTTTCTATTTTGTTAAAAAATAGATTTTAGGTACTAAACTACACTCTTAATTACTATAAAGGCATAAAACGTTATTCTAGCCTTGCATCATGGTATTTATGAGGTTCAATTTATTTCTTATATCGATGAATTATGTGTTGTAGTAATATTGTTTTACAAAACATGGAGTTATTAAACCTAATGTACTACTATTTGTGTGTCATAATATTTGAGTGTGTATAAAGTTATATAAGTAAAAAAAGCTTGCATAGATTATTGTCATAAAGTATTAATATAATTTAAAGTGCATTATGAATGACATGGACATGTTGTTTACTAAAGGAAAACTTCTCCATGATTGATAAACAAATAAATAAATATTTATTCTAATGTATGCATGCTTACTTAGGATGCATGGCAGCCCATAGTTTTTAATTAATTTAAATTTAACAATAGTACATGTAATTTAGAAACATATATTGTGGGTACTTTATGATCATTAACTTTTTTAATAATAGATTATATTGGTATTTAGTTGTAGATTTGAGATATATTTAGTTTATTTTATATTGACAAAGGTGGGTACTAGGTAATGTAGATACTAATTGAGATTATATACTTCATAACAGTATACATGAGTAATTTAAAAATAAATTTAGGGACTACTTTGCATTATCTTTCATAATGATAGAGGTGGGTAGTTTAGATACAAAATCTATTAGATTATTTAAATTAATTTTCACAATGGGAGAGATGGGCAAAGATTTAGAATGTCACTTTATGTATTTTTCATAATGCCAGATGTGGGCCATCTTTTAGAAAATAAAATAGATTCAACAGCTATTATAGTATTAGTTATGATGATTAGAGTATATATTGCCTTGATGTTCTGATTTTTTTCGAATATCTTTGATTCATCCGTATTTTTCTAGCACGTCTTACTATGACTAACGTAGAAGCTGCATTGAGGGCCTTCAATTAGTACTGATAAGATAGAAAATACATCACTTAAGTATTATAACCAAAAATCACTCAGTTTTATTATTATGTTACTATGCATTTTCTTTATTACTGTCCTAAATGGATTTATAGAGAGTAGTAGCAATCAACATCTACTAATTATAATTCATCATTGTGTAGATACTGCCTGGAGGATGAAGTCGTTTATGACGCGACAAATGTGAGGTTTGTGTGTTATGAATGCGACCAAAAGCATGAGGAAGAACTAAAGAATGTGCCTGTCGAAAAGGAGCCAGGTCATGCTCATTCTGGTTCTACAGTACAACAGCTAAATACCAAGCCATTGGAATCAGCAATGAATGCAGTAGAATGGAGAAATACAGAAGGTAGATTTGGAAAGTACTATTCGAGGAAGAAGGGTAGTAAAAAGAAACCAGTTATGCAACCAGTGGGCAGCAACCTCGCCAACAGAAAAACAGAGATGACTGTAGATGATCCAGGATGTTTCAGAATAAAATTGTTTGGAGTAGAAATTTCTGGGAGACCAAGAGGGATTGTATCCAGCAACATGGAGGAAGTATGGGGGAATAACTGTGAGGCTTCATCGTCAACTGCACAACAACATAAGAATTACACTGTTGAAGTCAATGCAGCAGCTCCACCTCTTGTTTTGACTTGGCATGACCCCTTGGAGCAGACAACACATACAGTCCCTACAGAGACAGAATCCCAGCCTCAAGATGTTCAGTCTGAAGTCGGCCAAGAAGCTCCAGCCAAACCGGCACAAAAAAGGAAGCCTAGAAAGAAGAGAACGCTGATAGTGGAAGATAAACATCGTCGCAGTGCCAGGCTCAACAAGTCCAGATCCATGGAGTACAGATTTTTCGCATTGCCAGAGAAGAAGAGATCTAAGAAGCAGATTTCGACTCAGGTGTCTGAACCTGAACAGCTCAGAGACCCCATTGAGATAGAGCAAGCTCAAGCTATCAACAACAACCAAATGATCCCTATTCCTGTCCTCCAAAACTTGGGCGCCCCAATATTGTGAAATGTCTCCTTCGGAGCTTACTTACGAGCGACTCCATGCCACAGTGTCCAAATGAAGATCGGCCCTGTTTTTCTTTGCTTGCTGGAAGACTGCAGGCTGCACTTTATGCTATTTTGCTGTATTGTGTTTCATTGCATAATGTCTTTGTCCTTTGCTTCATGTGTGTTGTGCACTCAATGTGTTGTGTCAACTTCATTTTGTTTTAGGCTAGTCAAACCAGAGATTGGAATGTTCTATGCTGGAATAATCGTGGTATTAATGATGAAGCAAAATGGTTAGCTTTGAGAAATACTCCGTAAGATTGATGAGAGCTCATGTTCTATAGTTTGTCTTCAAGAGACTAAATAGGAACCTTTTGATATTGGGTTTGTTAGAAATTTGCTCCAAGACGTTTTGATAGCATCGAGTTCTCCCCCTCTTTGGGTGCTTTAGGAGGAATCCTAGTGCTTTGGAATTCATCTCCTTTCTCTGCTAAAGTCCTAGAGATTTTGTCGTTTGCAGTGGCCATTCAATTCACCTCCACTCATAATTTGCAAAAAAAATGGACTTCAACAACTGTGTATGGGCCTGTTAAAGATAGACATGTTAAAAATAGACATGTACATGTGTGTGTCACGGTAACACTCTTGAGGTGATAAGGCCATTGCATGCATTACTCATAGGGTCGAGTGTTGAACGAGATTTAGGAATGCATAGCATGCATTACTTGTAGGGTCAAGTGTTGAACTAAGTTATAGGATCAAATGTATTTGCGGTGATCATCTCAAGGTGGTTAACCGGCTATATGTAAACGCCACGGATGGGGCTCTTCCATTCATCTTCAATTAACACACACTCACCTAGGACCCAACATCGGGCCTGGTGATTCCCTGCATGCGCCTCTGATCTTTTTCATGGTATTCAGAGCCAGATATCCACAACCACAAAACTAAATCCACCAAATCCATCGCCATGTCTAGCTCCAACTCATCAACCAATTTTTTCTCCGGCATAGATGTCTCGGACAAATTGGGAAAGGTAAATCATGCACTATGGAAAGCCGAAGTTCGTTCAGCCATACGTGGCGATCGTCTCCAAGGGCACATCACCGGCGACACCAAGGCTCCCGAAGAGAAGCTCGTCATCACCGTTGGAGGAAAAGAAGAGAAGAGGCCGAACCCGGCCTTTGAAGAATGGGAAGCCAAGGACCAACATGTCCTCAGGTTTCTTCTGTCATCGCTCACCAACGAGGTGAAAATCCAAGTCTCTTCATGTGAGACTGCAGCGGCGGTCTGGAATGCCATCGAGCAGATGTATGCGTCTCAGACGCGTGCACGCACGGTGAACATTCGCATCGCCCTCGCCAACACGAAGAAGGGAAATTCCACCGCTGCCGAGTACTTCGCGAAGATGAAGGCACTCGGCGACGAGATGGCTGCAGCCAGACGATGGCTTGATGATGAAGAACTGGTAGAGTATATACTCACCGGACTTGGAGAAGACTACACTTCTCTGGTCACAACCCTAACTGCTAGGGTTGAACCCATCACAGTTGGGGAGTTGTACTCGCAACTTCTTAACTTTGAACTTTGAGACCCGCATGGACCTGACCTATGGAGGCAGTCCCGGGTCTGGGTCAGCGAACGCTGCCAGTCGAGGACGTGGTGGCTTCACAAGAGCAGGAGGTCACGACCAGAACAATCAGCGTGTCATGGGCACGACCGTGCTTCAACACGTGGTCGCGGCAACTTCAACAACACGTCGCAAAGGGACGGCGGTCGCGGTGGCTACAACAACAACCACCACCACCGTGCACCACCATCTGATGGTGATGAACGCCCTTTATGCCAAGTTTGTTTCAAGCTCGGGCACACAGCGGATCGACGCTGACACAGGTTCGATGAGAACTATGTGCCAGATACGAAGCTAGTAGCGGCTGCAACAAACTCCTACACCATTGACAACAATTGGTACGGCCGACACCGGTGCCACCGACCATATCACAGGTGAGCTAGAGAAGCTATCCTTCAGAAACAAGTACAATGGAGGAGATTAGATCCACATAGCAAGTGGTGCAGGTATGAATATTAGTCATATTGGTCATACTACTGTTCATACCCCAAATCGTGATATTCATCTTAAAAATATTCTCTATGTTCCCCAAGCAACAAAAAATCTTGCTTCTGTTCATAAATTAGCCTCTGATAATTCTGCATTCCTAGAATTTCATCCAAACTTCTTTTTGATCAAGGATCAGGCAACGAAGAATACAATTCTTAGAGGGAGATGTCACAATGGGCTTTATCCTCTTCCTTCATATCCAATAAAACAAGCTTGTAGTGCTGCGAGGATTCCTTTATCACGGTGGCATTATCGCTTAGGACATCCATTTTCAGATATTGTTAAACAAGTTGTTAGTAGCAATAATCTGTCTTGCCTACATGAATCATCTAGTGGGTCGGTTTGTAATGCATGTCAGCAAGCTAAAAGTCATTAGTTGCCTTATTCAAGATCTTCAAGTGTGTCTACTTTTCCTTTACAACTTATATTCTCTGATGTTTGGGCCTGCACCAGAATCAGTTGGTAGAAAAAAATACTATGTGAGTTTTATTGATGATTATAGTAAATTCACTTGGATCTATCTTTTGAAATATAAGTCTGAAGTTTTTCACAAATTTCAAGAATTTCAGGCTCTTGTTGAGAGACTATTTGATCAAAAAATTATTGCAATGCAAACCGACTGGAGAGGAGAGTATCAAAAACTCAATTCCTTCTTCGCTAAAATAGGGATCACACATCTAGTGTCATGTCCCCATGCACATCAACAAAATGGGGCAGCAGAGCGAAAACATCGCCACATCGTAGAAGTGGGTTTATCTCTTTTATCGTATTCATCTATGCCTTTAAAATTTTGGGATGAAGCCTTTCTCACTGTCTCCTATTTGATCAATCGTGTTCCAAGTCCTATTATAAAAAATTCTACTCCTTTAGAATGTCTATTCCAGCATAAGCCAGATTATGATACACTTCGTGTTTTTGGATGTGTCTGTTGGCCAAATTTGCGTCCATATAACTCTCACAAACTTGAGTTTCGTTCCAAACGATGCGTCTTCTTAGGCTATAGTCATCTTCATAAGGGGTTCAAGTGTCTCGATATAGCATCTGGACGTGTTTATATATCTCGAGATGTTGTGTTTGATGAAGAAGTGTTTCCTTTTTCTGAACTCCATCACAATGCAGGAGCTCGCCTTCGCTCAGAAATCAATCTCCTTCATCCAACTTTGCTAAATCCTAGGGGTACACATGCAATTGACCAATTTACTAATATTAACCCTATTGATTTAATTGATGAAGAAAATTCAGGAACAGATGGAGGTGGAAATGCAAGCTCAGCCGCAAACCAGTTTACTAATATTAGTGCTGGAGATGTATCTACGCATGCTCATGGTATGAGCGTCCAAGAATTGCCCCCTCTAGGTGGGCATGCGAACAGTACAGGCATTCAAGAATTGCCTCCTCCATGCACGTCCTCATCAAGAGCCACTCCGACTCAAGAAAGCGAGGACTTGTTGCCTGGATCCACTGTACCACCGTCATCTCCGCATGGTGCGCCACCTTCTGACTTGCATACACCATAACTCTCATCGGCCACAGAAAAAGCTCCTATTATTGTACAAACACATGAACAACATGTTCAAACACGTCCAAGAACCCGATTGCAGAGTGGCATTTGAAAAGAAAAGGTATATACTGATGGCACTGTTAAGTATGGTTTTCTAACGTCAACGGGTGAACCATGCAATGTTGATGATGCACTAGCAAATGCAAACCGGAAACAAGCCATGGAAGTAGAATATAGTGCCTTAATAAATAACAAAACCTGGCACCTTGTTCCACCCCAAAAAGGGAGGAATGTTATAGGGTGCAAATGGGTCTACAAAATCAAGCGTAAGTCAGATGGAAGCCTAGACAGATACAAAGCTCGCCTAGTTGCAAAAGGGTTCAAATAGAGGTATGGAATTGATTATGAGGATACTTTTAGTCCTGTTATTAAAATTGCTACTATTCGTATTATTTTGTCCATTGCTGTTTCTCAAGGACGGAGCCTTCGACAGCTTGATGTACATAATGCATTTCTTCATGGCCATCTTGAAGAAGAAGTGTATATGCAACAACCACCAGGTTTTGAAGACACTTCTAAACCGGGTTATGTCTGCAAACTTGATAAAGCATTATATGGGTTAAAGCAAGCACCTAGAGCGTGGTACTCATGGCTAAGTAGGAAGCCTATCACACTTGGTTTTCAGGCATCAAAAGCTGATACTTTACTTTTCTTTTATAATAAAGGGGGAGTAACCAAGTTTTATAATAAAGGGGGAGTAACCAAGTTTGTTCTTCTTTATGTTGATGACATCATAGTAGCTAGCTCCACGGAAAAAGCTACTAATGCTCTTCTTCAGGACCTTCAGAAGGAGTTTGCATTGAAGGATCTTGGACAACTTAATTATTTTCTTGGCATTAAGGTTTCCAAGGTACCTGATGGGATTGTGCTTTCACAAGATAAGTATGCTTCTGATCTTCTTAAAAAAGTTGGAATGTCAGAATGCAAACCTACAACTACCCCCTTAAGCACAAGTGAAAAACTCTCTTTACATGAAGGATCTTTGCTGGGTCCAAATGATGCTACACATTATAGAAGCATCGTTGGTGCTTTACAATATCTAACACTCACTAGACCTGACATAGCCTATGCAGTAAATAAGGTGTGTCAGTTTCTTCATGCTCCAACAACTGTACATTGGACAACAGTAAAAAGAATTCTGAGATACCTGAAACAATGTACCAAACTTGGTCTCAAGATTCACAAATCTTCTTCCACTCTAGTGAGTGCCTTTTCAGATGCAGACTGGACTGGCAGCACAGATGATAGGAGGTCTACAGGAGGCTTTGCAGTCTTTCTGGGTTCTAATCTTGTATCATGGAGTGCTCGCAAGAAACACACAGTGTCAAGGTCTAGCACTGAGTCTGAGTATAAAGTTGTAGCGGATGCAACTGCTGAGATGATGTGGATTCAAACTCTTCTTCAAGAATTGCACATTAACAGTCCAAAGGCAGCAAAGTTATGGTGTGATAACATTGGGGCGAAGTACTTGTCATCTAATCCAGTGTTTTATGCTAGAACTAAGCATATAGAAGTTGATTATCATTTTGTCAGAGAAAGAGTATCACGGAAATTATTGGACATTGAATTTGTCTCTTCAGGTGATCAAGTAGCAGATGGCTTTACAAAGGCATTGTCAGTTCGACTCCTGGAGAACTTCAAACACAATCTCAACCTAGTGAAGTTGTGATTGAGGGAGAGTGTTAAAGATAGACATGTTAAAAATAGACATGTACATGTGTGTGTCACGGTAACACTCTTGAGGTGATAAGGCCATTGCATGCATTACTCATAGGGTCGAGTGTTGAACGAGATTTAGGAATGCATATCATGCATTACTTGTAGGGTCAAGTGTTGAACTAAGTTATAGGATCAAATGTATTTGCGGTGATCATCTCAAGGTGGTTAACCGGCTATGTGTAAACGCCACGGATGGGGCTCTTCCATTCATCTTCAATTAACACGCACTCACCCAGGACCCAACATCGGGCCTGGTGATTCCCTGCATGCGCCTCTGATCTTTTTCAGGGCCAACACAGTAGCCAGCTAGATCAGTGTTAATGGATTGGTTTCATAATAGGTCAGTCGATTCAGAGAGCCTTGGGCCTTTGTTTGGGGATTTTAATTTGTATCATTCACTGAAGAATAGAAATCGTGAGGGTGGCAATTATCAAGATATTCTGCTCTTTAACAGTGCCATCATGGTGTCAGCCTGGTCTTATTGAACTCCCCCTTAAAGGAGGATCATACACATGGAGCAATATGCAAGACAACCCCCTCCTTGAACAACTCGATTGGTTCTTTACAACACCAGCTTGGTCCTGTGACGGAACGACCCTAATCCCATGGCCCACGTGTCCCTGTCAACCTCTGACAGCCGAACCCATGTTCCATGTGATTAAGACCTGTTCGCCACCGGGCTACATCAGTGCCCAATGTCCGCAGGATCATCTCACAATTCGGTTACAGCATTGCATACTTTTACAAATAACATCGGAATAAAGAGCGGAAGACTTAAATAACATTAGTTTTACAAACTGAGGTTTCAAATGAGGTAAGGAGTACAATTATTACAAACCATTGTTCGGGAAATTCAAAGTAGACAACGTAGCGGAAACATAAAGATACAGGTAACACCCAGCCCGAGGGTGCACATTTACTCAACGGCCTCATCGGCCTCTTCCTGGACGAAGGTCACGCAACAGGGTGCGAGACACATCGGGGTCTCAGGCATACCTGCAACATGGGTAACAAACCCTGAGTACGGGGTACTCAACAAGACTTACCCGACTAAAGAAAAAAAGGGGAAGACTCAGGAATGAAGGCTTAGGGTAGTCAAGGTAAGGCTTAAGCAAGATCAAGTATTTTGCAGAAAAGCATTTTGTAAACCTTATTTTATTTTTGAAAGATTCGGTATTCCTCAATTCTTCATCGTTCATGATTCATTTTACATTTCAAAACATTCCTAGTTGAGAACCACTCTCCGTTGACAGTCAGTGGACCAAGTCTCCATAACCGAGGAGCAACGTTAATCCGGATAAATAATACTCAGCTGAGGATCCCTATCCACACTGCATATGTAGCACCCAAGCTTGCATATGCCAACTCGTCTACCACGATTCCTCCAAGATTGGGCCCGGTCCTACGCCACCCGGAAGTACAGTACACCACACCAATCCGGGACTTTAACCCACGTGGGTACATGCTACTTCCGCCATCTCTCCACTCCCAGTGCGCGGTTGTCGGTCCAATAAAGGATTCCTCGGAGCCAGAGCTTTCCGAAGTATGTGAATAGTTACAAGTCTTGACCAGCAGGCCCCCATACGGATGGTCCCTAATTTTTCAGCCAGAGCTATACCTTGGTTATATCTCACCCAAGCGTAATAGTCCTGTCAGTTTTTTCCGCCAGCGACAAGCACCTCGGGACTCTAACCCAAGAGTACAGGTCCTGTCGGTTTTTCAACCCTGTCCCGGTCGGTGTCAACTGTTGAGTCCCGGACTACAACATGACGGCACCGTACGCGCGACAACCTCTCCTCGCTATTGATTAGGTACGGATCAGATACCTAGCCAACAGCCGGGGAGTAAAACCAAATTCCCATAAAGATTCTTAAGTGATCACACTTTTGAAGTTGGCATTTTATTGCAAAGTCTAATTCAATAAGCATTGCTAAGCATTTTTCAAATACTTTTTGAAAAGCAGGTATCGGGTGTATCAGTGGTCAAGGTGGATAGTGCATCAATTAGGATAGCACACAACTCCTATAAACCTAATGCAATAATTTAACTCAAAAGCATTTAAGGAAATCATTTTATAAATTCAAGGAAAGGTTAAATGCACCGGGGCTTGCCTTGGATGGCAAAGAGAGCAGACTCGGGGTAGGTATAGGTGTTGGAGCTCGGGGTCGCCTCGGGAGTTGGTTCGTCAACAGCGGCCTCGACTCTGGTACCTTCTTCGTCAACTATACGGATGCAATGATGAATGCTCATGAGAATGATGATATGGGCTTATGGTGCAAGACAATACCACTGAATCTAGATTACTCTTAGGCAAGGCATAATCGAAATCTAGGTTGAGCATAAAAGGTAACCATTTCTTTCTTAAGCATTATTGATGTTAGGCCTTATTATACTTATCCTAAGCATCGTCAAATCATAGCATCACAACCATCATAGACCAAAGGGTAGGGGTCTATGAACATCAATCAATCCAAAGATCACATCATCAAACACTTATTACCAACACTAATCACTTTTTCTATTTTCCTAAATTAATTAAAAAGGTCATTTTATGAAGTTGCTCCAAAAATTACCAAATTAATCACATAAGTTAATTATGGCATAAATAGATGTCAAAACAAATTTCATAATTTTTGGAGGTCATTAAGGTGCTCAAATAATTCCAGACATTAATTAAGAAAAGGCTCTACTCAACTAATTAAATAAATGCTCAAAAATCAACTTGCTCCAAATGACTTCAAAATTTTACCAGAGGTTCAACATGTCATAAAAAAGTCACAAAAATTTATCTCAAGATTTTTGGAGTTATAGATCACTCTCCAAAAATACCAAAACCTTCATTTTTCAATTGAAAGGGGAATTTTACATTTTCAAATTTTTGCACAAAACTCAAGTTTCATATTTTTATAAAATACTTCAGAGCATAAAGAGTCTACCACAAAAATTTCAGAATTTTTGGATGCACACAGAAAATCATACAAAAAAAGAAAACAGAACACTATTCACATCTCTCAGAAAAAAAAAGAAGAGCACTGTGCTCCTTCTAGGCCGGGCTCGGCGAATCGCGGGGCTCGGGCGAATCGCGCGGGGCTCGGTCGAGACGGAAGCGACAGCTTCGTCCGAGGCCTGGCCCGGAGGCTCGGGCGAGACGGAGAAGTAAGCCACCGTCCGAGGCCTGACTCGGGCGAAGCGGAGGGCATGCGCTCGCCGAGGCTTGGGCTCGGGCGAGACGGAAAAACAAGCCTCCGTCCGAGGCGTGACTTGGAGGCTCGGGCGAAACGGAGTGGAAGCAGAGGCCGGAGGCTTCGGATGCTTACCACGGGTCGGAGGCAGGGCTCGAGGGTGAGGCTCTACACGCGCTCGAGGGTGAGGCTCGAGGAAGAGACGACCGCGGCGGCGCTCCGGCGATCCGGCGATCCTGCTCAACACACGAGACCGCAAGGGCCGGGTTAGAGTCGCACGGAACCGAGGAAGCTGACACAGGGGTCGGGAGAAGGTATCCGTGACCGGAGGGGAAGTATTTGACGAACCCGAGATCACCGGGGTTCCGTCGGAGTTTGGGAAGATGGGGTTACGCCGGGCAATCGGAGGCGGGGAAGGTGAAATTGGGGGGTGGGAAAGCTTCACGAGCTCTAGGCGGAGCTTTCGGGCTAGGTGGTTGAGCGACGGGAGCTTTGGAGTGCTCTGGCCACGGCGGCGGGGTCGAGTGCGGAGGTCGGAGCTCCGGCGGGCTTATATAGCCGCGGCCAGGGGCCGGTAGAGAGCACGGGGTGGGTGGATAAGCTCGGCGGACGCGTGCGCTCTCGATTGCGCGCAGGAGGGAAGGACAGGCGTGCGGCCGGGGCTCGGGCGCAGGCAGCGCCGGCGATGGCCACGCGGCGGCGACGCGCTGGAGCAGTAGGGGACGGGAGCGGGGGTCAACTGTGCGCGTGCGGGGGCGGCATGATGGCGCGGACGCAGGCGGCTGGTCGGGGACAGACGAGCGGCTGCCAAACGCGTGGCGCGCGCAGCGCCGGAGGCTCGGCCACGGCCGGGGCCCTCCCCTACGCGAGGAAGATGAACAGGGCTAGGGTTTTTAGGGTTTGACTTTAGGCTGATATCGGTATTTTGCAAATTACTTCCAAAATTTGAACTGGGCAACAAAAACTCAAAACACCAAAGTTGTTCAGAAAAAAGAGATCTACAACTTTGTCAATATGAACATTTTCAAATTCCAAATAGTTTCTGAACCATATACAAAAACAGAAAAGGGGACACTTTTCAAATTTGATTCAAATCAAAATTACTTTGGATTTCAAACTGAAACTTGAAAATCTTTATATAAGAAAGTTGTTCCATTTGTCAAAACCTACAACTTTGCTAATATACACTTTTTCTGAAACTCAATAGTTTTTGAATTACTTTTGAAACTCAAAAGGGACAAAAACTGGAGTTTGAATGGATTTGAAATTACTTCAAATTTTATATAGAAACTTGGAAATCTGTAAACACCAAAGTTGTTCCTCTAGGTCAGATTCACAACTTTGCTTTTTGAACCAACCCAGAATTTTGAATTTTGAAAAAGTTATCGAAAAGGGAATAAATCCAGGATTTGGGATTTTAGGGTTTTGCAAAAGGAAAATCAAATCAAATCTGATTTTTGAACTTTGATCAATGCAACAAACATCAGGGCACTAGAATTAGAACAAGAATTACATAGAACTAGGCACAGAGATGAAATTACCATTTTGCCCTCATAGGAAGAATTGGGCTTTTAGGGTTTTTGAAAAGGGACTTAAGCATAGCAATTAAGCAATCCAAATGCATCACAAAATGATTAATGCTTAAGATGATGACATGTCAAGTTAATTACATTAGTAACACCAGGGGTGTTACAACCCTCCCTCCTAAAAGAAATCTCGCCCCGAGATTCCGCGTCGTTTAAAGAACAAAAGAGGAAACTCACACCTATAGGGATTCGAGGAAGTCCGGATAGTTCTTTGCCAAGAAATCTTCAGATTCCCAAGTGGCTTCTTCTTCAGAGTGCTGGTTCCACTGGATCTTGTACCATCTTGTGGTGGTTCTTCGGGTAACACGATCCTTGTGATCCAACACGCGAACTGGATACTCAGTGTATGACAGATCTGGTTCTAGCTCAACGCCTTCAACTTCAACCACATGTTCAGGTATTCAGAGACACTTCTTGAGTTGGGAGACATGAAACACATTATGAACTGCTGAAAGATGATCGGGCAAACTTAGCTTGTAAGCGACCTTGCCACAACGATCCAGAATCTCAAACGGACCAATGTAGCGGGGTGCTAGCTTTCCTTTGACTCCAAAACGAGTGACTCCTTTGGTGGGTGAGACCTTCAGGTACACATAATCCCCGATCTCGAACTGCAGAGGTCGACGTCTCTTGTCAGCATAACTTTTCTGTCGAGACTATGCAATCTTCATGTTCTCTTGTATTTGCTTGACTTTCTCTTCCATATCTTTTACTAGATCAACTCCAAAGAATTCCCTTTCTCCGGGTTCAGACCAACTGAGAGGTGTACGACAACGGCGGCCGTACAGTGCTTCAAAGGGTGCCATTTTGATGCTTTCTTGATAACTATTGTTGTAGGAGAATTCTGCCAAGGGCAAACACTGATCCCAAGTATCTGCGAAGGTAAGCACACAGGCTCTCAACATATCTTCTAACACTTGGTTGACTCTCTCAGTCTGTCCATCAGTCTGCGGATGATAAGCCGTGCTATACAATAGCTTGGTTCCAAGTGAGGCATGGAACGCTTTCCAGAACTTAGCGACAAACTGAGTACCACGATCTGAGATGATGGTCTTGGGTATGCCATGGAGTTTTACTATGTTGTTCTTGTACAAGGTGGCATAAGTTGGGGCGGTATAACTTGTTTTGACCGGTAGGAAGTGAGCTTGCTTCGTGAGACGGTCCACTATCACCCAAATGGAATCGAATCCTTTTTGAGTCTTGGGTAATCCATTGATAAAATCCATGCTGATATCCTCCCATTTCCAACCAGGTACTGACAAAGGTTGCAGCTCTCCTCCGGACTTCATATGCACAGCTTTGACTTTCTGGCAGGTATCGCACTGAGCGACATATCGGGCGATCTCAATCTTCATCTTTGTCCACCAGAATTGCTGCTTCAAGTCTTGGTACATCTTGTTGCTGCCAGGATGGATGGCAAATCTGGTTGAGTGTGCTTCATCAAGGATTATCTGTCTCAGCTCAGGTACCTTGGGAACTACCAGACGGTTCTTGAACCATACCACTCCTTCATCATCAATCCTGAAACAGTCAGCCTTTCCAACTTGAACCTTTTCGATGATGTGCTTGATTCCGGGGTTATCTTTCTGTGCAGCTATGATCTGTTCTCGGATAGAGGTTTCTACTCTGACATTGCCTAGACTTCCTTGTGGAACCATTTCAATACCCAGCTTCTCTAGTTCATAGCATAGGGAAGATTCATAGGATTTCATAACCAGGCAGTTACAGTATGACTTGCGACTGAGTGCATCGGCGACCACATTCGCCTTACCCGGATGGTAATGCACTTCGATATCATAGTCCTTGATTAACTCAAGCCATCTTCGCTGCCTCATGTTCAGCTCTTCTTGGGTGAAGATATACTTCAGGCTCTTGTGATCTGTGTACACATTGCAGGTACTGCCCAACAGATAATGACGCCATATCTTCAAGGCATGAACCACTGCTGCTAACTCAAGATCATGAGTTGGATAATTTTCCTCATGTCGCTTAAGCTGCCGCGAGGCATAAGCGATCACTCTTCCTTCTTGCATCAACACGCAACCCAAACCAGTACCAGATGCATCACAGTAGACATCAAAGGGCTTCTCGACGTTCGGCTGAGCTAGCACTGGTGACGTGGTTAACAACTTCTTCAAAGTCTGAAAAGCTTGTTCACAAGCTGGTGACCAAAAGAACTTCACAGAATTCTTCAGCAACTCGGTGATAGGCTTGGCAATTCTGGAGAAATCTGGGATGAATCGACGATAATATCCAGCCATTCCCATAAAACTGCGGACCTTGTGAACAGAGGTAGGTGGCTTCCAATCCAGGATATCTGACACTTTTCCGGGGTCGACTGACACACCTTCTGCGGATAGGACATGGCCAAGAAACTGTATCTGATCCAACCAGAATTCACACTTACTGAACTTAGCATAGAGCTGATGTTCTCTGAGACGGGATAGAACAATACGAAGATGCTTGGCGTGATCTTTAGGGGTTTTTGAGTAGACAAGGATGTCGTCAATGAACACGACCACGAATTTATCAAGCTCTGGCATGAAAACAGAGTTCATGAGGTACATGAAATGAGCAGGGGCATTGGTCAAACCGAAGGACATGACCAAGTACTCATATAGGCCGTATCTGGTGGTGAAAGCTGTTTTAGGAATATCTTCAGGACGGATTTTTATTTGGTGGTAACCAGATCTGAGGTCAATCTTGGAGAATACCTTGGCTCCAGCTAACTGGTCAAACAGAAGATCGATACGAGGCAAGGGGTATTTGTTTTTGATGGTGACTTCGTTGAGTGGGCGATAATCAACGCAAAGTCTGAGACTCTTGTCTTTCTTCTTTACAAAGATTGCAGGACAGCCCCAAGGAGACGAGCTTGGGCGAATGAAACCCTTGTCCAACAAATCTTGTAATTGGATTTTTAGTTCTGCCAACTCTCTGGGAGGCATACGATAAGCTCTGCGGGATATGGGAGCAGTCCCGGGCTTTAGCTCTATGGCAAACTCAACGTCACGGTCAGGAGGTAGACCCGGTAAGTCTTCAGGAAAGACATCAGGGAACTCACAGACTACAGGGATGTCACGGATCCCTTGATCATAGGTAGCATTTAGCTGTGTGGTATCTGGTTTTGAAGGCATAGGAAGTTGGAGAAGGAGTTTGGCGGTACTATTAGGAATATCCACTCTCACAACTCTATTCAAGATGTCGATCATGGCCTTATACTGGCACATCCAATTCATGCCTAAAATGACATCTATCTCCTGATCTTTCAACACTATCATGGTGGTAGGGAACGCATGATTTCCCAACATCACTGGTATACTGCGAACCACCTCTTTGGTGTTTATACGCCCTCCAGGCGATAAAATGCAAAAACTTTCTTTCAACTCCCCAATTGATATTTCATGCTTGATGACAAAAGTGCGACTGATGAAGGAATGCGATGCACCAGAATCAAACAACACAACTGCAGGATGGTTGGCAACGGGAAACCTACCGATCATGACGGGCTCCCCTTCTGGAATATCGCTGACAGTGGTGTAGTAAACTTGCCCGTGCTTCTTGACGAACTTGCCCTTCTGCACTTGCTGCTGTGGAGCACGGTGTTGCTGCTGTTGTGGTCCTCCAGGACCCTTCTGAAAGTTCTGAGCAGGCTTCTTGGGCTTTGGGCACTCACGAGACCAGTGGCCAAGTTGACCACAGTTGTAGCAGGGATGGTTATAGGCGGTTTGTGGGGTGGTGATACGAACACCTGGGGCGTTCGGCTGAGTGGCACTTTGTTGGTTGGCATTGTGGGTGGTAGCCGCGGTACGGACAACCACTTGCTGGTGAGGGTAAGGTGGACGGTTGTGGTGGTGACTAGGATGATATATGACCCTCTGGCGCTTGTGATTGCCAGAGTGGCTGCTAGATCCTGCTTTCTTCTTCTTCTTCTCCTCTTGGTACTGACGGTTACTCTCTTCAAAAGCAACTGCCCGGTCAATAGCCTCATGATAAGAACCGGTCAGGTTGTTTGACATGCTTCTGCGAATCTTAGGGTGCAATCCCCTAAGGAAACAGTCTCTCTTCTTCTCATCCGTGTTGACATATTCCGCTGCATACTGACTCAGATGGTTGAATTGACCCACATACTGCATCACTGTGGAGTCCTTCTGCTGCAGGGCTAGGAACTGATCAAGCTTCATCTTCATCAGACCTGATGGGATGTGGTGTGCACGGAAAGCGGTGCGGAACTCTTCCCAAGTCAACTCATGACCTTCAGGCTGGGCAGCCAAGAGGTTGGCATACCAAGCACTTGCTGGGCCACGAAGCTGCTGCGAAGCAAACCGGGGCTTCTGGATTTCAGTGCATCGGATGAGACCAAACTTCTGCTCCATGGTGCGGAGCCAATCGTCAGCTTCGAGGGGTTCATCGGCTCTGGTGAAAACCGGTGGACGGGTTTCAGTGAAATCCACATAGGTGGTCTCTTGGTTGTGACGACCACGGTGACCAACATTCTGCTGTCCTTGGTTCTGAGCCATCAGATTGGCAGCGGCGGCCAGGGCTGCAATGGCATCTGCTAGGGTAGCTGGGACAGGCGGAGGGTTTGGGATATTGGCATCATCAGAACCTCCAGCTCCGGTACGGGTGTTCACAGGCATCTGTATAAGCAACTCGGAACTCAGCATATATGGACAAAGGTTCTGAAACGACCGATTGATAGCTTCATTGATACAAAGATAGCTGGCTTGATAAAGATGACAACAGACTGATACAGGCCGATAAAGGGGAAAAGATACGAAAAGAAAGATACATGCCAGACTTGGCAACAGACAGACTAACGCCCCCAAACCTAGCCTAAGGTTTTAGGTAAGCAGATGATACAGACACAAGGAGTCTAGTCGTCATCGATGAAGATCAACTCTTCGTCATCATCATCATCCTCGATGATAAGCTCAGGCTCTTCCTCCTCATCTTCATCTTCAACGTGGACATCTTCAGCAGGTTCCACTTCCTCATTCTGATCGGGCTCGTGTTCCACTTCAGGTTCCTCCACGACTCCGTCTTCGGGGTCCTCAACAACAGGTGGAATCACGGGGTGAAGCTGGTTGTGCAGCTGGTGTACTTCTTCATGAAGCATATCATTGAACTGCTCGATCTGGGCGGTGTACTGCTGCAATCCATGGAGCTGGGCTCTGGTGACATCCTCTCGGATCCATGTTGCATCACGCTGCTGGATAGCGCGAACCACATTCTGGTTAGCTTCCTCAAGAGCGGCTCGTGCCTCGTAGAACTCCAGGCGGGAAAGGTAGAAGTCATGCTCCATGTTCTCTATCTCAGCCTTCAGATTCTTGATTTCCTCCTTCAGGTTCTTGCGGGTGCGGCGGGGAAAACGACGACCATTGGAGGATTCTCCAGTCTCTTCTCCGGTGCGTGGCGCCAGCTGGTGACGCGGCACACCGTTCGGTCCAGTCGACTTGCGGGCGGTCAGCTTGATGCGAGGCATATCTGGACAAGAGGTTATAGATGAGAAAGGCTAGCAAGAAAAGGTATAGGCACACTATCCCAACGAACTCATTTATTTACTTAAGTGAATATGACATGATGCATGAATCGTTCCTACGGAACAAGGCAATGCAATACTTAACATATATATAGGGCTTAAAACATGTTGTTCCACTAGCTAGTGTTGCCACATGAGAGACAAGATGAGAGAAGCAATTTGGACTCAAAATAGTCAAGTTTAAATTTTGTTTGGACTCAAAAGAACTTTTGAAGTTTTCGCAAAAGAAACACTGCAACGTTAAAGTGAGATGCTCCGATACCACTCTGTGACGGAACGACCCTAATCCCATGGCCCACGTGTCCCTGTGAACCTCTGACAGCCGAACCCATGTTCCATGTGATTAAGACCTGTTCGCCACCGGGCTACATCAGTGCCCAATGTCCGCAGGATCATCTCACAATTCGGTTACAGCATTGCATACTTTTACAAATAACATCGGAATAAAGAGCGGAAGACTTAAATAACATTAGTTTTACAAACTGAGGTTTCAAATGAGGTAAGGAGTACAATTATTACAAACCATTGTTCGGGAAATTCAAAGTAGACAACGTAGCGGAAACATAAAGATACAGGTAACACCCAGCCCGAGGGTGCACATTTACTCAACGGCCTCATCGGCCTCTTCCTGGACGAAGGTCACGCAACAGGGTGCGAGACACATCGGGGTCTCAGGCATACCTGCAACATGGGTAACAAACCCTGAGTACGGGGTACTCAACAAGACTTACCCGACTAAAGAAAAAAAGGGGAAGACTCAGGAATGAAGGCTTAGGGTAGTCAAGGTAAGGCTTAAGCAAGATCAAGTATTTTGCAGAAAAGCATTTTGTAAACCTTATTTTATTTTTGAAAGATTCGGTATTCCTCAATTCTTCATCGTTCATGATTCATTTTACATTTCAAAACATTCCTAGTTGAGAACCACTCTCCGTTGACAGTCAGTGGACCAAGTCTCCATAACCGAGGAGCAACGTTAATCCGGATAAATAATACTCAGCTGAGGATCCCTATCCACACTGCATATGTAGCACCCAAGCTTGCATATGCCAACTCGTCTACCACGATTCCTCCAAGATTGGGCCCGGTCCTACGCCACCCGGAAGTACAGTACACCACACCAATCCGGGACTTTAACCCACGTGGGTACATGCTACTTCCGCCATCTCTCCACTCCCAGTGCGCGGTTGTCGGTCCAATAAAGGATTCCTCGGAGCCAGAGCTTTCCGAAGTATGTGAATAGTTACAAGTCTTGACCAGCAGACCCCCATACGGATGGTCCCTAATTTTTCAGCCAGAGCTATACCTTGGTTATATCTCACCCAAGCGTAATAGTCCTGTCAGTTTTTTCCGCCAGCGACAAGCACCTCGGGACTCTAACCCAAGAGTACAGGTCCTGTCGGTTTTTCAACCCTGTCCCGGTCGGTGTCAACTGTTGAGTCCCGGACTACAACATGACGGCACCGTACGCGCGACAACCTCTCCTCGCTATTGATCAGGTACGGATCAGATACCTAGCCAACAGCCGGGGAGTAAAACCAAATTCCCATAAAGATTCTTAAGTGATCACACTTTTGAAGTTGGCATTTTATTGCAAAGTCTAATTCAATAAGCATTGCTAAGCATTTTTCAAATACTTTTTGAAAAGCAGGTATCGGGTGTATCAGTGGTCAAGGTGGATAGTGCATCAATTAGGATAGCACACAACTCCTATAAACCTAATGCAATAATTTAACTCAAAAGCATTTAAGGAAATCATTTTATAAATTCAAGGAAAGGTTAAATGCACCGGGGCTTGCCTTGGATGGCAAAGAGAGCAGACTCGGGGTAGGTATAGGTGTTGGAGCTCGGGGTCGCCTCGGGAGTTGGTTCGTCAACAGCGGCCTCGACTCTGGTACCTTCTTCGTCAACTATACGGATGCAATGATGAATGCTCATGAGAATGATGATATGGGCTTATGGTGCAAGACAATACCACTGAATCTAGATTACTCTTAGGCAAGGCATAATCGAAATCTAGGTTGAGCATAAAAGGTAACCATTTCTTTCTTAAGCATTATTGATGTTAGGCCTTATTATACTTATCCTAAGCATCGTCAAATCATAGCATCACAACCATCATAGACCAAAGGGTAGGGGTCTATGAACATCAATCAATCCAAAGATCACATCATCAAACACTTATTACCAACACTAATCACTTTTTCTATTTTCCTAAATTAATTAAAAAGGTCATTTTATGAAGTTGCTCCAAAAATTACCAAATTAATCACATAAGTTAATTATGGCATAAATAGATGTCAAAACAAATTTCATAATTTTTGGAGGTCATTAAGGTGCTCAAATAATTCCAGACATTAATTAAGAAAAGACTCTACTCAACTAATTAAATAAATGCTCAAAAATCAACTTGCTCCAAATGACTTCAAAATTTTACCAGAGGTTCAGCATGTCATAAAAAAGTCACAAAAATTTATCTCAAGATTTTTGGAGTTATAGATCACTCTCCAAAAATACCAAAACCTTCATTTTTCAATTGAAAGGGGAATTTTACATTTTCAAATTTTTGCAGAAAACTCAAGTTTCATATTTTTATAAAATACTTCAGAGCATAAAGAGTCTACCACAAAAATTTCAGAATTTTTGGATGCACACAGAAAATCATACAAAAAAAAGAAAACAGAACACTATTCACATCTCTCAGAAAAAAAAGAAGAGCACTGTGCTCCTTCTAGGCCGGGCTCGGCGAATCGCGGGGCTCGGGCGAATCGCGCGGGGCTCGGTCGAGACGGAAGCGACAGCTTCGTCCGAGGCCTGGCCCGGAGGCTCGGGCGAGACGGAGAAGTAAGCCACCGTCCGAGGCCTGACTCGGGCGAAGCGGAGGGCATGCGCTCGCCGAGGCTTGGGCTCGGGCGAGACGGAAAAACAAGCCTCCGTCCGAGGCGTGACTTGGAGGCTCGGGCGAAACGGAGTGGAAGCAGAGGCCGGAGGCTTCGGATGCTTACCACGGGTCGGAGGCAGGGCTCGAGGGTGAGGCTCTACACGCGCTCGAGGGTGAGGCTCGAGGAAGAGACGACCGCGGCGGCGCTCCGGCGATCCGGCGATCCTGCTCAACACACGAGACCGCAAGGGCCGGGTTAGAGTCGCACGGAACCGAGGAAGCTGACACAGGGGTCGGGAGAAGGTATCCGTGACCGGAGGGGAAGTATTTGACGAACCCGAGATCACCGGGGTTCCGTCGGAGTTTGGGAAGATGGGGTTACGCCGGGCAATCGGAGGCGGGGAAGGTGAAATTGGGGGGTGGGAAAGCTTCACGAGCTCTAGGCGGAGCTTTCGGGCTAGGTGGTTGAGCGACGGGAGCTTTGGAGTGCTCTGGCCACGGCGGCGGGGTCGAGTGCGGAGGTCGGAGCTCCGGCGGGCTTATATAGCCGCGGCCAGGGGCCGGTAGAGAGCACGGGGTGGGTGGATAAGCTCGGCGGACGCGTGCGCTCTCGATTGCGCGCAGGCGGGAAGGACAGGCGTGCGGCCGGGGCTCGGGCGCAGGCAGCGCCGGCGATGGCCACGCGGCGGCGACGCGCTGGAGCAGTAGGGGACGGGAGCGGGGGTCAACTGTGCGCGTGCGGGGGCGGCATGATGGCGCGGACGCAGGCGGCTGGTCGGGGACAGACGAGCGGCTGCCAAACGCGTGGCGCGCGCAGCGCCGGAGGCTCGGCCACGGCCGGGGCCCTCCCCTACGCGAGGAAGATGAACAGGGCTAGGGTTTTTAGGGTTTGACTTTAGGCTGATATCGGTATTTTGCAAATTACTTCCAAAATTTGAACTGGGCAACAAAAACTCAAAACACCAAAGTTGTTCAGAAAAAAGAGATCTACAACTTTGTCAATATGAACATTTTCAAATTCCAAATAGTTTCTGAACCATATACAAAAACAGAAAAGGGGACACTTTTCAAATTTGATTCAAATCAAAATTACTTTGGATTTCAAACTGAAACTTGAAAATCTTTATATAAGAAAGTTGTTCCATTTGTCAAAACCTACAACTTTGATAATATACACTTTTTCTGAAACTCAATAGTTTTTGAATTACTTTTGAAACTCAAAAGGGACAAAAACTGGAGTTTGAATGGATTTGAAATTACTTCAAATTTTATATAGAAACTTGGAAATCTGTAAACACCAAAGTTGTTCCTCTAGGTCAGATTCACAACTTTGCTTTTTGAACCAACCCAGAATTTTGAATTTTGAAAAAGTTATCGAAAAGGGAATAAATCCAGGATTTGGGATTTTAGGGTTTTGCAAAAGGAAAATCAAATCAAATCTGATTTTTGAACTTTGATCAATGCAACAAACATCAGGGCACTAGAATTAGAACAAGAATTACATAGAACTAGGCACAGAGATGAAATTACCATTTTGCCCTCATAGGAAGAATTGGGCTTTTAGGGTTTTTGAAAAGGGACTTAAGCATAGCAATTAAGCAATCCAAATGCATCACAAAATGATTAATGCTTAAGATGATGACATGTCAAGTTAATTACATTAGTAACACCAGGGGTGTTACAGGTCCCCGCATTTTCCAAACACTACGGCTCTACCTCTTTCAAAGCCCATATCAGATCATATTCCATCATCCCCAAGGCTCAACTGTTTTGGTTTGAAACACCCCTGATTCGTGGCTTTCAAGATGTAGATTCTGCCACTTGTCAAAGCCTTGCTCAGTCGCCAACTCTGCTCAGCTTATTTCTTTCTAGTTTAAAAGACTTGGAGCCAAACTCAAGCTAGAGGATAGATCTATGTCAAAGGTGACAGTGCTCATTCAGAATTGTAATATCATCATTGTTTTATGGACAACTTAGAGGATGTCAGAAGAACTTTGTACAACCTTGAAAGTAATTTTAGGAACATCATCAAGGATCATCTTCTAAAGATTTTTCGGGTGCAGTAGATATATTCGAGGCAAAGGTGCACTGAAAAATTAGTAAAGTTTGGAGATGAGAATACCAAGTTCTTCCCTGCAAGACCAACAGACAAATATAGGAGAAATTATATTGACCAAATATGTGCAAATGATGGCAAGCAGGTCTCTGATCATGCTGCTCAAGCAGCTCCTTTCTAGCAAGAATGAAAAGGAAGGATGGCAGTAACTAATAGCACACAAATGATTTTCAATCTTGCTAGTTGATAGGTCGAGATGGCGAACTAAATGAACGTGAATAGTCCATTCTAAAATTAATTATGGCTAACTAATATAAATGCAAAATTGAACTACTCGGTCTAGCCAAGACTCTAACCCTCTAAGTTCTCAACCACTATAAAGATTCTAATTAAGCAACTAAGGTGTCGGGTTAGATAGAGCTCACCTAAACAACTCTAGCTGACAAGGTCACACAAACCTATGCAACTAGTATTCAAACGGTCAAGGAGCTCCTACACATACTAGTGAGCAAAGGGCACAAAACCTAAGCACACCAGCACTCCTCGACCTAGCAAAGCTATACAAACCAAATTAGAAAGCTCAACAAATCCTTAAAACTACACAAACTAAGCAATGTAACTAGCAAGACTACTCAAACCAACTAGACACTTATGGAATGACAACTACTTGGACCAGACGCTTGCTTCCAAATTCCCAGTGCTGCAAACTTATGCTAGACAGAACACTCTATCTCTATAAAAAGGTTGTCAGACAGTAAATCATATTGATCTCTTAAGGCTGCCTCTTAGTCGAGCTGCATATGTTGAATTCATTATTTTCGATTAGATCCTGAATGACCAAAACCTCCTCTCTGATTAAAAGGACACTTGGACATTCATATGGGGCTCTCTCTACTCTTCTGGCAAATTTTTACAAGCAACACTTCAAGGCGCTGACTCCCCAAGACCTACAATGGATTTGGAGATCAAAATGTGTCCCAAAAATCAAATTCTTTACTTGGTTGCTTCTTAATGATAGGCTAAATACCAGCAATATGTTAAGACGTTGACACAAGCATTTGGATGATGGCTACATCGGTGCACACTGTGCCTAGATAACGTTGAAGTGACATAATGCCGAGAGCTCACATGACAAATTGTTTGAAACCTTCTCATATTTTTATCACAGTCTCCGTGTATAATATCATCACATCTCGACAAATTTTATGATTTTCCAATTTTGTTTGATTTTTATAGCATTTAAAAACAATTCACCCATAATTTCGTGGTCAAGTTTCGTGGACACGATATTCAAAATTTTCTTTCATCGTCCATATTCTAACATTATTCTAATGTCAATAATATTAATATCATTTTCCATTCATTTTTTAAAATTATTTCAATCACTTGTAGTTCAAATTTAACTTATCCCTAAAAATTCACATAAATCAAATAAATTATCTAAATATAGCAAATAGACCGAAAAAATTACTAAATTCGAACATGTAGCACCTGATAGTATATGAGGTCAGCAGAAAAAGTATAGATGGTAATTGGGAAAAAATGTAAACGTTTGTCGAGTGTCACTCGGCGAAAGGGCGTTTTGCCGAGTGCCCGCAGGGTAGGCAATCGGCGAATAGGAGCCTTTGCTGAGTGTCATCTGCTAGCACTCGACAAACATTTATTTTTTTAAAAAAAATAACTTGTTTTTGCCGAGTGTCATGGTAATAACACTCAGCAAAGTGGCTATCCTGGGCTGTCTAGGAACATGCTTTGTCGAGTGTCATGTCTGGGGCACTCGACAAAGTCGCCATGTTTGCCGAGTGTCACGGCGTAGACACTTGACAAAGATGGCGACTTTGTCGAGTGACTTCCCGTCCTGGTGCTCGGCAAACACGGTGACTTTGTCGAGTGCCTTTCCGTCCTGGCACTCGGCAAAGACGTCGTCACCATTTTCTCGCCGTCCAGGGACCTTTTTTGTGCAGAGTGTTTTCTCGACACCCGAGTGCCCAAAAGAAAGCACTCGACAAAGATATGTTTGTCGTCACTGCTTTTGCTGTGTGCGCAATGCCGTGGGTGGCACTCGGCAAACCCTTTGACGAGTTTTTCTCGTACTTTGCCAAGTGGCGGGGGCACTCGACAAATCTGCTGAATCCGGTAGTGTCTTCATGTGACCTGCCCAAGGCCCAAGGCACATGTAAAATCAACCATACTCCTAAGGACCCGTTTGATACACTCAACTAAAATTTAGCTAGGTAAAATTTTAAAGTAAACCTTTAGCCAGCTAAAAGTTTTCTAGCTGATCTTTAGTTGAGATGCTTGAATGCTCCAACTAAATTCAGCTAAATTTTAGCTAGTGTATCCAAACAGGTCCTAAGTACTAATTGTAAAAAATTTGCTCTGCAACCAAATTCTTATCCAGACCCTAATGGACGAGGGGCTCGCATTTCTCTCCTAAGCTCTCAGATATAGGAGTTCATCATCGTCCCCTATTCGTCCTCGAGTCAATGAGAACAACATAGTGTAAGGTAAAAAGAAAATAGAAAATCAGATTGAGTTCTCTGAGAAGTTGTAACACCTCTGGTGTTTAACTATAATTAACCTGACATGTCATCATCATTAGTCATTAATCATTCTTGCCTTGCATTTATGTTTGCTTAGTACTTGTGTAGCAATCTCTTTTCAAAAACCCTAAAAGCCCTAACCTTCCTATAAGGGCAAAAATGGTAATTTCACCTCTGTGCCTAGCCTTGATTTATTCTTGTTCAGTTGGATGTCTTGAAGTTTTGTTGTGTTGGCCAAAGTTCAAAAATCAAAATCAGATTTCAAATCCCTTTGCAAAACCCTGATTTCCAAACCCTGGATTTTATCCCTCTTTCTGTAATTCAAAAATTATTCAAAATTTGAGGTTGATCTAAAAAGCAAAGTTGTAGATCTGGCCAAGAGAAACAACTTTGGTATTTACAAATTTTCAAGTTTTTGTACAAAGTTTGAAGTAAATCCAAATTCATTCAAATTCCAGTTTTTGTCCCCTTTTCAGTTTTCAAAATTTATTTAAAAACTATTGAGTTTCAGAAAAAGGGTATATTAGCAAAGTTGTAGGTTTTGATAAAAGGAACAACTTTCATATTTGCAGATTTCCAACTTTCAATGTAAAATCAAAAGTAATTTTGAATTTATTCAAATCCCAAAAGTGTTCCCTTTTCTGTTTTCAAACGTGGTCCAAAAATTATTTGGATTTTGAAAATATTATTTTTGACAAAGTTGTAGATCTCCTTTTTCTGCACAACTTTGGTATTTTGAGTTTTTGCTGCTCAATTCAAGTTTTGGAAGTAATTTGCAAAATTCAGAAATCAGCCCATAGTCAAACCCTAAGACCTAGCCCTGTTCATCTTCAACCTACAGCTAGGGGGCCCCGGCCATGGCCGCGCGCGAGCGCCGCTTGCGCCACGCGTCTGGCAGCCGCCTGACCACCCCGCCCCGTCGCCCTCAGGACAGCGCCATCATTCTTATCTGCACGCGCGCCAGTTGACCTCCGCGCCCGTCCCCTACAGTGCCCAGGGCGTCGCCGCCGCGTGGCCGTCGCCGGCAAGCCTTCGCCCAGGCCCTGGGTGCACGCCCGTCCTCCCGCCGGCTTGCAATCGAGTGCGCACGCTTCGGCCGAGCTCATCCACACCATCCCGTGCTCTCTACCGTCCCCGACCGTGCCTATAAAAGGGGACCGCCGGAGTCCGAGCTCCTCACTCATCTCCGCCGCCGTCGCCAGCCCACTCCGAAGCTCCCACCGCTCAACCACCTAGCCCGAAAGCTCCGCCTTGAGCTCGCGAAGCTTCCCAGCCCCTCAATTTCACCTCCCCCGCCTCCTATCGCCCGGCGTAGCTCGCCGTTCCCATCTCCGGCGAAAACCCGGCGAACTCGGGTTCGTCAAATACTACCTCTCCGGCCACGATCATCTTCCCCTGACCCCTGTGTCAGCTTCCTTGGCTCCGCGCGACTCTAACCAGGCCCTTGCGGTCTCGTGTGTTGCGCAGGATCGCCGAATCGCCGGAGTGCCGCCGCGGCCGTCTCCTCCCTCGAGCCGCATCTCTCGAACGTGTCGAGCCTCACCCTCGAGCACGTTCCCGAGCCACACCCTCGAGCACGCCTGCGAACCGCGCTCCCTCGAAGCAGCCGAGCCCTGCCTCCGACCCGTGGTAAGCACTCGAAGCCCCCGGTCTCTGCTTCCACTCCGCTTCGCCCGAGCCTACCGGCCAGGCCTCGGACGGACGCTTGTCTCCGCTTCGCCCGAGCCTCCCGGCCAGGCCTCGGACGGACGCTTGTCTCCGCTTCGCCCGAGCCTCCCGGCCAGGCCTCGGACGGACGCTTGTCTCCGCTTTGCCCGAGCCTCCCGGCCAGGCCTCGGACGAAACGCTTGTCTCCGCTTCGCCCGAGCCTCCCGGCCAAGCCTCGGACGAAACGTTTGTTTCCGCCTCGCCCGAGCCCTGCTGTCCGCCTCGCCGCGATTCGCCCGAGCCCCTGCGAGGAAGGAGCACAGCGCTCTTTTCTTTTTCCTTCTTGAAAGAGTGTGAATAGTGTGATGTTTTCTCTTTTTTGTGTGAATTAATTTGTTGTTTCTTAAATCCTGATAAAATTATGGTATGCTCCATTCACCGTGTAGTATTTTAGAAAAACATGAAACTTGACTTTTCTGCAAGAATTTGAAAATGCAAAATCCCTCTTTTAATTAATAAATGGATGGTTTTGGATTTTTATAAAATTATTTATAACTCCAAAAATCATGAGATAAATTTTTGTGAGCTTCCTATGCCATGTTTAGTCTCTGGTGAAATTTTGAAGTCTTTTGGAACAAGTTGATTCTTGAGCATTTATCTTTAATTGTTAAATAGTGCTTTTGTTAATTAATGACTGATTTTATTTGAGCACCTTAATGACCTCCAAAAATTATGAAACTTGTTTTGCCATCTATCTACACCATAATGAACTTATGTGATTAATTTTGTAATTTTTGGAGCAACTGCATAAAATGACCTTTTTAAATAATTAAGAAAAACAGAAAAGGTGATTAAGGTTCATATTGTATGCCCTGTGTTGCATTGTTCATACTAGCATACTCATGAGCATGCATCATTGCATTCGTATAGTCACCGAAGAAGGCGTCAAGATCGAGGCAGCCGCCGACGAACCTGTCCCTGAGGCTACCCCGAGCTCCGACAACTACCCTGCCGCCCTCGAGCCTGCCCTCTTTGCTCTTCAAGGCAAGCCCCGGTGCATTTAACCCTTTCCTTGAATTTATAAAATGATTTCCTTAAATGCTTTTGAGTTAAATTATTGCATTAGGTTTACAGGAGTTGTGTGTTATCCTAATTGGTGCACTATCCACCTTGACCACTGATACACCCGATACCTGCTTTTCAAAAGTATTTGAAAAATGCTTAGCAATGCTTATTGAATTAGACTTTGCAATAAAATGCCAATTTCAAAAGTGTGATCACTTAAGGAATGTTTATGGGAATTTGGTCTTACTCCCCGGCTGTTGGCTAGGTATCTGATCCGTACCTAGTCAATAGCGAGGAGAGGTTGTCCGAGCGTACGGTGCCGTCATGTTGTAGTCCGGGACTCAACAGTTGACACCGACCGGGACAGGGTTGAAAAACTGACAGGACTATTACGCTTGGGTGAGATATGACCAAGGTATAGTTCTGGCTGAAAAATTAGGGACCATCCGTATGGGGGCCTGCTGGTCAAGACTTGTAACTATTCACATACTTCGGAAAGCTCTGGCTCCGAGGAATCCTTTATTGGACCGACAACCGCGCACTGGGAGTGGAGAGATGGCGGAAGTAGCATGTACCCACGTGGTCGTCGTACCTGGATAGGAGTGGTGTACTGTACTTCCGGGTGGCGTAGGACCGGGTCCAATCTTGGAGGAATCGTGGTAGACGAGTTGGCATATGCAAGCTTGGGTGCTACATATGCAGTGTGGATAGGGATCCTCAGCTGAGTATTATTTATCCGGATTAACGTTGCTCCTCGGTTATGGAGACTTGGTCACTGACTGTCAACGGAGAGTGGTTCTCAACTAGGAATGTTTTGAAATGTAAAATGAATCAGGAATGATGAAGAATTGAGGAATACTGAATCTTTCAAAAATAAAATAAGGTTTACAAAAATGCTTTTCTGCAAAATACTTGATCTTGCTTAAGCCTTACCTTGACTACCCTAAGCCTCTCATTCCTGAGTCTTCTCCCTTTTCTTTAGTCGGGTAAGTCTTGTTGAGTACCCCAGTACTCAGGGTTTGTTACCCATGCTGCAGGTATGACAGAGTCCCCGATGTGTCTCGCACCCTGCTGCGTGACCATCGTCCAGGAAGAGGCCGATGAGGCCGAAGAATAGTTGTACACCCGCGGGCTGGGTGATTATAAGTATCTTTGCTGTTCTCCACTACGTTGCCTATGTCTATTTCTATTATCAGAACTTGATTTGTAATAACTGCACCTTAATTTCTATTTGGAACCCTGCTTTGTAAAACTAATGTTATTTAAGTCTTCCGCTCTTTATTCCGATGTTATTTGTAAAAGTATGCAATGCTGTAACCGAATTGTGAGATGATCCTGTGGACATTGGGCACTGATGTAGCCTGGTGGCGAACAGGTCTTAATCACATGGAACATGGGTTCCGCTGTCAGAGGTTGACAGGGACACGTGGGCCATGGGATTAGGGTCGTTCCGTCACAGAGTGGTATCGAAGCATCTCACTTTAACGTTGCAGTGTTCGTTTTTGCGAAAACTTCAAAAGACCTTTTGAGTCCAAACAAACTAAACTTGACTATTTTGAGTCCAAATTGCTTCTCTCATCTTGTCTCTCATATGGCAACACTAGCTAGTGGAACAACATGTTTTAAGCCCTATGTACCTTATTTATTTATTGCATTGCTTTGTTCCGTAGGAACGATTCATGCATCATGTCATAATCACTTAAGTTAACTTCCTCTCTAAGTTCGTTGGGGTAGTATGCCTTTACCTGTTCTTGCTAGCCTTTCTCATCCATCTTCTCTTATCCAGACATGGCTCGCCTCAAGCTGACTGCTCGCAAGTCGACTGGACCGCATGGTGTGCCACGCCACCAGCTGGCACCACGCGCTGGGGAGGAGACTGGAGAATCTTCCAACGGTCGTCGCTTTCCCGCCGCACCCGTAAGAACCTGACGGAGGAGATCAAGGATCTGAAGGCTGAAATGGAGAACATGGAGCATGACTTCTACCTTTCACGCCTGGAGTTTTATGAGGCACGAGCTTCCCTGGAGCAGGCCAACCGGAACACGGTTCGCGCTATCGAGCAGCGCAATGATGCTTGGACCCGCGAGGACGTTACCAGAGCCCAGCTCCACGGACTGCAGCAGTACACAGCTCAGATTGAACAGTTCAATGATATGCTTCATGAGGAAGTGCATCAGCTGTATGATCAACTCCACCCCTTGGTACCCCCGGTTATGGAAGACCCTGAGGACGGAGTAGTGGAAGAACCCGATGTGGAACAAGAGCCAGACGTGGACGAAGAAATTGAACCTGCTGAGGACGTCCACGCTGAAGACGAGGACGAGGAGGAAGAGCCTGAGCTCATCCTCGAAGAAGACGACGACGAAGAAATGATCATCATCGATGAGGACTAGACCCGTCTTTAGGAGATGGAGATCCCGTGTGTCTGTACCACCTGCTTACCTAAAACCTTAGTCTAGGTTTGGGAGCGTTAGTCTGTCTTTTGTTAAGTCAGTCTGTATCTTTCTTTTCGTACCTTTTTTTCCCCTTATCAGTCCGTTGTTATCTGTCAGTCATCTTTATCAATCTATCAACCTTTGTATCCGAAGAAGCTATCAGTCTGTTGATTTCAGAACCCTATCTATGAATGCTAAGTTCCAAGTTGCTTAACAGATGCCTGTGAACACTCGCACTGGAGCTGGAGGTTCTGATGATGCCAACCTTTCAAACCCTCCACCTGTTCCTGCTACGCTAGCAGATGCCATTGCAGCCTTGGCCGCCGCTGCCAACCTAATGGCTCAAAACCAAGGACATCAGAACTTTCACCGTGGTCGCCACAACATCAACCAAGAGACCACCTATGTGGAATTCACCGAAACTCGTCCACCGGTCTTCACCAAGGCCGATGAACCCCTCGAAGCTGATGATTGGCTCCGCACCATGGAGCAGAAGTTTGGTCTTATCAACTGTACCGACATCCAGAAGCCCCGGTTCGCTTCCCAGCAGCTTCGTGGTCCAGCAAGCGCTTGGTATGCCAACCTGTTGGCTGCCCAGCCAGAGGGTCATCAGTTGACCTGGGAGGAGTTCCGCACTGCCTTCCGTGCTCATCACATCCCTTCCGGATTAATGAAGATGAAGCTTGATCAGTTCCTGGCTCTCCAACAGAAAGACTCCACAGTCATGCAGTATGTGGGTCAGTTCAACCATCTTAGCCAGTATGCCTCAGAGTATGTCAACACAGATGAGAAGAAGAGGGATTGTTTCCTCAGAGGACTGCACCCAAAGATCCGCAGGAGCTTGTCCAATAACCTGACTGGGTCTTATCACGATGTTGTTGACCGGGCTGTTGCTTTTGAAGAAAGCAATCGCCAGTACCAGGAAGAGAAGAAGAAGAAGAAGAAAGCAGGGTCAAGCAGCTTCTCTGGCGGTCACAAACGCCAGAGAGTCATCTATCACCCCAGCCACCACCACAATCGTCTACCTTACCCCAACCAGCAAGTGGTCGTCTGTACCGCGGCCACCACCCATAATGCCAACCAGCAAAGTGCCACACAGTCGAACGCCCCAGGTGTTCGTATCACCACTCCACAAACAGCCTACAACCATCCCTGCTACAACTGCGGCCAGCTTGGTCACTGGTCTCGTGAGTGCCCAAAGCCCAAGAGGTATGCCCAGAATACTCAGAAGAATCCTGGAGGATCTCAGCAGCAGCAGCACCGTGCACAGCAGCAGCATGCTCAGAAGGGCAAGATTGTCAAGAAGCACGGGCAAGTCTACTACACCGCTGTCAGCGATATACCAGAAGGGGAGCCCGTCATGATCGGTAGGTTTCCTGTTGCCAATCACCCTGCAGTTGTGTTGTTTGATTCTGGTGCATCGCATTCCTTCATCAGTCGTACTTTTGTCATCAAGCATGAAATATCAATTGAGGATTTAAAAGAAAGTTTCTGCATATTTTCGCCTGGAGGGCGTATAAGTACTAAGGAAGTGGTTCGCAGTATACCAGTAAGGTTGGGGGGACATGTATTTCCCACCACCATGATAGTGCTTCATGATCAGGAGATAGATGTCATCCTAGGCATGAATTGGATGTGTCAGTATAAAGCCATGATCGACATCTTGAATAGAGTTGTGAGAGTGGATATTCCTAACAGTACCGCCAAACTCCTTCTCCAACTTCCAATGCCTCAAAAACCAGCAGCCACTCAAATAAATACCGCCTATGTTCTGGAAACCAGGGACATCCCCGTGGTTTGTGAATTCCCTGATGTTTTTCCTGAGGATTTGCCTGGTCTGCCTCCTGACCGTGACGTTGAGTTTGCCATAGAGCTAAAGCCCGGGACTGCTCCTATATCCCGCAGAGCTTATCGAATGCCTCCCAGAGAGTTGGCAGAACTAAAAATCCAATTACAAGATTTGTTGGACAAGGGTTTCATTCGCCCAAGCTCGTCTCCTTGGGGCTGTCCTGCAATCTTTGTAAAGAAGAAAGTCAAGACTCTCAGAATGTGCATTGATTATCGCCCACTCAATGAGGTCACCATCAAAAATAAATATCCCTTGCCTCGTATTGATCTTCTCTTTGACCAGTTAGCTGGAGCCAAAGTATTCTCTAAGATCGATCTCAGATCTGGCTACCACCAAATAAAGATTCGTCCTGAAGATATTCCTAAAACAGCTTTCACCACCAGATACGGCCTATATGAGTACTTGGTCATGTCCTTCGGTTTGACCAATGCCCCTGCTCATTTCATGTACCTCATGAACTCTGTGTTCATGCCAGAGCTTGATAAATTCGTGGTCGTGTTCATTGACGACATCCTTGTCTACTCAAAAACCCCTGAAGATCATGCCGAACATCTTCGTATCGTTCTATCCCGTCTCAGAGAACATCAGTTGTATGCCAAGTTCAGTAAATGTGAGTTCTGGTTAGATCAGATACAGTTTCTTGGTCATGTCCTATCCGCTGAAGGTGTGTCAGTTGACCCTGGTAAAGTGGCAGACATTCTGGATTGGAAGCCACCTACCACTGTTCACCAAGTCCGCAGCTTTATAGGAATGGCTGGATATTATCGTCGATTCATTCCGGATTTCTCCAGAATCGCCAAGCCTATCACCGAGTTAGTAAAGAATTCTGTGAAGTTTGTCTGGTCACCAGCTTGTCAACAAGCTTTTCAGACATTGAAGAAACTGTTAACCACGTCACCAGTGCTAGCCCAGCCGAACATCGAAAAACCCTTTGATGTCTACTGTGATGCATCTGGTACTGGTTTGGGCTGTGTTTTGATGCAAGAAGGTCGAGTGATCGCTTATGCCTCCCGACAGCTTAAGCGACATGAAGAGAATTATCCAACTCATGATCTCGAGTTAGCAGCAGTAGTGCATGCCTTGAAGATCTGGCGTCATTATCTGTTGGGCAATACCTGTAATGTGTACACTGATCACAAAAGCCTGAAATATATCTTCACTCAAGAAGAGCTGAATATGAGACAGAGAAGATGGCTTGAGTTAATTAAGGACTATGATCTTGAAGTGCATTACCATCCGGGTAAGGCGAATGTGGTCGCCGATGCACTCAGTCGCAAGTCTTATTGCAACTGTCTGATGAAGAAACCCTATGATTCTTCTTTGTGTTATGAGCTGGAAAGGTTGAATATTGAAATGATTCCACAAGGAACTCTCAATAATATCAGAATAGAAACCCCTATCAGAGAGCAGATCATCGCTGCACAAAAAGATAACCCTGGAATCAAGCACATCATCGAAAAGGTCCAATCCGGAAAGGCTGATTGTTTCAGGATTGATGATAAAGGAATAGTATGGTTTAAGAATCGGTTAGTAGTTCCTAAAGTGCCTGAGTTAAGAAAGTTAATCCTTGATGAAGCACACTTGACTAGATTCTCCATCCACCCCGGCAGCAACAAGATGTACCAGAACTTGAAGCAAAGAGTCTGGTGGACAAAGATGAAGATTGAGATCGCCCGGTATGTCGCTCAGTGCGATACCTGCCAGAAAGTCAAAGTCGTGCACATGAAGCCCGGGGGAGAATTGCAACCTTTACCTGTACCTGCTTGGAAATGGGACGATATCAGTATGGACTTTATCAATGGTCTACCCAAGACATCGAGAGGTTTTGATTCCATATGGGTGATCGTGGATCGCCTTACTAAGCAAGCTCACTTCCTGCCAGTGAAGACCAGTTACACCGTCCCCACTTATGCCACTTTGTACAAGGACAACATAGTAAAACTCCATGGCATACCCAAAACCATTATCTCTGATCGTGGTACCCAGTTTGTCGCAAAGTTCTGGAAAGCGTTCCATGCCTCACTTGGAACCAAGCTCTTGCATAGTACGGCATATCATCCCCAAACAGATGGACAAACTGAGCGAGTCAACCAAGTGTTAGAGGATATGTTGAGAGCATGTGTGTTCACCTTCGCAGATACTTGGGATGACTGTTTGCCCTTGGCAGAGTTCTCATATAATAACAGTTACCAAGAGAGCATCAAAATGGCACCCTTTGAAGCACTGTACGGCCGCCGTTGTCGTACACCTCTCAATTGGTCTGAACCCGGAGAAAGGGAATTCTTTGGAGTTGACCTAGTAAAAGATATGGAAGAGAAAGTCAAGCAAATACAAGAGAACATGAAGATTGCACAGTCTCGACAGAAAAGTTATGCTGACAGGAGACGTCGACCTCTGCAGTTCGAGATCGGGGATTATGTGTACCTGAAGGTCTCGCCCACCAAAGGAGTCACTCGTTTTGGAGTCAAAGGAAAGCTAGCACCCCGCTACATTGGTCCGTTTGAGATTCTGGATCGTTGTGGCAAGGTCGCTTACAAGCTAAGTTTGCCCGATCATCTTTCAGCAGTTCATAATGTGTTTCATGTCTCCCAACTCAAGAAGTGTCTCCGAGTACCTGAACATGTGGTTGAAGTTGAAGGCGTTGAGCTAGAACCAGATCTGTCATACACTGAGTATCCAGTTCGCGTGTTGGATCACAAGGATCGTGTTACCCGAAGAACCACCACGAGATGGTACAAGATCCAGTGGAACCAGCACTCTGAAGAAGAAGCCACCTGGGAATCCGAAGACTTCTTAGCAAAGAACTATCCCGACTTTCTCGAATCTCTGTAGATGTAAGGTTTTGCCTTTTCCTTCTTAAGAGGTGGAATCTCGGGGCGAGATTTCTTTTAGGGGGGGAGGCTGTAACACCTCTGGTGTTTAACTGTAATTAACCTGACATGTCATCATCATTAGTCATTAATCATTCTTGCCTTGCATTTATGTTTGCTTAGTACTTGTGTAGCAATCTCTTTTCAAAAACCCTAAAAGCCCTAACCTTCCTATAAGGGCAAAAATGGTAATTTCACATCTGTGCCTAGCCTTGATTTATTCTTGTTCAGTTGGATGTCTTGAAGTTTTGTTGTGTTGGCCAAAGTTCAAAAATCAAAATCAGATTTCAAATCCCTTTGCAAAACCTTGATTTCCAAACCCTGGATTTTATCCCTCTTTCTGTAATTCAAAAATTATTCAAAATTTGAGGTTGGTCCAAAAAGCAAAGTTGTAGATCTGGCCAAGAGAAACAACTTTGGTATTTACAAATTTTCAAGTTTCTGTACAAACTTTGAATTAAATCCAAATTCATTCAAATTCCAGTTTTTGTCCCCTTTTCAGTTTTCAAAATTTATTTAAAAACTATTGAGTTTCAGAAAAAGGGTATATTAGCAAAGTTGTAGGTTTTGATAAAAGGAACAACTTTCATATTTGCAGATTTCCAACTTTCAATGTAAAATCAAAAGTAATTTTGAATTTATTCAAATCCCAAAAGTGTTGCCTTTTCTGTTTTCAAATGTGGTCCAAAAACTATTTGGATTTTGAAAATATTCTTTTTGACAAAGTTGTAGATCTCTTTTTTCTGCACAACTTTGGTATTTTGAGTTTTTGCTGCTCAGTTCAAGTTTTGGAAGTAATTTGCAAAATTCAGAAATCAGCCCATAGTCAAACCCTAAGACCTAGCCCTGTTCATCTTCAACCTACAGCTAGGGGGCCCCGGCCATGGCCGCGCGCCAGCGCCGCTTGCGCCACGCATCTGGCAGCCGCCTGACCACCCCGCCCCGTCGCCCTCAGAACAGCGCCATCATTCTTATCTGCACGTGCGCCAGTTGACCTCCGCGCCCGTCCCCTACAGTGCCCAGGGCGTCGCCGCCGCGTGGCCGTCACCGGCAAGCCTTCGCCCAGGCCCTGGGTGCACGCCCGTCCTCCCGCCGGCTTGCAATCGAGTGCGCACGCTTCGGCCGAGCTCATCCACACCATCCCGTGCTCTCTACCGTCCCCGACCGTGCCTATAAAAGGGGACCGCCGGAGTCCGAGCTCCTCACTCATCTCCGCCGCCGTCGCCAGCCCACTCCGAAGCTCCCGCCGCTCAACCACCTAGCCCGAAAGCTCCGCCTTGAGCTCGCGAAGCTTCCCAGCCCCTCAATTTCACCTCCCCCGCCTCCTATCGCCCGGCGTAGCTCGCCGTTCCCATCTCCGGCGAAAACCCGGCGAACTCGGGTTCGTCAAATACTACCTCTCCGGCCACGATCATCTTCCCCTGACCCCTGTGTCAGCTTCCTTGGCTCCGCGCGACTCTAACCAGGCCCTTGCGGTCTCGTGTGTTGCGCAGGATCGCCGAATCGCCGGAGTGCCGCCGCGGTCGTCTCCTCCCTCGAGCCGCATCTCTCGAACGTGTCGAGCCTCACCCTCAAGCCTCACCCTCGAGCACGTTCCCGAGCCACACCCTCGAGCACGCCTGCGAACCGCGCTCCCTCGAAGCAGCCGAGCCCTGCCTCCGACCCGTGGTAAGCACTCGAAGCCCCCGGTCTCTGCTTCCACTCCGCTTCGCCCGAGCCTACCGGCCAGGCCTCGGACGGACGCTTGTCTCCGCTTCGCCCGAGCCTACCGGCCAGGCCTCGGACGGACGCTTGTCTCCGCTTCGCCCGAGCCTCCCGGCCAGGCCTCGGACGAAACGCTTGTCTCCGCTTCGCCCGAGCCTCCCGGCCAGGCCTCGGACGAAACGCTTGTCTCCGCTTCGCCCGAGCCTCTCGGCCAAGCCTCGGACGAAACGCTTGTTTCCGCCTCGCCCGAGCCCTGCTGTCCGCCTCGCCGCGATTCGCCCGAGCCCCTGCGAGGAAGGAGCACAGCGCTCTTTTCTTTTTCCTTTTTGAAAGAGTGTGAATAGTGTGCTGTTTTCTCTTTTTTGTGTGAATTAATTTGTTGTTCCTTAAATCCTGATAAAATTATGGTATGCTCCATGCACTGTGTAGTATTTTAGAAAAATATGAAACTTGACTTTTCTGCAAGAATTTGAAAATGTAAAATCCCTCTTTTAATTAATAAATGGATGGTTTTGGATTTTTAGAAAATTATTTATAACTCCAAAAATCATGAGATAAATTTTTGTGAGCTTCCTATGCCATGTTTAGTCTCTGGTGAAATTTTGAAGTCTTTTGGAACAAGTTGATTCTTGAGCATTTATCTTTAATTGTTAAATAGTGCTTTTGTTAATTAATGACTGATTTTATTTGAGCACCTTAATGACCTCCAAAAATTATGAAATTTGTTTTGCCATCTATCTACACCATAATGAACTTATGTGATTAATTTTGTAATTTTTGGAGCAACTGCATAAAATGACCTTTTTAAATAATTAAGAAAAACAGAAAAGGTGATTAAGGTTCATATTGTATGCCCTGTGTTGCATTGTTCATACTAGCATACTCATGAGCATGCATCATTGCATTCGTATAGTCACCGAAGAAGGCGTCAAGATCGAGGCAGCCGCCGACGAACCTGTCCCTGAGGCTACCCCGAGCTCCGACAACTACCCTGCCGCCCTCGAGCCTGCCCTCTTTGCTCTTCAAGGCAAGCCCCGGTGCATTTAACTCTTTCCTTGAATTTATAAAATGATTTCCTTAAATGCTTTTGAGTTAAATTATTGCATTAGGTTTATAGGAGTTGTGTGTTATCCTAATTAGTGCACTATCCACCTTGACCACTGATACACCCGATACCTGCTTTTCAAAAGTATTTGAAAAATGCTTAGCAATGCTTATTGAATTAGACTTTGCAATAAAATGCCAATTTCAAAAGTGTGATCACTTAAGGAATGTTTATGGGAATTTGGTCTTACTCCCCGGCTGTTGGCTAGGTATCTGATCCGTACCTAGTCAATAGCGAGGAGAGGTTGTCCGAGCGTACGGTGCCGTCATGTTGTAGTCCGGGACTCAACAGTTGACACCGACCGGGACAGGGTTGAAAAACTGACAGGACTATTACGCTTGGGTGAGATATGACCAAGGTATAGTTCTGGCTGAAAAATTAGGGACCATCCGTATGGGGGCCTGCTGGTCAAGACTTGTAACTATTCACATACTTCGGAAAGCTCTGGCTCCGAGGAATCCTTTATTGGACCGACAACCGCGCACTGGGAGTGGAGAGATGGCGGAAGTAGCATGTACCCACGTGGTCGTCGTACCTGGATAGGAGTGGTGTACTGTACTTCCGGGTGGCGTAGGACCGGGTCCAATCTTGGAGGAATCGTGGTAGACGAGTTGGCATATGCAAGCTTGGGTGCTACATATGCAGTGTGGATAGGGATCCTCAGCTGAGTATTATTTATCCGGATTAACGTTGCTCCTCGGTTATGGAGACTTGGTCACTGACTGTCAACGGAGAGTGGTTCTCAACTAGGAATGTTTTGAAATGTAAAATGAATCAGGAATGATGAAGAATCGAGGAATACTGAATCTTTCAAAAATAAAATAAGGTTTACAAAAATGCTTTTCTGCAAAATACTTGATCTTGCTTAAGCCTTACCTTGACTACCCTAAGCCTCTCATTCCTGAGTCTTCTCCCTTTTCTTTAGTCGGGTAAGTCTTGTTGAGTACCCCAGTACTCAGGGTTTGTTACCCATGCTGCAGGTATGACAGAGTCCCCGATGTGTCTCGCACCCTGCTGCGTGACCATCGTCCAGGAAGAGGCCGATGAGGCCGAAGAATAGTTGTACACCCGCGGGCTGGGTGATTATAAGTATCTTTGCTGTTCTCCACTACGTTGCCTATGTCTATTTCTATTATCAGAACTTGGTTTGTAATAACTGCACCTTAATTTCTATTTGGAACCCTGCTTTGTAAAACTAATGTTATTTAAGTCTTCCGCTCTTTATTCCGATGTTATTTGTAAAAGTATGCAATGTTGTAACCGAATTGTGAGATGATCCTGCGGACATTGGGCACTGATGTAGCCCGGTGGCGAACAGGTCTTAATTACATGGAACATGGGTTCGGCTGTCAGAGGTTGACAGGGACACGTGGGCCATGGGATTAGGGTCGTTCCGTCACAGAAGTAGGGACTGAAACATAGATGAGGGACTCTCATTTAGGATAATAAGGCAGCAAACTTTAAGAGCTTGGTTGGAGCTGCTCTTGGGGTCTATTTGGAAGGGTCCTTACTCATGTTGAGTAGTTTTATTGGTGGAGCTAAAATTGTTTTATAAAACATTTTGCAAAAATAGCTTTATAGACAATTTTAGTAGTGTTTATTATTACCATGGGGTGATAATGAGGTGATTGAGTTCTTTACTAAATATATAATTTATAGATTTAGTATTCCTCAAACTTTAACTACAAATTAAGGGCTCCTTTAGCATAGTTCTCAGCCCCACCTTCACTTTTAGCTTCTGTGGAGCCATACCAAACACTTAAAATGCAACTAGATTCTGGTGGAGAGTCGACGGGAATCACTTCTCCATTTAGGAGCTAAAATACCACTTTCCTCTGCTCCCCATTCATTTGCCACTAGAATCACTTCAAAATTGATTCTCACCAGCTACCCACCAGAATCACTCCTTCAGAAAATTAAAAAGTGAAGCTCAAGAATCAAGAAGTGAAGATCTGCCAAAGTGAACATAAGAGAGATCTTTTTTTGTAAAAAAGAAGTGTAACAGTTTGATGAATTATACACTATCAAGATGCTCAACTCTTCTTCATACTATGCTCAGCCAATTGCTAGGCTGAGTATACTAGTAAGACTTTGATCCAGCTTATAAAAAATATTTAGAACAATCCTAGAAGATGGTACGAAGTTTTGTCTGAAATGTTACGAGCTCACCGTATCTCTAGATATGGTGCTACTAAAATTACTCCTTTTGAGTTGGTTTATACACAAGAAGTTGTGTTCCCGGTCTAAGTTAATTTGGGTGTATATATACTGGTAAACAAAGCAACCTACCCCATCCGTCCCTAAATATTTGTCGCTCTCGCTTCCCGAGAAACAATATTGATTAAATATATATTAAAAAATATTAATATTTATACTACATAATTAGTATCATTGGAAAGATCTTTGAATCTAGTTTTTTTTAATAAATTTATTTAGACATATGAATGTTGCACGTATTTTCTACAAATTGAGTCAAACGTACCGGCACGAAAACCAGAAACGACACACATTTAGGGACGGAGGGAGTATCTGCTAACATGTACCATGGATTGATAGTTGAAAATACCAGGAAGGTGATGGACAAAAATAATTAAACCTCCAAAGGAGATTGTGAAGGATAAAGATCAAGTTGCCACATGCTTAAAACAACAAGGCGAAGGGGAAATTGTTTCATGTTGGGATCTGATTTGGAAGACCGTTCAACTAGATGGAACGAGGAGCAATAAGTATAACAAGCATACAAAGTGGTCAAAGTGGTATTCGAATATTTTTATCTACTCGAGACTTTGCAAGATGATCCGCTCTCGAAAGCAATTAATGAGAGATATTTCAAAACGTATTTCCAAAGTGTTTAGCAAAAAAACCTCGTTGCTTCCTAAGCAATGCCCGATATACATATAAGTCGTCCTCGGAAAAATGGTCGATGCATGCATCACCTTTAGAGAAAAATAACCAATGGTTTGACATTGTTGCCATCGTTGTTGTGCTTGTGTTTTTAGTTCAGGCACTTGTGTGTGACCATATCAGCGTCAAGTCGTCAACACAAATTAAACAGAACCGAAAACGAAGGCAGACACGCGGGCCACATACGTCCGAGAAATTAGTTGTCGCGAGAAGGATTTGTGAGACACAGAAATAACTTGGAGGAACAAAGAATCGAGTTATGGCAGGACTAGTGATGGGGAGTGTCCTTTGGGCGGCCTCGTTTGGATATACTAGGAGCTAAAGTTTAGCCCCACCACGTCGGATATGTAGATGTTAATTAGAACTATTATAAACATAGATTAATTATAAAACTAATTTAATTATACAAATGAAGACTAATAGTAGAGTGTGCCGTCTATGTTTATAATAGTTCTAATTAACATCTACACGTCTAGATAGCTAGTAGACGAAGGAACGATGATCGTGAAAGTAGCGGTGCACGCGTAAGAAGCAGCATGTCCCGTCAAGCTAAGTCAAGTCAAGTAGTTGTAGTAGTAGTGCGCTGCAGTGGTGTCAAAGTTCACGCGCTTCATTAATCCCTGCCAGAGCCCAAGACTAATCTCTCGTGGACTGTGGTGCATGCGTCGTCCATGAAATTTCAGTGGAGATTGACAAGGACCGGCCTCTACGCGCTCCTGCGGAACTTCGACGAAATTGCATGCGTTCGGCGACACATCGTCGTCCATGAAATGAAACCCCCGCGTCCTTAGCTCGACGATGATACATGCATCCACGAATGAAATTGCGGGCCTCACTGCTGCCTGTGGTTTCCTTTTTTGCCATATATATATATAAGTCACCCCTGTGTTGAGTACGTACAGGAGAGTGGGGGTCTTCGATCGATCTTAATTGTCGATCGAAGAAGTTCTTCACCAAAGTTTGAGTGCAATGACGAGCCACCCCCGGCGGCGGCTACTATTCCCGTCGCTCTTCTTGTTGCTGATGTCCATCCTTGTGGACGTTTCTTCATCCCTCTCCTTCAACATCCACTTCTCACACTGGGGCTACGACCCACAGGAAATACTCTTCCACCAGCCGAGCCTGAAAAACAGCAGTTTCCACGGAGATGGAGATGGAAGCCGCATGTACACAGGCCACCATGACAGAGTGGTGCTTCCTCGCAAGAAAAAGAAGAACTTCGTGCCCAAATCGTGCGACTGCTCAGGGTTCGACGGGCTGATGTACGCGCGGCCGGTGCTGCTCCGCGCCCGCGACGACGACGACGACGACGAGGTCGCTAGCTTCAAGATGACCTTGTGCCTCAGGACGGACCGTCGTCGTCAAGCAGAAGCAGGTGCCGGCAGCAGCAGCAGCTCATCTTCCAATTCCAATGGCCGGAATCTCATCGGCATGTTCATGTTCCTGGTGCCTTATCCCTGGAATCATCGCAGTGACGAGGGGATAGAGGTCGGGCTCGACAGCACCTGCAGCACGGAGATGATGGACCCATCCAGCGGCCTCGGCAGTGACGACCCAGTAGTGGTGTGTGCCCATGTCCATTACGACAGCGCAGAGGAGCTGCTCAAGACCAACGTCCGCGCCGGCGACCGTTCCTGCCTGTGTATAAGAAAAATCGCCCGGAGACGAATGCCCAAGGAGGCGACCGTTGGTTTGGCCTCCAGGATTGCCGGCGACCCCATCAAGCTGGAAAACATACTTACCTGGTCGTTCCATTCCACGCTGCTGGAATCCTCCAAGGATGATGCCCCGCTCTCGTCGTTGCCGCCAACCCGTGGTGCTGCTGGTGCTACTGCGACTGCTACGGGAGAGCAGCGGCTCCGCTTGGATCCTTGGAATCGTAACGCCGAACTGAACTTACGGTATCAGCGGAGTTGGCAGCAGCTGAGGTGCAGCATCAGCGTGACTCTAGGTTGTGCAAATAATAATAATGCAAATGAAGAAGACACGGATTAGGTAGGATTCAGCCAAACTCGACTAGCATGCCTATTTTTTTTTTTGTGTGTAATATATATAGTGTACTCCTTATATGAAATGACTATATATATTACTCCCTCCATCCCAAATTACAAGGCATTCCAAGAATCTTGGAGAGTTAAAGTTTTTCAACTTTGACCAATATTATATAATAAAATAATAATATTTATGATATCAACTAAGTACAATTAGATTCTTCATTAGTTATATTTTTATAATATACATATTTGATGTTATAAAACTTTGTGTTTCTTTCTGTAATTTTGGTTAAAGTTAAAAAGCGTTGACTCTCCAAGATTCTTGGAATGCCTTGTAATTTGGGATGGAGTGAGTACATATATTTCTATATTTTTTGCCTAGCTTCAGTCTCGCCCCTTCATCACAACCCTTAGGACACATACAACGCGTCCCTTCGTCCGGTCTCTTTGATGTATCTTTTACAAAAAAAACAGCCCATGGGACTCTAGAGATGAAGCCGACGTCGCCTCACGAGGTGAGGGGCCAACCCCTGCTCCAAGACGGAGAAGACCGCTCCAACAGCTATGCATGGCCCGCCTCCTCGATTCATCGCTGCGTGAGACTGGGTTCGGTCCCCTGACCCACAATGCATCTATAAATAAAAGAAGACGTCCTGGCAGTTCCGACTACATGATTCTAATCCCACAACCACATAACCGATCACTCTAAGGCGTCGGAGTGTTCAGGAATACCGTCTCCGACGTCCATCCCGTCCAGGCCATTCCCAGCAGCGTCTAGATGGTCACTGCTATTTAATAACAACACATTCTTCATCGACAGAGGGCGTCCCTAGGGCGGTGAACTCAAGTTATCCACTACATCTACAAAGACATACATATGATATCTACACACCCTAGTTAGTATCTGAGATTAGTTTTCGTATTAAAATGTGTTAGTGATCATGTTTGGGCTAACTTAAAATCTTGTTAGTTTAAGTTTAATTTTAACAATTGGTATCCTAAGCTAGAGTTTAATCTGTTTTATGTCTCTGTTATGTTTAGATTAGATCGGTCTCTGCAAAAGTTATATTAATTTAGATGTGTTATCTGTGGATGTATGTTTACTACCCTAAGTGCCGAATAATATATGTTTAAGTTATTAGTGAGTATTCAAACCCAAATTAGATGTGATCTAAGTTTATGATCATGTTTAAGATAAGTAATTAAGGTTAGCATTTGTTATTAATTGAGATTAAGTCTCAGATTAAGATTATTGTTTGCTATTAGAGGTAGTTTAAACTACATCATGCCAAGATAACCATTTAGAAAGATATGATATGGCAAAACCCATCAAAAGTCCCAAAAATCCCTAGACTTTTCCCCAAATTACACTACTGGAAAACTATACTTTGCCGAGTGCCTCCGACTTTGCCGAGTGCAAAATATCGTGGCACTCGGCAAAGCAATATTTTGCCGAGTGTAGCACTCGGCAAAATTTTGCACTCGGCAAAAAAGGCTTTGCCGAGTGCCAAGCACTCGGCAACGCTAGGCACTCGGTAAATCGGGACTTTGCCGAGTGCCAGGCACTCGGCAAAGCTAAACGCTCGGCAAAATTTTGGCGAACCGTGACGGCGGCCACCTACCGTCAAATTTTGCCGAGTGCCTCCTAGACCTAGCACTCGGCAAATTTATTTTTATTTTTTGAAAATTAATTTTGCCGAGTGCCTCCTAGTCCTAGCACTCGGCAAAGTTTTTTTTATTTTCTGAAAAATAATTTTGCCGAGTGCCACCCTTGGACACTCGACAAAGTTTTTTTTATTTTTTGAAAAATAATTTTTCCGAGTGCCTCCTAGACCTAGCACTCGGCAATTTTTTTTTATTTTTTGAAAACTAATTTTGCCGAGTGCCTCCTAGTCCTAGCACTCGGCAAAGTTTTTTTTATTTTCTGAAAAATAATTTTGCCGAGTGCCACCTTTGGACACTCGGCAAAGTTTTTTTTTATTTTTTGAAAAAAATAATTTTGCCGAGTGCCTCCTAGACCTAGCACTCGGCAAATTTTTTTTTTTTGAAAATAAATTTTGCCGAGTGCCTCCTAGCCCTAGCACTCGGCAAAGTTTTTTTTTATTCTGAAAAATAATTTTGCCGAGTGCCTCCTAGGGCCCGCACTCGGCAAAGTAATTTTTGCCGAGTGTTCCCATATGGCACTCGGCAAAATATATTTACTTTTTTTGATTTTGGACCCAAATTTTGTTGTGTAGCCTTGTGACAATATTTGAAGCTCTAATATAAAATTTTGTAAAATTTTGATTTTTTTTGGTATATTTTGTTAATTTATTTCATTTCGTTGATTTTTTTGGCGTATTTCCAATTTGAACTGCAGGTCCATGGAATAATAGAATTTGGTCATTCAAAAATTGATATTCATGATACTTAGCGTATGTTGGGGCCGTATTCAGGGAGTCACATGAAATCTCGCGCATCTCGTTGACGTAACATGTTGAGTTAGTTGCGAAAAAAGAGGATTTAAATTATATAAAATCCAAATAAAGTCCGAAAATCACGAAACTTCTGGAGGCGTCTTGTTATCGCATGCGGAGACTGTGGTAAAATTTTGAAATGATTTGAAGCAAGTTGCGATGCACGATGCCTAAAACCCAGATATATCCACATGTGATCACATGCGACAACTTGTAGAGATGTTTGACTTCTACGCATCCGACGTCTCAACTTGTGCAAAATATTCTCAATTTTTTATAATAGCCTCTACATGCGATAACATGACATCTCGACAAGTTTCATAATTTTCGGACTTCGTTCGCATTTTTTGTAATTTAAAAACACTCCGACCACAAACGGGTGACCGTGTTTTGTGAACAAGACATTCTAATTTTTGGGTGAATTTCTAGATAGGGCCTCAAAATACACTCTCCAATATGAATATTATTTTTTGAATGGCTACATTTCATTATTTCATGCACCTATAGTTTAAATTTACTTATTCAAGAAAAAATCAAGTAAACAAAATAAATTCAAGAAATATAGCAAAAAATTATGAAAAAGTCTGAAATTCGAACATGTGGTTATATATAATATACTAGGACTACAGAAAAAATTTAAAATCAAAATTGAAAAAAAAACAGAAAAACTTTGCCGAGTGCAACGGGGAACACTCGGCAAAAATAACTTTGCCGAGTGCCTGACCCAGATGGCACTCGGCAAAGTTCAATGTCAGAAAATAAAACAAAATCTGCGCAGTATTAAAAAGTTGTTTGCCGAGTGCTGGACGGAGGTGGCACTCGGCGAAACAAACAAAAAAAAAAAGCCCACGCGGCCTAAATGGCCACGCCGGCCCAGTCCACTCCCTCCCGCATCCCCAACCCTAACCGCGCCGCACCGCCCACCCCAGCGCCCGCCCATCGCCGCCACCTCGCCGCCCCCAGCGCCCGCCCGTCGCCGCCCAGCCACCGCCCCGGCGCGGCCCTGCCCCGGCGAGTCCTCGCCCCCTCCCCGATGACTCCCCTGCGCGGCCCCGCCCCGGCGAACCCGCCCCGCCCCGAGCGCCCCGGCGGCCCGGCGCACCCCCGTCCCCCGCCGGCGAGCCACTGCCCACGCCGGCGAGTCCCCGCCCCGGCCAGCCTCCGTCCCGGCCAGCCTCCGTCCCGGCCGCCGCGGCTCCCCAGCGCCCGCCGACGCAAGCAACGCCGCCTCCACCGCGCGTCCCTGTGATCCGGTGAGGCGAGGTCCCTGTCCTCTCTCTCTCTCTCTCACTCTCACTCTCTCTGTCTCTCTCTTCCTCTCTCTCAGCTTCTCCCTTGCTCCCCACTCAGGGCCATGGTGACGCAAGCAGCTTTTGTAGTAGGGGATATGCAACAATCAGATTGAGGAGCAGTGGTGCTTTTTGGTGTGCGTAAGGCTTGGAGGATGCTGGCACGACCTATAAGCTTTGGTATAGTTTCTTCCAAATACATAAAAAAAAGTGTATTGATATTTGATGGTTTGAGCTCCACTTTGGAAACCATGCCTGCTTCCAGTGTCAAACAACGAAGTGGTAGTAATTGAGTTCGGCTTGTTTGTTCTTGTTATGTGTAGACAGAGAGGATGGCAACAACCACACACTGTGGATCTCCTAAAAACAACATTTGGGTTGACGATGAATTCAGTAGTATGAGCTAGAGCACCAAAAATTATGGGAGAATTGATTTCTGAAAATGTTATCTAAAAGGAAGACTCAGGTGAGTCGATTTCTTCATGGCTGTTTCCTATTTATACCTCCTAATTAGAAGCCAGTTTTATTTGGAATTTTAGAAGAAAAAAACAGTTCATGGTTGCAGTTAGTTTATAACTTCGTGTCTAAATATTTCTTTGCTTGGGTGTGGAGGCAAACACACCACCAGAAATGGATAGCACTTTCTCTTATCTAAATCATTGTTCAATAGTTTTATGCACACAGCACATGGCACGCCATTGCTGCCAGGATTTTTTATATTATTTTTTGAACTTTGAGGTACGCGCCCTAGGTGCAGACTGGTTGCTAGATTTGTTGGATGTTGGCAATTGAGATACTGTACATAGTTCTCTGAAAACCACAAAAACTCGTTTTTGTTAAAGCTGGCTTTTCTAGGTTATTGAGAACTTGTTTCAGATAAACCCAAGTTAGTTAGAGTGCCCAAACATCGTTGTTCTGGATGTTGGAAACTTGAGTCAAAACTTGTTCTATAAAATCTAGTTTTATAAAACATGGGATCCAAACAACCCCTTCAGTTATATCTGAAACACCTCAGTTACCTAGCTAGCAACTTTCTATTCTGTTACAAAAATGAAGGAGATGCCAATATGCAAATGTGCTACCTAGCTAGCAGTTTTCTGTTTTCTGTTAAGCTAGCAGCAGAACCAAATTGCCCCAAGAAATTTCTCAATTAAGTTAGTTTTTGAGGTCTCAAGTAATGCTTACATGCACTTCACATTTCTGTCTAGCTGTGGTATACAAGTAACATAAATATTATGCACTGCATGTCAGCTGCTGATAGGCTTTAGCATTTTATATCTGCAAGCTGTTTTTCAGAGTCCCTAGCTGAAACAAACATGGTAAGGTAACCTCACAATCTGCAAGCTGTTTTTCAGAGTCCCTAGCTGAAACAACCATTCTCCTCTTGGTCTTATGCATACCAGTATACCATTCAGAGTCCCTAGCTGTTTTTCAGAATCCCTAGCTGAAACAACCATTCAAAGTCTTGGCTGATTGCTTATGTTCAGCTGAATGAAATTACTGAAACTTTGTGATAAGAAAGCCAGACATGAGGTTATTACTTAAATGGTTCAAACACAGACTGCAATTCTGAAAAGAAGGTAGATTAGACCTGTCTCACCTGTTGCCCAGTTTTTTCTCTGCAATTTGTACTGCAACTTTGCTAGTGGCAACGAGGCCATGTGTTTTCAACTAAAATATTTATCAGTGGGTACATAGAAACATGATCAGGCCAAGCAGAACTTTGCCATGCATTTCTTGTCCTCCTACCAAGCTATGACTAGTACAGCATATGTGAAACTTTTTGTAATGTTACTATGTTAGTTTCATTCCTAGCTGAACATATGTGAAAGTTTTTGTAAATTTACACTTCTGTTTTTTAGACTAGAGTTATGGGTTTCAGTACTTTCAGGTGCCAATGAACTGTTTTGTCAGTCAGAAGATAGTTTTTAGTACTGAAGCATGTAGCATGTTAGCTTTAATTTTTAAAGGACCACCCTTGTCTTTAACTTGTCTTTACATGTTGTTTTTATGTATGTATGCAAATTAAAATAAATGTTTAGTTTGTTGCTTGCTAACCATATTCATTTGTGTGCATCAGTTCAATTTCAATCGCCTTGTGTTCCAGGCACACGATCCGACTCAACTGATGACTCAAGAGGTGTGACTTGTTTTTTTTGTTGATTATTTGCTCTGTGCCTGCACTCTTCATGTATGTATATAAACATTGTGTAAACATTAATTTTTACCTCAGGCTCTCTTCGCTGCCAATCACCAATCAGTGTAAGTTTTTGCTTAGAGCATATTATGAATCATAATGTGGTTCTGAAATAATTACATGTTAAACTAAATTGTACTAATTTGTGCTCATGTTTATTTACTTCGCTTCAGTAATTATATTATGCTTATTGTTCCCTTCCCACTTTAATATGTGTTCCTTTTTAGATAATAAAGGTATACCTGACAAAAAGGAAAGTATACCTGACTAATTTGTGCTCATGTTCTTTTTTACAACCATATAGTTTATGCAGTAAATTTCCTTGCATCCAGTTTTATTTTGTTATTCTTCATGTTGAACATACCTGACAAAGGGAAAGTGTTAGATCCCTTGAAAATTTTACTTTGCAGTTCGTTATCTGTTTCTGTAGTTCAGTACCTAAGCAGAGCAAGCCTTTTGTACTCTGATTTCAAATAGTGCCACATTTATTTTTTTCATAAATGTTTGCACATGTACCTTAATCATTTATTTGTTTTGCTTGGATTATGAAAAAATGGTCAATAGAGTCTTTATATTTACGTGTTTGTTATCACCTGCTTTGTACAAGCAGGAAGATATATAGACCTGCTTCTTTGTTATCACCTGCTTTGTACATCAATTTCCTAGGAATTGGTGTTATGATTAATCACTAATCACAAGAAAATTACCTTTTGATCAAGTAATCTGGTGAAAGTATATTTTTTTAAAAAAAATATATACTTTGCCGAGTGCCTTGATGAAAACACTCGGCAAAGTATGTTTTTTATTTTTTGAAAAATAATCTTTGCCGAGTGCCTTAAACGAAAACACTCGGCAAAGTACGGGTTTTACTTTTTAAAAAATAATCTTTGCCGAGTGCCTTGATCGAAAACACTCGACAAAGTATGAGTTTTATTTTTTAAAAATAATCTTTGCCAGGTGTCTTGATCCAAAACACTCGGCAAAGTATGGTTTTTATTTTTTTTAAATAATCTTTGCCGAGTGCCTTGATAAAAAACACTCGGCAAAGTTTTACGAGAAAACAACGGAAAATTTTTTGCCGAGTGTTTAGGGCACTCGGCAAAATAACAGTTAACGGCAAGCGGCGTAACGGCCATGAAAATTTTGCCGAGTGCCTTGCCCAGCACTCGGCAAAATATATTATTATTTTGCCGAGTGTCCGAGAAAAAGCACTCGGCAAAGTTTCTTTGCCGTGAACTATGTTGCCGAGCAAACTTTGCCGAGTGCCTTGGTTAAAAACACTCGGCAAAGCCTTTGCCGAGTGTTTTTAGGCTCTTTGCCGAGTGTAAAAACACTCGGCAAAGTGCCAGTCTGCAGTAGTGTTAAGAACCCTAATTCTAAGACTAAGAATCAGAAACAGTGGCGGAGCTAGAGCAAATTCAGGAGGGGTGCGCTAGCCATGTGGGTGCATATAATTTTATCATATGAGTGCAGATATGGTAAAAAAAAAGAACAGGCTGCTGGTCGACTGCATCTTGTGAAACTATATGGTTGCAGTTCAGAGTAACACTGTCTCTGCTATTTTTTGAAAGATCTGATTGCTCGGTTTGATATTAATAAGAGAGAACAGAGTTTAAAATACATATGCGGGGATCGCCATAAATACTCAACCCTAGCAAAACCTGAAATAAACAAGTGAATAGTTAACAACAAATAATTGAAGAGTATTATCAAAGAAATATAATTTCATTAGAATCAAACCAAAATGAAACAAATCTGCTTTGTGGCATATATGAATCCCGGATTTAGTCTTGGTTCAGAGCTCTTAATTAATTTCTTCCTCAGCTGATGGCGTTCAGCTCACAATGAAATTGACCATGTCTAACAAGAAGACAAATGCTTCAAATCTTTTCTTTCTTGAAAACGAAGGAGAACTGCACTTCATTATATTAAGAAGAAATAAATACTTTAAATCTCAATCTATCAGCTATCCGGTCTGTTCTTACCAAATTAAATTTGGGAATTCCATCCTATTAGTTAAGCTACTAGTGTCCTAAGCTTTACATTTGCAGTTTAAGTCGGTAAGAAAGCATTTTGCCCTAAATTATGCCCAGCAACAAAAAACTGAACACGGAATAGAGGAAAAGGGATCTCAAATACACAAATATATTACTCCCTCCGTCCAACAAAACATGCAATTCTCACTTATCGAGGAGTCAAACATTTTGAACTTTGACCAAAATTATATAAAAAAATACTAATATTCTTGATACAAAAAATATACCATTAGATTAGTAATAAAATATATTTTCATGATAGTTTTATTTAGCGACATAAATATTAATACTTTTTATAATAAAGTTGGTCAAACTTGAGTTAATTTGACCGGCACGGATACAATAATTGCATGTTTTTATGGACGGAGGGAGTACTTCAAACAATGAGAAAATGTGGGTCCCCTACTGAAGAGCTTTCAAGTAAAATGGCAAGTTCAACGTAAAGGCTCCAAAATGAAACTAAAGGATGGATTATCCTCATTCATGGGTACACTGTTTCAACCAACATAATTCATCAATGCACAATTGAAAGTGCATTCGCCCCCAATGTGGGTTTTGGCTAATTAATGACAATCAAATTCGGGACTAACCAGTTTATAAAAGCATGTATCCTCGGTACTACCGCCTGCGGTGGTACCGACCCATGGCCGGTAGTTTCCAAGTTTGCAAGGCTCTCTGTCCGCGCTGATTTTGGCCTGGCGGTAGTACCGCCATTACCTCGGTAGTACCGCCCCCGGTGCTACATTCCCAAGGCCGGTGGTAACCAAGTTTGCAGAGCTCCCTGTGTAGAATTGAAAATGGTCTGGCGGTAGTACTGCCATAACCTCGGTAGTACCGCCCGCGGTGGTACCGACCGAGGTCGGTAGTATCTTGGTTTCGCGAAGCTCTCTGTGTTGAGTTGAAAATGGCCTGGCGGTGGTACCGCCATAACCTCGGTACCACCGACCTCGGAGGTACCGACCTTTGGGCGGTAGTTTCCGAGGGACCAAGTCCCTTTGTGAGATGCTCTCTGCTCGCGGCCAATTTGGCCTGGCGGTAGTACCACCATTACCTCGGTACTACCGCCCGCGGTGGTACCGACGTGAGGACGGTGGTTGCTTGTTTGGTCAGATCTGGATTCTTTCGACCGTTGTGAACTGGTCGGTGGTACCGGCCAGGAGTGGTCGGTGGTACCGACCAGTCTCGGGACTGAGGGAGTATAAATGCCTCTCCTCTTCTCTTTCCACGGTTACCCACTCACTCTATACACTTATTGCTGACCTAACTCGAGACAAACTCTCTCCAAGCATTGACTCACCCTCTCTCCCCCCTTTGCTCCTAGATTCATTCCCTTGCGAGATTTGAGCTAGGGAAGTGAGATTCGAGAGTGGGAAGCATCAATCTTCGACTTGAGCACTTGGTTTCCATCTTGCCGGCTTGCTTTGTGTCTTTTACTCTTGAGCTCTTTGAGCTCTAGCCGGTTAGGTGTTCTTCGTGGTAGCCCGTATTGATTTACTTGTGAGGGCTCCCCGAAGCGTTTGTATTACCCTGAGATTTCTAGTAGAGATACTCTCGTAGCCTTTGTGGTTGCTTGAGTGAGGCAAGGAGGTGAAATAGACTCCGACCTTTGTGGTCACCTCAACAACGAGGAAGTAGGCACTCCTTAGTGGATTGGCCGAACCTCGGGATAAATCGCGTGTCTCGTGTGCTTGTTGTTGTTGTCTCTATATTCTCTACTTCACTTGTTATTGTGTTCTTCGTGTTCTTCCTATCCCTATCTCTTTCTTAGGTTGGGAAGGCTCGATCTACATCAAGGGGAGCAACCAAGGTTTGGTGAGAGTAGATTTGCCATATATCATTCTTAGGAAAGTGGGCTGGAAACTTGTATTATCTTCATAGCTTACATTCATCGGATTTGTAGTTTCTTTTAGGATCCCGGTTGTGTCGTTTGTTTGTGTCGGTAGTACCGGTGTTTCACACCCGGTAGTACCTACCCAAACAAACTGGCTTCTTCGGTTGCTATCTAACTACATCTTATAGTTTGTGAAGTTTCAGATAGTCAAAAATCGCCTATTCACCCCCCCCCCCCTCTAGGCTGATTCGGTCCTTTCAATTGGTATCGGAGCATAACCCTTGTGTTAGCGCTTCACCGCGTAAGGGAGAATCATGTCTACCATAAGTCAAGAACAGCTTGATGAGATTGTCAAGCAGGTTACTGCTCAGGTGATTCAAGATCAAGCAAAGAAGCATGAAGATGAGATGAAGAGGATGAAAAATGAGATGGAGAGTTTGAGGCGAGCTTTGGAAAGCAAAGCCGAAGCATCCGGAAGCGGCGAAAATCAGCCGCCCAAGGATGACAAGAAGAAGAAGGAGGATGGAGAGAAAGGCAAGAGAGACACCGAGTTCACAAGAGTGTCATATGACTATAGCCAAATGGGCAAAGTCATTCAACTACCTAACGTCAATCTAGGCAAGCCACCTGCCTTTGATGGAATCAACTATAATGATTGGGCACACAAGATGAATCTACACCTTCTTGCTGCAAGAGTTTGGGAGATTGTTGACAACGGACCAAGTCACGTTGAAGGTCAAGAGTTCACCGACAATGATGTGTTTGAGTTTCAACAAAATGTTCAAGCCGCATCATTGATTCTATCATGCCTTAAGCCTGAAGAAAGCAACAAGGTACATGGAATGGAGAATGCCAAGAAGATTTGGGATACCCTCAGGATATCATATGAGGGTGATGCGAGTGTGAGGAAGTGCAACATAGAGCTTCTTCATGGAAATATTGAGAACTTTGCAATCAAGAAAAGTGAGACCACTCAACAAATGTTTGATAGATTCATGACATTGGTCAATCAGATTAGAGCTCTCGGAGACACAAAGTGGGATGACTACTCAGCTAGAAGAAAGCTATTAAGAGCATATAGAAAGAGGAACAAGAACCTTGCATCCATCATCATGGAGAGACCTAACTATGAGAGCATGGGACCTCATGAGATGCTTGCCAAGATAAAGCATCATGAAGTCTTGGATGATGAAGATATAGAAGATCAAGAGGCAAGTCACAAGAAGGTGGTAGCACTCAAGGCTAATCAAGAAGAAGGAAGCAAGGCCCGAGATGACTCTTCAAGCGAAGGAAGTGAAGACTCCGATGATGAGTTGGCCCTTATTGTGAAGAACTTTAGAAGATTCATGAGAAAGAAGATGCACAAGAAGGGCAAAGATGGTTACTTCAAGAAGTCAAAGAAGAGAAATTGCTATGAGTGTGGAGCGGATGATCATTTCATTGCCGATTGTCCACAAAAGAAGAACAAGAACAAGTATAGCAAGAGTGATGACAAGAAGCATAGAAGAAGAAGAGGTGGTGAAGCTCATCTTGGTGAGGAGTGGTTCTCGGAAGATGACTCAAGTGATGAAGAGAAGAGCAAGAGCAAGGAGAAGGAGAAGGGAGCGGCCAACATCGCCATACACAAGACCTCTTCTCCAAGCCTCTTCTCCAACATGGCTACATCGACAACTTCGTCACGCTTGTTCGAGAACCTCTCCGACGACGAGGATGACTTCACTCATTCTTGCTTCATGGCTAAGAATGAGAAGGTATCATCCAACTCTCCTACTTGTTCTAGTGATGAATGTAGTGATGATGATATGGATGAATTTGAGCTTAGCATAATTAGAAAATTTGGCAAGAAAGGTGGAACTAAAATTATCAAATTACTCACTAAATTAGAGAGTCGGAATGAGAGTCTTGCAATGCAAGGGGACTTGATCTCTCAAGAGAGAGAAAAGAACCGTGCATTGGAAGCCTCTCTTGCCGAGGAGAAGTTGAAGGTTGAGAAATTGACCGTGGAACTATCTTTAGCCAATGACTCCAACAAAAAGTTGGCTAAGGAGTGTTCCATGAGCAATGACTCAATTGCAAGCCTAAAGAATGAGGTTAGCATGGCTCAAGAGAGCCTCACAAGCTCTCAAAATAAGTATCAAACTCTTGAACTAAGCTACAACACTCTTTGGAGTAGCACCTCTTCAACTTCTTCTAAGGATTCCGATGGCTCTAATGCCTCAACTAGTAATGGTTGCAAAAGATGCTATAAACTTGATATAAATGCTTGTGCAACTAACCTTGTTGAGATAGAGAAGAAAGACAAGGAGATTAATAGGTTGAACATGATCTTGAGGAATGGTTGCAAGTGTAAGATGCAACAACCAAAAGATATCCTCAAGACCGCAAGACATCCATCTATCAAGGATGGAATTGGGTACAATAGGTATGGTGGTAAGGCCAATGGTAGAAAGATGGTCAATGGGGTACCTTTTGTTAACTTTAACAAAGGGGTTCCTCTCTTTGACCTAATGAACAAGGCCAACAATGTTGCCAATCCAAAGGCTCCACTTGCTAATGGTAAGATCAACAAGGAGAAGCAAGTGGAGGTCCCCAAGCAACAAAAGCCCATATCAAGAAGCTATACATGTGATTACTTGTGTTGTTGGGGGAAGGATGGTAAGATAGTAGTCAAGTATGTTGGTGCCCTCAAGAAGAGGGAAATTATGAGAAATGTTTGGGTGCCAAAAGCTTATGTGACTAACCCCCAAGGACCCAATCTTGTTTGGGTACCTAAATCTAGAACATAAACTTGTTTTGTAGGAATATGCCTCCGGTGGATCAAGCTGGGTGTTGGATAGTGGATGCACCAATCATATGACCGGGGCAAAAGATATGTTCTCCTCCTTTCAACCAAGCAACGACTCATGCAACAACATTGTGTTTGGTGACAATGGTAAAGGAGAAGTGCTTGGTTTGGGTAAATGTCACACCCGGTTTTAAGAACAAAACCAGGTATACACCATATGTGAGCCTAGGAAGTCAAATCTCACATATAGCCACAAATAAAGGGTAATATCGAAAGACAATGCTCTTAAATAACGTATATAAAACAAAAGAACAAAACCTTAAAGAGCAGACAACGGAAAGACACTCCGATCTTCAGATGGAGACACCAACTTCACAAGGACAACTGACTGGTTGACCACAAGCCTAAGCTTCTCCAAAGCTTAACTCTCTGAGGTGTGGGGAAAAGCAAGAGTGAGTCCATGTCGAACTCCACAAGTATAGCAACAAGTGATATAGATCCCAAGTTTCATGATCAATGTAACATAAATAATGAATAGCATAAAATAGTAAATAATGAACATGTTAACCAACAAAAGTCATAATCTTAATGTAAAAGTCTTCAAGGCCGCTCGTGTCCTTGAGCAAGGCTGATATATCAGTTTAATAAACTTTGCGCAAAGGTGTACACTTTCACTGCGAGACGTGAATTGCCCTTTCGCCCGAGGGAGCCAGCCTCTTAACCCACTTCCAAGGAAGGTCGGCAGGGTTCACGATGAAGCCTTTCAAAGGTTCGTCTAACAAGTTAGGGCCGCTAGGTTTCCCCATCAATAAGCATGAATCTCCCCTACAAGCGGTGACTAACAAAAGACAAAATGCACCAACTTGGTCGGCCAAGACAATACAGATCGGAGCCCCTCTTGCGCCTTTCGGTAACCTCTAACAAGCTAGAAAAGGTCCTCATACTGAGCTAAAGCCAGAGCCATATAACCCCCAACAGTTGCACTGTAAATCCCGAAGGTGCTCGTACAGATAATTTCTTAAGTTGCTAATAAGTCATTTTTATCATTCGATGCATACATTAATTAAGTAACATGATCATGATTGCGAAAAGAACACTCGATTGCTATACTTGCCTTAAACTCAAGATCCTTCTTCTGTTGACTTATATACTTCCAAAGGTTGACTCTTGATCTTGAACTCTTGATCACGAACTTCTTCTTGATCACCAACGTATAACTCACCGACTGGACATACGATCACAGAACACCACACAAGCATCCAATAGCAGTCATGCAAAGCAAACATAGCCTATAATTAGAACAATACACCAATAAATAAATAAATAAATAAATAAAGAGTTTTGAAAACTGATCTACGATTCGCTATGAACACACAGACGCGAAGATCACTTTAATCGGAGCTATAACGGAAAAGATATAAACTAAACAAGATTAAAGACACTAATTACTAGATTAGATTTAACTCAAATTTTAATTACATAAAACAGTGGTGAAAGTTATATATTTTGAAAGAACTTTTCGAAATGAATCTAACGCAAGTTGAACGGACTAAATCGGAGTTAAAACAAAGAAGTTATAAGCATTTGAAATCAGTGGCAAAACTGTAATTGATTCAAACCTGATTTTGTAATTTTAAATAAATAAAACGAAATCAGAATTTCGGCTGGACTGCGCCTCATTTAGGAGAAAACGCAGGGGCTTATACGGAAGAAAACTCAGACTCAATGAATAGTATAAGGTGGAGCGCGGGTTGGGACTCGGAAAATCATAAGGACTCTTCTGCAAAACGGCCACGCGAAGAGGTATCGGGTTTTCCTGGCCATCCGATTCAAGATGAAGGGCTCAGATTAGATCGGGAAGCTTAGGGTGGCGCTGTTCGCCGGAGAAGGCAGGGGACACGGCGGCGCCATCGCCGGAATACGGCGGTGGGGCTCGGTTTAGGGCTAGAAGGCAGTAGAGACCACGGGAATAGGTTCAAACGAACCAGGAACTCAAGGCAAACTTACCAGCGGTGAAGATGGTGTTCGAAGCGGCTCAGCGGCGGCGGTTTTCTTGGCACGGCGGACGGCGACTCTGAAATCGACGGCGAGCAATTAGACCATCAAACAGAGGGGGAAGAAGAGGAGAAAAGGCTCTGCTAGCTTCAGGAGATCAAGACGGAGCGGTAGGAACCTTTTGCGGACGTTGGAACACGCTGGCGCGTCGAGCAGACAGCCGCGGAGATCTTGCGGTTGCGGAGCTTTGGTGACGGCAATTTAGGGCACGAGAGCTCGAAACTACAAACAGGGAAAGGCGGCGGAGGACTCAGGAGACTTATAGGAGAGCTCGGGTTTGGGGAGCAAGGCAAAGAGGAGACGTAGGGGAGGTGGAGTCGGAGCTCGGGCTCGAGTCCCGGCCGGACACAGGAGGAAGGAGGCACTGACAGCCGGGGACGCGGTGTCAGCGAGGGAGAAGGCGAGCGCCCGCCTGGGCTTTGCTGGGCCACGGCGTTCACTTGGCCTGGTGCTTCCGCGGGGGAGAATTGGGTCGCGAGGTCGCGCTGGCCCACGCGGGAGAGGAGGGAGGCAGGCCGAGCGAAGAGGGCACGGGCTGGAGCCAGGCCGAACAGACCAGAAGCCAAGGGAGGGAGAGAGAGCGCCGGCTGGGCCATTTCGGGCCAGAGTGGAGGGAGGAAAAAGGCGCCGGGGAAAGGGCCTTTGGGCCAATTTGCAAGGAGAGGGAAGAGGAGAAACAAAATCCTTTTTATTTTCTGTTTTGGTTTTCCAAAAGCATTTTCAAATCCAAATTTGAAATCCTTTCAAACTTTTGATATAGACCTTTGAGAGAGACGATAAGTTTTGACATTTTTAAACTTTTTCCAAACTTTTTGAAAAACAAAAGAAACCTTTATTTTTAATACCCTTTCTATGAAATTTGTTTTTAAATCATTTCTAAACCATTTTGAACACAATTTGGATTTTTGAACCAAAAACCACACATCACAAAAACTCAAATGCTCCAACATGAATGCACAAACAAGTTTCTAAACCCTAGGATACATTTTAATTTAGAGAGAAAATTTTTATTTCCCTATATTTTATGAGCACAAAAATTCATAAACAAATCATATTAACTCTAATTTAAGAAATGCAAATTTCAGGGTGTGACAGTAAAATTGCTATCTCAACTGACAATTCCATATCTAATGTATTACTTGTGCATTCGTTGAGTTACAATTTGTTATCCGTTTCTCAACTTTGTGAAATGGGTTACGATTGTCTCTTTACGGATAAGGGTGTGACCGTCTCTAGAAGAAGGGATTCCTCTATTGCATTTAAAGGCGTGTTGAAGGGAAAACTTTACTTAGTTGACTTCTCAACTAGTAAGGTAGAACCTACAACATGTCTAATGGCAAAATCTAGCATGGGTTGGCTTTGGCATCGCCGACTAGCTCATGTTGGGATGAGGAACTTGACCCAACTTCAAAGAGAAGGGCACATCCTTGGACTAACCAATGTTTCTTTTGAGAAAGATAGGATTTGCAGTGCGTGCCAAGCCGGAAAGCAAGTTGGAGCAAAGCATCCAATCAAGAACATTGTGTCGACCACAAGACCATTGGAGCTATTGCATATGGACCTCATCAGACCCGTTGCTTACCAAAGCATCGGCGGTAACAAATACGGTTTCGTTATTGTTGATGACTATTCTCGTTTCACTTGGGTGTTCTTTTTAGCAGATAAAAGCGAAACGCAAGGCATCTTCAAGAAGTTTGCTAGAAGAGCACAAAATGAGTTCGACATCAAGATCAAGAAAGTGAGAAGCGACAACGGGACCGAGTTTAGGAACACCAACATAGAAGAGTATCTTGATGAAGAAGGGATCAAGCATGAGTTCTCCGTTCCATATACCCCACAACAAAATGGGGTTGTGGAAAGGAAGAATAGAACTCTTGTTGAAGCCGCAAGATCTATGTTGGATGAGTACAAGACTTCCCATGGTTTTTGGGCGGAGGCAATGAACACGGCGTGTCATGCAATCAACTGCCTCTACCTTCACAAGCTAAGGGGGAAGACGCCATATGAGCTTCTAACCGGTAACAAACCAAAGGTGCATTACTTTCAAGTTTTTGGCTGCAAGTGTTTCATACTTAACAAGAGGGCCAAAAGTTCAAAGTTTGCACCTAAGGTACATGAAGGCTTTCTACTTGGTTATGGTACTAACGAACATGGCTACCGTGTATTCAATAATGCCACCGGCACTATTGAGTTAACGGTAGACGTGACTTTTGATGAATCCGACGGCTCTCAAAAGGAGCAACTCAATGATGAGCTTGTAGGTAATGACGAGCCTCCATCCGAAGCTATCAAGAAGCTTGCAACCGGTGATGTGAGGCCCGTTGAAATACAAGATGATGAAGATGAACCATCACACACTCCACAAGATTCTCATATCCATCATGTGCATCCAAATGCGCATGATGAAGCTTCCGCAACTCCGAATGGTGGTAGTGTGGGTGATGTTCAAGTGATACATCAAGTTGATGATCAAACACAAGCTCAACATGAAGTCCGACAAGAAGATGGGGACATCAATGCATATGATGAAGATGATGAAGATGGACCCATCCAACGAAGATCACTTGTGCCACATCTAAGAGTTCATCATACAGTTCAACGGGATCATCCCGTTGACAACATATTGGGGAGCATACTGCGTGGGGTAACGACACGCTCTCGTTTAGCAAATTTTTGTGAACATTACTTGTTTGTCTCCTCTTTGGAACCTCTTAGGGTGGAAAAAGCACTTGACGATCCGGACTGGGTGATGGCTATGCAAGAAGAGCTGAACTTCACTAGGAACGAAGTCTGGTCCTTGGTGGAAAGGCCCAAGCAAAATGTGATAGGAACCAAATGGGTCTTCCGCAACAAGCAAGACGAGCATGGCGTGGTGACAAGGAACAAAGCACGGTTGGTGGCTCAAGGTTTCACTCAAATCAAAGGTTTGGATTTTGGGGAAACCTATGCACCTGTAGCTAGGCTCGAGTCAATTCGTATATTACTTGCCTTTGCTACTCACCATGATTTCAAGCTATACCAAATGGATGTGAAAAGTGCATTCCTCAACGGCCCCCTCTCCGAATTGGTCTATGTGGAGCAACCACCGGGTTTTGAGGACCCAAAGTTTCCCAACCACGTCTACAAGCTCGACAAGGCGCTCTATGGGCTTAAACAAGCCCCTAGAGCTTGGTATGATTGTCTTAAGGACTTCCTACTCAAAAAGGGTTTTGAGATAGGAAGGGCCGATGCTACTTTATTTACTCGCAAAGTTGATAATGATATCTTTGTGTGCCAAATATATGTCGATGACATAATATTTGGTAGTACTAATGTTGCCTTTTGTGAGGAATTTAGTAGGATCATGACCAAAAGGTTCGAGATGTCCATGATGGGTGAGTTGAAGTACTTTCTTGGATTCCAAATCAAGCAACTCAAGGATGGCACGTTCATCAGTCAAACCAAGTATACAAGAGACATGCTAAAGAAGTTTGAGATGGACAAGGCCAAACCCATCAAGACCCCTATGCCTACCAATGGACATCTTGATCTAAATGTGGATGGTAAGTCAGTGGACCAAAAGGTATATCACTCTATGATCGGTTCATTACTTTACCTTTGTGCATCTAGGCCCGATATTATGCTTAGTGTGTGCATGTGTGCAAGGTTTCAAGCTAATCCGAAAGAATGTCATATTATGGCTGTTAAGAGAATCTTTCGATACTTAGTGCACACTCCGAATCTTGGCTTGTGGTATCCCAAGGGCTCCACTTTCGATCTACTTGGCTATTCCGATTCGGACTATGCCGGTTGCAAGGTAGACCGAAAGAGCACTACCGGGACTTGCCAATTTATTGGGAGGTCTTTGGTGTCATGGAGTTCTAAGAAACAAAATAGTATTGCCCTATCCACCGCCGAAGCCGAGTATGTGGCGGCCGGCGCTTGCTGTGCTCAACTACTTTGGATGAAGCAAACACTAAAGGACTTCGGATGTGAGGAAACCAAAATTCCACTTTTGTGTGACAATGAGAGTGCTATCAAACTAGCAAACAATCCCGTAAACCACTCTCGCACAAAACACATAGACATCCGACACCATTTCTTGAGAGACCATGAAGCCAAAGGAGATATCGCAATACGCCATGTGAGCACCGAAAAACAACTAGCCGATATCTTCACAAAGCCTTTAGATGAGTCAAGATTTTGTGCTTTGAGGAGTGAACTAAATATCATTGATTCTCGTAACGTGGCTTGATGTCTTGCACATATTTGTTTTCACCTAGAGACCTAGATAAATGGATTGACAAAATATTGTGTATGATTTCAAAATCTATTTTGCATACTTCACTTATGTCCATGGCTATGTATTGGTTATATGAAATCTGGACATGTTTGAAGTATGTGTAGTATACCACACAAGGCTCTCTTGAAATCCCTCTCTGTCCTCTCTGTTTTTGTGCTGTCGGTGGTACCGCCCTAGGGCGGTAGTACCGACGTCGGTAGTACCGGCCCTATGGGCGGTACCACCGACCGGGTTTGACCCGAGTATAAAAGGGGGCGCGGTGAATTTTTTTTAACCCTAGTCAAACATCTTTTGACTGCCGCCTCCCTGCCTCCCAGCGCCGCCGCCAGCCCGTGCTTGAGCCCGTGCAAGCCGCCGCATCCTTCTCCTCTCCGATCTCCCTCCTCCTCCTCCCAAATCCAAATCCCTTCGGTGGAAAGGTGCTTTGAAGGTTGGAGATCGTCGTGGTGGTGTTCTTGAAGCCCGAAGTTTCCTCCTTCATTGGATTTCGACCTCTTCTTCACGAGTAGCAAGGTACTAGGGTGTTCATGCCTGATCTCTCAATGTACTTTGTTCTAGGTCGATTCCTTTGGTAGGATTGTTCTATCTAGTATGAAGATGCTTCTAGGATGTATGGTTAGCAAGTTCATAGCGATTTGGTAGATTGGATTGAAGGAAACTGCACGCTGCTGTGCGGTCGGTAGTACCGCCCCCAGGGGTCGGTAGTACCGCCCGGGCGCAGCGAGCCATTCTCCTTCCCGATTTCGATCGTCTTATTTGCTACATCCGTTGAAGTAATCTTTCCATCATCTTTGTCTTATGTTGGTCTATGCTATCTTTGTCTAGATGAGTCGGAGGCCCTCTCGTGCTCGTTCCCCTAGTGATGATGATGAGGAGTATGCCGCCTTGGAGCAAGGTGGTCATGTGCAAGGGGCGCCGCCGCGTCGCAATCCCGGGCGCCGTGTTCGGTCTGGGAGTATGGATGACTCCTCTCGTCAGGTCCGTGGACGCTCGTCCGCGGGCCACACGGGCCGTCGCAGCGTGGATAGCGCAAGGGGGAGTGGGAGCGGTCATGCCCGTGGCAGTGGGCATGCTGCTCCTTCGCCTCCTCCGCCTCCTCAGCCTTCTCCGCCCCCTGTCGCTGGTCCGGCTGGTCGCCTGCACAACGTTATTGTGGGAGGAGTGCCTTTAGCTGGTCTCGATCGTGAGGGTCGCTCCATCGATCCTCAAGTTGGACCGGCATCCCCTCGGACTTCAGGGTTGATGCTAATCAACCGGGCTTTTGACATGCACCCTGAAGCCGAAGCTGTCATGTCCGCCGTCCCTCTCGCTCTTATTGGAAATACCATGGATTACTCCGATAGAAAGCGGGGTAACTTGATGAGGAGGCAGCGTGAGGAGAACCCCTATCTGTTTGTTAGAGATGCTTCTGTGGATAGGAGGTTCTGGTCCAGGTTCCAGCAAGACTTCTATGTGTCAGTATGTTGAAAGGGTTTCTGTGCTAAGGGACATCCTCCTCTTTTTGCTCATAAGAGACTGGTTCTCTCCTCTCTGACCGACAAAGATTCTGAGGACATTCAGGCCTTGGTGCAGAGGCTAGAGGAGTGGAGAGTTTTGGGGCTGATCTCTGGAGAGCGCAGCTTCAACCAGGAGATTCTCTGTCAGTTTTGGGCCACTTTGTTCATTGATCAGGAAGCTCGCGTGCTGCATTGGATGACCCAAGGGGTCCACTACAGATGTGCCTTCGTCACATTTGCTCGGTTGTTGGGCTTCGATCATGTGGACAGAGATGCCCCTCGTCTTTCAGAGATGTATGGAGGGGGTATGTACTTAGAGCAGTTGCAGAGCTCAGGTGTCTATTTGGATGGTGCAGTGGCGACCTTCAAGGTCCCTGGCCTGAAGCCCGCTTACTACGTCCTCAACAACATCATGCGCCTGACTCTGGATCCCAAAATTGGAGATCAAGATAACTTGAGAGATGATGCTGCCAAGGTCCTAGTCCGCTTTGCTCTGCCAGATGGACGGTTTAGCATCTTTCACTTTCTTTGGCAGAAGATCTCCGATGTATACAATGATCCTCACAAGGCCCTGCCATATGCTCCATACCTTATGCATATCATTGAGCATGTGGTTGGCGCCACCTTTGAGTATGATTGCTTCATGAAGGAGTACAGTGTTCGCAAGTTCACTTCGGCTCCTTCCAAGGACAAAGAAAAAGTTGATGAAGGTGGTGAGGTCCCAGCAGATGCAGCAGCGCCTGGCGAGGCTCAGCTGTAACACCTCTGGTGTTTAATCTGTAATTAACCTGACATGTCATCATCATTAGTCATAATCATTCTTGTCATGCATTAATGTTTGTCTAGTGGTTGCTTGCCTTTACCTTTTCCTAAAAGGTATTTTGTGTGTAGTGATCCCTTTTTCTAAAACCCTAAAAGCCCAAATCTTCCTATAAGGGCAAAATGGTAATTTCAACTCTGTGCCTAGTCTTGTGTAATTCTTGTTCAATTTGATGTCTTGAAGTTTTGTTGTGTTATTCAAAAATCAAAATCAAAAATCAGATTTCAAATTCCTTTTGAAAAACCCTGATTTCCAAACCCTGGTTTTTACCCCTCTTATTAATTTAATAACGATTCAAAATTTGGTGTTGGTCCAAAAAGCAAAGTTGTAGATCTGGCCAAGAGAAACAACTTTGGTATTTACAAATTTTCAAGTTTCTACACAAAGTTTGAAGTAATTTCAAATTCTTTCAAACTCCAGTTTTTGTCCCGTTTTTAGTTTTCAAAATTATTTCAAAAACTAATGAGTTTCAGAAAAAGTGTATAATAGCAAAGTTATAGGTTTTGACAAAAGGAACAACTTGCATGTTTACAGAATTTCAACTTTCAATATAAAATTAAAAGTAATTTTTAATTTACTAAAATCCCAAAAGTGTCCCCTTTTCAAATTTCAAATGTGATTCAAAAGCTATTTGAATTTTTAAAATGTTCTTATCGACAAAGTTGTAGATCTCCTTTTTCTGCACAACTTTGGTGTTTTGAGTTTTTGCTGCTCAGTTCAAATTTTGGGAGTAATTTGCAAAATACTGAAATCCTTTCAAAATCAAACCCTACCCTAGCTACTGTTCTTCTCCTACCTAGGGTCAGGAGGGGCCCCGGCCATGGCCGCGCGCCGGCGCTGCGTACGCCACGCGTCTGGCAGCCGCCCGCCTGCTCCCGACCCGTCGCCCTCAACAGTGCATTCATTCCGCCCCCGCACGCGCCACAGTTGACTTCTATCCCGTCCCCTACCGGTCCCTGCGCGTTGCCGCCGCGTGGCCATCGCCGGCGAGCTCTTGCGCCCGGGTCCTGAGCGATATTCTCGCTCCCTTTTCCCATCAACCGACAGCACGCGCGCACGCCCGACCTTATCCCTGCCACAGCACGCCCCGAGCGGCAGCACGCTTGGCTATAAAAGCCACCCGCCGGCCGCCGTTCTTCCTCACTCGCCAGCCACCTCCGTTCTCCCTCCCCACCGCCCCTGGCTAGTTTTTTCGACTTCGCCTCGTTGCCGCGCAGCTCCCCAGTCTTCCAATTTCACCGCTACTGACTCCCACCGCCGAGTGCAAGTCTGTCTGCCTCAGCGCCGGTGAGAAGCCGACTGACTCGGGTCGACGGAATTCGTCGCCGTCGCTCCACCCCTCCTCCCTCTGACCTCTGATCTTCCTTCATTGCCTTCTTGTGCTCCTAACTGGCTACTGGTGGCCGTGCCTGGTGTACAGGGTCGCCGGATCGCCGGAGTTCTGCCGCGGTCGCCTCCTCCCTCGACCCGCATCTCTCGAGCGTATCGAGCCTCACCCTCGAGCACGCCTTCGAACCGCGCCCCTCGAAGTAGCCGAGGCCACCCTCAGCCTCGGGCGAGTCGCAACTACCCTCGGGCTGTAAGCCTCGAGTGAGCCGAGGCCACCCTCGAGAGGTTAGCCGCAAGAGAGCCCCGCCGAGGCCCCGCCCGTCGAGCTCCCTTCTCCTTCCGCCTCGCCGAGCCTCGCTTCCGACTCCCGGTGAGCCCGCGAAGTCTTTCCCACCCTCTGCTTTCCCAGCCGAGGCCTCGAGCAGCCGGTCCGCCGCCACGCCTCGTCGGTGAGCGCTCCGACTCGTGCACAGTGCTCCTTTTCTTTTTAGAAAATATGAATAGTTCTGCTATTTAATCTTTTTGTATGATTTTCTGTATTGCTCTAAAAATTCTGAAAATTTTACAATTGACTCTCTATACCATGTAGTATTTTAGAAAAATAAGAAACTTTACTTTTCTACAAAAATTGAAAAATGTAAAATCCCTCTTTTAATTAATAAATGGGTGGGTTTGGATTTTTAAAAAATCATTTATAACTCCAAAAATCATGAGATAAATTTTTGTGAGCTTCTTATGCCATGTTTAGTCTCTGTTGAAATTTTGAAGTCTTTTGGAACAAGTTTATTTTGAGCATTTATTTTAATTGTTAAATAGTGCCTTTTGTTAATTAATGCCTAGATTTATTTGAGCATCTTAATGACCTCCAAATATTATGAAATTTGTTTTGCCATCTATCTACACCATAATGAACTTATGTGATTAATTTGGTAATTTTTGGAGCAACCGCATAAAATGACCTTTTTTTTAAATAATTAAGAAAATAGAAAAAGTGATTAGGGTTCTTGTTGTATGCCTTGTGTTGTATTGTTCATGCTAGCATACTCATGTGCATGCATCATTGCATTCGTATAGTCACCGAAGAAGGAGTCAAAGTCGAGGCCGCCGCCGACGAACCTGCTCCCGAAGTAACCCCGAGCTTCGACCCCTGCACCTCCAACCCTGAGCCAGCTGTCTTTGCTCTTCAAGGCAAGCCCCGGTGCATTTAACCCTTCCTTAAATTTATAAATGATTACCTTAAATGCTTTTGAGTTAAATTATTGCATTAGGTTGATAGGAGTTGAGTGATATCTTATTTGATGCACTGTCCACCTTGGCCACCGATACACTCGATACCTGCTTTCAAAAGTATTTGAAAAAAATGCTTAGCAATACTTATTGAATTAGAGTTTGCAATAAAAATGCCAATTTCAAAAGTGTGATCACTTAAAGAATTTTTATGGGAATTTGGCTTTACTTCCCGACTGTTGGCTAAGTATCTGATCCATACCTGGTCAATGGCGAGAAGAGGTTGTCCGCGCGTACGGTGTCGTCATGTTGTAGTCCGGGACTCAACAGTTGACACCGACCGGGACAGGGTTGAAAAACCGACAGGACCTGTACTCTTGGGTTAGAGTCCCGAGGTGCTTGTCGCTGGTGGAAAAATTTAGGGACCATCCGTATGGGGCCTGCTGGTCAAGACTTGTAACTATTCACATACTTCGGGAAGCTCTGGCTCCGAGGAATCCTTTATTGGGACCGACAACCGCGCACTGGGAGTGGCGAGATGGCGGAAGTAGCATGTACCCACGTGGTCGTCGCACCTGGATATGAGTGGTGTACTGTACTTCCGGGTGGTGTAGGACCGGTCCAATCTTGGAGGAATCGTGGAAGACGAGTTGGCATATGCAAGCTTGGGTGCTACATATGCAGTGTGGATAGGGATCCTCAGCTGAGTATTATTTATCCGGATTAACGTTGCTCCTCGGTTATGGAGACTTGGTCACTGACTGTCAACGGAGAGTGGTTCTCAACTAGGTATGTTTTGAAAAGTAAAATGAATCATGAACAATGAAGAACTGAGAAATACTTGAATCTTTCCAAAAATAGAACAAGGTTTGCAAAACGCTTTTCTGCGAAATACTTGATATTGCTTAAGTCTTACCTCGACTACCCTAAGCCTCTCATTCCTGAGTCTTCTCCCCTTTTCTTTAGTCGGGTAAGTCTTGTTGAGTACCCCAGTACTCAGGGTTTGTTACCCATGTTGCAGGTATGACTGAGTCCCCGATGTGTCTTGCGCCCTGCTGCATGACCATCGTCCAGGAAGAGGCCGATGAGGCCGAAGAATAAATGTGCACCCTTGGGCTGGGTGGTTACAAGTATCTTTATTTCGTTGTACTCCGCTACGTTGCCTATTTTCGATTTTCCGAACATGGTTTGTAATAACTGCACCTTTAATTTTAGGAAGAATTAGTTCTGGGACACTCCGAAAGGCCTAAATTGGCCGGTGCACACATCCACTTTCAATATTTGCTAGAAGACACTATGGTTTCGTGTAATTGGGCCAATGGACATTGACCCTCATCTAATATTTTTATAAAATAGATATAAAATTATATAAGTGCTAGAAAATTATACTATAAATTTTTCTACACTCTACATGATAAGAACTACATACTAAAAATATTGTTTTGCGCTGAAATGATCATTTTGCCCCCACTTCATAAATAAACAAAGATAATCATGGTTAATTTGCTTATATGATTGTAGGTCACTACAAATCTTGGGACAAATCATAGAATGCGTACATCAACAAATCTTGACAATGCTAAAAATATTAGCTCAAAATAATAAAGTTTATAGTGACATATTTAGCATGACTGAATTATAGATTTATCTCTTGTGGAGCTTAATTGATATATTAAACTTTGTTATTTTGATATGATATTTTTATGATAGACAAGATTTGGTGATGTATGCATTCTGTGATTTTGTCAGTATTTTTAATATATTACAAATAAATTAACTAATTAATCATGGTTATCTTTGTCTATTCATGAAGAGAGGCAAAATTATCATTTTAGTGCAAAATAATATTTTTAGTATGTAGTTCTTATCATGTAGAGTGTCCAAAAAATTATATTATAATTTTTTTGGCACTTATATAATTTTATATCTATTTTATAAAAATATTGGATGAGGGTCGATGTCTATTGGCCCAATTACACGAAACCATAGTGTCTTCTGGCAAATATTGAAAGTGGATGTGTGCACCGGCCAATTTAGGCCTTTCGGAGTGTCCCATGGCCAATTCTCCCTTAATTTTATTTGGAACCTCGGTTTGTAAAACTAATGTTATTTAAGTCTTCCGCTCTGTATTCCGATGTTATTTGTAAAAGTATCCAAATGTTGTAACCGAAAGGCGAGATGATCCTGCGGACAATGGGCACGGATGCAGCCCAGTGACGATCAGTCTTAATCGTGTGGAACATCAGTTCGGCTGTCAGTGGATGACAGGAACCGATGGGCCATGGGATTAGGACCGTTATGTCACATCAGCCGGGTGGTGGAGATGTTCCCCGTGCTACCGCTCCTCCTCCGCGTCGTGAGAGGCATAGGAGTGGCGGTATTCGCTCCGCCCTTGGCAAGATCTTTGAGTGGATGTGCTATCGGGTCGATCGCGACGAGCGACATCAGCAGGAGGTGCGTCAGCATCTTGGTCTTCTTCCGCGCTCTCCGGTCCGACCCCATCCAGATCCGTTTGCTGAGTACGATGCTCAGGCTCGGCGCGATGATGATGATGACGATGATGATGATGGTGGTGGTCTCCCTCAGCAGCAGCCTCAGCAGCAGCCCCAGCAGCAGCACCAGTTTCCAGGTGGTGGTGAGGCGGGTTTTTACAGCTCCATGCTGTATCCGCCTCATCAGTTCTATCCTCCGCCACCACCCCAGTACCAGCCTCATCCCTTCTTCCCTGACTATGGTATGGGCACGTCCTTTGCTGGCGGGTCCACGTCATATCAAGGTGGGGGTGGTGGCTCGTACATGGGCTTTGCGGGCCCCGACGCCGATCCAGCTGGGAGTGTTGGCCCTCGTGACTCTACACCACCACCTGATTCTTCTGCTCCGTCATCCTTCCCTGGTGGTGACGTTGGTGAGAGTGCCTATTCCTCTCTCTTCGGAGGCTCTTATCATGATGGATCTTCCAGCAGCTATTATTGATTCTTTGCTTATCTTGGCCTACCCACTTTGGTACTTGATGCCAAAGGAGGAGTGTTAGGCTTATCTTGTTGTAATAGCTGTGAGAGAGGGTAATCTTTGAGACTAAGTGTGGTATGCTACATTTTATTTGTGATATGCTGAGGATGTAAAACTTTTATGCTTAATGTTATATTCATGTTTGGTTCATCCTCATTATTGATGCTCTTGTCATGGTGATTGTTGTTTTCGATATGGCTATGTGACTTGAGTGCTTTTCTTTCTTCAATAGTCATTCGCTTTTCTTATTACTTTGTTATGTGAATCACCATGTCATACCGTTTATGCATCACAAATTGATATATTTGATGTTGTCACACACTTAGGCACCCCACGGATTGCAAAATTTAGGAGGAGCTTTTATTCTTGTGTATGCAACCTTGCTTTCTAATCAAGGTTTGAAATTCACATCCAAAGCATATACTAAGGGGGAGCTTCAACTAAATTTTGGAATTCAAAAGCTTCAATTCTTTCTATCCCTAATTGTAAGCCTAAGTTGGTTGTCATCAATTACCAAAAAGGGGGAGTTTGAAAGTGCATTCGCCCCCAATGTGGGTTTTGGCTAATTAATGACAATCAAATTAGGGACTAACCAGTTTATAAAAGCATGTATGCAGGTGTTAGTCCTTTGAAAGATTGAAACGTTGAAATCTCGTGAACAAAGCACGTAGGATATTTTTGGACATAAAGATGCCTAGCTCAAGTGGTAGTTTAAAATTTCAATTTTAAACTTGAGTTATAGGTAAGCCGGACTATGAAGAGGGTCACAAAGTAAGTTGGCTAGATGTGGAGAAAAGTGCTCAAATCGACTAACCTTAGTTCGCTTGAGAGACACCGCGCAATCACGAACACGTAGAGGGTAATTTCTTATGGTCGGTGGTACCAACCATGGGTGGTCGGTGGTACCGACCACGGCTTCTCTGCGCAGCACTCAAACACCCTCTCTGTGTTGGTCAAAAATGACCTGGCGGTAGTACCGCCATTACCTCGGTACTACCGCCCGCGGTGGTACCGACGCAAGGTCGGTGGTAACCTAGTTTTGCAACCCTCTATATGTAGAGTTGTATTTGACCTAGCGGTGGTACAGCCATTATCTCGGTAGTACCGCCCTCGGTGCTCCCGACCCATGGCCGGTAGTTTCCAAGTTTGCAAGGCTCTCTGTCCGCGCTAATTTTGACCTGGCGGTAGTACCGCCACTATCTCGGTAGTACCGCCCTCGGTGCTACCGACCCAAGGCCGGTGGTAACCAAGTTTGCAGAGCTCCCTGTGTAGGATTAAAAATGGCCTGGCGGTAGTACCGCCATAACCTCGGTAGTACCGCCCGCGGTGGTACCGACCGAGGTCGGTAGTATCTTGGTTTCGCGAAGCTCTCTGTGTTGAGTTGAAAATGGTCTGGCGGTGGTACCGCCATAACCTCGGTACCACCGACCTCGGAGGTACCGACCTTTGGGCGGTAGTTTCCGAGGGACCAAGTCCCTTTGTGAGATGCTCTCTGTTCGCGGCCAATTTGGCCTGGCGGTAGTACCGCCATTACCTCGGTACTACCGCCCGCGGTGGTACCGACGTGAGGACGGTGGTTGCTTGTTTGGTCAGATCTGGATTCTTTCGACCGTTGTGAACTGGTCGGTGGTACCGGCCAGGGGTGGTCGGTGGTACCGACCAGCCTCGAGACTGAGGGAGTATAAATGCCTCTCCTCTTCTCTTTCCACGTTAACCCACTCACTCCATACACTTATTGCTGACCTAACTCGAGACAAACACTCTCCAAGCATTGACTCGCCCCTCTCTCTCCCCCTTTGCTCCTAGATTCATTCCCTTGCGAGATTTGAGCTAGGAAAGTGAGATTCGAGAGTGGGAAGCATCAATCTTCGACTTGAGCACTTGGTTTCCATCTTGCCGGCTTGCTTTGTGTCTTTTACTCTTGAGCTCTTTGAGCTCTAGCCGGTTAGGTGTTCTTCGTGGTAGCACGTATTGATTTACTTGTGAGGGCTCCCCGAAGCGTTTGTATTACCCTGAGATTTCTAGTAGAGATACTCTCGTAGCCTTTGTGGTTGCTTGAGTGAGGCAAGGAGGTGAAATAGACTCCGACCTTTGTGGTCACCTCAACAACGAGGAAGTAGGCACTCCTTAGTGGATTGGCCGAACCTCGGGATAAATCGCGTGTCCCGTGTGCTTGTTGTTGTTGTCCCTATTTTCTCTACTTCACTTGTTATTGTGTTCTTCGTGTTCTTCCTATCCCTATCTCTTTCTTAGGTTGGGAAGACTCGATCTACATCAAGGGGAACAACCAAGGTTTGGTGAGAGTAGATTTACCATATATCATTCTTAGGAAAGTGGGCCAGAAACTTGTATTATCTTCATAGCTTACATTCATCGGATTTGTAGTTTCTTTTAGGATCCCGGTTGTGCCGTTTGTTTGTGTCGGTAGTACCGGTGTTTCACACCCGGTAGTACCTACCCAAACAAACCGGCCTCTCCGGTAGCTATCTAACTACATCTTATAGTTTGTGAAGTTTCAGATAGTCAAAAATCACCTATTCACCCCCCCTCTAGGCTGATTCGGTCCTTTCAACAATCTTCTAATTTAACAGACCCCTTACAACTATTCATTCAAGCACAATGTTTGTGACAATTTAAAATCAAGAGGCCCAATTCATCAACTTTTTTCAGCAAAGAATTTCCAGATGTTGCACATCCGTTGCATTTAGGTTGTTGCTTCTTTCAGCCTCTGGTTGTATTGCTAGTGTTGTTTGTGTTGTGAGAATTGCCCTTTTCTTTTTTTTTCTTTTTGCAGCCTTTGTGGGCTACTTGTATTTATATCTGTTTTATTCAACGAAATTTACAATGTCTTGTGCCGTTCATTCAAGGGGGGGGGGAGCACCATGCAAAACCAACATTAGAAGAGGGTTGTATGATCATACATCTTTAAATGGCAACACACCAAAAAAAAGGATGCAAATGTTTTTGTGATCTTCATCAGAAACACTACCAATTTCTACACAGAGAGCACCTTTAAAGGGCAGAGTACTTTCTAAGCATGCTTAACTTATTAGTAGACTACTTCTTTCCATAGGTAAATGATAAATGATCATAATGGAATGTTAATGGAAGAAACATGTCTTAATGAACATATAAACTAATAAAAACCGGTACGGTAGACCTGAACAAATAAAAAATAAGTATAGTAGAATACTTGCACCATTATAATACTCACATACTATAAGCTCAGTAGATTTCCTCCATACAAAGCAAATACAGAAAAATGGCACACCTCCACTGAATCTGTGAGTGTGTTGGTTCTTGGGTCATAGATCTGTAAAAACTGCATGTCTTCTTTATGGAGGACCACCCTTCCGTCGCCTAATACCACCAATGGATTCACATGTTTATGAATAGCATACTCTTTAAACTGTATGATATACTGTTTGACCCAGAGACCCTTAGCAGAGTCCATCAGAATCCAAAAGTCCATACTGGGAGCTGGGCCACGCACAACAGTTAAAGAGCCATTCAGGTTGGCTAATGTTAGCTGCTTTACAATTGGAAGATCCTTGAACACCTGAGCAGCAGCAGCATCAGGAAGCCTGATCGGGGGTCCTCGCATAAATTGCCCCCATTTCTCGGTCTTGAGGTCAAATGTAACTATCAAGTCTTTCTCAGTAACTCGGTCGTCAAAAATGATAGATTTATGCGGTTCATAACATAGGGAGTAGACGATTCCATCAATTACCACACCCGTACTATACACAATCTCTTCAAGGGGCGCGACTGCCCTCCACCCTGTGCGGCTGCTACCGTTGACTGTGCAGACCTCAAACAACTGCCGGTATGCAAACTCAAGGGAAAAATGGGCAAGCTTCCGGAACACCTTGTATTCCCCTGTGCTGCTGCTAACCTGACCAAACAGATATCTGCCCTCTGAATTCAAGTGCGATGCGACATCCCCATGTTCTTCAGCAAAGCCGAATGGTATTTGATACACAGCTCCAGTTGCTGGGTTGAGCAATTGATCTGGTAAGTACCGCACGCCTCCGAAAAACGGGTTGCGGCATCGGTAGCTGCTGCTGCTGTCGATTTTCTTGAGGCAGACGAGGTCAAGAACCGTGCTCACGACGCTCTGGCCCGGCACGCAGCGCACCTGCTTCAAGATCTGCCCGGACAGATCCATGATGTTGATGTTGACGAGCACGTCGGGGCCCTCGTTGACGGCGGCGATGATGAGCGGCCCCGGGTGCCGCGTGGCGTGCACCGCGGCGAACTGCGGGTCAGAGAGGACGCACCGCCACAGCAGGCACACCGTGCGCAGTCGGCAGAGGAGCTTGGCGGGGAGGCGCAGCAGGATCTCGTACAGGGAGTCCAGGGGCAGAGCGCCGATGTTGGACGCGGCGAGAGCACGCCTCTTCGGTGCGGCGTGCGGCTCGTACGACGACGACGCCATCGCTAACCGGAGGACAATTCTGGTTGGTTCCCGTGCCGGAGCTAACCGGCGGCGTAACGATTCGGCGCTGTCGCCGGAGGCGGTGATGCGCGAGGCCCTGGTGCGGCGATCGGTAGGCCGGTCACAATCGCGGCGGCAGCGAGTTAGGTTTTGGGCGTTCGGCTGTTTACAAAACACGGATCAGGGCCGTATCATACGGATACGCGTGGGATCGGAGTATCTAAATTTTATTTATTATATCTATTTTCTGATACGTGGGCTGATACATATCTGCAATCTAATATGGAGAAAATTGCTATTATAGGACTTCAAACAAGTGGTTTCGCTAAAATAGGAATCCTAACATTGGCTTCTCCGAAATAGGACTTCAAACATTTGTTTCTTGTTTTTCATGACATTTAGTACTTTTAATCTTTTTTCTTATCTAAATACATGTATTTACTCCCTAAAATGACCATAATACCCTTATGTCATTAAAGGGCCTCCCTGACCCGCGCGTAGTGGCCGCTGCCGATGCAGTCCTAATTCTTGCCAGTTGCTCGATCGCAGTGTACTCACCATCAACAGGGTCAGCCATGGCTGCAGGCACACACATCTCCAGATCAGCAGCACCACCACCACTGTGCTTGATCGTTTGTTTGCACTGGTCCGTCCATCCAGGGCACCGGGCGCCGCCGTGTCTAGGCCAGCAGGGGAACCGGGCGCCGCCGCGTCTAGAGCGACCAGGACACCGGGCGGAGGCACTCCATCCATAGAGAGAAGGCGGCGTGGGAGGGAAGGAGGATGGGTGACGAGCGGGCGGCAGCTTCGCGTGAGAAGAAGACCGGCCGGTGGGCGGCGGAGTCTCGTACGGGAGAAGGAACGTCGCGGCCTCGCGGGTAGATGAATCGACGAGAAACGAGTTTAGACAGAAGGGCAATACGGTATTCAAAGAAATATACATGTATTTGTAGACATAAATAATATTAAAAGAAACAAAATGTCATGGAAAACAAGAAACAAATGTTTGAAGTCCTATTTTAGAGAAGCCAATGTTAGAATTCCTATTTTAGCGAAACCACTTCTTTGAAGTCCCATAATAGCAATTTTCTCGGTAATGAGAGGATAGGAACCGAGGCGCGCGGCTGACGGGAGACGGCAAACAATTTACCACGGGCGTCTTGTTTGGTTCCCCGCCGGCAGTAAGATCCGCGAGGCACGGCCGGTAGCCCACGCCGGACGCGGCAGTGGAAGGCCTGTCACGATTGGTGGGGACTCGAATTCGGGAGCTGAACCGGCGGGGCGTGAATCGAGTTGGGGCCGGGTGATGACAGGGCCTCCTAGCCACCGACCAGGGTTGGCATGAAGCCCCACGTCGACCCCCCCTCCCCTACTGTTTTTCTTCTTTCTCTCCTAGCCCTCGCCCCAGACACCGCCCCCGCCCAGCGCGCCCAGCGCACCGCCGCGGCGGCCTCCTTCTTCCCCCTCACCGTCCCCACTCCCGCCGCCGTCGCCGCCTTCCTCACTAACCGAGTAGCCGTGACGCCCCCGCCCTAGCTTGGCCCGGCCGCCTTCCCCGCAGCCTGGCCTACCTGCCTCCCCGGTTGACCCCTTCCTTCTAAGCCCGCCGGAGATGGAAGGAGAGGGGGCAATGGCGCGGGCGCCCGGCGCGGGCGCGGAACGCCGCCGCCACCACCACAACTGGAGTGAGTCGCTGGGAGGGAGAGGGCGGACCGGACTGGGCCACGTGGGCCGAAATTGCGTGCGTGGGAGGGGGTGGTCGGCGCGTCGACTCGTCGGTGGGGAAGATTACCGGGTGATGACGCCCTGTGCCTAACCAGGAGTTGGGTTGGGGCCGACGGGCCGAGTTGGGTTGGATGCCGAAGCCGGCGGTGGTTAGCTGCGTTTCCGGCCTCATAGGCCCAACCAGGAGTCGTGCCCAGACTTGATTTATTTTTATTTTTAATTAAAATTCATTTTTTTGCAAATAAAATATATCCAAATAAAATTTGAAAAAACTATATATAAAATTTGAAGCACTCAGAGCATCTTCAAGAGTTTCAAAAACAACTCTCAATCTTGATTTTTTGGCAAGATTTGAAAAAAAAATCTCTCCTACGACTCTCAATCTTTCACACTTGAGAAAATGGATTCAATTGTGTAGGAATATGCATATGCGATAAGCTAATTTGGAGGCGGTGGTGGACCTAGGATTTTACTATAGGATATGTCGTACATTTTTTAATATATAATTCGGTAAAACAATTTCAACTCAATGAACTATACTCCAATTCAATAAAAACCTTAACTTCAAAGATTAAACAAGAAACAACGACAAATAACATACTAGGCCTTGTTGGGGTGGAATCCACGTCGCAGGCGCCTCCGGCCCGCAAGTCAGAAAGATTTTCGCGCGAAGGTATGTACCGCCAGGCGTGCAAGCCCGATGGGCCGAGCTTTCGCGCGAATGATGCCAGAGATGGCCAGGGCCCATGACTCGAAGCAGCATTCGCGCGAAAGCGCACCAACTGGCAGATGAGCCCGATGGGCCGAGCTTTCGCACGAAAAAGGCCAGAGATGGCCAGGGCCCATGACTCCAAGCAGCGTTCGCGCGAAAGCGCACCAGCCGGCGAGTGAGCCCGCCGGGTCGAGCTTTCGCGCGAAAGAGGCCGACGGCGGGCCTGGCAACCTTCATGTGAAAGGGGCCCGACGTTTTTGGTGAGGCACTTTCGTCGTTCTCGCCTTTGTTTTCCGAGGCTTTCGCAGGTTGTTGGAGATCTCAGTCAAGGGGAGCGGGCCCACCGATCGGAGGAAGGTAGTTTTCGAAAACTATGGTATTATAAAATTGTTGTTTTGTAAGCCCAAAGAGATAAAAAAAACCATGGTTTATAAAAAAAAAGAGGTTATAAGTGGAGTTTTAAATAAAACTCCAAAAAGACTACAATTTTAACAAAACTTTGGTTTTAGAAACTACAAAGTTTATTGTATCCAAACACCCAACAACCTTTAAAAACCAAAGTATTTTTAAAAACTATAGTATTTCTCCAATGCCAAAAAAATACTTTGCATCCAAACAGGACCTAAGCCTTAAAACCTTCAAATAAAATACAAACAATTATCGGTGAACATATAATAGTATACCTTAGAATAAAGTTTTTCTGTAGATTTAGATCTATACTTTTCTATAATTAATTAGAATAATTCATAGATGTGGTTTCTTTCATCCAATTATGGTGAAATTTTTATTGTGGGCTAATTATTGTATGTTTGAACTGTAGTAAAAATTTCATATTCATTAGATCAGGTATAACTTAGGTATAGATTTATTTAGGTTTATGTTAAGTTATATCCAAATAAATTTTATAGGTACGTTATACATGATCCAATTAGTATGAAGTTTTTACTACAGTGCAAGGATACAATTATTAGCTCACCACAAAAAATTCACCACAATTGGATGAAAGAAACTGCATCTATAAATTATTCTAATTAATTACAGAAAAGCATAGATCTAAATCTACAGCAAAAAAATGTTCTAAAGTATACTATATTATATATTCACTTTGTAGATCTACTTATGTGGAGTCCAATAAAATTGGATTTTCTATTTTATGATTTTTCTATGATTTACTATGATTTGTTAAATATTCAGCTAAAATAAATAAAAAAAGAAAAAGACAAAACCACGTTACTGTAGCGAAACCACGGTCAAAACCCGCCTAAGGGAGTTATTTGACTGGTTTTGGAAAGTTTAGGGGGTAAAACATCTAGTTTTATAGTTTGGAGGTGAAGTAGTCGACACTTAAAAGTTGATGGGGTTACGTAGACTTTTTCCTTTACATATATTTAACAGTGAGACCTTTTTAGTATTTTTTTTTTGTCCAAAACCTCAAACTATGCAAAATCTCGATTATTCTGGATCTTGCCACTTATGAACCTCAATTTTTGTAGGTATGTAGTTTCACAAAACCATGCAAACAGGCCACCAGAGCTAGAAACTTTGTGGTGTAGTAGAACCAAACAGGCTACCAAATAGCTCTTCAAATAATAATTGAGAAAGTGAGTTTACACAGCTTGATCCAACAAGCTGGACTACCACAGCCTGATCTTTTTAGGCAGGAGAACCGAACCGACTCAAGAATATATTGATCGCTCCTTCTTGTATAATTAAAGATATACAAACTGTAGATTAATTCACAAGATGATATATTTTCATGATACCACTCAATTCATGTCACTGGAAATTGGAATACAATCAAATCTCTGTTTGCTCCTACAGAAAAGAGCTCACCTTGCATGCCATTTCCAAAATTGCCTCCCCGGGGACGGGGCTTCCATTGACAATTACTCGACTGATTTCTTTTCAATGAGAATCTCTACACAAAACTAAGCTAATGGTGATTAATAACGGATTGATAACAACGGAGGAGTATACATAGCCCTCATCAGCCTTGGCAACAGTGATCAGCAATGGTAGCAAATCTAGATTCTAGACACGGTGCAGTTTAGTTTAATAAAAGGAAAAAAAAAACTATAACTCTCTGAACATCCATGTTTCAGTTCAAAAACTCCTTGCCAACAGAAACAAGGAACAGTTCTATCATAGTGATAAGAACCAAAGCAAGTACAAAAACCAAAGTTTTTCACATAAACCAAGATGAACAAATAAAAATACAGCACTACCACAAGATAGATACTGACCTCACCACTCTAAGCTCAACAAGGTTCCTGTGTACTCCGTACACACTAACCGCACTGCTGAGACCCGTCTCTGCAACGCTGGACAACTTGTTGGTTTTCGGGTCATAAATCTTCAACTTCTCCAGCTCTTCCATATGTATGACTATCCTCCCATCGTCTAATACAATCAAGGGAGTAAAGCACAACAACAGACTGCTGACGAGTTCTTCAATCTGAATGTTGTATTGCCTGACCAGAGGTCCTTGTCGGAGTCCAACAGATACCAAAGGTCCATACAGGGGGGAGATGGGAGATGAACAATAACCAGTGAGCCATTTAGGTTGACTAGCGAAAGCGCCTTGTCAACAAGCATTCCATTGTAGCTGTAGTTGTAGTTGTAGTTTCCATTGCAGATGATAAGGCTTTGGGGACCCCTGATATTTGGTCTCCACCTCTCTGTCTCAAGGTCAAATGATGCTATCCAATCTTGCTGCTCAGAACCACCACCGCCACCAGCAGCAGAAGACGCTGTGTTCTTCTTCTTACTAAGGAAGTAGACAACTCCATCGATGACGACGCTGGCCTTGGCGCACCAATCAATATCAATACGGTGTGGAGGGTCCTGGATCATCCTCCACTGCGCATGGCCATGAACACCGCTGCTCCTGCTGCCGACAATGGTGCAGATCTCGTAGAGAACACGAGGGTTGCCGTTGAGCGAGTACGAAACCTTCCGAAGCACCTTGTACTCTCTGGTGCTGGCAACCTGCCCAAACGGGCACAATCTGTCGCTGTAGCCGTAATCCGGGTCCTCTCTGGGCACGTGGTGCACGGCTCCGGTGGCCGGGTTCACCAGCCGGCAGCTGCCGTCCCCGGTCTTCTTGACGCAGGCGAGGCTGAGCGGCGACATGCTCGTGATGTGGCCGTCCACGCGCAGGTTCTTGACGACCTGCCCGGACAGATCCATGACGCTGATGACGCCCTGGTACTTCCTTGGTTTCGTCGTCCAGTCACCGTTTTCTGATTCTGAAGAAGGATCGTTGTTGTGGCCGACGAGGATGAGTGGCTCGGGGTAGCGTGCGGCGTGGGCGGCGGCGAACGCCGGGTCGGAGAGCAGGGAGCGCCAGCCGCCATGACCGGCAGACCAGGCGGAGGCGGCAGAGTTCCTTGGCCGGGAGGCGGAGCAGGATGTCGTACAGGGCGTCCACCGGCAGAGCACCGATGCTGGTGGCGGCGCGAACGGGCTCGACGCGCCTGCCCTGCCCGTGCCCGGAGAAAGCCGACGGCGACGACGACGCCATCGCTAGCTGGGGCCTGGGGCCAAGGTAAATCTTCGGTGAGGTGAGGTCATTTCTTTCCCTTGCTGGTGCGTAACCTCGGCGAGGACGCCGACGAGGAAGAGGAACGCATCGATTTGGGTTGCAGCAGTTCAGGAACGGAGATGTGCGGCAGTGGCAGACAGAGACAGCAGAGAGCAGACAAAGGGGATGCGATGTTCTCTGCTTACCAGGGGATCGTGATGGACTCCGGCGCCGGAGCTCGTTGCCGGCAAGAGATCGAGGATGGCTCGCGCTTTCCCCGGCCCCGTGGCGTTAGATCGGCGGTCGGGAGATGAGCTTCTTGCTCGAGGGAAGCAAGCAGGCAAGCAGCAGTGGTGTTCGAGTCAACGGCGCGGCGGCTGGGTTAGGAAGAAGAAAGTGAACTGCCTCTTGTTGTACTGCGGAGAACACTGTGTAGAGACACGGGGATATGCCTCCAGCTGGGTCCCATGATAATAAGACACTACCTGATAATTTACCACCAATTTATAGACACAGAGGGTGGATCTTTGTATTCACTAGTTTGAGAGAGAAGAGAGAAGATAGGACCTAGTTCTATACATGGAATCGAGTTTTTTATAGACCCGGATTCACAGTGTATAGAACCTGGTGTCATCCTCGCATTTATTGTATAGACACGCCTTGGACACTCCCACTGCGAACGTTCTAAAAGTCACCAAGGTCAATCATAATTGCATAATCTAGATAAAGAGTCTATTTAGATCCTCTAAAAACTTTAACACTTTAGCTTAGTTTTAAGAGCTAAAACTATAATCTGAGGTGGACTAAAGTGTAGAGATAACTTTAACTTTAGACCATTCTTTTAGAGACTAACTTTAAAGTCTATCAAGTTTAGAGTAGCGGATCCAAACAAATGTGGAGTTAATTATTTTTGTATCAACCCATATCTAAGGGTAATATAAGTGGAAACTGTGAACCGCGTAAGTGTGAATCACGAAAGGTGGATAGCAAAAGTGGTGGGTGGATTTGGCCCATGCCCATCTTATCCTCCCTGGAGGACGAAAGTGTGTTCTAGTCGAAGTCATTGAGTGAGGAATGACTGAGCGTATTTTACTGTTCGTGGTGGAGTACTCTTTTAATTATTCGCTCTATTATTACCTCATGATGTGATTGAGATTATGTCACGTATTGATAAGGATGTGATTGGGATTATGCCACGTATTGATAGGAGTCAGGAATAATGATGACGCCTAAGGTAGAAACAAAATTTGATGCTAGCATGCACTAACAAAGATCGTGATCAAATTAAGCCACTATCGTCTGCTTAAATGGAGGCCAAATGAATCAAATCAAATCCACCGCAAGAAAAATCATTTTCTGAAAATAAATTTGTTGTCAATGTTTTAGTTGGTTAGGTTCCGGGAGATTCAATTAATCCCGCTAGTTCCCATGTTTTAGGCGAGGATTCGGACACGAGATGCTATTGACTCTAGCACGTATCGCAACACTTCCAAAAACACGGGCACCTATTGCTCACTCCCCATATCAATTTACTGACTAGATAAAACACAAAGTTTCATAATTAATATACTGATACTTTTCTATATATATTTGGTCAAAATGAGATTCCTTGACTCATTGAAAAGTAAGACTTACATTCTTTTTGGACACAGATAATATTATAATCTATTTTGGTTCATCGGACTCTTCCTATATATCATTTCCCTATATCCTTCTGTGGTAGAAGTCTTAGCCAGTGTTATTAAGGGCATATTTGGCTTGGACCCTGACCTAAGGTGCACCGGCCAGGCAGCTCCGTCCGACCCCAGGCGTCCAAAATCCAACGCCTGGGATGGATGCCTGAACCAGGAGCTGCCCGTCAGGCAGGAACCAAACAGGCCTTAAGACTCTAAGAGCAATAGTACATATGAATAAGAGATTAGAGTTATAATTGATCTATTGTATGTGCCAAGGAGCTCAGCATGAAAAGCTCCCTAGAGAAAATTCTCATGTCCTGCACCCACAGCTACAAAGTGACCACTGTCATCCCTAATTATATAGCCCCAGCCACCTATATTGTCATGAGCTGAGAAGGCTCTATTGGTGTTCAGCTTCAAAAAACTTACAGAAGGTTTTTGCCAACCCTCAATTGGTGTCAACGCTGCACAGTCGGTCGGTGTTGTCCATCCTCCCTCTCTGAATTCCTTTCACTCCACCACAGGTATAATAAGGTAGCTACTTTAGTTTTAAACTGCGTGTCAAGAGCAAGGATCATTTCCACCATATGCCTGGCCGAATTAGCTTCAAACAGTTTACATCTCACTCCTTCCAAATTCAGTTCTTGCCATAATTTTCGTACTTCTTTGCATTTCAACCGCGGGTGAGAGCCATCATCATCAAGCCGTTTGCACGTACAACATTTTGTATCAATATCCATACGTCTCCTACAAAGCCAATGTATTGCGACTGAGTCTCCACAAAAAGTGTTGGTGTTTGATCACGCATGTGGAAGGAAACCTTGTTGGATGCTCCGGTAACACTAGTTCCGATTTAATGGAAACCACCTTAGAAGGAAACCTTGTCAGCTGTTGTCAGCTGTCATATTTTGATATGCTATTTCGTTCCGGTGTGGTGGTCATATTTTTGTAAGGCTCTAGCAGTCTACCGCGCATGACATCAAGTCAAGAGAGTCCATCCCTCAATCCATGTGTTTTTGTCTTCTTTTTAAAAGACTAACAAACATGCATATATACATTGAAACGAGATTTACATGTTATTGTGTGGTTACTCGGATGATTTGTATCTCGGAGATGTAATGATCACGCCATGTGTTTTAATCCATTCCGCATTCGAACTTCACACCATAACAACCATAATCAGACGTACAATTTCGTTTCAATTAATCTTGAGATAGAACTCCACACCGTATCTGGAAATATGAATACAAACACTCTCTACTTTAGTATTACGTATATACTAGATATAAACAGAAAGAAAATATGGTAATTAATTATGTTTTGCTTGTAATGTTCATTTAGTAGGGAATCAGTCTGTTGATGCTCTGTCCAAGTGTCGATGGGAAGGATTAGTGGCTTCAAGAACAAACCATCAATAGCTGATCTTTTGGGATGTAATAATGTTGTGGTCACACTCTCTTGGCAGGGTGTAGACTGAGTTTTGAGACAGAGCTAAATTCGTCTCACGGTTTTTTCTAATAGAATATGGAACTAGTATTTTCTTTTCTTTTTTTTTTTAGTTTAGCCTCATTTTTTAGCTTTGTTTTAGCTCTCCTTTCCGCCTAGCTCCTTCTATTCCTCCTTTGTAACTGTTTTGTTCATAATAAAGTACCGTGGGGCCCTGCCCCTCCAGTTTGTGTCAAAAAAAAAAACGAACACCCCCTTAGGGACTGTTCTATTATCTCGGATTGGACTCAAAATAATTCCAGCTTTTTAAGATTAGTACAAAATAGTGAACCATTCTGATAAAAGGAATCATTCTGAACCTTTATTCCGGGATAAGCCAACAAGACCTTAATTGGATTACATTACATTTACATACCAATGCATCAACCAGCACTGTGTTAATCAGACCATCACCCAATAAAGTCCGAAACAAACCATCCCATGGCGATTGCCAAGCGTAAATCAGTGCAGTCATTGGCGTACGCCGCGTACAAAAAGATGGAGGCAGAGGATGGTCGCCGCAGCTAATACGAACAGCAACGACACGACGGCGACGATCCCAATCACCTTGATCGTCTTCGCCATATCCTGCTGCAGCCGCTGCCGCGGCTGGTGTTGGCGGCTGGAGACGCGCGGCCCGGGGTCCCTCATGACGACCTTGCTGCCGACCAGCACGGAGTTGGTGACCCCTTGCACGTTGCTGTTCACGTAGATGTTGACGCAGCAGTGGCGGCGGTGGTGCTCGCCGCCGCAGGAGCAGCCTGACCCCGACACGGATGCCGACGCCGTGCGGTGCGCGACGACGGACATGGTCGCCCCCGTGCTCGTGCAGCCCTCGGCGGCGAGGCGGCGGCCCCTGCTTGGCGGAGAGCCGCCGGTGCCGCTGTCGGCAGCCCCAAGACGACCCATCCTGGACGAATGAAACAGCGGAGGGAAATGGCGAGCCCGACGCAGCGTGACACCATTATCGCCTCGACGACGACGATGCAGCTCGTGCCGTGCTCTCCGCTTATAGCTAGGGGCCGGCCGGCCGGAAACTAAAGCAACTGCGTTGTCCGCTGCTGGATGCGAGGCCAAGCAAAGCACAGGATTTTAGAATCACCGTGCCTTGTAGGTGGACTGCACGCAAGGTATTATGAAGGCATTGTCAATAATAGAGTCAAGTATTTGGCTATAAACCAAGCTTTAAAAGTCAAGCTATACAACGTCGTATGACAGTTTATAAGATTATAATCAAGGTGAAATCCTAGCGATGGGTCTCCGCTTTGCTCCGTCAGAAATCGACCAATGTAATATGCAACTAAATTTGGAACATATATAATACATAGCTCATAGCTTGAATAGCCCCCACGTAACATCTTCATATATAATATTAAAATATATGTATAAGACTAGCTTTTAATTGAGAACTAGCCTTTTCTTTTGTTCTATTAAACTAATAAAACAATAAGCTTTGAGCTACTAAGTACTCCCTCCATCCCAAATTGTAAGTCATTCCAAGAATGTTGGAGAGTCAAAGTTTTTTAACTTTGACCAAGATTTTAGAGAGAAACGCAAAAATTTAAAACATCAAATATGTATATTATAAAAATCTAATTAATAAAGAATCTAATTATACTTAGTTGATATCATAAATATTATTATTTTATTATATAAATTTGGTCAAAATTTAAAAACTATGCTTTCCAAGATTCTTGGAATGACTTACAATTTGGGATGAAGGGAGTAGTTCATGAGTTGGTATATTGAAGGTGCCCTGACTAGCTGACGACACTTGGAGAGCTAGCTCACTGCTGATATATCGATCTGTGTGAGCGAGGTCTGCCCATCCATCGCTACACATCCCACCACGCCGCGAAAGCAGTCACTCCCATTGCTGGTGTTGCACTACTGGAGAACGGGCCTTTAGCCCCGGTCGAAAATGGCCTTTAGCCCCGGGCATGGAGCCGGGGCTAAGGAATCGGGACTAAAGGTCCGACCTTTAGCCCCGGTTCCCGGCCCCGGGGCTAAAGGGGGGACAACTAAAGAGGGGACCTTTAGCCCCGGTTGGTAATACCAACCGGGACTAAAGACTGGCCTCTTTAGTCCCGGTTGGTATTACCAACCGGGGCTAAAGACCTTTTTTCTTTTTCTTTTCTTTTTTCTTTTCAATTGGCTATTGTTTTCAGTTTTTCAATTACATTAGGTTTTCTAATACGTTTTCTTCGATGCTAATATATTACATTAGGATTTCTAATACGTATATTTCTTCGCTGCTAATGTATGTATCCACATATATATACACATAAAATTTATAATTACACACATAAAATATGAAACTATATATATATGGGCTAGCTATACATATTATGTGTATAATATTTTTATGCACATAAAATTTACAGCATTATCCATGCATCCTTGGTATTTACAACACAAATATTGACCGTCACTTAAATGTCATACAAATGGTCGTCTTGGTTTGGTTTCATTGGTTCTTCCGGGTTATAGTAGAACTCGGTGCCGGCTTTGAGGACATGGTCATTAAGAACTCCTGCGATTGTCTCTTGAATTCCTTTCAGGCGCACCATGTCCAACACCTGGTTCTTCAACCATAGCTCCTTCTGTCTCTCTAGAGAAGTTCTTTTGGCATACACCGAGAGAAACTCGCAAACGTAGTACCCACACAAATTGTTCCCTGGTGGTTGCCGTAGAACCCACTGCACGATGTAAAAAGATATTACTCTCATCATCTCGCGCGTGTGATGAAAGCATGCTACAGTGGTAAAGACGCGGGGAGATAGTACTACTTACTTGCAATTGGATAGGACGAGGAAGTGTCGCCTTCAAATCCGGACGGTGTTTCGGAACGAACCAAGCCCAAACCCTGCACAATATAATATTGGATCGTAATTAACTATTGCAGATTTAAAGTGTAGAAATCAGTATTTAGAGATCGAAAGTTACCCCTGGATAATGTCTATGATATCTTGATAATCTCCCAGTGGTTTTCTCAACGAGTCATAGATTATCAATTGACTTTCGGAGAGATCGAAGACGATCAATATCCAGTGATAGCTGCATTAATTTGCTTATATAGTCAACATATATCATAGAAATTGAGTAAGTAAAAATAAATATGCACATGATAACAACACCCACCTAAAGTTGTATGGGAAGAGTATATATCTTTTGTTCTTTTGGTTCAACAAGAACCTTCGGAGATTCCTCCCTGTTTCATTTCTCCATATATCATAGGCGGGATCTTTCTTTGGGACCGAGAATACGATATATGGATCAATGAAACCAACCTCCTTGTCATTTCTACGTGCGAGGTCTCTCATCATGTTTCTGCATATGTATATAGGCACGCTAGCTAGTGTTAGCATAATTACATTTACATATACATATGCTAGAGTGAGATAATTAAAACGAAGGATCACTTACAAACAGAAGAGGCTGACTAGAGATTTGTCTAGAGCATCCAGGTGGCATAGCTGGTGTAACTCATTGAATTGGATAAGTATAATGTCATCACCACGGAAGTAATGATGGTCTCTAATTCTGACGCATATCCAATCATCCGCTTTTTTGGTACACGCTGCCATGTACCACTGGTTTAACAAGTACATTTGAGTGCCAAGTTCTGTGAGGGCCGTAGGGTTGTATAGACTCTGGCCATATACATAATTCTTCTTCCACTGATCAACTTGCGGAGCAGTTTCAATGGGTGCTTCACCGAGCATTTGTGACAAGGTTAGACCAGTTTCTGCGAAAAATGCATCAAGATGCTCAGGATTCACCTCAAGTTGTTCTAGCGCTTTCAAGTTAGAACCATATTCATTCACAACTAGCGGGGACACTGATTGTTTCGATTGTTCCCCGAGCTGTGGGACACCCTTGCTTGCTCTCTTCTGTTTCTGCTTCGCCTCCTCAAGTGACTTGGTCATAGTGCGGTCATAGTCTGATGGTGGCGATTTCTTACGAGAATCACGCACTTTTTTCTGATGAGCATCCACCTTTTTCCTGAGCATATCAGGACGTACAAAAAGGTACGGCTTCTCTGGGTTTTTCTTTGCTTTTTGTTTAGCCTCGACGTCCGCCCAAAATTTGTCCAAATCTGCTTTCGCTGCAGCATTTGTTTCCTCATCAGTCATATCATAGGGAAGTTTCGTCTTCTGAGGAACAGCTTGATGTCTTTCTGCAGAGGCTTTCTTCTTTGGTGGCGGTGGGGCCGATGCCTTCATTTTTGTGGCTGACCTCTTCTTTGATGGGGCCGGTGGTGGGGAAGCCCGTGGTGGAGGAGATGGGGCCGGTGGCGGGGATGGAGCCCGTGGTGGAGGAGATGGGGCCGGTGGCGGGGATGGAGCCCGTGGTGGAGATGGAGCCGGTCGTGGAGGGGATGGAGCCGATCGTGGAGGGGATGGAGCCGGTGGGGATGCAGCTGTGTCTTTCACTGCATCGCCCGCAGCACTATGATGACTATGTGGTGAATGGATAATTGGACTTAGGTGCGGAGAGGTCCTGCTGTGAAAACAACATAGTATGAGTAAACAATTATTTAATTAAGTCAATACATAACTAGTGAAAAAATGTTTCATTGACTTTCATCTGCACCTAGGGTTAGTTTGCTGAGGAGGAGGAGGAGGTGATGCCCCAAGAATAATGATATAGCGCTTACACCAACATATGAATGCCTTCTCCGCTTCTCCTAAAGTCTTCTCACCATCACCTCCTTCAATGTCAAGAGTCACATTGCTATGCCCTTTCAATACTCTATCCACCGAGACACTAGCATAACCAGGTGGTACCAATGCCCCATGGCATCTTGGTGTCTTCGTAGGGTCAATAGGAGATACGACACCAATAGCCACCATTATTGTGTCATTCCCCTGTGGAATGTGCAGCTCACAGGTCGTGAGAGGATCAGTGATGTCATCCACGGGGAAGCGCAGCCCTGCGTCACCTTGAATCGTTGGCACCTTCGTGGAAGCGCAACTGCTTTTCAACTGATCACCAGGGGTGCTGGTGTTGACTCCTGGCTCTGATGCAGATTGCCTTTGCAGGGAACTCACTGCTAAATGCACTTGCCTTTTGATTTCCTCACTCATTTTGTCTTCAAGTGCCTTTTCTCGCTCTACCGCTTCACGAGCCGCGGCCTGTGACTGAATAACCATTTCCTCCATCCTTCGCATCCGCTCTACCTCCTCCTGCCTCTTTCTTGCGCGGCTTCTATAGGTCTCTTTGTCTTGTGGGAAGGCATGCTCCCACGACACCTCCCCATAGCCTCTTGTTCTCCCACCATGTTCAGGATTCTCTAGGGCGTATGTAAGCTCATCCTTTTCTCTGTTCGGCTGCCACGTGCCACTGTTAGCCATGTCTCGAGCATAAGCTAGTCTTTCTGCTGCTGTTTGGAGTTTTGTGCCATACACTACCCCTCCTGTCTGTAGGTCCAGACTTCCTCCATGACCAAAAAACCAATACTTGGCGCGCTCAGGCCAGTTTATTGAATCTGGTTCGATGCCCTTGGCTAGAATCTCCCGTTCCATTTTTCCCACTTGGGAATGACACTCTTGTAGCCACCTGATCCCAAGTGATGGTGGTATCGTTTTTGTCGGGCATTCTGTTGGTTCATTCTGACACGTGTCTCACCCTCTTCTGATTTCTTGAATTCTACAAACTCATCCCAAAAAGGCCTCAACTTGACGTAGGCCTTGGTGTTAAAATCCGAAGTTAGGTCCTTCTTGATAAATGTGTTGTACAATTTCTTCTTCCAGCCCTGGAATAGTGTTGCCATTTTCTTCATAGCCCAATCCCGAACTCTTGCCTTCAAATTTCTATCTTCTGTTTCAAGCGTGAAATGTGCAAGGACATCTTGCCAAACCAGTTCCTTATCACGATCAGAGACAAAACTTATATGAGGAGCACTACTCTTTTCCTTCCATTCACGAGCATTGATCGGGATCTTATCCCTTACGAGATACCCACAGTGGTAAACGAATTTCTGTGCATGTTCTCCAAGCACTTGGCCTGTTTCCTCATTGAATTCTGAGATAATGTATCGGCCATCCAACGGCTTCTTCGGACCTCGTACGGTCCTACTCTTCCCGGTAGTCGTTGTCGATCCAGAGGGCTACGTATGTAGGAACAGTAGATTATAAATACATTTACAAATTGATTAGAATTTTATGTGCTCATAGAGATTGTAGGTATACCTCGCCAGTATTTTCTTGCATAATTTCTTCATAATCGATAAAGTATTGACTGTCGTCATCTACTTCTTGATTATTGTTATCGTCACCTGCTACATCTGGGTTAGCGGCGCTGTTGATTAATTCGTACATTTCCTCCTCCATGTTGTCAACTGGGTCGGCCATTTCTGCGAATAACATGGAGGATAATAAACACCATATTTTTGCAAATAACGTATATTCATACAGACCATGGAGGATAAAGACCATTTTCCTGTTAAGGGTTTAGGGTTTTGGGTTTAAGGGTTAGGGGTTAGGGGTTAGCGGTTAGGGTTTAGGGTTAGGGGTTAGGGGTTTAGGGGTTAGCGGTTAAGGGTTAGGGGTTAGGGGTTAGCGGTTAGGGTTTAGGGGTTAGGGTTTAGGGTTCGGGGTTAGGGGTTAGGGGTTAGCGGTTAAGGGTTAGCGGTTAGGGTTTAGGGGTTAGGGTTTAGGGTTCGGGGTTAGGGGTTAGGGGTTAGCGGTTAAGGGTTAGCGGTTAGGGTTTAGGGGTTAGGGTTTAGGGTTCGGGGTTAGGGGTTAGGGGTTAGGGGTTAGGGGTTAGCGGTTAGGGTTTAGGGGTTAGGGTTTAGGGTTCGGGGTTAGGGGTTAGGGGTTAGCGGTTAAGGGTTAAGGGTTATGGGTTAGGGGTTAGGGGTTAGCGGTTAGGGTTTAGGGGTTAGGGTTTAGGGTTCGGGGTTCGGGGTTCGGGGTTAGGGGTTAGGGGTTAGCGGTTAGGGTTTAGGGGTTAGGGTTTAGGGTTCGGGGTTAGGGGTTAGGGGTTAGCGGTTAAGGGTTAAGGGTTAGGGGTTAGGGGTTAGGGGTTAGCGTTTAGGGTTTAGGGGTTAGGGTTTAGGGTTCGGGGTTCGGGGTTTTGGGTTAGGTGATTATTCCATACACATTCGTAAAAACATATACACGACATAAATATATCTAATTGATTATGCTAAGTCATTATTCCATACACATTCGTAAAAACATATACACGACATAAACATATCTAATTGATTATTCCTTCTCCATCACAAGGGACACACCGTTGAGGAGAGGACGACGACGGACGACGACGAGGATGACGTTGCGGTGAGGAGGTGAGCACGACGACGAGGATGACGTTGCGGTGAAGATGACGGCGGACGGCGGCGAGGTCAACGCGACCAATCTCTTTTTATCTACATGTCACATATTTTTTGTTAGATTAAAAAACATGATTTTCTAAAAATGATTTATATAACTATATATTTATATAAATATATATTCATTTTTCTATAAACATATATACACTGCGGTGCATTAATAATATTTTCTGATATTCTCTAAATATATATGTATATATATTTATTTTCTATAATCATTCATTTTCTATATATATCTTTTTTATTTTTCTATAAATATTAATATATATGTATTTATAATCATTTTTCTATAATCATTTATTTTCAATATATATCATTTTGTGCACACACACACGCACACACACAGTGCACACAACACAGTGCACACACACGCACACACACAGTGCACACACACGCACACACACGCACTGCACACACACGCACTGCACACAACACGCACACACACAGTGCACACACACGCACTGCACACACACGCACTGCACACAACACGCACACACGCACACACACAACGCACGCACTGAGCACGGCGGCGCGACCGCGCCCGGCCTCCTCACCGGCGGCGCGAGAGGACGAGTTGTGCGTGGCCGCCGAGGCAGGCGGCCGCTGAGGCCGGCGAGGGCCGGCGAGGGAGAGATGAGGAGGCGTCGGCGCGGCCACGCGAGAGGACGACGGCGAGGCGGACGTCGGCGAGGGATGCGGCGGGACAACGGCGGCGCGGCACTCGATCGGAGACGACGAGGGAAGCGGCGGCGCTGCGGGCGGTCTGACGTCGATCTAAGGAAGAAGGAGGGCACTGTGCCCTATATACGAGGGGAACCTTTAGTCCTGGGCGGTGGCACCACCCGGGACTAAAAGACCTTTAGTCCCGGGGCGTAAGCCCGCCCGGGACTAAAGGCTTGGACCTTTAGTCCCGGGCGGGCTTACGCCCCGGGACTAAAGGAACCTTTAGTCCCGGGTGGTGCCACCGCCCGGGACTAAAGCTTTTTTTCCCGCCACTGTTTTGGGCTTTTTCTATTCTGGTTTTTGTATGAGCTACCTTTAGTCCCGGGCGGGCTTACGCCCCGGGACTAAAGGTTCCTTTAGTCCCGGGTGGTTCTACCGCCCGGGACTAAAGGTTTATATTTTGGGTTTTGTATTAGGTTTTGACTATATTAATATGCTCTAATATTTGTTAATTGCATAGTAAATTAAATATTAGATATAAAATTACTTAAAAATGACAGTTGTATTTCCTTTTACCTTATTGTATAGTAGAAAAATTTGTAACATAAATTCTTTTCTTTTCTTATAATAATGAATATAAATGTAAATAACAATTCATATTTTGTTAATGCAAAAATATAATGTTAAATTTAAATATCTGAAACAACTGGTTCTCGATAGGAAGATTATTTTTGCATTATCTGAACGTTAAATTTTGGGTTGTTTATCTTTCATTGTCCAAATGCACGATAGCGAAATTCACTGTTAAATTGCAGTTTAATTTAAAAAGATAAATTTGTGTAGTTCATATACGTTTCTGTGTCGTATTGGTCTCAAACTTTTTCTTAGGCTGTCACGTGGCACGGGTGAGGCAACCAACAAGTTTGTGATTTTTCGGAGATAGTTTAATTGAATTACCGCGCACCGTCACCCAATAATTATAGGGTCAACTGGGCCTACCACCAAAATAATCCAGAATGGTGCCAAACTTTTACACGGGATCTTGAATGGCCTAGGAAGAAGAACGTTGTGGAGGTTGATGAAAAACCGCAGAGGCATCAATTTGGGCTCATATGCTTGCCAAAAATAAATCAAGTCATTTCGACACCGACATCAACATCGCCAGGGTCATCTCGCCTGATCTTATATCGTGACGCGTTACATACAGGGCATTCATCCAAATTCTCGTATTCCTTGCCACGATACAGGATGCAGTCATTAGGACATGCATGTATCTTCTGGATTTCTAAACCCAAAGGACAGACGACTTGTTTTGCTTCGTACGTAGTGGCGGGCAGTTCGTTAGGTTTCGGAAGCATCTTTTGTTTTATAATTTTCAATAATTGTCCAAATGCCTTGTGAGATACACCATTTTGTGCCTTCCATTGTAGCAACTCAAGTGTTGTACCCAACTTTTTTTGTCCATCTGCAGCAGACGGGTATAGTAATTTCCTGTGATCCTCTAGCATACAGTCAAACTTAGCCTTCTCCTTTTCACTTTCGCAATCTCCTTGTGCATCACGAATGACATCACCAAGAGCATCATCTTCAGCGAGTGTGTCTTCTGCACTTGCCTCTTCTTCACCTTCCCCCATTGCAGTATCACCAAAGTCACCGTATTGAGCAATAATGTCATCGTCAGGGTCCAATTGTTCTTCTTCACTTTCTTCCATCATAACCCCAGTTTCTCCATGCTTCGTCCAACAACTATAGTTTGGCATGAAACCCGACTTGAACAAGTGTGAGTGAAGACTCCTTGAGCTAGAATATTCCTTCGAATTATTACAAAGGGCACATGGGCAGCACATAAAACCATTCCGCTTGTTTGCCTCGGCCACTCTTAAAAAATAATGCACGCCATCAATGAACTCTTTTGAGCGACGATCGGCATTGTACATCCAGTGACGTGTCATCGTCTGCATTATATGACATATCACATAATTATATCTCTCATTCTTATAAACAAATGAAATTATAAAATGACTGGCATGAAATTTAGTAAGAATCACTGGTGGCATAAAAATAGTAGCAGTTGAACTTGTCTAATTAATTATTACATCAAGATAACAGTGCAGCCTAATCCACTTGGCCACAACCAAAGCAACTAACAACACCTGCATATTTTTCCCGCATCACAGTCCAACAAGATGGACTGCCTGCCACTCCAACCTGATAGGAAGGTAAGGTAGGGGTAGGTGCAGTAGGAATTGAGTTGATTCTTGAGTTGAAAGTCTCTAGAGCTGCAGAAGCTTCCTCAAAAGACTTGTACTTTTTATGCACAGCTCCCTTAACTTTGAGGACATACTAACTGCACTCAGCCCAGCTGGTGTAAATACCTGGCTTGGTACCCACGAAAACAACATACCAAGCAGACATCGTTCTGCATTTTGTAAACTAAAGTATTATATATTTCTAATTTCTGTAAACAAATAATTTAACTGATCTCTATTTCTCCAAAATAATAAAATAAACTAATTAAACCGGTCACATTTTGTAAACTAAAGTATTATATATTTTTAATTTCTGTAAACAAATAATTTAACTGATCTCTATTTCTCCAAAATAATAAAATAAACTAATTAAACCGGTCACATTTTGTAAACTAAAGTATTATATATTTCTAATTTCTGTAAACAAATAATTTAACTGATCTCTATTTCTCCAAAATAATAAAATAAACTAATTAAACCGGTCACATTTTGTAAACTAAAGTATTATATATTTTTAATTTCTGTAAACAAATAATTTAACTGATCTCTATTTCTCCAAAATAATAAAATAAACTAATTAAACCGGTCACATTTTGTAAACTAAAGTATTATATATTTCTAATTTTTGTAAACAAATGATTTAACTCATCTCTATTTCTCAAAAAAAAACTAATTAAACCGGTCACATTTTGTAAACTAAAGTATTATATATTTCTATTTTTTGTCAACAAATGATTTAAATGATCTCTATTTCTCTAAAAGATTAAAATAAACTAATTAAACGGTCATATTTTGTTTTTAGAGTAATAATTTGAACTATCAAGTCAATGAACTCAAAATATCTACAAAAATAAAAAACTTAAGCTAGTAACCTTTCAAGAAGTCGATGGCGGTGTAGATGTGATGAAATAAATCAATCGGCGGAGATGTGTTAACAAACAAAAATCACCGGAGAAGACAGCAAACAAGCAAGCAAGTGACTGAATAAAAAAAATGAAGAGCTCGGGCACGGCTGGAGGTGGAAGAACAGTTCAAATATAGGGAGGGACATTTAGCCCCGGTCCTTATTCCCAGCCGGGGCTAAATGTTGGCATTTAGCCCCGGCTGGATACACCAACCGGGACAAAACCTTTTAGTCCCGGTTGGTGTTACCAACCGGGGCTAAAGATGCCTACATTTAGCCCCGGTTGGATACACCAACCGGGGCAAAACCTTTAGTCCCGGTTGGTGTTACCAACCGGGGCTAAAGGCCGGTCTTTAGCCCCAGTTGGTAACACCAACCGGGACTAAAGGTCCCTCTGACAAATGAGCCGTTGGGCTGGGGAACTTTAGCCCCGGTTGGTGTTACCAACCGGGGCTAAAGACCTTTCTAGTCCCGGGCGCAAAATTTTCCGTGACTAAAGCTGATTTTGCAAATCGTCCAAAGGCCTGTTCTCTAGTAGTGTTGGTGGCATGTCCACTTATCATTGGACTAAGGGCGTGTTTGGTTTCAGCCAACCCACGCCACGCCACACTATCTGGCTGCCACAACTATTGAGGATGTTGTTTGGTTGGTAATTTATGTTTGGCGGCCATAGCTTTTCACAGACTGGGTTCTTGCCACAGGTGTGGCGTCCAAATATACCACCACAGTTGGCATGGTTGAGTGCGGCTACAATCCAAACATCCCCTAACCCTTTAAGGGCTTGTTCGTTTCTATAAGACTGAAATAGGGTCTAGAACTATTTCAGACCGGGAATGAGTGAACCAATGAGATTTATTTAATTTGGTTGTTTTCATTCCTGGCTTTAAGAGGTGGAAAATAAATTCGAGTCTTAGAGCATAAGAAATAAGATAAATTCAAACTGATCTATATCAATCCATCCTGAACCAAATCTTAACAAAATGACTATTTTTTTATGGACCAAATTTAAAATCGGATAAAATCAATCCATCTGGAACAGTCAAGTTCCGACCTAACCGAACGAGGCCTTCTTTTCTCGCGGCCTCCTAGATCTCTCTTGTATGCTCCGTATCTCTCGTTGTTAACTCCCCACCTTGAATCTCTCTCTCGCCCAAATTAATCCAAGCACCGGCTCTTCACCACCGCTCCTCCATGGCTCCATCGCATAGACTCCTCCGCTGGTGCAAGACTCCCCAAGCGTTGCCCCTCTTCCAAAGTCCCAAACCTCTCTAGTGACACGACAAACCGACTCAAATAATTCAGTTTGGGTAACTTAAATGTTAAATAACTCTTATTTAAAGTGACTTATTTGAGGTAGATGCTCGAGTCAGTTTTAAATGACTCAAAGTGACTCAAAGGATATAAAGACACTCGCTGCCCCTCTCATCTCTGTCTTTCAAAAGTTCTCCTGCCCTTCTCCACTTTCTATCTCTTCTTTCTCTCTTTGTCGTTGGCGACCGAACCTCACCGCGTCACCACCCCAGCCCCCACCGGATCTGTAGGCCCCGAGGCTGTTGCTGGAGCTTCCAGCGCCTGACCTGCGCTCGTCGGATCCACCAACGCCACAAGTGGTGGCCGCCTGGCGTGTCATCACCGTCGGTTGGATGTGTCCTCGTGCAGCCGCCGTGGATGCAAGGTCGGCGAGCGCCACCACTGCACCACCAAGAGAGAGGTGCGTTTGAGAGAGAGAGAGAGGGGAGAGGGGAGAGAGGACGGGGGTACTACGGTTTTTGTCACTTTAAGTCATCCAAACCAATTATCAATTTAAGTCATTTTCTCAATCTAAGACCTTGTTTAGTTTCCACCAAAAATCTTTTCACCTATCGTATTAAATATTTAGACACATGTATGAAGTATTAAATGTAGACTAAAAAATAACTAAATATACGGATTGCGATAACTTTGCGAGATGTTTTTTAAGTCTAATTAATCTATAATTTGATAATGTTATGCTACAGTAAACCTACCTGTGCTAATGACGAGAGTCTTAATAAATTCGTCTTATGGTTTCCAAACGGAATATGTAATTTATTTTTTTATCAGTCTATTTTTAATAGACTAAATTAGTGTCATAATATCCGACGTGACATCAAAAACTTTTGACATCTTAACGAAACACCCTCTTAAGTCAAATGACTCAAGTAACTAAATACAACCTTAATTTTTTAGCCATTTGGTGATATGGTGTTTGCTTGGTGGCATGGTGAAGCGACTACAAAGTGTATAATCAGCCACTGTCAAAGACGAGTCAAGCAACAGACCACATAAAGGGTTTGATCCACACAGCTGTCCAGCACAATTAAGATAAAAGTTAAAAAAACAAAAAAGTATTGGCTGAGCAGCATAGCATTTGCCCCTTGTCGAGCAACTTTGCTCAGACAATTTTTTTAAAAACTTTTATCTCATTACTTTCTTTTGTTATTATTATTATTATTTTATAGATATTATAGATTAAAAAATCTACGTAGAGATAGTACCAAATTAAATTCAAATTTAATTATTTCAGTAAAATAAACTATCTAAGTACTATCAAGCTTAGATTATAAGAACTGATCAAATTTGATTATCAACTACACTCACTGAGTTAGTCTCGTGTAACGAATACCCTTATAACGGTATTTTATTTCAGTCAATGACATTTAAGGCAACAAATTATCTATATTGATGGCAATCAAGGAAATAACGCATGCCTATATAACGATAATGGCAATGAGGGAATCAAAACATCTAAATCGATGGCAACGGGGGAATTTGATAATTTTTTATGGCAATGAAGGAAGTGGTATAGATTTTGATGGCAGAGGAATTCTCTCAAGATTATTCCCTTATTTAGATAGTCCCTTGATGTGCCACAATACGGAGTAGTTTCTTGTTTGCTTGTGGTTGAATAGCATTATTATGGTAAAACTGTTGTTGAATGGCATCATGGCGTGATTTTGTATCAATGCTTGTTTCCTCATTTTGGAACAACAATCAGACATGAGAGTTGATGGAACGACGGTTCCATGTTTATGATGCTATGAAGATTGTGTGGAGTATATAATATAGAGTTAGAGATGTTCAGATGAGAAGATAATGTGTGTAAGATTTGTTCTTGCAGGTTTAGATGATGATTGATGATTCTACATGCAACAAACTGGTGGAGTGGGCAGTGTAGAAATTAGAAAAAATATATTGTTGCTGCGTTGCTTATAAGCAAATGGTTGATTACTGTTTCCTTTCACGTTCACATATTTAATTGAATTATCACGATCTTCATTTTGGCTTGGCTACTAGGTGTCTCCTAATTTTTTTAGTTTTCCAATTGTAACGCATGGATTTCTTAATTAATGATGTGCATAGTATTATTATCCTAACGTGCGATCTATATGTTTTTAGTGCATAAAAGTTTATTTAGATATCCCGTAGCAACGCACGGACACGCTACCTAGTCATAAAAAAAGAAAAAGGAAAAATAAACGCGCATTCTAGCACTGCACGGCCCAAAAGGCTGCTCCGCGTCCGTTGATCCCGTCCTCTCCCTCCATTCCGTTCCGAGAAACTGGCTCCAAATTCAAATTTGAAAGGAAAATGGAATGGATGAATTCCGTCCAGACTGCAAACGGAACCGTAGCCGCCGCGTTTGTTCAGTTCTGCCTCCCCGGCTCCCCCTCCCATTCCGTTCCTCCCGTTTCCTGTTCCACGTCCGCCCCCGTTCAGCGACAAACGGGACGTTGGCTGCGTTTGACCGGTCTCCGTCCGCTCCTGTCCATTCCGCTCCTCTGTCCTCGCACTGGCAGCGGGCACTGTTAACCTTTCTTACACGTGCCCGCAAAGTGGGGGCAGCGCGGCGGGTTGGGGTTTTTGCTCCGCTCCTTTACCCCTGTTGGCTTCTCTCGTCTCTTCTCGCCTCCCATCGACGCCGCCGCCGCCGCCGCTTCCAGGTCTGTTGGTTTCTGGTGCCCAGGACCCTAGCCAGCTCCGTCGGGCGCCGTGGGGGCTGCTGGGAGGGGCGGTCGACCGGCGGTGCCTCTGCTTCGGGTTCTCCGTACCAGCGTCGGAGGGGATCGGCTCGGATGGTGTAAGGTACCGCGCGGCCTCTTTCCTCGCCTCATTGTTTCGCAGTCGCAGGATTATTCTGCTGGTACTGTGCCTATGCGCTTGTTCCATGTTCGGTTGCCAGGATTATTCTCCTGGGAAGGGAAGGGATGTGCGTGTGCGCTCGTTCCATGTTTGGTTGATCGAACTGATGTTTGGCGTGGTAAGATCGTTGCTTTCCTGATTGGATTGAGGATTTGTGTGCTAGGATTGTTGCTTGGATGAAGTTTCCTTTGCTAAAAACTAATGTGAAGTGATTGCCTGCTGTTTGTGGGGTTGTCTTGTCTCAACGGGGGATCTGTTCCCTCCGTGATTGAGGGGTTTGGCCTTGGCTGTGTAAATTTTCTGTGATTGGGTTTGTTTTGTGTAACGCCTGGTTGTTCGACAGCCCATTGGTGTGGGCTGAATCATTACTGGTGGGATTTGGCCTTCGTTGTTCGCAGTATTGGTGATGGTGGCACCCTTTTTAAAGGGCGGCGGTGCCAATTTTGTTGCAACCGGGTGATTATTACAGTACTTGTATTTTTGAGGATGGTCGTATAACTGTGGTTCCTCTTGCCATAAGTGCAGATTGATGAACAGTGGGGGATGTGATTATTTTATAAGGATATTTATTTCTCAAATAACTGTATAAGCCCAGCCCAGAGGATGACTGTTTTGTCGGGCCATGTCTCATGTGGGGAGCCACGGTGGGCGTGCACTTGGCTAGGCCCAAAGCAGGCCCAATATGAACAGTACTTGCGAGTACTGTAGCATCGCGGGTACTGTTCACGTGATATTGTAGCGTCGCCGTCGGATTAGATAAGATTAGAGTTTGATTAGATTACTTAAGGTTAAGTCTTTCCAAGACTATAAATAGAGGGGCTATCCTTTCAATCTAAGCAAGAGCAATCATATTTGCTCAGCTTCCTTTAGAGAGCCGGGAGACCCCGACCCTAACCCTAGCCACCGCCACCGCCGCCGCCTCTGCTGTGAACCGAGTGGATTGTGTATTTGTGCAAGAGCCCAAGAGCCTTATCATGGCACCCAGGCAGAGTTTGTGTGGGAAGGTTAATTGGCATTTTTAAACTAATATGGAAATAATATCATATCGATCAATTAACATATTTAATGGAAGATTTTGTTGTGGGCCATCCAACTTAAGTGAAATTTGCCATTTCACATCACACCGCAAAAATCCATGATTGTCAGGTCCATTGTAGAGCACACTTCTTTTCTCAAGCCACCACAAGGAGTATGAAATTCATTTATGTCATTCATTGAAGTAGTGTCCACATGTCAGTTTCCTTTTCTTTGTGCATGAGTGTGAAGAGGTATGGGTTGCGAGGTCAGACTTTGGTGTGGAAATCCATAGCAAGGCTAAGGTCAGGGGCAAGGTGGGTGAGACTATTCACCAAAATGTTCCTTGATGGGGTCATAATTGGGTTGTGATCTCTTCTATATCAGTGCTAGTGTCTTAGAGCAGAACGAGTTTGGTAGCTAGCTCCTTGGCGCTAGGTGAGCGGTGAGTGGTGAGCGAGCCACGGGGATGGAGGTATGTGGAGATCAGGATCGAGATCAGGTGAACGAGAGTTGGTTAATGGAGAACCATAGAGATGAGTAAGTAGTCACGACATTGGGTAGACATTTGGGTCACCTGGAAATTTTGGGTCTAGTAATCCGAGTTTTAAAAATTAGGATTTTGAAATTTTCTCCAGGACTTACCAACCAAATCAAAACTAAAAAATTTGGGTACCTTTTTCGAGTTCGGTTTTCGAGTAATCATAGTCACATAAAACGGGTTTGAAGGCATTGAACCTGACCCGAGTACGCAGGGCCATTTTTGACCCTCATTGCAAAAATGTTATGCAAGTAGCATACCATGTTCCTTGAACCCGTACCTCGACCTCATCGACTCGGAAACTTTGTGACTTTGGGGTGAATTAGGTAGGCTACACTATAGGTGGGGGCTTGGGGCATAGGACGAGGTTGATGTAGAGGGTCCAATCAATTTTGGATAGCTACCTAAAATAAAATTAGTTTTCTCGGCTATGGGTAATTCAAGTTTGGGTATTGGGTTCTATGCCCACTTGTAGTGTAGGAGGCTGAGGACGTTGCACTGGTAAAGCACACGAATGGGAGGAAATGTTGCGGCTTGGAGAGGAGGGTCAAGAGTTGTAGTGGTCTATAGTGGCGGATCTAGAATTCCAAACTTGGGTATTCCTACTTCCACATTAACAAAAAAACAGTTGTTTTTGGACTACAATGAATGAAAATAAACAAAATATGGTAGAGCTAGGCCTTGACTTTTTTTTTTACTGTTTTAGGCTGCAATGAGTGAAAATACTACAAAATATGGCATTATACATATACATATATACATAAAAGTGTACCACAATAGTTGGGTATTCTTGGGAATACAGGGAATACCCTTTGGATCCGCCCATGGTGGTCTAGCCTTGATGGCGGGAGTAGTGAGGAAGCGGAGGGGTTTGAGGCCTATCTGTGTGCTTTTTCCCCCTCTCTTTATCCACTCTTGCCAGATGCCCAAATTACTGAGGGAGAGGTTGCTTGATGAGAGATGCAACCTAGGGGAGGACAACCGGCAATGAGGCGAGCTCGGTTGGCGGAGGGGATACGAGCTCCGCATGGGAGGTGCTTTGCTGGAAAAGGAGCCGACCGGGGAGGGCAACTTGGAGGGGAGGAGCCCCAGGTGGCAAGCGGCCCTACTAGAAAGTCAACGGTGAGGTCGGCACCCCCCATATTTTCTAACATGGGCAAGCTCGACTCGAGTGAGGAAAAGGCTAGCCAATGAGGGGAGTCAGATGAAAAGGGCTCGGTGATGGTAGATACAAGATACAACCACAGATGGGCACAAGGTGGCGGTAAATGGTGTCGACTATGATGGTGGTGAACTGGGTAATCATGACAAAGGCCCACCGTGGAGACGTTCTCTGTGATGTGGAAAATCTTCGAAATCGGTCAACGAGGGTGACGGGAGTCCGGATCCAGGTTTCTTGCTTGGGTGTGAAAAAACAACACAAAGGTACGGTACTCCTTGACTCCTGGGAGAAGGGAAAGGTAGGGAATTTTGGGGTGGAGTTTGCTCAAGAAACAAAAGGCTCCATCAATCTAGCAATGTCAAGGGGTTGATGCTAGCTTTTTTCAAAATTATATTAAACTTTTTCATGTTTGTTATCATTGGTTGGAAGAATTTGATGTTAGCTTCATTGTTGAGATATCAATGCCATTTGCTCAATTGTGGCTGCCTCTAGTGCTCATTAGGATCGGCGTACACGATAGATCTAGGTGGAGGGAGTGGTAGAGAAGGAGAATTGCTTAGCCAACACATATTTTGAAGAGAGAGAGATTAAGAAAGGTGGGCCCTAATGCCACTTGTAGTCCACATTAGGGAAAACCACTTTTGAAACTAGTTAGTGGGCCAAATTTGTTTGGTATCAGTAGTACAATGTTCAATCAAGTGTTTGAGTTGGAGGGCCAAAATCGTCGGTCGTAGTGTTAGAACATGAACTTCCTCTTGCCTAAAGGTTATGATGTTATTGATTGCTACATAAATTTGAACTGGAAACTCAAGTCAAAGGGTGGAGAGTAAAATAAGAATTGATTGGTATATAATTTTTCTCATATAAATACGATTGCATTAGGTGGTTTATAACTTTTGTGCACGTTAGGAACCTATATGGGGTTTTGAGTTTCGGAGTTGCATGAACTTTGATGGAATTGAATGTTGTGAATAACTCTTGTGGACATTAACATGAGACTTAATCCTAGGAACAATTTACTTTTTGTTTTGCATTGACATGCTCTTCACTCATCGTCATGTATAATCCCTATGTTTTTGTTGCTTTGGGATTGCACAATGTTTTTCATTTGTATGGACTTTTGTTACAATTGCTTGGATGCAATTGTTTTGAATAATGAGTTTTGTTTCGTTCCTTGTAGTTGGAGCTGATTTAAGTCGTTAGAAAACGATGAATAGTCCAAGGAAACCTAATTCATCCTATTTTGGCCCGAGGCGACGCATGTCTACTAGATTGAAGGTGTCAAACGGATTATCTTTGAGGAAATGTGAAGGTAGGTTTAGATCAAAGCCTATGATGAAAATTGATAAAGAATGCCGAAAACATCAGGCAGATATGAAATGCATGAATCTATCCAAGAGCAATCACAACTTGTATGATTGGCGAGTGAATGTTGTGACAAAAGGAGCCAAAACAATTTCTCCTAACGATAGCAACATTGGGCCATTGACTGCTTTAGTAGCAAAGAATAGCAAATCAGGATATGAGCTAGCTTCAAAGCGTGCAAGCCAAACTAATAGATTGAGGCTAGAGAATAACTTGAATCCTTCATCGGATTTCAAGTGCTCTAAGCCCTCCGTTGTTAGGAACACACTTCCCTTGAAAATACCAAAGGCGTCATCTTCCTCTTGGGAGTCAAAGGATGACTCGAACACCATAGTGAGACATCTAGAGCAATCCCACCATATGAAGACAACTAGAGCAAGCTCATGTCGAACTCAATTGAAGGCGATGCCAAATTTGGTTCAAAAGGCAAAGAATGTTGCTACCTCAAATCTAAACAATGGTGCCTTCGGTTCAAGGCAGAGGGGCCAATCGAATTCATGTAAAGGAGAAGACATCAATGTTGGGAAGGCAGGCACTAAAACTTTGGAGCTCTTGAAAAGTAGAGAAGTCTCAAGAAAATCAAACATCCCAATGGTAAATCAGATGGATCCTAACAAAAATGAGCCAAACAAAGCGAACGGAAGCCAAGATGAAGTTGTGACCAAAGAAGAGGGAATGAAAGGTCATACATGTGAAGGTCGTGCGATGTGTGGCGATCGTCATAAGAAGACGAACACCACTAAGACAAATAGTGCTCCAAAGGAACACATGCAAGGTCTTGGGAGTAATTTGAGAGATAATTCATCCCATTTGTTTGGAAAGAATCTTTCGGGACACCAAAGGGATGATCCATCCATTGAAGTTAACAATGGTGCAATATTTTCTTCCAAACACGTTCTCTCATGTGAGTATAGAGAAACAAACTTGAAGTTGCCTGATAAGGTCCAATCAATTGGAGGCAATGGGAAAACCAATGATGTCATATCTAGGAGGAGGAAACCGCCACTGTTAGAAGAAAATGCTAGTACACATGTGCAAAAAAATCTTACTTGTAGACCGATGAAGAGGCGGAGATACATAGAAGCCAACGAAGATGAAGAAGGTAATGTCGGTGATCAGCATCCGGCACAAATTGAAAATGTTAACACTGAATTGACACCACAGGTTTCTATTTCAAAGCATTGTGTTGAGCAGCAATGCTATTGTTGCTCGAAGCCTATTGACATACCTAGATGGAGGTACAGTTGATGTGGAGTTTCATTTTTTACGTTCTGAAATGTTATAGTTTTCATATGCTGATGTTTTTTTTTTCCCTTTTCTATAAATAGTGGACTCTTCAAGATAGATGGAAAGGAATACATATCATTGGCTGGACATTTGTCATCCAAATCTTGTGAGAAAGTGTGGAAATTGTCATCATTGCCGAAGGTGGTTCAAGTGACAAAGGTTCCTAGAATGGCAGCGTGTCCTGAGATATTTAAAGCATCAAAACCCACTGGTGACAATATTGGCCTATATTTCTTCCCTCCTGAAATGAGGTGCCTTGCTTAGCCTTTTCATTTCTTTCCATTACTTGTACTATCATTTCCTTGTGTATAAATGTCTAATCATATTATGTTCCTCTCTAGGCATGATGAAGAACTATATCAACTAGTTAATGAAGTCATGGATAAAGATTTGATCTTGCGAGCTGATATTGGTGAAGCTGAGATGCTGATATTCCCGTCTGTTCTACTGCCCGAAAGATATCAGAGTATGTGCTTTCTTTTGTAAAAATATGACCTCTTGTAATATACAACATATCTAGCAATTTCCTATTTCATCAACCAATTTGAAGTTGAACTATAATTATTAGATTATTGTTTACTGCTATTAAGAAATCTGTTTAACTCTTCCAAACCAACTCTTTTACACTGTACTGTTTAATATAATTGCAGCATTCCAAAGAAAACACTACCTATGGGCGGCATTCAATGCAAAGGAGGATAAACGTGATGCGTTTGTAGAACAGGAGGAAGAGAAGGAAAAACATGTCTCAAGCCAGCTAGATGAGGTACAATCTGTTTTGGATAACGAGCAGTTTCCTGCTAAGAGCATTCAAGTTGAAGCTTGCTGTGTTCAAGGGCTCACCAATATGTGGCTTGAACATGAATCTCCTGAAGAAAGGAGACTCAGAGACTCATCGCATCAAGCTGTCTGCACCGGTGCAACATCTACTGCAGTTACTAATGCTGCTACACTTCCCACTGAAGCTACTTCGTTTACTACTGATAATGCTTCTTTTCCTGCAAATCATGGACCGATTCATCCAAGCATGGAAGCTCCCCCTCAAAGCAGTAGTGTCTTTGGTATTGTTGTCCGACAAGCTCCGAATCTTGAACCGGAAGTCAAGCAATTTATCCAGGAGATGGAACGCAAAGGTGCATTGGTCACTGTTATGAGGGGGGAGGCAAGTGGACGGCCATGGCCAAGCAACATCACGACCACTATGCAGTAGTTGTAGAGAGAGTAGAGAGTAAACCATGTCAAACCTTGCAGTAGTAGTAGAGAGTAGAGAGATTAGGGAGTACACCATGAGTCTGACATGATGTGATTGCCACGTAGAGCTGTTACCTGTGAAGCAACTGCAAATGTGCTGACCTTTTGGGGTGAGATAGTCAGGTAGTGGACTTGGATATTAGCTCTTGTTCAGTTTTTTGCAAGGTGCCCGCTTAAAGGACATCTGCTTGCAAGGTTCAGGTGCATGTAGTGGCAGGTTTGGTCATATAATAATTTCTGCAGTAAGACATACCTTATCACCTGTTTTCTGAATGCTCGTCATTTCCCTAGTTGCAGTTGACGTGGCATCTGAATTCTGATTGATTTCTCGTCTCTTGTGATATTTTGTTTCGAACCTGAATACAATACAATAAGATTCTAGGCTTGTATATAGCTTCCAAATGCTACTTAAATTACTGCTTCCATTGCAATTGTGTGTATGTTCGTTCTTGCGTTCTTGCTCTGACGAAGATGAAAGTCAACTGCTACAGGTTGTATGCTTCCTCCCTTTTTGGACCTAATCCTTACTGAAAGTGTGAATCAGATCTCTCAATGATTGGATTCTGAATGTGTGTGTTTATGCTGATGTCATTATTTGTTTCAACTTGGTTTACCCCACCTCAGCCTTTATTGGATCTCTAAAGGTCAGACAAGTTACTCTTTTGGACTTTAAATAAGCATTGCCAATATTCAGTACCAGTTCTCTTGCCTTCAGGCTGCAGCATTTCGTTTTGCCTTGTGTGTCAGTATTGTTTTGTCCTCTGAAATGGCACACCAACAGTCCCTGCTACCTGGAAGGAGATATATCTTCTAGACGTAAACTGTATCAGATCTTCCAATGTTTAGAGAATCTGATCGGTGTAATCATGTACTCTCTCCGTATAACTCCGTATAAGAAATAGATATATCTTCTAGACGTAAACTGTATCAGATCTTCCAATGTTTAGAGAATCTGATCGGTGTAATCATGTACTCTCTCCGTATAACTCCGTATAAGAAATAGATTACGTTTTGGATATCGACACGATCTCCAAAGTATAACTTTGACTCTCTTTATATAAAAAAAATATTTATCAAAAAGTGATATATGTATATTTTTATAAAAGTATTTTTCAAGACAAATCCATTTATATGGTTTTTATATTTTCAAACTCAATAACTTAAAAGTTATTCATGATTTATATTTTCAATGTTTGACCGAAATCTTTTCTAAAACGACATCTATTTTCTATACGGAGTTTTCTATACGGAGGGAGTAATTATATCTTTCCGGCTATGAGAACCGAAAGCAATAAATCATGAAAACTGTGGTTCTCCTTTTATTTGCTTTCAGTTCTCCATCTATATGTACTCCTTGCTTAGGAGCAGTGGCGGACCCAGGATTTTGTGATAACTAGGGCCAAATTACACTGACAAAATACAATCATCGTCTATACGATGTTAAAGTCCCGATCACCGGTCTTTTCATCATATAAATTGATTATAGAAAAATATAAAATTATATTCTAATTAGAATCAAAAGTTAAATTGAAATTATAAACTTAGCTATTAGAATTAAAATTAGCAGACAATTGATAATTGACGTAAAGAGAAGAAATGCTTCACCGAGCCCCTGCTCTTCCGGTTCTTGAGTGTTTCTCCTGAAGTTCTAGCGCTCGGCCGTGCGGAGCTCTGGCTCGCAGCCTCGGGCGCTCAGCACAACGAGCGAACAGGGCGGAGGTCGGTGGGTGACAGTGCAGCCGTGTAGGCAAAAGCGCGATGAAATGGCGGTGGCCGGCACCCGACGCGGCGACGCCAGACGAGGCACGACGTAACACGCTAGCAAAGATGCGAAGAAATGGCGGTGGCCGACACTCGACGCGGCGACGCTAGATAGGGCACGATGCAGCGCGCAGGCAAAGATGCGAAGAAATGACGATGGTCGGCACCCGATGTGGCGACGCCGGACAGGGCACGACGCAGCGCGCAGGCGTGTAGCCAGGCGACAGACCAAGCGGGCTTTGCGGTCGATGGGTGCCGATGACACATGCACACAGTGATGTACTGGTACGACATGTGTGAGAGAGAGAATGGTGAAGAGGAAGAGGAGGTGTCGCGCGTGAGCGAGAACACTGAAGAGGCGTTGGGCTTGAGAGAGAAGTTTACCAACTCTTTATATTGAGAGTTTGTTTGGAACGCAGAAATCACGTAACAATTTTATAGGAATTAATTCAATTTCATAGAAAAAACGTAGGTATAGAAATTTTTTCCCATGTTCTAAATAGGTCCTGAGTTATTTATTGTTGGGCTAAAATCTAAAAACTTGTTGCTAGAAAACTTGAGTCGCGACTAGGGCCATGGGCCCAGTGACCCTAGCCCTAGAACCGCCATATCTTTGCTCATATTAAATCAATCAAAGGTTTCTATAATTCTACCTTTGTATGTTTTGAGGATCTTATCGGTGGGCGTTTGGATTTTGGATCCACCCTAAGCTGGTTACAAGTTGATTGTACAATAAATCTTATCGCTTGTAGAATCTAGAGGCCTGTAGATTGTACAATCTGGTTACAAGTTGATGTTGTTTGGAGGTCCTGATTGCTTTTGGAACCGAGATTCCACAATCCGGGAAGTATCCAAACAGGTCCTCAGACTACTCATATTTTTATATTTTGGACCTACTCTATTTGTCCTAAAAAAAATATGGCTCTGTTTGCTTGAGCTACAAGGCAGCTTTAATCCGTACAAATCAACCGTGAAACTTTATTTTTCTATCACAGCAAATCAGCCGTTTCAACTTATTCCCGTCTTAAAATATGGCTCATAATTCTAAGACCAAACAGAAAAACCTCAAAATTTACAAAATACTCCTATACTGAGACTCTGATATGCTGGTAAGCTGCTACATACATCAGTCCAAATTTGCACAAGCACATCAAATCAACATCACTAAAGGTCTGTTTGGATGCAAAGTATTTTTAAACTATTAGAGAAATACTATGAATTTACAAAATACTTGGGTTTTCAAAAGCTACTAGGTGTTTCGATACAATAAATCTTGTAGTTTCTAAAACTATGTTTTCTCAAAACTGAAGTTTTTTTTTGGAGTTTCTACTCACGGTCTCTTTTTTTCTAAACCATAGTTTTTGTGTCACTTTAGCTTATAAAACCATGGTTTCGTGATACTGCAATTTTCCAAAATTGCGACATCTAAACATGTCACACCCCAAAATTTCTGATTTTGGGTTGTGAGTAGAAAATACTAAATAAAATAAATAATTTTAATATTTTTTTTAAAATTGACCATGTTTAGCTGGAGCTAGCGCCACTTTAGTCGTAGTAAAACAAGAATTTTCAAAATTTTCCTAAACTAATTTGATGGGTTATGTTTGATGTGATGGTTGGTTGCTGTTTGACCTTGTGTTGTGAGTCGGTAGAGTTTTAAAACACGTTTGGTAGGCCGTCTTTCTATATCCAGTCCGTTTCTGTCTTCTTTCGAAATCAAATTTATCATTCTCAACTCTATCCACTCGTTGGACTTTTCCAAAATCCTTTTAATTATATTCCGAGTCACTCCTTTAAGTCCATTATCCATCATCATATCGCTACAAACTTCTCGGTTATTTTTCTGACCTTTTTCGGAATAGTTTCCGATCTTTCTGCAAGCATAATCTAATTTTTAGATGCTCCAAAATATCATTTCATGAGCTCCAAATACTTTATTTGGGTTCATTATATTTCAAAGTGTCTCTGAGAATTTTCCTAGAATTTTCGGAGCCATCGGATTATTTTTCGTGGCTTAAACAACAATTCTGGACTTTTCTGGAATTATTTTAATCCCGAAATTAATTAATTCCGAAAATAATAAAATATCTCGTTTTTCCATCTTATCCAAACCCTAACACTATATATATGCCGGTGTTCATCTCGACGCGAGGATTACAGAAGTACGATCCGTTTTCGCAGCCGCCACTCCCATCAACCCAGATCTGAAGCCGAAGTTTCGCATCTGCTCTTCTCCGGCGAACTTCCGGCGAACTTTCGGTGAGCGTTTCCGGCCATCTCCAACGTCCCCGGCGAATTCCGAGACCACCACGAGGTAGCCCTCTTCGTCCTCTACACCGTCATATCCTTCTTTATACAAATCCATCACCCTTAATTGTTTTTCCGGCGAACTCCAACATGACGGCATTGTTTCTTCTTCTGGACGAGGGAGGAGTCGCAGCAGCCGGCCACCACCGCCCTGCGGGCCTCACTCGGCCTCGCTCGCCGCTCTGCGCAGAGTAGAGCCAGCCGACAGCCTTTGCCCCTGCCACGGCTTGGCGAGCATGGCAGGCTGGGCACCCACCGCCGTGGCCGTTCGGGCCTTGCCCGTGCAGGGCACTGCCCTGCGAGCGGCAGCCTGCTGCAGGCCAGCCGGCCAGCTGGCAGCCCTGGCCCGAGGCCGCTCACTGCCGAGGGACGGCCCCCCCCCCCTTTGCCTGCGTTCGAGCACAAGAAAAACCTCCATGGTTTGTGCGATCTATCTCAAGGTTGAAGATAATCTTATTTACAGATCTGCCACTGCTCGTTAATCTTTTACCGTTTAATCATTTAATCTTCGTTTTAGTCCGTTCTAGTTACGTTAGTTTTGTATCGACGCATTCTACACAGCAGTGTGAACACTTTTCATCTCACATGTTTTTCCATCTAAAGTTAAATATTAAATTGATTAATAAGCCCACAACTGCTTGATAATCAATGTAGGTTTATATTTCGATATTTTATATACAAATGTTAACATGATTAGTTACTAATATAAATATATTTTTAATTTATAATTTGTTTAGGCTAAACACTGTCATATAAATTACGTTCAGATGCTCTCACATGTTTATTTTCTTTTACTAAGCTAATGTTTAACTTGATTAAATTGTATGACAATATTTATGAATAAAATATGATTAATCTAACCCGACTTTATAATTGAAATATGTTTTGTCTAATTTGAATTAATATTCTATCATGATCTTATTTAATTAAAATAAAGCAAGCTGGTAGTTTTTCTTTTTATAATATAAAATTCCCGGTAGACGTGTCTTTCAGTCGTTCCGTGCGATCCCGCGACCGTAGTACGAGCTCTCTTTTAGGACGTTGTTTTGTCTCGGTTGTGTTGTTCATAGTCGTCTATGTTGTTTGCTTGTATGTCTGCCTATGTATGGTGCTTGATACGAGTAGACGACGACCGGTTGTGCGCGCTGAAGATCAGAAGGTGATGACCCAGAGCTGAAGATGTGAGAATTGGTCAAGTGTAACAGGCAAGTATAACATGGGACCATCCTTGTTGCCTACTCATTTATAATTCACTATTCATGTGCATGTGTCAAATTTGCAAGCCATAGGTTTATCTAGATGATTCAACTTTATACCTTGCTACCACGGGATATATGCATATGGGTAGATCTGCTAGTGCTTAACTCCAAACTATATGAACAAACGAGATGACTAATAATATGTGCAACACATACTGATAACTTGTTTCCATGTAATGTGAACATCTGACCCCCTCTAAATGATCTTCTGCGGGCAAAAGCTGGGACATACAGTACAACCGTGAGGGCTACATGGCTCTGGTTTTAGTTGGTTCGAGGACCTCTCCTCGCTTGATGGTGGTTACCCGAAAGGGCACAAAAGGGGCTCGACGACTCGGGTATAGGACAGCCTCTGGTCTCATGTGTATAGCCGGGAAGGAATGTGCCATCGGAAAGGGGGTTCCTACATCTGCTTGCCGATTGGAAACCTAGTGGCCACTATCTTGTTAGGGGAACCTCGAAAGACTTCATAGTGTACCCTGCCGCACTTCCTCGGAAGAGGTGTTATGGGATTTGCAACCCCTGGCTCATGGGGATCACGACTCACGGGTAAAGTTGTACAAACTCTGCAGAGTATTAAAACTGATATATCAGCCGTGCTCACGGTCACGAGCGGCTCGGAAAACTTGCAGACTAATAACTTTAACAATATATACTTTATGTTCATATTATTACTGTCAACTTGTTAATCTTTGATGTGGTTGCTCATAATATTATTCATGTGGTTTGAATGAGATGTAAGCATAACTTGATGACTATCTAATGCTAAAATATTGACTCAACTAAAAGTGCTAACCGCAGTAAACCAGTGTCAAGCCTTTTGAGCTTCATGACCCCATGTTGTATTTGCTGAGTACGACATGTGCTCACCCTTGCTATTTCCCCCACACCCTCAGTCTCCATCAGAGTTGCGCAGCGGAAGCGTGGTGAAGACACAGATGAGTTTCGTAGAAGACTGATGGAAGTGCTAGGCATATGTTACCCCCAGTCAGCTGTCCCTGTGAAGAATGGAGCTTGAAGAGAAAGTTTAGTATCCATTCCGCTTAACTTTGATGTAAGTTTTAGTTATAACTGTGTTTCGTTATATAGAACACTGTTTTTGATATCTTTTCCTTCTGTGGTTGTATGTGTGGACTTCCTGGGCACACATATGGTGTATCTGGTTTTGTTCTTTAAAACCAGGTGCTACAGATTGGTATCAGAGCAATGTTGACTGTAGGACGTGTGCCTAGTTAGCACTGGACGCCTTTTGAAGTTTGTTTTGCTATAAAATGTTTTATACCACCTTGTCCTTTGAATTAATTGTTTCTCAATCCTTGCCCTATTACCTCCTCTCCTTGAGAGCTACCTTTGAGCTATTGGTTTCTGGTATCCTTGAATTTGTATTTTATTTGCTTTATTAAAATTTTGAAATCATCTTGTTTAAAATCTCGATGGCCTCTCATCATCTAATCTACCCATTAGGATGCCCACCAGTTGAACTGAAGCACGTGTAGTGCCGTTGTTATGATGTGTGCTTGTCTTTCTTGGTGTGTTACTTGTGTGTCGTCTCTATCTATGTGTTCCGAAGAAGACGCTGAAGATCAAGTTTTGAAGATGAGCAAAGCTTTTGTTAAGTGGGGTAGCGGCTACTATCACCAACAGCAAGCCTTGAGTCTCAAGTATCGAGGCAAAAAGAACTTGAGATCAATCTTTATCTTTCTAGCCTTTATTTGGCCATCCTCGATCCATGTCTTATCGTTCATCAATCTCATATCAATAATGGTCGACTTTATCTTTCTCCCTAGTCTCTTCGAATCTCGGGACGAGATTCATGTTAAGTGGGGTAGTTTGTCACACCCCAAAATTTCTGATTTTGGGTTGTGAGTAGAAAATACTAAATAAAATAAATAATTTTAATATTTTTTTTAAAATTGACCATGTTTAGCTGGAGCTAGCGCCACTTTAGTCGTAGTAAAACAAGAATTTTCAAAATTTTCCTAAACTAATTTGATGGGTTATGTTTGATGTGATGGTTGGTTGCTGTTTGACCTTGTGTTGTGAGTCGGTAGAGTTTTAAAACACGTTTGGTAGGCCGTCTTTCTATATCCAGTCCGTTTCTGTCTTCTTTCGAAATCAAATTTATCATTCTCAACTCTATCCCCTCGTTGGACTTTTCCAAAATCCTTTTAATTATATTCCGAGTCACTCCTTTAAGTCCATTATCCATCATCATATCGCTACAAACTTCTCGGTTATTTTTCTGACCTTTTTCGGAATAGTTTCCGATCTTTCTGCAAGCATAATCTAATTTTAGATGCTCCAAAATATCATTTCATGAGCTCCAAATACTTTATTTGGGTTCATTATATTTCAAAGTGTCTCTGAGAATTTTTCTAGAATTTTCGGAGCCATCGGATTATTTTTCGTGGCTTAAACAACAATTCTGGACTTTTCTGGAATTATTTTAATCCCGAAATTAATTAATTCCGAAAATAATAAAATATCTCGTTTTTCCATCTTATCCAAACCCTAACACTATATATATGCCGGTGTTCATCTCGACGCGAGGATTACAGAAGTACGATCCGTTTTCGCAGCCGCCACTCCCATCAACCCAGATCTGAAGCCGAAGTTTCGCATCTGCTCTTCTCCGGCGAACTTCCGGCGAACTTTCGGTGAGCGTTTCCGGCCATCTCCAACGTCCCCGGCGAATTCCGAGACCACCACGAGGTAGCCCTCTTCGTCCTCTACACCGTCATATCCTTCTTTATACAAATCCATCACCCTTAATTGTTTTTCCGGCGAACTCCAACATGACGGCATTGTTTCTTCTTCTGGACGAGGGAGGAGTCGCAGCAGCCGGCCACCACCGCCCTGCGGGCCTCACTCGGCCTCGCTCGCCGCTCTGCGCAGAGTAGAGCCAGCCGACAGCCTTTGCCCCTGCCACGGCTTGGCGAGCATGGCAGGCTGGGCACCCACCGCCGTGGCCGTTCGGGCCTTGCCCGTGCAGGGCACTGCCCTGCGAGCGGCAGCCTGCTGCAGGCCAGCCGGCCAGCTGGCAGCCCTGGCCCGAGGCCGCTCACTGCCGAGGGACGGCCCCCCCCCCCCTTTGCCTGCGTTCGAGCACAAGAAAAACCTCCATGGTTTGTGCGATCTATCTCAAGGTTGAAGATAATCTTATTTACAGATCTGCCACTGCTCGTTAATCTTTTACCGTTTAATCATTTAATCTTCGTTTTAGTCCGTTCTAGTTACGTTAGTTTTGTATCGACGCATTCTACACAGCAGTGTGAACACTTTTCATCTCACATGTTTTTCCATCTAAAGTTAAATATTAAATTGATTAATAAGCCCACAACTGCTTGATAATCAATGTAGGTTTATATTTCGATATTTTATATACAAATGTTAACATGATTAGTTACTAATATAAATATATTTTTAATTTATAATTTGTTTAGGCTAAACACTGTCATATAAATTACGTTCAGATGCTCTCACATGTTTATTTTCTTTTACTAAGCTAATGTTTAACTTGATTAAATTGTATGACAATATTTATGAATAAAATATGATTAATCTAACCCGACTTTATAATTGAAATATGTTTTGTCTAATTTGAATTAATATTCTATCATGATCTTATTTAATTAAAATAAAGCAAGCTGGTAGTTTTTCTTTTTATAATATAAAATTCCCGGTAGACGTGTCTTTCAGTCGTTCCGTGCGATCCCGCGACCGTAGTACGAGCTCTCTTTTAGGACGTTGTTTTGTCTCGGTTGTGTTGTTCATAGTCGTCTATGTTGTTTGCTTGTATGTCTGCCTATGTATGGTGCTTGATACGAGTAGACGACGACCGGTTGTGCGCGCTGAAGATCAGAAGGTGATGACCCAGAGCTGAAGATGTGAGAATTGGTCAAGTGTAACAGGCAAGTATAACATGGGACCATCCTTGTTGCCTACTCATTTATAATTCACTATTCATGTGCATGTGTCAAATTTGCAAGCCATAGGTTTATCTAGATGATTCAACTTTATACCTTGCTACCACGGGATATATGCATATGGGTAGATCTGCTAGTGCTTAACTCCAAACTATATGAACAAACGAGATGACTAATAATATGTGCAACACATACTGATAACTTGTTTCCATGTAATGTGAACATCTGACCCCCTCTAAATGATCTTCTGCGGGCAAAAGCTGGGACATACAGTACAACCGTGAGGGCTACATGGCTCTGGTTTTAGTTGGTTCGAGGACCTCTCCTCGCTTGATGGTGGTTACCCGAAAGGGCACAAAAGGGGCTCGACGACTCGGGTATAGGACAGCCTCTGGTCTCATGTGTATAGCCGGGAAGGAATGTGCCATCGGAAAGGGGGTTCCTACATCTGCTTGCCGATTGGAAACCTAGTGGCCACTATCTTGTTAGGGGAACCTCGAAAGACTTCATAGTGTACCCTGCCGCACTTCCTCGGAAGAGGTGTTATGGGATTTGCAACCCCTGGCTCATGGGGATCACGACTCACGGGTAAAGTTGTACAAACTCTGCAGAGTATTAAAACTGATATATCAGCCGTGCTCACGGTCACGAGCGGCTCGGAAAACTTGCAGACTAATAACTTTAACAATATATACTTTATGTTCATATTATTACTGTCAACTTGTTAATCTTTGATGTGGTTGCTCATAATATTATTCATGTGGTTTGAATGAGATGTAAGCATAACTTGATGACTATCTAATGCTAAAATATTGACTCAACTAAAAGTGCTAACCGCAGTAAACCAGTGTCAAGCCTTTTGAGCTTCATGACCCCATGTTGTATTTGCTGAGTACGACATGTGCTCACCCTTGCTATTTCCCCCACACCCTCAGTCTCCATCAGAGTTGCGCAGCGGAAGCGTGGTGAAGACACAGATGAGTTTCGTAGAAGACTGATGGAAGTGCTAGGCATATGTTACCCCCAGTCAGCTGTCCCTGTGAAGAATGGAGCTTGAAGAGAAAGTTTAGTATCCATTCCGCTTAACTTTGATGTAAGTTTTAGTTATAACTGTGTTTCGTTATATAGAACACTGTTTTTGATATCTTTTCCTTCTGTGGTTGTATGTGTGGACTTCCTGGGCACACATATGGTGTATCTGGTTTTGTTCTTTAAAACCAGGTGCTACAGATTGGTATCAGAGCAATGTTGACTGTAGGACGTGTGCCTAGTTAGCACTGGACGCCTTTTGAAGTTTGTTTTGCTATAAAATGTTTTATACCACCTTGTCCTTTGAATTAATTGTTTCTCAATCCTTGCCCTATTACCTCCTCTCCTTGAGAGCTACCTTTGAGCTATTGGTTTCTGGTATCCTTGAATTTGTATTTTATTTGCTTTATTAAAATTTTGAAATCATCTTGTTTAAAATCTCGATGGCCTCTCATCATCTAATCTACCCATTAGGATGCCCACCAGTTGAACTGAAGCACGTGTAGTGCCGTTGTTATGATGTGTGCTTGTCTTTCTTGGTGTGTTACTTGTGTGTCGTCTCTATCTATGTGTTCCGAAGAAGACGCTGAAGATCAAGTTTTGAAGATGAGCAAAGCTTTTGTTAAGTGGGGGTAGCGGCTACTATCACCAACAGCAAGCCTTGAGTCTCAAGTATCGAGGCAAAAAGAACTTGAGATCAATCTTTATCTTTCTAGCCTTTATTTGGCCATCCTCGATCCATGTCTTATCGTTCATCAATCTCATATCAATAATGGTCGACTTTATCTTTCTCCCTAGTCTCTTCGAATCTCGGGACGAGATTCATGTTAAGTGGGGTAGTTTGTCACACCCCAAAATTTCTGATTTTGGGTTGTGAGTAGAAAATACTAAATAAAATAAATAATTTTAATATTTTTTTTAAAATTGACCATGTTTAGCTGGAGCTAGCGCCACTTTAGTCGTAGTAAAACAAGAATTTTCAAAATTTTCCTAAACTAATTTGATGGGTTATGTTTGATGTGATGGTTGGTTGCTGTTTGACCTTGTGTTGTGAGTCGGTAGAGTTTTAAAACACGTTTGGTAGGCCGTCTTTCTATATCCAGTCCGTTTCTGTCTTCTTTCGAAATCAAATTTATCATTCTCAACTCTATCCCCTCGTTGGACTTTTCCAAAATCCTTTTAATTATATTCCGAGTCACTCCTTTAAGTCCATTATCCATCATCATATCGCTACAAACTTCTCGGTTATTTTTCTGACCTTTTTCGGAATAGTTTCCGATCTTTCTGCAAGCATAATCTAATTTTTAGATGCTCCAAAATATCATTTCATGAGCTCCAAATACTTTATTTGGGTTCATTATATTTCAAAGTGTCTCTGAGAATTTTTCTAGAATTTTCGGAGCCATCGGATTATTTTTCGTGGCTTAAACAACAATTCTGGACTTTTCTGGAATTATTTTAATCCCGAAATTAATTAATTCCGAAAATAATAAAATATCTCGTTTTTCCATCTTATCCAAACCCTAACACTATATATATGCCGGTGTTCATCTCGACGCGAGGATTACAGAAGTACGATCCGTTTTCGCAGCCGCCACTCCCATCAACCCAGATCTGAAGCCGAAGTTTCGCATCTGCTCTTCTCCGGCGAACTTCCGGCGAACTTTCGGTGAGCGTTTCCGGCCATCTCCAACGTCCCCGGCGAATTCCGAGACCACCACGAGGTAGCCCTCTTCGTCCTCTACACCGTCATATCCTTCTTTATACAAATCCATCACCCTTAATTGTTTTTCCGGCGAACTCCAACATGACGGCATTGTTTCTTCTTCTGGACGAGGGAGGAGTCGCAGCAGCCGGCCACCACCGCCCTGCGGGCCTCACTCGGCCTCGCTCGCCGCTCTGCGCAGAGTAGAGCCAGCCGACAGCCTTTGCCCCTGCCACGGCTTGGCGAGCATGGCAGGCTGGGCACCCACCGCCGTGGCCGTTCGGGCCTTGCCCGTGCAGGGCACTGCCCTGCGAGCGGCAGCCTGCTGCAGGCCAGCCGGCCAGCTGGCAGCCCTGGCCCGAGGCCGCTCACTGCCGAGGGACGGCCCCCCCCCCCCTTTGCCTGCGTTCGAGCACAAGAAAAACCTCCATGGTTTGTGCGATCTATCTCAAGGTTGAAGATAATCTTATTTACAGATCTGCCACTGCTCGTTAATCTTTTACCGTTTAATCATTTAATCTTCGTTTTAGTCCGTTCTAGTTACGTTAGTTTTGTATCGACGCATTCTACACAGCAGTGTGAACACTTTTCATCTCACATGTTTTTCCATCTAAAGTTAAATATTAAATTGATTAATAAGCCCACAACTGCTTGATAATCAATGTAGGTTTATATTTCGATATTTTATATACAAATGTTAACATGATTAGTTACTAACATAAATATATTTTTAATTTATAATTTGTTTAGGCTAAACACTGTCATATAAATTACGTTCAGATGCTCTCACATGTTTATTTTCTTTTACTAAGCTAATGTTTAACTTGATTAAATTGTATGACAATATTTATGAATAAAATATGATTAATCTAACCCGACTTTATAATTGAAATATGTTTTGTCTAATTTGAATTAATATTCTATCATGATCTTATATAATTAAAATAAAGCAAGCTGGTAGTTTTTCTTTTTATAATATAAAATTCCCGGTAGACGTGTCTTTCAGTCGTTCCGTGCGATCCCGCGACCGTAGTACGAGCTCTCTTTTAGGACGTTGTTTTGTCTCGGTTGTGTTGTTCATAGTCGTCTATGTTGTTTGCTTGTATGTCTGCCTATGTATGGTGCTTGATACGAGTAGACGACGACCGGTTGTGCGCGCTGAAGATCAGAAGGTGATGACCCAGAGCTGAAGATGTGAGAATTGGTCAAGTGTAACAGGCAAGTATAACATGGGACCATCCTTGTTGCCTACTCATTTATAATTCACTATTCATGTGCATGTGTCAAATTTGCAAGCCATAGGTTTATCTAGATGATTCAACTTTATACCTTACTACCACGGGATATATGCATATGGGTAGATCTGCTAGTGCTTAACTCCAAACTATATGAACAAACGAGATGACTAATAATATGTGCAACACATACTGATAACTTGTTTCCATGTAATGTGAACATCTGACCCCCTCTAAATGATCTTCTGCGGGCAAAAGCTGGGACATACAGTACAACCGTGAGGGCTACATGGCTCTGGTTTTAGTTGGTTCGAGGACCTCTCCTCGCTTGATGGTGGTTACCCGAAAGGGCACAAAAGGGGCTCGACGACTCGGGTATAGGACAGCCTCTGGTCTCATGTGTATAGCCGGGAAGGAATGTGCCATCGGAAAGGGGGGTTCCTACATCTGCTTGCCGATTGGAAACCTAGTGGCCACTATCTTGTTAGGGGAACCTCGAAAGACTTCATAGTGTACCCTGCCGCACTTCCTCGGAAGAGGTGTTATGGGATTTGCAACCCCTGGCTCATGGGGATCACGGCTCACGGGTAAAGTTGTACAAACTCTGCAGAGTATTAAAACTGATATATCAGCCGTGCTCACGGTCACGAGCGGCTCGGAAAACTTGCAGACTAATAACTTTAACAATATATACTTTATGTTCATATTATTACTGTCAACTTGTTAATCTTTGATGTGGTTGCTCATAATATTATTCATGTGGTTTGAATGAGATGTAAGCATAACTTGATGACTATCTAATGCTAAAATATTGACTCAACTAAAAGTGCTAACCGCAGTAAACCAGTGTCAAGCCTTTTGAGCTTCATGACCCCATGTTGTATTTGCTGAGTACGACATGTGCTCACCCTTGCTATTTCCCCCACACCCTCAGTCTCCATCAGAGTTGCGCAGCGGAAGCGTGGTGAAGACACAGATGAGTTTCGTAGAAGACTGATGGAAGTGCTAGGCATATGTTACCCCCAGTCAGCTGTCCCTGTGAAGAATGGAGCTTGAAGAGAAAGTTTAGTATCCATTCCGCTTAACTTTGATGTAAGTTTTAGTTATAACTGTGTTTCGTTATATAGAACACTGTTTTTGATATCTTTTCCTTCTGTGGTTGTATGTGTGGACTTCCTGGGCACACATATGGTGTATCTGGTTTTGTTCTTTAAAACCAGGTGCTACAAAACATGCCCTAAAACTTGTGGCCAGAAAATAAACTCAAACCTTCTGGATGTCTGCACCGTGCATTGTACGGTCCAATAGCTACTCCCTCCGTCCCACAAAGAACGTAAATATCACTTTTTGAGATAAGATCAGGGTAGGTGTAAAATTATAAATTTATCCCTTATTTATCATTCTGGACATTGGCGGATCCAGGGGGCTGGGGGCTACAGCTCCCCTTGACCAAAAATACGCATAACATTTTAGCTTAAATTAGTCTAAAATTTGCTCAGTCTAGAAAAATAATGAAAAATTCAGTTTAAATCACCTTAAAATCTACCAAAAACCTCTCATGCACCAAAAATACAAAAAGAATTTCTAAACTCGGCTCTCTATGTATTTAGCCCCCCTCGTGGGCCGATTCTGGATCTGCCACGGATTCCGGAAATGGTTGTATTCTAGAATATTCTTCTCATGGATGGATAGAGTATGATAGTTTTTAGACATGTAGACCCTGTTTGGAATGAAGTATTTCTATAGTAAAAATACAGGAAACAAAATTATAGAAAAGTTTTGGAGGAAAGGTGTTTGGATCAAAAGATTTGTCAATTCCTTTCGTGTAGAATGCTAGCACATGCATACCGTTTTAAAGGAAGAAAAAAAGAGAATCTAAATCCAAGCTCTTGGTTTTCTTTTCTTCACAAAGTATGAGACAAACACGCTGTTTAGACGCTGGCTAATACCCTGTGCATGTCACACTGTCCAATCTCTACTGCTCTGCAACTTGTATTGATTAAATACTAAAGCTTGGTTTTATTATTTATTTATATAATTTATTTGAGTATACCATTCTTCATTCCAAACATCTCCATCTTTATTTTACTATGTTTTTCATTTCTCTGTTTTCTCATAACACCTTCATGTTTTTTTTTTGTGTTTCTTTATTTTACATTCTTTCGTTTCAAGCAGGCCCGTAGTGGTATTATTAATAGGGGTGGGTTTCACCGGGAAAGATGATCTCTAAGTCTACCACTACATTTTTTTAAGAATAAGATTTGACTTGCAGGATTATATAATTTTTTTTATAATATAGGACAGAGAAAGTATTAGCTACAATTGAATTAATATGGCACATGCATACCGAGTGACTCCTGCGCGCTCACCTGGGCGTTGGTCCACGTCCGTGACACCCTGCCGCTGCGGCTTCCCATTCATCCGCTCATCCGTAGCGCCTGTTCGACTTTCCTTGCACGGACTTCACTTGGCCACCCTTCGTCCACGTCGCCCGGAAATCCCCCGCCCGCAAAATTACCTCGCACCTCTCCTCCTCATCGCCAAAAAAAAGGCGCTCCCGTCTCTCCCCTCTATCTCTCGGTCTCTCCCAAGGTGGCGGCGGGCGGGGCGGCGACACCCTCGCGGCGGCCGCCGGCGCCGCCGCGTCCTCTGCCCGGCTGGCTGCCCGTTCTGGCTGCGCGGGCACCTAGCCTCGCGTCCGCTGCTGCGCGACGGCGGCCGATGCGCCCCGCCGCCCACGGCAGACCACGGTGCCCAGCTAGGGTTTCGCCTCTCCGGTCGCCCCAGATAGGTCGGGACCTGCCGTGCGCCCCGCCGCTGCTGCTGGGCGCCGGCGGCCGATGCGCCCGGCCGCCCACGGCAGACCGCGGTGCCGAGCTAGGGTTTCGCCTCTCCGGTCGTCCCTAGATCGGTCGGGGGCTTGCCGTGCGTGCTGTGCCGGCTAGAGCGATGGCGCTATCGGATTCCCGGTGGCCGGTGCAATCTACCTCTTCCTTCCGTCTTCTTGCTCTCCCTCTCTCTAGATCTGGTGGTGGACCGACTGGACAGTGTGGAGGCCGCCCTCTGCCAAACGTCGGGCACCCTGCCAGTTCATGCCTCCCGCCACGGCGCGATGTCCGTTGTCCACGCTGCAGTACACGCCTTGCCGGTGACCGTCGGTGGACCAGTGGTTGCGCCCCCCCTAGCGCGGCATGATGCAGGTGCTCGTGTGGCTCCATTGTTCCTCGAGTTGTCTGCTATTCGGTTTGCTCCCTCTCCCCCTCTCTCCATGCCTCTCCCTGCCAGATCCGCCTCTCTCTCTCTCTCTCTCTCTCTCTCTCTCCGGACGTGGTGGCGCACTAGGCAGGCCCCAGCGCCACCGTTTCAGCGCCTCTGGCTAGGGCACATCGTTGGTCGTGGTCCCTGATGGTGACCTGCAATATTATGGCAGATTTGAGCATATGACCGTATAAGTGGTGTTTGTTTCATCTACTCTGAGATAGAAGTTGAGAGGGTGCACATTGCATTGCTGATGCTTTGGGGTATATTATTTGCATTGTGGCCATGTGTAGTGATGAGTAAATTGGCTTGCTACATTTTGATGAGGAAATGGGGCAATGTTGTGATGATGTCACCACAAATTATATTCGCATTGCTCCATGCAGTGATCATAGGCCACGTTTCTGTAGTTTACATTGCTTTCTTTTTTTGATGACTGAAGCAATGGAAATAACCTATGAAGATTATTCCTACTATCTCTCTACTATGTTCGCAGACTGAGGCATCGATCATGCCAGTGGTGCTTCTATTTTTCTCATCTCTTTCTATTTTTGCAACATAATAACTAAGCCAATGGTCAGTTGCTTGGGCCTGTTTTTTTACATATCTATTTGCCTATTTTTTTTGTGTACTTTGGAGGCACTCATGAGACGTCTTGTTTATTGCCTAATTGGTTAACATATTTGATCCTGTCATGCCATTGCATGTGATGATATCTTCCTCTGTCGATCATTTCCTTTGTTTTTGCGCACACTGCTTATGATCGCTGCCTATGATGTCGACAGCACAAAAAATGCAATCTAAGGTTTGCTTCATTGCCTATGAAGTCATAGATATATTTTCTCATTCCAGGCTTGTCATCGTTGCTTATCATGTCGGAATATATATTGTGGGTTCTGAGCACATGCCATATTTCTAAATATTACATTGCCAACTACCTTAACTGTTCTTATTTGCCTACTCAGTCACCTACTATGCCGCTAGATTAGTTACCACATTTGATGTTGCCATGCCATTGCTTGTGATGATATCTTCCTCTGTCCATCATTACCTTTGGTTTTCCGCACATTGCTTATGATCGCTGCCTATGATGTCGATAGCACAGAACTATGCAATCTAAGGTTTGGTTCATTGCCTCCCCAAAGTTGAGCTGCTTTGTTGTTACAACTCATGCTGACAAATTGATTTTGATCCTTTGCTTACAACGATACAGGGAACTGCAGTCTATATGATGGAGGACAGGCTGGAGCAAAGCAGGCTAACCTGCATAAGAATATAGTCATGTCTTGGTTGTGCAACCCTGCATAATAAAGATTCAGGGAGGTTTCACTATTTTCAAATCTCTTTATCTCTTTTGTCTCAAGCTAAATTGTTTTATGTACACTACAACCATGTCAGGGCATGTCTTTGAGCCTGAGGTCATCGATCAGTTGCACACTAAATTATCCTTGCTATAGTGCTCTTCTAATTTGTTGCTTGTATACCTGTTTATTGAGTCTTGAATTCTTGATATAGTGCTCGTCTAACTTATGAACCATAAACATGTTTTCCAAAATTATAAAAGCCATGGTCCAAGTGTTGGAGACACTGCATTTTCAGTTACTGGACCTTACCAGACGTTAGTGGTATTGTAGGAAGTTTTGTTCTTATCATCATTTGTCCTTCCACTAAGATCTAATTATTTGCGAAAGAATATTTACGTTTTCTTAATGCTTCGGTTGATTTCAGTGTATGTCCGTATAGGCTTAGAAATCTTGATTTCTGTCTATTTATTTGTTTTTTACTTCAGCTGCAGGTGATAGTACATTTATGACCATTCAGGCTCATTACGTGCAGAGATACAGATCAAGGTGGGTGAAAGCAGGAGACCAGCCATGACCCAATTTGGTGAGGTACAATATCTTGCTGCCATGAGCCATTAACAGTTTCTAATGATGATGTGCAGATTCCCCCACATTCTTTTTATTGGTTCTTATTTTTAGATTTCAGGAAAATATACCAATGTTATGATAATGAACTACGTGTTTCCTGCACCGCTTCTTAGGTGTACCCCTTCCACCTCGGAGTTGGCCAGTTTCTAATCACATCACACATGGCTTTGTGCAAATGACTATAAACAACAATAGACATTTTTACACGATCTATTTCATGGTTTCATGATATTAGATATAGCACATATGACAGTTGTTCAGCCTTTTAGATAATATTGCCTTTTTTATTCCTGATCATGCTGCCTTTGGATAGCTTGTTTTAGACTTTCAATACTAATGGAACTACTACGCTTGACGAATTCTTGATCCTGTTAGCAGTGGCTAACATGGCTGGACAAACAAGAACCCCAACGATCGCTGCGGCATGCCAGTTTCAGCAGGACCAAATTTTTTTGATGCAAGCCTTGGTTGTCCATTTCCAGTCTAGGTGTGTGCTAATTTCTGGAACTGTGGTGCTTCTCTAATGTTTACCGTTCTCATTACAGGCGCTAAATACTTACCTTTTTTTTTAAAAAAAAAGAGATGTTGACCCATGCATTCTGAATCTCATGTTCTATGGATTCTAAATCTCATGTTGTATGGGTCTGATAATAAAACTATCATTAGCCTTCAACATAGTTATATTTCCTTTTTGGGGTTCTAATTAGAGAACATTTGCATTGTGTATTTATTCTTTGGGTTCTCAGATCTGCATAACTTGTTTTGGATTTGAGAGTCTAACTCATGTGGCAGCTCATTTTTTTCCTTGAATCTACTTATAGTCAAGTATTGAGGTGGAGCGAGTTAGATACGGAAACAAACGAATTATGGTCATCCAACACATGGTTTGAAGGTAATGCTAAATTCCTTGTTTTCGTGTAGCAAAATTATAGATACTTCAATGCACTATGTTCCTGTCCCAGTAAAAAAGAGTGTAATTGATTCGATGACCTTCTGCAAACTGGTATGTTTCACACTCAATGGTCATTATTACAACTGAGGTAAATACTTAGCTTTCCATCTCATTAGATTCATCTCAAATCACTTACTTTTGGTTCCCTAGACAACTTGCCAACCTTTTGAATTGTCATATTAATTCTGCTTGCCATTACTGCGCTAGAACTCAGGTAAATATTTAATTTTCCATCTTATTAGATTCCCATTCCATTTTTAAACTAGAGCTATAGTCCATTAGCCATTTATCTTCCTTTTTCGGCATGTGATGAAAATTACATATCCATTTGTGAAGGATGTAGTCTGATGTTTGTCTGCTTGTGAGGTACTAGGTATGACCTGTTATGCAATTTTTGGGAGTAACCCAGCTGTTGACATTTTCCCTCTCTTCAATCCCCGTGCAGCCAATGGGGACACGTCCCTCCGGACTCTCTGATTGGTCCACCTAGGCGACACCTTATCTCCGTGCCTCCTTATTGGTCCGCGGCTGCAGATGCTCGTCGTTCACTTGGACCAAGGGAAAAATATAAGCACTTCTACTTCTCCTCCTCCTTCAAACTAAAAAAACTCCCGCCTTATATCTTCCTCGTCCTTCCTCCCACGTCCAGCGGAAAGTAACCCATTGGTCCACCTACAAACCGGAGGTGAGCCCCGGACGGCCAGCCGGGTCACGTCATCCTCAAATCCCTCATTGATCCACCTAGGTGACATCTCATCTTCCCTATTGGTCCACCTGTGCAGCTGCGTCCCTATTGGCCCACGGTTGTGAGTGTTGTTCGCCGTCCCAATGCGACTCCAGATGCTTCTCCACATCGCCGTCTTTGCTCGCTCTCCCTTCCGCTTTTTTTCTATCTCACTCCTGAACCCTAGATCTACAGGCAGCGCTGCCTCTCCTGCTCGCTCTCAGTAACCCATTTGTCAGCATGCCTTGAAGCTCCAAGTTGATTAACAAATGATGATATTGGTATATTTCTGAGGCCTGTAAAATTCTTGTGCTTATTGAATTTTTTTGACCTTTTTTGTTCTGCAGCATAGATTTTACACTTGACGTATATGAATCTACTCATTTTTATATTTGCTTTTGCACGCCGTTCTAGGATTGTGCAAGCATCAAAGTGCAGGAAGATGTTGTACATAAAGTGCTATTTTTTCCAATTATTGTCTTGTTTTAAATGTACAAACAATATTCATCTGGTCTTTGTTGATGCTAGGAAAACCTTTTTCTTTACACATTTACCATGCTAATGCACTACAGAGTTTGGGCTCTCATTTGATTGCTCCGATGTAGATTCAGACTATCATGCTTACAAGATATATTTTTCCATTGTAAATGTTACTTTCTCTATTTTCTTCCTCAGTGTTTCAGTAACATGCCTAATTTTTCTAGCATTTGGTTTATACTTGCCTGCCTTTCAGTATTTAAAAAAATTTAATTTTGTCCTATTTTTGGCTCAGTTAAACCTTTAGTTTAGATATGCCTCACCTAAACCTTTAATTTTGTCTTGTGCATGCAACATTTTTAAAATCTAGCTTACAGGATATTGTGACCGTTACATGATTCCCTATCTTCAAATGTCAAGAACAGTAAAAACCAGCTAATGCTATCTTTCTTTGTTGTGCTACACTTTTGTGCCAATTTTATTCTATATGTACCCAATTACCTAAAAAACATTAAAATACCATACAATGGAGAAAACAGTAGGTCACCTTAATGACTTATTCCTTTTGCTACATTCATTTCTCTTTTCTTATTTCTGGGACATTATATATTCCTTTGTTTACTCAACATAATATCTTCGTGCATTTCCAATATGTCATTCCATCTACCCACACTCCCTGCTCAAATTAAAAGTGGTAAGTGTTCACCAATCAATAGGGTACCTGCTGATAAAAGACTGATTTGTGTAAATAAATTGTAAAATGGAATACTTTTTTCCTTACATGTTAAAATAGTATTTATGATATGAGAAAATACCCTTCTTTCTCCTAATATGCTTTGCTTTTCAAAGCTAGGTCACTCATGGACTCATAAGGAAGTGTGGTCTTATATGCTGCAGGCACTGCTTCCACACCAACGCAAACGACATTGGCTTCGTCAAGTTATCCTATATTGATATTAATTTGTCCCATATCAGTTCACGTTTCATAGTATCTAACTAAGGTAGCACCATATTTTTACACTTCCTGGATCACTATATGCTTACTTTTCGAAAACAAAGCAGGGGGTTCACAACAATTCACTCAACAAGCAGTTTTTAGAGCTGGTCTTCTGTTTTGGTGAGAACCATATTTTTGGCCTACTGTTTCTTATTTTTAGTTTCTGATATTACTGTTTCCGCCATACCTGCTTGTGTTTGCTTCTGTCTTTGGACCACCTTTTTGTTGTGCTCATACATATAGCTAAAATTTATCCTCCACACGCTCTTCTCACTTCTCAGCATGTACATCTCAAAAAATAGTTGACAATGCTTCAAACGGTCTTTTGCTTTTAGCTGTTCTAAAAAGTGGCTAGCTTAGCAATATATGATCCTACCTTACTGCCTATGGTGCCTTTTAGAAAGTGATCACCTTATCAAATTAGGTCTCCCCTGTGCCTTACTGATGACGGTCCTTAAACACCTGTTTTACCATCAACATTTGACCCTAAAGTCCACCAAAAAGGCATGAAATGTAGTCAAATAGGTTTCAAACTAACCGAATTCCACATGTCCATAGAATTTTATTTGAATGCAGGATTTGAACCAAATTTGGACATATGGACCCACCAGAGGCCAAGCCCACTCAGCAGGGCCCAAATGGGCCTAAGGGGGGTGGCGCCCGCCACCTCTAAGTGGCGCCCGCCACTTGGGTTGGCCCAAGTGCCACTCCCTGCCACGTCACCGATCCGTGTGACCTCCCCAAGGCCAAATCCTGGCCCTTGGTCACTAGGTCAGTGGCATCGGGCGGCTCAGGGAGGAGTGGCGTGGATCAAGGCTGAATGGCGGTTGCTAGGACATGCAACCGACCTCCAAACCGCCTTGGACAACCACCTGGATGTCGTTGAAGCCAAGGCGGTGCATCCAACGGTGAGGGAGGTGGCAGCCGCCACCTAGGGCTGGCGCCCGCCACTAGGGTTAGCCCTAGGTCGGCTGGCTGCCCCCTATAAGTACCCCCGTCACTCATTTGGGCTATAAATACCCCCTGGAGGCACCTCTTCATTCGTACCAGTACCATCACACAGTACCATCCCAAAGCAACACACAAGCAAGAGAAGCAAGTGAGAGTTAGGTTAGAAGCTCAGAGAGCTTAGGCAAGTAGGTAGCTAGTAGAGCAAGGCATCTTCGCCCTCGCGGTAGCGCTGCTCAAGGCTTAGCTCTAGAGTAGAGGCGTGCGAGTGATCGGTTCTGGAGCTGGGAAGAGTCTTCCTTCATCTCCAGTTCAGGTTTTGCTCTTGTATCTCAAGCACTTACTATATTCTAGTTCATCATTTCAAGTATTACTTTATTCTACTTATCAGTATTGAGTGGTATACTTGATTGATTGCTTGAGTGCCTAGCTATCCTACAGATCAATTCACTTAGCCATAGTAGTTAATCTCTAGTGAGCTTAGTGTTTGATCTTTGCCAATAGGTTGCTTAGTTAGTTTAGTGTTTATCTTATTAAGTCAAGTGTTTGCTCTGACGTCCGCAAGAGTGTCTCTATTCAAAGCTAGGGTAGAGATAGTTAGAATATAATTAAGCGTGGTGCTTAGTTATAGACTTACCTTCAGATACGGCTGGACCCCCGGATAGCTGTGGTAGCAAGCAGGTGGTGAAAGCCCTATGCGCCTTGAATTCCACCACGTAGTTGGCCCAGTTTAACAGTAAGGCTCGTTGTGCTAGCGTTCAACCTAAGTAAGTGGTAAAGGCTAGTACGCCTCGATACTTGACAAGATAGGAATAAAATTATACTCAACTTAGTTGCTTTATTGTCTTTTGCTTGCCCTGCTTCGTAACTGTCTCGCTTCGTAGTTATCTTGCTTGGTAGTTATCTAGGATTAGTTATGAGTAGTTAGTAGTTTAGTTATCCTTAGCTACCCTTATTTACCATCTACCTATCCATCCACCTTACCTTAGCCATCAACTTCATCCTTACCTATCCATCCATATATTCTTTCTAGCCTTCCATCCCTTCTCTTCCCTTTTCCCCTTTTCTCTTTTCTTATTTCTTCGACTCTCATCCCCTCCTTGACTCGACTCATACACCACCCTAGCCTTCCCTTGGGATCAAATAAATTGACACCTGGTACTCCCAGGTGAAGTGCTACTACGATAGTTTTGTGCGCTTGAAGAATCTCCTCCTGGTAGATTGCATTCTCTCTAGCTAGCTCCTACTAGTGTCGGGATTGACAACCCCGCTTGGCATTAGTAGATAGCTGCTTTAGCTCCACTCCTTTAGGTATAGTGACCGGTCTCGCTTCAAGCATTTCCTGGGCCGTTACCGGGGATAGTTGCCTAGCACTATCTTTAGTGAAGCTAAGAACTCCCAACAAGCATTTCTGGCGCCGTTGCCGGGGAAGGCAATCGGTGTATCGGTTGAGTCCGTGTCGAATTTATCTTCGCTTAAGCTCCCACTTAGCGAATCCCATCTTACCCCATTCTTTCTTTCCTTAACTCTTCTTATCTTTTTCCTTCATCTTCTTCAACTCCTTTCTTTCTTATCTCGTTCTATCTTCACGATGGCCAATAAGACCATTCATGAGTTTTCTGCTCCTTCTGCCGCTAATGTAGCGATAGGACCAAACGTGATCGATGCCAACCTCAATTTTGAGTTGAAACCGGCTCTGATCACGATGGTCCAAGCTAGCCCGTTCTGTGGCAAGGCTCATGAGGATGCCAATGCTCACCTCCAACAATTTTTGGAGATTTGCGACACCTTCACCATTAAGGGGATAACCCAAGAAGCCATCCGTCTTCGTCTCTTTCCTTTCTCTTTGCTAGGAAAAGCGAAGCAATGGTTCTATACCGATCGCAACGCTGTAGACACATGAGACAAGTGTTCCAATGCTTTTCTCACCAAATTCTTTCCTATGGGCAAGACGAATGCTCTTCGCAACAAAATCTCCAGCTTTACGCAACAAGCCGAGGAATCTATTCCCGAGGCTTGGGAGAGGTTGCAAGAGTATGTCGTTGCTTTTCCGCACCATGGTATGGAGGACTGGCTATTGATCCAGAACTTCTACCATGGCCTAACCCCTCTCTCTAGAAGCCATTTGGATGTCGCCGCCGGCGGTGCATTCTTTTCTCTGAATGTTGCAGATGCTAAGGATCTCATAGAGAAGATGGTCTCGAACCAAGGATGGAATGACGAAAGACTATAGCCCCGTAAGCGAGGTATACATTCCCTTAAGGAGGCCGACATGATCGTGGCCAAGATGGACCTGCTGGCAAAGAAGCTGGACAGCTGTGAGAAGATGAACCAACAAGAGAGTGTCCAATCTCTGGAATTCTACATGACTTGTGAAGTCTGTGGAGAAACCGGACATTCTGGGAACCACTGCCCCGAGCTACATGAAGATTTGAACTTCATCAACAACAGTAACGGTTTCCATCAACAGAATCAAGGATGGAATCAGCACTCCAATTCTCAAGGTAAGAATTCATTCTCTCGCTCTAATTTTCATAATTCTGATAATTTCTCATTCTTGAAGAATTTAGTTTACTCACAAGGTAAAACTACTGATTTCTTGAAAGAGAGATTAATGTCGAATGATAAAATTCTTGAGAATATAAATGCTAAATTGGAAGATTTCTCATCTGCTCTGGAAAATCAACTTAGCTTTAATAAGATGTTAGAAACCCAATTAGCTCAACTTGCTGCGATCATACCATCTTTTGAATCTGGCAAAATTCCTGCTAAACCTGACATGGAAACTGCTAATATGGTTGAAATAAAATATTTTAACTATTATGAAGATCAAACCATGACTGTTAAAAAGGGGATCCTGGTAGTCCCATAATTAGATGCTCAATCTTTGGTGAAGTCTTTAAAAATGCCATGTGTGATTTAGGATCGAGTGTGAACATTTTATCTAAAGATTTCTATGAAAACTCGTTCTTTCCACCCATGTCATCCACATCTGCCTATGTTGTGCTAGCTGATCAATCCACTTGCTATGTAGAAGGAATAGTTAATGATTTACCTGTTCATATTAGAGGCTCCTATGTTCCTGCTGATTTCATAATACTAGATATGGGAAATAGGAAAGATGTGCCTCTAATCTTAGGTAGACCCTTCTTGAATACTGTTAATGCATGCATATATGTGGGAAGTGGTAAAATTCAAATGACATTAGGAGGGAGGAAGGAAATATTCTCCTTCTCCCGTGGTCCCGCATATGCCGCTAACATGCAGGTAGCAAAACCCGTTCGTACCAAGAAGAGGCATCCAAGAACAAGGTGGAACAGAAAGAAAGAACCACCTCCTGAGTTGTGTGATTCACATAACAAGGGAGAGGTGCCAAAAGAAGAAGAACCCGATGGAGTACTAAGAGAAGAAGTGCCCAAGGAAGAAGATCCACCCGATAAGGATGAAACTCCATGGACCTAAGGTATGATTTTAGTTTAATTTTTTCCCTTCAAATTTCCCTTTTTCGAATAAATAACATATGCCATGCATGTAACTAAAAAAAATCAATTATCATTAGTTATATGCATAGGTATATGTTAACTTAGTTAGAACAATAAAATATCAAAATAGGATAGTTTCCCTTTTCACAACATTAGATAGTTTCCCATTTAATAAAATGAGAACAAGAGCTTCGACCGAGAAAGAAGAAGGCCCTTCACCAAGCAAGAAGCCAGCTTGGGGGAGACTCCCGCTCCGATAAGGTACGTCTCAAGCCTACACTTTACATTCAGTTCTTAAATTCTATATCTTTTGAATGTCACATGCTTGCCTAAATAACCACTCTATGAATAAAATTGATAAAATCTGCTTAAACAAGTTGAAACCTGAATAAGATTTGAAATATGTCATGCAAATGCTATTGTTATGGTTTGAATGACTAGTTTTGTCTAAGTTGTAGCTTTTGTGGGTTGCACATGCTTTAACTGAAATCATGCTTAGTGAGTAAAGTGAGTAAGAAATGGAATAATTCTTTAAACTTGCTAAGGTGAAATTAGGACCTAATCTGGCGGATTTCTTTTAAAAATCATGAAAACCTTGCTAAGAGTTCCTCCTAGATTTTTTATCCCATCCCACCACCAGCCAAATATTTGTTAGTCATTAGTCAAAACCACAAAGAGCTTTGTTTGTGTTGAGCTTTGTTAGACCTCATAGATCTTAGTAGAGAAGCTTATCATATCTTTTGAATCAAGATTCACGTACACCCACCATAATTTGCCTACTTTCCACTTTGGAAGTTTGCAACCACCAAATAAATTGCTTATTCTCTACACCGGAGATATGCAATACCCTGCCAAACATCCCATTGCTAGCCTTATGCTTATTCCTACCTTGGGAATAAGCATTTCTCCCTCTTCCCCTTTTTCATTTCAAAAATCCTTTCCTATAGATGTCTGGGGAAATCTAGAGCTAAAAGAGAGAGAAAAAAAATGAGCAAAGTAGGTCAAGAAAGGACTATGTCCTGAAAAAAAAGTGAGCAAAGTAGCTCAAGAGAGGACTATGTCCTAAGAAAATGTGAGGACACATCTTTTGTCTACTCACTATGTATCCAAAAAAAGAGAGAATTATCATTAGCTCTAGACCCCAGAAATTAACTAGGAAGGATTATGAAATATCTCTCTGTACACTTCCACATAACCACACATGCACATCTTGATCAATTTTTATGATTTGCTGCTCCTTATGATCTGAGTGTCTAGCTTAGCAATAAACATCAGGCAATTTGCTCATGGTTCTTAGCCTACCTATATCTCCACATATCATTCTTTAGATATAGGAGAGGCTACATTTTGGCCTAAGTGAGGATTTAAACACCATTGAGTGAATCTTGGAGGACTTAAGCAAGTTGTTATCTTTTGAAAACCTTGAAAAACCTCCAGACAGAATCCTAGTCAAACCTAAGCAAGATAAAAGTGTCCTATCTACTGCTTTATTTCACTCTTGCATGTTTGAAGTGAAAAGCTATAAGCCCCACATTGCTATGATTTATGATATATGCTAAGTTATTTCTCACTATACAATATGCACTTGCAGACATCTTAAGTTGCTATCCATTTCATGCTCAATTCTTAAACCGCATTGTTGCTCGAGGACGAGCAACAGGTTAGCTTGGGGGAGCTTGTTGACGGTCCTTAAACACCTGTTTTACCATCAACATTTGACCCTAAAGTCCACCAAAAAGGCATGAAATATAGTCAAATAGGTTTCAAACTAACCGAATTCCACATGTCCATAGAATTTTATTTGAATGCAGGATTTGAACCAAATTTGGACATATGGACCCACCAGAGGCCAAGCCCACTCAGCAGGGCCCAAATGGGCCTAAGGGGGGTGGCGCCCGCCACCCCTAGGTGGCGCCCACCACCTCTAAGTGGCGCCCGCCACTTGGGTTGGCCCAAGTGCCACTCCCTGCCACGTCACCGATCCGTGTGACCTCCCCAAGGCCAAATCCTGGCCCTTGGTCACTAGGTTAGTGGCATCGGGCGGCTCAGGGAGGAGTGGCGTGGATCAAGGCTGAATGGCGGTTGCTAGGACATGCAACCGACCTCCAAACCACCTTGGACAACCACCTGGATGCCGTTGAAGCCAAGGCGGTGCATCCAACGGTGAGGGAGGTGGCGGCCGCCACCTAGGGCTGGCGCCCGCCACTAGGGTTAGCCCTAGGTCGGCTGGCTGCCCCCTATAAGTACCCCCTCACTCATTTGGGCTATAAATACCCCCTGGAGGCACCTCTTCATTCATACCAGTACCATCACACAGTACCATCCCAGAGCAACACACAAGCAAGAGAAGCAAGTGAGAGTTAGGTTAGAAGCTCAGAGAGCTTAGGCAAGTAGGTAGCTAGTAGAGCAAGGCATCTTCGCCCTCGCGGTAGCGCTGCTCAAGGCTTAGCTCTAGAGTAGAGGCGTGCGAGTGATCGGTTCTGGAGCTGGGAAGAGTCTTCCTTCATCTCCAGTTCAGGTTTTGCTCTTGTATCTCAAGCACTTACTATATTCTAGTTCATCATTTCAAGTATTACTTTATTCTACTTATCAGTATTGAGTGGTATACTTGATTGATTGCTTGAGTGCCTAGCTATCCTACAGATCAATTCACTTAGCCATAGTAGTTAATCTCTAGTGAGCTTAGTGTTTGATCTTTGCCAATAGGTTGCTTAGTTAGTTTAGTGTTTATCTTATTAAGTCAAGTGTTTGCTCTGACGTCCGCAAGGGTGTCTCTATTCAAAGCTAGGGTAGAGATAGTTAGAATATAATTAAGCGTGGTGTTTAGTTATAGACTTACCTTCAGATACGGCTGGACCCCCGGATAGCTGTGGTAGCAAGCAGGTGGTGACAGCCCTGTGCGCCTTGAATTCCACCACGTAGTTGGCCCAGTTTAACAGTAAGGCTCGTTGTGCTAGCATTCAACCTAAGTAAGTGGTAAAGGCTAGTACGCCTCGATACTTGACAAGATAGGAATAAAACTATACTCAACTTAGTTGCTTTATTGTCTTTTGCCTGCCCTGCTTCGTAACTGTCTCGCTTCGTAGTTATCTTGCTTGGTAGTTATCTAGGATTAGTTATTAGTAGTTAGTAGTTTAGTTATCCTTAGCTACCCTTATTTACCATCTACCTATCCATCCACCTTACCTTAGCCATCAACTTCATCCTTACCTATCCATCCATATATTCTTTCTAGCCTTCCATCCCTTCTCTTCCCTTTTCCCCTTTTCTCTTTTCTTATTTCTTCGACTCTCATCCCCTCCTTGACTTGACTCATACACCACCCTAGCCTTCCCTTGGGATCAAATAAATCGACACCTGGTACTCCCAGGCGAAGTGCTACTGCGATAGTTTTGTGCGCTTGCAGAATCTCCTCCTGGTAGATTGCATTCTCTCTAGCTAGCTCCTACTAGTGTCGGGATTGACAACCCCGCTTGGCATTAGTAGATAGCTGCTTTAGCTCCACTCCTTTAGGTATAGTGACCGGTCTCACTTCAAGCATTTCCTGGGCCCTTACCGGGGATAGTTGCCTAGCACTATCTTTAGTGAAGCTAAGAACTACCAACACTTACTGTCTCTGTTTTAAATGAAAAAATATTTTTTTTGGTAGGCTTGATCTGGCTGTGAAGCATTAGATGCAATATAAAATAGATGTTTGAATCAATATAGATCCATGGTGAGGGTCCTTGCTACAGACTCATGTGATTTGCAGTGGTTGTATAGTTTACAAAATTTAGTCACTTGGTTGATATTCATGTTCAGGGTTGATGCTACATGTATTGGTCTCATCATTTTTTTTGGTGTTTGTATATTTTCTCTTGAAATCTGAACTGAATATATATGTCATGCACTATAGCTCAGTGTATGGATCCTTGATGTTGCATTTATCAAATATTTGTTCATTCTGCATGGTCAGTGTTCTTTGTGTTAGAAAGCCTGACAATGCTACATAGTTGAAAGCCCTAGTTTGGTTTTGGTTAATTGATGAAACCTATTTTGGTCTAATCCTATTGCTAAGCATGTGTGTAGCTAATGAGAGGATTACGACCAAGCCTTTGATGGAGCTAGCTAGTTGGCGACCATGTTGGATGGTGAAATGGAGAAGGGAATAGATGCCATTGCTCAAGTTGGGACTTTAGTTTTATCTTTGATCTTGAGTAATAGGCAAGCCGGACTATCAAGAGGGACACTTTTGAGGCTAGCTAGATGTGGAGAAAAGTGCTCATGACGACTAACTTCTAGCGCTTGAGAGACACCACGCACTCACGAACACATAGAAGTTTTCTGGGTGTGGTCGGTAGTACCGCTCAGGGGTGCTGTGAGCAAGGCTCTCTGGTTTTGGTCTCCGGTGACCTAGCGGTAGTACCGCCATAACCTCGGTAGTACCGCCCTCGGTGCTACCGACCCTGGTCGGTAGTAACTTGTTTTTTTCGCAGAAGCTCTCTGTTCGTGGCCGATTTGGCCTAGCGGTAGTACTGCCATAACCTCGGTACTACCGCCCGCGGTGGTACCGACCAAGGGTCGGTTGTTCCATCTGGTCAACGGTCGCTGTAACGGTCGTATTGAGTACGGTCGGTACTACCGACCAAGGGGGTCGGTACTACCGACCGTGGCGCAGCATGTCTTCTTTAAATAGCCGCTCGACCGGTTTCTCCTGGTTACCTCTTCGATTCATTTGTGCACAAAACACAAGAAAGAGAGCTCCCAAGTGTTGACTAACCTCCTCTCTCCCCCCCTTTGATTCTAGAGTGAATCTCTTGCAAGCTTTGAGCTAGGGAAGTGAGATTAGAGAGTGAGAAGCTTCGATCTACGTCTTGAGCACTTGGATCCAACATCTCTCCGGCTTGATTTGTGTTCTTTACTCTTGAGTTCTTAGAACTCTAGCCGGTTAGGTGTTCTTCGGTTGTTGCCCGTGATTGACTCATTTGTGAGGGCACTCCGAAGTGTTTGTATTACCCTCAGATTCTTAGTGAAGAAACTCAACTAGTGTCGGTGTTTTGACCCCGGGGGTATGACACCAACTAGTAATATGATCGCGTGTTCTCTTCCTGGATGGTGATGCAAGATGACACAAGGATTTATCCTGGTTCGGGCAAAGAAGGCCCTACGTCCAGCGGGGGAGGAGGTTCTCGTATTACTTGCACCTAAGTGCTTGCACAGGGGCAATACAAGCTCAATGAGCGTGGACCGGAGTCCGGATACGTGTTTTTTGTGTGTGGACTCGTGTGTCTTCCCCTGCGCGCGAAGGGCCCTGGCGTCCCCTTTTATAGAACAAGAGGAGGCCAGGGTTTACATAGGATTGACATGTACAGCGTTCGGTATGGCGAATGGTAGGAACTCTGTCTCGTCGAAGTCACTGTAGCCAACGTGGGTGTTGCTGTTGAGGCGTCCTTGATACGTGGCCTCCATCCCGGGCGTGGATGTGGAGGCGTGGCGATGTGGAAGTCGTACAACACCCATCCCGGTACGTACAGGACACGGCGGGGCCCCTCCGGGTCTTGGGGTACCTGCCCTCCAATAGCGTGAAAGCAGTTAGGGCTCGAGAGGCGCGGAGCCGGCCTCGAGGTGGCGCCTACGGAGGGCTCGAGCCCCCGCAGGTACGGGCAAGTCCCGGAACGCCCGGGCGTACAGCGGGATCCCAGGCCTCGGGATGAGGCTCGAGTGTGCTACAGTGCAGGGCACGACCCGACAGTGCTGTACTTGCGCCTTTTTGCCCATGCTTGAGGTGAAAGCGAGATTTGACTGTGGCTCCGGTTTACTGTGGCGCATGTCGCCGTGCACCAGAAGACGTGACTGGAGTAGGTGAACGCATTAAATACGCAGTATGGGGTTGGTATCCGGTGCCCGTGCCGCTCGAGGGAGGCGTGGAGCGTCTCGAGGGATAGGCTGTCGCGCCAGAGAGGCTCGAGGTCCCCGCGTGGGGTCTCGAGGAGCGATGTATGGCTGCGGAGGGCTCGAGGCCTATGTACCGGGGCTCGAGGAGTTGGCTTTTCAGAAGCTTATACTTGCTAGGTTTTGCTATTAATTGGTGTTCTAGGTTTAACCTATTGGTTTTGCGTTGATTGGAGGTACCCCTTTGGTGTTCCCCCGACAGTAGTCCCCGAGCCCTTGTTCGAGTGCTGGCACTCGAGCAGGGGCTCCCGACTGGGATCTCGAGGGTTAGCTAACCGGTCTCGAGGGTTTGGCCATTTTGATTCCGTGGGTGTCGTGCGAGCGACACCCGCGGGTGTAGCCCCCGAGGCCACGGGGGAGTGGTTAGGGCTCCCTCGTGGGCTGTTTTGCGAGTGTTAGTTACGTTTTTTAGGTTCGGGAGTGTCGAGCCCCCGAGTTTTTTAACCCTCTTTCGTCGAGGGGTGCCAGGTTGAACTGACCGGCCGGCTCTTCGAGCTGTCCGGCACGCCAATTGCCCTAGCTTGTCATCCCGCGAGTCCTTTCGATCGGATGCAAGGGGGGATGCCTCGTACTACCACGAGTGGGCGAGTATCGAGGTTCCCGGTGAGCTGGTAACGGGGAAATCCAAGTGAGACCTCGTTCCCCGTTCGATGGGGTTGACTGTAGCCCGGAGGCGATCTCATAAAGCATGGGCGCTCAGTCTGCAGGGGTGCCGGGTCCATTCGTTAGGACCCGGTGGCTCGATGCCTCCCTCCGAGGGGATTTCACTGCACGTCGCGCGCCCCGCCTTGGATACACGTGAGGGGCCTCGAGGGATTGGCCCTCGAGCGATGCTGCGAGTGGAGCCCCTTGGTGTCCCTGACTCGGGTGCTCGAAGCCGGTTGTCGAACCCCCTTCGAGGGCCAGCCTTCGCTGCTTCGAGGCTTAAGGCCGGGGCCCGTTTTTACCTTCCTGAAGAAGCCTTCGTCGCTTGGAATCCTTCTGCCCATTGGGCGCGCCTTTTTAGGCGGAAACCGTCAGGGAGTGGAGATCGTGGCGCCAGGGCAGCGAACGTGAAGTTGGAGCGGCGGCCGCGGAGGGCCCCGGTAGTTGAGCGGATGGGATGTTGCCGCGTGTACCTGTCAACCGGCTCGAGACGTGGTTAGGTGGGCGCATTAAATGCATGCGGTTACCTTTTTACGTCGTGGGAGACCCCGCCCGTTGGGGTTTTCCCTTATAAATATCGAAAGAGGGGAAAAGGAACCCTTTACTTTGCCTTTGCCTTCACCGCCGCCGTAGCCTTCACGCACCCTCTCCCTCGAGCTAGTCGATTGGGAATTTTCCGGCCGTCCGTCCGCTGCTCGGGTCCGTGCCGCCATCGTCATGGCTGCCCAGACACAAGCGCTGTCGGCCGAAGACTGGAGCCCGACGAAGGTGACGCAGCGCGAGATGGACTCGTTGGTGGCCCAGGGGCTTCTCCGCCCCAACCCGGAGGAGGGACCCGCGTGGTGGGCTATCCCGTCGGCGGAGCACCGGGAGCCACACCCGCCGGAGGGGTACGTGGTGAGCTTCACGCGCTACCACCGCATGGGGCTCGGTGTTCCGCCGAGCCGCTTCATGCGGGCGCTGACCCACCACTACGAGGTGGAGCTGCAACACTTCTCCCCCAATTCAATCTCGCATGCTGCTATCTTCGCCGCGGTGTGCGAGAGGTACCTGAAGATCGAGCTGCACTGGGAGATGTTCATCCATCTCTTCCGGGGCGAGCTTTTCATCAAGGCCTTGAAGCCCAGCGGGAGGCGGCTCGTGCGCATGGGCTCCCTCACCGTCACTGCGAGGACTGGGACCTCGTCGGCCAATGTCCCCCGCGAATACCTGTGATACAAGCTTTCCACCAACCAGGCCGGGTGGGACGACCACTGGTTCTATCTGCGGAATGAAGGTGGTCTTCTTCCGCAGTACACCGGCAGTGTCCTCACTCAACGCCCGGAGAAGTGGACCTGGGGCGTCGCGGCGGACAGGCAACGCCACCTGGTACCGCTGATGAAGATGATGAGGACGCTGGTGGACGAGAAGAATTTGATCGTTCAAGCGGTCATCTGGGCGTTCCACCACCGAAGGGTTCTTCCGCTGGCGGACCGCCCCCTTCTTATGCACGAGATGGGGCCGAAGGCCCAGCTCGAGGCGCTAAATCGGTCGAGGATGGCCGAGGAGAGGCTGCCTCAGAGCGAGGGCGTCTCCCGAGTGTCGATCACGATCCAGGGGTCGTTCGTCCCTGAGTACACCAACCTGGTCGCCATGGCACCCGACGAGGGGTGTCTCGACCTGGTAAGCCCCCCTCGAGCTAAGCTGTCCCGAGCCTCCTCCCCCTTTCTCTTTCTCCGAACCTTGTACATTCTTCTTGTGGTTTGTCTCGTCACGCTTCTTCTTTTTTGCAGGGGGCGTTTACTTGTCGTGCGTCGAGGCCCCCGGTGAGGGAGGACGCCGCGGATACCCAGGTGAGGTGCCTCTCTGCTCAGAAAGATAAGGAGAGCAAGGATGCCAGAAAGAAGATAGAGAAAAACAAAAACTTGCATCGCTCGGCTCGGGAGCAGAGGCTGGCGAAGGCTCGTCGCAACCGGCAGCCTGGAGATGGGTCCCCCGAGCTGAGCTCTTCGAGCTCGGAGGAGGAGAGTGATGATGAGGAGGAGAGTGACGACGAGGGGATGGATGTGCGCCTGAGGCGCGCGGGGGTCGTCGTCGTCAGGGCTGACCGCTCCTCTGTGCAGGAGGGTATACTGGAGGTCCCTCCGGCAAAGGGATCGCGCGGGACGCAGCCGCGGAAGGCGGCGCCGAGCCCTGCCTCGTCGGGGGCCCGAGGTCCGTCGAGCTTCGTGCCGGACGCGCCCCCGGACGTAAAGAAGCCTCGGACCCGAGGCGCCGTCGCCGCGGCACAGAAGGAGGCTTCGACCACGTCGACCCAGGCGGGGGGTCTCGAGAAGGGCCGGACCTCGAGGAGCAATCATCACGCCGGAGGGGATGCTGGGGTCGACCGCCACGAGGCGTCGAGGGCGACGTCGAGCCCGCGGAGGAGCGGGCAGCATGAGAAGGCGCCGAGCCCCCGTCATCATGACCGTCGAGGGGGGAGTCCCCGGCCGTCTCGCGACCAGAGTTGCGACCGACCCTGGAGTCCGTCGCCGCACCACCGTCGGGAGAAGGAGGCAGATGTGGGGAGGCGCGACTGTCGGCCCGAGCGCCGGAGTAGGTCTCGGAGCCCGCGCCGGGAAAGGCGCCGAGATGACCGCTCGAAGGAGGCGCGGTCGCCCCCCAGAGACAAGGGGCAAAAGGAGGGCTCCCCATCGAGGTCGAGCCACGGGAAGCACCGGGAGCCTTCCCCCCGATCGAGCCACACAGAGACGGCTCGGGAGCATGGCTCGAGCCATTGATCGGGCTCGAAGCCCCCGGGTGAATCCGGCAGCTCGGGGAAGAAGGCCCGCCATCACTTTGGGTAAGTAGTGTTTTTCAATTTTGCTGGTAGTGAGGTTTTACGCCCCCCCTCTTTTCTTTTATCTTTTGTGATGCGCGCCGTCTATGGTTTTTTAGGGGAAAGCGCTCCTGGCAGGAGGTGGACCTCGCAGCGTCCAAGCGGACTAAGACCTCGAGCTCTGCTGTGGAACAGGCACCTCGAGGTACGGCTTCTTCCTCTGCTGGGGAGGCCGCTTGGCTAGCAAAGGCCCGAGCGGCCATGGCTCGGGGAAGTCAGATGGCCGCCGCTGATCTTGGTGAGGCCGCCGCCATCGACCACGGAGGTCGAGGCATCTTCCTGACTCTGACGACGTCGTTATCTTTTTCAGCAGGGACTGCAGCTCCTGGCGTCGATCCTGCCGTCACCGCGTCCGTCGCGACACCGCCTCCTCCTGCTCCGGTGGTACCTACCGAGGGGGCCGCTTCTCCCCCCGCCATGACAACCATTTTGGGGGGAGCACCGGAGATAGGCGCGGCTCCGTCGGTGTCTGAGGCCGGGGGGTCAGTGGCCCCCGAGACCCCAGTCGACGAGAGTCGGCCCACGGAGGAGGGGCAGGAGGGAGAGGCGTTGGTGCCGACGATGGAGGAGCTCTTGGACGAACTGGAGCGGGTGCCACCTCCGGTCGAGGGCCCAACGCTGGAAGAAGCGCTCGAGGCCCCGGTCAGGGGCGACAAGACGCCGGAGGACTCGGCGAGGGAGGAGAGCTTGGGGGCGAGCCACCCCTCGAGTGATCCGCTACCGCTCGGGTCCCCGTCTCCACGGGAGGCCGCGCCGTCGCCCCGGGAGGAGACGGAGCAGCGGGCGGAGACGGAGGAGGGGCGGAGGGAGCCGCAGCTTGTGCCACCGGTTGGTAGGCCGCAGCCGGCACCGCTCGAGCCGGAGGAGGAGGGCCTGCCCCTCGTCGAGGTCGATCGACCGGTGTGGCCGTTTCCTCACGCGCCGAGCTCGCCCCGAGCCATGGTCCCCGCGGGAGGCGCGGTCCATCTTCAGGGAGGTGGTCGAGCTCATGGCGGAGGCAGAGCGGTCCTTCTCGGAGGAGACGGACAGGTCCGCGCGGGCGGCGGCTGCCCTCGCTAGGGCGGAGGCGGAGCTCCAGGATCTCCGCGCCGAGCTGAGCCGGAATGCCCAAATGGCGAGTCGGCTCAACGAAGCGCAGGTAGTGTAACACCTCTGGTGATTAGTTTGTAATTGACCTGACATGTCATCATCTTAAGTCATAATCATTCTTGTCATGCATTAATGTTTGTCTAATGATTGCTTGCCTTTACCCTTCCTAAAGGTATTTTGTGTGTAGTGATTCCTTTTTCTAAAACCCTAAAAGCCCAAATCTTTCTATAAGGGCAAAATGGTAATTTCACCTCTGTGCCTGGCTTTGTGTATTTCTTGTGCAGTTTAGTGTCTTGAATCTTTGTTGTGTTGTTCAAAAACCAAAATCAAAAACAGAATTCAATTTCCTTTTGAAAAACCCTGATTTTCAAACCTTGGTTTTTACTCCTCTTTTATTAATTTAAAAAAACGATTCAAAATTTGGAGTTGGTCCAAAAGGCAAAGTTGTATATCTGATCAAGAGAAACAACTTTGGTATTTACAAATTTTCAAGTTTCTCTACAAAGTTTGAAGTAATTTCAAATTCATTCAAACTCCAGTTTTTGTCCCCTTTTTAGCTTTCAAAATTATTTCAAAAACTAATGAGTTTCAAAAAAAGTGTATAATAGCAAAGTTATAGGTTTTGACAAAAGGAACAACTTGCATGTTTACAGATTTTCAACTTTCAATATAAAATCAGAAGTAATTTTGAATTTATTAAAATCCCAAAAGTGTCCCCTTTTCAAATTTCAAATGTGATTCAAAAACTATTTGGATTTTGAAAATGTTTATATTGACAAAGTTGTAGATCTCATTTTTCTACACAACTTTGGTGTTTTGAGTTTTTGCTGCTCAGTTCAAATTTTGGGAGTAATTTGCAAAATACAAAAATCAATTCTAAGTCAAACCCTAGACCTAGCCCTGTTCATCTTCAACCTAGAGCTAGGGGGGCCCCGGCCATGGCCGAGCCGCCGGCGCTGCGCGTGCCGCGCGTCTGACCGCTCCCCGCCTGCCTCCCACCTGCCGCCGCTGACCCCGTGATCATGCCGCTCCCGCACGCGCAAAGCGCTGACCCTCGCCCGTCCCCCACTGCTCCTAGCACGCCGCCGCCGCGTGGACAACGCCGGCGAGCTCACGCCCAGGGCCTGAGCGCACGCCCGTCCTTCCGTCATCATGCAAACGATCGCACGCGACACGGCCGATCCTATCCACCCTCGCGCACCTCTTGTCCGCCCCTGAGCACGGCTATAAAAAGGCCACCGGCTAGCCGGAGTTCCCACTCACCACCGCCACCGCCGCGAGCTCACTCCAGAGCCCCCGCCGCTCAACCACCTAGCCCAGAAACTCCGCCTTGAGCTCGCGAAGCTTCCCAGCCCCTCAATTTTACCTCTACCGCCTCCCATCGCCCGGCGTAACCTCGTCTTCCCAAACTCCGGCGAAACGCCGGTGAGCACGGGATTGAGAAATCCTCTCTCCCCAGCCATGATCTTCCTTCCCCGATCCCTGTTTCTCATTCCTTGTTCCCTGGCGGTTCTAACCATGCCTTGGTGACCCCGTGTGGTGCGCAGGACCGCCGGAACACCGCCGCGACGCAGTTTTGCCCGCCGACGAGCCCCGCTCCATCGACCTCCCTGCTCCGCCCGCCCTCTCGCCTCGCCACCGCCTGTCACCGACCGCCAGTGAGCTCCTGATTCCTCCCCTACCCTTGGTTTCGCCCGCGGACCTTTGCCGTGGCCGGAACGACGCCGCGCCGCCATCGGTCGAGCGCCGGCGAGCGGGGGAAGAAGCACAGTGCTTCTTTCCTTTTTCTGTTTTATTTTGTATAGAAATGAATAGTGTTCAGTTTTCATCTTTTTGTGTGATTTTCTGTGTGGTTCCAAAAATTCTGAAAAATTCATGGTAGACTCTTTATACCTTGAAGTATTTTATAAAAATATGAAACTTGACCTTTCTGCAAGAATTTGAAAATGTAAAATCTCTCTTTTAATTAATAAATGGATGGTTTTGGATTTTTAGAAAATTATTTATAACTCCAAAAATCATGAGATAAATTTTTGTGAGCTTCCTATGACATGTTTAGTCTCTGGTGAAAGTTTGAAGTCTTTTGGAACAAGTTGATTTTTTAGCATTTATTTTAATTGTTAAATAGTGCCTTTTGTTAATTAATGACTGATTTTAATTGAGCACCTTAATGATCTCCAAAAATTATGAAATTTGTTTTGCCACCTTTTTATACCATAATGAACTTATGAGACTAATTTGGTAATTTTTGGAGCAACTTCATAAAATGACCTTTTTAAATAATTAAGAAAAATAGAAAAGTGGTTAGAGTTTATATTGAATGCCCTATGATGTGACTTTTGGATTGTTTGTTGTTCATAGACCCCCACCCAACTGGTCTATGATGATTGTGATGCCATGTTAAGTTTGTGCTTAGGTTAGGTAAAATGATGCTTAATAAGTTTGATTAATCTTGCTTAAGGGTAGAGATAAGTAACTTTATGTCATTTCTAGAAATTACTTACACGATGAGAAGTTGTACTCTAGAATCAGTGGAATTGTCCTGTGCCATATTGTTCATGTCAGCATCCTCATAAGCATACATCATTGCATCCGTATAGTGACCGAAGGAGAAGGCGTCAAAGCCGAGTCAGCCGCTGACGAGCCTACCACCGAGGTGACCCCGAGCTCCGACGCCTACACTGCCAACCCCGAGCCTGTCCTCTTTGCTCTTCAAGGCAAGCTCCGGTGCATTTTAACCCTTCCTTGTTTTTACAAAAGGTTTACTTAAAATGCCCTTGAGTTAAACTACTGCATTAGGTTATAGGAGTTGTGTGCTGACCTATTGCCTGCACTGTTTACCTCCACCAGAAGATCCACCTTCCCTGTTTAAAAATTATTTGCAAATGCTTAGTGATGCTATACAATAGATTTGCAATAAAAAAATGCCAATTTCAAAAGTGTGATCACTTAAAGAATTTTTTTTATGGGAATTTGGTTTTACTCCCCGGCCATTGGCTAGGTATCTGATCTGTACCTAGTCAATTGCGAGGAGAGGTTGTCTGAGCGTACGGTGCCGTCATGTTGTAGTCCGGGACTCAACAGTTGACACCGACCGGGGCAGGGTTGAAAAACTGACAGGACTTTTACGCTTGGGTGCGATATAACCAAGGTATAGTTCTGGCAGAAAAATTAGGGACCATCCGTATGGGGGCCTGCTGGTCAAGACTTGTAACTATTCACATACTTCGGAAAGCTCTGGCTCCGAGGACTCCTTTATTGGGACCGACAACCGTGCACTGGGAGTGGCGAGATGGCGGAAGTAGCTTGTACCCACGTGGTCGTCGTGCCTGGATATGAGTGGTGTACTGTACTTCCGGGTGGCGTAGGACCGGTCCGATCTTGGAGGAATCGTGGAAGACGAGTTGGCATATGCAAGCTTGGGTGCTACATATGCAGTGTGGATAGGGATCCTCAACTGAGTATTATTTATTCGGATTAACGTTGCTCCTCGGTTATGGAGACTTGGTCACTGACTGTCAACGGAGAGTGGTTCTCAACTAGGAATGTTTTGAAAGGTAAAATGAATCATGAGCAATGAAGAATTGAGAAATACTTGAACCTTTCCAAAAATAGAACAAGGTTTACAAAATGCTTTTCTGCAAAATACTTGATCTTGCTTAAGCCTTACCTTGACTACCCTAAGCCTCTCATCCCTGAGTCTTCTTCCTTTTTCTTTAGTCGGGTAAGTCTTGTTGAGTACCCCAGTACTCAGGGTTTTGTTACCCATGCTGCAGGTACGACTGAGTCCCCGATGTGTCTTGCGCCCTGCTGCATGACCATCGTCCAGGAAGAGGCCGATGAGGCCGAAGAATAAATGTGCACCCACGGGCTGGGTGATTACAAGTATCTTTATTTCGTTGTACTCCGCTACGTTGCCTATTTTCGATTATCCGAACATAGTTTGTAATAACTGCACCTCTCATCTTATTTGGAACCTCGGTTTGTAAAACTAATGTTATTTAAGTCTTCCGCTCTGTATTCCGATGTTATTTGTAAAAGTATCCAATGCTGTAACCGAAAGGTGAGATGATCCTGCGGACAATGGGCACTGATGCAGCCCGGTGACGAACTGCCTTGGTCATGTGGAACATAGGTTCGGCTGTCAGAGGTTGACAGGGACCCATGGGCCATGGGATTAAGACCGTTCCGTCACAGGTAGAGGCCCAGGCAGCTCGAGGGGAGGCCGCCCGAGCTAAGGAGGAGGCTGCCACCGCTCTAGAAGCGTCGAGGAAGGAGGTCGCCGATGCCCGAAGCGAGGCCACCACCGCCCGGTCTGAAGCAGAGGCGGCGAAGAAGGAAGCCGCTGACGCCCAAAGCGGAGCCGCCACCGCCCGATCCGCAGTGGAGGCGGCGAAGAAAGAGGTCGAGGATGCCCAGAGTGAAGCCGCCACCGCCCGATCCGCGGCGGAGGCGGCGCGGCGAGAGGTGATCCGGAAGGATCTGGCCCTCGCAGAGACGAGCAAGCTGGTAGAAGACCTCAGGGCCGAAAAGCGCGACTTGCTGTCCGAGAAGCGCAGGCTTGATCAGCGCGTCGAGGGCCTTACCAGCGACCTCGCCGCTCTGGGCATGCACTGCGAAGGTAATTTTCATGCCTTGCCTTGTTTTGATCTCGAGGTTTTTGTAACGCCGCGATCTCACTCCTTCTTGTTTGCTGCGCAGAGGTTGAGAAGACCGCCGAGGAGCTTCGCGGGACGAACCAGGCTCTCCTGGAGCAACTCTAGGACGAGACCATGGTGGCAGAACGAGCGCACGCCACCCTCGACAGGCTTGACTCTATGTGGGGTGTCGCTCCGGTAGCCACGGCAGAGGGCGCGGTGGCTCGATGCGACGCTTTGGTCGACGCCTTATGCTATTTTGACGCGGCCGCGCGGGACCGAGTCCGGCACGCTCTCCACCATGGCGTCAAGCAGGCGCTCGCGGCCGTCCGTTCCGCCTTCCGCTTCCCTGTCAATGTCGTCGCCAAGGGCTTCATTGAGATTGAGGGGAGGGACGAGGAATGGAACGATCGCCGCGTCGACAAGATCCTCGAGAAGGTGGACAAGCCGAGGGCGGCGCTCGCGAAGCTCTTCGAGGAGGATATGCTGCCTCTGGATGCGGACAGCGGTGGTGGCCCCCCTTCTCCTGGCCCGGACGTCGAGGCCGAGCCCGCCGCGGAAGATCTCGAGGAGGAGTACCAGACCGACGAGGATTGAGACCTGCATGTCAAATTCGGGCATCGAGGCCCTTTGTAAAAATTTGTGTCATTACTTGTGGCCTGACGAGGCCAATCATGTGTATATATGACTTGTTTATTTAAAGAAGCTGTTTTCTTTTCAAATTTATTCGATCAATTCTCTTTGTCTCTAGCTCGAGCTTCAACCGGCTTGGTCCGTGTTCCTTCGATACGCGCCACGAGTACCTCGAGGAGAGGCGTAGGTAGGGTACCGTAGCCCGGGGGCGTAGGTGGCTGTCTACGTCGACGCCCCCTGACTCTTGGAGGCTCGGGGTACTTACGGATTTAGACGCTGCTATTATGCTCGAGGTGCGAATTGAGACGAGGGTCGAATTTTTGAAAAGAAAACGCGCGTTTTTTCCAGAGTCTGGGGGGGCCCTGTCAGCCCCCGAGGGAGGCTCGACCCTGAGCATAGCAGGGTCGAGGCTGCCTTAAGTTGCTAAGTAATATGAAAGATGGCACACGAGTTGGCTCATTCATACTCAACATGTTTGTACAACGCAACAAAATGAACAAGGCCTTGAGGCCCTTAAGGGTAGAATCGACGTAGCTGAGATATGTTCCATGCGTTCGCCAGGATCCTGCCTTGACCGTCGTAGAGCTTGTACGTTCCTGGCTTGAGCACTTCAGCTACGGTGTATGGGCCCTCCCATGGAGGGGTGAGCTTGTGGCGCCCTCGATTATCTTGCTGTCGTCGAAGCACGTGGTCCCCCACCGCTAGGTCCCTTTCTCGCACGTGCTTGTCGTGGTAGCGTCGAAGTGTTTGCTGGTAGCGCGCGGAGTTGATGAGCGCCACGTCTCGGGCCTCCTCGAGCTGGTCCTTGGCGTTGGCGAGCTTTTCGTCGTTGGTTTGCTCGTTGTAGGCTCGAAGTCGAGGTGAGCCATACTCGAGGTCCGTAGGCAAGACGGCCTCGGCGCCGTAGGTTAGGAAAAATGGAGTGAACCCGGTGGCTCGACTCGGCGTAGTCCTGAGGCCCCACAGCATCGAGGGGAGCTCTGCGGCCCACCCCTTTCCGAAATTTTTGAGGGTCTTGAACAGCCTCGGCTTCAGCCCATGGAGTATCATGTCGTTGGCGCGCTCGACCTGCCCATTGCATTGAGGGTATGCGACCGAGGCCCAGGTCACGCAAATGTTGTTGTCGTCGCAGAAGTTGGTGAACTTTTTGCCCGTGAATTGGGTGCCATTGTCGGTGATGATGACATTAGGCACCCCGAACCGGTACATGATGTCGGCGATGAACTCGACCGCCTTCTCGGAGGTGGGGTCGCCTATTGGCTTGGCCTCGATCCACTTGGTGAATTTGTCGATGGCCACGAGCACATGCGTGTACTTTCCGGTTGTCATGCTTGAGGGGACCCACGAGGTCGAGCCCCCAGACGGCAAATGGCCAAGTAATGGAGATCATCTGCAGGGCGTGCGCGGGTTGATGCGTTTGCTTGGCGTAAAACTGACACCCTTGGCAAGCTTGGACCAGGCGCTTGGCGTCTCCGATGGCGGTTGGCCAGTAGAAGCCTTGTCGGAAGGCGTTCCCTACCAAGGTCCTTGGCGCTGCGTGATGGCCGCAAGCCCCCGAGTGCATGTCGTCGAGGAGCCTGCGTCCCTCCTCGAGGGGGATGCAGCGTTGAAGGATTCCTGATGGGCTTCGACGGTACAACTCTCGTTCGTTGCCGTAGATGACGTAGGTCTTGGCCCTTCGAGCGATGCGTCGGGCCTCCGTCTTGTCTTCTGGTAGCACGCCTTGCGTCAGGTAGTCGAGGAAGGGCGTCCGCCAGTCGAGGGGTCGTGATGAAGAAGAGGCGGGCGTGTCAATCTGCATTGCCTCATCGGATGTCGAGGTGTCGTTCTCGAGGGGTGGCGTTAACGGTCGAGCCCCCGCGTCTGTCTCGAGGTGTGGTGTCGAGGGGCCAGCCCCCGGGCCGATTTTGACGGATGGCTCGAAAACGTCCCTCGAGAAGACGTCTGGTGGAACCGTGCCGCGCGTGGACGCCAACTTTGCCAGCTCGTCTGCGGCCTCGTTGTACTTTCGAGCTATGTGGTTGAGCTCGAGGCCGTAGAACTTATCTTCTAGCTTGCGCACCTCCCCGCAGTATGCCTCCATCTTGGGATCGATGCAGCTTGAAGCCTTCATAACCTGGTTGATGACGAGCTGCGAGTCCCCTCGAACATCGAGGCGTCGGACCCCGAGCTCGAGGGCGATGCGCAGCCCATTAACCAGGGCCTCATACTCAGCGACGTTGTTGGAGGCGGGGAAGTGTAAGCGTAGCAGGTAGCGCATGTGGACTCCAAGGGGTGATATGAAGAGCAGGCCTGGCCCTGCCCCCGTCTTCATGAGGGATCCGTCGAAGTACATGGTCCAGAGCTCAGCTTGGATTTGTGCCGGCGAGAGCTGGGTGTCGGTCCACTCAGCAACGAAGTCTGCCAACGCTTACGACTTGATGGCTTTTCGCGGGGCATAGGTGATGGCCTCCTCATTAGCTCGGCGGACCACTTGGCGATGCGCCCCGTGGCCTCCCGATTGTTGATGATCTCGCCGAGGGGGAAGGATGACACCACCGTTATGGGATGAGCGAGGAAGTAGTGCTGGAGCTTGCGTCTCGTGATGATGATGCCGTAGAGCAGCTTCTGGATGTGCCGGTACCGGATCTTGGCCTCGGAGAGCACCTCACTGGTGAAGTACACTGGCCGTTGGACCGGCAACGCATGACCCTCCTCGCGCCTCTCGACGGCTATGACCGCGCTGACCACCTGAGTGGTTGCGGCCACATAGAGGAGGAGAGGCTCGGGGGGATCGTCACCCTGGGTCGGTCGCGGTGGCACGAGAATTGGCGCGGAAGTCAGCAACCCCTTCAACTTGGTTAAGGCCTCCTCGGCTTCGACAGTCCACGCAAAGCGTTCCGTCTTCTTCAGCAGGCGGTAGAGGGGTAGCGCTTTTTCCCCTAGCCTCGAGATGAATCTGCTGAGAGCGGCTAGGCAGCCTGTCACTTTCTGTACACCCTTGAGGTCTCGAATTGGGCCCATCCTCGTGACTGCTGAGATTTTTTCGGGGTTGGCCTCGATCCCCCGTCGTGAGACAATGTAACCAAGTAGCATGCCCCGAGGCACACCAAAGACACATTTCTCAGGGTTGAGCTTCACATTCTTGGCCCGGAGGCACTCGAACGTGGTCTCGAGATCGCCGATGAGGTTCCTGACTTCCTTGGTTTTAACCACGATGTCATCGACGTAGGCCTCGACGGTTTTGCCTATGTGTTCGCCGAAGATATGCTGCATGCAACGTTGGTACGTTGCCCCGGCGTTTCAAAGGCCGAAGGGCATTGTAACGTAACAATACATACCAAAAGGCGTAACAAAAGAGGTAGCGAGCTCGTCGGATTCTTTCATCCTAATCTAGTGGTAGCCGGAATATGCATCGAGAAACGAAAGTACTTCACACCCCGCAGTGGAATCGACAATCTGATCAATTCTAGGTAAAGGAAACGGAACCTTTGGACATGCTTTATTCAGACCAGTGTAGTCTACACACATCCGCACTTTTCCATTCTTTTTCCTAACTAGTACAGGGTTAGCTAGCCACTCTGGGTGAAATACCTCCTTGATGAACCCGGCCGCCAAAAGCTTGTGCACCTCGTCGCCGATGATCCTGCGCTTCTCCTCGTCGAAGCGGCGCAGGCGTTGCTTCACCGGTCTGGACCCGGCCTGGATCTCCAAGGCGTGCTCGGCGACTTCCCTCGGTATGCCCGGCATGTCCGAGGAGCCCCACGCAAACATGTCGATATTTGCGTGGAGAAAGTCGACGAACACTGCTTCCTATTTAGGCTCGAGGCTGGCACTGATGGTCAGCGTTTTGCCATTGGTCGAGGTCGGCTCGACGGGTATCTGCTTGGTGTGCTCCGCCGGCTCGAAGGCGCCAGCGTGGCGCTTTGCTTCAGGGGCCTCCTCGGTGGCCAGGGCGGCTAGGGCCTCGAGCGAGTCGAGTTGGACGTTTGCCTCCCCACGCTCGACGCACTCCACGTCGCAGTGGTACGCGTGCTCGTAGGAGGTGTCGACGGTGATGACCCCTTTTGGCCCCGGCATCTTGAGCTTCAAGTACGTGTAGTTGGGGACCGCCATGAACTTAGCATAGCCGGGCCTGCCGATGATTGCGTGGTAGGTCCCTTGGAACCTGACCACCTCGAAGGTGAGCGTCTCCCGGCGGAAGTTGGCCGGCGTGCCAAAGCAGACAGGCAGGTCGATGCGCCCGAGGGGGTGTGCCTTCTTCCCAGGTACGACTCTGTGGATCCCCCCGACGCTGGGTCGGAGCTGGTCCCTCGAAATCCCCAGGAGGTCGAGGGTCTCGAGGTATATGATGTTGAGGCTCGAGCCCCCATCCATCAACACCTTGGAGAACCGCACATCGATGATGACGGGGTCGACGACAAGAGGGTACGCTCCCGGATTTATGACATGATCCGGATGGTCGTCACGGTCGAACGTGATCGGCGCATCAAACCAGTTGAGGTACCGGGGTGCTTCGTGGCGGAGTGCAAAGATCTCCCGGCGCTCCTTCTTTCTCTGTTGAGCCGAGAGCCCGACGGTTGGGCCCCCGTAGATCATGAAGCAGTCACGCACCGGGGGGAAACCCGCGTCCCCGTCGTCGCGTCGATTGTTGTCCTTGCCCTTAGGCGCGTCTTCCTTCTTGTCGCCGAGCTTGGAGTAGAACCCCTTCAACAGTCGGCAGTCTTTTAGCTTATGATTTACGAGGCCCTTGTGATAAGGGCAGGGGTCCTCGAGCATCTGGTCGAAAACAGCCCCGTCAGGTGGGCCTCGAGGTTTCTTATGGTCGAGGGCGCCCATGAGCACTTCTTCATCGTTGTCGTCGTCGGCGTCGCGCTTCGCCTTCTGACCTTTGCTTTTCTTCTTCTTCTTTTTGTTGTTGTTGTTGCGGTTCTTGGCGTCGTCGCCCTTGTTCGAGCCCTCTGGCGCGGTCATCGCCTTACCTTTGTCCGTGGAGCGGCCAAAGAAGGCCCCCACTGCCTCGTCGCCTGAGGCAAAGCTGGTGACACGATCCATCAGGTCCTCGACTGTCCTAGGACGGTAGCGTCCTAGCTCATGAACTAGCTCTTGGCATGTCGTGCCCGCGAGGAACGCTGAGATGACGTCCTCATCAGGCACGTGGGGGAGCTCGAGGCGCTGCTTCGAGAACCGCCGAGCAAAGTCGCGGAGGGGCTCGTCCGCCGCCTGCCTGCAACGTCGTAGATCCCAGGGGTTGCCTGGGCGCACGCAAGTTCCCTTGAAATTCCCATCGAAGACCCTGACTAGGTCGGCCCAGTCGTCGATCCGATCCGGCGGGAGCCCCTCGAGCCACCGGCGGGCGGTGTCCGAGAGGTAAAGTGGGAGTTGGCGTATGATCACACGGTCGTCGTTCTTCGCTCCGCCCAGTTGGCAGCCTAGGCGGAAGTCCGAGAGCCAGAGCTTGGGCTCGACCTCCCCGTCATACTTCACGATGTTGGTCGATGGTCGGAAGCGGTCGGGGAGGGTTGAGCTGCGGATGGCCCGGCTGAAGACTCTGGGGCCCGGGGGTTCGAGGACTTGTCGGTCCTCGTCACTGTCGTAGCGCCCCCCTCGATGGGCGCTATAGCCACGCTCTTGGGCCCCCTTGCCCTTGCGCCGGCGGTTGATGTCGTTGCGGGTGTCGTTGGGGTCTCGAGGCGGCCGGTTGTCGATGATCCGTTCCCGGACTGGCCTAGCTCGAGAGGCGTCCGGCTGGTGGACGGACATCTCGCGCTCGTTGCGGAGCGTGTCTGCTGGTTTCCCCGAGGCCGCCCCGCGCCGCCGCGAGGCTGAGCTCTCCGCCTGCTGCACAGCGGCTGTCTCGAGGAGGTTCTTCATTTCCCCAAGCATGCGCCTGGCGTCAGGGTTGGAGACGGCGGGTAGATCACGGAGCAACATTGCCGCCGCCACCACGTTTTGCCCGGCTCGCGGGAAACGCACCTCGGGGCGTGCTGGTGCCTCGTCCTCGAGGATCTGCCGGTGGACATCTCGAGCGCGGCCACGAACACCGGCGCCTCGAGGCTGTGCCGGGTCCTGTGCTATAGTTTTCTCGAGTTGCAACAGGCGTTGTCGCTCCCCCTCAGCCTTGGCGATGGCCTCCCGCAGCTGCGCGAGCTGCGCCGCCTGGTCGTCGCCGTGCTGAGATGGTGCAGCCGGTGCCGGGGGTTCGTCCCTCCCCTGAACGCGTGATCCTCCTGCCGCAGCCACGTTTCCGGGCTCTTCGAGGTTGAGCTCCGGCCTGGCGTCGTCGTCCTCGGCGTAGTCCACGACCCCCTCGAGCTGGAAGCACTCCCTGGTGGGGTCCCAGAGGTCAGGGTCGTGGTATTCGTACTCATCGGAGTCGGAGCTGCTGATGTCGCGCCGCCCTGGCTCGTGCCGGGACTGTAGCTCGCGGTACCACTCCCCGAAGGTGGCTCGACGGCTCGTGAGAGGCCGCGGTCGACGTGCACGGGGTAGACGATCTCCAGGTCGATGGTGGCTCGTAGGAGTACGCTCGGACGCTCCTCCCGCTCTACGGCCGCCCGGTCCTGACGGAGCTCGCCGAGGCGGTGGGCGTGAACTGTCGCGGGGTTGTTGAGGCCAAACGGGAACCGCTGGCGGCGGGCGCGGTACACCCCATGCGGGAGGAGGCCTGGTGGTGTCGACGGAGCACGGCTCGGGGACCTCTGGCCAGGCTCCCGGTCCGTGCGCGTGACGAACGCGTACTCGCTGGGGGAGTGCGCGCGCGCCCTATAAGTCTCCGGCCGTGCGTCGGGCAGGTTTCCCCTCGGGGACTCTGCGTCGGCCGCGGGGAAGTGGGCGTGCGCCGCGGGCACCGCCCGTGCCCGGCGTCGATGGTGACGATGGCGCCGCTCGCGAGGTGGCGACGCGTGGTGGTGCGGGCGACGCGCCACGCCCCCCGCGCGGGGTGGCGCGACACGCCCTCCGCTCAGGCTCTCTGTGGAGAGCAGGGTCAGCTCGTTGCCGTTGCCGGTGGCCAGGAACTCGAGGCTCCCGATCCAGACGACGGCACCAGCCGAGAACGAAGGAGGGGATGAAGCCATCCAGAAAACAACGAAAAATCGGCTCGGACACGCGAAGGCCCCTACCTGGCGCGCCAACTGTCGGTGTTTCGACCCCGGGGGTATGACACCAACTAGTAATATGATCGCGTGTTCTCTTCCTGGATGGTGATGCAAGATGACAAAAGGATTTATCCTGGTTCGGGCAAAGAAGGCCCTACGTCCAGCGGGGGAGGAGGTTCTCGTATTACTTGCACCTAAGTGCTTGCACAGGGGCAATACAAGCTCAATGAGCGTGGACCGGAGTCCGGATACGTGTTTTTTGTGTGTGGACTCGTGTGTCTTCCCCTGCGCGCGAAGGGCCCTGGCGTCCCCTTTTATAGAACAAGAGGAGGCCAGGGTTTACATAGGATTGACATGTACAACGTTCGGTATGGCGAAGGGTAGGAACTCTGTCTCATCGAAGTCACTGTAGCCAACATGGGTGTTGCTGTTGAGGCGTCCTTGATACGTGGCCTCCATCCCGGGCGCGGACGTGGAGGCGTGGCGATGTGGAAGTCGTACAGCACCCATCCCGGTACGTACAGGACATGATGGGGCCCCTCCGGGTCTTGGAGTACCTGCCCTCCAATAGCGTGAAAGCAGTTAGGGCTCGAGGGGCGTGGAGCCGGCCTCGAGGTGGCGCCTACGGAGGGCTCGAGCCCCCGCAGGTACGGGCAAGTCCCGGAACGCCCGGGTGTACAGCGGGATCCCAGGCCTCGGGATGAGGCTCGAGTGTGCTACAGTGCAGGGCACGGCCCGACAGTGCTGTACTTGCGCCTTTTTGCCCATGCTTGAGGTGAAAGCGAGATTTGACTGTGGCTCCGGTTTACTGTGGCGCATGTCGCCGTGCACCAGAAGATGTGACCGGAGTAGGTGAACGCATTAAATACGCAGTATGGGGTTGGTATCCGGTGCCCGTGCCGCTCGAGGGAGGCGTGGAGCGTCTCGAGGGATAGGCTGTCGCGCCAGAGAGGCTCGAGGTCCCCGCGTGGGGTCTCGAGGAGCGATGTATGGCTGCGGAGGGCTCGAGACCTAAGTACCGGGGCTCGAGGAGTTGGCTTTTCAGAAGGTTATACTTGCTAGGTTTTGCTATTAATTGGTGTTCTAGGTTTAACCTATTGGTTTTGCGTTGATTGGGGGTACCCCTTTGGTGTTCCCCCGACAACGAGCCTTTGTGGTTGCTTGAGTGAGGCAAGGAGGTGAAAGAGACTCCGACCTTCGTGGTCACCTCAACAACGGGGACGTAGGCGCTTCTTAGTGAAGTGGCCGAACCTCGGATTAAATCTTGTGTCTCGTGTGCTTGTTGTTTTTGCATCCTTGGATATTTTGTTTGCACTCGTGTTTTTCGCGTTCTTCCTCCATCCTCTCTCGTTCTTAGGTGTGGGAAGGCTCGATCTACTCTTTGGGGAAGAGCCACTTCTTGGATAAGGTATAAACTTCATCTACATCTTCTAGGGAAACATTGGTATGTGCTAGATTCACTTTTGCATCTCCTCTATCTCGATTTCATAGCAGTTTTAAGGTGTCGGTAGTACCGACCTGTAGAGCCGGTAGTACCGACCTCGGTAGTACCGGCCCCTATAGTCGGTAGTACCGACTGTGCAATCTGATACTCATTTTTGAGCTTTGAGTTTCAGGATTCTAGATTTTTAAATAGGCTATTCACCCCCCCTCTAGCCATTCGGACCTTTCAAGTGGTATCAGAGCCAAGTCATCGTCTGTTTGAGGATTTACAACCTCCGGTGTTGCAATGGCTCAAATCAACTATATGGGGAAGCCACCACATTTTGACGGCACCAACTTCGATTGTTGGAAGCGGAAGATGTTGGCGTTCACAAGGGTCATGAATAGGAAGATATGGGATGTGATCGAGCATGACTTTGTTGTGATTGACTCCGCCGATCCAACTCCAAGAGAAGAAGAGAAGCTTCAATGGAATGATGTGGCAATCAACCTTTTCTATGAAGCATTCGACATCAAAGTTTTTGAGCAAATCAAGAATCTCGAGCGTGCAAGTGAGATATGGGAAAGATTAGAGGAGACCTATGAGGGCACCAAGGCCGTGAAGAGTGCCAAGCTTTACATTCTCAAAGACAAGCTTGCCACCTTCAAGATGCAAGATGATGAAAGCATACCGGAGATGTTTCACCGGTTGCAAGTCATTGTCAATGATTTGAAGGCGTTGGTTGAGAAGGTGGATGACAAGGACTTTTCTCACAAGTTCTTGAGATGCTTGCCACCTAGGTTTGATACCTTGGTGACAATCCTTGTGAGAGAAGGGTTGGATACGGTAACCCCAAACCAAGTACTAGGTGATGTGGTCACTCAAGACACATACCGTGTGGAACGGGATGGGGGAGCCCAAGAGGAAGAGAAGAAGAAGAAGACCGTGGCATTCAAGGCGTCATCCTCCAAGATCAAGAGCAAGGGCAAAGCAAAGAAGGAGGAAAGTGAGGATGAAGCTAGCACAAGCGGAAATGAATTAGATGATGAAGACCTCACTCTCTTTGTCAAGAAGTTTGGCAAGTTCATGAAGAAGAAGAGCTTTGGGGCAAGAAAGAAAAGAGATTCATACAAGAGCTCAACTAGAAGATGCTATCGATGCAAGAGCAAAGATCAATTCATTGCGGATTGTCCACAATCTAGTGATGATGAGGATGATCATAAGAAGAACAAGAAGGAGAAGAAGGAGAAGAAGGAGAAGAAGAAGGAAAAGAAGAAGGGTGGATCCTATGTTGTGACATGGGATAGTGATGCTTCCTCAAGCGATGATGGTGATTCTAGTGATGATGAGAGGAAGACAACCAAGAAGAAGGCAATTTGGGTGCCTAAGAGCTTGGTTACTAACCTTGGAGGACCCAAAAAGATTTGGGTACCTAAAAGGAATTGATCCTTTTTGTAGGTTAATTACAAAGCCGGAGGAAGGCATTGGGTGCTTGATAGTGGGTGCACTCAACACATGACCGGAGATGGTAGAATGTTCAAATCAATCAACACTAGTGGCAATGATCATGCAAATGCTATCACATTTGGTGACAACAAGAAAGGCAAGGTCAAAGGCTTGGGCAAGATTGCAATATCAAATGACTTGAGCATCTCCAATGTGCTATTAGTGGAATCTCTCAACTTCAACTTGTTGTCGGTGGCACAATTATGTGATTTGGGATTCAAATGCATATTTGGTGTTGATGATGTGGAGATTGTGAGTGTTGATGGAAGTGATGTGATCTTCAAAGGATTTAGATATGAGAACCTCTATTTGGTGGACTTTGATGCTAGTGAAGCTCAATTGACAACATGCTTATTCACCAAATCAAGCATGGGTTGGCTATGGCATAGGCGCTTGGGACATGTTGGAATGAAGCAACTAAAGAGGCTAGTGAAGCATGACATGGTGAGAGGGCTAAAAGATGTTCACTTTGAAAAGGACAAGCTATGTAGTGCATGCCAAATGGGAAAGCAAGTTGGAAACACTCATCCTAACAAAGGAATGATGAGCACTACACATGCACTTGAAATGTTGCACATGGACTTGTTTGGACCAACTACATATGCAAGTATTGGGGGAAACAAGTATGGCTTTGTGATAGTGGATGACTATACAAGATACACATGGGTCTTCTTCCTTGTTGACAAAAGTGAAGTGTTTGGGGTATTCAAAACCTTTGTCAAGAGAAGTCAAAATGAGTTTGATAGAAGAATCAAGAAGGTGAGAAGTGACAATGGAAGTGAGTTTAGAAACACAAGGGTTGATGAGTTATGTGATGAGTTTGGAATCAAACATCAATTCTCGGCCAAGTATACACCTCAATCAAATGGGATAGTTGAAAGGAAGAATAGAACACTCATTGATATGTCAAGATCTATGATTAGTGAATACAATGTGAGTGATTCTTTTTGGGCCGAAGCAATCAACACGGCTTGCTATTATAGCAACCGACTCTATTGTCACCCTCTATTGAAGAAGACACCATATGAGCTCCTCAATGATAGAAAGTCCAACATTGCTTACTTTCGGGTCTTTGGGTGCAAATGTTACATATTGAAGAAGGGCACAAGACTTGGAAAGTTTGAGAAGAAATGTGATGAAGGGACACTTCTTGGTTACTCCACTACAAGCAAAGCCTATAGAGTGTGGAACAACACATCAAGAATCGTTGAAGAAGTCCATGATGTTGAGTTTGATGAAACCAATGGCTCACATGAAGAACAAGATAATCTAGATGATGTGAGAGGAACACAATTGGCCGAAGCTATGAAGAACATGGACCTTGGTGATATTAGGCCAAAGCAAGTGATTGACATTGAAGATGACAAAGATCAAGTGCTCTCACCTCCAACCTTGCACGACAATGGTGTTGCAAGCTCTAGTGGTTCTCATGATCAACAAGATGCTAGTAGCTCTCAAGGGGCTCATCCAAGTGCAAGTGCAAGTACTCTACCGGAACAAGTGCTCCAACCAACACACATTGCAAGAGATCATCCTTTAGATCAAATTGTTGGTGACATAAGAAGAGGTGTGCAAACAAGATCAAGATTGGCCTCATTTTGTGAACACTACTCATTTGTATCATCTACTGAGCCAACCAAGATTGATGAAGCCTTGATGGATGTTGATTGGGTAAATGCAATGCATGAAGAGTTGAACAACTTCACTCGCAATGATGTTTGGGAGTTAGTGGAAAGACCAAAGAACACAAACGTTATTGGTACAAGATGGGTCTTCCGGAACAAGCAAGATGAAGATGACATTGTAGTAAGGAATAAAGCAAGATTGGTTGCACAAGGATACACTCAAATGGAAGGGATTGACTTTGGAGAAACCTATGCACCGGTTGCTAGATTGGAGGCCATTAGAATCCTAATTGCATATGCTTGTGCTCACAACATCAAGCTCTATCAAATGGATGTGAAGAGTGCTTTTCTCAATGGATTCATAAATGAGTTAGTGTATGTTGAGCAACCTCCCGGGTTTGAAGACTTGAAGAAGCCCAACCATGTGTACAAGCTCAAGAAGGCACTATATGGGTTGAAGCAAGCACCAAGAGCATGGTATGAAAGATTGAGAGACTTCTTACTAGCAAAAGGGTTCAAGATTGGGAAGGTTGACACCACTCTCTTCACCAAGAAAATTGGAAGTAGCTTGTTTGTGTTGCAAATCTATGTGGATGACATTATCTTTGGATCAACCAATCAAGACTTTTGTGAAGAGTTTGGGGAGATGATGGCTAAAGAATTTGAGATGTCTATGATTGGAGAGCTTAGTTACTTCCTTGGTCTACAAATCAAGCAAATGAAGAAAGGCACTTTCGTTAGTCAAGGCAAGTACATCAAGGACATGCTCAAGAAGTTTGGGTTAGATGAGGCTAAAGCAATAACTACTCCAATGGGCACAAATGGACATTTGGATGGTGACTCGAGTGGTGACATGGTGGATCAAAAGCTATATCGGTCAATGATTGAAAGTCTACTCTATGTGACCGCATCAAGGCCGGATGTTATGTTTAGTGTGTGCATGTGTGCAAGGTTCCAAGCTTCTCCAAGGGAAAGCCATTTGAAGGCAACCAAAAGAATATTGAGATATCTGAAGCACACTCCAAATGTTGGGCTATGGTATCCCAAGGGCTCTCAATTTGAATTAATTGGATACTCGGATTCCGACTATGCGGGATGCAAGGTGGATAGGAAGAGCACATCGGGCACTTGTCAATTGCTTGGAAGATCACTTGTCTCATGGTCATCAAAGAAGCAAAATAGTGTTGCACTCTCTACCGCCGAAGCCGAATACATATCCGCGGGTAGTTGTTGTGCACAATTGCTATGGATGAAAGCAACATTGCAAGATTATGGAGTCCAGTTTGGACAAGTCCCATTGCTATGTGATAATGAGAGCGCCGTCAAAATAGCCACCAACCCGGTTCAACATTCAAGAACAAAGCACATTGACATAAGGCATCACTTCATTAGAGATCATCAAGCAAAGAAAGACATATCTATTGAAAGTGTGGGCACCGATGATCAACTTGCCGATATCTTCACCAAGCCACTAGATGAGAGAAGGTTTTGCAAGCTAAGGAATGAATTGAATATCCTAGACTTCTCCAATATGAGTTGAATGCACCCCCACAATATGACATGCCTCTCCTCCGACAAAGCAAAGGTGAAGTTGTTTGGCATATGCATTCATTCTTATTAGGTTGTGCTCTTGTTCATATAGCCATCACATTGCTTATCTAGGTTCATTCATGGTAACTCAAATGACTTTGAAGTATATATGGTACCACTATTGCTTCTATGTTTGACTTGATCTAGTGATTGCATATAACTTGTTTGTGAGCTTGTAACTCTAGTGTTTGATTTAGTAAGTGAGCAAAATGTGTTTAACCAACATGAGTAAGATAACCATTGTAATATGTGTGAAGAAGCTTACTCTAGAGCAAACCGTGTTAAATACCTTATGTTCATAAGCTAGATTAAGCCACAACTTGACTTAGTTCGATCTCCTCACATGTACCTCATGCAAATAGTTGCCTCCTTCCTTTAAAAATTTTGTTTCACCTTTATGATAATTGTTGACAAAGGGGGAGAAAGAATGTGCTACAATGATATATGCTAGTGCAAGGGGGAGTAACAAAGACAAAGGACAAAAGGGGGACAAATGGCTCGAAGCAGCTTGAATGAACACTTAAAATTTGAGCATACAAATAGGGGGAGCAAGCTCATAAACATGTATGTTGCACTTGAAATGTGCATATTCATATGTTTGTTGCACTGCATAAGCTATTTATATTGATATTCATGCTTATGTGATGAATGCTAGTGATAAGACTTGATTGATAAATTGTTTAATTAGCATGTATAGGATTGCAACTAGACATATTGTTGTTTCAAGTTGCTCAAGAATCTTATTATAAATGTTGATCTCATGGGGTTCTTAAGTTTTGATGTATGTCTAGTAAATAATGATGCTAAGGATGGTATAACTTGTGCACTCTGATTGGTATCACGCTTCAAAGGTCCATTCTTATGCCTTAGCATCATCATTGATAGTGTTGCTCACCCATATTTCATATCTATACATATGTGCCAATTTTAGAACCAAACTCTATAGCACATATGTAGGGGGAGCTAATACTATCAATGTGGTTACTCAAACTTAAATTACATATCTTTGTATAGGTTGTCATCAATTACCAAAAAGGGGGAGATTGAAAGCCCTAGTTTGGTTTTGGTTAATTGATGAAACCTATTTTGGTCTAATCCTATTGCTAAGCATGTGTGTAGCTAATGAGAGGATTATGACCAAGCCTTTGATGGAGCTAGCTAGTTGGCGACCATGTTGGATGGTGAAATGGAGAAGGGAATAGATGCCATTGCTCAAGTTGGGACTTTAGTTTTATCTTTGATCTTGAGTAATAGGCAAGCCGGACTATCAAGAGGGACACTTTTGAGGCTAGCTAGATGTGGAGAAAAGTGCTCATGACGACTAACTTCTAGCGCTTGAGAGACACCACGCACTCACGAACACATAGAAGTTTTCTGGGTGTGGTCGGTAGTACCGCCCAGGGGTGCTGTGAGCAAGGCTCTCTGGTTTTGGTCTCCGGTGACCTAGCGGGTAGTACCGCCATAACCTCGGTACCACCGGCCTCGGTAGTACCGACCCTTTGGTCGGTAGTACCAAGGATCCAGGATGTTTTTTCATCCTCTCTGTGTTGGTCAAAATATGACCTGGCGGTAGTACCGCCATAACCTCGGTAGTACCGCCCTCGGTGCTACCGACCCTGGTCGGTAGTAACTTGTTTTTTCGCAGAAGCTCTCTGTTCGTGGCCGATTTGGCCTGGCGGTAGTACCGCCATAACCTCGGTACTACCGCCCGCGGTGGTACCGACCAAGGGTCGGTTGTTCCATCTGGTCAACGATCGCTGTAACGGTCGTATTGAGTACGGTCGGTACTACCGACCAAGGGGGTCGGTACTACCGACCGTGGCGCTGCATATCTTGTTTAAATAGCCGCTCGGCCGGCTTCTCTTGGTTACCTCTTCGATTCATTTGCGCACAAAACACAAGAAAGAGAGCTCCCAAGTGTTGACTAACCTCCTCTCTCTCCCCCTTTGATTCTAGAGTGAATCTCTTGCAAGCTTTGAGCTAGGGAAGTGAGATTAGAGAGTGAGAAGCTTCGATCTACGTCTTGAGCACTTGGATTCAACATCTCTCCGGCTTGATTTGTGTTCTTTACTCTTGAGTTCTTGGAACTCTAGCCGGTTAGGTGTTCTTCGGTTGTTGCCCGTGATTGACTCATTTGTGAGGGCACTCCAAAGTGTTTGTATTACCCTCTGATTCTTAGTGAAGAAACTCAACTAGCCTTTATGGTTGCTTGAGTGAGGCAAGTAGGTGAAAGAGACTCGGACCTTCGTGGTCACCTCAACAACGGGGACGTAGGCGCTTCTTATTGAAGTGGCCGAACCTCGGATTAAATCTTGTGTCTCGTGTGCTTGTTGTTTTTGCATCCTTGGATATTTTGTTTGCACTCGTGTTCTTCGCGTTCTTCCTCCATCCTCTCTCGTTCTTAGGTGTGGGAAGGCTCGATCTACTCTTTGGGGAGGAGCCACTTCTTGGATAAGGTATAAACTTCATCTACATCTTCTAGGGAAACATTGGTATGTGCTAGATTCACTTTTGCATCTCCTCTATCTCGATTTCGTAGCAGTTTTAGGGTGTCGGTAGTACCGACCTGTAGAGCCGGTAGTACCGACCTCGGTAGTACCGGCCCCTATAGTCGGTAGTACCGACTGTGCAATCTGATACTCGTTTTTGAGCTTTGAGTTTCAGGATTCTAGATTTTTAAATAGGCTATTCACCCCCCCTCTAGCCATTCAGACCTTTCAATAGTGCATTAGTGCACACAATGAACAATTAAATGCACTTTATGCTTCATTTGTGGTCCGACAATTGAAGTATGCAAATTTATTGTTATTAGGTACCTGAAATGTGCATTGTCTTGCTTATACATACTGCATCGGTTCCTAAACTAGTAGAGGCACAACACCAAAGTACCACAAATAACATTGGAATTAAATAGCCCGCTATTTGTGTCGCTATAGCCCGAAATAGCTTGAAAAAAATTGTGCTGCTATTTGCGTTCATGCACAATTCTGCCGCTAAAGTCCGCTAATTACAATTTATAAAACGCTAAACACTTTAGCTTTAGCTCGCTATTTAAAACCATGTTATATATATATATATATATATATATATATATATATACAGGAAAATTTTCAATATGTATATAAAGCATCCACCAACACATGTAATGTCTATGCATCACCTATATGCATGTCTTCATAGTTTTGTGTTGTCAGACTCTGCTTGCCAATAATCTTAGCTATAGGGGCAAGGAGGTATAGGCATTCTCATGCTGCAGAGAATGGTAGCTAAATAGACATTCGGTATTTAGGTATGATACTAAAATATCTACTCTCTATTCACAAATTTAGCGTACTTTTTTATTCAATTATACCATCTAGCAACTCTGTACTTAGATTTTGAGGAAGTGGTAAGTTCCATTTTCTTTCTATTATTACCTTATTTCTGTTGTACATAGGTTAGGTGTGCTCCATGTGTTCCTATTGCCTTACAATAGCATCTTCATTGGCAACAGGTGCACGGGGGCGTGGAGAAGCTGGGCATGAACCACCATCACCCAAGTGTTAGCCTGCAAATAGTATTTCTCTGTTTTTATACCATATTGCTCAGCGTATGGAACACCTAGGTAAAAGTGTAAAAAAAAATGCAATGTCTATGATATATGGTTATGTATCATTGTTATTCCAATGTTAACCACCATATATATAATATATGTACAGTTTTTTAGTTTAAATTTTTATAACACTTATGGTCTCTACCCACCCACAGGACGCGCAGGGGGCGCCCATTCTACTAGTTAGCTACAATTGAATTTATTTTGTGTAACAAAATTTGAGGCTTAGAATTGAAAAAAAAAATTTGGGACGGAGGGATCGTAAAGAAACTGGAGCATCTCATATTTTTATATTTAGATTTGATTTTTTTTTTAGACTGGGTCGAAAACCCGATGGGTCAAACTGATTTTATAAACTGGACTGAGGGGAAGGAACAGGGGAAGCCCGCAGTGCATGCAGGCCACGCGCTCAACACCAACAGGCGGGCACTGCCGAGCTCGTGCACGCGCGCAGCAGTTGCCCCTCCGGTTTTGCCGTTTACCCCTTGGCCGTATCTGCCCGTCGCTTGCATTGCATGCAGAGCCGCCTGGCGCACCATGCATGAACGCTGCACGCACACGTCTCGCATCACCGCAGACGGCACGCCCCGACCACCTCGGTCCGGGCCACCAACACCACCACCATCACTGCGCGCTCCACGACCACGACCACGACCGTACGCCACGTCGCCGCGCCGGCCGCACGTGTACGTCGGGCATCCCTCGATCGCCGGCGCCTTTGGCCGGCCTCGCCGCACGCGCACGGCCTCATCAAGCACGGCACAGCCCCCGCGCGGCCGCGCCGCGTTCGACCTTATCCGCTGGCCACGCCGGGTCCGGTCCGAGGAGCTTCTCCGCTGCCAATTTGCTCCGCTGCGCAGCTGCACCTCAGCTCGATCGCCAGTCGCCAGAGCTTCCCTCTCCCGCATTCCCCCGCACCGCACTCCATCCATTTCGAACGGTAGGGCACTCGAGTGTTCTAGGCTCAGCCAACACTCGATTTTCGAGCCGTTGGACGCTGGAGTCAGCGGTGCTACAGTGAAGCCGATTGGTGTGCGCATGCATGTTGCTGAGGTCACATCACCGGATGCGGCCATGCGGATCATCAGATGCGGGTGCAGATACATGAACAGCATCGCCATCACATCACCTCCCGCTCACGTCCGTGCCAAAAATAAATACTCCCCCGTCTTTAAAGACACTTTTACACATGTGCCATTATGAAAGATGGTAATTATGCACATGCCATTAAAAAGTTTGAACGATCATGTATACCATCGTGCTAAACTTTTTTGTCATCCATGCCACTTCCGTCAGATTTGGCTCTAACGGTGTTAAACAGCCAGCGTGAAAAGTCAAAAATGCCCTCAGGTGTAAATATGTTTTTAAATCTTTTTGAGCATCTTAGTGACTTCAAATGAAAAAACTCAGAACTAGAAAGGAGATCTACAGTTTACATATAAAACTTATTTTCATTTGATTTCATATAAAAATAATGTTTTTTCTAAGACATATTAATCATATTAGACCATAATATTTTTGTACGGAATTAAATAAAATTAATTTATATATATAAACTGTAGATCTCAAAGAGGTCTACAACTTTCTAGTTCTGAGTTTTTTCATTTGAAGTCGTTAAGATGCTCAAAAAGAATTAATAACATATTTACACCTAAGGGCATTTTCGACTTTTCGCACCGGCGGTTTAACACCGTTAGAGCCAAAACTGACGGAAGTGGCATGGATGACAAAAAAAAAATTAGCACGATGACATACATGACCGCTCGAACTTTTCAATGATATGTACGCAATTACCATCTTTCATGATGCACACAAGTAAAACTCTTGTCTTTAAATACTAACTATGTTTAGATATCCGTGTTTTTCTCACAGACACGCTTTCTGGACGACAATTAAAAAAAGACGAAGAGAGTACACTTTTAGATTTCAAAATTTATCTCAAAATAAATACTTCCTTCGTATTACAAATAGAAGACGTTTAGGACAGCGACACGATCTCCAAAGCATAACTTTGACCATTTATTTCTTTAAAAAATATTTGTTGTAAAGTGGTATATATATACTTTTATGAAAATACTTTTCAAGATAAATTTATTTATATAATTTTTACATTTTTAAACTCAATAATTTAAAAGTTATTCATGATTTATATTCCCAATGTTTGACCGAAACCTTTTCCAAAACGTCCTCTATTTACAATACGGAGGGAGTATATATTTACGTAAAAGACAAACTAGTCTTATTTGTCTTTTTCTACTTTCTCATTTTTTGAAATATAATAATTACATCTTTTATGGGTACAAATGTAATTTCACATTAACCTTAGTATCTTCGTTCGAACTCTAAAAGTGCACTTGTTTTCGGACGAATGGAGTATTATTTAGGGGCGTTTAGTTAGTGGGTGTAAAGTTTTCAGTGTCACATCGATGTTACAGTATTAATTTAGTCTACTTAAAATAAATTAATAAAAAAAATTATATATTCCGTTGAGAAATCGTAAGATAAATTTATTAATACTAATTAATTTGTTATTAACCCATAGTTACTATAGCATAACATTATTAAATCATAGACGTACTAATTAGGCTTAAAAGACATCTCGCAAAATTATCGCAATCTATAAAATTAGTTATCTTTTTAGTTTATATTTAATACTCTATGTATGTATCTAAGGATGGACGAAAAACTCGAAGCTCGTTAGCTCGCTTGACTCGTGGCTCGCTCGCCTCGAGTTATCATAACGAGCCGAGTCGAGCTGAGTCGAGCTAAGATTTTAGCTCGTTAGCTATAACGAGCTAACTTGAGCCAGCTCATGAGCCGCTCGCGAGCCAAGCGTCTAAGAAAAAAAAGCAACAAATCTTATATGAATTTTTGTATTACTTCATATCTTGTATTCTATAATTGGTTCATGACTGGTCTATACCCTAAAAATTTGGATTATTACGACTTTATCATTTTATTTCTAATGGGTATATGGTATAATAATCTCATATGTTATTATACTTGTATATATTAACATTTATTAATTTTTAGTTCATTTTAAGGTTGTTGGATGTGTTACTTTAATATTATTACTATTATTAAGCTTTAGATAAATATAAATACTATATTTTGTATACTTTTTATACCTGGCTCACGAGCTTACCGAGCATGTTCGAGCTTTTAACGAGCCGAGCCGAGCTGACATTCTAGCTCATTAAGATAACGAGACGAGCCGAGCCGAGCTAGCTCAGCTCGATATCCAGCCTTATATGTATCTAAATATTCGATATAATAGAAAAAAAATTTGGAGCGAAAACTAAACATCCTTTAGTAAGAACAATTTACATCTTATTATTATTATTATTATTATTATATATATATATATTACTACTGTGACTCTGTGTAAGTGTTGTGTTCAACTGTTATAAATTGATTATTCATAAATGAGAATCTCAGAATTACTCGAATAGTCATTTGATTATTCCTTTGGTTCTTTCTGATTTCTGTATGTTTTATTTGTTTATCTTTGATTTTTTTTAATTTGGTTTTCATAAAAATAACATGGCTATTTTTTGTTTTATTTATTGAACTTTTTTTAAAAAAAATGGCTTTCTGATTTTTTGTATGTTTTATTTGTTTCCCTTTAAAAATTTTTAATTTGGTTTTCATAGAAATAATCTGGTTTTTTATTTTATTTATTTAGTTTTTTGTTTATTTGGATATGTTTTTAGTCTATTTATTGGAGATCCAATGGTTAGAGAATCAAGTATAGGACGGCTAGAAACACTTGATTTTTGTTCTGCTATCCATCGAGTATTTATGCGTCAGCTGTCACCTCCAATTTTCAACTTTTTTTCACTCTCTCCATCACATCACCATCACATGAATGTTTGGACGCATGTATGAAGCATTAAATATTGGTAAAAAAATAACTAATTGTACTTTTAGTATGTACATTTCGAGACAAATCTTTTGAGTCTAGTTAGGCCATATTTAGACAAAGTTTGTCAAATAACAATGAAAGTGCTACAGTTGAGAAAAAAACTCATCGCTAAGGACCAAAATTTGTTTGGAATGTTTTCATGGACTTCCATCGTTAGCTAGATCGGCTGCCTCTTTTAATAGGCGGTTTGCCCCTGTGGCTGCTACCATGAGTTGGGTCACTGTTGTGCCTCATGTGTTATACTCTATCTATTTTAAGTTATAAGAAATTCCAAAAAATTTAGAGAGTCAAAGTTTTCTAAGTTTGATAAAATTTATATAATAAATAATAGCATTTACGACGAAGTAAGTATTATTGGATTCAGCTTGTTCGCTTGTCTTATCAGCCGGCTTATCAGCCAGACAGAATAGTATTTTTCTCTCGCAACAAATCGGTCGTTTCAGCTTATCAGCCGACTTATAAGTCAAGCGAACGGACTGTTTATTAGTTATATTTTCATAATATTTCTATTTGAAGTCATAAATCTTTATATTTCTCTCTATAATTTTGGTCAACCTTAAAAAAACTTTGACTTTCTTCAAGATTTTTAGACGACTTATAATTTATAATGCAGTAAGTATACTAAGTAGGAGTACTCCCTCCGTCCCAAAATAAGTGACCCTTTAGTTAGAGATGCTAAAGGGTCACTTATTATGGGACGGAGGGAGTACGTAGGAACAAAAAGGATAAAACTAGAGCTTTTTACCTACATGGCCTTATAAATAATGACTCTTTCTTGTATGACACTCTTTTATTTGAACTTACCTATATGGCCCTGAAACGAACTTTTATTCCTTCTATGACCTTCCGTCCGTTTTTTTGTACTTAACGGTGTTAAGTCTAGGGTAAAAAGACCATTTTGCCCCTAGCATAAAAAAATACAATTTTGTTTGTTTGTTGTATATTTAGAGTAATATTAAACAAATAAATTTATACGTAACAAAATTTCTTTTATGTGAAATATTGTCTTATATGAATTTATTTGTTTAATATTAATCCAAATATACAAAAAAAACTCTGCAAATATTTTTATGCTAGGGGTAAAATGGTTTTTTTACCCTTGACTTTACAGCGATAAGTACAAAAACGAACGGAAGGCCATAGAAGGATTAAGTACAAAAACGGACGGAAGGCCATAGAAGGAATAAAAGTTCGTTTCAGGTCATATAGGTAAGTTCAAATAAAAAAGGATCATGCAAGGAAGAGTCATTATTTGTAAGGCCATGTAGGTAAAAAGCTCATAAAACTATGTCGACCAAACCTGAAAAGGTCAAAATTACAGCAGCCACTTTCGCGAACAAATATAAAAATGACCAAAAGCTAAATACTCCTTTTGTTTTAAAATAAATATTCAGTTTAAATAGAGTCAACTAATTTCTACTTTAACTGGATATATAGAAAATAGTATCAAAATTTATATCTAAATTTAAATAGATTAACTATAAAATTGATGATATGGTTAATATAATTATATTTATCTTGTATAATGATATTTATATCTAAATCTAAATTCTAAATTATGAGATCCGTGCTAGTCAAATTGATTTAAGTTTGACCAAAATTATAATAAAAAGTATTAGTATTTATGTCGTTAAATAAAATTATTATGAAAATATATTCTATTACTAATCTAATGTTATATTTTTTGCATAAAAAATATTAATACTTTTTTATATAATTTCAGCTAAAATTCGAATTGTTTAACTTCTCAAGAATTATATGTTTTGTTGGGAGTACAAAAGAATTGGTTCTACATCACTTCACTTGCGAGCGGTGGCGAGGCACATGAATGAAGGTACTAGTAGGTGACAATTGACAAGACCCGGCCGTGCCACGTCAATTTAGCTCGTCTCGTCTCATCAGTCATCACTCGAACCGCCGGTCGTGCACGTCGCTGCTTGCCAGTCCCGCTGCCCTCCCTCCCCTCAAAAAAACCCTGCTCCGGACTTGACTTCGGAAAGGCTCATTGAAGTATCGAGCAGAAACCGACGCCACGTTCCGCGTCCGAGGCAGCAGCAACAGTCGTGCGCGCAATCCTCGCCGGACGCGTCGCTTCTTCCGCCGTGTGCTGCCTTATTTCACCCTCCACTTCCATCGCCTCCCTCGCGGTTTTGGCTTTCCAGTTCACTGCTTGCTTTGCCTTCTTTTAAGATCATCGCCGTTGGGTGGAAGGCGAAGGCCATCGGGGGTTGGAGCTCTCAACGGGTTTTCTTGAGATTATTGGTTCATTTCTTCGGGCTTCTGGCTGCCGCCTTCGTCTTTGATCTTGGAAAGGAACGGCAACTCTAAGGTACGACGGACGAACAGCCTCTCTTCATGGATTCCTTTTGTTTTTCTCCTAGTGTATCTTGATTCTTGCTAGGTTGAACCATTGTTCTTTTTTTTTTTTTTTGATCGATGCAATCTCTGGTTCTATTCTATGGTCCTGTCATTGGAAACATAAGCTCGGCAACATCACGAGCTCTAGGAATAGAAATGACACTAGTGCATACAAAATGCTCATTTAATAAAGTGCAAGTGTGTCTCTGATCAACATTTCGCATGCTGCGATGTCTATGGATGGTGAGGTAAGAGCTTTTTGGAGACCTGTCGAGTCCATCCCTACCGGTACGCCCGAGATGCAATAATCCGTAGCTGCTTGCATAGCCTGAGCACACGCCACTGCTTCAGTTGTGACCGCATCATGCGCTAGTTTGTGTGCTTCGTGTCCTCTCGTGCGCTCAGGGGATCCTTGTAAAAGGATTTTAGTAGTCCATCTTTCGTAAGAACAAAATGTCTAGCAGTCGATTGGTTCGGGGCTGGAATGCTGGATCTCAGGCCTGTTGATTCCTTGGTGATGGTTGATCTTGGCCGTGCGCGATTATGGGCTGAACAGTAAACACTGTTATGGCATTCAGTCATTCAGAGAGGGGGCGATTTGGTGGTGAGAGCCCAAACAATCCTCGCGCAAGACTCGTCGTTCTTCCTGCATCAGCAGTTTCAGCCCAGATTTTGTACGGCCATGCGAATTTGCCATGCCATCCTTAAAAAGGAAAGGTGTCCCTTTCTTGGCCAACTCTTTTTCCTTGTATTGGTCATTTGTGTGCATACATCATAAGGAAGTCATACCCCTATTGCATGTCTCAGAGCACTAGTGCCAACACCCACCACTTAAGCCTTGTATATTGTTGACGACCACCACCTAAGCCTTGCATGTTGTAATTTTGTTCCATGGATTAAATTTGTGACATTTTGGGTAGTAAAATAAAATAAAATGCACTTTTCATGAATTCCAATTAGATCCTAATTATCGAGCCTCTAAGGACAGAAATAGATCAGGTAGCTTGGAGCCCCTTGGCCCATTAGTTGATTGTCTCATGCTGCTTGATTGCTGAGCTCCAAGCACAATCAGAAGCCAAGAAAGTAGAATAAAGTTTAAATATTTAAGAGATCATACGTGGGTAGTTGCAATAAGTTTATTGACCTATTATTTTCTCTCGTTTCCTTTACTTGATTCTTGATATTAGATTCTGGTCAACCATTCTTGTGGCATTTGACTAGTGAGCCCCTATAGCAATGTTGTTTGTCTTCTTTTAGCAAATATGGTTCCACCCATAGGGATTATTGCTAATTTTGTATGATGAAAGTCAAGGGTGGGCTTTGTCATAGTAAATTTGTTATTTATGATATTATATGATCCACTGAAGTTGGTTTGGGTTCAATAATTTGGTTCGTTGCTCACTAAGTGGCTAGAACTTGTGTAGAGAACAATTGAATAGGTTTGGTGAGGATAGGGATGACAACAGGCATATCCCTATCAGGTTTTGCCTTAACATTCTCATCCCCAAAATAATTTGATGTCGTGCTCCCTGTCCTCAACTACACTTGCTGAGGCTAGTTTTCTCCATTCACGTCCCTGAATGGGGATTATACACCCGACAGGGTCTCCGTCTTCGGTAAGTCCTCATAAAGCAACATCAAAAGAAGACTACAACATGAACAACACATTTCTAAGCTACAAAATTTCAGTAGAATTCAATAGCAGCCAAACTTTATAGGAATTGGAAGTACAAACATGACATAAACAATAATTCATCCATTCACCATTCATTCTTTCGCAAGTTCATCAGTCTCATAGATCCATAGAAAGACACTAAGACGGACTAACATATGCATCAAGTTTATGACGACAAGACAAACAAGAGAATCCCACAGCTGCCATGGAAGCTCTAGCTTGGCTCCTTTGGTGCTTGCTACCTGCAGTGGAAAGGGATGGCAAGGAAAGTCTGCGACGGGCAATGATGTGGGAGGAAGAATCGTGGTGGTGCGGAGCGGCAACAACATGGAATGTGGCCTCAGGGGAGACCGCGACTCCCTGAACACATGTCGGCGTGAGGCGACTCAGAAACGAGAAAGAATAAGGGACGGGATTGAGGGGCTAGCGTTTGGAGGAATTTATACGTCTTTAGTGGGGTTGGGCCAAATATAGGATGTTGGGCTTCTTTCAACATTATGATATGCATAACATTATAGCTAGACAAGGACATAACGTGGACCTCGACGAGACCGAGTTCGGGGACAAGGAGAACGTTTCCTTCAACGCTTCCCTCGTTCTAATGAAAACTGGTTATTAGTATCCCCATGGGGAGTAAACACATATCATCCTCATTCCTTAATGGATGAAATCCTTGTCGAGGATCGAGTACCCGTTGCCATCCCTATGTGGACGGTGGAAGGTAAGGTGAAGTTGGAGTACACTAGAGTGACATGCTAACCTACTATATATTAATTAAGTTCTATTTGATGATGTCTAATAAAAGGACAACATTTTAACAATCGATACCAACAATACACTTTGTGTGGATGGAGACATGGTTGGGAATTGTGAATTGAATGTTTACTATTGGGTGTAATTTTGTGCGCGAGCAACAATCTAAGGACATACAATGGATTCATTCCCCAATTTTTATTCTTGTAGGATTGCACTCATGCCAAGAGCACCTAAAAGTAGGTTTCGATCCGTGGCCGGGAAAAAAATTGAAAGGCAAGTTAGAAAGGATGCTAAGTTTTATCTATATGTGAAAAATAGAAGAGGCCATGGTGTTGTAAGTGGAGCTAATCATCGTTGTAAGCCTGTCATGGATAGCAAGAACAGACACAAGAGCAACATTTTGTTGAAAGAAAAAGTAGCTTCATCGGCAATGACCGCAAGTAAAACTAACAAAAGAGATAATGTTGCAAATGGTGCAAATTGGCGAGATAATGTTGCCTCATTGTTAGTTGGACAAGCCCCTACCAAGGGCAGTAACACTAGACACATGGACTCTTCTACAACGAATAGAAGTTTGGATCCTTTACTAAGGAATCCTTGTAAAAACAATAGAAGAGATGATGGTGTTCCATACCTTGCTTCACAACTAGATAGACGGAATCCTACGAAAGATGAGAACATAAAGCACAATAACATCTCCGCGATGCATTCAAGTTTTGCAACATTGTCAAGAAGTGACAACAAAAGGAGTGTCGTAGTTGAAGCAAATAGACAAGTTAATCACGCCTCGCGACCAATCAAACAAGATCCTCCTAGAAAAAATACCAACACCAAACGAGTAGATGCCATCATGCCAAATGGAAATTTGACTACCTTGGCAAGAAGAAGTAGCAAATCGCGTCAATTGATCACTCCTTTGTCGGGACAACCAACTACCTCAAGTTTGAAGAAGTGTTTGCCTTCATCAAAAAATGTTAGTAGGAGAGATGATTCCATTGTAGTATTGAGAAGCTTAGAGGACCATGACCTCTTGAAAGTGAAGACAACAACGAATAGATCAAAGCATATCAATAATTCTCGACCACCTCAGTTGAAAGCAATGGCGGGACTGGTTCACAAAACACCAAATTTCAATGGATGTGATGGATACAATGATGCCTTACCTTCTAGGTTAAATAGGCAAGTAAGCCTTGATAATGGAGTTAAGCATAGTGATACGAATTTGACGATTAAAACAAAAGAGGAAGCATCGTCTAAGCGGATGAAGAAACAAAGAAATACAGAAGCAAAAGGAGATGATACTAGTGATAGAAATCCTATGGGTGGAATCAATGGAGATGCTTATCCTTCTGGGGTCATAGATTATAGTGAAAGGAATCTATCTTATGGTTTGATGAGGAGACAAAGAGGTAACACGATAACAAATAAAGATGAAGCCATTGATAACGGTGATTTGAAACTCATGGAGGTTGGAGATGGAGGTGCACAATTGGAGGAGACCTGTGATCGTAGACTGGACAATAAGAAGAAAAGAGGCATAGAATCAAATGAAGTTGGTGATGGCAAAGCCGATGATAGCTTTGCTAAGAAAAATTTAGAATCATTGCCAAAAGATCATGTGTTGCTTGATTGTAGCAATGAAGCTATAGAATCGGAGAAACTAGCTCTTAGAAAGTCAAAGAAATCGAGACAAGACATCATCATGGGAAATGAATATGAAGATTTATTACATTTTGATTGTGGTGATCATAGTCCTTTGGATGCTGATGGTGATAGTGCGAGATTGACATCACAAGCTCCTATTTCGATAGATTGTCTTGCCAAAGGGTCTACACCATTTGCTTTGGAACATGTCAAGCAAAAATGCAACTATTGCTCAAAGCCTATTGATAAACCTATTTGGAGGTATTTTTTGAAGATATGTTGTGGATTGGATTTTATAGTATGATTCGATTCCTCTTACCATGCTAACATTTTTGTCGATTATTTCAACAGTGGAATCTTCAAGATAGACGGAGAGGAATACATATCGTTGGCTGGACATTTGTCAACCAAATCATGTGATAAAGTGTGGGAACTTTCAAGATCATTGATGCCGGTTGTTGATGTGACCAAGCTTTCTAGGTCAAAGTTCAAAATATGGGAGACATCAAAACCCTCTTTTGACAGCATTGGCTTGTATTTCTTCCCTAATAAGATGAGGTATCTTGCTTTATCTCTGCATTTCGTTGCATTACTTGTGGTATCGTTTTTACGTGGAATTTCTTAGTATTGTTTATTTTTGTGTTGTAGGCATGATGAAGATCTGGATAAATTAGTGAAGGAAGTCATAGAGGATGATCTGGTCTTGCAGACTGTTATTGATGAAGCTGAGATGTTGATATTTCCTTCTACTCTACTGCCTGAAAGATATAAGAGTATGTGTAGTTCCTTTTCTTTCTTCAAATAGGATCTCTTATTTTAATGGACAAAATATGATTCTGCACCTTATACGCTGTGCCCAAATATCGTATTCATAGACTTAGCTTTTCCTTACATTTCTACTGTTCTGTTTGGTTTGGTCACTCATCATGTTAAATTTTGCAGCTTTTCAAAGGAAACACTACCTGTGGGGTGTATTCAGGCCAAGACAAGATCAATGTGCTACAGTTGCAGAGCCAATGCATGATACAGTGTGTCGCGCACAGGAGGAGAATGAGACGGAAGAGCATCATGCCTCAAACCAGCAAGATGAGGTGCAACGAGTCCACTGCAAGTCGCCTGCTATGAGCATGCAGCAAGCTGCAGCAGCTAGAGGTGTTCCATGGTCCTCCAACATGGACTTCCAACCTGAAGCTCCTGAAGAAAGACAACTGGGAGATGCATCGCGTCACACTGTGCACAGTGCTGAAGCTACTGCAGTTCTTACCAATCCTGCTGCCGTAACAACTGAAGCTGCCGCAGTTGCTACCGATCCTGCTGCCGTAACAACTGACGCTGAACTGGGAGATGCATTGCGTCACACTCTGCACGGTGCTGAAGCTACTGCAGTTGCTATCAATCCTGCTGCTGTAACAACTGAAGCTGCTGCTGCTGTAACAACTGAAGCTGCTGCTCCCGATACCAATGCCGCCACGACACCTGCTGAAGCTAATGAAAATGATACCAATGCTGCTACCATACCCGGAAACCATGGGCAGAGCGACTCGATTGTCGGGGTTCCCCCTGGCAGGGTTTTCTGTTTTGTTGCCGGACAAACTCCAAGACTCGAGCAGCTCATTCAAGAGATGCAGCGTGAAGGTTCGTTGGTACTTGCTATCCGAGGGGAGGCGATCGGTGCTGGTCTATGGCCAGGCAGCATCGCCCCCACTAATATAAGCAGGGCATGAGCTGCTCGCTCGAAAACAGCTGACCAGCCAAAAGGTTTCATGTCAGCTTATTAGCAGAGGGATGCCTAGTTTCTGATGGCAAGGTGATGCCTGGTTCAAGCTGTTTTCTGGTGAAGCACTGGCAGATGTGGTGCTGACTTTTGCTGTGGAGTTAAGAGAAATTAGTGCAGTTGGGCCCTTTATCAGCTTTTGTATACTCTTGTGGATACCTCTGCCCGTTTATCAGCTTTTGTATCCTCTTGTGGATGCCTGCCCTTTATCAGCTTTTGTATGCTCCTGTCCTGTGGAGGCCTGTTTGTAGGGTTTCAGGTTTCTGTATCCCTGCTACTGCTAGCAGCTCAAGTTTAATGCATGTTTCGTCCTGTAAATATTTTCCTACCCTAATTTAATGGATGTTTCATCGTCTAATTAATTTTATTTAGTATATGAGGTACGCGTGCTCCGGCATTCTGGTCAATGCTTGTTGTTTCAGTCCTCGCTTGGCAGTTGTACCCGGAACTTGTCTGATTATTTCCTGTTCAGTCCTCGCCTTGACAGTATGATGCACTTCCCCGTACTCAAGGAAATAAAGTCGGCCAAAATATAATAGACTAAATTAGCATCATAACCTCCGATGCAATACTAAGAAAACTTTTCACCCACGCTCTGTTTAGATGTACCAGCTAAAAACTTTTCATCCACCAACTAAGGCTCTGTTTAGATGTAGCAGCTAAATTTTAGCTGGCTAAATTTAAATACTATAGATATCTAAATAGCTTAGCTAAAGTTTAACTAGATTTAGTTGTTTCAACTCAGCTAAAACTAGCTAAAATTTAGCTGAGTCTATTAGCTAGAATATCCAATCAACCTAGCTACAATTTAGCTAAAAACTTTTAGCTAGCTAAAGTTTTATATTAAAATTTTAGCTAATTAAATTTTAGTTGGATACATCCAAACAGGTCCTAGATGACCTCCTAAAGGTACCAGCTACATCAAATGTATTCAGCTGATTATTTTGTTTATAGTTTGAACTAGACTAATAAATGCATCTGTGCGTTGTAACAGAACGTACATCTTATTGTACTGACTGCACATTAGCATTTCTAGTAACTCGTGTGATTATAAAAAAGGAAGAGAAACGGGTGTGAATCAATTCGCTAGCAAAAATATAATTAATAATCTATATTTAAACCACTTTAATTTACTCTACGGATAAACTACTCCCGTGGTTCCAAAATCGAACCTGGATCGTGTGAAAGTAAATGATAATATGGGATGATCTGTCTACCTAGCACCTGAGTGTTTTACTCTCAACCAACACAATTTTTTTTTTGTTCTGGGCTTCTTCCTCCTCCCGTCTTCATCCCCACCGCCTCGCTGCGGGCGCTAGGGGTCCACCGGAGTCCCGACGAGCTAGGGCTGGCTCCAGTGGACTCCTAGCGCCCGCGACGGCCGCCCTCTTCTCCACCCTCACCGTCGGCAGCGAGCCTCCCCCGCCCCTCCCTGGCTCGGCCACCTCTGCCACCGCCAGGGCCCCTAAGAGCCGCCTGCTTGCATCCATCGCCAGACCTACCTTTCTCCCCTCGACCGGCCATTCTATAGCACATCGGAATTGAAGAAGAGGATAGGAGAGCTCCCCGGAATCCTAGAGAAGGAGGAGAGAGGAAAGAGGGTGAGACCTACCTGGCATGGATTCATCGTTGCTATCGCTAGATCCGACGGATCCGCTGCCACCGCTGTCGCCGCTGCCATGGCTGGCGCGGGCATGGAAAGGCGCGTGGGTGCGGGAGCGCGGGTGTGGGTACGGGGAGGGAGAGAGAGCATGGAAAGAATTTGTGTGTTAAAGATTGCTAAATAAAACATACATGTGCCGTATAGCATTTTCTGATCTATGAAGTATGCAAACGAGGAAAAGCGAGTATTTGGGCTGGGTTGGATGGGTAATGGAGGGTTTGGTGGCCCAAGAGGTCAGGAGTATTTGGGCCAGGCCTTAAAGGAAAAAGGCCTTCACGCGTCGTGTAATTCACAAAGGAAAGGGCTTCTTCTAATCTAATAATTAAAAAATAATAATGGAAGGGAAATATACAACGTCGGCGGATGGAGTCCCGAACCCGAACCGAGTTGCATCAGAAATCCAAACACCAAAAAAGCCTCCAATCGTTTGGTCGGTTTCCGTGATCTCCGCGGTCCGTTTCCAATACCGCCTCGACCTGACTCTCCGTATGCCGCACGAATCGGCGGCAACCGCCTCGATTGACCCCTATATAATTGTTCAGGGGCCGGCCGGCCGGACGCCGCCGCCTGCGCTTGTGTTTTTGCTCTGAAGAAATCCTCTCCTACTCTCTCGACGCCTTGGTCTGATCTGCCGCCGCAGTAGCTTTGTTCAGAGGAGAGTCGCGGTAGCGGGGCTGCGGCCGGCGTATTCATTTTCGGGCGTCCTCCGTGCCTCTCTTCTTATTCCATCTGTCTGTGCCAAGAGTATACGCCGAATAGCTTCAGGTATGCGTGCGCGTGCACACCCGTCACCCTAATGTCTAATGTTAATCTTGGTTCGGTGTTTTTTATACTTCTGTTCATTGCATACCCATCAAATATAAGAATTGTTTCATTGCACACTTGCCAGTCTAATGTTGTTCTTCTTCTAAGTTTGTTCATCGCATACACGTTTGTTTGTATTTAAAAGGATTCTAGATTAACAGCGAAGAAGAATATATATCTCACAGTAGTACCTTTACCTTTGTTTAATTTCATGACACAGCTAAATTCTGTGACACTCACCCAAACATATATACTCACCCAAATATATCTAACTCTAAGGAACACAGAGAAGAAGAAGAATATATATACCAATGTAACATTCTTAATTAGGCTTACCCTTCTTACGAAAAGAAACAATTACCAATGTTATTTCACGAGTCCACTTGTTCTTAGTGCTAGCTAGTCTTGCAATTTTGTTATATAAATAAATAATAGCATTATATTCAATAGTTTGTTTATTTTCCGTGTTGGCAACAGGGATGCCAAGCCGGACAAAATCTTTCGGCCCAAATAGACGGGTGGCAGCTGGATCAAGGATTAAGTCTAATAAAATCATGAAGAAGTCTTGGATGGAGTATTTGAAAACTCGAGCAAATATGCGTCCTGCTGTGAATAACGACAATTATAGAGCGAACTCATTACTGGACAAACGATTTCCTTTGAAGAATGCCAATTTCAATATTGGTCGGACAAGTGCAAAAATAGTTAACAACTCAATGGCAAAGGGTGCTAGCAAGTCAAACTATGTTCCTACATTCAAGGGTATGAAGCAGCCTACTACCTCAAGCTACGAAAAACTGAATGCTCTCTCGATGTCAAGAATCCATGGAAAAGACAAATTGAAGGGAGGAGAGGTTGATGATGCTTCACATCCAACTCGCTTGAAGGCTATGCCAGGGTTGGTTCCAAAGACAACTAATAGACATCATAGTGACTCGGTGTCTCAGTTAAAAAAGCGAGCAAGTTCAGATGAGGAGCAAGACATGACTAGTGCAAAATATAGCTCTACGAAATTGGAGTTCTCAAAGGGTCAGCATATGGTTCCTAAGGACAGTTGCATAACTAAAGGTAAAGAAAGAAAAGATGAAATTGCGAATGACAAAGAAAATGTTGAAGAATTTGGTGAATATCACAAGGAGTTGACATTCGAAAATGTTAAGAAAAGAGGGTTTATAGAAAGAAATAAGGGCCAATTTGCTAATGCCATGTCCAAGAAGAGGAAGGAACCATTGTTAGAAGAGAATCCTAAGGCACTCGATGATGATAGTAATGTTCGAGTACAAGTGGACAATATGAGTTGTAAGCAGATGAAGAAACTCGGACACTCTAGAGTAGCAAGAAAAAATGAAGCAAAAGATGGCACTGGTAATCTTAATCATGCGTATGTGCATGATGATGACATTGTTAATATTTCAAAGAGTGATCGTGCTAAAGTCTCAATGTCATCATGTGTTCAACGACAACAATGCTATAGTTGTTCGAAGCCCATTGACAAACCTACTTGGAGGTATAATAGACGATATATTTTAAAATCTTTAAAGTATTCTTGTATTGTGCTTTATGTTCTAATAATGTCTTTGTTATTTATGTCAATAGCGGTATCTTTAAGACAGATGATAAGAAATATGTGTCATTGAATGGACATTTGTCGACTAAATCATGTGAGAAAGCATGGAATTTGTCCAAACAAATGCTTAAAGTGGTTGAAGTGAAAAAGCTTTCAAGGTTGGAGGTGTGGCCTAAGGCATGGGAGGTATCAACACCCACCAACGACAACATTGGCATCTATTTCTTTCCACATGAAATGAGGTGTTTTTCTTTACTCTTTTGCAACTTTTCACCACTACAATCCGTGAGAATGAAAATGTCTAATCCTCTCTTTTCCATCCCTAGGCAAGACGAAGGCTTGGACCAACTAGTTAGAGAAGTCATGGAAAATGATTTGGCTTTGCGGGCTATTATTGGTGAAGCCGAGATGTTGATATTCCCTTCTATTCTACTGCCTAATCATCAACAAAGTATGTGGTGTTCTCTTTTTGAATGTTCTCTTACCTTACGAAGTGCTTTTATGGCCAATCGGAGTTAAACCCATAGTTGCTTTTTTGTTCAATCAAAGTTAAGCCCATAGACACAAAAAATCGGGTCGATAGAGTCGAGGAACATGAAATGCTTACTTGAGAGAGGTTTTTTACAAGGCAATGTAAAAATGACCCCGCGTACTTAGGTTGAGGGCGTTGTTCCTGGGTAGAGGATTGTTGCATGTGACGTGACCCTATTTTATGTGATGTGACTATGGGCAAACCTAGCTCCTTGGTAGTTATGCATGATGTTTTGTTTCATTCTCTTCCCTTTTTTTGTAACATATGTATGTTTCATTCTTTGGTTTATTGACACACTAGGTTCTCTTTTTTGCAGCATTTCAGAGAAAACACTACCTATGGGGAGTATTCAAACATAGGCAAGAAAGAGGTGCTATGGTTGAAGAACTACCTAATGCTATGGGGCATTGTGAGAAGGAAAAACAACAAAATCTTGTCTTAGACCAGTCTAATCATAAGCTACCAGATGAAGAACCAAATCAAGACATGACTAGGATGGTGAGCACCATACCTTTGGAAAGACATATGTTTCCCCCTAGTAAAAGTACTCAAGAAGTTGAAACTAGCTGTCTCAAAGGTCCAACCAAAAAGGGCTTTGATCTTAAAGCTCCTGGTGAAGAAGGGGGACATGCAAAAGCTACTCTTGTTACTACTGATGCTGCTACATTTCCTGCAAGCCAAGGACGAATTAACCCTAGTATGGGACATACCCCAGACAGGCTAATGAGTTTTGTTGTTCGAAAAACTCCAAAACTTGATCAAATTATCCAAGAGATAGAAAGGGAAGGTGCATTGGTATTTGCTATGGAAGGGGAGATGCTTGGTGCTGGATCTTGGACAGGCAGCAAGACTACTTCCATTCAAAAGTAGAGGCCACGGCATGAGGTGCTTACTGAAACATTTAGCCATCTACTCCCTCCGTCCCTAAACAAGTGTCGTTCTCGCTTCCCGAGAAAAGGTTGCCGGCAATTATATATTAAAATATATTAATATTTATGCTAAGTAATTATTATCATCAGAAAGATCTTTACATCTAGTTTTTTAACAAAATTATTTGGAGATATAAATATTACACATATTTTCTACAAATTAAGTCAAACACGTGACACGTACACCAACGGCATGAACGGAGGGAGTAGGTAGTCAGGTAGCGAACGTTCCTTGCCAGCATCAACAAAGAAAGCTGTGCCAAGCGTGTCCTGGGCCTTGTTTAGTTTCCCTAACTTCTCCCAAATATTTCTAGATTCTCCGTCACATCAATCTTTAGCTGGAGCAATAAATATAGGTAAAAAAATAACTGATTGTACTTTTAGTATCTATATGTCGAGACGAATCTTTTGAGTCTAGTTGGTCCATGTTTGAATAAAGTTTGTCAAATAACAACGAAAATGCTACAATGCAAATTCCAAATATTTCTCGGAACAAGGCCCTGGTATGAGATCTACCGGACTTGGGCTATTCACTGGTGGCTCAGCTGCATGGACGTTGAGCAGGAAACAGACTAGGGTTACAGTAGCTTTTGCACGTTCTGGTTCTGTACTGCTGATATGTATATTTTCAAATGAAAGTTGGTGTTGGTTCACATTCCCTACCAGTGAGGTCAATCTCAATGAATAGTTTCACCTCCTATTTTTCAACTAAAACTTTACATTAAAACAAAGTCCCACCGCAGTGCAAAGTTTTAACGCACAGTTTCAATGATTATTTTACTATTTTATGGGTTCTACCTACCTTATCTTTCATCTGTCTCAACCTTTTCTTCCCCGCATGGCGTGACCGAACGGAGTAGCATTTCATCTGCTTCCTTGCCCCATTCCCGCAGCAGGCCGGCGGAGCCCGCGTGCACGATGCAGCGACTCCTCCACGGCTCCCTTCCAGAGCCTGACGGAGGTCCTGCTCGCAGCACAGGGGCCAGCGGAGCTCCTGCTCGCTCCCTACACGCAGGCCGGCGGGTCATGCGGCGCGGCGTGGCGACTCCTCTGCAGCCGCCTTCCAGAGCACGCACCGGAGTTCCTACTCGCCCCCGCCGGCAGCGCTCCTGCTGGCCCCCTGCGCGCGTGGCCGGTGGAGCCCGCGGCACGGCGTGGCAACTCCTCTACGACCGCCTTGCAGAGCCCGTAGCTGAGGTCCTACTCGCGCTCGCATCCATGTGGCCGGTGGAGGCTGCGGCGGCGCTCGCGCTCGCGGCCGGGGCTCCATGGCGTGACGGATTTCCCGCGCCTGCGGCCGGTGGAGCCCGCTGTGGAGGTCACGCCGCGGCCGATGGAGCTCGCGGCCGGGGGCTCTATGGCGCGGGCGGAGCTCCCGCGCCCGCGGCTGGCGGAGCTCGCTGCGAAGGTCACGCCGCGGCCGCCGGAGTTCGCGTCGGCGCTCGTGCTCGCGTCCACCCGCGACAGAGGTCGCACCACGGCGAAGCGGCTTGCGCGGCAGAGCAGCGGCGAAGCGGTTTGCGCGGCGGAGCGACGGCCGAGGCACCCGCCTGAGCCCGAATTCCCCTTCCGATGAAACGTAAAGCTTCTCAGTGGGATTTCATTGCCGTTTCATGATTTTGGAAACAACGCCCCGCTCGCGTGTCGTGGGGATGAAACGAGCTCCGGAAACAACGCCCCGCTCGCGTGTCGTGGGGATGAAACGAGCTCCTTCTCTCTTCTCTTCTCTCTGTTTCATGCAAAAAGTGCAGATCTGCTGATGTGGCGGCCTAATGCATCTTACTGTAGTGTACATAGTTTCCACCGAGACATAAGTTGTGTGTGTGTGCATGTCTAATATATATCTTCTCGCCTCTTTAATCTTTTATTTAAGGGATTTGCTATATTTCAGTCACCTGAAATATAGCATCTTTTCAAGCGAAGACTATAACCTTCAGATCTTCATCTATAACCTTCAGATCTTCATCTAATGGTTCAAATCTATTAGCACAAATCACAAGAAACAAATGATAATTTTTTTCTATGGAAGTACAAAGACAAAACTGTTCAGGCGTCTAAAATATAGGAAATGTGTTTATTTATTTATGTTTGTATATATACATATTTTTCAATTTTCCCCCTATAAATATAGATGAAGGCTAATAATTGAGTTTAGTATTTATGAGTTGGTTAATCAAGCAATGTAAAAGCCCTACATAAAAAGAGTGTCAATCAAATCATCAAGCAATATAATACATAAATGATTTCTAGAAGCATCACCATGCGTCCATGCACTATTTTTGTCTAATTTTTTCTGAAATTTTATTACTATCACCGATAAATTTTTAATATACCTAATATTCCTATTCATCGGTAACCACCGAGATTTTAAAATTTACCGGTAGAAAAAAAAACTTACACCGAGGTACTTGCCACATGATCGCGACATCGCCAACTACGTCAACCAAGACCAAATATACCTTGACGCCATGACCTATAGCGTCGGAACATGTTACCTCGGCGTCGAGCCGAGCCCCAAGATTCAAAGAGATAATACAACCCTAGGGTATAAACGTGAATTTTTAAGAAAATAGGCTAAAATAGAAAAAAATAATCAGGTCGAGGCGTCAAGCTACTGCAATTGCTACCAATTCTGCTAGTACTCTTATGGATGCCAATTGCTAACAATTCTGCTAGTACACTCTTTTGGATGCCAAAGGCTCTGTTCATTTGTATGGGAAGGATTTCAGGCAGATTAGTTTCTTCAACAATTTATACTAGCATGGACGATTTTTGGGCCTAGAACACGTTCAATTGAGGGACGCTCGTTTTTATGTTTTCAGTATCCTGCTAGTAGCTTGTTTAATGCGATCAAGCTGTTGTGTCGCGATTGTGACCGCTCCTTAGGCTCAGTTTCGGCATTCGGTTTTAATCGACTGTTCGGTTTGGTTTATTCGGCTCCTTAAAACTTTGGTTTCCAAAAACTAAGAGCCGATCGGTTAGACATGAAATAAAAAACCGACTAGTTCGGTTTCGGTTTTTAATTCGGTTCTCAACCAAGCAAACCGATGGGGAAGAAGTACAAAGCAATACACTCAGCTCGAAATCCATGGCCAGGAGCTAGACAAGGGTTGCTTCCTTGCTTGCGCCGCCATCCTCGTCCGAAGTCCACGGCCGCGCCATGCCGTGCTCACGCTGCTCCGCCGCCCCTGTCTCGCGTCCGCAGCCGCGGTCATAGTCACGCCGCCGTCCCGCGTCTGAGGTCCGCAATCGCGGCAGCGTCGCTGCTTGCTGGCCAGCTATAGCCTGGCGGGAGGCTACGCTACTGCCACGGTGCCGCCGCTTCTGCCTGTTGGCCTCCATCCCCTTCCGGCGTCGTGCCGTCGACGGTCGCCGCTACACCCGTGCGCTGCCGCAACTACTCGCGTGGTGCGTGGATAGGGTTTGGGAGGCACGAGTGATGCAAGTCGTGTGCAAGTCGTGTGCGGCAGCTGGCTGGGATGGGTTATACTCGTGTGACGTGGTGTGGTACTGTGGTGGGCCTTGATTGGGCTGGGCGGCCGCTTGCTGCTGCGTGTGCTGGCTTGCTGCTTTTAGCATGTGTCGCTTGTTGCTGAATGTCGCCGCTCGGTTGCTCGGTGTTTTAGTTCGGTGGCATCTAGAAACCGAAATGGAGACCGAACACAGAAGTTTATATAGAACTTAAAACCGAAACCAAAACCGAAGACCGAAAAAACCGAAATTTCAGTTCGGCTCGATTCTGTCATCGGTTTTCGGTGAAAATGTGTCCAGTCTGACCTTAGACCAGTCTCAACAAGAGTTTCATAAATAGTATTAAATAAGCTAACGTGACATTATTATCGAAGGAAATGAGTTTACATTAGTTAGATTTACCGTGAAGGTTCTTTTATAATTCACGCGCATACACAAAAGTTCGTAAAAAGACTTTCCTCCCTATAAAAAATAAGCCTTTCTAAAAAACTACGTACATCCACATGCGTAAACACGAGGTCGATAGATCGGCCTGTGGGCGGAGACTAGAGACCCAAGACGCCTAGTAGTCATCCATGTCATCTAGAGGATCGTCGTAATCACCGAAGTCTCCACAATCCCTTGTTCCAGTGTAATCTGAAAATTTGAATCTATACTATGAGGGGTGAGTGGGTGACTACTACTCACGGAGTATATATATAGAAGCCCGCGCATATAGTAGTATGTATGTAAATATGAACTCCCTACAAGTATATGAATGTAAGATACTACAGGGTATAAAAATAGGAGAGGTAGAGTGAATAGTCGATCTTGATATATACCATCCTTTTCGTTATATACCATAAGTAGCATGTACTCCTCTGTTTGGAAGAGCTGTGCTCTCTGATTCTCCATCTGTGCTCCTAGATTCTCTGGTGAAGTGATTCTGTGGCTCAGAGTAGATTCTCTTTGATACTTTAGACTAAACTCTCAAAATTAGGATAGAGAATCACTTCACAGAATCAGATGAAGCTACTTTTTTCAGCTCTCAGCCTCGTATTTCATTTCAGAGAATCACTTCACAGAATCAGCAAAGAATCACTTCTCGTTGAAAAATACGTTTGACAGTCAGAAAGTGATTCTCCCTGAGAATCCGCTCCGTGGAGCTCTGCCAAACGCCCCTCACTTCCCAAGAATTCAAACATGCATACTTAACTTTAGTTAAATAAATAAAAAAATTAATATTTGTAATAGATAATTAGTATCACTAGATAGGGGTTCAATATGTTTTTATAATAAATTTATTTAGAGATATAAATATTGCTAATATTTTCTACAAATTTAGTTAAACTTCAGACATCATTCACACGAAATAAGGATGGAGGGAGTACATCTTCAGATGCTAGAATAATAATCATTATAATATTTGTAATAATAACTAAAGCAGTAAAACATGCCTCATCTATGCCATTATACAAGTATGACTGATCGTATAAACAGACTTTTATTGGAGAGAGTTCAAAATTTACTTAATCCGGTCATAGTATAGAAGGCCTATATATTTTGACATGACGTGATTTTCTAGCTAGGTTATCCTCTGGTCACTCATATATGTTTTATATATTTTTTATGATTAAACTGATATTTGGTTACAAATGAACCGTATCAAGTTCTATAAACTTATGATTACTGTCTTCTATCATTGTACGGATGAGTTGTACCACTACTAGAGAACAGACCTTTGGACGATTTGCAAAATCAGCATTAGTCACGGAAAAATTTGCGCCCGGAACTGAAAGGTCTTTAGCCCCGGTTGGTAGCCCCAAGTTCCCCAGCCCAACGGGTCATTTGTCAGAGGGGTCTTTAGTCCCGGTTGGTGTTACCAACCGGGGCTAAAGATTGAGACACCAACCGGGGCTAAACGTTTTGCCCCGGTTGCTGTATCCAGCCCCGGCTAGGAATAAGGGCCGGGACTAAATGTCTCTCCCTATATTTGAACTGTTCTTCCACCTTCTTCAGCCCCTGCCCGAGCTCTCTCAGTCTTCATTTTTTTTCATTGAATTCTTGCTTTGCTGCTTGTTTGCTCTCTTCTCCGGTGATTTTTGTTTGTTAACATATCTCCCGCGATTGATCTATTTCATCACATCTACGTCGACATCGACTCGTGTAACGTTTACTGGCTTCAGTTTTTCATAATTTTAGCTGCCATATATATATATTGAGTTCATTCACTTGATAGTTTAAATTAGTACCCTAAAAACAAAATGTGACCAGTTTAATTAGTTTATTTTAATTTTTTAGAGAAATAGGGATCAATTAAATCATTTGCTTACAAAAAATAGAAATATATAATACTTTAGTTTACAAAATGTGACCGGTTTAATTATTTTATTTTAATTTTTTTGGAGAAATATAAATCAGTTAAATCATTTGTTTACAGAAATTAGAAATATATAATACTTTAGTTTACATAATGTGACCGGTTTAATTAGTTTATTTTAATTTTTTAGAGAAATAGAAATCAGTTAAATCATTTGTTTACAAAAAGTAGAAATATATAATACTTTAGTTTACTGCTCAACTACAAATGCAGAAGGATGCCTGCTTGGTATGTTGTTTCGAGGGCACCAAGTCAAGTATTTACACCAGCTGGGCCGAGTGCAGTCAGTATGTCCTCAAAGTTAAGGGAGCTGTGCATAAAAAGTAGAAGTCTTTTGAGGAAGCTTCTGCAGCTCTAGAGGCTTTCAACTCAAGAATCAACTCAATTCCTACTGCACCTACTCCTATTTTACCTTCCTATCAGGTTGGAGTGGCAGGCAGTCCATCTTGTTGGACTGTGATGTGGACAAAATGTGCAGGTGTTGTTAGTTGCTTTGGTTGTGGCCAAGTGGATGAGGCTGCACTGTTATCTTGATGTAATAATTAATTAGACAAGTTCAACTGCTACTACTTATATGCCACCAGTGATGCTTACTAAATTTGGGTGTCATGAACTTGTTTATAAATTTGAGCTAGAAAATTAAATTTGTTGATAAGAATGAGAGACATAATTATGTGATATTTTTACTATGCAATTAACAACATTACAACATATTTATATAATGAAAACTTATTACAAAACTCAAAATACTGCAAACCCAACACATTGGCGGAGAGAAGAACCCCTTCAGTCCCGGGCGGTGACACCACCCGGGACTAAAGGTCCACCTTTAGTCCCGGGGCGTAAGCCTGACCGGGACTAAAGTCTCGGGCGGCCTTAGGCCCCGGCACTAAAGGTCTTTTAGTCCCGGGTGGTGTCACCGCCGGGACTAAAAACCTATCCATCCATCCACCCGTAGCGCTCCTACCCCCGGTCTCTCCACCCGTAGCGCTCGTGTCCCCCGCCGCCGCCGCTCCCGGTCTCTCCTACCCCCGCCGCCGCAGCTCCCAGTGTCTCTCCTACCCCCGCCGCCGCAGCGTCCCGCCGGTCTCTCCACCCGTAGCGCTCTGTCCCCCCCCCCCCCCCCCCCCGCCGCCACTCGCGGTCTCTCCTACCCCCCGCCGCCGCAGCTCCCGGTGTCTCTCCTACCCCCGCCGTCGCAGCTCCCGCCGGTCTCTCCCCGCCTCCGCTTGTCCTCCACGGCGATGGACGGGTACCACGGCGACGTCAATGAAGACGGCGAGTTCGACGCCGGCTTGTTCCCCAACAAAACCAGGGACTTCATGTCGCAGCCACCGCCGTTTTTCCGGCTACGGCTCCGGCTTCGGCAAACAACGCGCCGTCCCCTAGCAACTGAACAGCTTCGGCAACCCCTCCGGTTCGGTTCGCAAGACCTCAACCGCCGGCGCGTCGTGGCCGGGCATGACTGGGTATCAGGACACCCTGCAGTCCCCGAAGGAAGACGGCGGAAGTGGCCGGACTCGCAGCCCCCATCCCGTGCGCGGGCCTTCCATTGGCGGCAGGGGTTCCCTTGGCCTCCGAATTCCTCGTCGTGTTGTAGGAGGCAGTGGAGGAAACACCCGTGCTAGTCGTGCTGCTGTCCCCGTGCCTCCCCGAGGTCGTCAGGGTGCCCAGGCAGCCGCCACCGACAACGTCCCTCGCACTGAAGTGCCGGTTTACACAAAGTTTCTTTGTCCATGAACTGCAAATGTTGTTCGTTCTTTACTTATTGTTCTTTACTTGTTGTTCTTTGCTTGCTGCATGAATCATTAAGTAATGAAATGACATGCAACCTGGTATTGGTTACTTTATTGACTAATGAAATGACATGCAAGACTCAGAGATTCTGCATAATTTCAGAACATCCTAAGCAGGGCCCAATGGAGTACGAAAAACACCCGTATCTTCTGTGAGTTGTACATTGAAGGATGCGCAAGGGCAACTGCCCAAGGGGTCAAATGAACAGGTGGGGTTGGCAGAAGCTGTCGGAGGCTTTCTTCAAAGCCACCAAATTAGTTCATGATAACGTCACCTTTGGCTACAAGTACCGTAAGCTGAGGACTCTCTAGAATAGCCTACGAAACCTCCAGAACAAATAAACGGGATTGGGGCGCAATCCAGATGGCTCCGTCAATGCTACAGATGAATGGTGGGAGGAGAACGATGACAAGGTACACCTAAATCGGTTCTGTTTTCATGCTTCAGTGCATGCTTTCGAGAGTTTATAACATGTTGATCTCTATTTTTGTTTTCCAGGAGCAGCTGAAAGGTGCAATGCCACCATACATGGATCTTTTGGATATCATGTTCGGGGGCGTAGCTGTCATTGGGGAGACGGCTTATGTTCCTGGCCGTAAGAATGCACCACTATATGTTAGTACTGATGATGAAGAAGACGTGCGCACCCCTCAGAGCAGTGGCAGCAAGAGGAGCTACAGCAGTCTCAGCAACCACAGCACAGCTGGTACTCCAAGCAAGAGGTCCAGGAGTCCAACAGTCAGGATGAATGAGAACATGAGGAACTTGACGTTAAGTTTGGACAACAGGACTGCAGTGATGCAGGAGATGTGGGGTCAGAGGAAGCAGGCTCACAAGGCCAAGAAGAATGAAGAACTAAAAACCGTTGACCTAGTTGCAAAGCTGGCTAGAGAGGCAGGGGTAACAGAGGAGGATGAAGAGCTGTGGGTTGGTGTGGCCAGGATCGCTAGAAATGCAAAAGATACAAGATTTTTCCTGCAGTCAGCTCCCAAAGGAAGGCTGGCCATCATTAAAGACCATGCGAGCTCGAGGGTCATTAACTAGACCCTTTTATCCATGCATTTGTCGTGCCTTTTGTATCGTGAACTAAGTCTGTCATGTATATGGTGGTGTTTGAATTATTTATGTGATTTGAATGTTCGAACAAAGTCTGTTATTCACATTAATTGCTGATGTTCATTCGTGGATGAATTGCGAAGTAATTTGTTTTGTGCGGTTGTGAATCGTCGATGGTGTTTCTTTCTGGGTATAAGTGATCTTTCAGGTACTGCTGCATGGGTATATAGGCTTTTGTAAAATGATACTAATTTGTGTTCATTTGTTTTTTTTCATGTGTTCAGATGGCTGGGCAACCTGGAGCTTCGGTAACTACAGATGACGACGACGATGATGAACAGTGGGAGGACGAATTTTTCAGCATGTTCTTTGATGCTGATGAAGAAGTTGCAATACAGCTTGGTACGAACATGTATGCCTTGCATTTCGAAAAGCATTACAATAGGTCAAACTATAGGGTGCCAACAATGACTGGCCTGGAGTGGGTACTGCAGAAACTAGCAGATGAAACTAGGTGTTACAACATGTTTAGAATTTCCCTAGCTATGTTCTATAGACTGTATAAGGTCTTGATAGATGAGCATGGCCTCAAAGACACTACAAAGTCCACATCTATTGAGGCTTTAGGTATGTTCCTATGGATGCTTGGTGCTCCACAACCGTATAGGCAAGCTGAGGACAGATTTGAGAGATCTCTAGACACTGTCCACAACATGTTCTATAGAGTGTTGTCCTGTGTGCTTAAACTTGCAGACAACATCATTAAACCTCGGGACCCAGAATTTAGGACAATGCATCCTAGGTTAAGAAACCATAGATTCTATCCTGAATTCAAGAGGTGCATAGGAGCTATAGATGGCAGTCACTTCCCTGTTGTCGTACCACAAGATAAGTTTGTGCAGCACTTGTGTCGCAAGGGCATCAGCACTCAAAATGTGATGGTTGTATGTGATTTTGACATGGTCTTCACATTTCTCCTTGCGGGATGGCCGGTGTCTGCCCATGACACAAGAGTGTTTCAGGATGCCATATCAACATTCAAGGATGACTTTCCTCACCCTCCTCAAGGTAGAAACCTAGCTGCTAACTGTTTTGATATTTCTAATTGTAGCATGTAACAATGACATGTACTTGGTGCTGTAGGGATGTTCTACTTGGTGGATGACGGCTACCCAAACCGTCCCGGGTACCTTGCTCCTTACAAGGGAACGAAGTACCACATTCAAGACTTTCAAAACGCCGAAGAACCTCAAGGTGTACATGAGATATTCAATTGTGCACACTCATCTCTTAGAAACGTCATTGAGAGGGTCTTTGGCGTTTTGAAGATGAAGTGGTGCTTACTGTTGAAAATCCCTTGCTACCCTCCTCAAACTCAAACGCACATTATTACTGCTGCTATTGCGTTGCATAACTTCGTAAGGTTGAGTGGGGAATTAGATGACGACTTTCAGATTTTGGATCGTCATTCTAAGTTTGTGCCTCCTGAAGCCTCGTTTCATCATCCAGAAACTGTTCCTGCACCTGATAGTGCAGACTGTGCACAAATGAATGCCTTTCGTGACAACATTGCAGAATCGTCGTTTAAGAGTATTTGTGAGTTGTTATATTGCGGCATGTACTTGTCATTTATTTGTAGCTTGAGAACAATTTTGTCTGAGGACTTGTGATTTATTTGTTGCTTGAGGACAATAATATTTGGTTACATGAGTTGTAATATTTGAGGATTGTAATAAATTTTCTGTTAGAATAATATTTAAACAATCTGTAATATTTGAGTTGTAATATTTGAGGACTGTAATATATTTTCTGTTAGAAAAATTCTGTTGGAATAATATATGTTTATACCATGCATTAAAGGACATCCACACATTTGAAGAGAAAAAAGAGGACAGCCCTCGAGGGTCTTTAGCCCCGGTTGGTAATACCAACCAGGACTAAAGAGGCCAGCCATCGGGGCCCGGCTCGGGACCTCTTTAGTCCCGGTTGGTATTACCAACCCCCTTTAGCCCCGGGGCGGGGAACCGGGGCTAAAGGTCGGGCCTTTAGTCCCGATTTCTTAGCCCCAGCTCCATGCCCGGTGCTAAAGGTCATTTTGGACCGGGGCTAAAGGCCCATCGTGCAGTAGACGTATATGAAGCATGCATTTCCTTAACATTAAAATAATCTAACAATAAAATGAGAAACACTGTGTCTAGATACTTTGTTTCAATTCATGGGATCGAAATATGCCCAGCCACACGTTTTTTTCAGCCACACACGTTGTTGGAATATATTAAGAAAAAATACAATGGGATCGAAATATACCCTCCATCGTTGTTGGAATATACCCAGCAAAAAATATGTTTTTTTAACCAGTACTACCTTTTGTGATGTAGATTAAAAAAAACATGCTAGTAGAAAATTGCTCCAGCTATATATACGGACACACCGATCGACATCAGAAATGGACAAAATGTTACCTTCAAATGGAAATACATTTTTGCATATAAAAGTAGAAAAGGTAATAATACTCGTTAAAAAAAACAATTGTAACTAAAAGTATAGGAGCAAATGAAAATATTGAAATATATATTTAAAAACAATTTAAATCAATTGTACGTAAGACTTGCCATGTTGGTAGGCAGTCGGGTAGTGGTTTTGTCGTTGCTGTAGGTAGTCGAAGCTCTGTTGGTTTGGGACATCATAGCCTGTGCAGAAACAAAAGAGATTTAGAGCATCTCCAAGGGTTTTGCATTTGAGGTTTGCATTTGAGTAATTTGCCAAAAAGCTTCAAAAGAGCTATCCAACGGTTTTGCATTTTTACTTTGCAATTTGGGCAACTTGGCAAATGAGGGAGCAAACTTGGCAAAAATGCCAAGCCGTGGACGACTTTGCAAACCCCATCGCGTGAGCAAAGTCGCGCGCGAGGAAAGCGCGCGCACCTGGAGACCTTCTATTTTTATCCTTTGCCAAGTCCAAATGCCAATTCCCTTGGAGATGATCTATTTTTATCCTTTGCATTTTGTTATGGGAGTTTGCAAATACCAACAAATGCCAAGTCAATTTGCCAAAGCCCTTGGAGATGCTCTTATAGATGATCCAAAAGGTGCATTAGATTTATATGAGATTAATGCCACAAACGACACATATATATATGGGACATCGATCATAGATAGTTGTTGTAATTTCACAAACGAGCGGTAACTATACAACTATATATGCATGGAAACTTGCCTCCTTGCTGGTTGTTTGTGCTCTGGCAGTTTTGTTGCTGTAGATGGTCGTAGCTATGTGGGTATGGGGCACCACCACCGTAGTCTTTATTTGGAGAACAAAGGAATTATAATTTTCCAATCCAACAACAACAAAAAAAAGAGTTAATTTTGTGGTAATGGCGATGACGAAACTAAAATTAATACCTCGTCTCGGGTAGTAACCATTGTTCGACGGCGCAGGAGGAGCAGGGTGCGCGCCGAGCTGGTGGCTGAATTGTTCGGACAGGGACAGGTTCAACTGTGGCCGGCCTGTCGCCGCCGCCGGCGGCGGCGCCGCATAATGGTGGTGGTGCTGCGCCTGCGCATGCGCCCCGGGGGCCGTATGCCACGGGGAGCTCACGCGTGGCGGTGGCGGCGCCGCCTGTGCACTACTCCGGCGGGTACCGGTGCCGGTGCTGTTGGGAAGGCAGGCGCAGTGGACGTCGAAGTCGCAGAGCTCGCAGCGGTAGCCGAGCATGCCGACGAGAGGGCCGCGGCAGAGGTCGCAGGAGTTGCGGTTGTACCGCAGGAGAACCAGCTGGTGGTGCGGGTGGACCGCGTGCGTCATTGCCGCCGGCCAGCTCCCCGCCATTTCGATTCCGCGCGCCGGCTGGTCACGTTACCTTCCACTCGCGCAGTCGCCGCAGGCAGTACGTAATACGTATAGCACTAGGGCCTTACGTGTGCCGACTGCCGACTGCCGATGCAGCGATGCCGATCGAGCAGTGGCTAGTAGCAATTTGTAGACCAATGCAGTGCAGAGGCTCGACGACGACGACGACGACGACCTCATCGTTGACGCGCGGCAGGGTCGTCTCTGTCCTCTCCTTGTCCCAGCTCGACCGTCCTCGTACGTCGTCAGCGTCACTACCACTGGTAAGAAAAAGATCTGTAGCAACATCTTTTGTTTTTCTAGAGGTGGCTTTATAGAGAACCGCCCCTACAAATATTTCAAATAAGCTGTCCCTACAAATCTATTTATAAAGATAGCTATTGTTATAAGCCGTCCTTATAAATGATTTGGATTTGTAGGGACGACTCAATATCTAGCCGCCTCTATAAATCCTATTTGTAGGAGCGGTTCTATATTTAGCCGCCCTCGAATAAATAAATTAAGCATTAAAATTTGATTTTTTTAAAAACAATTTTGGATGGAAAAATGAGTTGAATAAAAGTTATAGATCTTAAAAAGTTATGTAACTTTGTAGTTGACCACTTTTCCATTTGAATTCATCTTGTCATATAAATTTACGTTTGAATTTGTCAAATTTAAAATTCAAAATTTTTAAATGATCTCGGATGGAGAAATAATCTAAATAAAAGTTGTAGATGTCGAAAAGTTATGTAACTTTATAGTTGGACACTTTTTCATTTGAATTCATCCGGTCATAGAAATTTACGTTTGAATTTGTCAAATTTAAAATTCAAAATTTTTAAACGACCTTGGATGGAGAAACAACCTAAATAAAATTTGTTGATCTCAAAAAGTTATGTAACTTTGTAGTTGACCACTTTTTTATTTGAATTTATCTTGTCATAGAAATCTATGTTTGAATTTGTCAAATTTAAAACTCAATTTTTTTAAACAATCTTGGATGGAGAAACAACCTAAATAAAAGTAAAAGCTGTAGATCTTGAAAAGTTACACAACTTTGTAGTTGACCACTTTTTCGTTTGAAATCGTTTAAGATCTCAAATACTTAATTTAAACTCGGTTTAGTATAATATAAGTAGATTTAAAATCCAATACGGACACAAGTTAGTGTGAGGTGCAGTGGTAGAGGAGTGTGCACATGTACGAGAGTGAGGTCACGGGTTTGAATCCACTGGCCATGAAGCATGCGATTTTCGTTCAAAAAAAGTCGCGACTTTCAAAATGATGAAGGTCCTCCTCTGATTAAAAACCCAACTGCCCCTCAAAACCATCTACAGTCACCCCTACAAACCTTTTGTATAGTAGTGTACGTCAGTGGGAACTAAGGTTTTAAATAGCAGACTAAGTTATTTAGCTATCTACGTCCCAAAACAAACTATAATTGGCTATAGCAGCGGCTAAAAGCAACTTGTACATTAAAAACTTAGCTGAATTAATCTCAAACATAGCCGGAGATAGCGGAAGCTATAATCAAAGATTTAAAACCTTGGTGGGGACATCCTCCACGGGCCGGGCCTTATTTGATTGGACATAAATATAATCCAATCCACATGGGTTGAGAGAGATTGAAGTATAATTTACTTTAAGTTGCACTTTAATTCACTTAAACTCACGTGCATTGAAGTATACTCCCTCCGTCCAAGAAAACATGCAATTGTAGCACAGTGTCACGTTTTAGTACCTTAAGTTTAAACAATTATAGATAAAAATATATTAATATTTATAGTATCAAATAAACATCATTAGATTGATTACGAAATGTACTTTTATAGTAAATTTTTTTGAATTAATAAATATTAATATTATTTACTAGAAACATGGTCAAACGTGGAGTGTTTTTATGGGCACAGAACTCATAGTTGTATGTTTTTTTGACGGAGGGAGTATTTACGTAGCGCCGAATAAAAACGTGGTCGCTTCCACTTCAGATACCACCCTCCCCGGCCCGCATGTTCTGAAATTTTCTTTGGTGTGAGACTCGTAATAGTATAAGGAGTAATTAGTATAAAGGAGGAAAAGGATGTGCCAGTCTCCAGTTCTCCACAAGGGTGCACCGTGCACCGCACAAGACGAGACACATAGAGGTGAAGTAGACGCACCCGAGCTGCCAAGCTAGCGGTACGGTTGAGCGCATTCAACACGGTCCCGTGTGGAATTGAACAAGTACTCCCTCCGTCCCTAAACAAGTGTCGTTCTCGTTTCCTGAGAAAAAGTTACCGACAATTATATATTAAAATATATTAATATTTATGCTAAATAATTAGTATCATCGGAAAGATCTTTACATCTAGTTTTTTAACAAAATTATTTGGAGATATAAATATTGCACATATTTTCTACAAATTGAGTTAAACATGTGACACGCACACCAACGACGACACTTATTCAGCCACCACCTCGGCGCGCACCCTCCTCCTCCCGCGCCGTCGAACAATGGTTACTACCCGAGACGAGGTATTAATTTTAGTTTCGTCATCGCCATTACCACAAAATTAACTCTTTTTTTTGTTGTTGTTGGATTGGAAAATTATAATTCCTTTGTTATCTAAAATTACTTTGGGTGGTGTTTCGCAAAAAACATGCATTTATCAGTTAGTGATAACCCATTTATACATGCATGTGTTTCGTAAATCGCCTTTTAACTCATGGTTTCAAAACCCAAAACATCTTTTCTCTCGCGAAAATCGATCCTTCTTCACCAATGGAAAAAAAAACAAGTTTCATCACACATCATCGTCAAAAGTCTCAATCGTCGAGACTCAAGACCACGTCACAGGCTAGCAAGCAACAAGACCGGTTCGTCTCTCAGATCAACGTACTCTAGATCCATACCGCGTAATCACATACGTATATACTCCCTCCATACATATAAAGCAAGTCGTTTTGTACAATAATATGGTCTCTCAAACATAACTTTGACTTCTTTATTTTGATAAAAAAATATTTATCAAAAATTAATATATGTATATTTTTATAAAAATATTTTTCAAGACAAATCTAGTAATATTATTTTCACATTCTCAAACTCAACAACTTAAAAATTATTCATGGTTTATATTTCTAAAATATATTTAACTCAAATATTTTCTAAAATAAATTATTTTAGAGGTATGAAGTGAGGACTAACAAGAGCCCAAATAAATCTACTGCAGACTGGTACTTTGCCGAGTGTTTTTACACTCGGCAAAGGGCCTAAAAACACTCGGCAAAGGCTTTGCCGAGTGTTTTTAAGCAAGGCACTTGGCAAAGTTTGCTCGGCAACATAATTCACGGCAAAAAAGACTTTGCCGAGTGTTTTTTCTCGGGCACTCGGCAAAATAATAATATATTTTGCCGAGTGCTGAGCAAGGTACTCGGCAAAATTTCCGCGGCCGTTACGCCACTTGCCGTTAACCGTTATTTTGCCGAGTGTCCTAAAACACTCGGCCAATTTTTTTCGAAAAAGAAAACTTTGCCGAGTGTTTTTTTCTCAAGACACTCGGAAAAGATTATTTTTTAAAAAATAAAAAACATACTTTGCCGAGTGTTTTTAATCAAGGCACTCGGCAAAGCTTATTTTAAAAAAATAAAAAAAATACTTTGCCGAGTGTTTTTTATTAAGGCACTCGGCAAAGACAATTTAAAAAAAATAAAAAAAACTTTGCCAAGTGCAATCTCCTGGCACTCGGCAAAGCTTGTTTTTTTATTTTTTAAAAAAATTCTTTGCTGAGTGCATTGTTCATTGCACATGTATGAACAGAATCCAGCTAGCAAAAACAACTAACAAGCACTAAACAACAGGAATGAATCAAGCAGGAATGAATCAACTAACAAGCCGAGATGCAGTTCAGACTGAAAGAACAGTTAAACTGAAGAAGCAGCAAGGGGCACATGCAAAACAATTGATATAACATGGAAGCATCGATGAAAAACATAGTGAGCTCACAAAACTAAAATTCTGGATAAAAATAAGGCAGTACATAGAATAGCTATGTCACACCTCACTAACAGACATTTAGTAACTAAACAAATTTTCACAAAAGAACTGCACTAGTTAGAGTGGGATCTGCTCCGTTGTTTCTTGGATAAAAGTTAGAAGTAAAGTGATTTTTTCCTAGATACTATTAGCAGTCGTTATTACTTCCTAATAATAGTCAAAGGAAAGATCAACGTTGCATAAAAGGTATGCTACCATTACAAACCGAATATTGAAATACCATATTTTTAGTAATGAATTCTGCACATGTGAACTGAGCCTTCCTATACAGGTATACCAAATATGTTACAGGGCAAATGTGAATCTGAGTCAACAAAAAAATAACAGTACCTCAAACTTTTGTAAACTGAGACAGCAGACAATTGTCTATCAGAGAGCTGTGAAAAGAACAAAATATTCTCAATATGATGAGCAACAGGACAATAATCTGGTATTAGATGCAAATAAGACTCACATGACTGCTGATAAAATTTATACTGAACAAAAAACAAAGAAGATAAAGAAAAAAAAACCTACATATGGGACTCTGTAAAGGAACAGATCAGAGTCAGGCCTAAAGGAGGCTCAGAAGACCATCATGAAGTGAATTTAAGGCTCTGTAATTTGCTCTTCCAGCCGCATCAATGATTTCTTTAAAAAAAGATATAAAGATTCAATATATTTGATTACTACACTTGTAGATATATGTTACTAAAGGAGGCAAGATTTGATAGCTAAATAGGTGACAAACAACTAAACTATTTGCAACAAGTAATGCCTATATTTTTTAGAATAGTTAATGGACAGTATCACATAAAAGTAGCTACAAGGACACAAAATAAACAAAGATGTTAAATCATTCAAGCCATCTGTGCAAGACTCTAAAAAGGAGAATGTAAAACACTATGAGCTACTCTCATTTTGAATTTTACAGATGTCAATACAAAGCATAGAAGTATGATAGTTTCAACTAACAAGCTGCAGTAGAGCACACTAGCAAAGGCCTAGAGTCGAGTAGATAACATGAAAGAGGTAGCATAGAGCAGAGCACACTAGCAAAGACCTAAAGCTATGAGCAGAGAACATAGAAGCATACATGTTTTGTAGTAGTTGCAGTAGAGGTAGCACAAAGCAGAGCACACCAGCAGAGGCCTGCACAGAAGCACTGATGTCAATAATTAAGGTTTAAAATAATTAAAAGCAGCTCAATAATTAAGGGCATGCATAGAAGATAAGTTTGATATGCCACCAACTATAAAATTGTTCACATACATTCATCATTCAGATCACCTAAATATCCTATAAGGTAATGCGCCATTATTCCAATAAATACTCACGTACATTGACTAGAGACACTCGACATTGTTCACTATAGAAAAAAAAGGGCCTAGCTGATGTCTCTGCTTGTTACAGATTGAACAGAAACAAGCTATGCAATGCCGAGCTGAGAAATTCATAGAAAACAAACCAACTGAGTTGCAGAAGTTACTATTGTTCTTTAACTAGACAAACTTGGCTCCTTTTGAACTTAGAAACAATACAAATATCAGTAAACAAGTCAATATCTTAAACAGCAAGTTATACTAATCCATGCATATAACTCAAAGACATGTTCCAACTCTTACACAGCAAGTTAATTTTAAAAGTTAAAGCATTATATATCTGATTGATTTGTTTGCTGCTTCACTATCTGTCTTGTTGTCTCGACGAATCCAAATCCAAATCCTGAAACAAAGAATGCACCATTGAAAAACAACTTAACAGTATGGTGACGAGTACAGCACATCTGCACCACTGAAACTCATACTGATAGAGCACCAGCAGGTTACAAAAAAATTGGTAGACCCCTCACTGAACATAGCCATCAGTCGCCAAATCAAACATTCAATCCACTGAATGTATTTCAATTTATTAACCTCTCTGAATGATGTCTTTTAACATCAATGAAACAAAATAATTATTTAGTCAGGCCAAGGATCAATAAAATTTAGCATTTATGTTCCGTATGTACTGAGTGTTCCTAACTCAATTAATACAGTAGCAAATGTCAAATGAATTGACCTAACTCATAAAGGACTATTCATTGTTTGACATTTGGTCATGGATCATACATTCATACGGCCACGACCAAAATTATGTCAAAGTCAAAATTTGGAAATAATATTTAGATAATAAGAAGGTTTGGTGCATACTAAACAATAGCTAATTAGAGTGAAAGTCTTACAATATTTAGAAAGGTAGATCTTCTGTACCATATAAAATACATGTTGAATGAAAGCTTCCTGAAATCAGCACCAGAGCATTATTTCTTGGCAGATAAAACTTGTGTAAGGGTAATGGATGGTAACAAAAAAAAAAAGGCGCTGGTGGACCTGAGGTCGTATAGTTCCAGGAAGACTTACATCATCCCGTATCTCGTTTTAGCGTAGACTTGGCCCTGGTGGACGACCAGGTCGGGGATGTTGCCGGCGCCAGGCTTCCACACGCGGTCGTCCGGCCGTGCCGTGGCCCACTGGTTGTGGTGGTGCTGCTGCCGGTAGATGGCCAGGACCATGACGCCGCCACTGGGCGCCGGGCCAGGGCGGGGGCCGGCTGGGCGGGGCCGTGCCGGGGCGGCGGACGGACGAAGCCGCCCGGGGCGGGGGCTGACCGGACGGGGCCGCGCAGGGGCGGCGGCTGGCCGGGGCCGGGGCGCCGGGGCGGGGCGGGGGCTCGCCGGCGGCGGCGGGCGGGCGGTGGGGCGGCGGCGGGCGGGAGAGGCGAGGTCGGGGTGGGTGTGCGTTAGGGTTGGGGGAGGGGTGGTAGTGGGCCGGCCAGGCCATTTAGGCCGCTCGGGCCTTTTTTTTACTTAACCGAGCACTCGGCAAATTTTTCTACTTCACCGTAACACTTTGCCGAGTGTCAGTTAAGGGCACTCGGCAAAAAAAAAATTTATTTTCTGAAAATAAGTTTGCCGAGTGTCTCCTGGGTCCGTCACTCGGCAAAATAATTTTTGCGGAGTGTTCCTTGTGGCACTCGGCAAATTTTTTTTATTTTTTTTATTTTGGACTCAAATTTTTTTGTCTATCCTTGTGACGGTATATGAAACTCTAATATAAAATTTGGTCAAATTTTGATCTTTTTTGTATATTTTATTAATTTATTTCGTTTCGTTGATTTTTCGGGCGTATTTCAAAATTGAACTGCAGGTCAATGGAATAATGTAATTTGGTCATCCAAAAATTGGTATTCATAATATTTAACGTATGTTGAGGCCGTATCTAGAGAGTCACATGAAATCTCTAGCATCTATATGTGATAACATGTCGAGATAGTTACGGGGAAAGTGAATTTAAATTATATGAAATCCAAACGAACTCCGAAAATCACGAAACTTGTGGAGGCGTTTTCTTATCGCATGTGGAGGCTGCGGTAAAAATTTGAAACGATTTGGAGTAAGTTGTGACACATGATACCTAAAACTCACATATCTCCACATGTGATAACAAGTTATCACATGTGGATATGTCCGAGTTTTAGACATCATGTATCGCAACTTGCTCCAAATCATTTCAAATTTTTACCACAGCCTCGACATGCGATAACAAGACGCCGCTACAAGTTTCGTGATTTTCGGACTTCGTTTGGATTTTTATATAATTTAAATCCACTTTTCTTGCAACTAAGTCGACATGTTACGTCAACAAGATACGCGAGATTTCACGTGACTCCCTGGATACGACCCCAACATACGCTAAATATCATGAATATTAATTTTTGGATGACCAAATTTCATTATTCCATAGCTGTGCAGTTCAAATTTGAAATGCGCCGAAAAATCAACGAAACGAAATAAATTAACGAAATATACGAAAAAAGTCAAAATTTCACCAAATTTTATATTAGAGCTTCAAATACTGTCACAAGGATACACAAAAAAATTTGGGTCCAAAATCAAAATATATATATATATATATATTGCCGAGTGCCACATGGGAACACTCGGCAAAAATTACTTTGCCGAGTGCCAGCCCTAGGGGGCACTCGGCAAAATTATTTTTCTAAAAATAAAAAAAAAATTGCCGAGTGCCCAAATATGACACTCGGCAAAGTTTATTCGAAAAAATAAAAAAAATAATTTTGCCGAGTGTCCGGGCTAGAAAACACTCGGCAAAGTTTGTTTTCAGAAAAATAAAAAAACTTTGCCGAGTGCCAAAGTACGACACTCGGCAAAGTTTATTCGAAAAAATAATAAAAAATAATTTTGCCGAGTGTCCGGGCTAGAAAACACTCGGCAAAGTTTGTTTTCAGAAAAATAAAAAAAACTTTGCCGAGTGCATGACGGCTGGCACTCGGCAAAATCTAACGGCAGGTGGCCGTCGTTAGGGTTCGCCTAAATTTTGCCGAGTGTTTAGCTTTGCCGAGTGCCTGACACTCGGCAAAGTCTAGATTTACCGAGTGTCTGGCTTTGCCGAGTGCCTGGCACTCGGCAAAGCTTTCTTTGCCGAGTGTAAAATTTTGCCGAGTGCTACACTCGGCAAAATATAGCTTTGCCGAGTGCCACGATATTTTGCACTCGGCAAAGTCTTCGGCACTCGGCAAAGAACAGTTTTCCAGTAGTCTGTGGCCGGCCTGTCGCCGCCGCCGGCGGCGGCGCCGCATAATGGTGGTGGTGCTGCGCCTGCGCATGCGCCCCGGGGGCCGTATGCCACGGGGAGCTCACGCGTGGCGGTGGCGGCGCCGCCTGTGCACTACTCCGGCGGGTACCGGTGCCGGTGCTGTTGGGAAGGCAGGCGCAGTGGACGTCGAAGTCGCAGAGCTCGCAGCGGTAGCCGAGCATGCCGACGAGAGGGCCGCGGCAGAGGTCGCAGGAGTTGCGGTTGTACCGCAGGAGAACCAGCTGGTGGTGCGGGTGGACCGCGTGCGTCATTGCCGCCGGCCAGCTCCCCGCCATTTCGATTCCGCGCGCCGGCTGGTCACGTTACCTTCCACTCGCGCAGTCGCCGCAGGCAGTACGTAATACGTATAGCACTAGGGCCTTACGTGTGCCGACTGCCGACTGCCGATGCAGCGATGCCGATCGAGCAGTGGCTAGTAGCAATTTGTAGACCAATGCAGTGCAGAGGCTCGACGACGACGACGACGACGACCTCATCGTTGACGCGCGGCAGGGTCGTCTCTGTCCTCTCCTTGTCCCAGCTCGACCGTCCTCGTACGTCGTCAGCGTCACTACCACTGGTAAGAAAAAGATCTGTAGCAACATCTTTTGTTTTTCTAGAGGTGGCTTTATAGAGAACCGCCCCTACAAATATTTCAAATAAGCTGTCCCTACAAATCTATTTATAAAGATAGCTATTGTTATAAGCCGTCCTTATAAATGATTTGGATTTGTAGGGACGACTCAATATCTAGCCGCCTCTATAAATCCTATTTGTAGGAGCGGTTCTATATTTAGCCGCCCTCGAATAAATAAATTAAGCATTAAAATTTGATTTTTTTAAAAACAATTTTGGATGGAAAAATGAGTTGAATAAAAGTTATAGATCTTAAAAAGTTATGTAACTTTGTAGTTGACCACTTTTCCATTTGAATTCATCTTGTCATATAAATTTACGTTTGAATTTGTCAAATTTAAAATTCAAAATTTTTAAATGATCTCGGATGGAGAAATAATCTAAATAAAAGTTGTAGATGTCGAAAAGTTATGTAACTTTATAGTTGGACACTTTTTCATTTGAATTCATCCGGTCATAGAAATTTACGTTTGAATTTGTCAAATTTAAAATTCAAAATTTTTAAACGACCTTGGATGGAGAAACAACCTAAATAAAATTTGTTGATCTCAAAAAGTTATGTAACTTTGTAGTTGACCACTTTTTTATTTGAATTTATCTTGTCATAGAAATCTATGTTTGAATTTGTCAAATTTAAAACTCAATTTTTTTAAACAATCTTGGATGGAGAAACAACCTAAATAAAAGTAAAAGCTGTAGATCTTGAAAAGTTACACAACTTTGTAGTTGACCACTTTTTCGTTTGAAATCGTTTAAGATCTCAAATACTTAATTTAAACTCGGTTTAGTATAATATAAGTAGATTTAAAATCCAATACGGACACAAGTTAGTGTGAGGTGCAGTGGTAGAGGAGTGTGCACATGTACGAGAGTGAGGTCACGGGTTTGAATCCACTGGCCATGAAGCATGCGATTTTCGTTCAAAAAAAGTCGCGACTTTCAAAATGATGAAGGTCCTCCTCTGATTAAAAACCCAACTGCCCCTCAAAACCATCTACAGTCACCCCTACAAACCTTTTGTATAGTAGTGTACGTCAGTGGGAACTAAGGTTTTAAATAGCAGACTAAGTTATTTAGCTATCTACGTCCCAAAACAAACTATAATTGGCTATAGCAGCGGCTAAAAGCAACTTGTACATTAAAAACTTAGCTGAATTAATCTCAAACATAGCCGGAGATAGCGGAAGCTATAATCAAAGATTTAAAACCTTGGTGGGGACATCCTCCACGGGCCGGGCCTTATTTGATTGGACATAAATATAATCCAATCCACATGGGTTGAGAGAGATTGAAGTATAATTTACTTTAAGTTGCACTTTAATTCACTTAAACTCACGTGCATTGAAGTATACTCCCTCCGTCCAAGAAAACATGCAATTGTAGCACAGTGTCACGTTTTAGTACCTTAAGTTTAAACAATTATAGATAAAAATATATTAATATTTATAGTATCAAATAAACATCATTAGATTGATTACGAAATGTACTTTTATAGTAAATTTTTTTGAATTAATAAATATTAATATTATTTACTAGAAACATGGTCAAACGTGGAGTGTTTTTATGGGCACAGAACTCATAGTTGTATGTTTTTTTGACGGAGGGAGTATTTACGTAGCGCCGAATAAAAACGTGGTCGCTTCCACTTCAGATACCACCCTCCCCGGCCCGCATGTTCTGAAATTTTCTTTGGTGTGAGACTCGTAATAGTATAAGGAGTAATTAGTATAAAGGAGGAAAAGGATGTGCCAGTCTCCAGTTCTCCACAAGGGTGCACCGTGCACCGCACAAGACGAGACACATAGAGGTGAAGTAGACGCACCCGAGCTGCCAAGCTAGCGGTACGGTTGAGCGCATTCAACACGGTCCCGTGTGGAATTGAACAAGTACTCCCTCCGTCCCTAAACAAGTGTCGTTCTCGTTTCCTGAGAAAAAGTTACCGACAATTATATATTAAAATATATTAATATTTATGCTAAATAATTAGTATCATCGGAAAGATCTTTACATCTAGTTTTTTAACAAAATTATTTGGAGATATAAATATTGCACATATTTTCTACAAATTGAGTTAAACATGTGACACGCACACCAACGACGACACTTATTCAGCCACCACCTCGGCGCGCACCCTCCTCCTCCCGCGCCGTCGAACAATGGTTACTACCCGAGACGAGGTATTAATTTTAGTTTCGTCATCGCCATTACCACAAAATTAACTCTTTTTTTTGTTGTTGTTGGATTGGAAAATTATAATTCCTTTGTTATCTAAAATTACTTTGGGTGGTGTTTCGCAAAAAACATGCATTTATCAGTTAGTGATAACCCATTTATACATGCATGTGTTTCGTAAATCGCCTTTTAACTCATGGTTTCAAAACCCAAAACATCTTTTCTCTCGCGAAAATCGATCCTTCTTCACCAATGGAAAAAAAAACAAGTTTCATCACACATCATCGTCAAAAGTCTCAATCGTCGAGACTCAAGACCACGTCACAGGCTAGCAAGCAACAAGACCGGTTCGTCTCTCAGATCAACGTACTCTAGATCCATACCGCGTAATCACATACGTATATACTCCCTCCATACATATAAAGCAAGTCGTTTTGTACAATAATATGGTCTCTCAAACATAACTTTGACTTCTTTATTTTGATAAAAAAATATTTATCAAAAATTAATATATGTATATTTTTATAAAAATATTTTTCAAGACAAATCTAGTAATATTATTTTCACATTCTCAAACTCAACAACTTAAAAATTATTCATGGTTTATATTTCTAAAATATATTTAACTCAAATATTGTCTAAAATAAATTATTTTAGAGGTATGAAGTGAGGACTAACAAGAGCCCAAATAAATCTATCCATCCCACCACTCCAAAAGAGGCCGATACGTCCACGTGGTTCGAGGATGCCTTATGGAGTTCATGAAGATAGTGCGCAAATAATGTCATTTTATTTTTAGGAAGCAGCTAACTTACGGCCGGCCGTAATTTAGCTTATGGTATGGCCTTTCCTTTTCTGGTAAAAGTGCAATTATTTTATTCTATTTTCGGCAAACATACTAATTAGAGTTTGTTTGTTTTTGTGGGATGCGGTCAACACCAAATACTGACCACATATTTGCATATTTATATACGTTAAAAGGCAAAAGTAAAGCCTAAATATATGCTTTTAGGTACTAAATATATACCGACCACCACCATCAGCCTGTTGGCCAATTCATCTAAACAGAGGCAAGCTAATTGATTGAAAATAGCATGTACGTATGAATATGCCAGAATACTATCAACTTCTTCTAAGACACTAGGATTACACAATGATTACAAAATAGAACTAATCAGATCTGTTACTAGAAGCAATTCAATTCTTTTGCATAAGATGTTTTGCAATTTAGTACTGCATAAGATCTGATTCTAACTGATAAACAATATGGTTTTTTCAATAAGAAATTCAGTTCTCTTGCATATCTGATCTGATCCTAGCTTAGATATGTTAATAACTCTGCACATCTTACTGCACCACTCCTATAGATATGCATCTTGCTATATTAAACCTTCTTGTGTTAGAAGAAACACATGGTTACTCCTATAGATATAATAACATATTCATTTGGATGCTTGATGACCTCACACCTGCAATTAAATAGAAGTACAAGATAAACACATAGATGATAGTTAGAACTAAGAAAAATATCAAAAATAACTAAAGAGTTAAGGACAACCGGTAACATGTACTGTACAAAACTGATAACATGTACTGAATAGAACTGCATAAGTTGGTGGCCTTTTTTGCCTAATTTAGTATAGTATTATTGCCTAGTGGGTATGACTAAGTTGACTACTGTCAATATTGGTTGGAGCCTAATAATAATTGTGTTTATGGGTATGAAAAAAAAACTATCTTATTACAATAATAGAAGCGAAAGAAAGCTACCCTTGTGGATGAAACAAGTTTGACATGGACAATATCATTTGTTTGTCACGTTATCAATGCATGTCAATGAAAATCTAAATATATGTGAATATATAAACTTATCATATAACGATGGTCTAGATGGTTATCTAGAGACCAGAATATACGAGAAATCTTAATCTTATCTAGGTCACTCTCCTTGACGAAAATCTGCAAAAAAAAAAAAAAAAAAAAACAGCAGCAAAACTACCTTAGCAATTTAATAAAATTGCTAATAACAACATAAAAAATTGCTTGATACTAAAAAGAAGAATTGCTTCACACGTATATGAACTAATCGAGGCAGGTAGCTGGCTATATATGAACTAAATCAGTCTCTTAAAAATTAAAATTTTGTGTTCTTGTATTATATTTTGGGCAAGCTATTGCTAGTTGCCATGGAAAAATATCGTGACATTTTCTACAGGTTACTGGTTCCTCCTGCAGTGACTAAATGAACTGAACATGCATACCTAACTATATATACTAGATAGCTATGCGTGCTTTGCCGCGCCGCAATATAAACCGTAAGTATATTGGTCAATTGTTGTATGTTGATTTCATCTTCTCACGTCACTGCTCGCTGGTTGCAGGTAACCTTTTCGGAAAGAATAAAAGAATCTTATGAACTCATGTAGCGCGGCCTCACATTATGCTACCTTGTTTAGTTCCTCGTCCAAATTTTTTTCACCTATTACATCGAATGTTTAGATATATGCATGAAATAAATATTAAATATAGACTAAAAATAACTAATTACATAAATTGTGATAACTTTGCCTTGACGATTTTTTTAACTCTAATTAGTCCATGATTTAATAATATTGTGCTACAGTAAATATATGCTAATGATGGATTAATTAGTCTTAATAAATTCGTCTCATGGTTTCAGACGAAATATGTAATTTGTTTTTTATTAGTCTATTTTTAATAGACTAAATTAGTGCCACAACATTCGATGTAACACCCAAAAAAATTTTATCCTTCAACTAAACACCTAGTATCTGATATTTTAGGTAATATCATTAAACAACTTTGGAGTATTTCACCAATAGAAAAGGAAAACTAAAACTACCTCTCATCGTCGGTTGTGAAAAAATAGGCATTGGTAAAAGTGTTAAATAAAATATGTTGGTTAAATGTTTTACTATTAATCCGTGTTAGTCAAACTTTTTAAAATTTAACTAATTTTAAAGAAGAGAGTAATAATATCTATGATATAAAATAGATGCATTATGAAAATATATTCTATGATATATCTAATGATATGTATTTGGTAATATCAAGCTTGATAGTTTTTTCTAGAAATTCGATTAAAGTTTAAAAAATTTAACTTAACCATTCTAAGAATTAATTCTTTCATGGACAAAGAGAGTAGTATCTAAATAACATCATTACATAATATTGGAGTATGAGACTGAGCAGACAAATAAACCTATTTCATTGCTGGTCGTGAAAAATTGGTAGGGCAGAGATCATTGGTGTCCGTCACACGTTAAGCTGAAATTAGCGAAGCACAGCACAACACTCACGTGGCGACCATGATAGCCAAGAGCTAAGAGCTGTCTTGTTGTGCCAATTGTCCTACGCGTATAGATTTGTATATATTATTGAACGTGCTACTGTCACAATGGTTTTTGAATAGAAAAAGATATATGCAAAAATCTTAAAAGGAAAAAGTAAAAAAAAACATAAAAGAAAAGGAAAAAATAAAGAAAAAAAATAAAAAAATAAAAAAATGCTACAATAACCTGACCCGCGGGAGGGCGCCAATCCTCCCGCGGGTATAGTCTAGTATTATGTGAGCTCTACAAATTAATACCCAGCTGATAATAGAGTAGTTTATATATTTGACTCCATGTGACTCACATCTGGTCATGTATGCCTCACAATGCGTCCTTTGAGAAGATGTCAACCAATTAGTTTAGGAGATTAGACCATCATATTATTTAGGGGTAGTAAACTAATTAATTTTAGGTTGGAAAGCAACTATGAAAGCTCATGAGCAAGGAGTACAGTTTGATGCACTTGACAGAAGCAAGCAATTTTAGGGCAGTATCGGTCTCCATGAGGAAGAAGCAGGCAAGCATGGGGGAAAGGAAAAATGGCCTTGTAGTACCGCAACATAAACAAGTAGACCAATTAGATCACACCTGTGTTTATCACCCAACTTGTTATATATTTCTTCAGTGATAAACAAATTGAAAAACTGCTAATGAGAATATGAAAAATTACTTTATACTAATAGAAGAATTGCTTCTGCATAGCTTAGAATAATCCAAGCAGAAAAAATCTAGTAGCAGGTGTTGGTTCCAATATACACAGACACAGTCCATGTATATTATGACTAGCAAGTAAGTTGCTAAAAAAACAATATATGAATTCTCAGTGTTATGGTGTGCATGTGGATAAGAAATGTCTCGGGCTGAATGTTGAATGTCTTAGGCCGCTTGCGGTCAGGCAACAAACCAGAGCCTAAACTCTAATGGGTCAGGCAACAAACCAGAGCCTGAACTCTAACGTATTTTATTGCAGTGAAATACACACTAGTGGTAAAATCCACACTAGTGGTATTGATTGCCACTGATGCTAAAATAGAAAAGCAGTTGACCTGAACAGCTAGTAGAACTAGATTAAATGGGAAAGAATGGGCAGTAATCAACAGAAAAAGCATAGAAAATCTTTTTATTCGTCTATGAAGCAGTCAATCAGTGTGTTTCAGGGTCATGCTACATTGTTACTTAATAAAGGACGACAATGGTCACAATGCTAGATTGCATTTTTCAGGCAATTTAAGTATCATTCATTAGGTAACAATGTATTTCTAAATAGACAATTTATGCATTTTGAAAAGCAAACATATAGTGTTTCTTCATTTGCAACTCATGACCCACCCTCGGTTTATTTGCAAAAAAATACACAGCTCTGTTTTTACTTTTTATGCATAGCTCCATTTTGTGTACCAAGCAAAAATACAAATCAAATAGAGGCAGGGTGATAATGCAATAAACTAGTTTGTATACAAAAGGCAGACTAGTTTAATGACTGAACAGAAATGATCAACATAACAGTAGAATAAAAAGGAAAAGAATGTCAATAAACTAGTTGTGTACAAAATGCAGACTAGTTTAATGATTGAACAGAAATGATCAGCATAACAGTAGAATAAAAAAGAAAAAAAATGATCTACCAGCAACAATATATCACCTTGGGCTACCAAAGGTGGAACTAGAAGGGAACACAATTAGAGTTTTGGATGCTAGTTTCAGTGTACACACAGTACATAACTAGAGGGGAACAAGAAAAATTTACTTTAATGCTTTCTTGATCTCATCAGTCACAGGGTCAAGTTTCAGTGCTTGCATACAGGTGTAGCGATGTGGCTTCCAACTGCAAACCAATACCTTCAGGAATCTAAAAGCTACACCCTGACGGTACCATGACTTCGACCAATGAGAACACATATAGAATACACCGATGAGAATCTGACACACCTCGATCATCTTCTTTTAGCCGCAACCAGCATAGGCTCCGGTTAGCAAACAAGATGGCATCAGATGAATCTTTCTCTATTGCCTGCATTGACACAATCGGAAAGAATTCAGTTTCTTCAGATTTGTTGTGGTTCATCGAACTACTTTCGTGGAGCACAACATTGCTCATTTACTAGTTTCTTTTTTTGAGGCCTGCTCTTTTACTAGTTACTCTAACACCTATCTACTATTTCATAAAACTGACCTCACGAAGTACTGTAGCATAGTGTTTTCATAACTACTAGATTCATTCTCTGATGAAGACTAACACAAGTGGTACAAAAACTGTAATTATTTCTTAGATAACACTGAGCATATGCTTGACTGAAGTGAATCTTATTGGCACTGACACATCTCACTTGCATTTTAATTTTGAAACTTTCAAATAACATGCTAATTTCCTATTCGGCACTTGTAATTATCCCATCAACGCTCCAGTCTAGAACAGGTGAACTGGTCTTGTCTTAGGAAATATAATTTCAATGAGCTCACGTTGCTCAGTAATTGTTGCATACATGATTGGATTTTTTCCATCCTGCATCGTAAAAAAATCTAGAGGTAGTACCTGCCTTTGGTCACCAGCGCCTCACCCAGAACCACCATGGGGAGCCGGCCATGGCGCAGGGGTGCAGGGTGAGGGGGCGCCGCGGTGTCAGGGAGACGAACACCACCAGTGCAGGGCAGTGTTCGCTCGGTGCGCCGCCTTGTTGGGAGAGCTGCCTGGTGCGCCTCCGTGTCGGGAGAGAGAGGAGACGGAGCAAACTCCAGTAGCGGCAACCATGCCCTCCCCATTTGAGCAAAAAAAAGCTCTGCACCTAACCCTAACCCTAACTATTACCTAGCCATGTCTCAATTCGAGAGAAGGGCGAAGGGGAGGAGCAGATCCAGAGCCAATCTCATCATCAGTAATAGCTGCTATCAATTGGAGCACTAGAATCGCCACGGAATTTGGGGCAATGGCTTGCGACAACAAGAGAGAAAAGAGAGAGGAGAATGGATGGGGAACGGAAGGTAGAGGAGGGGAATAGAAATGATGGGAACCATCGTTAGACTGAGCGGTGCGCTAAAATAGTAATGTCTTTCGATCCTGCCTAGTAGACACGATAGATGATGGGTGCGTGCGGTTGGACAAAATCCTGGCCGTCCGAAATGAAGTCTTTACCTTATTTTTATCTCATACATATATATATATATAGCTCGATTGGTTGTTTAGCTATCTTGATTAAGAGGCTTGCTTGAAGTGTGCTAGGATAGGTAGTGAGTCACTGCTATAGAATTGGTCTTTATAACCGGCCTATCACTACCGGTTTCTAATAACTGATTGTGATTCACTCTTCACTGTTGGTTTTTAGGCTGAAAACCAGAAAATGATTGGAGGTCCCTAAAAACCGGCAGTAAAGTCACCCATCACTACCGGTTGGAGGTACGAACCGGTAGTGATAATATCACTGGCGGTTCTTTAATTAAACTGGTTGTGATATGTGACCCTATATATCACCGCCAGTTTGTGTTGAGCGGACAGTGGTTGTGAGCTATTTCTGTCGTTTACTTCTTAAGCCGGCAGTGATATGGCACAATATAAATTAAATTGTGTTGATCTCCTCTCTCTCCTTCCTGTTCCCGAGCACTGCACACTAAGAAAGTAAGGAGTGTGTTCCCCTTCCTCTATTGTTGCGGCCGCTGCTCAAAAAAAAACGAAAGTCTTGGATTTCGAACAATGGACATGATCTTCTCATCGTTCTAGTTTTTTCTCTATTTTTAGAGCAAATTTCATTTGGATCTCGAGGAGGCATTCAAATTGCGGTGAATCAATCGTACTAAAGATTGGTGTCTTCGATAATTTTAGTTGTAGCAAATTACATGATGGTTTTGAAGATTGTTAGTATGTGATGGTGGTTTTCATTAGGGGTACCAATTTCAATTATGATAAGATAATGTATTGTTTGGAGCTATAATAGTTGTTAAATTTTGATGAGAAAATTTATGTGATACTCAGAAACCCATTGTTTGGATTTATAATTGTGGTTCAATTTTAATGACAAAATCTATGTGACTCGAGCAACCCATTAATGAGAATATTCAACAAGAATAATAGCGCTAAATAACATTATTTAGCTCTATGATAGTTGATGATTTTTTATAAGAAAATCCTCGTGCCGCCTAGAAACCCATTGTGTGTAGGTATAACTATTGTTCAATTTAGATGAAAAAATCTCTATGGCACCTAACAACCAATTGTTTGGAGTGATAATTGTTGTTCAATTTGATGATACAACCTAGGTGGTGACATCTAGCAAATAATTTTTTTTGGAGTTATAAGCTTGTACAAACTTTTTTCTCATGGTACCAAATAATTATTCTACACAAATTTATATGCAGAGGTGCCTCGAGGTTGGATGTACGGTCTTCCATGTATGGACATGCGGTACTTGACTGGCATCAGCATCTTCATCACCGCAGCAGTAGCGGGTCTTGGGAGTGGACATACCATTTTTAGCCGATGGGCAACAACGAATGTGAGTTCTATGTCATGTGGACAATGGTCCGTTACATCGCCGTCAACATAAAGGAGGGACATAATATGGTGTGTGTATATACTTCCCAATTTATGTTTATCACTTATTTGAATTAATAGGACATACTCTTCTATCTTACATTTGTGGATTTTAATATCATTGTGCTTCAACGACAGAGCAAGGAGCGTGGGCACAATATGTTGACAGAAATAGAGATCAGAGGATTCCAAGAGGAGATAGCAACATTCATCCTTGAAGAGGTGTGCAGTAAAGCCGGAAAGTACTCCATTGCAAGGTCCCCACAGCTTCTCGGGGATTATGGTGGTGACGAGATGTTGACTAGACTGTTGTAATATTGTTGTAACATCTACCCTAAGTACATTTTTGTTGTAATAGTAATGTTTGTAATATAAATCATGATGGATTCGTGAAGTGATGGTGTAATATTATTATCACAACCTGTTTTAATAAACTATTAAATAATAAAATACATAAATAATAACATAAATTATTAAAATAAAAATCCTCATTTCGGAACACAACCGGTTCACACCAAAACAGGTTTTGTTGATTAAAAACACATCAGCCAAACAAGACATCTCTGTATTTCTCTCTTTATTTTTGGAAGTGGTTTAGAATTCTAGCTGCTTATGTATATCCCCCTTTATACATCGTCTGAGAGACAAATAATGCAAGGTTGTGTACTTATACTTTGGTAGCTGTGCAAACAAGCATACAAATTCAGTCCTATTCTAGTTAGCTATATGTATATAACATGATCAGTGGGAAAAAAATTCTCTACAACAACGTCACATGGATATTTAATTATAGCAATACCTAGATGACAATGTATGCTATGGAAACCAGCCTCCTGTGTAAACTATAGAAACTCTAATTAATACAACAGGAATCTAATCCGATGGTTAGGTGAAGGTGAATTATTTTGACACTTAAACCCCCGACTCATCTCATCTTTTTTTTTTTGCAAAGCGCACCCTCCCAGCCTCCCTGCATGGCCAGCCGTGCCCGCGCTTGTTAAGATTAGGATGAGATGAGTGGGGGTTTTAAGTGCTAAAATAACTCACCTTCACCTCTAACCATCGGATTAAATTTCTATGATCTTAATTAAAGTTTCTATAGTTTGCACAGGAGGCTGGTTTCCATACCACTAGAACATCGGGCACCCTTCGGGCGCCCTGCAATGAATTAAAGAAAACAAACCATTATCTGCACTTCCTCGTATGAACTGTCATAGCTAAAATCTAAAGACCTATCGCACATTTGTCACCATGTTATGACTACAATATCTGTCATTGTATTTATTATAATATATTTGATGGGATGATGACAAGTGTCCATATCCTGACATGGCACATGTAGCACATGTATGACAAAAATAATTATCATAAAAACAAATTTACCCCAATTGCCCATATAGCATGGACTGATTTTTACAATTATAATTCAACATTATATAATATTATGGCCCACTTTGTATCTAATATTATGGGCCAAACCCATATAAAAATCATCACAAATAGCAAACAACATCTAATTTAATAACAATAGTAATTAGACATCAAACGGGTCATTTTCTATGAAATTAATGGTTCATACAACATTGATATGGTGCTTCTCCATAACCAGAAATTATCGCACGCTTTGCGACCCTAACATTCAGATGATAGAATATACAACATGTTGTACGTAGGCTTGGACCTGGCCACATCCTTGTAAGTGCTTGGTCCTAGTCCAATGTCGAGCCCTCTGCTATCAGCTCAAACAACCACATGTGCCTCTTCCATTGTCACCCTGCATGTAAGCATGCATCTAGCCCAGCATGAGTCAGATATGCACAACAAAAAAACAAGAACCAGGAATTAGTGGTGATGTGTTGGCTTGGCTTACCGACGTGACAACAGTAAATAGATCACAAAGGCTCAAAGAGAAACAAGAATCATGAACCAGTGATGATGCGCTGCCTTACAAGGTGAGAACAGTAAAGAGACCACAAAGCCTCATAGATTGGGCAGCATCAACCTCCTCAAAACCATTCTCCATAGCAGGTCATTACCTAATTATATTTGGCAAACCTGACCTTAGTTAGAGTATTAAAAAACCATGCATACACAAGAGTACTTGACAACATGCAAATCCAACTGGATCAACAAAGTGTGCAGACAATGAATGTCATCACTGGCTATATGCCTTAGTTTGTCAATGAGATAATAGAGTAACAGACAACCATAACAAAACCATAACAAGAATGGTAACAACACTGCATCATACCAAATGCCTCATGTCAATGGGAAGAGAAGATAGCTATCATCAAAAGAATAGTAATCATAGCCACAATACCAATGCATCATATCAGTAAGAATGGAGAGGGCATGAAAAGAATGGTAATCTTCACTGCATATTAGCATCTTATGAGCAGTTAGTAGAACAAGCAAATTATTTTTACCCAAAATCGTGCTTGATTCGGTTAACTGTACATGTACACATATTAAAAACACCACTAAATTTGGCTTCTGCTTGCGCCGCTGTGTCCGCTGAGATGATGTGGACAAATATATTTGACACGAATATGTGAACAAATTTATTAACTATGAAAGAATTATCTAGCATGTTTCTCAAACACTAAAAAACATGGAGAATTATCAAGTATATTGAGTGGCTGTTTTATCTTTATGTATGTAGCATCTAGCTAGTGGCATCACAAGCACATGTAAAATTGTAATTGCCAATTTGATAAATTCCTACCTTTCGTAGATTAAAAATTAACAATGTGTCAGGGAGACGTCAATTCACCTAGGAGACATTGGCAATCTATTTAGCAATGGCAAATGCCAATTGCTGACCAATACACGGTCATACACAAAAGGGCTACCTGCATCCGCAAGTGGAGACAAATGGTGGGTGCTCTATTTTTGTGATTAAGCATCTTGCTTGATCTGTGAAGAAAAAAAATATTAGACGCATGGACATCAAAGAATGGACTGAACCAAATGATATTAATCAAATATTCCAAGGCATAACAGTCATGTCCCTGCACGATCACGATCTCTGAACAAGCGTGCTGCTGGCCGGCGCCGGCACGCCACAGAGGAGGTGGTTTCCACCGCTTTTGATCTCCAGGCATGGATCTGGTGGAGCTTGTCGCTGATCTGACAGCTGTCGCCGAGATCCACGCGGAGGACCTCGCCCTCCATGTCGAACCAAGGGAACATGAGTGAAGGAGAAGGAAAAGAAGTCGATTGACCGTACCGCTGATCTGCGCCATTGCTGTTGATATCCGCGTCACTGCCTCCGGATGTGGCGGCGGTTAGGGTGTTGTGGAGCCACCCAAGACTGTGGGAACACGACGAGAAGAAGGAGCATAGGGAATATGTGGCGGCGGCTAGGGTTTCGGGTACCACCCAAGCGTCGATGCCAGAGCGAGGATAGGAGAGAAATGAGAGAGGGATCGGTGGTCGGGGCAGGTTGCGGAGGAGGGTGAGAGCGGGGGTTTTCTGTAAAGTTGCAAGGGGGTTTTCGAAACAACGGCTCCATTAGAATTTTGCCTTCTTTATGGAAAAATAAAATTTAGCTTAGGGGTCTATATGCAACATATTAGAACACGTTTACTATTATGGACGGATACGTTGAACTGCGGGTTGATTTTCTAAAACTCAGAGGGTTTTTATGTAAAAGATGAAAAGACACGTGTCAGCATGCTGAGGAGACACCAATGCTTCGATTGCTCTCGTGCGAGCAGGAGCCAGCAGGTTTTAAACAACCCTGATACATTGCCTACATAGATAGTATACTAAAATTAAAGTTATGATATATTAATATCTAAATATTTATATGCTTTCCAAGAGGATAAATAAATCTGTCAAGATTGTATTTTAACTCCATGCAGGCTTAATAGAACATTGCAACACTATTGTTAACGCGGGGCCGTCATAAAATAAATAAGATTTTTAAAATTTATAGAAAGGATAAAAGTTAAAAAGATATGTATTATTTTCATCATTGTTTGCCCTTGATATTTGATATTTTTTCTCTCGTTGCAATGTACGTGCTCCCTCCATACTCGTAGAACATGTCCTTTAAGATAGCGACACGGTCTCCAAAACATAATTTTGGATTCTTATTTTTATAGAAATATTTATAGAAAAGTGATATATGTATGCTTTTGTGAAAGTATTTTAAGATAAATCTATTTATATAATTTTCACATTTGCCAACTCAACAACTAAAAAGTTATTGATGATATATATTCTCAATGTTTGACCTAAACTTTGTCCAAAACGACATGTTTTACGGGTATAGAGGGAATACTAAGGCCAATCTCAGTGGGAGTTTTATTTGTATTAAATATGCTGCCACATAAGCGGTTTTGATGACATGACATTGTATTTAAGAAGAGAGAGATGAAATGAGTTTCATCTAGATGAAACTCTCTTGACACGAATACCAACTCTCTATGAGTCATAAAATTTATGTCTATAAAACTTTAGAATGAAACTCTCACTCTCAAAGGAGAGTTTCATTCAAGTTTCATTTTATTTCATATGACATGACAGTCTTTGAAACAACAAAATGAAACTCACCATTGAGATTGGCATAAGTATATTTACTAGTATATAATATAATAATATGACCAGGCATGGCAGTGATAAGCCCTCCGAGTGTTTGTGTAGTAGTATATAAATCGACACAAATACCTTTCACGATTATGTATCTGGATGACTGGCCGGATGTATGTGCCGGCCGGATAGTGTTGGGGACAGTACATAATAACGCTCGTGGCGTCACTTGACTTGGCCTGAGGTGTTGACGTACGCTTAACGATGATACCTCTGGTCTCATCATATATACGTGTCCTTCATCGAAGGTCTCCAGGATGGAATGGAATCATAGCTCGCCAAGACGAAGACGAATGAGGGATGCCCGAGTACAGCAGCTAATGGAAAATTCATATATAATATATGGGCTGAATCTAACAAGTTTGCTAACGAGGAAAGGAAAGGCGAGTAATTGGGCTGGGGTCGTTGAGTGCGTGGGCTGGATGGGTAATGAAGGATTCGGTGGCCCAAGAGGAGATGGATACTGCACAGATTCAGTCGACCGGGCCGGCGGGACTGATCATGATCCATGACTCTCCTTGGGCCCAGCCGGCAAGGCAAGCAGCGACAACGTCGGCGGATGGAATCCCGAACCGAATCGCCGCAGAATCCACAGATAGCGAGAGATCCTCCTCCATCATTGGTCGGTTTTCCGTGATCTCCGCGGTCCGTTTCCAATACCGCCTCGACCTGACTCTCCGTATGCCGCACGAATCGGCGGCAACCGCCTCGAATCCCCCCTATATAATGAAGCCCAGGGGCACGCTGGACGACGCCGCCTGCACAGCTTAGGTTCTGCTCTCATCCTCCTCTGGCTCCTCTCTAGACGCCTTGATCCGCCGCCGCAGTAGCTTTGTTGTCGAGAAGAGTAGAGCCGGCATCGTTTTTCGGGCGTTGGCGTCTATCCATCATCCACGGGGGAAGAGAAAGGATCTGCAGGTCATGAGGTATGCGTGCGTGCACTCCCAGTTCATTGGTTCTACTTTTTTTTTCACATGCATGTACTTTTTGCATATATATATATGTATATATATATATATAAATATAAGATGGAATTTATTTCTGTGAATAATTTTATATGAACAGTCGTATAATTTGTTATTTGATTTGAAAGGATATGTTTGGATCTATATTTAGGGGGTGTTCGTTTCCCTAGCAAAATTTTTTTGCCTGTCACATCGGACTTTGCGGCACTAGTTTAGTCTATTAAAAATAAATTAATTATAAACCTAATTACAGGGTCATATGCTAATTAATAAAACGAATCTATTAAGGTAAATTAATTCATCATTAGCGAATGTTTACTGTAGCACCACATTGTCAAATCATGAACTAATTAAGTTTAATAGGTTCGTCTCGTGAATTAGTCTCTGGCTGATAAATTTTTTTTAATTAGTATATTTTTAATAGACTAAACTAGGGCCGCAATATTCGATGTGACAAGGCAAATATTTTTGCCCTGGAAACGAACATGCCCTTAGGTTAGCTATACGTCTATTTATCTAATAGATAGATGAAACTTGTCAAACAAGTGAGATAAAAGAGAGAAAAATATACCGATGCTTACTAGATTACCGGAAGAAATCAACAAATAAAAGTTTTACCAACGAGTCCACTTGATTTAAATTTGTCAGCCTTGCAATTTTGTTACATAAAATAAATATATGGCATTATAGTAATGACTTTTTTTCTAATGTTGTAACAAGGATGCCAAGCAAACGAGTACCAGCTAGACCAAGACAAAGGAATCCAATTCTAGTGAAGTCTCTAAAGGAGGCTTTGCAGACTAAAAGGCATATGCGTCAACCAGACAAACAAGTGCAGAACAATTCTGTGGCAAAGGGTGCTAGCAAGTCAAATCATGTTCCTACATCAAAGGGTATGAACCAACCTATTGTCTCAAGCTTTGAAAGTCGTCGGATTTGTGTAGAGAAAGAAGAGACTCCCTCAAGGTCAATAGTCGAAGCAAAAGCCACACATGCCTTACAAAGGAAAGGAGAGGTTAATGATGCTTCACGACCAACTAACTTGAAGGCTATGTCAGGGTTGGCTCCAAAGACATCCAATAGATTGGGTCAGTATGGTGACTCGTCATCTAACTCAAAGAAGCATGCGAGATCAGATAAAAAGGGATACAACACTAGTGCAAAATATAGCACTACAGAAGAATTGGAGCTAGCAAAGGCTATACGTATGGTTCCTAAGGACAGTTGTACAATTGGAGGCAATGAAGGACAAGATGAAATTGCGACGGACAAAGAGAACCTTACAGAATTTGGTGAATATCGTAAGGAGGGGGACGCTACGAAGGAAAAACGTGATCTAGATTCTATATTGTCAGACATTGATTGCAATTCAGGGAGCATCTCTTCATATTCATCTAGTAGAGACCTTGCAAAATTTCAAGGGGGCAAGACACTATTCTTGGATGACAACCATTCTATGAACTTGACTTTGGAACATGTTGACAAAAGAGGGTGGTTCATATAAAATAAATATGGCCCAATTTGCTAATTCTGATTCCATGTCCAAGAAGAGGAAGGAACCGTTGTCTACAGAAAATCCCAAGGCACTCGATAATGATAGTAATGTTGGAGTACAAGTGGATAATATGAGTTGTAAGCAGATGAAGAAACTCAGACAATCAGAGTAACAAGGAAAGATGAAGTAGAAGATGGCGGTGGTAATCTTAATCATGTGGTTGTGCAGGATAACCTGTTAGTGTTTCAAAGAGTGATCAAGCTAAAGTCTCAATGTCATCGTGTGTTTGAACGACAATGCTATAGTTGTTCGAAGCCCATTGACAAACCTACTTGGAGGTATAATAGATGCTCTATTTTTAATTTTTTTAAAGTATTCTTGTATTGTGCTTTATGCTCTAACTATTGCCTTCATTACTTATCTCAACAGTGGCATATTTAAGATAGACGATAAGGAATATGCATCATTGGATGGACATTTGTCGACAAAATCATGTGATAAAGCATGGAGTTTGTCCAAACAATTGCATCAAATGGTTCAAGTGAAAAAGCTTTCGAGGTTGGGGGTGTGGCCTAAGGCATGGGATGTATCAAAACTGACTGCAGATGACATTGGCATCTATTTCTTTCCTCATGAAATGAGGTGTGTTTCTGAACCTTTTCGTAACTTTTCACCACTACTATCCATGAGAACTAAAATGTCTAATTCTCTCTTTTTTGCATCATTAGGCAAGATGAAGGCTTGGACCAACTAGTTAGAGAAGTCATGCAAAATGATTTAGCTTTGCGGGCTATTATTGGTGAAGCCGAGATGTTGATATTCTCTTCTATTCTACTGTCCAATCATCATCAGAGTATGTGTTCTCTTCTTGAATGTTCTATTCCCTTACTGATTGCTTTTATGGTCAACCAAAGTTAAAGCCCATAGTCACAAAAATCCTAGGTTGATAAGGTTGATGAACATTATATGTGTATTTGAGAGGGCTTTTTACAAGGTATAGTCCAAAATGACCCTGCATATACCCATGTGGAGGATGATGATCCTAGGTAGAGGTCGTTGCCTTTGACCCTATTTTTATGTGATGTGACTATGGGCAAGCCTAGTTGGTGGTTATGCATGATACCTTGTCTCATTCTTTGGTTCATTGACACACTGGTTTTCACTTATTTTGCAGCATTTCAGGGAAAACACTACTTATGGGGAGTATTCAAGCGTAGGGAAGACAAAGGTGTTGTGGTTGAAGAACCACCTAATTTTGTGGGGCGTTGTGAGATGGAAAAGCAACAAAATGATGTCTCAGACCAGGGTAATCATATGTTACCAGGTGTACAACCAAATCAAGAAATGAACCAAATGGCGAACAACATACCTTTGGAAATGCATATGCTACATCCTAATGGAAGTACTCAAGAAGTTGAAGCTAGTCATCTCAAAGGGCCAACCAACAAGGGCTTTGATCTTAAAGCTCCTAGTAAAGAAGGGGCGCAGACAGAAGCTACTCTTGTTGCTACTAATGTCGATGCATTTCCTGCAAGCCATGGACAGGTTAACCCTAGTATGGGAAATACCCTAGGCAAGCTGATGGGTTTTGTTGCCCGAAAAACTCCAAAACTTGATCAAATTATTCGAGAGATAGAACAGGAAGGTGCATTGGTATTTGCTATGCAAGGGGAGATGGTTGGTGTTGGATCTTGGACAGGAGGCAAGGCTACTTCCACTCAAAAGTAGAGGCCAAGGCATGGTGCTCTATGGAAACATCTAGTAGCGAACGTTTTTTGTCAACATCAAGAAAAAGCATACCGGCTATTCACCGTGGGTCAGCTGCACGGAGGTTGAGCAGGAAATGGTCTTGGATTAGAGGCTTTTGCACGCTTTGTACCGCTGCATATGTTACTGTTTTTTTTTATAACCGATGAAACTTGTTATTAGTTCAGATTCCCTACTAGTAATGCATATTACTGTAGTGTAGTTTTGGTTTGGTCGTTTCGACCAAGACATCAGTTATGTGTGTGCATGCCCATTCACCAGTTTATATCTTCGCTCTTTTTTTTATATCTTATATTTAGATGCACTACTAGAAAACTGTACTTTGCCAAGTGTCTAAGACTTTGCCGAGTGCAAAATATCATAGCACTCGGCAAAGCTATATTTTGCCGAGTGTAGCACTCGATAAAATTTGTGTACTCCGCAAAGAGGGCTTTGTCGAGTACCAGGCACTCGGCAAAACCAAGCACTAGACAAAATATGCGTGTCCATGTGATATATAATGCATGTTGGTGATATAGCTCTGATGATTGATGTGTGTATATATATGTATAATATTTGTTATAATAGACTGAAAAAATAAAAAAATGCAAATCTCAGTTACTTTGCCGAGTGTTTTAGGTTAGGCACTCGACAAATTTTTTTTAAATTTTTTTCTCAAAACAGCCTTTGCCGAGTGCCTACACCAAAAAACACTCGACAAAGTTTTTTTAAAAAAAAATTCTTTGCCGAGTGTTTTATCAAAAACACTCGGCAAAGTATGGTTTTTTATTTTTTTAAAATAATATTTGCCGAGTGCCTTGATTAAAAAACCTCGGCAATTTTTTTAAATTTTTTTTGTAAAAATAATCTTTGTCGAGTGCCTGAGAAAAACACTCGGCAAAGTTTTTTTGAAAACAATTTTGCCGAGTGCTTTAGGACACTCGGCAAAATAACGGCTAACGGCAAGCGGCGTAACGGCCGTAAAAAATTGTCGAGTGCCTTACCCAGCACTCAGCAAATATATTATTATTTTGCCGAGTGCCCGAGAAAAAACACTCGGCAAAGTCTTTTTTGCTGTGAATTATGTTGCTGAGCAAACTTTGTTGAGTGCCTTGCTTAAAAACATTCGACAAGTCTTTGCCGAGTGTTTTTAGGCTTTTTGCCGAGTGTAAAAACACTCGGCAAAGTGCTCGTCTGCAGTAGTGATGTATCGATATAATCATCAACCAATACTACATAAATGATTTCTAGAGTCATCACTACGTACCATTTTTTATACACAACAGAAGACTGAGGCCAAATAAATCAATGTATCTAGAGGCAATTGATATAGAACCGTTCCTAAGAAATACGTGGCTATGTTTGCTTGAGCTACAAGTTAGTTTTAGTCCGTACAAATCAGCTGTGGAACAATATTTTCCTCTCGCAACAAATTAGTCATTTCAGCTTATCAGCCGCTCATAAGTTCTGTCGAACAGATCGAGCCTGTGGGTTTCTTCTCAAGCTTGGTCTTGTTTGGCATAATTTCACCAAGCTGGTTTTTTTTGGCCGTTGAGCATAACATTGAAGAACGGTCATTGAGCGGTCATGAGCTGGAAGACGAACCGAAGAACAGACAGGACGGGTCCGTCGCGCGAGCTGTTGCAAGGAAGGCGACCACCAAGAGCACGACAAGAGGTGATGGAGGTCGAGGCAGAGCCACGAGGACGCTGCGTGCACACACACACTCGTCGAGTGGAGCTCCATGTGAGGCCGCCGGGCACGAACGAGCCGCGCGGTTGCCGGGCATGAGCAGGCGTGGCCACTAGCGGCAGTGGAATTTTCGCATTTTGGCCCTTTTTTAAAACTTTTTTTGCAAATAGATCCCGTAGGAAACTTTGTCCAGAAATGGGACAAAAGCTCGGCGTCACGTCACTTGACGCCGAGGTACAATGTCTCGGCGTCATTTCATATGACGCCGAGGTGTGCCACGTCAGCGACGACTACGGTCGTCGTTGCATCGTGGCTGTGCGGGACCCACGGGGCTCGGCGTCATAGGAAATGACGCCGAGCTTCGACGCGTCAGCCTTCCACAGCCGGACATCAGCTGGGCCCAGGGCTCGGCGTCGCGTCCTTTAACGCCGAGGTATCTAACCTCAGCGTCAAGTCGTGTGACGCCGAGGTCTGGGCAGAAAAGGCCGCGCCGGCCTCTTCTTCTTCCTTCCTCCTCCATTCTTTCTCTTCTCCCAACCGGTTCACTCTCTTCTCTCTCCCCACCGATTCCCCTCCAACCCTAACCCTCTAATGGAGGCCTAGGAGACCGGATTTGGCCTTGGGACGTGCGCACGAGGTACTCCTCCCTCCCCTCTTCCCTTCTATCCGTGTATTTTTTGCTGCATTTGTTGTCTTCATGGTGGAACCCTAGGCACCATTGGTATGGATAAATATGTGAAATGGTTGATTTAGATGGAAATGTGTGTGTTGGATTCCATGGTAGAACCGTAGAGACCACTTGTTGTAGGTTATGATTTGGTATATAGATATTTGGGTATCTAGGGTTTGTTCATGGTAGTGGTATGTTGTATAATTGTATATTATTATGGTGTAAGGATTAGGTTTTGGCAAAATTGATTTATTTAGATGATATTATATATAACTTTATTATGTATATGATGGTTGTAGATGGATAGACTAGTGAGGTTTCATCATGGAGGAGTTGTTGTGAGGACAAAGGAAGATAGTGTTGTTCTTAAGGGCATGTTGGAGGATATGTTTTTTTTTCATGAGTCACCTAGTTTGGCCGACCTAATAGACCGAGTAAAAGAGAGGCTTGGATGGACTGAAGGAGATGTCGTGCTTCGTTTGGAAGGGTTGATAGATGTAGGTTCATCGAATGGTCCTCGCATCAAGAGGTTGCTCAAGATCACAAGTGAAGGTGACTGGGGTGTTTACAAGGCTGTTGTTATGTCCTCAGAAGTTCGATCTTTAGATGTGGTGGTTAGTAGGGTTGATGTAGGCGGTCGTGAGCCCATTGTCCCCTGTGTATCCAACCAAGTCACTGTACAGATGGCTCAATCGTTGGAAGAAGATATGGTGTTGACACAACCAATGTATGATGATGGTGATGATTATTCATCTGATCAACTTAGTGGTGATGGAGTAGACACTGAAGAAGATGACCATGACATGATTGATGAAGAAGACTTAAGTGATGAAGAGGACTTTGGCCATGTGAGGGCTTCAAATAGGCTAGATGTTGAGGTGGCCGGAGATGACGAAACTTATGAGGATGAAATGGCTGTTGACTCGGATGACGATCATCCAGTTCGTGGGGTGAAAGCTAGTGAAATTGATATATTGAGGGAGTTGTTGCCAGATCGGGATCCAATGGTTCCTGATTTTGAGGACCTTAGCCATTGCCACAACAGGCACTTGCCGATGGAGGCTTAGTCATACTAGTGTCTCCGATGTTAGTGCTTGCCCAATCATACGGAAGGGCATTATGTTTGCCACGATGGCTTATGCTAAAACATGGTTGCAAGAGTATTCAATTATGCACAACCGTTCGTATAGGGTTGTTAACTCTCACAAATCTAGAAGGTACACTGTGGTTTGTGAGATAGAGCATTGTCCGTGGAAAGTTTGTGTTAGGAGGCAACGGGCGGGTCAATGGAAGATAACCTCTGTTATTCAACACCACATGTTTGTGCTACGGCTGAGGCAGAAGAAAAGCACTTGCAGCTCAATTCTAAGTTCATTGCAAGACAGTTGTGCCCTGTGGTCAAGCATATGCCAACCATAACAGTTGCAGCGTTGATTGAGGTCATTTTTAAGATCTACAACTACTATGTCAAATATGGGAAAGCATGGCGTGCCAAACAACGTGCATTAGAGCTCATCTTTGGCAATTGGGAAGAAGCGTATGAGCGCCTTCCAGTCATGTTGAATGCGATGAAAGCTGCGAATCCTGGGATGCACTTTGAGTACGTCCCAAAAGAGGGTGAGATGAGGAATGGAAGAGAGGTGTTCGGTAGGGCTTTCTGGGCATTTGGACAGAGCATCGAAGCATTCAAGCACTGTAGACCCGTAGTGTCAATTGATGGCACGTTCCTTACTGGTAAATTTGAAGGCACCATGCTTGTTTGTATTGGCATAGATGCGGAAGACCAGCTTGTGCCATTGACATTTGGTATCGTTCGTAAGGAGGACACAGATAGTTGGTCTTGGTTCCTTACACTCGTGCGACGAGTTGTTGTTGGTGCGGGACGTGATGTTTGTGTCATTTTCGACAGACATGCTGGCATTTTAAATGCCGTTGAAGATGAAATGTCGGGGTACGGTCACATACATCACTGATGGTGCACTAGGCACCTTGCACAGAACCTTGTTAGGCATGATGGCACAAAGGACAACTTCAAGTTATTTGAGGAGTTGGCTCGGCAGAATGAGTTAGTGTTTTGAGGAGAAGCTAGATGCCCTAAAGTTGGCAACTAATGATCGTGGGAGAGAGTTTCTCGATGGACTGATGCTGTCAAAGGAGAACTGGACTCTTGCTTATGACACCGGAGGTTGGAGATGGGGTTTCATGACTAGTAACATGGCTGAGATGTTCAACAGCCTTCTTCGAGGTTGTCGGTCTCTACCGGTCACCGCTATTGCGTCATTCACGTTTTACAAGTTGAATGCTTGGTTGTATCTAGGAAAAAGCTATCCCATTCTCTATGGAGGAACCACAAACCTTGGCCGCTGTTAGTTTCCAAAGAACTTTCATTCTCTAAGAGAAAGTCCAAAAATCAAAGGGGGCATGCTTTGATGCTCTCAAAAATGAGTACGAGATTCTTGAGGGCGGTGGCACTAACATAGGTGGTGAAGACCGTGGTGCTAGGAAACATAGAGTCATAATCAAATGACAACACTTGCACATGTGGCAAACCTAGAATATACCATAGGCCTTGCTCCCACATGATTACGGCATGTCGTCTTAGACGAGTTGATCCTGAGGTGCCCCCACGTTTGGCGATGGAGTTTTCTTTGAGAAACCTTTTGAGCACATGGGAACCCAAATTTGAGTCATTTCTTGACGAGACACAATGGCCGTGTACGATGGACCAAAGTATGTAGCTGATCTTAGTTTGCTATGGAAGAGCAAAGGGCCTAGGAGGCGCAAGAGTTCAAGATGGACATGGATCGAGCCGTGAAAGGAAAATCAAGTGTTAGTAAGGTTGGCACTCACTTTGTAGAGGACACAGAACATAGTCGATGTTCAAAATGTCGTAAGCCCGGGCACAATAATAGAACATGCCCCGAAGTTATTACTGAATAGGTATGTATGAATGTAATTTATATAACTTATTTATTAAGCAAAGACTTTGTGTTACTTTATGCAAATTGTTATATTTTTTTTCTTAATCATGTTTCAAACTTTCATTATATAAATACTTAGTAGTTCATGTTTATTGTATGCAGGATGGACCGGTTCCCACTTCTTGATCCAAGGTTTGACAAGGGCAATAGGGCGCTTAGGATCGAGAATGGAGAAGTAAGAACTCATGTCGTTGATGGAAGATGGACCTTTCATTTTTTTCCATTTTCTTTTCTTGCATCCGCATGGTCCTAACTCATGTCGTTGTCTTGCAGGCCTTGCATCCGTTGAGGCCGGTATCACATGATGGTGCTACCGCCATGAGGTACGACGAGCGGTACATGCCGCTCTTGAAGCGTGCCGGCCTCGCGATGGTTGCCCGCATGTGCAATCGTGGTTTGCCTCCTTTCAATCCTTCAGCCTTGACAGCACTTGTTGATAGATGGTGTCCAGAGACGCACTCTTTCCACTTGCCATGTGGCGAGATGACAGTGACCCTCCAGGACCCCAGATGATACTTGGAATGTACATCCAAGTTGGGCGTGACAGGAGACGTGGTCCGAGGGATGGCAGGCACGTGTGGAGCAGTTCTTGGGACGCGCTCTACCAGCGCTAGAGGCAGGGAAGAAGAGAAGGACTAGTGGGTATCCTTGACGTGGCTTCGGCAAGAGTTCCACCAGTGCCCACAACGCTGATGATGCGACTGTGAACTACTACTGCCGGGCTTACGTGCTACACATGTTTGGCACTGTGTTGTTCCCTGATGGCACTGGTGACACTGCGTCTTGGATGTACATCCCGTGTCTCCTGGACTGGGATGACGCCAGAAGGTACAGTTGGGGATCGCTGTTCTTGCTTCTTCTTGTACCGCCAGCTATGCTCCGCTTGCCGACGTGGCGGAGGAAGCCACGCTACTGTGGCCGGTTGCCTCTTATTGTTGCAGGTACTACACACATATCATCCATGTTTTATCTCTATTGTTTCGTGAAACTAATGTATGTTTTGTTTTGCAGATTTGGATGTGGGAAAGCTGCCGGTAGGTAGGCCTCACAGGATTCAGCGCCGAATCAGTGGTTTCCAGTTGGTGACCAGGAGATCATGCCGACCATGGCACACTTATACGAGCGTGCACACGGTACTTACCAGCTGTCTCGCCACGCCTACATCAGCTACACCAACGAGTTAGATGCTCTGCAGCCCCAACATGTAAGTCCGCAACCAATCGCTTCGTAAGTCTTACTAACTCCATTTTTAGACTCACTTAACTATTACACTATCGAAATGTAGGTGCAATGGCTACCATACAGTCATCCTGCTATTGAGGGCCTCAACTTGAGCACAATTTGCACGGCAGACGTGAATCTTTGGAGAATGAGGTGCCCCCTCATTTGCTTCTATGCAGTGGAGTACCATCTTCCCCACCGTGTTTGCAAGGCAGTTTGGGAGGCTGCAGCCGTGTCCTCCGCATCCCTTCTCCACCAGCTATGAGCTCCACCAGTAAGTTCGCAACCATGTGCACTATCCACAGGAAGAATTGAATTGTAATTTCAGTCTAATGCTTCTTCTACTTGCAGGTATGATCGCCAGAAGAAGAAGAAGATAACCAATTGGCGGGCGGAGCACCAGGCATACATTGATGAGTGGGATCGCATGGAGCCAATGACATGGCGATATTTGCTCTGCATCGTGAGGGGCCCTTCCAGGAGTACCTAAATTGGTACCAACGCGTACACGACTCCATTTGAAGCCGGCTTGGACTGAACAAGACTACGCAGACATTGCCGAATCCGGATGAAGGAGATAACCCTACGACCGCGCGCACACAAGCAGGACGTCAGATGGAGTTTGGCCCAGTCTTAGCCCGTGCGGTGAGTGACAACCTTGATTGCTTTGTTAATCACTGATAGAAGGGAGTAGTGAGTTACCCTTGATTGCTCTAGCAGATCATTTCTACAATGTCTATTAGTTGACCATTAACTAATGATTTTTTCGTTTTAAGGGCAACGAAATCATGAGGACTATCGTTGAGCATGAGCAAGCACTCATGGTCTCGAGGGCATCCCGATGAGGAAGGGGCAAACACTTTAGCGTAGAGGCACCATGCAGGTACTCTTGATCACTTAGAAGGGAAAGCACTCATGACCACTTACAGGGCCAAGCACTCATGATATTTCTGAGTTATTTTGCAGCGTGCCATAACCCCCTACGCAAGATTGCTGGACGTCTAGGATGCCGAGCTCAGCTTCACGAAGTTGCTGAGCCATCTCGCCGGGCCATAGAAGCTACAGAACAGCCAGGTCATCAAGGTCATGAACAAGAGGAAGAAGAAGCTCCGGAGGAGGACGTCCAGGAGGAGATAGGCACTTCCCAGCTTCAGGATGCTCCTCCGGATACTCAGACCTCAGAAGGTGGTTCACGCCACCGCAGGCAGCCACGACCTGTGGATAGGTACACTCCAGGCTCCCACGCAATTCGGGAGGGAAAGGTAAGCGTCGGGCCGGCGGTTAGGCTTCTTAGCTAATGTGGATGACTTTTGTGTAGTCGACAACTCGCGTCATGAACTTTGATATGATGGAGTTGTAAAAAGAACTTGTGATGGTTGTGTTTCGAACTATGTGTGGATGTGGTTTGAAACTTTGCTATGGATGTGTGCAAAACTATGTACGAATGTGTTTCGAACTTTGTTATGGATGGATGTAAACCTATGTATGGATGTGTTTTCATCTGATGGTTGCAATGTGTGTATATGTGATCATGTCAAATCTGTGAACTCTCTTGTCCATTTTGTTTTTTTTAATTTCTGCAGGTCGGCGTCAAATCACATGACGCCGAGGTATTGAACCTCGGCGTCAACTAAAATGACGCCGAGCTTCGGCTCACCGTGCAGGTTGCCGGTTGCTGGTTGAATGAGATTCAATGCTCGACGTCAAATGCAATGACGCCGAGGTTTGTAAGGTCCTCTCTGAGTAAGGCTTTGTGGAACGCCGAGGTGCACTACCTCGGCGTCAGGTAGCGTGACGCCGAGGTAGTGCACCTCGGCGCCCCACAAAGCTCTACTCAGAGAGGGTCGGCCCAGGACTCAAAGGTCGGCATCAGTCGACATGATGCCGGTATGTAAGCTCGACGTCATTTGAATGACGCCGAGCTTTGTGTCCTGGGCACTCGGAGAATGTCTCATATCTCGGCGTCAAATGACACGACGCCGACCTTATATACCTCGGCGTCATGTCATTTGACGCCGACCTTTGAGACAGTAAATACAGACACTCACATATCCCTTATACACTTACTGCAGACACACAAAAACAGAAAATATCATCTTCCAACCATAATTGTTATAACAAGTTTATATATAGATCGAAGCACAATTCTTACTACAAATCCATCTTCATGGATATCATCACCCCATTACTTGGTCAAGGGTTTGCATCAACCACAACTACCATAGTAACAATGCCAAGAAATGACATTTACAAAATATGTTAGGAGGTTGCATGACCTAGCACAAAATAAACCGATATCATGCATCCTAAACCCTAACTGAACCATCCACTGTCATATGTTACGACCTACCACAAAAGGACACCCATGTCACCATCCTAAACTATAACTGAAAGTCCTAATAGTCGTCGAGGGGATAGTCCCAGGCGTCTTTAGGAACTTCATCGTCCGGGTCATAGTCCAAATCCCAAACTTGCCCGCCACATCGTCGTCATCATCGTCGTCGTTCTCCCTTAGGGGCCGGGAGATGTCCATCATTTGGTGGTGAACTCGGGACTACACAACCCGCAAAATAAGGTAGTGCCAACAACTTTAACAAATGTATATTTCATCCTTGCCAACAAATGAAACAATGATTTACAAATGCAATACTCACACAACTGGCGACTCAGTTTCCGTTTTGCAATGCCCTTTTCACGCGCCTTCCAAAAGAAGTCAATCTCCCTCCTTCTCTCTTCGTCCATAAAGTCGTAGCGCTCCTTGTTCACTCGCCAGAATCTAATGAGCTCCTCGGGGTCATGCTTGTTCTTAAACTTTCCATCGGTCGCGCGATCAAAGTCATCAGGTAGCATGTTCCACGTCTCCATCGATGGCATGAGCACACTGTACCTAAACCGCACTTGTGACCTGGCGCTGTGAAGTTTCAGTCTCTTCCTCTCGCTAAGGTAAGGCGAACGGACAGTCAACTGCAATTCCGCAATTATTTGTCCACGTCCAGGGAAGTCCTCCCAATCGCATGACTTCCCCTCCTAAAGAACATAAATTAGTGAGTGTGTAAACAATATCGAGTGTGTAAGTTGAATCAATCATTTGATAACTCACAAAGCGCTCATTGGGCCCTCCATAAGCATTGCCACAGTAGTGGCCCCAACCAAGCTCGGATGGAACAACTCCTTCACGAGCTAAGATACCACACTGGCATTTGATGTCTGGCACACTCAAGCATGGCCATGGCTTAGTGCCAGATACGAAGTCTATGGCATCCTGCTGAGAAGACCAGTGCGATTTTGGTCCATAGTTGTACTCCTCAAAGTCACAAGTGGGGAAACCTCTCTAAAAATTAAAACATTGCTAGTGAAGCGTTATAATATGAAAACAATGATTGCATTTTGGAAAATACATTCATCGAAAGAAACACTTACATTGTTACGCTGATCACACCTGAAGAAGGGAATAAACATTTCAGGCTTGCTTGACTTTTGAAGTACCGCAGCCTTACCACAGTGGAAACTTGGAGGATGCAAAACACGATGCAATGTAGCATCAAGCTTCTCCATTGTTGTCATCTCTGGAGGGTTCAATGGTGGAGCCACCCACCGAACAAACTCACCATACGGATAGCTCTTCCATGGATCGTATGGAAAGTACATAAGGCGCTGATCGAACTCTTCATCACCATCGATCCACTGGTAGAAGTTGCATCCCGCTAGATAAACATCGGTAGGGGAAGGTGGACGACGCCGAAGTTGACAACAGTAAAAGGCACGCCCAGACGACTTTGGATGCCTTGACTGTTTCACAGAGGCCGACAACCCACACAAGCACTTTGGTGTCGGTTCGGCGGGTGGGAATGGGCCTTTACCATCATGGTTCGGCGGATGGTGCACAAACTCAATGTTGTTGGACGCCATCATTCAAACTGCCAAAACAAAACCACACATATCATAGTGCTACAGTGGCATGCAAATAAAAGGTGTCCAAGTGTATGAACCAAAAAGCAGTATAACAGTATAAGCGGTAACAATAATTTAACAGTACAACCAACAAAAGCAGTATATAATATGCATAATATCTTACAAGAAAAGAGATAAGTGAAGTATCCGATGTACATTTCCAATCAACAGTCGAATAAATTACACTGAAATCCTAGAACAGTACAACTGCTAACAATAAAATCAACAGTTCAATAGGTAAAACAGTACATAATGCGCACAACATATTACAAGAAAATACATAGATGAGCAATACGATGATTATTTCAAAAGAAAAAGAACACAACACTGTAAAAATACAGCCAACCAACACAGTCTACAAAATATAACTAAAAAAATGAACATAGAGTGAACGAATCATAGATCAGGCACAAACTGATGAACAGAAACACTAACAAAATCAAAATAAGATCAAAGAGAGAGAGGGGGAAAGAAAGAGAGAAATGGGGGAGAGCTCACCTTTTCACACCAAAAGAGAGAGGGAAGAGAGAGAGTGTGAGAGAAGGAAGCCTGGGCGCGGCCGCGCGGTCTTTATGGCGCCAAAGCTCGGCGTCACGTCGGGTGACGCCGAGGTAATATACCTCGGCGTTAAAGGGAGTGACGCCGAGCTTTGGGCCCGCCGTGTCAGTTTGGCTCCGCGGAGGGCTGATGTGTCAAGGCTCGGCGTCAAGGCAAGCGACGCCGAGTTCCTGCATATCGGCGTCATTTCCTATGACGCCGAGCCCCGTGGGTCCCGCACAGCCACGATGCAACGACGACCGTAGTCGTCGCTGACGTGGCACACCTCGGCGTCATATGAAATGACGCCGAGACATTGTACCTCGGCGTCAAGTGACGTGACGCCGAGCTTTTGTCCCATTTCTGGACAAAGTTTCCTACAGGGTGTATTTGCAAAAAAAGTTTTAAAAAAGGGCCAAAATGCAAAAATTCCACCTAGCGGCATGGCATGGCTACCGACGTCCTACGCAGGGGGATGCCGCCTTTGGGAACATGAGATCGACAAAAAAAACAGACTCTGGAGAATCGAGCAGTAGATCGATGGAGTTTTGTACCTTAGTTCTCGATCGACGGCGGCAAAGATCTTATGCCCTTCACAAACAGCAATGGCAGGACTACTAGACCGCGTCAAACGAATGGTGCGGGCATGCAGGAAGAAAACGTCATGACCTTTGACGCCAAGGCGGAACCACGGCAAAATTTGTCACACCGTGTGAAGGATAGGCGCAACTCGGAAGCACGTAACTTTACGCGTAACAGGGTTAGTTTTCTCAAGTTCCAAAAGATTGTGAGGATAGATTGAGAGTTGTTAAAGAGGGTTTTTCTAATCTTGCCAAAGAAAAGATTGAGAGGAGATTTAGAAAACTCTTGGAGATGCTCTAACAACTACCTATATAGGAACATCTTTTTGATGAAAAAAATATGGATTTGGATAGTTTTTTATATCGATCCGGTTGGACAATCCATATTGCTAGGTCATATATATATTTGGATATCCACTTTCTAGGAATGAATTGTAAGCCCAAGGTAATATATATCTTAAACAAGAGATTCTTATCTATCCGTCCTTTTTTATTTCTCATAATGCCTTTGCGTTCCTCCCTGTCCAATATGTATGATATGGACTTATGGTCCATGTTTATATAAGTTAGAACAGTATATACATGATGTCTAATGATAATATAACCTACCGAGTTTGATTCTGAAACATATTAAAACATAAGATGTGCGTTGTAGTAATCTCTAAGCCACAAATTGTCAACGTGATCGTGCAATGAGCTATTAGTTGCAACACATGAGCACATTTGTTAGTTTACCAAAATAAAATATATGAAGTATGAACTAATAAGTTTGAATTCAACTTTATCATAATATTCTAATAAATTGAAAGTAAATTGATAAGTTCAAATGGTTTATTTAAAAATAATTTAATAATAGTTTGAGCTATTTGGCAAATAAATAAATAAATAATTTTTGATATAGCATGCAACCAACCAAGAAACATGCAATCAAACAAGCCTGTATTTAGAAGTTAGGAGTCAAGTAAAATAAACTCTCTATAAAAAAGGAGATGTACGTATATCCATTAAATCAAGCAAAGAAAAGCAATCAGTCATTCCACATCATCATCCCATATATGTCTAGTGTCAGTCTTATAAAAGTAACTTCAATAGGACCCCTATTTCAATTCATAATAGTAAATTTTAGGGCTTGAAGTAAAAATAGCGGTCCAATCTAAAATTTCGGGGGGGGGGGGGGGGTAGGCGCTAAATCCCCTCTAATCCTTATTCCTGGGGTTCTGCTCATCTCCCTCACCCGCCTCCTTCATCTTGCGCGCACGCATCATTCACCCTATCCGTGAGCGTATATCCGCACCCTTCCAATATATCTCACGCGTGCAGCCTTCCTTGCCCGCGCCCAATCTCTATGTCCTGCGCACATGCACATTTCTTACTCGCTGGTTGACGAGGGATAGAGGTCGTGGCCAGCTCTTCTCAGCACCGAGGTAGAGGTTGCGACCAGGTTCTGGCTCCTCTCTTCTCTCTCGCGGCCGATGCTCTCCCTCCCTCGATTCTTAGTGTCTCGTTCAAGAAATTCAATGACAAGCGGGTCCCTAATATCATTCTCTATTGGAATGAATTTAAGAGCTTTATTTGATGGCCACTCATGGAGTGCACCTCAGAAAACAGGTCAGGGAGCCTCCAAATAAAAAGTAGATGACATGTTTGAAGAATATTGCTGAATTTGCCCTAGGAAGCCGATGTTGATCAGCTATTCCTCCCGGCGATGCTTACCATGAACTGATGTTGTGGATTATAAACTTCTCATCTTCAGAGTTCACTACAAGCATTCATGCATGTAGCTTTCGAATTAGAGTAGTCCCTATTTATCAAATGTATCATTATCTTATATAGGAATACCCCCCCCCCCATGTAAACCTATATTTTCCTGGAGGAACTGAAGTAATCAATCAACTGAAGAACAAAGGCACCAAATAGGAACCTGCAATGCAGTATAACCAAAACTTATACTTATCATATCAGTGACGGCTATACCAGAGAAAGCACAGCTCAAGATTAGCAATAATAAGGCCACAAAAGCGTGAGCAAATAAAAAGTCGGCTTAACCTTGCATTCGGTTATGCCGTCAGCTGTAGGCTGTGGGAGATTATTATTCAGTGCTATCACATTATGCTCTCATGGCAAGATTGAATACATCCTTTTTTTTAAAAAAAATAAAGCAGCCTAATAATGATAGGATAGAAATTGAGACACTTGCTATCAACTCCCTAAATTCGTAATGTAAGGATTAATTTATTTTAAAATAAAAATTTTAAAAATTTATGGTTAATTAAATTATTGTATGTTAGCATACAAAGTTGCATGAATATAGTTTTGTGTTCTCAAGTTTTAACATGATGTTGAGTTATAAATTATAAATGGGACAAGCCCATGCATTTTACTTCATTACTACACTAAGAATCGTCACACGTAGTTCATAAATCCTACTAGGCATGTTTTTGTAGTCATCAAATATTCTTCAAAAAATCACACATCCAGTTTAAAAAACAAAGTAAGGTGTACACCATATTTGTGACAAGATCATTTTTCACATAGCAATATCATAAATTACGAGTACAATACATATATTTGTTATTAATAGATTTGACTCAAACTCTTCATGGTGAAAATATAAAGCAATGTGGGGGCTTCGCTCTGCCTCTAGAATGTTGTCAGGAATATGCGGGGTCGAAGCTAAGGTGTCCCGCACTACAGGAAACCTAGGCTTTGCCGAGTGCCTGGAGCTTTGCCGAGTGCCAAATTTCGGACACTGGGCAAAGAGCCTCTTTGTCGAGTGCCGACCACGTGGCACTCGGCAAAGCACAAACACAAGGCAAAGGATGCTTTGCCGAGTGTCCGACACTTGGCAAAGAAAGGCACTCGGTAAAGGCACCTCTTTGCCGAGTGCCAGATGCCGGCACTCGGCAAAGATCCCCTCTTTGCCGAGTGCCAGCCACGTGGCACTCGGCAAAGCATGTGGCCCCGAACTGTGCCACGTGGTCGGGTCTTTGCCGAGTGCCGCCAGGCTGGCACTCGGCAAAGAGCTCTTTGCCTAGTGTTTTTTTTGACACTCGACAAAGCCAGTTTTTAAATTATATTTTGAAACAGTAAATTAATCCAATAAAAAAGTTTTTAACTACAAAGTTGGTTAACTTATCAAGATGAACAATTTTTGTTTTGGTGATTTCTTCATTTGACAAACTTAAAATAAATTCGTTCACAAATCTTATATATGTCTCTGGTAGTTTATAAAACTACAAGAGTGATATATAATGTTTGTAAATAATATTAGAACCACAATGTCGGATGCACAAATGGTCAAACAACCAAAATAAACTTTGTAGATCTTGACAAGTTATGAAAGTCTGTAGTTGGTAACTTTTTAATTTGAAGTCATCTAGTTATGCAAAACTGCGTTCGAATTTTTTAAAATACCTCGGATGGAGAAATGACCAAAATGAAAGTTGTAGATCTCGAAAAGTTATGAAACTTTGGTGTTGACAACCTTTTGATTTGAAATCATCTTGTCAACGAAAACTACGTTTCAAATTGTCAAATTTGAAATTCAAATTTTTATAAACGACCTCAGATGGAAAACTATCAAAATAAAAGTTGTAGATCTCAAAAAGTTAGAAAACTTTATAGTTGACAACTTTTTGATTTGAATTCGTTTAGGGCCTCAAATAAGCAAGTTACACTCGGTTTAGTATAATATATAGGTAACCGAAACGAAGATGGAACATATGTGTGTAGTGCAGTGGTAGAGGAGGCTCCGTGCGAACGGTTTAGTATAATATATAGGTAACTGAAACGAAGATGGAACATATGTGTGTAGTGCAGTGATAGAGGAGGCTCCGTGCGAACGAGAGGTCGTGAGTTCGGATCCTACTGACTGAGTGAGAGAAAATTGCGTGAAAAATACCAGGACTTGTGATTTCGAGGGAAACGGCCCCTCCCCCGATTTAATAAAAGATTTTCTCTATTTTTTTGGATTTTTTTTGTTTTTTTCTTTGTCAAGTGCCAAATATGTCAGCACTCGGCAAAGCCTTTGCCGACTGCCCGATATTTGGCACTCGGCAAAGAGCCCTTTGCCGACATTTTCTTTGCCTAGTGCTCTTTGCCGAGTGCAAAAGGCTCTTTGCCGAGTGCTGCCAGCACTCGGCAAAGTCTGTAGTGCCATGAGAAAACAGAAGGGAAAGCTGGCGAAGTTAGCATAAAATAGAATACAATAAATTTAGGAGTAATCTGCCATCAATTTGTTGTCTCTACAATCGTGCTCGTTGGGTATTTATAAGCCAGCCCAAGGGCACTGTGAATTTACAACTACACCTTAGTTGACTAGGAAAATTCTTACAAATGCACCAGAGCATCATGGTTGATGCCCTGACCTCAACTACCCACTTGACGCCGTCAAGGTCTCCCGCTTGGGGGCCATCCCTTGTCGTCTTCCGTAGCAATGTCAGCGGAGCGGCACTAAGAGTTCTCCGAAGTCATTCGATCTCGTGGCTAACTTCGAACCCTACAAGATAGAAGACCAAGATACCTTTTTCTTAGGTGGTCTGATACGATGTAATAACCTAGTCATGTGTTCTTTGTGGATTGTACGACGAAATGAGATGGATTGAGGGATCCTCCCTACCCGCCTCATAATACCTTTTTCTCATGATATTCATTATATGGAATATAATATCTTGCATATCAGAGGAGATCCTTCTTTATCTTCAAGATATCTTGTTAAAAGTCTTGTGAAGCACGCCAACAAGTGTTGTACGTCGCGCGCCTTCATCTCGTGGGCTGGACTACCCCTGACGGTGCAGCTATGTCTAATCTTGCATGTATTCGAGGTTATACCGTCCACAGGGTCTCTGTTCATGAAGGTGATGCCTCGTGGTGGGTTCCAAGGTAGACCGAAAGGGTGACGGCCCTATCCTAGTCGGGGTAGAGGCAGGGTGTCACGGCGAGGGTGTTCCCCAATAAAAGCACATATAAAAAGTAACACCAGCAAACTCCCACCACTACAACCGATTGAGGGAATACACATATGCCTAGGACTAATAAAGTCGATAGGAAAATCTTCTATAGTCTCCTATTCTAAGATATATCCATTCGAGATTTTGCCGAATAAATATAACAAAACAAGTGTGGATAAGGTTGCACAAACTACAACTATCTATCCAACCTAAGGATTCAGATTACTCTTGTCCATGAGTATGGCTGTTGCAAGAATATTAATATACAATGTGGATATTATACATCTTTACTCATAGGCCACATTTTTCGTTTGCGAGACCATTAGTCCCCTTGAACACTTCCAAGATAAGTGGATGGGTTTCACTACGAGGTCATTGTAAAGATTCATCTAGTGTGTGCTACCTCTCTAAAGCTCCACCTAACTCATCGAAACAACTAGGGGCCGCCTTGAATCCCCATGACAGATATGGAACCCTTATGGCCCTATCAGATCCATCATGATATCACCCCACTAGAATCTTCTAATTAATAAGCCAAGTTCATAGCCCATGTAAACTCTGTAGTTGTACTATTTTACTAGGTGGTTTTGTCATAAATCTTTTGGGCTTGTTTGGTTGCATATAAATCCACCTCAACCTACGTGGTTTGAAAGAGATTAGGGGTGAAATTTAGTTCGAGTTCCACTCCAAGCCACGTGGATTGTGATGGATTTGTGTGCAGCCAAACAAGATCTTCAATGTCCAACACCACATACTACATGATGCTCCACATACCTCTAAGTCCCTAGGTTTCCATGTTGCTAAACATTACCATCACCGAACAATTGCATATATAGTGAATCAATAATAAATTATAACCCATCCTAAACCATAGTTGCATCAGTCGGCCCCCTTTGGATCATAGGATGGGCAAAGGAATTTTGTTGGATTCAGATTCCTTAGGAATTTTTCCTTTCCTAGCCTTTGGTTCATAGGAAAGCCAAAGAAATATTCCATAGGATTGGAGTCTTATAGTTAAATTCCATAGAAAAATACATGAGATCAGAGCTCTTGGAAATTTTCCTGGTGCGAAATAAGGCCCCCTTTGGAACATAGGGTAGGAAAAATATGGGGATAGGAAAAATGCAGGAATTAAACTAACATTCTTCTCTAATCCTGTGGGAATTTAACACATAGGAAAGTAGATAGTGAAGCCTTTGGTTGCTACACAGGTAAAACAAAGGAACTTGATGCTTCTATTTTTTTTTAATCTGAACAATTGACGTGTGGAGCATTCAAAGTACGTGTAGAGCATTCAAAGCAAAGGCTGCAGTGTACTGTGTCACACCCCAAAATTTTTGATTTTGGGTTGTGAGTAGAAAACAATAAATAAAATAAATAATTTTAATATTTTTATAAATTGATCAAGTTTAGCTGGAGCTAGCACCTCTTAGTTGTAGTAAATCAAGAATTTTTAAAATTGATGGGTTGTTTGATGTGATGTTTGGTTGTTGTTTGACCTTATGTTGTGAGTCGGTAGAGTTTCAAAACACGTTGGTAGGTTGTCTATCTATATCTGGTTTGTTCCTATCTTTTTCTAAAACCAAATTTATCATTCCGAGCTCTATCCTCTTGTTGAACTTTTTCCAAAATCCTTTTAATTATATTCCGAATCACTTCTTTGAGTTCATCATCCATCATTATATCGCTACAAACTTCTTGGGAATTTTCTCGCTTTTTCCGGAACAATTTCCAATCTTTATAGAAAGATTATCTTAATTTTTAGATAATCCAAAATATCTGTTCATAAGCTTCAAATACTTTATTTGGGTTCATTATATTTCAAAGTGTCTCTGAGAATTTTTCCAGAATTTTCAGAGCCCTCGGAGTATTTTTCGTGGTTTAAATAACAATTCTAGACTTTTCTGGAATTATTTTAATCCCGAAATTAATAAAATATCCCGTTTTTTTCATCTTATCCAAACCCTACATCTATATATATATGCCGGCGTAGCCCTCAACGCTCTAATTCCGAAAGTACAACCCGTTTTCGCAGCCGTCATTCCTATCGATCTAGATCTGAAGCCGAAGAAGCCGAAGTTTCGCAACCGTAGAACTCCGGCGAGCTTTTCCGGCCAAACCATCACGTCCCAGCGAAATCCACCACCACCGGTACCTCTCGTCGTTCTCTGCATCGTGGTGTCTTCCTTTTCACGAATCCATCACCGTTTGATTGTTGCCTGACATCTCTTCTCTTTTCCGGCGAGGGTCATCCATCGACGTCCTCTTCGTCTCCGTACCTCGCGTCCGCATCCTGCACCCTGTCGCGTCCTCAGGCTGCACCCACGGCCCCACGGCTCCCCTTTCCTGTGCCTTTGGCCTGGACCTTCGCGTGTTGCCCTGTGCTGCACACGAACAGGCAGCAGCGACAGCCGGCCATGGCAGCCGGGCGGGCTCTGCCCAACCAGCCTCTACCGCAGCCAGTGCGCAACCACACGGTCGTGTGCCACTGCGGGGCCAGCAGGCCAAGGCCGAACACCTTCTTCCCTTCGTGAAACCAGCAGCAGGTGCCCTCCATGGTTACGTTCGTGAAGAGGGAGGCCACAATCTGCACATTCAAAAATCGAAGGTAGAAGAAGACATAATTACAGTTTTGCCACTCAGCGTTAATCTCTAACGTTTAATCATCTAATCTCCGTTTTAGTTCGTTCCAGTTGCGTTAGTTTTGTGTCGACGTGCTCTACGCAGCAGTGTTAACCTTTTTCATGTCACATGTTTTTTCTATATACACTTAAATATTAAATTGATTAATAAATCTTCCACGGATTTATAAATAAAATCAATGTAGGTTTTATACTTCGATGTTTATATACAAATATTACCATGATTAGTCACTAACATAAATATATTTAATTTATATTTGTTAGGCTAAACACCGCCACATAAATTATGTTCAGATGCTCTCACGTGTTTACTTTCTTTACTACTAAGGTTTAACTTGATTAAATTATATGCTAATATTTATGAATAAAATATGATTAGTCTAACCCGACTTTATAATTAAAATATATTTTTAACTAATCTGAATTAATATTTATCATGATCTTATTTAATTAAAATAAAGCAAGCCGGTAGTTCTTACTTTTATAATATAAAATTTCTGGTAGACGTGTCTTTTAGTCGTTTCGTGCGATCCCGTGACCGTAGTGCGAGCTCTCTTTAGTACGTTGTTTTGTCTTGATTTTGTGTTGTTCTTAGCTCTCTTTTTGTTGTTTGCTTGTATATTTGTCTATGTGTGGTGCTTGCTACGAGTAGACGAGGACCGGTTGTGCGCGCTGAAGATCAGAAGGTGATGACCAAGAACTGAAGATGTGAGAATTGGTCAAGTGTAACAGGCAAGTATACATGGGATCATCCTTGTTACCTATGCACTTTAATCTACCATTCATATGCATGTGTCAAAATGATAACCATAGGATATACCTAGATGTTCAACTTGTACCTTGTTACCGTGGGATATATGCATATGGGTAGATCTGCTAGTGCTGTAAACCTACAAATAAGATCTAATAAAATGACTAATGATATGCGCAACTTCTGATCTTATCTTGTTCTTGGTAATGTGAACCCGGGCGTGGGAGCCTTCGTGCTCTTGGCCCTCCCTAAATGATCTTCTGTCGGTAAAAGCTGGGACATACAGTACAACCGTGAGGGCTACATGGCTCTGGTTTTAGTTGGTTCGAGGACCTCTCCTCGCTTGATGGTGGTTACCTGAAAGGGCACAAAAGGGGCTCGACGACTCGGGTATAGGACGGCTACCTGGTCTCATGTGTACAGCCGCGAAGGAATGTGTCATCGGAAAGGATTCCTATATCTGCTTGCCGATTGGAAACCTAGTGGTCACTATCTTGTTAGGGGAACCTTGAAAGACTTCATAGTGTACCCTGCCGCACTTCCTTGGTAAATGTGATATGGGCTTTGCAACCCCTGGCACATGGGGATCACGGCTCACGGGTAAAGTTGTACAAACTCTGCAGAGTATTAAAACTGATATATCAGCCGTGCTCACGGTCACGAGCGGCCCGGAAAACTCACAGGCTAATAACTTTAACAATATATACTTTATGTTCATATTACTGTCAACTTGTTAATCTTTGATATGGTTGCTCATAACATTATTCATGTGGTTTGAATGGGATTTAAGCACAACTTGATGACTATCTAATGCTAAAATATTGACTTAACTAAAAGTGCTAACCGCAGTAAACCAGTGTCAAGCCTTTTGAGCTTCATACCCCATGTTGTATTTGCTGAGTACGACATGTGCTCACCCTTGCTATTTCCCCCACACCCCAGTCTCCATCAGAGTCGCGCAGCGGAAGCGTGGTGAAGACACAGATGAGTTTCCTAGAAGGCCGATGGAAGTGCTAGGCATATGTTACCCTCAGTCAACTGTCCCTGTGAAAAATGGAGCTTGAAGAGAAAGTTTACTATCCGTTCCGCTTAACTTTGATGTAAGTGTTAGCTTTAACTGTGCTTTCGTTATATAGAACACTATTTTTGATATATTTTTCCCTCTGTGGTTGTATGTGTGGACTTCCTGGGCGCATATATGGCGTACCTGGTTTTGTTCTTTAAAACCGGGTGTCACATACTGCCAGAAAAAAAATGAGCACAGGCAGCTGCTAGCAAGCGCGCGAACGATCTCTCTTCGCGCCAGGAAACTTTTCAAGAACTCCGAGCTCTTGTTTAGTTTCCTACAGGATTGAGTTATAGGAATAGAATCCCATGGAATATTTCCTTTGTATTTCCTGTGAACCAAGGGTGATATAGGAAAAAATCCTTTGGAAGTTGAATCCTGTAAAATTCCTTTAGCAATCCTACAATCCAGGGGCCCTAGATGGCGCGCACGCATCAGCCAGTTGGTTTGCGTTGGTTGGCGTGTTGATTTTTTGCTGGCAGTAAAAAGCAGCCTCTGGCGTCTCTTCTGATGAGGACTACGTGGGCTATTTTAGGCCACATGTCAGATTTTAAAAATGGAAGTATTAGCTGGTTCCTTTGTTTCACCCGGGCTCCAACCAAAGGCCATCTTAGAGGCGTTTGGTTCCTGCCCCTTAAACTTTAGTCACTAAAGTTTAGTCACTTTTAGTCAGTTCCAAACATCCCTACTTTTAACACTACTATTAAAGTCACATCCACTAAACTTTAGTGGATAAACTTTAGGAGGTGGAAACCAAACCCCCTTTATTCTTTTTTTCTGTTGTTTTCAGTTCCTACAGGATTGAAGAAGTATGCCATTTGATTTCCTATACTTTTCCCATCCCTATAGTTTTTCAATCCTGCAATTCAAAGGGATCCTAAGCATAGTTATCCAACATGTATGGAAAATCCAACAATATTCAAACTAGCTAGTGAACACTTAGGACCCATCATTATGTGATTAAAGTGTGATAAATATAAAACACATAATTAAAGACACTTGCCTTCCTTGAGTAGACGATATTGATGGGTACTCCTGGTCTTGCAGATTCACGAACTGCTCTCCTGCTATATGCACGACAAACTTCAACGCGGTACATACAAGCAAGCAAAAGAAATAAAATAAAATCGATACATTAAACAACACAATAATACAGAAAAAGATATGCAAAAAAAAACTGTAGAACGCATTGCTACGACACGTGAGCACGTCAGAAACAGATTTAAAACATGAAAGTTTAAGAGGTTTGTAAGTTTTCATTGGTATATTATTCTCAAAAAAAAGTTTTCATTGGTATATTCGCTGAAAAAACAAAAAGGTTTAGGACATTTTCTTTAAAAAAAAACTATTGGAACTCAGTAATTTTCACCTGTAAAAAGAAGAGAGCTGCAGGTATTTTCTGCAAACTAAACGCTGGCTGACCGGACTCCCTGTGGTTGACCAAGGCTAAGGCTCGATCTGAGCCGTTCATCTGGGAATCGATGGTTGGGATGGCTCCTTCTCTAATCCTCTGTTCTGAAGCTTCCAGACGTCCTGGCCATGGCGCCGGCATTGGTGCCGCATCTGCCGGCATCTCGATCCTCAGCTCCGGCCTACAACAGTCTGCGCGGGGCCGCTCTACGGCACCGCAACGCGACGATGAACTCGCCGAACCGGTACTTGACGGCGGGGAGGGAGCTAGGCGGCTGCCGGCGACGGCTGAACTTCAACAAGGCGGCGCGGCGCAAGGCAGCGAGAGAGAGAGAGGGAAAAGAAGGCTTGTCTCTTGAGGCTCCTCACCTTCCTGTGACTCCGCTCGATGGATTCTCGACGACCGGAAGGCAGCGAGAAGGGAGATCAGCGGCGGGCGGCGGGCGGCGGGCGGCAGAAAGCGATGGTTGCGGCGCTGACGTCTCGGCACGGACGAGTCCGTGCGATGGATGATTCATGGATTCGGGAAAACGACGCAGGACTGGAGTGCAGGTGGCGTCGGCAATGGGGTCTCGGGAGTCGGGGTCGGAGGTGGCGGCGCCGGACCCACGCTTCCGACTTCCGAGTTCCGAGTTCCGACAAGATGGTGGCGTGGCCGGATGGGACTCGGTCCTGGAGTCAGCTGGGCTGGGCGCCCAGGTGCCCCTCCGGCTGCCACACGCCTTAATGGGCCGCGGCCTAAAAGCATCAGTGAGGAGGAGGCGTGAGGAAAGCGCAGCCAGGAGCTGGGGTCGGCCCGGTTGAAAACAAGGGAAGAAGGCCGACTGACTCGACTCAATCGGGTTGAGAGTAGCCCACGGAAAAAGAAAAGAAAGAAACTTTTCTTTACTGAAACTCTAGAAAAGAACAGAAACGTTTTTTCGTCAAGAGAAAATTCAGAAATCTCGTTTCACATACAGAAAAATATATGCAACGGTATGAATGTATCAAATAATATACATCCATGACTAATTTCTTAAAGAATAATGATTTTTTCTAATTGCGCCAATTATTTATGAGAGCCACCTTTGTTTTTATAACATTATAAACTAAATATTTTTTTCTGAGATGATCTCAAGAGAGGTTCTTGTTAAGATTAATTAGGATAATTAATAAAGTGATCAATTATTGTAATCCACGTAATTAGCACATGCTAATTACGAGTCTAGTAGTGACAACCGTACAGGCCCTTTGGGCAAGAACAGACACGGTTTCCTTTTTGTCTCTGACAAAGAAACTGCCTCTTGTATATATACATTATTGTTTCATCATATCAATACATCGGTCATACCGAAACTACATTTCCTTTTACACGTTATCAGACACGCGCTCTCCACTATCGCTGAGAAGCCAGAAGAGAAGAAGTACGCTAGGGGACTCGAAGAGTTGGCCGGCGTCGCTGTTGAAAGACTCATCGGAGACAAGATCGCCGGCGTTGCTGTTCTCCAAGAACAAGGTAGCGATGGCAAACCCCGCTCCCTCCATGAACGCCAGGGTTGACGCGGTCACTAACGCCGTTGAAACCGCCATCGCTCTGGGGAACACCCACCCTGGAGGAGTTTGTCGCTTCATCCTCCAGGGGCGCCATCCGCCAAGCTCTCCGCGACATAGACGCCCGCCGGATCGCTCCTCGTCGTTAGTACGACACTGGAACGAACGCCGCGGCCGCCCTGCAACCCTGCGCCCGATGCCTCGTTCATCAAGGCTTCAGTCCGCCCCTGGCACTTGTCCTCGGCACGGTCCGGCCATGCCCGCTCGCCGTGTTGGGACGACGCCGGTGCCTCCACCATCGATGCTACCTCCTCTGCCGCCACTGTTGAGGACTGCACCCGTGCAACCATGGATTAGGGTTGGTGGACTCATGGCAGGACGCCATGACGCCGCCGAGCCCCTCAACCCCGACTTCAGCATGGCGGCGTGGCCACCGGGCTTTGCTTACGACCTCGACTTCCTCGATGCCGTTCTTCCTCAGCCGGCTCTCCCTCCGATTGGGACTCCTCTGCCCCGCAAGACGCCGTCCTACGCCGACGTCGCTGCCAACCGCGGCGAGGGAAAGCACCGGACCCCCACTGGGCAGTCGTCTCCTCCTCAGCCGAGGGGGGCGGCTCTCCGTCGCTGAAGCGCCGCAGGAGGACCGTTGGGCGGCCCCGCCCATCCGATGGTGAGTAACGGCCTCCATGGCCGGAGCTTGCCGGGGAAGCGCAGGGACGTGGGTGACACCGCCCTGCCGGTCGGCAGCCATGGCCGGAGAGATGGGCATGGGCCTGATCCGCCATGGTAGGCACAGGGGGAAGAAGAGGAGAAGGCACCAGACACGGAGCATCGGCGGCGGCGGTCGCTGGACGGTGGCGGACGGCGGTGCGTGGCGGCAGCGGCGGGCAGACAGGCGGCGGCGGCGGTCGCTGGACGGTGGCCGGACGGTGGTGCGTGGCGGCAGCGGCGGGCAGACAGGCGGCGGCGGCGGCTGCTGGTTTGGAGCGATTAGGGTTGCCCAAACCCTAACCGCACATTCCTATATAGGCCGCCGGACGAGCCTGGTCGGCCGGCTGGGCCGCGTGCCTGGCTGGCCTGGCTGGCCGGCTGGGCCGCCGGCTGGGCTGCTTGTTTTTTTCCTTTCGTTTTTTTATATATTTAGTTTTATTATTTTCTGATCAGCAGTAGTATAGATTAATTAGTTATAGTTTGCTAGTTTATTTTATGCAAGAACATCAGTTTATTTGTATGTTTCTTGTTGCTATGTACACTGCTGTATCTTGTCATTGTAAATATAATTTGTGGTTTAATTATATTATTATTATGCAATGACTTCTCTATTATATTTTGAAGTATGTGGTGCACCCAAACACCGTTTGCACCACATACATATATTACATCTGTATTTTTTATGACTTGTTTGTCATATGTTGGTGCACCAAAAATCCCCTTATGCACCAACATATTGGTTACATTTGTAATTTTATAATAGAATTGGTATGTTGGTCCCCCCAAATCATACTTTTGCACCACATACAGGTTAAATTTGCTAGTTGATCCAGTTGCAATTTAATTATGCCTTCCATAGAATCTCTATTGGATTCAAATTGCAATATAAAATATCTTGTTTATTTTGGATAATAAAACACAAGGTAATGAAATACTATGGCAAAGGCTGCGTTTAATTCATTAAGAATTATTCTGCCTAGAGACCGTGCCATAGCAGTGATTGAATCACTCATTACTGAGAGGTCTATATCATGTTTCTCTGAAACTTGATGACTACCTACACCGTGTTTTTACAAAATAAAGGTTTTGGAATGTTATATCATCATATTATTTTGATATTATACAAGGTAGTAGAGTCCTAAGCAAAGACTGCATTTAATTCACTTGTGAATTATCTAGCCCAGAGACTGTGCTTAGGCAGCAAATATTTGCCTACTATAAAGATCTACTCTTTGTCTTCGACATAGAGATTATCTGTCTTGTATTTATCCAAATTTTCTGATGATTTGTTGTATGGTCTACACAATTTGTGATTACCTACAATAAATCCAAAACTATGATAAGATATAATCATTAAATATTGCATTCTGTATTACAACATAACCATGTTGATTTTAATTTACCATTCGGTAAATTAATTTATTCATGGTTATCCACGTAGGATTATGGTCACTAAGGAGTTCGAGGAACTTGCATTAGATGGTAGTAATTACCCTACTTGGGCTTTTGATATCAAGATAGCGCTTGCATCTCGTACAATTTTGGCTACAATTCAGGAACCTCAGAATGGGGTTGCCCTGCAAGACAAGCAAATCTATACTACTTTAGCTTTGTTACGGTTTTATATTCATAAGGACCTCAAATCTGAATACTTATGATTGAAAATCCTCGTGAATTATGGCTCGCTCTTAAAGAGCGATATGAACAGCAAAAAGAACTCATTTGGCCTGAGACCAACCATGAATGGAACAACTTATGTCTCCAAGATTTTAAATCTGTGGCAGACTACAATCACGCTGTTCATAGAATTTGCTCTAAATTGAAGTTTTGCGAGAAAGAGCCAACAAATGGAGATAAGATAGAGAAAACACTTTCTACTATGCTCCCATCTGACAGAGTATTGCAACAGCAATACAGGGCTCATAATTACAAGCTTTATTCCCAGCTTATTCATACATTGACTCAGGCAGAAAAACATGATGAACTTCTTCTGAAGAATCATCATAAGCGCCCTGTTGGTTCGGCGCCTCTGCCTTAGGTCCACAATGTACAGAAAAATGCTAGGAATAAGAAGAAGTTCAATGGACCAAATCCAAAGAACAAAACTGGTAAACGCAAACACAATAGGAGGCAAAGACCTAATTCACATAAGGGGAGAGAGAGACAATGCGGGATCCAAAAATGACAACAAGCGTCATAGATGTGGAGACTTCTCGCATTTTGCTAAGAATTGCCATGCTCCTAAACATTTGGTTGCATTATACCAAAAATCTTTAAAGGAGAGCAAGCCAGCAGGAGAAACAAGATATGAGGCACACTTCAATCTTGCATCTGACGCTGACAAAGAAAAGAGTTGTTCACAACAAGCCCCAAAGGAACAAGTGAACAACAAAGCTCTGAAATACAGAGAACCTTCCGCCAACGGACAACATGCTCCTAGACTTTGGTTCTGGAGACATGTTTGGAGATTTTTAGAATAATCTCGATTTCAGACTTGATATCTATATAAATATATGTTGTAATAATCTAAGTTTTGTTTGGGTTGTATTACTAGTGTGCTTGAGATTTGTATAAAGTTATCATATATTAGCTATTAACTTATACAATCTCGCAATATTGTAAATATCATACTCATATATTTGATATTCAATATATTGTATGTATAACTCTATATGTCGTATTTATTTATATTTACTTTACATATAGATGTCTGTTGAACTCAATCCAATGGAGGAAGAATTATGCATTGTGGACTCTGGTGCCACAAACTCTATACTTAGAGAGATTAAATATTTTCAAACTCTTAAGAAAAGAGAAGTAAATATTTTGACCATTGCTGGTCATGATGCATTAATAGTTGGTTCAGGACGAGCCACTATTACTCTGCTAATAGGTACACAGATTACGATAGAGGATGTCTTGTTGTATCGTGAATCGATCCGTACCCTTCTAAGTTTTAGAGACGTCCGTAAGAATGGTTTTCATGGGAGACACATGAAGATAATGAAGAGGAATATCTTCTCTTACCAAACTTACTGGATTTGGCAAACGTATTTGCGAAAAGATTTCTTCACTCCAATATGGATTGTACTTTACATACATAAAACATGTAGAACATGTTGCTTATAAAATAATTTTCCGAGATGTCGATACATTCCGTAACTGGCATGATCGACTTGGGCATCCTGGAATAGGGATGATGAGGAAATTATCGGCAATTCCATAGGTCATGATATGGATAACGCCAAATTTCCCCAAAATAAAGACTTTTGTTGCACTGCTTGTGCTACGAGAAAATTAATTTTAAGACCATCACACCTTAAAATTAGAGCTGAACCACTCAAATTCCTTGAAAGAATTCAAGGGGATATGTGACGGAACGACCCTAATCCCATGGCCCACGTGTCCCTGTCAACCTCTGACAGCCGAACCCATGTTCCATGTGATTAAGACCTGTTCGCCACCGGGCTACATCAGTGCCAATGTCCGCAGGATCATCTCACAATTCGGTTACAGCATTGCATACTTTTACAAATAACATCGGAATAAAGAGCGGAAGACTTAAATAATATTAGTTTTACAAAATAGGGTTCCAAATAGAAATTAAGGTGCAGTTATTACAAACCAAGTTCTGATAATAGAAATAGACATAGGCAACATAGTGGAGAACAGCAAAGATACTATAATCACCCAGCCCGAGGGTGTACAACTATTCTTCGGCCTCATCGGCCTCTTCCTGGACGATGGTCACGCAGCAAGGTGCAAGACACATCGGGGACTCTGTCATACCTGCAGCATGGGTAACAAACCCTGAGTACTGGGGTACTCAACAAGACTTACCCGACTAAAGAAAAAGGGAGAAGACTCAGGAATGAGAGGCTTAGGGTAGTCAAGGTAAGGCTTAAGCAAGATCAAGTATTTTGCAGAAAAGCATTTTTTTTAAACCTTATTTTATTTTGAAAGATTCAGTATTCCTCAATTCTTCATCATTCATGATTCATTTTACATTTCAAAACATTCCTAGTTGAGAACCACTCTCCGTTGACAGTCAGTGGACCAAGTCTCCATAACCGAGGAGCAACGTTAATCCGGATAAATAATACTCAGCTGAGGATCCCTATCCACACTGCATATGTAGCACCAAGCTTGCATATGCCAACTCGTCTACCACGATTCCTCCAAGATTGGACCCGGTCCTACGCCACCCGGAAGTACAGTACACCACTCCTTTCCAGTACGACGACCACGTGGGTACATGCGACTTCCGCCATCTCTCCACTCCAGTGCGCGGTTGTCGGTCCCAATCAAGGATTTCTCGGAGCCAGAGCTTTCCGAAGTATGTGAATAGTTACAAGTCTTGACCAGCAGGCCCCCATACGGATGGTCCCATTTTCCAGCCAGAACTATACCTTGGTCATATCTCACCCAAGCGTAATAGTCCTGTTAGTTTTTCAACCCTGTCCCGGTCGGTGTCAACTGTTGAGTCCCGGACTACAACATGACGGCACCGTACGCTCGGACAACCTCTCCTCGCTATTGACTAGGTACGGATCAGATACCTAGCCAACAGCCGGGGAGTAAGACCAAATTCCCATAAACATTCCTTAAGTGATCACACTTTTGAAATTGACATTTTATTGCAAAGTCTAATTCAATAAGCATTGCTAAGCATTTTTCAAATACTTTTGAAAAGCAGGTATCGGGTGTATCAGTGGTCAATTAGGATAGCACACAACTCCTATAAACCTAATGCAATAATTTAACTCAAAAGCATTTAAGGAAATCATTTTATAAATTCAAGGAAAGAGTTAAATGCACCGGGGCTTGCCTTGAAGAGCAAAGAGGGCAGGCTCGAAGGCGGCCGGGCAGTTGTCGGAGCTCGGGGTAGCCTCAGGGACAGGTTCGTCGGCGGCTGCCTCGATCTTGACTCCTTCTTCGGTGACTATACGAATGCAATGATGCACGCACATGAGTATGCTAGCATGAACAATGCAAAAACAGGGCATACAACATGAACCCTAATCACTTTTTCTATTTTCCTTAATTATTTAAAAAGGTCATTTTATGAAGTTGCTCCAAAAATTACCAAATTAATCACATAAGTTCATTATGGTGTAGATAGATGGCAAAACAAATTTCATAATTTTTGGAGGTCATTAATGTGCTCAAATAATTCCAGACATTAATTAACAAAAGGCACTATTTAACAATTAAAGATAAATGCTCAAAAATCAACTTGTTCTAAAAGACTTCAAAATTTCACCAGAGACTAAACATGGCATAGGAAGCTTACAAAAATTAGCCTCATGATTTTTGGAGTTATAAATAATTTTCTAAAAATTCAAAACCATCCATTTATTAATTAAAAGAGGGATTTTACATTTTTAAATTCTTGCAGAAAAGTCAAGTTTCATATTTTTATAAAATACTACACAGTGCAAGGAGCATACCATAATTTTATCAGGATTTAAGGAACAACAGATTAATTCACACAAAAAGAGAAAACAGAATACTATTCACATCTTTCAGAAAAAGAAAAGAGCACTGTGCTCCTTCTATGAAGGGCTCGGCGAATCACGCGGGGCTCGGGCGAATCGCGCGGGGCTCGGGCGAAACGGGCTCGGGCGAGACGGAAAGCGACTGCTTCGTCGAGGCCTGGCCCGGAGGCTCGGGCGAAGCGAGAGCAGAGCATGCGCTCGCCGAGGCTTGGCTCGGGCGAAGCGGACTCGGGCGAGACGGAAGGCTCGGGCGAGACGGAAAGCAAGCGTCCGTCCGAGGCCTGACTGGGAGGCTCGGGCGAAACGGAGTGGAAGCAGAGACCGGAGGCTTCAGGTGCTTACCACGGGTCGGAGGCAGGGCTCGAGGGTGTGCTCGGGAACGTGCTCGAGGGTGAGGCTCGAGGCTGAGGCTCGACACGTGCTCGAGGGTGAGGCTCGAGGCTGAGGCTCGACACGTGCTCGAGGGTGAGGCTCGAGGAAGGAGACGACCGCGGCGGCACTCCGGCGAGTCGGCAATCCTGCGCAACACACGAGACCGCAAGGGCCTGGTTAGAGTCGCGCGGAGCCGAGGAAGCTGACATAGGGGTCAGGGGAAGATGATCGTGGCCGGAGAGGGAGTATTTGACGAACCCGAGTTCACCGGGTTTCCGTCGGAGTTTGGGAAGATGAGGGTTACGCCGGGCGATTGGAGGGGGGAGGTGAAATTGAGGGGTGGGGTGGGAAAGCTTCACGAGCTCAAGGCGGAGCTTTCGGGCTAGGTGGTTGAGCGGCGGAGGGTCTGGAGTGGGCTGGCCACGGTGGCGGAGGTGGGTGGCTTCTCCGGCCAGCCGGTGGTGGCTTTTATAGCGCGCGGGCAGGGACGGATGGGTGTCGCGGGGCGCGGATAAGATCGGGCGAAGCACGCGCACTCGATTGCACGCTGCAGCGGGGCAGGAGCGTTGCCCAGGGGCCGGGCGCAAGCTCGCCGGCGTTTGGACACGCGGCGGCGGCGAACTGGGAGCAGTGGGGGACGGGGCGGAGGTCAACTGGCGCGCGTGCGGGGGCGGCATGATGGCGCGGGCGCAGGCGACAAGTCGGGGGCGGGCGGCGGCTGCCAGGGCGCGCGTGGCGCAGGCGGCCGCTGGCGCGCGCGCATGGCCGGGGCCCCCTAGCTGTAGGTTGAAGATGAACAGGGCTAGGTCTTAGGGTTTGACTTTGGGCTGTTCTCTGTATTTCGCAAATTACTTCCAAAACTTGAACTGAGCAGCAAAAACTCAAAACACCAAAGTTGTTCAGAAAAAAGAGATCTACAACTTTGTCAAAAAGAATATTTTCAAATTCCAAACATTTTTGTGAATTAAATTCGAAATCAGAAAAGGGGACACTTTTAGGATTTGAATAATTCAAAATTACTTTTGATTTTACATTGAAAGTTGGAAACCTGCAAATATGAAAGTTGTTCCTTTTATCAAAACCTATAACTTTGCTAATATACACTTTTTCTGAAACTCAATAGTTTTAAATAAATTTTGAAAACTGAAAAGGGGACAAAAACTGGAATTTGAATGAATTTGGATTTACTTCAAACTTTGTACAGAAACTTGAAAATTTGTAAATACCAAAGTTGTTTCTCTTGGCTAGATCTACAACTTTGCTTTTTGGACCAACCTCAAATTTTGAATAATTTTTGAATTACAAAAAGAGGGATAAAATCCAGGGTTTGGAAATCAGGGTTTTGCAAAGGGATTTGAAATCTGATTTTGGTTTTTGAACTTTGGTCAAACACAACAAAACTTCAAGACATCCAACTGAACAAGAATTACACAAAGCTAGGCACAGAGGTGAAATTACCAGTTTGCCCTTATAGGAAGATTTGGGCTTTTAGGGTTTTTTGAAAAGAGATTGCTACACAAGTACTAAGCAAACATATAAATGCAAGGCAAGGATGATTAATGACTAATGATGATGACATGTCAGGTTAATTACAGTTAAACACCAGGGGTGTTACAGCCTTCCCCCCTAAAAGAAATCTCGCCCCGAGATTCCACGTCTTAAGAAGGAAAAGGCAAAAACTTTACATCTACAGAGATTCGAGAAAGTCGGGATAGTTCTTTGCTAAGAAGTCTTCGGATTCCCAGGTGGCTTCTTCTTCAGAGTGCTGGTTCCACTGGATTTGTACCATCTTGTGGTGGTTCTTCGGGTAACACGATCCTTGTGGTCCAACACGCGAACTGGATACTCAGTGTATGACAGATCTGGTTCTAGCTCAACGCCTTCAACTTCAACCACATGTTCAGGTGCTCGGAGGCACTTCTTGAGTTGGGAGACATGAAACACATTATGAACTGCTGAAAGATGATCAGCAAACTTAGCTTGTAAGCGACCTTGCCACAACGATCCAGAATCTCAAAGGGACCAATGTAGCGGGGTGCTAACTTCCTTTGACTCCAAAACGAGTGACTCCTTTGGTGGGTGAGACCTTCAGGTACACATAATCCCCGATCTCGAACTGCAGAGGTCGACGTCTCTTGTCAGCATAACTTTTCTGTCGAGACTGTGCAATCTTCATGTTCTCTTGTATATGCTTGACTTTCTCTTCCATATCTTTTACTAGGTCAACTCCAAAGAATTCCCTTTATCCGGGTTCAGACCAATTGAGAGGTGTACGACAACGGCGGTCGTACAGTGCTTCAAAGGGTGCCATTTTGATGCTCTCTTGGTAACTGTTATTATATGAGAACTCTGCAAGGGCAAACAGTCATCCCAAGTATCTGCGAAGGTGAGCACACATGCTCTCAACATATCCTCTAACACTTGGTTGACTCGCTCAGTTTGTCCATCGGTTTGCGGATGATATGCCGTACTATGCAAGAGCTTGGTTCCAAGTGAGGTATGGAACGCTTTCCAAAACTTTGCGACAAACTGGGTACCACGATCAGAGATAATGCTCTTGGGTATGCCATGGAGTTTCACTATGTGGTTTTGTACAAAGTGGCATAAGTGGGGACGGTGTAACTGGTCTTCACTGGCAGGAAGTGAGCTTGCTTAGTGAGGCGATCCACGATCACCCATATGGAATCAAAACCTCTTGATGTCTTGGGTAGACCGTGATAAAGTCCATACTGATATCGTCCCATTTCCACGCAGGTATAGGTAAAGGTTGCAATTCTCCTCCGGGCTTCATGTGCACGGCTTGACTTTCTGGCAGGTGGTATCGCACTGAGCGACATACCGGGCGATCTCAATCTTCATCTTTGTCCACCAGAATTGCTGCTTCAAATCTGGTACATTTTGTTGCTGCCCGGTGGGTGGATGGAGAATCTAGTCAAGTGTGCTTCATCAAGGATTAACTTTCTTAACTCAGGCACTTTAGGAACTACTAACCGATTCTTAAACCATACTACTCCTGCATCATCGATACTGAAACAATCAGCCTTTCCGGATTGGACTTTTTCGATGATGTGCTTGATTCCAGGGTTATCTTTCTGTGCAGTGATGATCTGCTCTCTGATAGGGTTTTCTATTCGATATTATTCAGAGTTCCTTGTGGAATCATTTCAATATTCAACTTTCCGCTCATAACACAAGAAGAATCATAGGTTTCATCATCAGACAGTTGCAATAAGACTTGCGACTGAGCGCATCGGCAACCATTCGCCTTACCCGATGGTATGGTGCACTTCAAGATCATAGTCCTTAATTAACTCAAGCCATCTTCTCTGCCTCATATTCAGTTCCTCTTGAGTGAAGATATACTTCAGGCTTTTGTGATCAGTGTACACATTACAGGTACTGCCAACAAATAATGACGCCAGATCTTCAAGGCATGCACTACTGCTGCTAACTCGAGATCATGAGTTGGGTAATTCTCTTCATGTCGCTTAAGCTGTCGGGAGGCATATGCGATCACTCGACCTTCTTGCATCAAAACACAGCCCAAACCAGTACAGATGCATCACAGTAGACATCAAAGGGCTTCTCGATGTTCGGCTGGGCTAGCACTGGTGATGTAGTTAATAGTTTCTTCAGAGTTTGAAAGGCTTGCTCACAGGCTGGTGACCAGACAAACTTCACAGAATTCTTTACTAACTCAGTGATAGGCTTGGCGATCCTTGAGAAATCTGGATGAAATCGACGATAATATCCAGCCATTCCATAAAGCTGCGGACTTGATGAACAGTGGTAGGTGGCTTCCAATCCAAAATGTCTGCCACTTTACCAGGGTCAACTGACACACCTTCAGCGGATAGGACATGACCAAGAAAACTGTATCTGATCTAACCAGAACTCACATTTACTGAACTTGGCATACAGCTGATGCTCTCTGAGACGGGATAGAACGATACGAAGATGTCGGCATGATCTTTAGGGGTTTTTGAGTAGACAAGGATGTCGTCAATGAACACGACCACGAATTTATCAAGCTCTGGCATGAACACAGAGTTCATGAGGTACATGAAATGAGCAGGGGGCATTGGTCAAACGAAGGACATGACCAAGTAGTACTCATATAGGCCGTATCTGGTGGTGGTGAAAGCTGTGTTTTAGGATATCTTCAGGACAAATCTTTATTTGGTGGCAGCCGGATCTGAGATCGATCTTGGAGAATACTTTGGCTCCAGCTAACTGGTCAAAGAGAAGATCAATACGAGGCAAGGGATATTTGTTTTTGATGGTGACCTCATTGAGTGGGCGATATCATCAATGCACATTCTGAGAGTCTTGTCTTTCTTCTTTACAAAGATTGCAGGACAGCCCCAAGGAGAGAGCTTGGGCGAATGAAACCCTTGTCCAACAAATCTTTGAATTGGATTTTTAGTTCTGCCAACTCTCTGGGAGGCATTCGATAAGCTCTGCGGGATATAGGAGCAGTCCGGGCTTTCTTTAGCTCTATGGCAAACTCAACATCACGGTCAAGAGGCAGACCAGGCAAATCCTTAGGAAAAACATCAGGGAATTCATAAACCACGGGATGTCTCTGGTTTCCAGGACATAGGCGGTATTCAAAAGTGTGGC